>CM060906.1:367809198-370309198 GCA_030737815.1 Allium fistulosum | reverse complement strand
GTGTGTATATATGTGTGTATGTAATATACATAAGCATATTTTCAAATAAAACTGAATAAATTAATATAAGTGTGCTGATATATATAATCTCATAGTAGTTAAGGCGCTAAGGCGCAAAAATGTGCAAGCCTTGAGCCTAGGGCCTTTTTGCGTGCCTTTTATACAAGTTTTATCTACTATTTTACTAACTACAAATTAAATTTTAAACCATATTTTATAATTCATTCGACTATTTAAATATTTTATTAACTATATTTTAAATTTTAAAACAAATTTTATAATTCATTTACCTATTTAAATTTTTTATTTAACTATTTTGTAAACTAAAATTTGAATTTTGCAAAAAGACGCAATCAAACAGCAAAAAGGCATGTAGGATCTATTTTGACAATTGATTTATAATAAGTCAAACCTATTTTAAACGATAAACAATATATATAGCCTATTTTAATTAATTTTCATTTTTAATGTATATATTATACATGTAATATATATAGCCTTATTATAGATATATATATTGTGCGCACTAAATTAAATAATATATACATAAAAACATATAAATATTATTAATTAGGACAAAAAATATTAATGTATATTATGTAAACATATTTGTGTGTGTATGAGTACTACATACATTGCCTTGTAATATGCATCTATATTATATACCAATGACCATGTGTGTATGTTTTTTTAGAAACTCCCCGATACAGAGAACCTCCGGGAGTGACGGTAAAACTTGAAGGGAGGGATCAAGTTGTGTCTGTCCGCTTAAACTCATGGCACCTATAACCCTCGGGGTACTGTTTTCTATGAGAAGCATGTGCAAAGCAGAGCTCGAACCTGGGTCTGTTACCAGACCTAGGCATCCATTTTCTATTGCGCCACACCTGCGGACATAATATTATATCTATAAATAAGCATCTACGTGTATATCTATTATCATGTTATCATATACACATAATATTAACAATGTAAATGCTGAGTATATTGATATACATTAAATAATTAAGTTATTTACAAAACAATTTTCAGATCAAACAAAATTAAAAATTATATTAAACATTATTTGATATAATAAAATGTTCATGTTCATTCATAATAATACAAAAGATCCTTTTATAAAATTAATAAAGGGAAAAGTTTCGAAATCATCCCTTTGACTATGTTGCGTGATCCTACCACAACATGTTCTAATCAACAGCGCTACCCATATGGGTCACTTTTATGTTTTATTTATTTATTATTATTATTATTTATCTATTTATTTTGTATGTGTGCGTTTGTGTTTATTTCGAAGACTGTTCGGGCTAATCGCTGTATCTCAGATATATGAATTGAATAAATTTCATCATGGATATAGCTTGTGTGTCTCAGACAATATAATGAGGAACAGCTTGATGAAAGAAGTGAAATATGCCATCTGAAAAAGCATACCATATCCTGGACACCAAATAAGATGTAGCATCAGTACATTTTCCAGCTAGAGCTGCTTCCGCCAAATGCCGTAATGAGGCTCTTTGATCTCGATAGTCATCGGAGCTTATTGTGTTCTTTGCTGCATCCTTTAGACAGTCAGTACAGTGGTCATCATTGGTCAATGCTGGCCCTCCTCCATACTGATGTCAAGGGTACATAAAATGAAGCAGATGATCAGCACAGTGGAGATGCAAGTAAAACAGTAAACCAATGTTAGCTATTTGTGTAAATTATTCAAAGACATTATTCAACTTTCAACAACTTCGTTGCTTTTTTTTCCTTTTTCTTTTTCTTTTTTGTTACTACATTATTGTTTGGAAGTAGTTGGGCATGCAAATTAAACCGACAATCAGCAGTCTTATTGTGACTTTGGACTCTTGAACTACACAGCCTTCCATATACTACTTTTTCTCTAGTGAAGAATGAAACAAAGGACTATGTGATTAAATGCCAAATGAGAAGTTTACTTGTTGAAACTTTTTCGATATCAGTGTCCTTTTATATTATGTCAGGATTCACCTTACCGCGTCTAAAAACAAAGTTGGAGACATGGATACAGTAAAGAGAGAGTGGTAGTTTTAAATGTACTTGTTATGAGGACCTGTTGAATTCTTTTACTTAAAAATAATGGTGAAGTCTTTTCACCACCACAAACTATAGGGCTTCACGTGAAGAAACAAGGCATGCATTTTATAAAAAGAAAAAAAGCCGCTCTAGGTTTTGTAGGACTAATAATGCCACTCTCGTGCACTGAAACTGAAACATACTCACCTAGAAGTGCACTTTTTTCTGATCTTGTCTCTAAGTATATAACAATCATTATCAACCAAATATATTCTTTAAAATGCTAAAAACATGGAAACAATTATAAACAAAGGTATGTGTGTAAACTGATTATACATCACATGATATACGATAAAATCAGAATAACAGAGTGCTAAAAATATTCATTTATGTTTCACAAGGCACAAATCGGTGAATGCTGACCTGGGAAAGTAACTTCTCCCAAGCAGCATTTGACACCCGCTTCGCCGAGGAAACCATAGAAAGTGGCACTTTTCCATGTGAACATTGAAGTGGAGTATTATCTATGCAGCTGCGAAAACACAACCGTAACATAAGTACTATATTTTCTATAATGTCACATTTTGAACATATGGGTAGATTAAACATTACACTTTTCTGAAGATAATTGTTATGATACATGGAGTACTATATTTTCTATAATGTCACATTTTGAACATATGGGTAGATTAAACATTACACTTTTCTGAAGATAATTGTTATGATACATGGAAAACCCGGTAGTCCTTGAGAGTTCATTACACTTTGCTGAACGTAATTAGATAGTATCAATCATTTCCATGTTACCAAACTATCAATGATACATGAAAAACCGGTGGCAATTAGACCTGACTCGATGGACCCAGACCCGACCCGGCGGGTCTATGTTCTAAGCGGGTCGGGTTTTGTCGGGTACAAACTATACATTTCAAAAACCTAGACCCGCGCTTCGGTTCGAGTCGGATCGGGTTAGTTTGGGTCTGGTTGGGTAATAACACTTAAAATGCATATATTCCAATGTTTTTTGTTGGCCATTTCGGGTCGGGTCGGATCGGGTTTGATCGGGTCTTTATTGTATTTTTCATCATCCAAACCCAACCCAAGACTCATTGAGTTCGGTTTGAGTCTTTTCGGGTCGGGTCGGGTCGGGTCGGTTTGGTTTTGTGGTTCTCGGTTCTAATTGCCAGTCATGGAAGGAATTTAACAATAAGAGACGCTTATACAATATATAAACGTACAACATAAGGTTTTCCTGATTATTCATAGACGAGCACTGCATAATCAAGAAGCATGTATTTGCAGAAATAATCCAGAAATATGGTTTGTAATATTTTCTCTATGGAACTATACAGTAAGAAAACAACAAACGAGAATGTCTGGAAGTCTCAGATATAAGGGTTCCTACTATCTAGAGATTATTACTCTAACAATGCATAACATGATGTCATGGATTTAGAATGGCACTTCTTTCAGCAGTTATCTTACTTTCCAAACCTATACAAACAAGAAAAGCAGTCATCCATCCGTATTCTGGTTATAGTTGAAAAGGGGATGTCAACGTGGCTAAAAATCTGCATAGGATTTAAACAGCTTTTCAGTACAGCAGTACCAAAAATCTACTCACAGGTTGGAAAGGCTGCAGAAATAGGTTTCTGTTGCAAGGATATGATTCTGTCTGTCAAGCTTGTGCACATAAAATTCAGAATAGACAAGCGAAGATTGAAATATAATCATGATGTAAATGCATCTTATTCCCTATTTAAATAGATCCATGTTTTCTTTTGTAGACTCTTGATAGTTCAGTATGCATTTCTTCCTCAAAAATTGGTCCGAACTGTTTAAAAAAGTGTTAAGGTACCAACTTAAATGTTTATATACATATACATACATGTGTGTGTAAGGAGAGATCCATATCCCCTTCATTTTAAGCTCACTTGTAGCCCCCTAGTATCCACCATTGGATTTTAGAAATTAATGGATGGATTAAATGGTGGTGTAAGATAGAGTATGGATTTCGTGCGGATTTTTGGTATTTCGTTCAAAATCAACGCAAATAGATGTGGATTTAGGGCTCGTCCTTGGTGTAATAGAAAACTTGTCAATCTCTCAGCATGCAGTTTGTACTTTTGTACAACGTTTTCATGCATGCATTAGTTTTATTATGCGTGGAATTTATTTTTTACTTAATGCCCACAAAATTTTCTCTTGGCGCACATATGCTTTTTCTAAGTATATGAAGATTATATCTAGATTTTTTTGCTCCTAAATTGCTCTATATTAATCGCCTTATCAGGTTGCATAGCTTATACGACATGCTTAGCATAAACTAAATTGGTTATCCGATATTAGTGATTCATTTCTTAGTCGTTGTTCTATCACTTGTTCTCGTAATTTCATTGTATGACTCGTTAGTTCAGTTTCTATGTTATTACCATACTTTTGTACATCTTCTTTATTCCTAAAAAATAGCATTGCTGTGTTTTTTTTCCAGTCGTTTGGTTTTTCAGCTCCTTACCTTTTATTTTGTAAATCATCTTCATGTTATTATATGATAGTTCTACTACTGCTTTCTGCAGTTTTCTCCATTACACACTTATTCAAAATAAATTTTTCCACCTAACACTATATTTACCTCTTTTACTAGTATATCATTCTTTACATCCTTAATGCATTTTTTTCCAAATCATGTGTTAATTTTATCCCTTATTTTTGCAAACCCATAAACATCTTTATCTCCTTTTTTGTACTTGATTTGCCGTATGTATTCTTATAAATATTTTACTCGGCTATACTAAGTTTCTAATAACTTTTTTTGCTTTGTTATAAAGTTTTTGTATTCATCTAAATCCTCTTGTATGTGTGTGCAAGTATATGTATAAACTTTCATTTTGATTGTACATACTATTAATGAATTTTCATAATCACTTTTGTGGTTTCTTTTTCATTATCATAAGCAACTACACTATTTTCTATCAGATATTTCGGAATTTAAGAGCACGTTAATAGGCTACACATGAGATATATTTGTAAGAAGTAATAGGTTGATGCAATTAGACCAAATCTGTAGCTTGTATGTAACTATACACTATGCATACTGTAATCTGGATATACCAGGAATAAATTTGATACTTACAGAGGAGTTATGCTATCAGCCCATTGGTTAAGCCAGTCTGTTGAGACCCAAAAGTATGATTCATCACTCGGGCTAACTTGAGCTTCAGATATAATTGACCGTACCTCTTGTCTGCGTTCAGCTATATAAGACAATTGTTTATCCTTTCTTTGCTGGTATTCCTCACAATTTTTTATATAAGACGTGTTCAACTCATCTATCTCTTGTTTTAAATGAACTGGGAGAGATCTTTCATTCATATCCACATCCCCGTCGGGATCCACTCTAGTATACATCAACATGTAAGCATCGGTTGATGAAAATACTTCCTCATGATTATGGTTATCATCAGTGCCGTGGTTGATATTTCCATTACGTTTACTTTTGTTAGATTTATAGTCTCCAAATGGGTGGGAACCACGCTTAGAGACATGCTCATCATCGAATTCCCACCATTGTCCAGTACTTGCATCCTTTATATGAGCGACATAATGTCCACTATTAACTGTTGTACCCTTGTGAATAAGTATAGCGGATAAATCATACACTATGTTAGATGCAGAAGGGTTGCAAAGCCTCTTGCCCATATTTAATCGTCTAGGGAAACTAAAAGAAGATGTTATTTTCTTCTTTGTCGTCGTCTGCAAATAAATTTCATACAATGTTAGGAAGATATGAATGCTTCAAATGTAATAGCTTTTAAATAACATGTAAATATGAGTACCTTAGGGAGGAAAACATAACGCTTAAGCTGAAAATTGAGCACAGAAGGTAGCGATCTTAATTTAATACTGCGTGTAGCATCAACACGTGTATTACAGGACTCGCAAAAATATTGATTTTCTCCATCTAACTTTTCGGTGCTGAGATAATCGTCCAAACTCTCTTCGAGATTGGCCATGCCCTTGATGTTTAGTTCAAGCTCATAAAAGTCTTCTAGTTTTGAAGATGCATCGGAATCTTTCCCGCAAAGTGAACACCTAAGGATGGCAAATTGTCAGTCTACTATATGATCTCTCCAGAATTATAGCAACCAGCAATATACATAATAATTACGAGAATAAAGAGCAATTAAAGAGATGCTGAGAGAAGCAACTAGCTTATGCTATAATATTCATGTTGGGTGTCAACAATAACGAGAAGTAAAAGTCAAAAAAACACAATTCATTTAAGATTTATTAGGAAAATTGCATCTGCATACTTGAAAGGGCTGCAGAAAAAGGAAAAAGGAAGTATAACATCACCTATATTGTAATTTGGGCGTCAATAATGATGAGAAGAAAAATGGCAGTCTTCCACGAGTTGGTGAAGTTACATGCATGTACTTAAGGAGGCTAGAAAAGATATGAAAAGTTTAATGTGATATACAATAGAAACTTGGTATCTGCCAAAATACATTCGGAGATATCTCAAACATAAAAGTTTTGTTATCAACTCAAAAACAGTACCATCTGACATATACCAGAATCAATTATATCTGAAATGTGATTGTACCTACGCTGTAACTCTCCTCCTCCTCCTCCTCCTCCTGCTCCTCCTCCTCCTTGTTATTCTTCTTGTTATTCTTCTTCTTATTATTATTATCAATGAAAATTTATTTCAACATGCACCCTCACATGTGTTGTTTTTGAATCAAACATGTGTACATTTATAATGAATGATGCATAACATGTGTAACAGTTATACTTAACACTCATTTGACAAAACTAGTTTTGATATAATATTAGAGAACCACTTATTATTGAAAATCAACTGACAATGTAAAAACGTAAAATTGGTTTCTTCATATTTATATACGTCTAACAGATATTAACTTCCAGAAGTAGAAATATCATCAACATATTAATTACAACCAGAACTCTTCGAGTAAACAATGTGGAACGTCCCAACAGAAGATACATCCTGGTCATAGCAGCATAGCTCTCCCTCTAGCTCCCACAACGAACGAGTTTAAAATTTAACGGCAACAAGGAAATACGAATTAGCATGTGAAAGCATGTATAGTTAATGACCAAGGGTAATAATGGTAAGATTATTGGATTGTGAATCCAAAAATCTTTAGATCAAATTCTTTACATCGACAACTGATATATTTATTTGTAGTTAAAAAAAAAAGGAATTGCTTCTATAAATCAGTAGTAATCATGACATATAACCCATTCCTTGTATTTCCCAAACCCTTCATGTATTTTTTTATGAACTGAAATCCAAAAGGATTATTTGTGCCTATTATATTCTTTACAGGAAATTATTGTCAAGGACAAAATTTCTCAGCGTTTTAGCCTCAAGGACATGCCTTCAATATTTTATCCTGAAGGACAACTTTCTTTAGGTATCAGTTTTTAGTCATTGATAGCAGTTTTTAGGTATCAGTTTGTAGTTATCGGTAACAGTTTTTAGGTATCAGTTTTTAGCTTGGTAGCAGTTTTGTTGTCCTTATGAATAATTTTGGAAAATGTTTGTCCTTATGAATAATTTTTAGGAGAATGTTTGTCCTTGTGGTAAAAATATTGAGATTGTGTCCTTAAAGCAAAAAATATACAAATTTTTGTCCTTTAAATTAATTCCCTCTTATATTTAATCTAAATACAGTTGCATATCAAAGTAGTGGATGAAAACCTTAAATATAATGACTGTATCACACTGTGTTTGCTTTATTTTGAAGTACATGTTTCGATTAATACGAATTACAAATCCTTCTTTTCGAGTGATGAATGTGCATTGCACATGCAGAAATTTAGTTGATGTAGTAAAAGAAATGAAGTTTGTGCATACGAATAGATTATACATAAGTGAATGGTTGACAACGTTCAACAAGCTGTGTAATGGAGTTTAACATCAATCAATATATCAAAAAGCAGATAATAGTCAGTAACCAAAAATATAGGATATTATGTGCATTGAGGAATTTACAGGTCACTGCTAGAACGAGTTGAGATTATAATTTACACATGACAATATGAGAAGGAAGCAAAAGATCAAGAGCCCGAAGTTATAAGTTCCTAATCAAGAGAATGTTTAACAACATTTAAAATATGTATAAACATTAATGAGGATATATAAGATAATATTTCCTATAAATGTCCAATGTGATAAATTAAGATACTGTTAACAGCATAGAACTTTGCATAAAAACAGCATCTTACCGAGTCACGTTTGACACATTTCCACGAAATAAATCTTGCACTGTTGTTTTGGCCACAGGATTCTTTGAATGACTTAAAGCCCTCTCCAATAAAGAAAGAAATAATGTGAGAAATTCATGGCTATCTTGCTGGACTCCATTATCTAGCTCTAATGTTTTAATAAATGGTGCGGAATCAATAAATGCCATTTTGCTTGAATGTAATTGCACGAATAAACGTGCTAGCTGGTCCAGAACAGGGTGCTGCTTCAAAAGCTCAGATTCAACCGAAAATATACCTGCTCTAAATGGGGTGTTCATATAAAGGCATTGAAGAATGCTATTGGCATAGCATGTAGCACCAAGATTAGTCAATCCAGCTGGTGTATCAGTTGATGGACGAAGATCTTTGAATGGGTTTTCTCCCAAAAACTTAATGATTTCTGGCATTTTTTGCCACAAACCTAGTTTTCTATTTCCATTTGGAGGTGGAATAAACCCACAAAAGCAATTAGGAGAGTCCTTTGAATTTACTCGACAGCCCTGACAATTGGGTTTATTGATTGCGTACAACTGGGAAATGTCTGCTGAAGAAATGTCACCTGTTAAATGGATTTTTCTGCAAAATTTAAGACAATATTAGGTAAATAAACATGGGAGGTGGCTAAACAATTGATTTGCATTACAAACCTAAGGATCTCGGTACAACGATCGTCGATATCTTCTCCCCTTTGTCTTTTATATTTGCAGCGAGTATTTGGTCGACTCATTGTTATTAACTACAAGTAGCTTTCTTTCGCAGTGAAACAGTCTCCTGAGGTGAAGTTAACTAAGGTCAGTTGACATGGAAAATGAAATAAACATATTATTTCAATCCTAAAGTCACATCTGAACCAAATTTGGCAATTAGTTGTAATATGATATAACATGCATCTCCTTTCAACACAAGAATGTCGGAAGCATCTTCAATCATGGTGGAATAGAAATGGGTTGCCTACTGAAACATGGTTACAAAGCTTAATTAACATGGAATTGTCAGGAAGATTATCATTGGGAAAAGAAACTTGGTTACAAAGCTAAATCATAGTGGAATTGATTTTAAGTCATGGTGAAGCTCTAGGGTAAATATGCTTTACATTGGCCTAATACTCTCTAGTTTATTGTTTATTTAAAAAGAAAGGCGTGTTTGAACTTTAAACACTAATAGAAACATGGAATGTATAAATTTTAACCGAAATGGAAATATCGGAAGTATTTTGGATATAAAAAATTAAGTGAAATTGAACCCTCTATATTTACTTCCCCATCCCAAAAAGATTTTAAAACTAAAATACCTTATTTTCCTCACATCATACCATACTAGCCATCTCTTCACTTAACATCTCATTCATACTGAACTCAAAGAAATAAAATAAAAGGGATTGTTAACCACACTCCAAAAATGGTAAAGAGAAGTAATATTGTTTATTGATATGATTATTATTATGAGAAGTCACAAGATATTTTGTTTTTCCTTATAATTTGAATACTAATTCCATTTTAACCTCAATTAATAAATCACATAAACTCTAAATCATTTAAATATTTTCTTTGACTTTAAATCAAATATATTGTTTTGTGCTTTCAATATCATGCAATTTCAATACTAATTCCATTTTAACCTCAATTAATAAATCACATAAACTCTAAATCATTTAAATATTACTTTGACTTTAAATCAAATATATTGTTTTGTGCTTTCAATATCATGCAATTTCATTACAGCTAGAGATCACCGCACCATTACAAAAAAAATGAACTACAGTTATTTATTTAAGAATTTTTATCAATTTAGTCCGCATTTCAAAACATATAACAAATTTAGATATGTTTCAAAACATATTACGGATATAGGTTTGTTTTTACCATATTGGCGTTGATTCAACAATTCCCTCCTTGCTCTTTGAAAATGTATCAGGATAAATTCTTCAAAAAAAAAAAAACATTAGTGCATTCTCAAATGCGACAGGAGATATTCTTTTTAAAAAATCCTTCTGATTCAAAATGCACCATGAAAAATTCTTAAAAAGAAATTTGAGTTGGGTGCAGTTTCAAATTGCACCATGAAAAAATATTGAATCAACGCAACATGGCAAAAAAAAACAGGTATGTTTTGAAACATGCTTAATATGTTATAAGCTTTAAAAAGGGGGCTAAATTAATGAAAAGAGCTTTTATATAATCTTATACAATAATTAGTAATATAAATCCCAAATTTTCTACAAAAGCTGACAAATAAAATAGCAACCAACTTTTTTTAATGCATCGTTTCAAAATGTGCGTTGAAGTTAAGATATGATAAGTATGAATATGGTTGTTTTTTTTATCTAAAGTGTGGTTGTTTTCTTTAGGGTCACAGAAGACAGAAAATGGATACAATTGTGAGGAGTTATTAAATATAAAAGGGATATTATTGTAATTGCATTAAAGTATCATTAGAACAAAAATAATCCCCAAACAAAATACAATAAAGTTTGTTTAAAATTTACCACCTCTTAGCCATTTTTGGAGTCTTTTTAACAGCCCCCAAAATAAATGTATTCATCGCTAGAATTATGTGAACATAATATGTTTTATAGTTTAATTATGGAGAAGAATAGTATAATTTTAATATAGATTCTTCAGATGGCAATGACAATCATCCAAAAATGCTAGATTTTTTCTTGATTTCATGACACCATTTCATATTACACAACATGTGAAGAATTTATGGAAAAAGAAGTATTCTGGTTTGACAAGTTTTGATTGATTGAAGTTGAAATAATATAAACAGTACTTTTGTCATCTAATAGAAGAAAAATTACTGTTGTGGGAAGGTTATTAAACGGGTCTAATAAGCCAAAGGATATACTTTGTAATAAATTAATCTTCCATGATACTTAATATTAAGGGATTTTGGAAGAATAATGGAAGCAGAATATATTATATTTATTAGTTTCCATTTTCTTTTGTTACTATTTCATAACTTCACATGTATTTAAACAATGATCAATGTAACGTATATTTTACAATGATAACAAATTTCATTATGCTATGACACGTTCTTCCATTAAGAGGCCAAACCTATGATAACTTTGATTAAATCTAGCTAGACTTAGCTCATGTAAGAGAGATTATTAAGCTGTATCAGAGTTCTACGCATACAAACATATCGCATATGTAGTATATGATCAATATACAGTGAAAAATAAATGTAAATTCTTGATTGATGCATTACACAATCTCATGATTACTATTTTCAAACACAAAAAAAAGGAAAGGGGAGAGGAGGGAGGAGGGAGGGAAGGGAGAACTAGGTTGTCTAACATGATATTCCGCAGCAATTATATTACAGTATCAATATGTTTCAGAAAAATTGTAAATATTGAGCATGGATTAGTAAGTATTCAACTTTTTTAGTTATTTTGGCATGGTGGTGGCTAGCGTACTAAAAATATTTTCAAACATATTCAGCATAAGTTCATTGAAAATCATCATCTTTCTTTGCATGCATCAAGATCCAAATATAACAAACTATGTTGTTCATATTACTAGTTTGCCTCTTCAACCCCATTAACCATCTTAGGGCGACCTCCACTTGAGCATTTAATTGATGACACAGCTAAGCAAACAATTCGATTGAACCTAGAATAGTAAGATGCATATTTTATTGGATATCAATAAAAAGGTAAATTTTGATAATACTCTTGACTGAAGTTGGTATGTAAACGATATGTTAAGTTGTGATCATTGCTAAAAGATGGTAATAATTGTTTCAAAAATATATAATATACTCATAATTTCACATTACAAACTTCAAATTATTAATCAAACCCAAAAAATGAAAGCAACTTTTTTCCATAAAAATAAACAAACATATACTTCCATACGAGTAATCATAGAAGCAAATATGCAAAATCACCATAAATGTTCAAAAATAATTAAAAATATAAACGGAATGTACAAATCATCATTACCATAGTATAAACATAGCAATAAAATAAAATCAAACATAAATTGAGTAACCCATCTTCAAACAACAAATGTCTTAAATTTATATATTTTCCTAATTGTATGCAAGTGCAATCATAACTTTTTGAACATATTCAATGAATGAAATTTGGCAATTTGTATGGGAAAATGTACCAAAAAACATAGTTTGCTTAATTTCAATTAACAAGAGCTATTTAATTAATCTGGAGAAACAAACACAATGCTAATTCTAGGTGTGAGTATTTTGTTAGAACTAAATAGATCGGTTAAACCATTATACTTTGGTCAATTTCGTTTAAATGGATTTTTTTAACTACCTAGGTGAACCGGGGTTATCTGTAAACTTTTGTGCAAATATGCATTGTTCCCATAATATATACTCTGGGTAATTAGCAAAGCGAGTTGCTATCATCATTGGGATTTGACTCTTCAACTTCTAAATTGACATCTTGGTACTTCCCCAAATGAGCTATACGTTTTGGGTAAATATATTTTATCATTATGTAAAATAATTCTATTCAGCATACTATAGTGAGGATTCACTGACAGACTCATTCTCAGATTGCAGTAATATCATGTTGCAACACTTTATCGTTTGGTAGTGAAGCCAAGGAAGAAAAAAAAATATACATGGCAAAGGAATTTCGTCCATTTGTTTCTTCCCTGGTCAAAACTGTTTCAGTATATTGTGGCACATCACATCGATATTAATACAAAAGTTTAAAAGGTAATGATTAAAAATGAGAGAAATTACGAGTAACATTTTGAAATTTACATAACTGCTTAAAATAATGACTAAAGATAATATTTTAGGTAGGCAATTATCATGTATTTCCCATTTACAATATATATATATACACACACACACACACACACACACACCTCGACCAAATAGTGGATGCCTTACTTTAGATATTGAAAGGTCTCTCATGTATGCATTCTCTTCTATATTCCACCATTTTTAATATAAGTTTGATAAAGTATGTGATAAAATTAGACCTGACGATATCTTATGTCCATTATCATGTATGCTTCTTTTGAATGACCCAACTTGTGCATCTTATTTGATAAACTATTTAAACCAATTTCATAGGGATGCAAGGCAATGCTTTATAAATTATCAATCGTAAAGTTAATCTATGTCACTAATAATTTATGTAAACTAGTTATTAAGAACAACTATAAATTGTCCAGAATCTAGGTGGAAAATATTGTATTTCAAATACTAATCATTCAAATATGCATCGATTTTGTACTGATAATCGATAACTGCATCCATGTCTATCGAAAATCAAACAAATAACACATTAAACAAAATAACAACATGCCTAATAAAAACAAACTAAACATATAGAAATGTTAATATGTATACATGTCTCAAAAATCAAAAATAGCATGAAGCGAAGCATAAAGTTGTGCACAAACATCTAGCAACAATGAAAAGTATCTTGATGGCGTCTATGAAATTTGGTACACTTAGTGGGGCAAACTAAGAAGCAAGAAGTCCTAGAAATAATCACCGACCAATTCAAATGGAGATCACGACAACATATTTTATTAACTGAATCCCTAACTGATATATGCTCGCTTAGTGAGCAAACTTAGCGGGGCAAGCTAATTCAAACCATTTCAAGTTTTATGCTCACATTTACTGTAAATCATGTAGAGGACGAAGCTGCATTAGTTTGAAAACTACATTAGTTCGAAATAAAAAGTGATCTTCGTCAGAAAATGCAATATAAATAAATGGAAAAAAATTCGTAGTAATTCTTTCGTCTATTGTGTATATGCATTCAGAACGCTTTTAATCTATAAGCGTTAAATCCATACATCCATGATGGATCATTATTACTTATACATGATCTTCATTTGAACTTATCGCGGATACTTGTTTTTTCAAAAAAAAAAAGTGATTTTGAAAATTCCGTACAGTATTCTAAAATTGAAGATGCCAACCAAGATCCACTCATCTGAGATCTCCTCCAATTCCTGAAATTGTATATGAAAATCATGAGAAAAAACATGTCATCCATGATTTAACATGCCGCATATATCTAGTACAAATTTAATTATTTTGAAAAAAAAACCATAATAAAATTTTGTCGGCTTAAGCATTTGAACTGTATATTAATCCAACATTATACTCATGGTCATTGGGTCTAAATTTATCTCAATTAAAAGGAAAAGTTGCAATTTCTTAAAGAAGATTGTATGTGAGAAAATAATTTTGTGATGTTTAGATGTGGTGCTTGAAAATTCGCAAAGAAAGAGTAAATAAAGTTTCAAATAAAAGATTTCGTTTGAACCAAAAAATATGTAAAATATAACTAAACTAACCTAGTAAGATAATTTGGTTATTCTAATGATAATAACGGGGTAGAATATTCATAATACCTTTTGAATTTTAAGTGAGGACACATATATGACATGTTTTTGCTTGACTTTTGTTTTTAATGTTTTAAACGTAAATTAGATCAATTATAAGTTCAAACTAATATTAGAAATGATTTGTGTTGCGGTACCACTGAAAGAGGTCTAATGTATTAAGTTGTGTTGCTTCAACTTTGGAAAATATTGCATGTTTGAGGAAGGATGCGTGGGTAAAGAAATTAGTAACACTTGCTTGCAATTTCGAACAAAAATGTTGTCATTGAATATCTACAATCTTTCTATCATATTAAGTTATAGATTGTATTGTTCTGATATAAAAGGTAAGAAGAGAACATATGAGGAAGATATATTGGCATGTACGACAAAATTAGTGCATAATATTTATTTTGATACTTTTCTCTACATTACATCCAACTCCAATGAATAAAATTGTGTCTACTTTTATGGAATAACAAAGCATAATTTTAGATGATAAAGTGATTAACCAATTATAATGAAGAGCATGGTAGCAAAAATATTTTTAAACGTGAAATATGGACCTGTAAATTGACTATTTTATATGGAACTTGCTTTGAGGCAAAATCAATATGAAACGGATGCAAGAATATTGATTAAATATGATGAATTTTTGTTGAATATGTTGATAGACAATATTGGTTCTAACGAGTTTTTCTAGGATAATAACAATGTATAATAATACTTTTGAAAATATTACTATGAAACATTTATATGCTCAAACAACCCCCCACCCCTAATGCCAATGCCGCCGCCGCCGCCGTGCCCTACCCTTACCCTCAACTGCTAGCACAACCACCACGCACTACCACTAATAACACTAACACTAACACTACTACTAGTAGTAGTAGTAGTAGTAGTAGTGGCGGTGGCGGCGGCGGCGGCAGAAGAAGGAGAAGAAAATTTGTGGTAAGAACCCAAGTATTATGTTGTTTGAATCGTGATGAAGAATAATAAATTAATTTGTAAGCAAGGTAGAAACAAAATATCCATGAAAGGTTCAAGCGTATCATTTGATGAAATTACGTTCATTTGAAATATGATGGCTTTGAAAACAAAGGACAACCTTTACAGAAAATAATAACATATATTCAAACACTTATTAGAATAAAAGGTACATCAAATTATAAAGATGCATATTTGAAATATAAATTTACATGTAACAATCAGAATAACTAAATCAACAGACAGTTTTTATATATGCAATATTACACAGCTACAGCTTTAAATTTTACAAGTATTGTAGTTTTATGCATAAAATACAGAAATATTTTTTGTTCGAAAGTAATACATTTGATTGTATGGTTTTGAAGTTGATTTTTAAGGGTTTTTTTATAATAGATAAATGGGTAAAATGGAAGTGTGTTTTTCCTTGAGGAAAAACAGAGATGATTATAGAGAGTTAAATAGTCAAACTATGTGTAGAAATTTGCAAAATAAATGGCTCTCATTTATTAACTGCATGTGTAATTATAATTACTAGTGTATTCATTACCTTTTGTGTTTTGTGAATTTTCCAACTTTCTATGACAATAATTAGCTATCAGTCAACTTTTGCATTTTTTTTTCCTTTTGTATCTGCACAACTTTAAATAAATTATCATGGCACTTGATAAGAATAGTATGACTGGCTACTGTATCTTCCTAAGAAATTATTTATCGGTTTCTTGTTCAATGAATAAGGTTTATTTATGTGTGCATGTCTAGAGGCTTATACTTCAGTAAAATTATAAGCTTTATGTGTCTAAAAGTTAACATTTTCCTGAACAGAAAAATGTTTACAGAATAAACTTAGGTTTGGACTGCTGCACTTACTAACGTAGCTAATGGTGTTTTGTAAAACTCTTCATTTTACAGAGGTTAACCACACTTATAAAGTTTCCCTTAACAACTGGTATAGATGAAATCAAGTAAAATAACGGTGAGCAATAATGACAGACGGGGAGGAATCTGAAGTCTAATGCTAATAGAATATAAAATGGTTCATTTCTAAATTGACTATAGTATCATCACGATTTGAGTAAAATGTGGCCCAAATTGGTGTTCTGATTGGCAATGTACACATAATAAGCTACATTATGTGCACATCACAATCCTATCATATCATAAGTTACACCGAACAGACTTAAATAACTCCAAGTAGCAATGTACACACATAATAAGCTATATTGGTCCAACCAAAATGACAGTCTAACACTGGCCTTAAAATTGTAAATCTACTAAGCACCCAAAGCAACAGTTAGTTATATGTTTAGCCTTCAAAGGTAGCTAAAGATACAATTTTTACTCAACTAGTATAGCCGAAGATAAATAATAATAAAATACTGAACACCAATAATAAACAGGGAGGAATCTGAAATTTGATAGTAACAGAATATACATCACGGTTCATTTTAAAAATGAATATAATATCGTCGCAACTCGAGCAAAATGAGTTCCTCTTTGATGTTTGTACTGGCAATGCACAAATAATAAGCTAAACTATGTAGACAGCGCAATTCTATCTTATCATAATTTATGGGGAACAAGGTTAATTAACTCAAAATCGGCAATGTATACATAATAAGCTGTATTGGTAACCAAAATGGTATAACATCAGCCTTAAAATTGTAAAAAATTAACAACCGCCCAAAACAACAATAAATAAATAAATAAATAAAACTGATTTGATCAACACTTCAGTTTACGCAGATGCATGTGAAATTGGATAGATCAATAGCTTTATCGAATTGGGGCAAAAATAATACTTCACTGTTAAGTGCACAAAAGAGACGACATATGCTGACTTGAGAAAAGAGGAGAAAAAAGGAACTCGCCTGAAGCTGGACAGTTAGCTTGAAGGCAGGAAGTATGTACGGTGGAATTTGTTTATTTTTATTTATTTACTTTTTCAAATTGAGATCGGTATTTCTTCCTTCTCGTTTGAGAAATATGAGATTTACCAATTTTGTCCATATGCCCTTCTGAAAAGTACATTTGTTTCTTCCTCCAATAAAAGCACTCGAAATTTGTCCAAGTTTATTTTTCAGGATTTTTAAGGTGAAAATGCTCGAAAATTTTGACTAAGCACGCTAACTTTCAAAATCAATTAGAAAGATGAACTTTTCCTTTAAATTCGCTAACATGACAAAATGATTCGTGAGAAGGTTCATTTAGATTTTACCAATTGCTACAAATGAAATTATGGTGTTGGACCACACCGTCGTGGACTTCTAGAAATGAAAACGTCAACGCAAGATGGAAGATGATGGCGGCGATTCTGACAGTGGTGATGAATTAAAAAGGGTTGGGTAGATTTTGAAAATGATATGATGATAAGGTCATGGATGAGAGTTTTAGATCGGGAAGAAGATAACAAAAGTAATAATATTGTGTAATATAACGTTATGTTTTATAATCGACAGCAAGTGGAGTCAGGAAGTCGGTTACCATCTCACTGAATAGAGCACAAGAGCTTAAATCGTGGACAGATATTGTTGCGGAGGAACCAATTGAAGAGGAATGTGATCTTGATCATATTGTACCGATTAAAATCAACAACAAAAAGATTGGGGTTGTGAAAGAAGCAGTTTGTGAAAGGTTAAATCAGTATTGGAATGATTTGATTCTTGCTTATGTTGTTAGAACCAAACCATATTTTATATATTTTAAATCATATATTCAAAGAGTTTGGAATCTTGTTCGAGAATTTGAAATGTATTCAAGAGAAAATGGGTTTTTCCTTGTTAAATTTAAAGACTCCAATGATTGTGAGTTGATTTTAAAAAACGGTTCATACTTTAATGATGGTAAACTCATCATTATGAGAAGGCGATCTAACACTTTGAAATTAGATAGAGATCTACTCACATCAATGCCAATATGGGTGAGACTCCCTAGTGTGAATTTACAATTATGGGGCCGAGAGGCTTTTAGGGTTATCAAGAAAAATCGAAAATCCCATGAAAATGGATGCAGTCGCTGCAATGAAGACGAGACTGAATTACGCTCGCCTTCTAATATAAATGTCTACTGAGGATGAACTTCCAAATGAAATCTCATTAACTTTGTATAATGGAGAAATAATCAATCAAGAAGTCATATATGAGTGGCCTCCGCTAAAATGTAATGTGTGCAAATGTTTTGGGTACATAAAAGAGCAGTGCAACACAAGAAAAGCATGGGTACCAAAATCTGGCAATCAAACAAATCAAAGCACCGATCAAAGCAATCAAGAAACCACAGGGGAAATGCAAGATTCAAATCCAAGTCAAGAAAGGCAGTATAATGAGAAATCACAAAAGACTCAGGATCGGTTCAACCAAGAAAGTATCATTACTGATCAAGGGAAGATTTCGGATCAACTCCCTGATCCTATAGATCAGATCATGGCAAAGGAAGTTCATCATCCAACTAATAGAAATGTTAATGCAGAAACAGAAGAAAGATAGTATTCAGTAATGGAGGAGAAAGGTAATTCAAATGTCTTACAATCTGGGGTCCTCCAACTTCCAGATTCTTGTTTAGTTACAGACAACAATGACATTATAATAAATGAATACTTTCGAATCAGCAGAGAGAATATAGATATGGAGTTAGTCTCTGGTCCAGAACGTGCTGCAGAGATTTAGGATAGTGGAAGAGTCGACCCAGTTTTGCCTCGCAAGTTTGACCTTATTGATACCCCATGGAATGTAGACGTGGGAATTGTATCTGGTTCAGAACATGCTACAAAGACTGAGTACATCAACCCAGCTTTACCTCGCAAGTCTGATTCTATTGATATCTTACAACTGCATAAGGTCAAGAAAAAGGTTAGAGCAAAGAATAAGAAGAAAGAAAGTTTTAAGAAAAAATACATAACAAATAATCCAGAATGGACTGAAGTATCTACAAAGCTTAAAGCAAAAGGTGCAGTATGTAAGAAAAGAGGTAGCGTTGGTCCTGTGTCGGGTGTGAAATCTAGAAACTCATTTTAAATTAGTTATCATAAGTCAGTTATAGACTGGAATGTTAGGGGTATGAATTCCCCTTCAAAACAATTAGATATTATTCATATGTTGAACATATATAAATCAATTATTGCTGCATTTATTAAAAATAAGATGAATGATGAAAATATTGAAAAATTTTGTAGAAAATTAACAAGTAATTGGAAAACTATAAACAATAATGACTATGGGGGAAGGAAAGAATTTTATTTCTATGGGATTCCAATATATAGGATGTTAATAATATAAATATAGGCCTACAATATATTGATTGTAGTTCTAAGAATATAGGTGGTGCAAGTATACAAGTTACTAGTGTATATGGTAGTAATTTTGAAATAGGAAGGAACAATTAATAATGTAGACTTAAAAGTATGAATTATGTTTATAAATCCCCTTGGGTAATAATTGGAGACTTTAATACCGTAATGCACTCACATGAAAAGGTTAGAGGAAACAAGAAAAGAGTCACAGGTCCCTGTTTTTGACGTTGTTATACAAAAAGTCCCTGTAGAAATGAATATGTAAATTTGGTCCCTATTTTTTAAAAATAGAAAAACGCAAAGTGTCTTGCACTTTTCTGACAGAAAATGCAAGATAACTTGCACTTTTCTAATTTTGAAATATTTTTCGAAATTTTCGAAAATTTTGAAAAGCGCAAGTTAACTTGCACTTTTTATCAGAAAAGCGCAAGCTAGTTTGCGCTTTCTAATTTTGAAATTTTTTTGAAAATTTTAAAACTTTTAAAATTTTTGAAAAGCGCAATGTAACTTGCGCTTTCTATCAGGAAAGCGCAAGCTAGTTTGCGCTTTTTGATTTTGAAAATTTTGAAAATTTAAAAAGCGCAAGCTAACTTGCATTTTTTTATTTAGAAAAAACAGGGACTTAATTTACCTGCTTATTTCTACAAGGACTTTTCTTGTAACACCATCAGAAATATGGACCTTTCGTGCAAAGTCCCTAGAGGAAATGCTATCCCTTTTGCTAAATTAGACAAAATTAATAAGTTTTTAATTAAAACATGATTAAGTGAATCATTAATTAATGGTAATACATATACTTAGAGGTCTGGTATTGAAAAAATATACACTGTAAACTAGATAATATATTAATAAATAAAGAATTTTCTGTCATGTTTCCCAATTTTTTATGTAATATATTAGAACAGAATACAAGTAACCATACTCCAATATTGATCCAATTAGATAATAATGTTATTAAGAAAAGTGTCCCCTTTGGATTTAAGAATGGGTGGACACTTGACAAAGAATATAAGGAAGCTATTAATAACAATTTAATTTTTTCATGTAGAGGTACTTATCAATTTCAGTTTAGTATGATGTTAAAAAAGATCAAATTTAATCTTAAGAAGTGGAATAAGGAGGAAAGTCAAAAGCAGGGATGTATAGAGAATCTTAGAAAAGAGGGAAAAGTTTTACAAGATATAATAGATAAAAATCCAAATGATAATGAAAAAGTAAAAGAATTTTTCTCTAATTAGAGTAACTTATTCAAAGAATTATATATAAATACTATGAATTTAAAACAAAAGACAAAAGTGGATTGGCTTACTCAAGGGGATGACTGTACAAATATTTTTCATGCTAATATGAGTAGTAGAAAACATAAAATAATATAGGTAACATTTTTGATAACTCTAGGAAATTGACAAATGAATATGGTAAAGTAGTTGAAGAAGTTGTGTCTTATTTTAATGAACCGTATAATACAAAAGAAATGGAAATTGAATTTCCTAAAATTATTTTTAAATCTAAAATTAATAGTGCAATAGAAGAGATCTTACTTGCTCCAATAGAATAGGAGGAAATTAAATATATTGTTAATAATGTTGGAGATAATAAAAGCTGATGGTTTTGATGATAAGTTTTACAAAAATCAATGGGATAGGATTAAGGGTCATGTAATTGATGCGGTAAAGGAATATTTTAATGAATGCAAACTTTTAAAAAGTTTAAATCATACTTTTATTACATTAATTGCTAAAAATAAAAATCCATCAAACATTGGGGATACATGCTAATCTCATGCTATAATTTTATTTATCAAATTATAGCAACAATGTTGAGTAATAGAATTAAAGAATTTTTTTACCTTTTATAATATCTGAAAATCAAAGTGCTTTTGTTCCGGGCAGATTGATTTATGAAAATTCCCTGTTAGCCAATGTAATGGTTTGAAATTTTAATAGTAAGGCTAGGACAATGTGTGTTTAACAATTGATTTGCAAAAGGAATATGATAGAGCGAATAGAAAATTCATTCATCATATTATGCTAAATATAGGGTTTCCTACTAAATTTTGTGATTTAGTATATCAATGTATAAACACTCCAACATTTTCTATACTGATTCAAGAAAACCAGAGGGCTTTATTAAAAGTAATAGGGGTATTAGATATGGCGATCCATTATCACCTTATTTATTTACTATGGTGATGGAATACTTTTCCATTTTAGTGGAATTGAAGACTATCAAGTGCAGGATCAATCCAATTAATAAAATACTGTCTTATTACTCATCTAATTTATGTTGATGACTTAGTGCTATTTGTTAAAGCAAATAGATCTAATGCACTTTCTATCAAAGAAAATTTTGAGTGTTTGCAAAAGTATGCAGGTTTGTAGATCAATGAGTATAAAAGTAAAGCATACTTCAGCAAAAATAGTATATATAGAAAGGAGTTATCATAAGTATTATATATTACAGAGGGCAGTTTGCGAATCAAATATCTGGGATTGCCACTTTATGTTAATCGAATTAAAGATAGTGATTGTGCTATACTAATTGAGAAAGTGCAGGAAAGAATGGAAACTTGGTCCAGCAAACTTTTATCTATCGCAGGCAGGCTGGAGCTAATAAAAACAATGATGTATGCTATTATATTGTATTGGTTACATATTTATCATATGCATGTTGCATCAGTTACAAAATTAGGGAAGAGATGTGCAAAGTTCTTATGGAGAGGTGGATATCATAAAATTAGTTGTGAGAAAGTATGTAGACCAAAAGAAGAAGGTGACATTAGTAATAGAAATATGAATGATCTTAGTTATATATGCTACTTAAAATTATTTTGGAGATTTTTAAATGAAGATTCCATGTGGAAAAAATGGATGAGAAGTAAATACCTTAGGAAAAATAATTTTGGAACATTTTGATAAAGAATAATCAATCAAATACATGGAAACATATTTTAAAATGTAGAGAGCAAGGTAAATTTATACTGATATACTATTACTGAGTTGCATTTAGAGCACACAAGCCCCATGAGTATTTTGTGAAATGAACAGTCTTCTGTACTATAATATCAAAATTGAATTCCTCTATAAGCTCTTTAATTGTTCTGACCTTTCATTTTCACTTTTGTAGTCTTCCATCTGGTATCAATCAATTATATTTAATGATTCAATGAAACGTTCCTCTCTCCCACCACTCCTACAGACTTTTTCCTTCCCCTCTTTTATGTTTTCAATGCATCTTTCTCATCCTTTGTATGCATTGTAATTTCATCTTCCAGCTTTCCCTAATCTTCTGAAATTCCAAACTTCCATACATTAGCAAAAAACAATTTCCTCAAACTTTTCGTATTTATATATGCCTCCCGTTTTCGCTCCTCTAATATTGTAACGAATTATCTGCATAGTTGCATGTTTTGTTACACTTCAGTCTTAATTATCCTAACGTTAAACAAGGGTCGTTTAGAAAATGAATCATCTCTCCTACTGTGCTATGACATAGGCGACGAATTAGCATGGGTTAATATTCTTATGGTATATTGCTTCTCTTCTCTAAACAGGTATGATATAACCCTAATTTTGCCATTTCGATTGTTTGTTTTGCTTTGTTTTTTCTGTTTCTTATTTTGTTCAGTCGTTTTCAGGAACTTCTCGTTCGTCTCAATCCATTTCTGAGATTCTATTTGTCGAGCATAACCCTGATTTCCGTATGTCTATTATTAGTTTCAGTTTCTTATTTTACTATTTATTTTGCTTTATTTTAGTTGCTTCTTTGATTCGGTCAATGCTTACTTTCTTCCTGGTAGTCTGAATTTAGTACTTTTGCTTGGATTAATATAGTCAGCATGTATTATTGTTTAATTGCCTTTTTTATTATGCCTATTTGTATTCGTTTCAAATTATAATGTTTAGTTATTGACACTATTGGTGAGTGAAAATATAAAATTAGTATTCGGTATCATTTAGTTGTTAATATAATCACTTGTTTTTACCGTTATAAAGCTTAGATTTTGTTGTTCTTTCGGTTATTGGCTTCTTCTTTTTTGGATTCACGGACAAACTATTATATTGCTCCTAATTAATAACACTTTGGTTATTTCAGTTGAACAAATTTGATTGCAGGTAAAATTGCTAGAATCATATTGTTGTAGTTATGAATAAGTATTTTCACTATCTCCTCAACTTGAATTTTAAGTTGAGGGATTCATTATGAGTTTTTTCTTCTTATTAGCAATGTGCAAGTGGTCTTATAAATGTAAATTTGTTTCATAAGAATACCAAAGTTATACATCATTTACTTCCAAATTATGATAATTTAGATCACGTAAAGAGTGAAAGGTATTTGCAATTATAAGTTCTTTATAGCAAGTACTTAAAAGAAGTGTTTTAAAGACCCGATCCAACCACGGTTAGAACCATGGTTAATCTTCGACCTTAGAGCATTACGGTTTTGAAAATCAAATAATCTTGCATGTACGAACCGACGGGCAAACCTCAAAACCTTGAAAAAAATCTATGGACCAACCTCTTTGAACCACGTAGTTATTCAAATTTAAGAAAAAAATTGGCTATAATTATACCTTTTAGTGCATAAAGTAGAGGAATAAATTGTAACTATAATTATACCTTCTAGTGCATAAATTATTTATGTTAACAAAGCAATTCGTTTACTTGGCTACATATTCATTTGTTTCCTAAACTATTCATGATCTTATTAATATATAAAATAACTAAATGAAAGATATGTTAGGATACTCAATGTTTTTTTTTCTTTTTAAGTTGTCTTCTTGGTAAACATATCTATTATAGTATTAAGTGGTGTTATTTTTAGTTCAAAAAATAAATTTGAATTAAAAAAAATACTGCCAAGAACTTGATCTTAATAAAGCGTTATTTATACATAAGATATGCCATGTTTTATTATGACTTTAATTTTGATATTCTCAATTATTTAGATTTATTAATTTCCATATATGGATATTGCAAATTTATTACTACATATAACTACATTAAATATATTATCAACATTTAGTTTCATTTCAGAAAGATTGTGCTACCAAACTATTGATGTTGATTTATTTGTTTATTTATTGACATCATAGAATTTTCCTTGGAATCTAACCATTTATAGTAACAATTTTTTCAGTTCATTTCTTTTAGTTGTTTCACCTGCTAATTGAAGAGATTGGTACAAAACCATATGATTAATTGATGATAATGAAAGTAACTTCTATGCATCAAGTGAAGAAATGGGTATGAAACGATACAACTAATTGATGATAGGAATGGAACTTCTATGCATCAAGGGATGAGATGGCTACTTTCGAGTAAACCAATTTTTAATTTACTTTTTAGTTGCAATATTAGGTCATATCAGTTGAAGCTTGACTTTCTCCTTATGCTCATTAAATTTGCATATTTATTGCTTTCGATTTTCATGGTACTTAAAGCACCTACAACATGTCAGCAATATTCATTCATTATCAATATAATCTGTCTTTAATCATACATTATATTTTAATTTTTGGAGTATTAGCAAAGAAAATATCAATTGTAAAGCAGTTACTAAATGTGGTTACCAATACTTTTTTATTTTGATTAACATATCTCCAACCCACACACTTTTATAGCTTGAAAAATACAAATAATACGTGAAAATATATTTTGATTAAAAGATTCATTTCTTTCAATAAATCACAAATATGTGTATATATGTAGCTAGGCCTCATATTTAATGGAATGAAGTAACCAAAAAAAGAAAGATTGAATGATAAAATTTATTTATTGAATGATGTAAATCAGTTGATTTTGTTCCCAGTTCAGTCTACCATTGTTTTTGGAATTAATACCACCTCAATTCTTTGATTTAATTGCAACTAGCCATTGGAACTTATTTTGCACTGACTGTAGCATATTATACTTGAAGTATACAAAATTTTAGTTAGTAATTTGTATCCACGTTTTAACACTAACTTGCAGCAGATATTGCGACTGATGTGGAAAGCTCATTTGAAAATTAAAACACTACATTCATTGAAACTAAAGGGGGGTACAAATTCAAAGTTAACTCCATGATAATAGTAGAGAACGGTAGACAAGTCAAAATAATAGCCAAGTTGAATGAGTATGGTAGGATTGCTCCATTCATAATTAGTTTGTCTTTGCTCGACATGAACACTGACAGAAACAAGGAGGTAGACATTAATGTGGTGGATTCCATTACCATGGATGCATAAAGACAACACGAGGTTGCCATTGTCTTCAGTGCGTGGACTTTTGTGATGTATAGGTAGAGCTACATGGATGCAACAACTTATACTGTCAGTAGACTATGATAACACCATTATAAAATACATTGAAGTCTGTGGTATTTTTAAAAGAAAATTAAAGGATGTGCATCCATGTATATTTTATAGTAACAATGAATTCTCAGTTATTTTGATCAATTGTAATTTAGTATAGTTTTCACACACATTCATAAAGCATCCAAATTGTTAATGTTGTGGCCTACCTAAAAAATATTCTGATGACTTTATATTTTTCCCACCGCATTTCTTACTATATCAATCGAATACATCCATGTGTAAGCCCATTCTATCTAAAATCAATATTTACTTTGCAACAGAAGGAATATGCTCATCGTTTTCTTAGCACACATGAAGCTTACATGGTAGCACTAGGTATTCACAGGCATGTATATTATTTTCCGTAATGTGGGACAACACTAAGGAGCTGATTTTCATTTCAATTTTATTCGATCACCTTTAATTCAATTTTTTTGAGTACTGATGAACTAATCAAAGATGAGAGAGCTTTATTTTGATCTTGGTTTTTAGCATTTACTTTTAAATTTTTTATGTTATTAGCTCTATTGTGGGATGTTAGATTTTCTTTACTACTTTTTGATGGTTGTAGATGTGTTATTTGTTGCCTTATTGATCTTAGATGTTTTCATTCTTATTGAGTTTATTGGGCCTTTGATATTTTCTTATAAGAAGTTACCTTCTAATCGCTATAAATTTGCACTGCGGCCAAATATATCGGTCAATAATTAATCTGACAAGTATAAAGATGCAACAACGAGTGAATTATCATTTGACTACTAATTGCTTTTTGATTCATGTTACTGATAGATTACCTTTTATTTTTGAAATTTTAAATGAAAAACCGTGTGCGAAGCACGAGTTCACACTAGTTAATGTTAGAAAGAGTGTTTAAGTGTGGAAATGAAACAAGTGTATGATTTGATCCTTGGTTTGAGCATGAATCTTTTATTAATAGAGTAGGTTGGAATAGGTTAGTTATATATGGAGGGGCTGATGTTGCGGCGTTTATGATAATTAAAGGAAATCAATGGTAACCTCAACTACATCCAATTACTAATCCACATAGAGAAAGCATAAATAAATTTCCAATTGATTCAAGTGCAAATGCAGATTATTGGGTCTAGATAGCAACCAGTAAAGATAAATTTTCTTTTAAGCAGACATAGGAATATATTAGAAGCAAGCAGCCTAGAGTATAATGGTATGAATGCATACGGAACAAAGTCAACATTCCAAAGATGGCTATTTGTATATATTTTGCAGTTAATAACAGGTTGCCTATGAGTGACAGGCAAGCAAATGGGGCAAATCAGACGAGGTACAGTGCCCATCATTTGATAATAAAATCAAGTGTACTAATAATTTGTTTTCTGAATGTAGATATTCTTATTATATATGGAACTGCATTCGTGCAATACTGGAAATTGAGCATAATGATAGCATGAATCTACAACAAGCATTTAAGCATATTAAGGACAAATTTAGCAATAAATCATTGGAAAGAGACTATGCTCGTGTAATGTTAACCACAACAACATATCATATTTGGAAAGAGTGCAACAACAGAGTGCATGGCAAACCAAACTAAGCAAAGAACAAAGATGGACGTTAATCGATACTGATAGTAAAATCATTTTGCACAAATCAAGGAAAAAAGTTAAGAGATAAAATGAAACCAGATACTTATCTAAATGGTTGGACAGAGAAGTGGGAAGCAAGAATATTAAGAACTATCTCCACCATTCTAAAGCAAAGCAAGTCCAAGTGGAACCTCAAAGCAACAACGCACCAAAGCAACATGCTGGGTCGAGTTAGTTAACACATCGAAACCTCAAAGAGATTATGCAAATTCGAGCAGATCTACATATTTGAATTATAATAACTTCAAATTTGTAAAGCTCTTCACTTCGGTCAATATTAACAACTCGGAGAATGAAAGAAATATTTTTCCAAATCAACAAGTTGGATCTGCGTTAGAGAACATAAAAAATTCTCAAAGAGGTCTTATTGGTATAAGAGAGTTTATAGATCTGGAGTGTGACAACTTCATATCTGGAAATAGTTCCAACTTGCTTAATGATAGCAACTTGAAGAACGAAATCGAAGGCATGAGAAGTAAATTCAACTAGTTCCTTTCTTACTGGAAGAGGGGAGAAAGTAGTGGAGTAAATGGAAGAGAATAATCATGCGACTCTCTTCGCCATTTTTAAGTTTAGTTAGCTAGGGTTTTTGTTTTGTAAATGATTGGAGGTAGGGTAAGTAACCCTAGTTTGTAAGTGTTGTGTGATAATGGGTTATATCCGTATGTACATAGGTCCTGGGCCGAACCACTTTGTTTACAAGTTTCAAAAAGAAATTATGTTTTTAAAGAAAAAAATTAATAATGTGTATTTTCGTTTATAATTATATTGTAATGGCTTATAGTACTATGGTAACATTTTATTGACTGTGGTGACATATGCAGATGAATTATGTCTATTTTAGTTCACAATGTTATTTTATATTGGTATTTTATGAATTATTATAGTAGTTAATGAATCACAAAAATTTTTTGAAGACAAATATGAGGCTTTTTATGGCCATATCGCATGAAATAAGAAGGCGGGATGGTCAATAGGAGGATGCAACAGTGTCGACAAAAAATAGGGCTTTAACGCATATCGTCGGCTGGTGAGTACCTTGGAGATGGATGGCAACGGCTAGGTGGTGATGAATTCACTATTGGAAAAGTGGCTTTTTACCTACGTGAAATCTTGCACTTTAATGGAAAATCCATTTGAATTAAACATTCCATGATTAGTATTAGATCATATGCATCCCTGACACCATATTTATACCATTCAAAATTAGAATATTTAATCGTATATGCATCAAAAGCCTCCACATTCTAGGTTTTCACTTTAGTCGAATTATATGATGAAACAAGTTGCGAATAACATAATAATTATATTTAATATCTATTTGTTGATAGTTCGACCTTTTGATTTTCTCGTTCTGAATTATAGTTGGTTGATAATCAACTGATTTTTACAAACATCTTCATATGTATTTATTTTTTCATTTATTGACCAATTGAAAATTAAATACATATATCCCCAATTTGTAGACTATTTGCATGAAAAAATAATTTTGGTCTGAAGAATGCACTACACATCTTTTTGTAATAGTATAACCAACATTCCATTTTCGTCTCTTTCTTGGAACTTCAAGAAAAAAATGAGAATATTCTTGAAATTTCAGGAAGAGACAAACATGAATTATTGGTTATACTGTTATAAAATATGTGTAGTGCTTTCCTCATGCTGAAAATATTTCGTTGAATGCAATCATCTATAAGTTGGTGATATATGTTTTTTTAGTTGGTCAATAAATGCAGTAGAAAAAATATAAACATGTGTGCGAAAATAGATTGATTATATACCAACTATAATTTGGAACGAGGAAACCATTGTTATCGATTATTAATGAAACCCTATAGATGTTTAATACGGTCTCGTCTGACAAGTGCCTTATATGATCATTATACAAGCATTCGTTTTTTTAACTAAAACGGTCGATTTTCATTTAATACGTCATTTGTCGGATTTGTCCTGGTATTGGGCGAGTTTTAAACGTAATGATATTATGTTTCATAAATCAATATTTCAAATTGAATGGTTAACGAAAGTTCAAGGCACTTCCTTCTCGTTCCTCGGTATGCTCTTTTGCGTACGATATGGAGAATAACGGAACTATTGATGAAATTTTATTAATTGTTTGATTTGAAATGATTTACGAAATATAAATATCATTGTATTTTTAATGGAATGTAGGATAACCAACCACTAAAAAAATGTAGAAATCCTTAAGTTACATAGCTTTAAAATTATTTGTGAATTTCATTATTTTATAGTAACTTAATAATGTTACTAAAATTAACAATGTTATAATTTGTAAAATTACTAACGTTATTTAAGTTAATCGTAAAATTAATATTGTTATTAAAATTAATAATAAAATTAACAGCGTTATTGAAATTAATAATAAAATTAATAATGCTATTTACATTACTAATAAAATTGATAATGTTATTTAAATAATAATAAATTAATAATGTTATTTAAATAGATGATAGTAATTTTATTGCTAATGTTGGTTTTATTAAAAAATTAAAATACTATTATGTGAAAAATAATGTAAATTTTGTTTACGCGTAGAGTATAAATGGTGGATTATTTGAAAGATTGAACTTAGATGTACATGAAAGGTAAAAAAAGAGGAATGATACCATTGCAGTTTAGAAATGGTATGGTGCATTCTTGAAAGCACCATCATGTAATAAAACCAATATAAAAAAAGTCATGTCTTTGTTCGAAATGTCATTGTTTGAAACTTATAAAGTAATATACTGTGATTTTACATTTACACTAATATGGTTTTATGCCCAACTATCTTGTATGGATATATCATTGAAAAGAATATTAGGTTGTAGAATAGAAGACCATAAATATGGATGTGGATTGTGATGAACCCCCTATTGAAGAAAATGTAGATCTAGAAAATAGAATGACTGAAATGGTTTATAGTGCTGCTAGTCCGACGTGGACCGATGAATCGGATTTGGATGAAGATCTTGACTTGGAAGCAAATTTTTTTTTCAACTTGTCAGAAGCACCGAAACTATTGGAACTAGACCAACACGCAGTAGGGTAAATGAGTAAGTTTCAAAAAATTATTCTATTTTGGATCTTTTTGGGTCTATGAAGTCTAAATTTATTTATATCTTATCTAAATTTATTTTAAATAAAATAAATATTTTATTTAATTTATAAATAAAAAATTATTTTATTTTAAATTTATATTTATATAATATAATATGTGTATTGTATATACATAACTGTGCACTTGCAACATAAATGGTGCACATGGTTTGACATGACCATATATAAGTACTGAGATTTACACCGCAACAGACATGTTAGGCCCTTTATATGTGTATGTTGTCAATATACATATAGTTTATAAAGTAATTGTAAATTTACTATAAAGAATTTATAAATTTCAAATTCAATTATTAAATTCAAAATTCAAAATTCAAAATTTAGATCTAAATCTACAAATGAAATATCTAGAAATTCAAACTAATATGCTAATTTTGTATAAATACATATATGCAATTTGATTTTTTTAATAATGTATATATGAACTATATTTGTTAAATAATATTTATAATTACTATATACATGTATAATGTATACTTATGAATATATTTTGTGTAAATTAATAATATACAAATATATATGTATAAATATACATATTTTTCAACCACAATAAAAACTCCTTTTTTTTGCTTTACTTCAGTTTTATCAAAAATGAAATTTTATTATTATTTATTTGATTTTCGTATGGAAATATATGGGAAAAAAAATTATTTTTGTTTTGAAAATAATATGTGCATGTATTGTGTTAAATATTTGTATAAACATATTTTACATAATTTATAATGTGCATGTATATATATATTTAGATATAACATTTAATATAAATAAAATACTATATTGTATTCAAATATAAAATTATATATATGTATGTATGTGTGTATGTATATTTGAAACTATAAATGTATATATATTAATGTAAAACATATTTCACTTAACCATGTTTGCATTAAATCATTTAATATTATTCTTTTTGAAAAACATTTTTTTTTAGTGGACATAAAAAATATGTATGATTATACATATGTAAAATATATTTTTTATATGTGTATATATATACACACACACACAATTCATCTAATGAAGACAACACAATGTTAAAAAGATTCGTGGTATATTCAATTACTATCTAAACAGACACACACTTATATATATATATATATATATATCATATAATCAACATTATATACATTAATATGTCATTATAAAAGGAGAATTTACCTTTCACCTAATGCCTAGATGATACATCTTGAAATGTAGAATCAAAACTCTTTGAAACAATTCCAGAATCCAGAAAATGCTACTAAACTGAATGCATCTACCACCGGTGTTTGAATCTTATTTATTTAATGTATAAGCTTGAAAATTTTAAGGAGAAAGGTGGGGGAGTGGCTGGCCATGGCTGTAGCAAATAGAGCATGAGAGTAAAAAATAAAATGAGGGTTAGAGATGAATATATGGTGGAGATCTAAGGAGAAAAAGGAGAATCTAGATCCACCTTTCTTACCTATTCAACTTTTTGAATTCAAAATTCTAGCCCTCCTTGGCCATTATATGGCTGGCCTCCCTATGTCATCATAGCCGCACCTAATAGGTCCCATCATGGGCCTCAAAATCACTTTCAAGCCTGATTAATAAATAACACATTAGAATCCAATTTAAACGTGTATCGATATCGTATATCAATTAGTGTATTTATAACTATTATATACACACTTTTAATATTGATCAACGAATATCAAATAATTTTTTTTATAAAAAAGAGTTCATAAATATTAACTAATTTATAATAATTATAATTTAATTAAATCGTGTGGTAATAGGAGTATTTAACATTTCAGTTGCGTGACCCTTAGGTGTAAATTCGGCCAGCGATTAATATCAAACAATTCAAATATTAACATTCATACGTCACTTAGCAGGCGGTGTGACATTATAACCAAATTCATCGCTTACTTAGATTCAGTAAAATCAAGTTTTACTTTATTTAAGCGTTACCCAGTAGTGATAATTATTTACACTAATTATCTTTGTCAAAACTAAATCACTTAAGACTTATGGAATTTGGTAACATTCAAAATTTATCATCCATATTCAACTTTATAGTCTAAATACAAGGTTCTTGGTTCAATACTAAAAATTATTATTAACTAAAATGTTCTGGTCAGAGACTTTTACTTTGAGTTGACTGCGGTTGACAGTGATACTAACCTCGTATAACTGAGAAGACAAATCCTTTCTTGAATAGTGTTTCACTTCCGATGCTTCCATTCAACCCAACTATAGTCGTTCGATAGACGTCATGTCATGATTTAACTATAATCAAAGCGAAGGTTTTACATTGAAGATCAACAGTATTCTCAAGTAAAGAGAACTGTGTAATTTTGTAACATCGATATTTTATGTTTAACCTTAGTTATATTAACCAATAGAAAACTATCAAGTAAGTCATTCCATAGTTATCTAATAACTATCGGTACGCAACCCATTAGTGCCCTAACAGCCATGAGTAATACACTGCCCAACATTTGGAGAGCATTACGTACTATAGTCTCTACGGATATATTGATATCCATTCTCGATACATCTTTACTATGAATATTTAAAACCATATGTTTATTTTATTGTGATAAATCACTTATGGTTACAACGCATTGTAACTACTATCACAAAACATACAATTTATGGATTTTCTATTAAATATACTTTCAATTAAATTAATTAATTAAGATATAGCACTTTATATCAAGATTATAATAAAAAGAAAATACCTTTTGTTTCGAACAGATTGGTTGTCGAGTTAGATATATATAACAAATTACATAATTGTCCATATGGCATATCCTAACTCTATCAAATCTCCTACTTGCACTTGGGGCCAATTATGGAATCTAGGTCTCATCCCTTCGATCTATTTGATGGGAACTATCAAGTTGGACCCTTCGTGAATGGATCTGCTATGTTGGTTTAATTATTTATTATGTCAATCAACTCTTGTTGATATTGATAAACTACCTTGATCATGCAAAACAATTCGGAGTATGTTTCTTGATTTTTAGTGAGCTCTTATTATTACATTATCATATAACAATGATATAGTATTCTCAATACTTGGAATCACCCTTCACTCAGTTATAAATTCATGCATTTATATTTATACATTGCATTTATTACGACGTTATTCAAGACAATATACTTAGCATTTCATTCAATCGGCCACAACCTTTCATTTTGAACATTTCCAACTTAAAGCCTCTTCATTAAGATTCAATATCACTCATGAAGTTTGGGTTCATACACTCCTTCATAAAGAGTTCTTTGTTTCTATAAACAATTATCTAGTATTTCGTAAATACTCAAGGATACTCTAAACTACCATTTAGTGATCTTAATTTGGATTTGATATTTGCTTTATGTATCAACTGCACATTCAAATCATGATATTATAGACAATACAACATGTATGATAAATTCTATTGCTAGTACATAAGGAACCCATCTTACACATATTAAACATTTTAGCAAGGTGTCTTCGCATATTATTTGGGATATTCCCAACTGTTGGAACTAAACTAGCCCACAACAGAAGTTACGGGTGAATTTTAATTTTTTTTAACTCTATTGGATCTTTATTGGGCCTATAAAGTCTAATTTATTTTGAACATTTCTAAATTTAATTCAAATAAAATCACATATTTCATCCAAATTTCATAAATTGTTGATAGAAATTTATTTAATTTACTTTCAATTTATATATAAATATGCATATGTATCATATACATATGTGTAAGTGCGTACATGTGTAACCTGATATTCCATGGAAGGTATAACATGCCTATATATAGATGTTGAGATTTACATCGCAGTGGACATATTAGCTCATTTTATATGTATTGTATGTTGTCCAAATATATATACATACATATTTATACTTATTATATATAAAAACTCAAGTGTGTGTGTATGTATATTATGAGAAAATATTATAAATATATTTATAATTAAAATATTATAGTGTTAAATATTAAATAAACGTACACACACACAAAATATAAGTTTAATTTTAATTTTTTTAAATATGTATGTGTTAAAGTAACATAATTTCATATATATATATATAACAAAATATGTGTGTACATATAATAGATGCACAAGTTTCTAATGATACATAGTGATTGATAATGCCAATATCAAAAATAAAAGGATATACATTAAGTGGTGAAGATAATATGAGTAGATGAGTGTTAGCACCTGTAGAAAATTCAACTGATGGAAACGACCTATTTAAAAGACATTAAGATCATCATAATTCTTATTGTTGCATAAAAAGTGATGAGATTAAGTAGAATAGTATAGCAAGCATCCATGTCAAATTAACTTGAACCTGTCGAATTTGATGCTAAATAAATTCATATTTTTTCTCCTCTACCGTTGATCTCTAATTGCTTTTTTTTCCTTATAGACATATTAGACTTTTGAAGGAGTTGAGCTTAGACTTTCAATGATTTATATTTTGCTCTTTTAAGAAGCTCTTTTTATAAGATTTTATGTCAATAACATTAAGGGTTAAAACATTGTTTATGAAATGTTGTATATGATTAAATTTTTTGGTGTATGAAATTAATGTAGCTTTGATTATGTTTAATCTTTATAATTGGTTATAATATCATATTATATTAGTGTTTTTTTAATTGTGCAGTTTGTTTTTGAATATATTTTCATGGCTATTAAAATTGTTTTGAAATTGCTGCAATAGTTATAAAATGCAGCAAAAACGTTGATATACCGCAACATTTGAAAAGAGCTACAAAACTAAAAGTAATAAAATGTTGTAGGAAAACAAACCGAAAACTCTGCAATTATCTAAACATAACAACAAATAACTACTGTAATATAAAACCATCGTTAAACCCTGCAATAATTATTTTGTAGCATTTCAAACTAACTGGTTCTATCGTGGCTTGTTGGCTAACTGTGTTCTTCAAAACGCTGCCAAATGAGTTTGCATCATTTAAGAATGCCGCAAAATTAACTTACGACAACGTTTTGGAAAAGCTTCGGTAGCCTTATTTTTAGCAATATTTTAGAAAATGTTGCGGTATTTCCTGACTTTATTGTAGCATGATGTTATGCAGCGTTCTTCGAAGCTCTGCAAATGATTATGGCAACAATTTTAAAACACTGCGAAAGTTCTATTTTGTTTTAGTATATGAGTTAGAATAGTTTATATAAATACATTCAAATTATAAAATTAATTTTTTTACATTCCAAATCGAATACACAATAGCTCTAAATTTAATTACAATTTTATAATATATATATATATATATATTATGAATTAACTAGTTAAATAACAATAAATAAATGATAGAATTATTTAAATAATAGACATTTTGAATTTTAAATTTTCAGAAAATTAGGAATTATATTTTATAACTTACGAAAAAATTCCAAAATTTTGTAAGTCAAAATTTTATTCTTTGTTAATTAAATACTTTCGGCTAAATATAAAAATGCTTTTTAAAAATATAACAATTGATTTAAAAAATCTGATTTTTTGACCGAGTGCTTTTATGAGGATAGTTTAATTTTTGAAAATTTAATTTGAATTTTGAAACATAATTTATTTTATATTAATTTATTAATTCATATAGTGATTAAATAATAATAACAACACTAAATAATTACCAAAGAAAATTTCGATCACTAAAAATCATATATAGTGTAAATATATAATTGAAAAATACTAATTTGGTTATTTATGTGAAATAGTTATATAGTTTAATACAGATCATATAAACAAATTAATTAACTTATTAATATATGTATAAATTAATTAATAAAATATAATGATTTTAGTTATGTGTATTAGATCCTTAATGAAAAAATTGTTTTTTATTTTTTATTTTATAAACATATGCACAAAACCAATCAATATGTGACAACATCAATACCTATGGGAATCTCACCTAACTAACAATACAATAATCACAATTTATACACATATGAAAAATATACAGTGATACAGAGGTTATGTATTACACACACACACACATATATATATATATGTATGTATGTATATAACTGAATTCCCTTAAGTCCACCTTGTAACGATGAGTTCTCCTCGTTCGAAAACTTCTCAATCCTACAAATTGCTAGTCTGGAATCGTAGACCCATTTACTATCAAACGTATATACATAACTAATCAATATGTGATAACATCAATATCGATAGGAATCACACCTAACTAACAATACAATAATCACAAGATATATATGTATGAACAATATACAATTATACAGAAGTTATGTATTACACACACACATATATATATAACTGAATACTTACCTAAAACTGATGCCCTTAAGTCTACCTTGTTAGTGGTGGAATATAGATCTTAAGGCTTAACAAAACAATAAAGGGGGGTGAATAGTGTTTTCTAACTTTAAAGGATTTCCTTTTGATTCTTTTAAGATTATACTTAATTAACATAGAATAAACAATCATAGATTCGAACCAGATAAATATAAATGCAGCAAAGTAAAAGTAGAGAATCAGAAAGATCAAACCAGGGATTTTATACTGGTTCGGAGTTACCCTACATCTAGTCATGTACATTTACTCGTACAAATTTCTTTTCAAATGCCAATCTTTCAACGGGCAGAAGGCACACTCAATACAATCTCGATTCCAAGGCTACGAGACACACCATCCAAAAAATTTGAGCTCTAGGTACACTCACTTGATTTGACTTGGGACACAAGTACACCCACTTGGATTTCCAGGAACCAAGCACACCCACTTGGATTTCCTGGACACTAAGCAACCCACTTGATTTGAATCGGGGCATAAATTACATCCAATCAACTATAACTAAAGTTTTAATGGTTTTTCAAAAGACAATGTTTGATCTTTGGATACAATTGATCCTATAGCCTCTTGGATAGGACTTTGATCCTTGATTGAGTGAGAGAGATGATTAAAGTCAGAGAGTAAATCATAGAGAATCAATACAATGAAGATTGAATTGAATTAATTTTAGTTTGAATTTGAGAAAATTTGAATTATTTTCAATAGAAATTTTGGCAGGGTAAGAAGAGAGAAGATAATAATAAAGTAGCTATTAAAAATTCATCTAGAAACCCCTTATATATAAAGAACAAATAGATATGTTCATTTTCGAAGAGTTACGACGAATAGACACTTCATTTCAAATTTGAATTTTGAAAAATGTGGCATGTATGTCGACATACAATCTTCCTATATGTCGACATATCCTAGTATATTTTGAAAACTTATTTATCTTAAAATGTTTTGAAATTCGAATGCTTTGAAAAATATTTTGATACTTTGTAAAATAGTTTAAACATAGATTATAAATATTTAAAACTTTAGAAAACTTTTATGAAGTATTTATAAATATATTTCTAAAATATATTTTGATTTGAAAATAAATGATAAGAAAAAGAGAAATTAAGATCAAAGATTGCTACCAAGGACTTTAACAATATTCTATGACTCTATACACTGTACCATAGTCTTGAAATCTTCATATCTTAATCTTTAGTCTTCATGTCCAGTTATTGAGTCTTTATACCGTACAGTCTTCAATTCAAAACCTGTATAATGTCTTGCACTATATACTATATAACTTGGCAAAATAATTAGTATTCATATTTTATATGAATGTATATTTGTTACCAAGGTTGTTATCATCAAAATCAATACCCGAGGTATTAATATACCTTGTAATGAGGAATTCTCCTCTTTCGAAAACTTCTCGATTGTACATATTGCTATTCCTGAATCGTAGACCCTTTTTCTATCAAATAGTTGTTAATTTGAATTGATTTGAGTTTTATTGGAGCTTTTGGAAGGTGAAATTCAGCCAAGATGAAGGAGATAGGAGGCAGTAAAAAGTTCTTCTAAACTTAGGATTAGGGTTCCTTTTATTATGTTTGAATCAGAGAGTAAATTGAACCACATCACATACATTTTCTCACTAAATCTCTGCCTTCCATCACAAACCCTTTTACCCTATTTTTGGCCGCCCCTACACCATATCTTTGTTGCTGAAATATGCCTCTAAGATCATAGGCCAATAGCCCATTCAAGCCTAAGTAAATTATTTATTTAAATCATATGCCTCTAACTTCCAATACTTTCACTCGACCCAACTATAGTCACTCGATGAACATCATACCATGATTTGACTATAATCAAAGCGGAGCTTTCATATTGAAGATCCATGGTATTCTCAAGTCGAGAGAACTGTGTAAATCAGTCACATCGATATTTTATGTTTGACCTTAGTTATATTAACCAACAAAAAACTATCGAATGAGTTGTTCCACAGTTATCCAATAACTATTAGTAAGTAACCCCTAGGTGCCTTCCAACATCCATGAGAAATACACTGTCCAACATTTGAAGAGCCATACTTACTCTAGTCTCAATAGATACATCGATATCCAGTCCCGATGCACCTTGACTGGGAACATTTAAAATGGTATATTTATTTTATTGTGATAAATTATTCACAGTTACAACAGTTTCTAACTACTATCACAAAACATACCATTTATGAATTTTTTATTAAATATACTTTTAATTAAATTAATTAAGATAACCATATTATATCAAGTACATAATAGAAAGAAAATATCTTTGATTTCAAACAAGATTGGTTATTGAGTTAGATATATGTAAAAAAAATACATAATTGCCCCGTAGGGCATATCCTAACTCTATTGCCAACATCTTTTATACTTAATATAAATGATATAATTTACAAACCCAACATCGAGTATCAAACAATAAAACTATTACTGATTTTAACATAAGTACATCTTTAACAATAAACAGTATATTGTTTGTTTATAGTTTTAGAAATACCTATGTACATTTTATCATTCTTTTTTATGGACACACTCTTCCTCTACATTTTGACTGAAATTCTAACTATTTGATATTTCTATCAAAATACTTGTTCAATATTGATGCTTGTTGAATGATATCTTCGTATTTGTTCTTGGATCTTATTCGAAAACACATAAACTCAATATTGCTTCCACTGATTTCGAGACTCTTTGGTTGTTATGTCCAAACTATCCATTCTAAATTATTATTTAGTATTTTCCATTTCAACATATATGCACCAAACATAAAGTCATACTAAGCGAAAATTTTGTAAGTAATCCGAATTAACTTGAGCTCGTTGAATATCGAATCTATTATGCCAATTTCAACAATTGAAATTTATGATGTAATTCTTATTAACGTTGCTCATTATGTTCTAACTACATTTGTCTTGCTCTTGAAGACTCATTCACGTCTGATGGATCATATCCCTTCGGACATAACTAGCACAATCATATTTTGATAACATACTTAGAATCCTTAATTTTTGGATTTGTGCATCAACCAATATTGTAGAGTCAATACTCTTCATGGGTTAATTGACAATAAAGGATTATCTACTCTCAACATCGATGAGAAACTCATAGTTTCTCTTCAATGTGCGAGAATACTTATTAGACACTCTAATGTGATGTGTTCGTCTAGTATGAGTTAATTTCATTCCATCCTATGTAATCAGTTTTATCTTTGGATCGTATCCAAATCCATTTTACTATGAATGGTTTCTCAAAGAAAATCCTTTGCTACGAAGTTGGTATTTCTTAAAACAACAGTTGTTTCTCAATGCAACGGAATATGTATTCATAAACACTTTTTGAATTGCCTTATATATAAAACTAATTTGGTTTTAGTTTACGATACTTATGTTCAAAACATAAGCTAGTCATCGAATGACAATCATTCCTAAAATTCTTTAGGGGCAATTCATATAAGATCCCTTACGTGCAATTATTACGTATAGTCTTTCGACTCACACAACCTACCAACCTACATAGTTAATGTCAGATAATATCGCTAATATTTTGTCGATATATCCTATATCACTCCTTAGCGTATATTTTTTCCAAACTATTGCTTAAAGTATCGTTATCGATATATCGCCCGATATATCGCTTCAATATTAGTGTAAAATACACGATATTTTTAAGAATATCATTCATTACTACATGAGTTGGAGAAAATAAATTTACAAATAAATATATTTACATTCTCATTATTTCATGTATGGTGAATGCTAATATGTACACCATATTAGAAATGCTAAAACACTAATTATTTAGTTCTAACCATATGTTTTTCAGTCTCTTTCTTTAGTCTTTCAATAAAAAAACTCTATTTATTCCATTATTTTATATGTTTTATTTTGTGTGAAGACTTTACCAGTAAAAATAAGATCGTGTAGGAGCTACCTCTCCTTCCATTTATTTTTTGTACACCATTTCTAGTGGGTAAGTTAGCATTTGAAAATTCATTTATTAATTGTTATCATGCACTAAGAACTAAAATTTGAAGAGCGGTAAAGTCCTATATATGACATGTCAATAATTGAAAAGTGGTAATCAGTATCAAATCTATGTTACTTATTCTCTAATTAAGTGAAAATAAAAATGAAGAAATTATAAATGTGAAAAAGTTTGGAAAGTAATATAGATGTTTAGATGAATGGAGAAATAATGAATATAGCATAAAATTGAAGAAAGTAACAACGACGCACATTGTACGAATTTCTCGGTTTTTATGGACTTATTTTGCGACTTGTATTTAATAGAATATGCTAGTGAAAAGATTATAATCTGTAAACTATATGCAATCAGTCTTTAATAGTAATTTGATGATATTGATCAAAATATTCAGAAATTTAACATCATCATAATAAAGTACAATATCATTTATAACATGTTCTACACACGTTTGATATTTTGCCAATATTATCTGATATTATCACGATATATTAAAATATCTTATATCAGTACTCGATCGATACGTACCCGATACCGATATTAACTACATAGATGCCAATTTCATGGCCTATGATATGTTAGGATTTCTTGTAAACCCTTATCTTGTATGATTTAGTAAACTATTATTTAGATAAAATTAATTTTAATCTTATGTACTACTCTTAAATACATTACCTTATAGAAAGATGTTAACTCAACTTCACTCACTATTAAACATACTTTGTTAAACAAAGTTTGATTACTCCTTATCGATACATCATTATGTATCACATGGAGGAGTAACTATTGGGATTAAAACTTTATTCTTTCTTAGTTATGTTCGGAACTTTTTCCAACATACTCACCAATTCGATCGAACCAAATCAATTTTATTTTATATTGCACAGTATTTTATTTACTTCCGTTTTATATTCTATGAGCTTATCATAAACATACTACATGTGTATCAAATACACATGTCCACATTAATGATAACTCATTGAAAGAAATTAAATGAGAATAAATGGGTGTAAGTAAAAATTTATGTGAGTAATTAAATTTGATTTAAATTGGATGTAAATAAATTAAATGCAAGTGGAGTGAGTGAAGTGACCCTCAAACTTTTGGTTAATTTTTTTTACATCCCTATAATTTAATATTCTCAGAGTCATTTTCTTTTCAAACAATTCATCCAGGATCCAATATTTTCCACCAATATAAATATATCAGTTTAATTCCTAAAGATATACACATACATATGAAGATGTATGTGTTCCTCTTGTTTAAAATCAGAGTATGTTTTTAATTTCATTTGTTAAACAGGAGCAGGCTGTTTGGTTTGGATTAGTTTGGATTTGAAGAAATCTGCATATAGTTAATTACCTTGTTCTTTTGAATATTTATAATATGATAATAATTCCTGTCCTTATTTGGTCAAAGTATTTGGGATTTTTTTTATAGTTCAAATATATTGATATTTGGCTAAGACCAGAAAATGATATATTCTCTTATCATTTTCCACTTATTTATTCTCTGGAAACTTTCTAATTTTTAATTCAATCTATATGACTTATTTATTTCAATCTTAGCCTGTATAACACATTGTAAGTTGAGTATTTGCATAAGATTTGCTGTGACAAGCATTTGAACTTATAAATATTCAAAAGATTAATGTGTATTTCCAGGTTTTAATAGTGCAGACCTGTCCAGATTGCATATCTGGTATAGCTTTTAAAAGTTGTTTGTGGTGAAACAGTTTCTAAATAATCTAAAGTTTTTGAAGGGTATTTTACATTCAGAATACCATCAAATATGGTCGACCAAAATCTCACTCATTTGAAGCTGGTTGACCCATAAGTCTTGTATCTAACAGACACTTGTTCAAGGCAATGGCATTATATCTTAGGCCTTGCAAAATATTTACTTTTTTTCAAGACAATTCAAAAAGTGGTATTAGAACTGGTTTACAAAGTTTCACAGTAAAAAGATTCAAATCTTTATAAGTTTACCTCTAGTTAAATCCAGATTTTATTCTAAAAACTTAGTGCATTGCTATGTCTCAAGAATTGACCAGCACATAATATAAATTATGCAAACTTTTACTCACATACATATATGTATATATTTTTTCTTTCCAGGCTTTCATATCTAATACCTAAGCATATTTTTCTGGTTTTCAACCCAGATATTTCTTTTAATTTTTAAACCTTAATGCATAGCAATAATTCAACAAATAAACAACCAGTTCAATCAAACATAGCAGGTTCATTACATAACATCAAGTTCAAACACAACAGTCTCATGAATACATGCAGATAAAATCAAATTAGACTCTTATTAAAATTAGCTAGCATGTTCATTCAATCCCTTTTCATTTGCCATACTTCACTTTCTACTTAGCTCCTGCATTTCCTGAAAGAGCATTGGTGGCTGCCTTATTTTAAAGTGAGACACCCCCATATGCCATGAGCAAATAAGGGTCAGATCCATGATCTGGTATGAGTAACATCAGTATATTCATGATATTAAACAACAGAGAATTTGGAGTGTAATAACTTGTTATTTAAATGAATTTTTGCAATCACTTAATATATCATTGTGTAAATAAAGTGACTCAGGTATGATAACTCCATCTATCATTCCTATACCTGCATTCATAATCAAGCAAACATAATCATCTATTTGCAACATGGACATTCACTGGAACTATCATGGTTCCATACCAACCAAACTAAGAAATATTCATATTCCTATCTCTTCATGTACAGGTTGTGTCAATTCAGTTTAAATTCCTGCCTCATCTGCCATCAAGGAATCACAGGGACACATTGCAATGAACTAATTCACATCATTGCACAAAGATCTCAGGGCTTAAACAAACCATGTGCCAACTTGCGTACATCAAATATAACAAGCATTCCAGCAGCCTTCTTGGCCTTCCCTTCCCTAGTTTATTTACTAGTGCATTGATTTAAATATTATCATCAGATAGCTAAGTGAACTTGTCACTGCAAACATGGTAACACCCATAAATTTTCTAGCATAATTTACTCAGAAATTTAGTAGACAGTTATTTCCAAAAATGTGGACATTATGTCTTGATCTCAGTAAAATATAAGAATATTTTCAACTATAAAAGAGGCATGGAATGTTCTTGTTATATTGATCTGCAAGCCTTTATGATTGATTCAGATTCATGATCTGGTTCAATCATAGTTTTAGCTTGTGAGCTTCTTTTTTTTTATTTGATTAAGGGCTTAGCACTTAGAAAATTTCTATTGCACCCTTAACATCTTTCTTCTCAAGCCTCAGCACTTATACCAAGTATAATGCAGCTCCCAACATTTTTCTTTGGTAAAGTTTCCATGCCATAGATCTATAACAGTTGAGAGTATTCTCTATATAATTTTAAGATTATGGACTTTAACATTTTTTGAGTAAAAATAAAACAGTATGATACACATCCAAAGACAAATGTCTCAACAAATCAAAGATCACCAAAAACATCCATATTAAATCATATCATATTTAAAATAAAACATCCAAAAAGCATTGATGAAATCATATACATCAAAACCAGCAATATGTAAATGGCAATATAAAAAGTGGCTGCCTCATCTCAGGTCTTAATGCTATGAACTCAGTGAGGTTACTCACCTAAGTTCTTCCTTCTCTTGTTTCAGAAAATCCTTATGTGTGTGTCTTCTTCTTCCTTCCAATATTTTCCTTTCTTTTTTATTATTTTTGAGCAACTCTGGGTAAAATGTTTTCCTGGCCAAAACTGCCTATTTATACCAGTGTTTTCTCTTAGGGTTTTGTTTCAACAAAATTCCATTTCTATCCTAACCATCTTCATGTATTTTGCATTTTCACATTTTCCTCCTTAATGCCCCGGCCACTTTAGTCTATTATAGTTAGTGCCCCTTTTCTTTTCTTTTCTTTTTCCTTTTACCTTTTCAGAAAAATGGCTATCTTTAATTACTTACCCAAGTCATGCTAAATGTGTGATTCAGTTTTTGTTTTATATTTTTATTCTTTTCTGGAAAATCTCCTTTTCTATTTTTACCTACACAAGCATATTGACTTGTATTACATTTCATGTCATTTTGATGTTTCTTTTAATACTTTCTGCTCACAGGAAATATACATGCACATGGGTGTATATATATTTTTATTTGATTTCTCTTGCCTTTCAGAAATTATACACATACATCCTAATTAAATGAGTTCGATCTGGTAAAAGAAAACCCTATGCTAAGTAAGAATTACCTATTTATTCACATAAAATCTTTCTGCCTCTTTATTACTTTATTTAATTCCTTATGCTTCACAGAAAAAAATGTATATTGACATATCTCCCATATTTTACTTGGTTAGGCCTAAGTTAAATTCCAATGTTTCAAATAAGAATTTTACTTTCTTATTAAAATAAAAAATTTCTATCTCTTTTTTTTCCCGCAAATTCTTGGATTTTCCCCTGTGCCATTTTCCAGTGTGCACGTGCACACATATCCTGGCACACTATTTAATCCCAAGAATTTCACCATATTTAAATCTAAATGTTTCAAAATTAAATCATTTTATCAAAATGATTTTTCACAAAATTTTAGGGTATTACAGTGAGTTTTAATAAATTGAATGGTAACTAATTGGATATAAAATAAGTTAATGAAATGAATCATAAGATGAAAGTTAACTTAAGAAAGTTGAATCAAATTGATTGTGATAAAGAGTAAAAATTTATTAATATAAATTTGAGTTATAAAATAAAATTTACCTAAGTAAAATGAATGATATGGATTAATGAAATGAACTAATAAAGTGAATAAATGAATTAATATGAGATGTTAAACATAAAATGAAACAATTGAAATTTAACAAATTGAATTGAATAAATTAAACGTAAATGAAATAGATGTAAATAAAATAGAAGTAAACCAATTAACTGTTAATAAAAATTGGATGTTAATAAGAAATGATGTGTATAAATTAAATACTGACACTGAGTAATGTAAATTATGATAGTTTGGATTAATTAGATGAATATTAATAATCGTTAAATGGTTTCTTTTGTTGCAAATCGTTGTTATAACTGTTTTGATTGCCTATGATTGTTGTATGTTGTGCATTTGTGCATTTGTGCTCGTGTTTATGGTTTGGATTCAGAATACATGTTATATGGTTCCATTAGACTCATACATGTTTCTAAGTTACTAATATGCTAAATTGAGTTAGGATAGGTACATACGAAGACCGTTTGGGCGTATACGTGGATTTGATTTGCTTTTGCTTGCTTAATTTGAGCGAACTCGCTCGTATTAATAATAATAAGGTACATATCTCGGATTAGATACCGCACTTTTATGTTTTCCCTACGGGATGCCTCAACATTGAGATGAGATGTATATTTGGTATATATTTGTGTTATATATTGTATTGTAAAATTTGACGGTCGATCTGCGCAAAGGAGATGCTGTCGAAATTTTCTATAAATCCGGATGTTAGAAATTTTTTTAGGTTTTAAAATTTTATAACTTGTTTTTATAAATAAGTTGTAATTTTTGTAAGCCGATATCGGAGTGGCGTAGTGGAATCGTAGTAAAGATTTTGCAAAATAAGATTTTAATGTTTATAAGTTGATTATTTTGAGTAAAATATATCGTATGTTAAATTCCTTATTTAACCCCTTTTTGAGGATGAAAAGTTTTGAGTGGGGGAGAGTGTAACGACCCGTATTTTTAACTATTTTAAATTATTAAATTTAATATGATTATTGGATAAAAATGGTTAGAAATAAAAATTTATATGTTATTTATGTAGTTTATTTAATGTGGACTTGAATAAAATTTGAAATAACCAATTTCGAAGATTTTGGCAATAACAAGTATTGAAATGAAATTTCATATATTGAATGTGTTTATAATCAATAGCAAGAATTGAATAATAAGTGTTGAATTATTTAGATGAAATTAAAATATTGATAACTAAAATTCATTTGAAATCTGATATTGGAATTTATCGAAACTGGATTATTGAAAATTATTTAAATAATTGAATCCTGAATTTAATGTGAATGAAAATGATATCGAAAGTTGATTTAAATTTTATTTAAGAAAGAATGAAGATTTTTAACTTTTAAAATCAAATTTAAAATGATTAAATTTATTTTTGAAATTACTTGTTTTAATTAACGTGTAAAAATAGCCTTTTTAGGCACTGTCTCGGATATCGGTGAAACCAGTTTCATCCGAACCGTAATAGTGAATTATTATAGGATTTTAAGTTTCGTAGCGATTGGACTTATCGTTTGGCCATGCGAGCTTGAAACTTGTAGAAATTAATTAAAGGAATTTAATTAAAATAAATTGATTTTGAAAAGCTATCTTCTGAATATGATGGAATTGGCTTCCGAAACTAGTTCCATTGTGTTCGGAATGAGGGTATAACATATAAAGCATCAGACGACACGCCTCATTTGGAGCTCGAGAATTTTGGACGTTTAAAGTCAGATATTTTATTATTTTAATAATATATATACTTAGATTAGACCATATAAACCCATGCCCCATCACATCCCGTACTCAGCCGACCCCCTACCTGTATAGGCCATACCCGTCTTTCTTTTTAATCACCCCCCTCTTGTTCAAAAGTCTCAAAATCAGAAAGAAGAAAAATAAATAAATAAATAAAAATCGAAAGGGAGTTGTGTTCGACCATGGAGGAGGGAAGCGCGCGACGGCGCTTGGAGGTAGGGGAGGCAGCGGCTGGAGGCTGCGACGTGTAGCAGCCCTTTTGTGGGGATCGTGACTTTGTCACGGGTGCATGGCATCGAGGCTCTAGATGATGTGCGCGCGACCTGAGATGCGCACGCGGCGACATGAGATGGTGGTGCATGGTGGTTCTGGGTCATCGATGATGGCGTTCGTTCGATCGATGTTTTATAAAAAAAGAAGGAGAAACGAGGTATTAGCGAGCGGGATTGAGGAAGAACGTGCGTGCTCAGGCCAGGCTGTAGCGTGAGCAGAGAGGAGGTAGGTTAGTTAATTGTTTTATTAGTTTATTTAATTTAGTGAATTTAGTTAATTAGGTATTAATTATATCGTTATGCTATTAAAGCCGTAACTTTTTCATGCGAGGTCCGATTCGACCTAAATGAGTGCCGTTGCGATCGTGTCGACGAAGACTATAGCTTGGGGTTGGATTTGAATTTATTTAAAGCTGGAGAAATTTTTAGTTTCAAATAAAGGTGAGTGTTTTATAACGTTCACGAAGTACTAAAATATTTTTATGTTCGTTAAATTGACATCATGAAGTAATTTAATTTTATTGACTGTTGTTTGGTAATTTAATTGACATATGAATTAATTGTTAGAAATCAAAAATTGACAGTTAAGTGAAATTGAAATTAAAGTGCTAGTTAAAAATCTGATATTTAATAACTAGTCGACTGTCGTGATTTTTTGACTAATTTGGATGTTGATTGTGATGGATGCTATTGGTTGATTTTGGATGATTTGGATGTTTATTTATTTTTATATATTCTCGTTATCACCATGTATATTATTTTACAGTATATAAATTGTAAATTGAATTATTTCAAATAAATTAAGAAATCGGTTGAAATGATATATACCTATGACACCTTGATTTAGATTGAAATAATATATATCCATCCCTGAAATTAAATTGAAATAACCGATCACTTGGCCATATGATAGAAAATTATATACGGACACCGGATTAGTTAAATTAAATAGCTTTAAATTCTTGAATTTGAAATTATTTAAATGATTTGGATTTGAAGAAAAAATCGAATTTATATAAATTGGATTAGTTTTCTAATCCGAGCTTTAAATTGTTAAAATCGAAATTTGTAAAAAGGATTTGGTTAAAGAATGTAATTTGAAATCTTTAAGCTATAATCGTAATATGATTTGAATTATGGAGATTGAACTATTTTAAAGTTTGAACTTTTATTCGAACTTTGAAATCTACTTTAGTGAAAATTTAAAAAAAATCGATATTTTAAATTTGGGCTCGAAATTGAATTAGTTTGAAGAATTGAACACTATATTAAATATTGAAGTTTAAATTTGATTTAAGTGATTTAAATTGGTATTTTGAAATCGAACTCGAAATTGATATAAATTGAAATGGTTTAAAATTGAGAATTGAACTGAAATTTAAACCATTGAATCGAATTTGAAATCGAAATTAATTCGAATTGAAATCGGAATTGAAATTGAAATCGAAATTGAAGTTGATTGGATTGAAGTGGAAATTGAAATTATTTTGAGTTGAAATCGGAAGTGAGTCGATTTGAATTAAATTGTGATTGAAGATGATTTGAATTGAAAGATTTGGAATTGAATCAGTTGGGCTTTGAAACTATTTTCAAATAAATTATTTTAATATATAAACTGTTTAAAATCTATTTTTTTAAATATTCAAATTATTGATTTTTCAAGCTATTTTACTATATAAACCATTTTCAATACTAAAGTAATTTTAAATATTTAAACTATTTTCAAACTATTTAAAATATTTTCAAACTATTTAAAATATTTCAAAATATTTTTTAAAATTCAAACTGGTCAAAGTAGGAACTGTTTATATTTAAATCGTGGATTTAAATACGAATTGGGTTAAAATGAAATTATAACCTAAATGGAAATTCGAAACGATTTTTGGAAGTGAAATTGAGATATTGAGGCGAAAATGATTTTTGAAGTGAAATAACATATTTTGAGTAAATATGATATTTTGAAATGAAATTGATTTTGAAGCGAATATGATATTTTGATATCAAGTATGAATCATTTTCTAAAATGTAAAACTATCAACCGGCATGTAAAACGACGTTTGGTTGTTAAAGAGACCGGGGCCTCTTACTGGCATACACTCTATCAATATTGGAACCACTTTAACAACTGTTTACATGGAGGAGACTCCAGAACAAAGTGGTTGGATTTGGCGTATGTTTTCTCGATTTGAAGAAAGAGAACGATGATGGATAGACCCCGGCACTTGTGCCAATTTGAAATGACTAAAACAGGACGGCTTAACAGGGCCAAGTGGGCTAGCTACCCCTAGCAGACATCCGTTCTTCGATTTTCTTCTTAGACTTGGTCCATACTATTACTTTGATGTTGGTTTCAGGTTGTGCACCTTGATTTTGGGATAACCTCTCTTTGACTCAATATGGGATGGATGGACGTGGTGGGCGATCGTGGCTACGAAGCGTTACCACCAGCCCTGCGACCCGAAATTGTAGTATCCTACCTTGGGCATTGCCTCACGTGCCTTGTCATACTTTTATCCCTATACGCGACCACTATGAGTTTGGTTTAGTGTTGTCGTATCATAGCGCATCCCTATCCCCCGACGTGCTACTGGGGCATTATATGCAAACTATACGACAACGCTTAAAAACGCGTTAAGGGGGATTAATGTAAAGCCTTAACTCTAAGAAAAATATTTATTTTACCGATTAGACATTACATATATAGCGTATTCTACTATATATATTTGAAGGATCCTTAAGAGATGGAAAATCCTGTAACATCTCTTGAGTTATTGAACACACGATATACACTGGATAGGATATGTGAAACCCCGTAAACATCTATGACACTACTACACTCATGTTATATGTGATATTGATTTAACTTACATTATGATATTTTAGTCCTGACTCAAGTGTTTTGCCTTTTCATTACGCTCGGGTCAGCCCTGAGTTTTCAGCGTATTAAAGATCACTTTTGGAGGACGAAGACGAAGATTGGTATATTATTATTACTAGTATTATTTCACCACATTGTTTGTTCCACTGCATTATTTTATTATTCTGTTGTGTATATAACTCTGACAAATGTTATATTAATTATAATCAAATGTATAGTATAAACAGCTTCATGAACTGTTTATTTGATTATTATATTATTTTATTCCGCTGCGAGATTCTGTATTTGTTTTCTTCTATTCTTTTTTTTCTTAATTTACCCCATGATTATCTATGTTTTAGATTGTTTGAGTTGGACATGTGTGGATTATTGTCAATTTAAGCCTCCCGAAATGGGGTCGTCACATCCAAAAATTAAATCATTAGACTTGTATAGAATCAAAATCCAACTTATTTTATATTAAAATAATGGAATAAATCAATAATAGAAACTTATAATTTAATTAATATTATGCTCTATTCAACTTCCTTTACATTAAATTTGGCAAAGGAAATTCTATTCAATTGGTGGAAATAGGTGGTGTAAAGTACAAATAAGAATTCTTAACTTACACACTATTTCCTAATCAAATCCCTTAACCAGATCCAAAGAAAAAGAAAACGAAGTGGAATGGAAGGTAAAAAACTTAAATTGAAAAAGCCACACAATCTACAATATTGTAATACAGAACAATTAAGATTCCAACCTAAGAATTTACATTTCGCTTTAGGGGAATTTTGGGGGTTTTAATGTGATGTTTTCACAATCCAAAATTCCCCAAGGCATATACCAAATCCAAACTACACTATTCAATTACTAAAATTAAAAAACTAAGATTTCCACTCACTATAGGTCCTTAGCTTTGCTCCTCTTTCGATTTGACACGCCTATAATAATCTTCTTTAGGTCTCTCTTCTTAGATATATGGAACAAGAGAATTGCATATGAATTAGATTTAGAAATTAAGAGGTTGGAGGAGAAAAAGGATTAGAAATTGAATAAGAACATCTAAATTTTTTTATCTGTAATCCTAGAGAATTTCTTGAATCTTTTTAGAAGAGAGTGTGACAAAGTTCCATTATTTTCCCAAATAATTTCTGAAGAAAAGTGAGGGGGTTAGGCTCTTATTTACAGTGGTTGGAACAGAAGAACCGTCCAATTTAGGTTTTTCTTAAATAATATAATCTGGTGCATTAAATACACACAAACCCTATTCGTCATTCACCATCACTGATCGATCATCGCTTCTCATCGGTCGACCACTAGCAATCGACCGGTCCAAGGGGAGTGGCGACCGGTCCTTTTATTCCGGGAACGTTAATTTGTTGTCATTGTTTAATTTATTTTATTCCTTAATTACTTTTTAACGTTAACGTTAATTTTAACGATTACTTAACCCCCAAGCGTAATTACTGTTAACTTTCAAATCTTAAATTTAAGAGTTATTTAATTATTTTAATTTGAATTAATTTTAATTATTTTAAATCCGAAAACTTCAAACGTCAATAACTTTTCTGATTGAGCTCTGTTTTCAACATATTATACATGGAAATTGATAAAAAAAATCGCCACGAATGTAACGACAGAACTTCCATGGTCAAATTCCGACATTTAAAAAATTTCCATTTTTAACCCTATCTTATTTAAATTAATCCAATTTATTTATTTATGGTAGATTTTACGAGTGTTACAGTCTCCCCCTTAAAAGGATTTAGTCCCTGAAATCTTTCCAAGTGGCGAACTGCGTAACATGCAATTAACATCCATATTATACAACCAAGTTATCTACACAACCATTTACTCAACCAAAAGTGCAATGTTTTTATGTACTGTAGACATACTATAAGTGAGCTCGATCCTAGCGTGAGTGTGTAATCGTGACAGATAAGTATGTATGTAAACACCCTAAACATGCATAAAAATGTTCTATATGAGTACAAACGTGATAGTAAAAGTGTAGCAAGCATCTCCTACCATTCAATCTTGCAATCATAATGCAACCAAAGCCTAATTTTGTAGAGAAAAGTTTGCCGGTGAAAAACTTAAGATGAGAAGTCCTCATGCTTTCTACCAGATTTTCCCTCCATTGTACCCGAACTAGCCTAATGTCTTTGCTGTGGAGTTCCCTATTTCCATGCTCCACACTGCGAGGGATGGCATGGGATGCTATTAGCTCCACTAATTGATCAGGTCTACCACAGTAGCTATGCTATGAAAGAATTTCCTCTAGTGCAAAACTTGAAAAACGTTGTAGACTCCTACCAACCTATCTAGTAGCTCTATGCGGTAAGCCAGTTTTCCAATTCCTTATAAAATTAGGAAAGGCCCAACAAATTTTGGTGCCAACTTTCCCGACTTTCCAAATCTTATGACCTTTCTAAGAAGGATAACTTTGATAAACATCATATCTTCTACTTCAAACTCTAACTCTTTTCTTCACTTGCCGCATAGAATTTCTAGATCTTGTGCGGCCTTCATTCACTGCCTAATCTATTCTAACTTTTTTGTTTTGGCACGTCAAACGCCTAGTGGCAAATTCTTCCACCCTCTTCTTCATCCCAGTACAATAGAAAATTCTCTTCATATTCCTATTCATTTTATTCCCTTCGACGTGAAGGGTCATCCTTGAATGGTGTCCCTCAGTAAGCTAAAATTTATCTTTTCCCAATATCCTAATATTTTTGAATTAAAGCATCCTTTATTCCTAGTTATTAATCTAATTTCCTCATTAACTTCCAGTCTTACCGATAGTTTATCACTAGTTAAGTGTCCTTATGAAATTTCCTTATTTACACTGATTTACAATATATATAGATATTTACCCAAGGGTCTAATCCCATTCATAAAATCAACCCAATGATAAAACATGAAGATATCTTATACTATATCATATGTTTTTCCAATAACCGAAGGGAGACAACTTGTGATAACAATCCCAAAACTCTAAAAGAAGATTTTTCTGGAAGTTGCAATTTATTAACTGATTTTAATGATATTAGGGCCTTAGCACTCCTTGCTAAATTAAGATGAACATTTAGTATACCATTCCACTTAATTCTCTATCTTTCTTAATTTTCCTTCTTAGTTTCTAATAAATGCGGTCCATCTATTACTAAAGTTAATATATACATAATAATTGATCAATAATTTTAAAGTTGGACCATATCTAATTAATCCTCATTTAAATACCTTTATCTTTTTAACAGTTTCAAAATCCCTTTGTTATACCGATTCAATTCGTCCATAAATGCCATATCAAATTCCCTAAATAGTCCCCATTTAATTCTATCATTAATTACAAATTTATTGCCTGCTAAATTTGTAATTAATGTCCATAAATCATAATCTGTTAACGACCAATTAGTACATATATAGTCATAAATTACGCTATTTATATATTTCTATTTTCATATGTTTAATGCAGTTATACGTGTGTGTGTGTGTGTATGTGTGTGTGTATATATATATATTTTTTATTTCTAATCAGAAATTTCTAAACTAGAATATTTGTTTGCACATTTTAATTTATCAAAGCCATCCTTCTAAAAGGGATTACTATTATAATTTTCCATAAATTAATCAAAGTGGGATCTTTGCTTCGTTTGAAATTACAAGGAACTATTTCTTTCCTTTTAACGAAATAGACAGTGTAAACTACGGAAAAGAATATCCACACCTTACACATCTCTTTACATTTTTGGTATATCCCTTATTAATTCAAAAAACACGCATTTCTATATATTTTGGTGTTGGATAATTTATGGAATTTACATGGAACCTACTTTAAATAAAGCAAACATAGAAATTTATATTGCAAGTCAATTAGGGCAACCTAACTTACAACCAAATTATAAATATGGAATATCTTTGCAACTTTACCAACATTCTATAATTAAATATTTGAGACTGATTTTAAATTTTCTGATCAGGTTGTACATGCTTTTCCTATTTAATTCATATCTTAGAACCTTTACACTAACTTACCTAGATAGTGGTCCATATCTACTCCATAAAAAAAAATTTGGTTTAGTCCTCACCATTCTAAAACTTAAATTTCACAATTATAAAGTACCTTATCTAAAATCTTTACCTTTAAAAATATAAACTTGGAAACCCCTTTTTGTCAATTTCAAGAATTGCTCAGTTCCCAAAAGGAGCCGTGAAATTTTTTCCTTTTTATAACCAACTTTTTCTTTTTAAGGACTTTCTACAACAGAAATTTATTTCTTTAAAAGTTGGACTTTTAATTCAAAATATTAAAAACCCAATTATTAAACTAAACTAAACTATTATTAAATCAAAAATTCAAAAACTGCTTAATTTGATAGATGCGCAAAATAATTTCTCTTCTTAAAAACCTTCTACAACATACAAAATAATTGTTTTCATACAAATAAACTTATTACATTAAATCAAAATCATCATTTATTACTCCATTAAATAGCTCCTTTTTAAATCTATTAAAGAGATTATAACTTCAATAACATTTCAAAATAATAGGTTTTCCTTTATTAGACATTCATTATTTCAAAGATATTTCTAATTACAAGCCAATTATTTTAGTAGACCACATGTATGCCAGATTTCTAATTTCAAGTTGTTATATTATCCCAAAGATATACATCAATATCTGTTACTTTACTACTCAAAATGACTGTCACTTAACTAAATACTTTTTATAACATTCTTTTAAGTCTTATTTAAACTTTAATAATATTTCGTAATCCTTTTCCTATCAATCCCAATTTATTTCTCTTTCATTACCATTTTAAATTTAATAATATTTTATTCTTATTCAAACAAATTCTAAATAAAAGAATATATATAAAATTATCGACCTCACATAAATGCTTCTCCTTATGACATTCAGCAAATTATCCCAACTTATTTATATTAATTATCATCATTTAATTCAATCAAATTGTAATTTTTTTTTTCAAAAACATCTTTTATAACTTAAACAATGAAAAGTGAAGTAGACAAGGATAGCTTCTATCCTATTAATTTCTAAGTAGATTACTGATCATGTTTTATATAAATTCCTAATGTTATTCCTATCCAAATCTACCAATATTGCCACTATTTATGTTTCTTGTAACACCCCACCTCTATACCCATACTATCCAATAATATTATAGAGTAACACTGTCAAATAATGCGGAGAATGAGGCTATATTGGGTACACATGTGAATATTCCTTTGGAGTAACACTGGTACATATTAAAACATCAAATATAAAATCCATACGTATACAATATCAGTATAAAGCTATAAACATGTATGCCTCCAGAACAGAACAATACATAATATATAATGCATCACAAAGAACACAGAGTCAATTGCAACGATAACATATGATATGTAAAATGTATTAATGTTATAAGGATACAATACAACTTAATGTCAATTATATATACATATAGTGAATCTGGTATCATATAACAATACTAATATTGTACTCCTTTAAGCCTCATAAACACAAGCTGGTCATGTCGTCCATGTACCTGAAATGTCTCAGACTGACCCGAGTATTATAAAATAACACACAGGTCAGACTATGCCTAATTAAGGATCATAAGGAGGCGATACAGTATAATAAAGAAGAATAATACGATGTTACTATCAAAAATACTCTAAACACCAGAAGACATGTCAAAGTATACTTGTACATGTATAAAACAATCCTCAGGACATTACATCACCCAAATGTCTCAAATCCATAGAAATAATCAGAATCAATATCAAAAGATGTCATCACCTATATAGAAACAGAACAAATCAGAAATCACGTAATCAACATGAATGGGTAAATCATTCATATCAAAAAACCAACGTCTAAATCCAGATAATAACAATAAATGAGATATCACTAAGTATATTGAGCTAGAACGAAGCAAAACCCAAACATATCTCTCAATCTCATATTACAAATACGATCATCAAATTACTAAAATCAAGAAGATAGATCAGAGCCAACTCGTAACAATATCCAAATATAATCAATAATAGATAGGTTGTCTGCTTGTAAAGGTTAAGTTGTCTGTCTAAGAAGGATACAGGGTTAACTATACTCTGGACACAGTCTCAGGTATAATCTCATCTCATATATGCTTTCTACCACATGTGAATCAAACCCGAATAGGAGTCTAATGGCTGTATGCCCGCTGCAGGAACCCAAGGTCTGCTATGTCGTATACTATGTAACCAGATCTATTCCTATAACTTTAGTTCATGCAAACTGAAACCATACGGGAGATTGATGGCCGTTTGCCCGCTCCAGGAATCCAGGGTCGCCTAACCGGGTTTGCTCCTACAGTCTTCAGTTACCTCGACGGACATCATAATACATATCCACCAATGGCTTGTCGACACATAGCTGCGGTCACGACCCTGCTTTGCCCCTATAGGTAACAAACCGCTGACCTATGTGACATAACACAGGGGCGTAGGGCACCTATCCTACGGGTCATCTGACCCAACCTTCGTAATATGAGGCACCTACTTCATGGGTCACCAAATCCAAAACATATGATGTTGGGGCACCTAGCCCATCCCTCATGATGTGCATTGAATATAAAATACAACAACGGCGTTGTGGATCGAGGGTGCGACCCAATGACCATGCCGCCAGATTATATTCCGATCAATCTGGTTTACACCCAAAATATAAAAGGAGCTAGACAAGGGTAGACAGACATATAGAACATGTACAACGGTCGACATACAGCTCTAAGTATACTCAATGCAATGAGTATCACATACAATAAACCTCATATTGAGTGTCATCTATGAGCAAAAGGATGGCTGAATAAATAACACAACGACGTCCCATCCCACCACATGTTACTAGTCCATTTATTCAGTGCTCATCCATCACACTCACCCTTCTTTATTGTATATAATGAGTCCAAAGAATAACTGGTAAAGTATTACTGAGAGTCCTATACCAAACGTTATCACTAAACCATTTATTTAGATTTCTCATCATATAGAATAAATACGATAAATCAACAGAAAGATGTCATCACCATATCATATTAAAAATGCAAAACAAATCTAATTCGATGAGAATCATTTATATCCTCGAAATCTATAAAAAAAGAAATCTGAAATTGGTATAAAAAATAGATTATTTAAATAAATATAAATAAACGAATCAATACTTAATAAGGAAACCATCAAAACATATAATTTCATATAACAAAATACATATTGGAGATGAATAATAAACACATATCTTAGAATAGTTTATAGAGTTGAAACGTATAAAAGTTATTTCATATATTCTAAATCATCGAATATTAAAGATTAACTAAGAAAGCTATGAAATAGATTATCTGAATTAATTATGATTATCAATAATTAAATCGATTATAATTAAAATAATCTATATCATCTTATCTCAATATGAAAACAAACATTTCTAAACAAACAATGAATATATATATTCATATGAGTTAACAAGAGATAAACTCAATGGTAATTTAATTATTTACAATAAGTAATTAATTTCTCAATATAAATAAGCAATATTTAAATATTCATTAAATATATTAAATAACTCATTTATTACTTCATTAGGTATTTCTCAATATAAATAAGCAATAGTTAAATATTCATTAAATATATTAAATAACTCATTTATTACTTCATTAGGTTCGCACTAACATTTATATTTATAGATTTATATTACCTAGTAGGTGTATACACATTGATTTAACAAGTATGCTCTAATTATAATGTAATAATAGCTTTGTACAGCGTGATGAAATAACCATTATATTGCAACATGAGGCACACAATGCAAAGTTGATCATTTAAACTTAGGGATCGACAGAGCAGAATATTTGGGTATGCAACACTATTCTCACAAGAATGCATAAACACAAAACACTTATAATTATGTATATAAACTAACATGTTCACAATCTTGGTACCTAGAAACACACACACACTTGCTTCTATATGCGTAAGAAAGAAATGGCAACAGCAAGAAAAGTAAATAGGATGCACAGGCAAGAACAAACACACGTGCATGCACACTCTCGTTCACCATGCATGCACACATACGCCTTCAAACATCACACAGCCACATTCCTAAAGGGGATGACCTGACCGGTCCATCAGTCATCTAAGACCAGTCGATAGGTCGAAGCTTGCCTGGATAAAGCTCCTGCAGGCTATGCTCTTTTTTTCATTTTTTATTTCTTGATCGATTTGAAACTTAAACATAGGAAGGAGATTCAAGGCATAAGGACATCAAAGTGATTCAAAGCACAATATTTGGATATAGGTATGTGAGTGTTTACTCACTTGTAACTTTCGTATGAACATTCATTGCTTTCTTGCCCTAACAAATGCACACACTCGACTTACACACACCGCAATATCATAGATTCCCACCATCGATGCAAACAAGTGTCAAGAAGCGCATATACAAATTTTGTGATTTTTAGTAATTTATTGAATTTTATTTTAAATTGTAAAGTGGTGATGTATGGTGGATTTTTGGCTTCAGGTAGAAGATGGTTTAGCAGATGAAAGTTGCGTAAGTATTTGTGAAGAGAAGGAAGCTTCTGGAGTTAGAAAAGTGTAGAAAATAAGGTTGGGCTTTAAGGTCTTGGCCATGATTAATATATAAAATATGCAAATAAGTATATATAGGCTTTACTTTTCTTTTTCTTTCAAAACTAAATTCAACCCTTTAAATAAATACAAAAATCTATTTTAATTAATTAAATTATTATATTTAACTCAAATTAATTATAACTTAAAAAAATGGGTTGTTATAGACTCTCCCTTAACAAAATTGCATCCTCACAATTTCTTATAAGAAGAATCTATGACAAATTAATTATATCAATTCAATTATTTTATTTTTCACTTTATTCTAAATACCAAAACATTTACTCAAAGTAAAAGTGCTTTATAAAATCTCAATATCCTTTATTTAAATAAATTCCTTTTAAAAATATCATATATATATATATTAAATATATTCTTCCAAACTTCATTTTATCCTAATTCAAACTTAATTCAAATTCTCATTATATAATCCTTAAAATATTTTAACCAAAACCATATTCGTATTCATAATTTTTTTCTACTAACATCATCTTCTTTATTTTAATAAAAATCTTTTGATGTATTTCTTAATTTCAAACATTTCATATCCCAAAATTAATTAAAAATTCTATTTTGCAAACTCTTTTCACAAATTAAACAATTATTTAACTCCTTTAAATCAAATCTAGTAGGAAAATTCGAAATTTATTTTCAAAATTTAACACTTCAAAAATAATTCTATACTAGTTATCAAGATAATTATCAATTTAATTAACACATTACAAAAATAATTATTTAAATTATATATATACATATCCATAATCTTATAATCCTATAACTCTATAACATTTTCACATTATATATGTAAAACTTTATCGAATACACACACACACACACACTCTTATATTCACAAGTTCTCAAATACTATAAAATAATGTGATATTGCCTCGCCATGTAATACAACGATTACTAATATTAATTGGCTGCAATATTGACCATATAATCAATACTGCCTCGTCAATGACTATAGTTGTGCATGAATATCCGATGGCTACAACTATCACCAAAAATACATGCTATAAAATATCCTTTACAAACCATTTGTCAAAACAATAAAATATAAATTTCTATTCCCAAATCCTTTACAAATCTTAATCCCAAATATCAATTAACTAAAATAACTTACTTTGCTTAGTTTCCCATTTAAAATATTCAACTTTATTCCAAAATATTTTACTTTTCTCAAATTCTCATTTAAAGCATTCGATTCTATTTCAAAATATTTTATTTTTTCGACAATTATTAATATCTTTCTAAATCATCGTGTCCAAATGTCTCGTTTAAGCGTTTAAGAATTTTTATCGAATACATGTGCACCCGCATCGACCAAAATCCTTGACACACTCAACGGACAAGTTGACATGGTTTTTACTTCCAAAATATCTACAAGTATTGCTTACACAAGTTTATTTAATATACTAATTTCAAAAATAACAAATTTTCAAATCCTCATTTAATACTTTACTTATAGTATATACTTTCCAAATGATTTCTTATTAAAACATTCACTATACTACTAAAGTCATTTCATAATACAGTCTTCAAAACACACATATCTATACATATATCACTTAACAAACCATTACAAAAAGTAACTTATAATAACAAACAAACACTATTTATATTTATTTACAATAAATATGAACCAAATAATCAAATTCAATTTTCGCAACTTCAAATTATCAAATAAATACAACAGAGACTAAATAAGGTATTTAGCGGAGACTAATAATTTCGCTGTGCACTCTGATAAAATAAATCAAAGCTTAACAAATCAATATTTAGTCATCCAAAAATTTTCGTTTTACATTTATACTCAAAATACAAAAATCCAAATATCTTATGCATATAGAAAATAACAAATATGTCCCTAGATGATCACCCTAATAATCATCATATACTAAGTAATATATATACTCCTATTATATCTCACAATAAAATAAATTCCCAATACACCCGAGGGGATTGGGACTCTAAGTCTCATCTAAGGTCTCGACTCGTGTCTCTTATATACAATGTATTGTCTTGAACACGCCCCGATACCAATTTGTAACACCTAGGGCTGTTATGGTAACGGTAAATTTACCATTACCATACCATTACCAGCCAGTCGGTTACCATTTTCAAGTGAAATCGGTATACCAGTTTAATCGGTATGGTAACGGTAAATTTACCATTTTCTACGGTAAATCATCGGTAACATTTCTTCGATACCAGCGGTAACGGTAATTTTACCAGTCAATTTATAATACATGTATATTCATGTAACATGCTTTATTATAGTCATTTATAACCAAACAAATGATTAAATTCAGTTTATTAACCTGGTGAAACAGTGTTAAATACACTTCACTTCTTTCTCATTTATGTCTTTTATTAAGTAACACTATAAATTGTATAATGAAGCACCGTTATGGTGTGAATACATGTTATATTAATAACCTTTTTTAGACAAACAGTAATTTACCATTACCAGTGTAACGGTTACCAGATTATCGATATACCAGTCTTCGGTATACCAGCCTATCGGTAACGGTAACGGTAAGCAATTTTCGTTTACCAGTAAAAATGGTACGGTAACGGTATTTGTGAAATGGTAACGGTAACCATTACCATAACAGCCCTAGTAACACCTCACCTCTATACCCATGCTATCTAACAGTATTACAAAGTAATACTACCACATAATACAGAGAATGGGGCTATGTGGGTACACACATGAATATTCCCTTGGACTAACACTGGTACGCATTAAAATATCAAATATAAAACCAATCCATACGTATATAGTATCGGTACAAAGCAATAGATATGTGTGCCTCTAGGACAAAACAATACATAATATATAATACATTATAGAGAACACAAAGTCAATCACATCGATAACATATAATATATAAAATGCAATAATGTTATTAGAGTACAATACAACTCAATGTCAATTATATACATACAGTGAATTTGATACCACACAACAATCCTAATATTGTACTCCTCTAATCCCAATAAACACAAGCTGGTCATGTCGTTCCTGTACCTAAAATATCTCGGGACTTGAGTATTATAAAATAACACATGGGTCGGACTATGTCTAATCAAGGATCATAAGAAGGTGATACAGTATAATAAAGAATAATGATACGATGTTACTATCAAAAATACTCTAAACACCAAACGACATATCAAAGCATATTTATATAAGTATAAAACAATCCTCAACACGTTACATAACCCAAATGTCTCAAATCCATATAAATAATCAGACTCAATATCAAAAGATGTCAACACCCATATAGAAACACATTAAATTAGAAATCACGTAATCAACACGAATGGGTGAATAATTCATATCCAGAATCCAACATATAAATCCAGATAATAACAAGAAGTGAAATATCACTAAGTATATTGAGCTAAAACGAAGCAAAGCCCAAATATATCTCTCAGTCTCATATTATAAATACCATTATCAAATTACTAAAGTCAATAAGAAAGATAAGAACCAGCTCGTAACAATATTCAAATATAATCAATAATAGATAAGCTGTCAGCCTATAAAGGATAAGCCGTCTACCTAAGAAGGATATGGGGTTGACTATACTCAGGACACGGTCTCAGGTATAATCTCATCTCATATATGCCTTTCTACCGCACGTAAACCGAACCCGAATAGGAGTCTAATGGTCGTATGCCCGCTCCAGGAACCCAGAGTCTACTATGCCATATGCTATGTTGTCGGATCTTTTCCTATGACTTTAGTTCACGCAAACCAAAACCAGAAGGAAGACTGACGGCGGTATGCCCACTTCAGGAGCCCAGGTCACCTAACTAGATCTACTCATATAGTCTTCAGTTATATCGATGGACATCGTGACACATATCCACCAGTGGCTCGCGACGCATAGCCACGGTCACGACCCTACTTTGCTCCTATAGGTAACAAACTACTGGCCTATGCTACATAACAAAGGGGCGTAGGGCACCTACCCTACTGGTCACCTAACCTAAACTTCATAATATGGGGCACCTACCCCATATGTCACCAAACCCAAAACATATGATGTTGGGGCACCTACCCTATCCCTCGTGATGCGCATCGAATATAAAATACAACAACGGTATCACGGATCGAGGGCGCGACCCCACGATCAGGCCACCAGGTTGGATTTTGGCCAATTTGGTTTACTCGCGAAACATAAAGGGAGCTAGACAAGGGTAGATAGACATATAGAACATATACAATGGCTGATACATGGCTCTAAGTATACTCAATGCAATGAGTATCACATACAAAAAACCTCGTATTGAGTGTCATCCACGAGCAAAAGAATAACTGAATAAATAACACAACGACATCCCATCACACCGTATGTTACTAGTCCATTTATTCAATGCTCATCCATCACACTCGCCCTTCTTTATTCTATATAACGAGTCCAAAGAACAACCTGTAAATTGTTACCGAAAGTCTCATACCAACTAGTATCACTAAACCATTTATTTAGATTTCTCATCACACAAAAATAAATACGATAAATTAAAAGAAAGATGTCATCACGATATCATATTAAAAATGCAAACCAAATCTAACTCAACGCCGAATCATTCATATCCTCGAAATCAATATAAAATCAAAAATCAGAAATTGGTATAAAAAATAGATTATTTAAATAAATATAAATAAATGAATCAATACTTAATAAGGAAACCATCAAAACATATAATTTCATATAACAAAATTAATATTAGAGATGAACAATAAAAACATATCCCAGAATAGTTTATAGAGTTGAATATTTCATATATTCTTAATCATCGAATATTAAAGATTAAACAAGAAAGCTATGAAATAGATTATCTAAATTAATTATAATTATCAATAATTAAATCGATTATAATTAAAATAATGTATATAATCTTATCTCAATATGAAAAATAAACATTTCTAAATGATCCACGAATATAGGTATATTCATATGAGTTAACAAGAAATAAACTCAATGGTAATCTTATTATTTACAATAAGTAATCAATTTCTCAATATAAATAAGCAATAGTTAAATATTTATCAAATATATTAAATAACTCATTTGTTAATTCATTAGGTTCACACTAATATATATATATATATAACCCAGCAAGTGTATACACATTAATTTAACAAGTATGCTCTAATTATAATGTAACGGTAGCTTTGTACAACATGACGAAATAACCATTATATTAAGACATGAAGCACACATTGCAAAGTTAATCATTTAAACTTGGTGATCGACTCAGCAGAATATTTGGGTATGCAGCACCATTCTCACAAGAATGCATAAACACTAAACACTTATAATTATGTATATAAACTAATATGTTCACCTACCCAGAAACAGACAAACTTGCTTCTATATACGCAAGAGAAGTAAATATGATGCATATACATGAAGAAACGCACACACATGCACCCACACACTCTCGTTCACCATGCATGTATACATACACTTTTGAACATCACATAGCCATGCACCTAAAGGGGATGACGTGACTGATCCACCGGTCAACTAAGACTGGCCGACCAGTCGGAGCTTGCCTGGGGCGAAGCTACTCTAGTGTTAACCCAAAAAATGGATCAACACCCTGGTTTGATTATGAAAGCACCAGCCCTGTTCTGATAGAGCAATAACACAAATAATAGGTATAGAAAAAGACAGTAAAAGAAAGAAGACAAGGAATTTTTATAGTGGGTCGGCTGTCAATGAAGCTTACGCCCACTTTATAGCTTTATTATAGACTGATTGTTGTTACAAGTAGTATTTGATTACAAGGCTTTTGATTATCCTTAGCAAGATTGAATCCCTAGAGTTGGAATCCACTGGAGAATCACAGTGAATCCCTTTGAGGATTGTTGTGAGGGAGGTAGAGAGTGAAGAAAGTTTCCAACAGAGCTTCAGCAACCAATCCGGGGAAGATCCTATTTATGTTGCAGGCATGACGATATTTATAGAGATCGGAGAGCCTTTGGACCAAACCGCTTGTCAGTCACTTACAAATGGATACAGGATGACCTAAAGGAGTTTAGCTCGCGACCCAAGCCAAAACAATGGATCACTAGCAATCTATAAACTTAGCTCGCACGCGAGCTAATTGCTTAGCGCCCATCTCATTTCTTCGCTTAGCTAGCTCGTTGAAGATCTATGGACAAGTATGGATCACTGGCGATCCATGGTGTATGGATCACTAGCGATCTATACACTTAGAATATTTTCTTGTTTGCCTCTTTTGGCCTCTTTGCTTCCATGTGTCACAACGGACCATCATGATACATGGATCGTTGGCGATCCACAGAGTATGGATCACTGGTGATCCAAGTACTTGGATTATTTTTGGAGTTTGAAGTTTGGAATGCTTTCATGGCCTTGTATCAACGTTGTTTGTGTAGTTTCATTGCACGTTGCTCCGTTTCGATGACGGTCTTCTAGTTGGTTGTGCTTAGCTGCTGGTTGGACTGAACGAACTCTGGTCCCTTGGTTTAATCAAATTCAATCGATGCCTTAGTAATATGAGTCGGATCTCTTCAACTTGTTGCTTTATCCCTTTTAGCTGAGTTCTGAGCCATTCTGACTTCATCATCTTATTCCACCATTTATTGGATCATACTGGGTTAAAAACTCGGATAACATTTTCCCCATAGAGTACGTTTTCATTGGAGACAAGGCATGCTCTGGAAGTTATCGCTTTTATTATCTACTCGTCAAATTCCAAGTAATCGTATTAGAGTTTTCGAGTACATAGCAGGTTACACTACTGATCGCTTAGTTTTAGTCTCTTCTGCTGCTGCTTGTCATAACGGATCAAACTTCTCTTCATAGTATCTCGGTATTCCTTGAAGTGGTAGGAGGATGTCACGGTGCAAATTTGGAGTCGACAACAAGCGATTCTATGGGTCATTAGCGATCCATAGCTGATGGATCGTTGGCGATCCATGACTGATGGATCACTGGCGACTCGAGCACTTAGAATTTTTTTGCCTTTTTTTGGTTTTCAGTTGCCTATATATCCATTCAAACCGAGCTTCCCCTTTACTTTTACATGACCCAAACTACTTTCTTCATGCGATCTGAAGGTTTCCAGTGATTTGACCTAGCTTGCCGACCGATCTAGTGCTTCCTGAGATCCATCCTTGTCCAAGCTTTCCGTCGTGATTTCCTTTTGTGCCACCGTCATCGGAGCATTGCCGCCTCCTCAGTTCATCTCTGACCGAAACCCTAGCTAGCTTGCGCCTGGAATCGCCTCCGACCTATAATTAGATCGCTGTCGACCTGATCCTTAACTTGCCACCAGCTTGTCTTTGGATTACTGATTTAAGTCTTCGACCAATTTTCGTGTTTAGAGTTTAATCCAATGTGGGTCTACTATCATAGTGTTCCTTTAACAATTTGTTGGCGAGGACGCATTTGTGATGTTGATCGTGAGAAGTTTGAGTTGATTGTGGTCTAATGGAGTATTATAGTAAATCGAGTCTTGAGTTTCTCCCGAAATGGCTTTTGGGCCTTGGCCTGGTGCTTGACACGTTTTGCTATCTTCGTCCATTAGGCCAGAATTGACTTGTGCCAAGTTTCGTCACTGATACTGCACGACACATTGCTAATTGGTCTCAACTCTTTTGGAGGATTTGGACTTATCTTGCTTGCTTGTTGCACGCTCAATGTCCCTGTAGTGAGAAGAATTTTCCACATCGCTTCAGATAATGGATCTGTTATCGATCGTTGATCGATAACGGGTAAGTGTAGAGGAAGTAAAAACAAATGGAAACGATGTGGGAACCTCTTTTCCTTTTCCACTATGAGTGAACTATCTACACGGGATGGAGCGTTTGTAGTGTTTCGGACACCGAGCTTACCCGTATAGACAGCACGTTACGCTTGCCCCGGTATACACTTGAAATCCGTTGCGTGGGCATGAATCGATATCCCTCCGAAATTCAAGTGTTGTAAGGGAAATTATTAATTTAGAATAAAATCACCCGACTGTTTTGAATGCGAGTTCCATTGTTTTCAAATGAAGCACCCATCTTCGCACCGCAAATCGAGTGGAGGAAGTCCAGCACTTTCAGTAGCCGAGTCGTCATCCGTCTCCCTTTCTCCTTCCAATTTACAGGCAGAATACGGCCAGTTGGTCCTGGTTGGTCCGGTCTTTGATCGAACACCTTCCAACTTTAGAGTTCTACTCAACCTGCCAGAGAGAGCTTCTTCGGTGGTTTCCGCTAAAGTTCTGTACAATATCTGCATACATCATGGTATGCCAGAGGAGGACGTACGTCTACTGGAGAAGAACGAGTTTGCTCACATGCCTCCCTCGGGGTATACCACTTGCCATCGGTATATGTGCCTGAATGGAGCCGTGCCTCCTTTTAACAACTTTCTGCGAGAGACTCTTTCAAACTTAGGCATTGCCCCATTCCAGATTCATCCCAACGGCTATGCCATATTGACTTGCTTGCATGTTCTTTTCATGCGGATGTTCAACCGCACTTCAAGCTTTGACGAGTTGCGGTACTTTCTATCATTCAAAAGGAGGTATGAATGTCCATCCTTGATCATAATTGAAGCTTAGAGGAACCGGAAAATTAGTTTTCATCTACAGAGCAACTTGTCCTAGTTCAAGACGCAGTATTTCTTTGTTAGATTCCCCAAGGGGTTTAACCGTCTTTAGACGACAAGGGGTAAGTTCCTTTTCATACTCATCGAGTTCTGACGCGTTGCTATGGAGTTTCTAACAAGCCATATACTTCTTGCAGTTATCCCAAGGCCGAATAGGGATGTGACCCTTGATGAAGTTTTTCAGACTCTAAAGGCTATTGATGCTGAAGAAAGGTCCGTCAAAGTCTTGTTGACCGATGAGAACTTGCTTCGATACGAATTACTGCATCCAAAGAGATCCGCTATTCAAGTTGAGGTCCCCTCTCTTGCTCGATCCAGGGTTCGCACACAATCTACATCTTCTTCTCGCGGTTCCAAAGAAGGCGCTTCTCAAGAGAGAGAGGGCTTGTTCGAAGAATCAGCCGAAGAGGCCCGTGAAGGAAGAGATGTTACCATGACTGAAGTTAGTGGCCCGGTTAGAACGCCTCCAATGCCATAAGAGGGAGAAGAAGAGTTCCAACAGAGGGAAGGCAAGGCTGCAATGTGCTTAAGTAAAGAGGAGGGGGGACTCGAGAGTAGTAGCGATGAGTCCACTTCCAGTAATGACTTCTATGCAGAATCCGATGATGGGGATTTAGAATCGTGCGATGAGACTCCGGGTATGAGTCCCGTCCTTCCAAGCTCTCCTCCTCCAGATGCGAGCGATAAAGACAATGCTCTAGAGATCATAGAGCGTCAGGATTCCTCGGGTAAAGATGTTGGCGTAGAGTTCGGAGATTTGGGCGACGTCTACGTCGATTTTGACGCGCTTATGAGGGAAGATTTTAAATTTGAGGAGGTGCCCCCCAGTTGGGGCTGTACTACGCTCGAAGTTAGTTCGATTTTGCCCATGATGGCTGCCCGATCTGGTTCGTGACGATGCTTTAGGCCTTTCCCCGAAACACACTACACATCTCATTAGGATTACACTTACTTTCTTACATTCCTTCCGTGTCTATTTTCTGTTTCCAAAACCTTTTATTTATGATTTGTGCTAGGTATAACAAGAGGACGTGACCTTTATGATGACTTCAAGGAATTCACTAACTCCCAGCTCTGGCCTAAGCATCCTTCCAGCTGTTATCAGCCCTGAGAAATGGAGGAGGAGTATAGTAGGAGGAAGGAACTAGAGGCCGAAGCCCGTCGCCAAGACGAAAGAGATCGGAGCCAATCATTCAAAGGCGGGTATGAGAAAAGGAGGTCTTTTGATGAGAGAAAGGAGCCATCGAAAAGATTAAAGTTCGACCACCATTCGCATTCTTCGGAACAACAGGTTTATGCTCTAATGCGCTCCTCAACGGGTCAAGAAATCCCCGTCACTTCTGCTCCTAATCCGCCTTCAACTTGCATCCCACCGTCTTCAGTTGTGCTTGTCCCTGGTGCTTTGCATCCCTACCCGAGGCCTGCCTATATTCTTCCTTCGGGCCCTCCTAAGCTCGAGGCAACACTCTTCAGACGGTTCTTGAGGGGAGTTAAGTTTGACCGTGATCTGCACCCGGTTCGCAAAGCTTCGTACATGCCACACCTTTAGGCTATTCAACATGATTTAGACCAAGCTGAAGGGTGGGAAAAATTTACAAAGCAGCTGGCAGACACCAATCATAATAACTACAAGGAAATCCTCTCTTTTGAGTCAGAGAAGGATGATTTTTGAAAAGGCGTTGTCAGAACGCGATGCCAAAATTAAACTGCTGGAGGAGGAGAAAGCAGCGACACTTCAAGAGGGCAAAAGGAGCGCCAACTTGCTAAAAGAAGTGAAAGAGGCTCATGCCAGGATTGAGATCGTCTATAGGGATGAGATAAAAAAGGCTCATGACGAGGAGGCAAAATTAAAGGGAGAAGTGGTTGCTTGTAATGCAACGTTTGAAGACCAGAAGAAAACTATCTCTGACCATGACCTTATTATCGAAGAGCACAATAAGACTGTCTTTGATCAGGCTGCGACGATCGCCTAACTGTAGGACCAAGTCGTGTAGCTTAGCGTTGACAAATCTCGCATTGAGATCGAAAAGGCATCTGTTACGGCAGATTATCTAGAGCTTCAAAATGCTTTCGAGAGGAAGATGGAAAAAATGGAAGCGACCATCTTGAATTTTTAAGTTAACTCCCTGTTGCACCAAGGGAGTCTCAGCTACTTAGGCCCGAAATTCCCACGCACTCTTTCTTTGGTATGGGAAGAAGTCTTGTCCCGCTTTTTAGATAGCGGTGATGTCTACACCGAGCGGGAGTTGGAGGACGCTTACCTTAATGAAGAATCGAAGAAGGCGTTGCTCGAGGGCCAGAAAATTTTACAAATCGAGAGAGAGAGAGAAGCCGCTGATGCTACCGTAGCCGTTGCTGTCGGAGCACTCGTTAAGCCTTTTATTTCTGGCACGGGCGAACCATCAGAGCAGCCCCATGACCCGCTGACAAGTTCAGGGCTTGAGACTTTTCCTCAGGTAGTGGAACCGTCGAAAGAAGGTGAAGGCGGTGAGTATGAGGTTGACATTGTTGGGCACTCTTGTGGCGCAGGTAATCCTCTCATTTCTTCCGAGTTTGGGAGTATCTAGCTCACGTCGCAAAAGCAGGAAGAATTTAATGCTTTCATTTTTGATCTTATAGGTCCGTCTACCCTTCCTGTTGATGTGCCAGCTTCCTTGACGCTCGGACCTGCCGCTATTTCCACAGCCTCTATGCTCATTTCCGTTCCTGTTCCAGTCTCCACATCCATGTCCGGCTCGCAGCCGAGTCTGGAGTTCGAAAAGATAGCCGCGCTCCAGGTTTGGATGACCCTTCTGTGTCTCTAGAAGGCGACTTAATAGCGGCAGAGGCCAAGGAGCAGGAAGTTCAAACGGAGCAGCCTCGTAAGACTCAACATGAATTGGTCGCTATCAAGAAGGAGAAGGTTGAAGCGATCAAATCCTCGAAGAGTTCCCACAAATCACGGAAGCGCAAAGCAAATGGAGATCTTCTGAGAAGGCGCCGGAGCAAGGGAAGGACATTGCCACCGAGGAATTTTTTGATATCACCGATAGCAACACCACTCCTGAGATGAGGCAGAAACTATAAACAAAGAGTGGAAAGGGGAGCGATGGAAGGAAGCGGTGATGAGCCTGTGTGGAGACCGATCTGATTTTGGTTCTTTTTGGGTCATTTTGTTCAAGTGCAGAGTCTACACTTAGTGTTTTTGTCGTGGAGTCTGTATTTTCTTTTTATTGGCCGGTGTTGTGTGGGTACGGCCCCCACGTTTTGACCCTATGTAAAGAAAATTATAAGCAATACATTGATATTTTGACTGTACTATTATCTGTATGTTCGTATGTGTTCTGTGCACTTGTGCTTGTTTTGTTTACCCTTATCCAATTTTTGTGATTGCCGCCAATATTTTATTTGGAGCAACCACTCTTTGTTTGGAGTAACAGAACTTGTGAACTTATTGTTTTCAATTGTTTTTATCTAAGTTGTTTTTATTTAAGTACCGGTGTATGCCCCCCAGTTCACATGGCTGTTTACTTCAAACGACCGGGAACTTAATTATAGTTTAGATAATTTTAATATTAAACTTGAAATATGGCCAAGTTACAGCCTAATTTTCCTTCTTTCATAAGTTTTGCAACTTTAGCATGTAATCCAAGTTTCTTGTAATATTCTGGTAAGTATGCAATATATGCGTGTCTGGGAAGAGCATATTGCATGGGTTAACTAAGGGCAGTTTTAATCATTAAGTGTCGTCAGTTGTTCCTGTTGGTTTGTAGCACTCCAATTTTGTTGGAGTTGTGCCCATTATTCCCAATCATAGAAGTAGTTCGTGCTGGTTATGAGATGCACGGTGTTCAGGATCGACATGGCCCGTCGATCTGGTTTTGATGCTCCTCGGCGCTACCTATGTTTGGGTAACGTGAGGAGTTTACGCTTTAGGAGCTTGATTTTTTGGTAATGTTCCTCGATGTTGCCTATCTTCGAGCAATGTCGAGGAGTTGGTGCACGGCTTACGGGCGCGTGGCTTTTGATCTTCCTCTGCGTTGCCTATCTTCGGGCAACGCGAGGGGTTGTGTTTTGAAAGTTAGTGCATGGCTTTTTGGATGCGTAGCTTTTAGTTTTCCTCAGTGTTGCCTATCTTCAGGCAATGTAAGGAGTTTAAGTTTTTCAAGAGTTAGTGCGCCGCTTATGAAATGCGCGGCTTTTCGTGCTTCTTGGTGTTGCCTATCTTCGGGCAATGTCGAGGAGCGTATGTTTTAGGAGTTAGTGCGCGGCTTATGAAATGCGCGGCTTTTCATGCTTCTCGGTGTTGCCTATCTTCGGGCAATGTCGAGGAGCATACATTGTACGAGTTAGTGCACGGCTTATGAAATGCATCGCTTTTGGTACTCGTCGGCGTTGCCTATCTTCGGGCAACGTGAGGAGCGTATGTTTTGGCGCGGCTTATGAAATGCGCGGCTTTTGGTACTCCTTGGCGTTGCCTATCTTCGGGCAATGCGAGGAGCATATGTTTTGGCATGGCTTATGAAATGTGCGTCTTTTGGTACTCTTCGGCGTTGCCTATCTTTGGGCAATGCGAGGAGCATATGTTTTGGCGTGGCTTATGAAATACGCAACTTTTGGTACTCCTCGGTGTTGCCTATCTTCGGGCAACGCGATGAGTGTAGTTTTGGGCCTTCCCGATGTTGCCGGAGCAACATCGATTTTTAGAAGGCAAGGATCGAGTTCCGCCGATCCAGCGGTCTGAGCCGATTTGCTTCTGTCGACCCAACGGGTAGTTATTATGAATACAGTTTTGTCGATTCAAAGAGCGAATCAGATTTTATTAAGGAAAGCAGGGCATATTTTTTGCCTATTTACAATGCCCCTGACATTCTGGGATGATTTATTTGTTGAAAAATAGAGAGTACATAAAGTAGTTTTCAAATGAAGTAACGGCGGAGTGATTCGCTATTTCATGCCCTGGGAATTTGAATTCTGTCGACGGTTGTTAGCTTGAAAGTTTCGTCTCTTAGCTTACGATTGATGACGTACAGTCCTTCCCAGTTTGGTCCGAAGGCCCTCGGAATGGGGTAGACTCGCTTGAGAACAACATCTCCCACTTCAAAGGTTTAGTTTATGGAATTTGAAGTTGAAGTACCGTGCGATCCTTTTTTGGTGGGCGACGGTTCTCAGCTCGGCTTCTTCCCTTCTTTCATCGATCATATCTAGCGATTTGAATAGGAGCTGCTCGTTTTGCTTTTGGTTGAAATTTTGCCTTCGGTTCAAGGGGATTCCAATTCAATGGGGTTCATTGCTTCCGAGCCGTACGCCAGAGTGAATGGAGTGTGGCCGGTTACCGCTTTGTGGGTGGTTCGATAAGCCCATAGTGCGAGTGGAAGTTCATCAACCCAGTTTTCCTCGGCTTTAGTTAGTCGCTTTTTGATGGTAGATTTGATGATCTTGTTTGTTGCTTCCACTTGCCTGTTTGCTTGTGGATGAGTTACTACCGAGAAGCTTTTCTCAATCTGGAAGCGTTTGCAGAAGTCTTTGAACTCGGCGCTTTCGAATTGGGTTCCATTGTTAGTGATAATTTTCTGTGGCACACCAAACCTGCAAATAATGTTTTTAGTAACAAAATTAATTACTTTCTTGGTGGTTATGGTGGCCGAGGTTTCGCTTCGGCCCATTTTGTGAAATAATCTACGACAGCTATAACATATTTTGGCTCCTCCTTTTGCTATCGGAAGGACGCTAATCAAGTCTATTCCCCATAATGCGAATGGCCATGGACTGACCATCTGCGTTAACTCTGTTGAAGGAGTTCTTTTAATTTTGTTGAATCTTTGGCAGGGATGACATCTTCTAGCGTAGTCTGCAACATCGCTGTTTATTGTTGGTCAGAAGTATCCGTACTAAAGGACTTTCTTCACCAGGGTTTGCACCCTAGTGTGGTCTCCACATTTGCCTTCGTGCACTTCCTTTAGGATTCGTCAAGCTTCGTCATCGAACACACACCTTAGGAGGGGGTCGAGAATCCCCTTTGGTAGAGTACTCCATCTTGTATCATGAATCGCGGTGCCTTTCGGAGAAGATTTTTCCGTTGATTCCGGTCGGTCGAAAGAGTCCCTGCAAGTAAATATTCCTTTATTGGTGTCATCCACGTATCTGGTTCGACAGTGGTCTCGAGGATCTGGTCAACGTCCATTTCGTCTATGCTTGGGTTGGTTAGAGTCTCAACTGGAACTAGCCCTAATAACTGAGCTTCTTCGGAACTTGTTAGTTTAGCCAAATAATCTACCTTGGTGTTTTTCTCCCGTGGAATGTGAGTTATAGTGTAGTGTTTGATGTCACTTAGTAGTTCTTGTACTTTGGACAGGTACAGGCCAGATTCTCCCCACGAGCCCGGTACTCCCCTTTTACTTGATAGTCGACCAGCTGGGAGTCGCTGTATATGTAAATAGATTTTATCTTGAGTTCTTTCACAACTTTCAGTCCAGCAATCAGTGCTTCATATTCCGCTTCGTTGTTTGTAGCAGGGAATTCCAACGAAGCATAGCTAATGGCTTGCCCTTCGGGGGTTTCAAGCACTACTCCTGCTCCCGGACAGAGGTTGTTAGATGTGCCGTCGATAAAGGGCTTCCATTACGTGTCTACTTCCAACTGAACTTCTTCTTTGTCATCCCATATAGTAAATTCGGCGATGAAGTCGGCTAACTTTTTCCCATTGATGGCTTTCCTTGGGTGGTATGTGATATCATATTGACTCAATTTTATATTCCACTTGAGTAGTCGTCCGGAAGTTCCTAATCGGTATAACACTTGCTTTAGAGGCTGGTCAGTCAACACTTTAATTGGATGAGCCTGAAAGTATGGCCGTAATTTCCTAGATGCGATCAAGAGGTAATGTAACGACCCAGAATTTCGACCAAATTAAATTGAAAATATTTAATTAATTTTAAATATTTGAACGATGATTTAATTTGAATTCCCGATATAAGTTTAAAATTGGTGATTAAATTATAAAATTTAATCTATTAAATGTTGAATAAAAATTTGAATCTTCAATTTAAAGCTGAAGAAAAATATTTCGAAAGCTTTTAAAATTCGTATTGATAATACTGAAGATAATAGAAGCTTCAGAAATGAATTTAGAAGTGATTTGATCGGTTTTGAATTTTAATCATTCGAATCGATATTTAAAAATAGACGTTCGAGGCGCAGTCTCGGAATTCGACGAAACCAGTTCTATTGGGTCCGTAATATTGAATTATTATCGGATTTCAGATTTCGTATTTTTTTGAGTTGTTATGTGAGCACAAGCTAAGCAAACGCGTTGAAATTTAAATTGGATTCAATTTAAATTTAAACTTTTTAATTGGTCAAGATTTCTTCCACGTCCAAAGTCCTTTTCCTCCTTAAGTCACGCAGAGATCACGAAAAAAAAATCGTGCAAACACGTTCTTCTGTCTTCTCCTTCCCTTCAGCCAGAAATCGCGCCTAAAATCACATCGTTTTATTTTATAATGCCGATACTTGCCCATCCATTTTAAATTATCACGCGACTTCTTTTCTCTTCGCTTCTCAGTTAAAATAAAAACAATGGCCGCTGTTCAAGTTTAAATTCGCGTCTTCCTCCCCCGTTTCTTTTCGTTCAAAACAAAAATGATATCTCTTCCTTAGTTCAAAAAGGAGCAGCGCGCGATTAGGGCTAGGAGGAGGCGAGTCAGCGAACCACGCTCGAGAAGGGGACATCGCACTCGCGTGCGAATAGAAATTCGCGAGCCTGTCTATCGAGTCGCCGGCTTTATGTGGCAATTTGGGTGGAAATTGGAGTTCGCGTACGCAGGCGCACGTGTCGGCGAGGTCGTGGAGTCACGACGAGACTGGGCGATGGGGAGTGGTTGAGTCGCGTCCTTCGATTTGATGGCTGCCTATCGGGGTTTCTGGGTTGACGTGATTTTGGGAAGTTGGAATTAGGACTGGCGTTTGAAGTCGAAGAGGTGATGATCTCGGCAAAGGGTCGATTTGATTACCGAGCTGAAGTTCGTCGACCTAGGATTTTTGTTAAGTTGAGGTAATTTAGTTCTGCATGTTTTAAATTCAGATGCTACTTTGAGTTTAGCCTTATCAGGACATTAACCGGTTGATATTTACAATCTTGTTAATTTAATAAGTCAATATATAAGTTGCAGAAATTATGTGTGTATAAGAATTTTAGAAAATCTTGATATTAAAGAGAGGATTAGATTTTGTAATCTCTTTAGATATTTTTTTAAGTATATGTGCAGTTTCACATTTAAAAAGATAATATAATAATGGATGTTTTATAGATAAGAGCTTGGGGAAAGGAAATTTATTTATAACCAATTTAATAGTTAAGACCAAAGTATTAGGAATTAGTTATTCGATTTATTTCGAATGTTAATAAATTTATATAATGTTTATACAAGGTCAAAATGGCAAAAGAAAAATAACTCTGGAATGAAAAGGGATTGCAAATTAAAGCAAAGGTGAGATTTTTCTCACTCAAAAAAGATGAAAGTGGAATTTTCAGTTATTTATTGATTGATGATTTGATTGCTATTGGATGTGGTATTAGATATGATAGGATATATCTATATATATAGCAGTATATACATATTGGCATATGTATATATTGGATTGATGATTTCTCGCCTCGTATAGCAGATGAGACCCTATTGCGCCGTTAGTAAGCGGATTTATAAAAACCTATATACCGCGATAATTCCGTACTGGAGCGGAATTGGTATTGTGCTAACATCTTTGGATGCAGGGAAACAGGTTGGAGGGATCCAACTGGACCCCTCACATTGATTGAATTTATTTCTATTGTGATATGAATCTGTGAATGATTATAGTGATGCTATTAATCATATTGATATCTGGGAATTGTTTGAAAGCTAAAATGTAGCTGAATGGATGTTTGACATCATTGGATTCCAAAGATAAATGAAATCGAATTTTTGAAATTCAAGTAGAAAATTTCTAAGTGAATCAATTTTTGAAATTGAAGAAATTTTGAAGAAAAGAATTTAAAAGTATAAAAGTTGTTTTTATAATCGTATCGAATAAATTCCAGAATAAAGTGAAAATGCTAAATAAATGGATTTCATAAAACAGTGATTTTAAATTGAAGAAATTAATTTAAATTTGGATTTTTTTTAAATAGATTGAAAGAAACGATTGAAATTTATTTTCTTAAAAAGGAATTTATTTAAAATAAGATAAGTTGGAAATTCAGTTTGAAATTTAATTGGTAAATTGAAATAAGTTGTGAAATCAATGTAAAATGATTTCAATTTGAAGAATCCATTTAAAAATGGAATATTGAATGATTTGAGAAAAATAAGGAATTTATTTAGTAGTGATAAATAAATTTAGAAATCAATATTGAAATTGATTTGATATTGAAGTTCTTATAAATAAAATTGGAATTTACAAATGCTGTTTATAAATACGAAATCACTTATTTTGATAAATAAAATATAGAAGTTAATAAAAAGAAGATTTATAAGTCGAGGTTGTTATTAAAATAGAAATGGAATTTATAGACGTGTTTATAAATTCGAAATAGATTGAATTGGATAAATTTATTTATAGAAGATTTTTAAAGAAAGAATATATTCACAACTCTGGACCGTGAATATATTATTGAATAAAATGGATTCATTTTTGAAGAAGTGATATTTTAAAATGAAGTCAAATTGTTGTTAACGATGTTTTAAAATGTATTATGAATTGAAAGCATAGATTTCAGCATACTTGTTGAAATAGGCGTTTTCGAGAAATTTAAGGAAATGGTGGACTACAACACTGTTGTTATAGTAAATGGTTTCCGAAAGGAAATGTTTTTTTGTGTAGTATTGGGATTTATAAATATCTATCTTAATTTTCAAATCCCTATATTAGTGATTTTGAGTCGTCGTAACGGTGTTTTACGTAACATTCGTTTTGACTCAAATAAATGTCGTTAAAGTAAATGATTTCCTTAAAAGAATGAAATATATATATACTTAATTTGATTTAAGTATATCGAATATTTTCCAAGTGTTGAAAATAAATGATTGTGAAATACTTATTATTTAATAAGTATGGAAATGCTTTTCCAATATGAAATGAACTGTTTTGAGATTTTATCTTTTAAAGATAAATTGAAAAGTGAATATTTGAAATTTGTTTTCAAATGATTAAGTGTGGAAATTTTATATCTAGTAAAAGATATTTTGGAAAAGAAATAATTTGGAAAATTATTTGGAATCTGATGATGTTGCGCACCTTTATTGATAGTTAAATAACCGACTATCAATATTTACCTTTAGATAGGTATTTGTTGTGAATTGGATGAATTTGAATGCCACACTTATTTTTAAATAAACGCTCACTATTCGGGTTAGCCGGGAAAGGACCATGGGGTCGTATAACCCATTCCGAATATGTGATACGTCGTTATGAATTGCATTTGAAGACCGGTGTTGAAGACCGGATATTTTTGAAAACGGAAGGATTACCGTCGAGTTACTCTACATCGACTGATCTTCGATTTAGAGGTTTTATCACCCTTAGTGACGGGAAGTCCTGACGTGATTGAAAATTATCCGGAATTGCAAGGGCTTCGTGAGAAGTGCCTTCGGTTCTGTTCGATCCCGGAACAGACTTGTATGGATTGTGTGTCTGACGTTACAATTTGAGATATAAAGCTGAGTTCTTTCAAATACATTTCTGTTGGTGGCGGAGAATTTATTCTCTTAGCTTAACACCCTTCTCTGAGACGTACGAGCTCAGAGGTTATGTAGTTGAAATTTATCAGCGATATATCCCAATTTGGTAACGTGGCATACTGAGTGTTGCTGTGAAATGATCAGTGTTTGATCATTTGTGATATGGTCATTTGTTTGATCTTATATCTTTGTGATCATAGGTTGATCATTTTGTTTGACCCGAAGCAGGGCTTTTTGAGAAAGCGTAGCTTTGTGGACGAGACTTCGTCGAGCCTCACATCCCGGAAATGGTCGAAACAGGAAGAATGCAGCAAGGTTCTAGGGAGTAGCGCCCCTTAGTGTATGTCATTCCTTCTAGATAAAGGTGGTATCATGGTATGGAGCCCAGATACTTAACCTCTGTGGTTACTGCATTATTATTATCTATGTGGTTTGTTGCGAATCGGGGATCCTCGGGAAGATCGGTGACGATCGGGGGATGGCATACGCGTGTCAGTAGTTACCTATTTTTGCAGAGGTAACCCGACCTTGTGTTGGCAGAGATCCGGTTAGGTTCTCGGGTCGTCTATTCCAGGGACGTACCCATCGTGGATAGGAAGTTCCTTAGCCTGACCATTTGTTGGAAATCCAAAGAAACAATACGAGTCTTGTACGGTTTTAGTTGTATTACCTGCTATGGAATGTGGCGGTAACCTGCTATTGAACATAGTAGCTATAGTAGGCATAAGTGCGGAATGCCTATGCTGGCTAAGATTAATATTATACTTTCGAAATGTTTTCTACACTATGCACTAATAATAATATCAAAAATGATTTGATTTTTGCGTAGTAAGCATCTTTGACTATCATAAGAAGAAATCTCCTCCAAGTCTGCGTTTGCATTTTGTGTGTGGTGGGAGATCTTATGGTAGTTTCATTTTCCAAAAACATTTCGAATTGACTTTAAAATCTTCCTGTTGTTTATTTTAAAGAATAACTGTTTTACGATCTCACACCAGTCACCATGACTGACTCGGAGTTTATTGTTTCCCTTCTAAACTCTGGGTGCCCACCAATTTCCACACGGGCAGCCTAGAGTTATATTATCAGGATATTCTGGATATTCTGGAGCTTTGGAAGCAAGCTGGATGACGAGACGTAGTATTTGTATCTGATAGTATTTATTCCGCTGTGTATTCTGTATGAGGACAAGTTTATATAACTGTCCATTGTTGTTTATTGACTCTGATGATTGATGTATGTATAAACTGATATAGTTCTTTGTTTTAAAAGACTAGTAATTATCTATTGTATATTGTTCCGCTGCGAATGTGAGATTCTGATATTGTTTTCTGTTGCTGTTCTGTGTTGTTCTTCTTTTCTCTTTCTTTTCTTCTTCTTCTACCTGTTTCTTTTTTCTTAAAACCCTCACTATTGGAGTTTCCGGCACTCGATTTCTCGGCAGTCGATAAAGTGAGTATCGATGTCGAATTTTCGAAAGTCGAAAATTTCGGTATGTGACAAAGTGGTATCAGAGCATATGGTTAAGCGACAACCCTGCTCTGTTGGGTGTTACTCATTAGAGATAGAGTCAGCAGTACTCTAGAATGAGTTGAGTGTAATAATAGATACGAGCGCGTATTTGTTAGTGAATATAAAAATGTTTTATATTGTGTTTGCTTATCCGTTGAGATATTTATGAATTTCGGTCGGTATGTGGGACGCCATATTATCGATAGGGATTTCTAAACACTTAAACGAGGCAAGACGACATAGTATTATTTTAAATAGGGTGAATGAAATAATTTTACCCAAAACTATTTTTGTATAGAAAAGAAATGGTTTTCTATGAATTATCATAGTATATGGTTGCATGGATGTTAGGAAGTAATAATGGTAAATTATTATCATTGAAATTGAATAAGAAATTGAAATCGTAACTCCAAAGTTAAAAAATAAATTCACATACAAATGAAACTAAAGAAGGTAAATTATAAATGTAATTTGTAATTTAAAATGGAATTTCAGAGAAGTATTTGGAAATGTTTTGAAAAGAATTCGAAAATTTTGGAGATTTGGAAAGTTTAAATCATTTTTGATTTGAAAATGAATTTCAAAGATTTGAAAAATGTTTTGAAGAGATGAAAAGCTCTAAACTCTTTTCGGTCGCTGGAAAATAATCCTGATGATGATGGCCACATCATTAGAATTCATTTTCGGGTTTCCAAAAGAGGAATTGCTGCCAAATTTGTTTCAAATGGTAGTTGTTTGAAAATTTGGGTTTTTGTTTTGGAAATTCAAAGGATAATTTGAATTGTTTTCAAAATGATTTTGAAATGTTGCTAAGACTCTGGAATCCTATTTAAAATACGTACGAAATATTAATAAGTTGATAACTTATAGAATATTGAAAATTTGATTAGAATGAAATTCAAATTGAAAAACGAATGAATTAGTGAATGAATGAATAAATTGCGATTGCAAGTGCCAGAAAATGAAATTGAATGTTAAAATTCATTTTGAATTTGTAAGTAAATAAAACTGCAATTGAATTTGATAAATGAACTATTAAACTAAAATTAGTAAGTGAAGCTAATTGAATATTAACCAAATGAATAAGGTTTGGAACGAATTAAATTCAATAATTGTAAAAGAAAGATAAATTGAATTCGAATGAGAATTGAAATGTAAAATTGAATGAGAATAGATATGTAACTTCAATAGTAAGTTAAAAATGTGTAAACAGTTTATATTTGAAATTTTGTAATCGAATTTGCAAAATGATTGAATGCTATAACTAGATATAATGGCTAGTAGGATATACAGGTGTATAAAGGGATTGGAAAATTTATTTCACAGATAATTCGAATTGCTCGAAAAAGGTATGTATTTGAATTATAATATGAGTTTTTGATGATTTCTCTCTAGCCGCTTGGCTTTTTCTTTTTCTTTTTGAAATCTGAGAGTCCGTAGGGACGTTTTGTAGTCGTACCGTACTAGCCGCGCAAAGGAGACGCTGGCGAAATTTTTCGGAAATTTAGGGTGTTAGAAAATTTTTGAGAAATTTTGAAAGTTAAAATTTGAATTTAAACTCGAATTTGAATTTAGAAGTTAAACAATGTTGTTTGAAACTTAAAATTGAAGTTAGAAATTTAGTTGAATGATAACGAATCTTTAGTAGGAAGATTTGTTTTGATGACTAGATAAAACTGTTAGATTGTGAAAGATAGTAGACGAGTTAAGGATCATTTTTCCTAACTTGTAATTTCGAGGACGAAATTCTTTTAAGGGGGGAAGTTTGTAACGACCCAGAATTTCGACCAAATTAAATTGAAAATATTTAATTAATTTTAAATATTTGAACGATGATTTAATTTGAATTCCCGATATAAGTTTAAAATTGGTGATTAAATTATAAAATTTAATCTATTAAATGTTGAATAAAAATTTGAATCTTCAATTTAAAGCTGAAGAAAAATATTTCGAAAGCTTTTAAAATTCGTATTGATAATACTGAAGATAATAGAAGCTTCAGAAATGAATTTAGAAGTGATTTGATCGGTTTTGAATTTTAATCATTCGAATCGATATTTAAAAATAGACGTTCGAGGCGCAGTCTCGGAATTCGACGAAACCAGTTCTATTGGGTCCGTAATATTGAATTATTATCGGATTTCAGATTTCGTATTTTTTTGAGTTGTTATGTGAGCACAAGCTAAGCAAACGCGTTGAAATTTAAATTGGATTCAATTTAAATTTAAACTTTTTAATTGGTCAAGATTTCTTCCACGTCCAAAGTCCTTTTCCTCCTTAAGTCACGCAGAGATCACGAAAAAAAAATCGTGCAAACACGTTCTTCTGTCTTCTCCTTCCCTTCAGCCAGAAATCGCGCCTAAAATCACATCGTTTTATTTTATAATGCCGATACTTGCCCATCCATTTTAAATTATCACGCGACTTCTTTTCTCTTCGCTTCTCAGTTAAAATAAAAACAATGGTCGCTGTTCAAGTTCGAATTCGCGTCTTCCTCCCCCGTTTCTTTTCGTTCAAAACAAAATTGATATCTCTTCCTTAGTTCAAAAAGGAGCAACGCGCGATTAGGGCTAGGAGGAGGCGAGTCAGCGAACCACGCTCGAGAAGGGGACATCGCACTCGCGTGCGAATAGAAATTCGCGAGCCTGTCTATCGAGTCGCCGGCTTTATGTGGCAATTTGGGTGGAAATTGGAGTTCGCGTACGCAGGCGCACGTGTCGGCGAGGTCGTGGAGTCACGACGAGACTGGGCGATGGGGAGTGGTTGAGTCGCGTCCTTCGATTTGATGGCTGCCTATCGGGGTTTCTGGGTTGACGTGATTTTGGGAAGTTGGAATTAGGACTGGCGTTTGAAGTCGAAGAGGTGATGATCTCGGCAAAGGGTCGATTTGATTACCGAGCTGAAGTTCGTCGACCTAGGATTTTTGTTAAGTTGAGGTAATTTAGTTCTGCATGTTTTAAATTCAGATGCTACTTTGAGTTTAGCCTTATCAGGACATTAACCGGTTGATATTTACAATCTTGTTAATTTAATAAGTCAATATATAAGTTGCAGAAATTATGTGTGTATAAGAATTTTAGAAAATCTTGATATTAAAGAGAGGATTAGATTTTGTAATCTCTTTAGATATTTTTTTAAGTATATGTGCAGTTTCACATTTAAAAAGATAATATAATAATGGATGTTTTATAGATAAGAGCTTGGGGAAAGGAAATTTATTTATAACCAATTTAATAGTTAAGACCAAAGTATTAGGAATTAGTTATTCGATTTATTTCGAATGTTAATAAATTTATATAATGTTTATACAAGGTCAAAATGGCAAAAGAAAAATAACTCTGGAATGAAAAGGGATTGCAAATTAAAGCAAAGGTGAGATTTTTCTCACTCAAAAAAGATGAAAGTGGAATTTTCAGTTATTTATTGATTGATGATTTGATTGCTATTGGATGTGGTATTAGATATGATAGGATATATCTATATATATAGCAGTATATACATATTGGCATATGTATATATTGGATTGATGATTTCCCGCCTCGTATAGCGGATGAGACCCTATTGCGCCGTTAGTAAGCGGATTTATAAAAACCTATATACCGCGATAATTCCGTACTGGAGCGGAATTGGTATTGTGCTAACATCTTTGGATGCAGGGAAACAGGTTGGAGGGATCCAACTGGACCCCTCACATTGATTGAATTTATTTCTATTGTGATATGAATCTGTGAATGATTATAGTGATGCTATTAATCATATTGATATCTGGGAATTGTTTGAAAGCTAAAATGTAGCTGAATGGATGTTTGACATCATTGGATTCCAAAGATAAATGAAATCGAATTTTTGAAATTCAAGTAGAAAATTTCTAAGTGAATCAATTTTTGAAATTGAAGAAATTTTGAAGAAAAGAATTTAAAAGTATAAAAGTTGTTTTTATAATCGTATCGAATAAATTCCAGAATAAAGTGAAAATGCTAAATAAATGGATTTCATAAAACAGTGATTTTAAATTGAAGAAATTAATTTAAATTTGGATTTTTTTTAAATAGATTGAAAGAAACGATTGAAATTTATTTTCTTAAAAAGGAATTTATTTAAAATAAGATAAGTTGGAAATTCAGTTTGAAATTTAATTGGTAAATTGAAATAAGTTGTGAAATCAATGTAAAATGATTTCAATTTGAAGAATCCATTTAAAAATGGAATATTGAATGATTTGAGAAAAATAAGGAATTTATTTAGTAGTGATAAATAAATTTAGAAATCAATATTGAAATTGATTTGATATTGAAGTTCTTATAAATAAAATTGGAATTTACAAATGCTGTTTATAAATACGAAATCACTTATTTTGATAAATAAAATATAGAAGTTAATAAAAAGAAGATTTATAAGTCGAGGTTGTTATTAAAATAGAAATGGAATTTATAGACGTGTTTATAAATTCGAAATAGATTGAATTGGATAAATTTATTTATAGAAGATTTTTAAAGAAAGAATATATTCACAACTCTGGACCGTGAATATATTATTGAATAAAATGGATTCATTTTTGAAGAAGTGATATTTTAAAATGAAGTCAAATTGTTGTTAACGATGTTTTAAAATGTATTATGAATCGAAAGCATAGATTTCAGCATACTTGTTGAAATAGGCGTTTTCAAGAAATTTAAGGAAATGGTGGACTACAACACTGTTGTTATAGTAAATGGTTTCCGAAAGGAAATGTTTTTTTGTGTAGTATTGGGATTTATAAATATCTATCTTAATTTTCAAATCCCTATATTAGTGATTTTGAGTCGTCGTAACGGTGTTTTACGTAACATTCGTTTTGACTCAAATAAATGTCGTTAAAGTAAATGATTTCCTTAAAAGAATGAAATATATATATACTTAATTTGATTTAAGTATATCGAATATTTTCCAAGTGTTGAAAATAAATGATTGTGAAATACTTATTATTTAATAAGTATGGAAATGCTTTTCCAATATGAAATGAACTGTTTTGAGATTTTATCTTTTAAAGATAAATTGAAAAGTGAATATTTGAAATTTGTTTTCAAATGATTAAGTGTGGAAATTTTATATCTAGTAAAAGATATTTTGGAAAAGAAATATTTTGGAAAATTATTTGGAATCTGATGATGTTGCGCACCTTTATTGATAGTTAAATAACCGACTATCAATATTTACCTTTAGATAGGTATTTGTTGTGAATTGGATGAATTTGAATGCCACACTTATTTTTAAATAAACGCTCACTATTCGGGTTAGCCGGGAAAGGACCATGGGGTCGTATAACCCATTCCGAATATGTGATACGTCGTTATGAATTGCATTTGAAGACCGGTGTTGAAGACCGGATATTTTTGAAAACGGAAGGATTACCGTCGAGTTACTCTACATCGACTGATCTTCGATTTAGAGGTTTTATCACCCTTAGTGACGGGAAGTCCTGACGTGATTGAAAATTATCCGGAATTGCAAGGGCTTCGTGAGAAGTGCCTTCGGTTCTGTTCGATCCCGGAACAGACTTGTATGGATTGTGTGTCTGACGTTACAATTTGAGATATAAAGCTGAGTTCTTTCAAATACATTTCTGTTGGTGGCGGAGAATTTATTCTCTTAGCTTAACACCCTTCTCTGAGACGTACGAGCTCAGAGGTTATGTAGTTGAAATTTATCAGCGATATATCCCAATTTGGTAACGTGGCATACTGAGTGTTGCTGTGAAATGATCAGTGTTTGATCATTTGTGATATGGTCATTTGTTTGATCTTATATCTTTGTGATCATAGGTTGATCATTTTGTTTGACCCGAAGCAGGGCTTTTTGAGAAAGCGTAGCTTTGTGGACGAGACTTCGTCGAGCCTCACATCCCGGAAATGGTCGAAACAGGAAGAATGCAGCAAGGTTCTAGGGAGTAGCGCCCCTTAGTGTATGTCATTCCTTCTGGATAAAGGTGGTATCATGGTATGGAGCCCAGATACTTAACCTCTGTGGTTACTGCATTATTATTATCTATGTGGTTTGTTGCGAATCGGGGATCCTCGGGAAGATCGGTGACGATCGGGGGATGGCATACGCGTGTCAGTAGTTACCTATTTTTGCAGAGGTAACCCGGCCTTGTGTTGGCAGAGATCCGGTTAGGTTCTCGGGTCGTCTATTCCAGGGACGTACCCATCGTGGATAGGAAGTTCCTTAGCCTGACCATTTGTTGGAAATCCAAAGAAACAATACGAGTCTTGTACGGTTTTAGTTGTATTACCTGCTATGGAATGTGGCGGTAACCTGCTATTGAACATAGTAGCTATAGTAGGCATAAGTGCGGAATGCCTATGCTGGCTAAGATTAATATTATACTTTCGAAATGTTTTCTACACTATGCACTAATAATAATATCAAAAATGATTTGATTTTTGCGTAGTAAGCATCTTTGACTATCATAAGAAGAAATCTCCTCCAAGTCTGCGTTTGCATTTTGTGTGTGGTGGGAGATCTTATGGTAGTTTCATTTTCCAAAAACATTTCGAATTGACTTTAAAATCTTCCTGTTGTTTATTTTAAAGAATAACTGTTTTATGATCTCACACCAGTCACCATGACTGACTCGGAGTTTATTGTTTCCCTTCTAAACTCTGGGTGCCCACCAATTTCCACACGGGCAGCCTAGAGTTATATTATCAGGATATTCTGGATATTCTGGAGCTTTGGAAGCAAGCTGGATGACGAGACGTAGTATTTGTATCTGATAGTATTTATTCCGCTGTGTATTCTGTATGAGGACAAGTTTATATAACTGTCCATTGTTGTTTATTGACTCTGATGATTGATGTATGTATAAACTGATATAGTTCTTTGTTTTAAAAGACTAGTAATTATCTATTGTATATTGTTCCGCTGCGAATGTGAGATTCTGATATTGTTTTCTGTTGCTGTTCTGTGTTGTTCTTCTTTTCTCTTTCTTTTCTTCTTCTTCTACCTGTTTCTTTTTTCTTAAAACCCTCACTATTGGAGTTTCCGGCACTCGATTTCTCGGCAGTCGATAAAGTGAGTATCGATGTCGAATTTTCGAAAGTCGAAAATTTCGGTATGTGACAGGTAATACGCTAGCTTTTCCAGTTTTGGATAGTTTTTCTTTGCTCCAGTAAACCGCTTGCTAATGTAATACACGAGTCGTTGGATTTTTGCTTCTTCATGCACCAGAGTGGCACTCAATGCATGAGGGGAGATCGCTAAGTAAATGAACAGGTCTTCTCCATCCACGGGCTTTGATAGGATTGGCGGAGCCTTTATGTGCTGCAACAGTTCTTTGAATGTTGTTTGACAAGCTTCACTCTATTCGAAGTTCTTCTTTCCTTTCTTCAGCGCATCGAAGAATGGTATACACTTGTCGGTGGCTTTCGAGATAAATCGACTTAGCACTGCAACCTTCCCATTCAAACTTTGCAGTTCCTTCTTATTCTTCGGAGCTTAGATTTCTCGTAGTGCTGTTATTTGTTCATGATTTGCTTCGATGCCCCTGGCACTTACGATGAATCCTAGGAATTTCCCGGAGGCCACTCCGAAGTGACATTTGAGTGGATTGAGTTTCATTCCGTACTTTTGGAGTATTTCAAACATTTCAGCGAGGTTATCCAGGTGATTAACAGCTGCTTGCGATTTGACTAGCATGTCATCCACATAAACTTCCATTGTTTTCCCGATCTGATGCTTGAACATGTTATTTACCAATTTTTGATAAGTTGCCCATGCATTCTTCAATCCAAATGGCATTACTATGTAGTAGTATAGGCCTAGGTCGGTGATGAAGCTGGTGTTTTCTTGATCAAGTTCGTGCATCAGGATTTGGTTGTACCCGGAGTATGCATCCATGAATGATAGCAGCTCATGTCCTACCGTTCGGTCCACGAGTTGGTCTATTCTAGGGAGAGAGAAGCTGTCTTTTGGGCAAGCTTTGTTTAAGTCTGAATAGTCGATACAGGTTTGCCACTTCCCATTGGACTTTTTGACTAAGACCAGATTAGATACCCACTCTGGATAGGTTGCATCACGGATAAAACCGTTAGACATTAACTTGTCCACTTCTTCTCTTAGCGCCTTGGATCGTTCGGGACCTAAGCTATGCCTTTTTTCTTTGCTGGTGTGAACTTGGGGTCTATGTTGAGTGCGTGACATGCGATTTCTAGAGACACCCCACACATATCGGAATGCATCCATGCGAACACATCCAAGTTGGCATGGAGAAATTTAGTAAGCTCCATACGCATCTTGTTTCCAAGGTGCGATCCAATTTTCAAAACTTTAGTTGGGTCGTCCATGTCGATAGGAACGAACACCATCAATTCTGCCGGCGCTGCCCGTTCCTCCCCTGAGCTCTTCTTTCTAGGGTCTAAAGCCTTATCGAATCGACTATGGTCCCCAAGTCAGGGGCGGCTCTGTAGTTGCTATTCGAAGGGTTCACGGATGTGGAGATTTCTTCCCATGTCCTTCCCTTTTTCCTTTCTTCTGGATTCGTGTAATTCTGCAATGTAACATTCTCTGGCAGCACACTGATCTCCTTTCACCACTCTGATTCCATTTGCAGTAGGGAACTTCATGGTTAGACACCATTATGCCAGAGCTATTTTAAAATCTGCTAGAGCGGGCCGCCCCAAGAAGGCATTATATGTTGACATTTCATCCACAATTACAAAAGTTTGAATGAGGTTGACTCTTCGATCGCCCTCTCGAAGCTCCACTGGCAGGTCAATTGTTCCCACAGGTTGCTTGGGCTCGCCAGTGAACCCTTGGATCTTTGTTTGGTATGCAAACACGATTTTCATGCCGATTTTCATCTAGTAAAAAGTACGTTTGAAAAGTATATTGACAGAACTACCACTATCGACCAACACTCGTCGTACTACAGCGGGTTCGATTCCTAACCACCATTGGATCGGGAGTTGGAGCTTCGATCCCTTCAATGTTCTGATTTTGAAACACTATATCGTCACTCAAAACCTTTTGCAGCTTGACCGAAGTTTCATCATCTATTGTGAGACATGAGTCTTTCAGAGCATGTTTCAACAAACTCGTGTGCCGTTCCATTTCTCCCTAACTCCTTTGCATGGGGTGTGGTCCCCCAGATATCGTTCTAATAATAAGCCTTTGGTCGGTTCGTTTTGACCCTTCGTCACTTGTTTTAGCTTGATTTCTTCGTTATATAGGAGACCGAGGGGCTGCAGGTTGATTGGGATTTTGTGGATTTTTCACGTACTGCTGGAGCTTATTGTCTCGGATCAACTCTTCAATGAGATTCTTTAGGTGGTGGCATTCATTTGTATTGTAGCCATGTGTCTCATGGAAGTGGCAGAATTTTCCTGAGCGCTTTTGCTGCTCAGTTGCCTCTCTCCTAGGAGGTTTCTTATATTCTTTAATTTCCTATGTTGCGAAATAAATATTTTCCGGAGTGTCATTTAGAGGGGTATAATCTTCCTGTCTAAACTCTTTAAATCATTTGTTGTTGCCATTGCTATTTCTTCTATTGGAGTTCTGATTTTTCCTCTTTTGATTCCCATCTTTCCCCGTGACTCATTGAGCAGTTATAGAACTGTGCGCGTTTTGATTCATTGCTACATCGCTCTGTCCGATGTTCATCGGTTGCACACAAGTAGACTTTCTTTCTAGCTGATGTGCTTCCTCCAATTTTAAGTACCGACTCGCTTTACGATTGAAGTCATTCCTTGTGGCATGCTGCATCATTTTAATCCATTTCCCGAATTTAGTCTCCGGGTGAATGGCATAGACTAATGCCATAAAAACCATGTCCTTATCGGGGTTGCTTACTTCCGTCACCGCGGTATTGAACCGGTTCATGAAAGATTTCATCGACTCGTTGCGTCCCTGGAATAATCCGGATAGGGACATGACATCCTTTCGTTGTGCAGTATGGAGCCTGAATTGGTCAAGGAATTTTGTTACAAGTTGGTCAAAGGTAGAGATAGATCTCGAGGGAAGTCTGGTGAACCACATAGACGCGACTCCTTTTAGAAAGATAGAGAAGCATCAGTAGAGAACAACCTTTGGAATGTTGGCTCTATCCATATACCAGCTATACTTGTATAGATGGGGTTTGGGGTCCTTCGTCCCGTCGTAGGATGGGATAGTTGGCATTGTGAATTTGTGTGGATACTTTTCATTCAAGATTTCATCGGCAAAAGAAGTCCGACTTGGAGCGGATCCCCATTCATCATCTCTTTGGTTTTTACTCTCGTCCATCAACCGTTTGACCATGTCTGCTATGTATGCCTCTGATGTACGGTAATCTTGGGGATGACAATCAGTCACTAAACCAAGTGTTTGGCTTTGCAAACAGTCTTGGTGCATGGGTTGAAGCCTAAGCTCTCCTGTCTTCGAGAGAGCCACTCCCGCGGGACCCTATTGGCTCGCAGTTGGCCTGATTGGGGCAGTTTGAACATTTCTGGCATCATCGAACGTGTTGGCATTCTCTTCCAATTGATTGTCTGGCTCTCCATCTTCTGAATCAAAGAGATCCATAGCTATATCTTCTTGCAAATCTTGGCCCCCTGATTCAAGTTCAGAATTGGTTGCTTTGCGGTGGGTGGAGTATTCGCATTTTCTTCCACATTATGTCCTGTTGTCACCCTTTTTTGTGGCTGTTTTCCATTTCTTCTATGTACACCAGAAACAGAGGAATTTTATTGTTCTATAGCAGTCGCGGGTTCAGGCATAGTCCTTGGAGTAGGGTTTGACTATAGGGTTAAGAGAGCATTAATCTTATCCATTAGAGCCTTTTGGCTACTTTCCATTTTTTGGTTGATCTCATTACCATTTTTTTCAACTCTTCCCTGGTGACAACTTCGTGCTGGCTGGAGGATGCTGGCGCCTGATTTCCCAAGTTAGCCCTATTTACTTCAGTTTGTTGGGGATTTACATGTTCTCCGGCTATCACTGCCCCTATGGACCTTCCAGAGGCAGTTGTTCTTCTTCCAGGAGTCATTGATTCCAAGCAAAGGATTTTTCAAGCTAAGATTGTGGATCTAACTTCTAGACCAATGGGATCCAACGTAGATAGCTAGATCAAAACCCTGAGTTTGAGTTCTCAGTGAAAGCACCAAAATTTTATCTCAAAAAATGGATCAACACCCTAGTATGAGTATGAAAGCACCGGCCTTGTTCTGACAGAGTAATAACACATATAATAGGTATAGAAAAAGACAATAAAAGAAAGAAGACAAGGAATTTTTATAGTGGTTCGGCTGTTAATGAAGCCTATGTCCACTTTATAGTTTTATTATAGACTGATTGCTGTTACAAGTAGTATTTGGTTACAAGGCTTTTGATTATCCTTAGCTAGATTGAATCCCCAGAGTTGGAATACACTGGAGAATCACAGTGAATCCCTTTGGAGATTGTTGTGAGGGAGGTAGAGAGTGAAGAAAGTTTCCAGCAGAGCTTCAGCAACTTGTCCGAAGAAGATCCTGTTTATGTTGCAGGCAGGACGGTATTTATAGAGATCAGAGAGCCTCTGGACCAAAACCGCTTGTCAGTCACTTGCAGATGGACACAGGATGACCTAAAGGAGTTTAGCTCGCGACCCAAGCCAAAACCATGGATCGCTAGCGATCCATAAACTTAGCTCGTGCGCGAGCTAATTGCTTAGCTCCTATCTCATTTCTTCGCCTAGCTAGCTCATTGAAGATCCATTGACAAGTATGGATTGCTGGCGATCCATGGTGTATGGATCGCTAGCGATCCATACACTTAGCATATTTTCTTGCTTTACCTCTTTTGGCCTCTTTGCTTCCATGTGTCATAGCGAACCATCATGTTGCATGGATTGCTGGAGATCCATAGAGTATGGATCGTTGGAGATCCAAATACTTGGATTGATTTTGGAGTTTGAAGTTTGGAATGCTTTCACGGCCTTGTACGACATTGTTCATGTAGTCTCGTTGCACGTTGCTCCATTTCGATGACGATCTTCTAGCTGGTTGTGCTTAGCTGCTGGTTGGACTGAACGGACTTTGGTCCCTTGGTTTAATCAAATTCAATAGATGCTCTAGTAATATGAGTCGGCTCTCTTCAACTTGTTGCTTTATCCCTTTTGGCTGAGATCCAAGCCATTCTGACTTCATTATCTTATTCCGCCTTCTGTTGGATCCAGCTAGGTTAAAAACCAGAATAACATCCATGCTATGCTCTTTTTTTCATTTTTTTATTCCTTAATCGATTTGAAACACAGACATAGCAAAGAGATTCAAGGCATAAGGATAGCAAAGAGATTCAAAGCGCAGTATTTTGACATAGATATGTGAGTGTTTACTCACCTATTGCTTGTGTATGGACATTCATTGCTTCCTTGTGAAAGTGCGCTATGGATCGTGCTATATGGATATATGATAATACAGAGTATAGTGATGACAGTAAAACTGTAAATAGTGCGGAATATAAAAAGCAGTAGTAAAATAATACCAGATATTTTATACTGGTTCGGAGCACCGTCCTACGTCCAGTCCCAGACTTCTTCTGGAATTAACCAACTAACAATACCCTCACTTGACCCAGAGGAATAGGTTTAAACAACCCTTGAGCAGCCGAACAAGGACCTGAGCAACAGAACATGATTTTGCCTCAGCAACAGAAGAGGTCTTTTCTTAACCCGAGCAGCAGAACGGATCAATAGTAAATACAAATTAGTTTCTGACTTCTTGTGTTCTTAATAACACTAATGAGTCAATGATGTACAGAACTTCCTATAATCTAATCCTCAAATTTGTGAATGTGAATAAGGATTGAAGGAAGAATATGATAGCCTTATAGAGCAAAAAGAATATTAGAGAGTAAGATCAGAAAGCAATATTTGAATAAATGATTTTGATGTAGAACTAACGTGTTTATATAGTTGTCTAAGAGATATAACCATTCACGAATAGTTCTCATCAAAAGAAGCATCTATTTAGAAGAAATATGGATTGAAACTCTTCATCAAAAGGAGGTGTCTTTTCATAAAAAAATGACAGTTGGAATACAGGAGTCGACTGGTCAAAATATACCAGCCAACTGGTCGAAGAAGGTGTGTGCACGTTTATGTGCTTGTTTATATATATATGAGCAAACTGCTGAACCAGTCGACTAGTTTAATTGTACCAGTCGACTGCTCTGGCTGTTTGAGCATATATATGCATATTTTCCAACTTATTTAAAATTACGATGAAAGTGGATAATTCCTTGATGTTTGTGAGAGATTTTGAGGATAGATTTTAACAAAAATAACTACTCTACAAACATAATATACATGTACTAACACATTCATACAATGTGACCTTGAGATCTCCAAAGTGCTAGCATATCTCCTTCGGTTAGTAGTTGCATCTTCTTTTCTTTTTCTTGTTAATTATTTTACGTTGTCATGAATCAAAAACCATGATTCAACATTCTCCCCCTTTTTGATTGATGACAACCTGTATAAGAAGAAAATATATATCGTAGCAAAAGAATATAAACTCCCCCTGAATTTATTATTCCTCCTTAATAAATGGCTATCGGTTTCCTACAAATAAAATGTTAGTCCACCTATGTCTCTCCCCCTTTGTCATCGACAAAAAGGAAAAATAGAAGCATTGCATAACCAGGTAGCATATATAGAATATGAAATATGAAAAAAAAAACAGGTAGCAGTAGTAGCAGTAGTCATAGAGAGACTAGTTATACATGTCTCTTATAATAGTAAAGTAGTGAATAATATTCCAAAAACCATCACCAGTGATAACCACAAATGATTAGTCGGAATCTGTTTGTTCATCGTCTCCTTCCTCTTCTTCTTCTTGAATGTCCTTCCCTTTGCTTTTGTGCTGTGGTTCAGAAGAAGGTTCGCCAATACTTGGAGAAGATCTAGTAGCTTCATCTGAAGTGCTCCATGTGAATTGAGGTGCAAGACGTTTTCCCGGATCTTGAGTAGCATGAGGACTTGATAAGGAGCATGAGATTGCGTCCCATAACTTGACAAAGAATGATTTTACCTTATCGAATTTCTTATCTATTTTAGCATCCATTCTTTTCAAACGAGCTTCTAGAAGGAATTGATTTTGAGCAACTATATCCATTGATTCTTTTGATGAGAGAGTTGCAGAGGGAATGCAAACATCACTTGGCCTTGAAGATTGAGAAGGAGCAGCTGGTGGTTGTTGAGGTTGTCCCGATTGTGCGCGTGCAAGCCAATCTGTATAAGGCATAATGCGAAGAGTGGGAGGAGGCAACTTCATGAGCTTTATAGTCTTTGCATTTAGAATCCCGACTGTAGAAATTTCGGAATCTGGTTCCGGGACGTCACAATGTTTGAGTAAACGCATTATGTACTCAGCATAGAAAATACGTTTCATAGCACCTTGATTGAAGCTGAGTAACTCGTCTACTATGAGTTGAATCCAATTAATGTCTTGACCATTGTATATAGCATACAAAGCATGAAAATTTTCTTGATAAACCTGATCAAAAGTGCCGGTTCGTTGAAGAATAGATCGCATCATTGCCCAATGAAGTAATCTGGCGGTGGGACGAAGACCAATCGACTTTGTACCGTTCGAATTATCTTCTATAAAATGATGACTGATTTCATTTCGGGTATGGACTACACAATCAACTTCTTGAAGATTTATCCCATCCGTTGGTGTGTCAAGAATATGACCAATACGATCAATTGGGAGAAATATCTTCTTGCCACATACTAAGCTCCAAATGTAATTATCTCGGTTACCTCTTGGATCTTGATGACCCAAATTCAAGTTAGCCAGAAAAAGTTTAACCATGATGTGATTAATTGGAAGCTTGTTCTTTTCATAGTCGAGTAGAGATTCTAATTTTCCCTGCCTAGCAATGTTGAGAAGACCGTAGGCTGAAAAATCCGGGAAAACAACAAAGGAGCTCTCTAGAATTGGAACATTTTTCAATTTCCTCCATCATTGTATGGCAGTAGCATCGTACAACCACTGAGCAGTGTATGAATCAATGGGTTCTTGAGTGGAAGAAGATGAAGTTTTTGTTTTTTTTGTTTTGGGAGGTGCCATTGCAATGTAATTTGAAAAATAGTTGAAGGGGTGGTAGGGTTTTGAAATTTATGAAACTGAAGAAGAATGAACCGGTTTTGAAGAGATGCAGATGGGGTGTCAAATAACTATTGGGTGGAAGAGTGAAAAGGTATTCCGGTTTGCAATTTTTTTTTAAAAACGAATTCCAGCAGTCGACTGGTGAATAATATCCAGTCGACTGTTTAAGCGAACCAGAGAAGTGCTTAGGTAAACCAGTCGACTGGTGGAACTTAATCGACTGGATAAGGAAACCAGAGAGCAAACAATGTTAAGGCGGTCGACTGGTTGAAACCGGGCAGTCGACTCCTGGAACGATTTTTGTACAGAGATTCTATGGCTTGTAAATATATATATATATATCTAAATTGTGTACTAATATATATATATATAAAATAGGAGATTTTCATACACAATAACAGTATGTCCAATATTCATTTCATCTTTGTTTGAGATTTTTGATCATTAGCAGAAAAATATATATTATTTGAAACAAAGAATTATAATGAATCAAAATATATAAAACATAACTTAGGAACAAAAAACAGATAAAGTAAGAAATCATTTGGGAGATTTCTTTGGAGTCTTCCTTGGAGTTGTCTTCGGTGTGGTTTCTTCTCCTGGTTCTATTTTGGTATTCTCAATATATGGTTGAAGAGGAGACCAAATGTTATTCCGAGACGAATAATTTGGAGAGACTGGAGGAGGTTGAGGACTCGGTTCCCATGGATTATAATTAGAGGAAGACGGTTGAGAAGTGTGAGGATGAAAAGATGTTGGTTGATGTACGTTAGATGTAGAACAACCACAAATTTTCAATCTGATATCTGCAAGAAACTAAAGACGTCTTGAATTTGTTTTCTGCTCGTAATACATTTCACGGTTAAGTTCAACTAGTTCCCGTTGATAATGATGCATATCATCTATCTTTTGTTTAGTATTTGGGGAACCGAAAAACAAAAACCGCCTAGACTTCTTCTTTTCCGAAGTAAATCCGGTATGATTTCTAGCAGTTGATGTAACAACCGGGATTTTGTAATTTCAATTATCGTCAAAATGACGATTTAATTCAGTTGATAATTGTTATTGGAATTCGAATCGGATTTGAAATGTGAAAATTGTTTGATTGCAATTGAGATTTATTCGGGTTAAAATTCTTTAATAAGAATTGTAAAGCGTTGTTTGGGAATTTGAATCAAATTGATATTCTTTAAACAATTTTCAAATGATTGAGTTGGGCTTTTGAATCTAGCCCATGTTTATATTTCATTGTTGCCGTTCTATTTTGTCAAGGAGAAACCCGTTCCCCATTTCAATTGGCATAACCCTAAAATCATACGAGCGAAAGAAAGAACCCTGGCGGCCACAATTTTCCTTGTTCGTTCGTTCGAAAAGCTAGGGCTTCGGTCGACTCGTGCAACTCGATCGAACGATGCTTCGATCTCGACTCCTTCGATTGTTCCTTACTTCTTGTTGCTTGCAGTCGATTCCAGTTAGTTCGTTCCTCTGTGATTTGTATTTTGGCTCTTCGAAACAAATTGGGGGCTGTCGACTTCAATTTACTCGATCGAGAGATCTCGTCGCGTGCTCTTCGACAAAGGTGAGTGGTTAATTCCCTCACATCTAATTCGAATTCGTGTATTGGTGATTTTGTTTCAGTCGTGATTCTTGGCTTGCTTCGATTTTGGGTTGATGTTGAAACCATTGGTTCCAATTTTGTTTACTGGACTTGGTATGAATTCACTTATTTTCGTGATAAGGGTTTCTCAGTTTGGAAATTTTGAATTCTCTGTGGACTTCGGCATTGCTTTATTTTTGACTTCGGTCACTCCGATTTTGTGGTGGGAATTTCTGGGTTTTTGGTTCTGCAACAGTCTTTGACATGGGTTGGCTGTTCTCATCATATTAGTTATTGTCTTTGACATTTCATTTCTTAAATGGGAAACCTTTGTTCAAGCGTATTCCCAGTGGCATATATTTCTTGTGATGTACTCTGGTACATGTCTGCGTTTACTTCTGTCCATGGTACTTCGAGTGTGTTGCATTCATTCGTCACTAGGATGTTTGGTGTCTGATATTTCCGTGTACAGTTGCATTCGTGATTGCATTGAGGTTAACTGTACTCGTAGCTTGCCATTGTTAGCTGCTGAACACATTGATATATTCCTCTTTGTTTCATTTGATATAGACATATATGTGTATGCATATACATATATATATATATGCATACATGTATAATTATATTTGATCGGCTTTGGAATTATTCGACTACCACAGTTTTGATTTGTGTGATGACTTTCTCGGCTCTGAGCTTGATCTCTGTTGTACACATTTTATCTTGTTCATATTGAATCATACATGTTGCAGTTGGTTCACTGTATATCATATTTGAAACTGTGGAACCGTGAATTGTTGGATTAGCTTGTCTTTTTGATTCAACCTGAATCTGTACATTTCTATTGATTTGGGTTGATTAATTTCTTCGAGTCACTGCAGCTTGAACCATGCTGCATTTTCATGTATCTTCTGCCTAATCTCTGAATTTGTTGAACTCGAGTCACTTGAAACTGGACATGTGCATTTCTTTGTTGTTGATGCTTGTTGCATGTGAGTTTGTTATCTTCCAATCTTTGCCATTTCAGTAGTTTGTGATGTCGGCATTTCACTGTGTCACTGTCCATATTTGTTTGTGACAGTCTCTGCATCCATGTTGATGTTTCGTATGTTGAAGTTTTGCATTGATATGCTTGTCATCTCTGAGTTCTTCCATGTTGATCTGTTGTGATATTGTTCTCTAGATCACTTCTAGTTGTACTGCTAATTGAAATGCAGTGCTTCATGTTGTAGCTTCTCTTGAGTTTCGTTCATCCCCACGGCATTGATGTTGACTTCGAAATGTTGACATTAGTTACTTGAACTTTGGTAGTATTGCAGTGTTGTTTATATGCCACTGTGTACATCTTTGTTGAGTCTGGGCATTTTTGTTTTCCAGACTTGATACTTTTGCCCACTTCACTGCTTTCCTGTGTGTACTTGCTATCATGTTTACAATTTGTACATTCATGTTTTGAGGCTGTTTGCATGCAGTTGCTTTTCAGACATTTGTGTTGTTCTCACACTTGAGTTGAACCCGATTTCGGGGGTTTAACCTTATGATCACTTATGACTTTCACTGTGCTTTTGTGTATCTCCTACGATAGTGGCGAGGCAGTACACGCGTGCGTGTACTGCAGCCCTATCAGATTTGACAGTTTTAAATGGAGGATTCGATCTGCTGAATTCTTTCGTTGGTTAAATCCAATATTTGATTTGTATTCTGATTTGGATTTGCTGATTTATCGCTTAACACTATTTAGTGTTACATATGCTGTTATCCAATTCTCGTATCGAGAGTTGGATATACGAGATTTCTGTGAATGTCGTCTATTTGACTATCTGATTATTATCGCTACTATGCACTAATAACTGAGTTTGAATTAGACTGACCCGTGTATTATTTTCTTCTGAATGTAATACTCGGGTCAGACCCGAGTTATTTCAGGTTGTAGATTTTCTTCTTTGAGTTGCTGTTCAGGATATGAAGACTTTTCACATCTTCCGAAGTTGTCAGTGTCATTTTGTAGTAGTCGGGTCATTGTATAGAACGATATGTATTCATGTATATTATTCGTTAATGTACTTGTATATATAACTTCTTGAGTCGACAGTTGTAGTTGTATCATATGTATTGTGTCAACTATGTATTAACTGACATCAGTTATATATATATGAGACTTTTGTTTTTATCTGTGTTCCGCATTTATATTATCCGTGTTATTGTTATATCTAATGTCCTAAACTATTATGAACCGTCGTAGTTTGTTTTATACTAGTATTGGGTGTGTCAATGGGAGTAAATAAATAATAGGGAAAAAAAATAAAAAAGTATGTACCACTCCTATCGAGATAACCAATATTAGTGTAAGGCCAATTACGAATGGTCGCTCCTATCCAGCCTTATTCTTCGTAATAATAGACAGTATTTCCTTTAATACTCTTTGTTATTATGAGCATAGAGGTGGGGCGTCACAGTTGGTATCAGAGCTTGGGGTTTATGGTCATAATATAAAACTTAACTCGGAAGGAACATATGTTACAACTATTGGTCGATGTTTTATTTGTGCTTGAGTCAAAACTAAAGTTTTGAAATTTGGATGAAATTTTTAAATAACTTTATTTAAAAATAATAGTGAAATTGTGTTCTGATGATTTGATTGATTTGTGTTCTGTTTATCAGAGTGCGCAGCGGAAACAGTGAAACTGTCTTCGCTGAGTACAACTGATAATCTTTTTGATTTAAAAATCAAAATACGAAATTGATATGAATTTCATTTGTTGTTTACATAGCTGTAATTATTTTATTTCTTTGAGAACTTCGAATCCGAATTGAGGATTCGAAGAAATTGCAGATATGTGATTTTTGTTGAAATTTCCGCTGGCTTTCTTTTGTACTAATCATCTATTGATTAGATTTTTGCTGTTTTAAATTATCTTCATTGAAGATACATTTGAATGATTCTTTGTTCATTTTGTAGTACGTGCAAAAATTTAAATTGCACGTTATTGCATTTATTTTACGTTGAACCGATGCTTGGTTATGAAACGTATTTTGTTGCCGTTATTTTTACAACGGAATTTTACACCAATGCTATATTTTGAAGTACGTTGTTTTGTGGCATTTTGATGAATGAGAATTCACTGACATTACCTTTTGATGTAGATTGTTTTGATGTGATTATGACGTTTTAAAACTACTGTCGCTTTGGCTTCCGTAACCGTCAAATTTTAAAAGTGGATTTTCAAGCGGTTATTCCGCAATGCTGATTTGTAACCGTTTTTACGGTATTTTGAGAAGTACAATTTCCTTATCGAAATTGTTACTGATTTGCTGTTTTAATCACGTGATTGGAAAATCGTTTTAAAATGAAAATTGTTTTATAAAATTTTAGCAGTTTGCGTTTTCAAAAGAATGAGAAAGCGACTTAAACGATTCAGCAAAATCGAGGATTATGACCCCTTTCTTTTACTGTTTCGCTTAACTCCGGACTTGTTCAGTTGAGAATGCGAATTGTTATTTTTATAAAATAAATAAAATTGTTTTCAAAAATTTTACAGTTTGCGATTTCGAAAGAATGAGGAAGCGATTTAAACGTTTCAGCAAAATCGAGGACTATGACCCCTTTCTTTTACTGATTCGCTTAATTCCGGACTTGTCCGTTTGAGAATGTGAAATGTATTTTTACAAAATACACAAATTTTGCACTTTCAAGGAAACGATGAAGAGAATCAAACGATTTAGTAAAACACGTGGTATGGGACATGTGCGTTTGCTATTTCGGTTAATTCCGGACTCGTTAATTGAAATATTTGATGATTTCGTGTGCTTTCGAGCCACTATGAGGACCTTCGGGTCATTTGTTGGGCTTTCGGGCCACTCTGCGGACCTTCGGGTCATTTGTTGGGCTTTCGGGCCACTCTGCGGACCTTCGGGTCAAATACCAGTACTAGACCTTCGGGTCACTCTACGGACCTTCGGGTCAATCTGATGGGCGCCAAAATTATGTTGAGTACTTGGTAGGCTTCGGCCACTCTGAGATGCACATGCGGCGAATTAAAAACTCGCCATCTGATGGGATCGATCCAAGCTTTTATGTTGATTTTCTAGTCTTCTTAATTGATTTCTAGATATTTGTTGCTTCCAATTATCTGCAGGTAATTGGATATTTGTTGATATGAGTTTTGATTATCGTTTTTGATAATCAGATGTTTGTTGTTTCTAATTATCGCTTGTGATAATTAGATATTTGCTGATATGAGTTCTGATTATCGTTTTTGATAATCAGATATTTGTTGTTTCTAATTATCGCTTGTGATAATTAGATATTTGCTGATATGAGTTCTGATTATCGTTTTTGATAATCAGATATTTGTTGTTTCTAATTATCGCTTGTGATAATTAGATATTTGTTGATATGAGTCTTGATTATCGTTTTTGATAATCGGATATTTGTTGCATTTAATTATCGCTTTTGATAATTAAATATTTGCTGATTTGAGATTTAATTATCGCTTTTGATAATTAAATATTTGCTGATTTGAGATTTAATTATCGCTTTTGATAATTAAATAATTGCTGATTTGAGATTTAATTATCGCTTTAGATAATTAAATATTTGTTGATTTGAGATTTAATTATCGCTTGAGATAATTAAATATTTGTTGATTTGAGATTTAATTATCGCTTTAGATAATTAAATATTTGTGATTTGAGATTTAATTATCGCTTGAGATAATTAAATATTTGTTGATTTTAGATTTAATTATCGCTTGAGATAATTAAATAATTGTTGATTTTAGATTTAATTATCGCTTTAGATAATTAAATATTTGTTGATATGAGATTTAATTATCGCTTTAGATAATTAAATATTTGTTGATATGAGATTTAATTATCGCTTTTGATAATTAAATATTTGCTTATTTGAGATTTAATTATCGCTTTTGATAATTAAATATTCGCTTATTTGAGATTTAATTATCGCTTTTGATAATTAAATATTTGTTGAATTTGAAATTTGATTGTCGTTTGTGATAATCGAATATTTGTTGATTTGAGAAATTTGATTATCATTTTTGATAATTAAATATTTGTTTCTGACTATCGTTTGAGATAATCAGATAGTTGTTTTGTCTTCTGATTATCGTTGAGATAAGTAAATATTTGCGATTTGAAAATTCAATTATCGTTTTTGATGATTGAATATTTGCGACTTTTGAGATTTGAGCTTCGTCTTTTTCTCTGGCAATTCAGGTGAGTAATTTGATTTACTCACATTCAATTCGTGCTCTGTATGAGATTTCTGCTCTATTTTTCCTTCTCTTTTAGTTGCTGGAACTCGATTGTTCTTGCTTTTGTTAGTCGTCTGATTTTGATCCCTGATTCTCACGATGTTGATTCTTTTGATTTGAAGCAGTCGAACCTTTTGATTTCTTATCTAATACTTCCCCGCTGACACTTGCTTTGCTTGTACATTCGACATTGCCATGCTCTTTTGGTTGTTACCTTTTATCCATTTATTCCCTATGATTGCGTGGACGCAATTTCTTTGATAATTGTGTTCTCAATTCTTATTTTTCTAGCATAACTAGTTTAGGTTAGAAGAAAATTGTTATAGACAATCTTGATTAGGAAAATTGCGGGGACGCAATTTTTATAAGGAGGGGAGTTTGTAACAACCGGGATTTTGTAATTTCAATTATCGTCAAAATGACGATTTAATTCAGTTGATAATTGTTATTGGAATTCGAATCGGATTTGAAATGTGAAAATTGTTTGATTGCAATTGAGATTTATTCGGGTTAAAATTCTTTAATAAGAATTGTAAAGCGTTGTTTGGGAATTTGAATCAAATTGATATTCTTTAAACAATTTTCAAATGATTGAGTTGGGCTTTTGAATCTAGCCCATGTTTATATTTCATTGTTGCCGTTCTATTTTGTCAAGGAGAAACCCGTTCCCCATTTCAATTGGCATAACCCTAAAATCATACGAGCGAAAGAAAGAACCCTGGCGGCCACAATTTTCCTTGTTCGTTCGTTCGAAAAGCTAGGGCTTTGGTCGACTCGTGCAACTCGATCGAACGATGCTTCGATCTCGACTCCTTCGATTGTTCCTTACTTTTTGTTGCTTGCAGTCGATTCCAGTTAGTTCGTTCCTCTGTGATTTGTATTTTGGCTCTTCGAAACAAATTGGGGGCTGTCGACTTCAATTTACTCGATCGAGAGATCTCGTCGCGTGCTCTTCGACAAAGGTGAGTGGTTAATTCCCTCACATCTAATTCGAATTCGTGTATTGGTGATTTTGTTTCAGTCGTGATTCTTGGCTTGCTTCGATTTTGGGTTGATGTTGAAACCATTGGTTCCAATTTTGTTTACTGGACTTGGTATGAATTCACTTATTTTCGTGATAAGGGTTTCTCAGTTTGGAAATTTTGAATTCTCTGTGGACTTCGGCATTGCTTTATTTTTGACTTCGGTCACTCCGATTTTGTGGTGGGAATTTCTGGGTTTTTGGTTCTGCAACAGTCTTTGACATGGGTTGGCTGTTCTCATCATATTAGTTATTGTCTTTGACATTTCATTTCTTAAATGGGAAACCTTTGTTCAAGCGTATTCCCAGTGGCATATATTTCTTGTGATGTACTCTGGTACATGTCTGCGTTTACTTCTGTCCATGGTACTTCGAGTGTGTTGCATTCATTCGTCACTAGGATGTTTGGTGTCTGATATTTCCGTGTACAGTTGCATTCGTGATTGCATTGAGGTTAACTGTACTCGTAGCTTGCCATTGTTAGCTGCTGAACACATTGATATATTCCTCTTTGTTTCATTTGATATAGACATATATGTGTATGCATATACATATATATATATATATATATGCATACATGTATAATTATATTTGATCGGCTTTGGAATTATTCGACTACCACAGTTTTGATTTGTGTGATGACTTTCTCGGCTCTGAGCTTGATCTCTGTTGTACACATTTTATCTTGTTCATATTGAATCATACATGTTGCAGTTGGTTCACTGTATATCATATTTGAAACTGTGGAACCGTGAATTGTTGGATTAGCTTGTCTTTTTGATTCAACCTGAATCTGTACATTTCTATTGATTTGGGTTGATTAATTTCTTCGAGTCACTGCAGCTTGAACCATGCTGCATTTTCATGTATCTTCTGCCTAATCTCTGAATTTGTTGAACTCGAGTCACTTGAAACTGGACATGTGCATTTCTTTGTTGTTGATGCTTGTTGCATGTGAGTTTGTTATCTTCCAATCTTTGCCATTTCAGTAGTTTGTGATGTCGGCATTTCACTGTGTCACTGTCCATATTTGTTTGTGACAGTCTCTGCATCCATGTTGATGTTTCGTATGTTGAAGTTTTGCATTGATATGCTTGTCATCTCTGAGTTCTTCCATGTTGATCTGTTGTGATATTGTTCTCTAGATCACTTCTAGTTGTACTGCTAATTGAAATGCAGTGCTTCATGTTGTAGCTTCTCTTGAGTTTCGTTCATCCCCACGGCATTGATGTTGACTTCGAAATGTTGACATTAGTTACTTGAACTTTGGTAGTATTGCAGTGTTGTTTATATGCCACTGTGTACATCTTTGTTGAGTCTGGGCATTTTTGTTTTCCAGACTTGATACTTTTGCCCACTTCACTGCTTTCCTGTGTGTACTTGCTATCATGTTTACAATTTGTACATTCATGTTTTGAGGTTGTTTGCATGCAGTTGCTTTTCAGACATTTGTGTTGTTCTCACACTTGAGTTGAACCCGATTTCGGGGGTTTAACCTTATGATCACTTATGACTTTCACTGTGCTTTTGTGTATCTCCTACGATAGTGGCGAGGCAGTACACGCGTGCGTGTACTGCAGCCCTATCAGATTTGACAGTTTTAAATGGAGGATTCGATCTGCTGAATTCTTTTGTTGGTTAAATCCAATATTTGATTTGTATTCTGATTTGGATTTGTTGATTTATCGCTTAACACTATTTAGTGTTACATATGCTGTTATCCAATTCTCGTATCGAGAGTTGGATATACGAGATTTCTGTGAATGTCGTCTATTTGACTATCTGATTATTATCGCTACTATGCACTAATAACTGAGTTTGAATTAGACTGACCCGTGTATTATTTTCTTCTGAATGTAATACTCGGGTCAGACCCGAGTTATTTCAGGTTGTAGATTTTCTTCTTTGAGTTGCTATTCAGGATATGAAGACTTTTCACATCTTCTGAAGTTGTCAGTGTCATTTTGTAGTAGTCGGGTCATTGTATAGAACGATATGTATTCATGTATATTATTCGTTAATGTACTTGTATATATAACTTCTTGAGTCGACAGTTGTAGTTGTATCATATGTATTGTGTCAACTATGTATTAACTGACATCAGTTATATATATATGAGACTTTTGTTTTTATCTGTGTTCCGCATTTATATTATCCGTGTTATTGTTATATCTAATGTCCTAAACTATTATGAACCGTCGTAGTTTGTTTTATACTAGTATTGGGTGTGTCAATGGGAGTAAATAAATAATAGGGAAAAATAAAAATAAAAAGTATGTACCACTCCTATCGAGATAACCAATATTAGTGTAAGGCCAATTACGAATGGTCGCTCCTATCCAGCCTTATTCTTCGTAATAATAGACAGTATTTCCTTTAATACTCTTTGTTATTATGAGCATAGAGGTGGGGCGTCACAGTTGAAGTGGGTAAATGAGAATCATAGGAATCATATGCAAAAGATGGTGTTGAAAAATCTTCGCATGATGGTTCATCAAAAGAGTTGTGGTTAGAAGCCATAAGGATAAGAATATTTGCCAAGAAGAGTTCTAGAGTCATTGTTTTGCAATGAAAGAAAACTGTACTTTTGTTTGTAAAAGAAAGTGTGAGGATAATATACAACTAAGGAGTATATATATAGGTAAAGGCTTCAGAAATTATAGATGGCTAAAAAAGCTTTCTACCAGAAGAAAAAGAGAGATGAAGAGAAAATAAAGGAAATAGGTAGTTACAAAATAACTGAAAGATGTTATAAAAACAGAAAACATAAGAAAGCAAGAAATACACATAGCTTAGTTGGTAATTATATCTTTAAGAGAGACGATACCAAGTTCTCGTCTAAATTTAATAAAAGAATTTTCATTTAAAGGTTTAGTAAAAATATCAGCCAGTTGATTTTCTGTAGGAACAAAATCTAAATCTATTAAATTCTTTTCAATACAATCACGAAGAAAATGGTGACGAATGTCAATATGTTTTGTTCGTGAACGATTAACTGGATTTTTGGATAGATTTATAGCACTGGAGTTATCACAATATATTGTTGATTTAGATAGGTCGAAACCAAAATCTTTAAGTGTTTGTTGCATATATATGACTTGAGCACATGCTAAAGCTGCAGATATGTATTCTGCTTCACAAGTAGATAGTGAAACACAATTTTGTTTTTTACCGAACTAGGATACAAGAGACCGTCCAATAAAATGGCAAGTCCCACTTGTACTTTTTCTATCCGTTTGACTTCCTCCAAAATTAGCATCGCTATAGGATACTAATTCGAAAGGACATTCTTTAGGATAAAAGAGTCCAAAGTTCTTGGTTTTACTGAGATACCGTAAAATTCGTTTCACTGCTCTCATATGTGATTCTTTAGGATCTGCTTGAAATCGTGCACATAAACAAACACTCATCATTATATCTGGTCTACTAGCAGTTAAATAAAGTAATGATCCAATCATGCTTCGATATAATTTTTGGTCAACACTTTTGCCATTCTCATCGTTTTCTAGATGTATTGTTGTACTCATAGGAGTTGGTTTGGCAAAAGTATTTTCCATACCAAAACGTTTGATTAAATTATTACAATATTTTTCTTGATTTAAAAAAATACCATTTTCAAGTTGTTTAATTTGTAAACCAAGAAAATAATTTAATTCACCCATATGGGACATTTCAAATTCTTTGGTCATTATGTTTGAAAATTCTTTACATAGTTTTTCATTAGTAGACCCAAAAATAATGTCATCAACATATATTTGAATAACTAAAATATCATTTTTATTTCTTTTGATAAAAAGAGTTTGATCAACCTTCCCAATTTCAAAACCAGAATCTATAAGATAACTTTTGAGACGATCATACGAGGCACGAGGTGCTTGTTTAAGACCATATAAAGCTTTCTTTAACTTATAAACATGGTCTGGAAATTGTTCATGTATAAATAGAGGAGGTTGTTCAATATAAACATTTTCTTTTATAAAACCATTTAAAAATGCACTTTTAACATCCATTTGATAAAGTTTAAAATTATGAAAGCATGCATAGGCCAATAAGATACATATTGCTTCTAATCTAGCGACCGGAGCAAACGTTTCTTCATAGTCAATTCCCTCTTCTTGATTATATCCCTGTGCAACTAATCTAGCTTTATTTCTAGTGATATTTCCAAGTTCATCTGCTTTATTTTTGAAGACCCATTTTGTACCAATGACTGATTGATCACTAGGCCTTGGAACTAAATCCCAAACGTCATTTCTTTCGAATTGGTTTAGTTCTTCTTGCATAGCGATAATCCAATAATCATCAGTAGAGGCTTCTTTAATATTTTTAGGTTCAATTGAAGAGAGAAAAGCAACATGACCCATTTGATTTAATTGACTTCTTGTTCTAACATTTGAATTAAGTTCTCCAATCACATTTTGAACAGGATGATCCCGTAAAATTCGAGGTGAAGATCTTATTTCTGTTTGAACAGGATTATCAATTTGATTTTCATTATGAACAATGTTTTCAAAATTCTCAAAATTTGCAGTTTCAGTATTTGTGATATTTTCAGAAAATTCTTCATCATCTTTTATACTTGGTTTAGTAATAAAATTTTCATCAATAGTTACATGTAATGTTTCTTCAATAATTTTTGATCTTTTATTAAAAATTCGATATGCTTTGCTTCGATCTGAATATCCAATAAAGATTCCTTCATCAGATTTTGGATCAAATTTGCCAAGCTGATCTTTAGTATTTAAGATAAAACATTTGGAACCAAACACTTTAAAATACGAAATATTTGGTTTTCTGCCATAGAACAATTCATAAGAAGTATTCTTGGTTAGTGGTCTAATAGAAACACGATTCAATACATAACAGGCTGTTGCAACTGCTTCTGCCTAGAAATGTTTTGGTAGCGTGCTTCCATTTAACAAGGTTCTTGCACATTCTTGTAAAGTTCTATTTTTCCGTTCTACTACTCCATTTTGTTGAGGAGTTCGAGGAAAGGAAAAATTATGGATTATTCCTTTCATTTTACAAAAATGTTCAAAAGCTTCGTTTTCAAACACACTACCATGATCACTTCTAATATTTTTTATATTTAAATTCTTGAAATTTTGTATTCTTTTGACAAAAGTTTTGAAATACTCAAAAGTATCACTTTTGTTTTTCATAAAAATAGTCCAAGTATGTCTAGAAAAATCATCAACAATTACAAACACATACTTACTATGATTTATGGATTGTACTTGAGTTGGTCCAAATAAATCCATGTGTAGTAATTCTAGTGGTTGTACTGTTGAAATAACCTTTTTAGATTTAAAAGACGACTTAGTTAATTTTCCTAATTGACATGCATCACAAATATGATTTACTTTAAAATTCATTTTAGGTAAACCTTTTACTAAATCATTTTTAGAAAGTTTATTTATAGCTTTGAAATTAATATGACAGAAACGTTTGTGCCATAACCAAGGATCATTTTCTTTGGCTATTAAACACATATCTGAATTATGATTTATTTTCATATTAAGAACATAAATATTTCTGTCTCTATTACCTTCAAAAATAAGATGTTCATTTTGATCAAAAATACTACATTTATTTTTTGAAAATGTGATTTTGAATCCTTTGTCACATAATTGGCTAATGCTTAAAAGATTATGTTTCAAATTTTTAACTAATAAAACATTTGAAATAAGAGGTAAATTAGATGTACCGTTGTTGCTCACATCGCCTTTGCCGATGATAAAACCTTTGGAATTGTTTCCAAAAGTGACAAAGCCTCCTTCTGAGTAAGTAATATTTGATAGCATATGTTTGTACCAAAAATGGGCACAACACTCTTCGGGAGTTATTTGAAGAGATAAAATGAATCAACGTAAATATAAAATAGAGATTATCTAACAAAAACTCCAATAAACAGAATTGTAAATACGCAGACAAGCAATTTAGAGTGGTTCGGCGTATTGCCTACGTCCACTATGAAGTTTTGATGATTTTATTGATTCTCTTTCAATGATTACAAGTGATTACAGCAAACAACAGCGAATTATAGCTTGGAATTCAGATTCAACAGTAAGAATAAGCTGCAAATCTCGATCCGGCAGAGTCTGGACGCTTCAGAATCCCGATCCCCTTTTATGAATGACCAGGGGTCCTATTTATAGGTGTAGGAGGCTGATATTTCGCCTAAATTGAGGGGAGACCAGTTCTGGCACGTGAGGGGGCCCACATGCCCGCTCTTTGGAAATCCGGGCCCACTTTGGGATCGATTCGACCCTTGCTTCGAATCGATCAAGATTTGCTCCGATTGAGCTGAAATTTGGCATGGACATTCCTTAGGTTGCCAGTTAGCTCCTGTCCAAATTTCATAGCATTTGGACTTGTAGATCCCGAGATATGATCGATTCAAGATTTCATTTCTGGCTGAAGATGGTGGTTCGAATCGACCCCTTCGAATCGATAGGGTCGAATCGATGGCAGGTGTATGTGCGCGGTGATGTGGCGTGCGCTTTTCTCGAGTTGATCCGGTTTTTCCTCCGAGTTTTACTGGGTCGACTCCTGAGTTTTAGCCGCGTTTACTTGGTGGACTCGAGACGTTGGATTCGAAGGCTCTCCTCCTTCGAATCGATGGAATAGGAGCTTGTTCGAATCGATCAGGATATGATACTGGGGATCGATTCGAAGTTGTCTCAATATGGGGGATTTGAAGGCAATGGAATCGAAGGCATATTCCTTCGACTCGATCGAACAGATATTTTCTATGTATCGATCAAGGCAGGCCTCGGTCGATTGATACGAAGGCTTCCCAGTTGATGGATTCGAAGATGGTCGTGGGATGGAGTCGAAGCTTATTCAATTGCATGGATTCGAAGGAGCTTTCCCTCGATGGACTCGAACACAGGTTTGCTCGATGGAGTCGAAGCAAGGGAGGTTCGATGGAGTCGAATAAAGGTTGTCCCATGGATCCGAACTATCGCATTTCGAGGATGGATTCGAGGCAAGACTCTGGGCCAATGGATTCGAAGCAAGGACTTGCTTTATGGATTCGAACTGTAGAAGGATCCGAACTAAAGCATACTTCTTCCATTTTCCAATGACGATAGCTTGAGCATTCGAACTCGGATTGCTCCGAAATTCGGAACGTTGGTTTCCTCTGCTTTACTTGACGTGTCCTATCAATTGTAGCTCAATCTGGTCTCAGACAAAATTCATCGATATCCAGGGTAGACCTATGTGCACTAGATGTCCATAACGAGCGACTCTAGGTTTCTGATCAATTCCTTGGTATCTCGGCCTTGCCAAAAGGCGGGATAACAGCATATTTTTGTCTCCTGTCATGTGTTTTGAGCAACCACTGTCTAATATCCATTTTCCTCTCTTTTTGAGTGAGACCTGCAAAAAAATAAGAAAATAATATTGGTACCCACTTTTCTTATAGGGTCCTAAGAGTTAGGTCTTAGGAAACCAAACCCAAGAGGGTTTAGTATTCCCTTTAATAATATAATTTTCATTTTTGTATACGGATTCAAAAAAGGAATTTATATATTTCTTCCTAATCAAACTGTTGTTTGTTTTAGGAATCCATATTTTTATAGTTTTTGAACTGGTCCTTTTTGAATTATCTTTTGTGATCTTACTTTTAGAATCTTTTCTCCATTTATTTTCTATTTTATGGGGAGCTATTGATTTCTTAACATATCCTAGACCTCTTTTATTTGAAACATATTGAGAATTTTCAATAATTTTAGACAAATTTTCTTTTCCTTTATTAAAGTTAGAAACATTTTTAGTAATATCTTCTAACTTACTTTTAAGGCCAATTTTGTCTAATTCAATCATTTTAACTTTAGTTTTTAACTCGTGATTTTCAAGAACTAAAGTATCATTCTTTTCCTTTTGGGTTTCAATTTCTTGACTTAATAAGGTAAGTTGAGAATTAACATTAGAGAATGATTTTTGAAGATTTTCAAGTTCTTCCTCTAGTATTTTCTTCTCATCTTTAAGCATATCCTTTTCGAATTCTGCTTTATTTTGATTTTCACGAGTTTCCTTATTCTTTCTTTTGAGATTTTTAAGAGTGTCTAAGAGTTCTGAATTAATCTCAATTAAATCATCAAAAGTAAAATCACTAACCTCATTATCTGTAGCCATAAAACATACATTAGCTTGTTCAGTGTCACTGTCGCTTTCACTTTCAGATGATGAAGAGGAATCTGAATCATCCCATGTTACTGAGAAAGCTTTCCTTTTGTAATTGTCCTTCTTGCACTTGTTTTTGTAGGTTTTCTTCTGTTCTGGACAATCTTTTTGAATATGACCTTTCTTATGACAATTATAGCATTCTAGAGCAAAGTTTGATGGTTTGTTGAATCCTTTATTGAAACTTCTTTTGCCATTATTTTTGTTAACTTTTCGAAATTTCAAAAACTTTTTGAAATTTTTGGCAATGAATGCAAGATCTTCATCATCAGAACCTTCTTCTTCTTCTTGTGCATGAAAAGCTATATATATTTTTTATCTTGTGCATGTACTCTCTTTGCCTGCAAATTTACTTCATAGGACATTAGATTTCCTATTAACTCTTTTGGTTTCATGGTAGAGAGATCATTAGCTTCTTCGATAGCTAATACTTTTCTTTCCCACTTATCCGTTAAAGAGTTAAGGATTTTCGAAACAATATCAAAATCAGTATATTTTTATCCTAGTCCTAATAGTGAATGTTAAATGTCTTGAAATCTAGAATACATGTCATTAATTGATTCATCTTGCTTCATCCTAAAGTTTTGAAATTGATTTTTGAGCATAGAGATTTTACTTTGTTTAACCTTATTAGTTCCTTCATGTGTGATCTTCAGTGTACGCCATATTTCATACGCAGATTCACACATACTAATACGATTAAACTCGTTTTTCTCTAAAGCACAAAATAACATATTCATTGCTTTAGCATTGGCAGTTGCATCTAATTTTTGTGTATTACTCCATGTAGAGTATTCTCCAGTAGGACGAGTGTATTCTTTTTGTGAAATATTCCATGATTCAAAACTATTAGATTGCATATAGATTCTCATACGTGTAGCTCAGTAATTGTAGTTCATGCCATTGAAGAATGGAGGTCGTGCTGTAGATTGACCTTCAGTAAAACTAGTGTTAGTGACAGTGCTGGTGTTACTTTCCATATTAGCAAAGTATCAAATAACTGTGTAACGGTTATAGGATGCCAGGCTCTGATACCAAATGAAAGTGCGCTATGGATCGTGCTATATGGATATATGATAATACAAAGTATACTGATGACAGTAAAACTGTAAATAGTGCGGAATATAAAAAGCAGTAGTAAAATAACACCAGATATTTTATACTGGTTCGGAGCACCGTCCTACGTCCAGTCCTAGACTTCTTCTGGAATTAACCAACTAACAATACCCTTACTTGACCCGGAGGAATAGGTTTAAACAACACTTGAGCAGCCGAACAAGGACCTAAGCAACAGAACAGGATTTTGCCTCAGCAACAGAAGAGGTCTTTTCTTAACCCGAGCAGCAGAACGGATCAATAGTAAATACAAATTAGTTTCTGACTTCTTGTGTTCTTAATAACACTAATGAGTCAATGATGTACAGAACTTCCTTTAATCTAATCCTCAAATTTGTGAATGTGAATAAGGATTGAAGGAAGAATATGATAGCCTTATAGAGCAAAAAGAATATTAGAGAGTAAGATCAGAAAGCAATAATTGAATAGATGATTTTGATGTAGAACTAACGTGTTTATATAGTTGTCTAAGAGATATAACCATTCACGAATAGTTCTCATAAAAAGAAGCATCTATTTAGAAGAAATATGGATTGAAACTCTTCATCAAAGGAGGTGTCTTTTCATATAAAAATGACAGTTGGAATACAGGAGTCGACTGGTCAAAATATACCAGCCAACTGGTCGAAGAAGATGTGTGCATGTTTATGTGCATGTTTGTATATATATGAGCAAACTGCTAAACCAGTCGACTGGTTTAATTGTACCAGTCGACTGCTCTGGCTGTTTGAGCATATATATGCATATTTTCTAACTTATTTAAAATTACGATGAAAGTGGATAATTCCTTGATGTTTGTGAGAGATTTTGAGGATAGATTTTAACAAAAATAACTACTCTACAAACATAATATACATGTACTAACACATTCATACAATGTGACCTTGAGATCTCCAAAGTGCTAGCATATCTCCTTCGGTTAGTAGTTGCATCTTCTTTGCTTTTTCTTGTTAATTATTTTACGTTGTCATGAATCAAAATCCATGATTCAACACCTTGCCCTAACAAATGCATGCACTCGGCTTACACGCACCGCAATATCCCAGATTCTTACTGTCGATGCAAACAAGTGTCAAGAAGAAATATCCAAAATTTGTGATTTTTAGTAATTTATTGAATTTGATTTAAAAATTTTAAAGTGGTGATGTATGGTGGTTTTTTTGGCTTCAGGTAGAAGATGGTTTAGGAGATGAAAGTTGCATAAGTATATTTGTGAAGAGAGGGAATCTTCTGAAGTTAGAAAGGTGTAGAAAATAAGGTTGGGCTTTAAGGTCTTGGGCCATGACAAATATATAAAATAGGTAAATAAATAGATATAAATTTTACTTTTCCTTTTCTTTCAAAACTAAATTCAATTATCTAAATAAATACAAAATTTTATTTTAATTAACTAAATTATTATAATTAACTTAAATTAATTATACTTAGAAAACAAGGTTGCTACATTTCTCCTAATTAATTGGCTCATACTTAAGCTATTATTCTCCATATTTTCCTTATATGGATCCTACTATCGTAGTAATTCATATCCTTCTATTCTCTGTTCCTTAATTTAATTAACTTTCTTATATGGATCCTACGCTTTATTTCACATTTATTTTAAAAACGAAGAATCCTTTTCTCCAAAAATTGAAAGCTTTTTAACTCAACAAATTTTAAACTAGAATTTATAAAATGAAAAATCCATTTTACCAAAAACCTTTTAATCGAAAACTTTTGAATCAACAAAATTTTAAATTATGAGTTTTCAAAATTTCTTACTTTTTCAAAACAACAACCTCCCAATAAATTCTTGGAAAACTTATTCAGAACAATTCAATTCCAAAATTTTTGTCCAATTCTTTTTTCATGGGGTTGGATTTAGAAATTGACTTCAATTGTCCTTTCTATTGAACTTTACTTCTTCCCTGCTTAATCTTTATAAAAACCTGATTATCTCCTTATGATTATTAATTTACACCTTCTTACGGGAACTTCCTCTACTACCTCTTGCTTTATTCCTTACTTTCGGATCTTTGCAACACATAGTCTCTTATCTTCCATTTACTCTTATGTATTGGGCTAGGCCCACTAACCTTTATCTATATAATTAAGGCTATATGATTTACCATAGTGACTACAATATTTAATTACTGCTTAACATGTTTATTTGCTACTTCTACAAATGCTAATTATCCATATTAAATGATATTTATTCTAACGGACAATTTTTAAAGACATTATTTATTCATTCAAATTTTACCTGTTATGCCTTCCTCATCTTTCCATAATTACTCTAATAATCGCTTTAACTGGTCCATTCATATCCTTATTAAATTCTTGTAACTCCCTATTTATTGCACGTTTATTGCCTTATTAATTTTGGAGTTACAATCTTTTTCATCTACATTTCCTAAGATAGTATTATATGTTGGAGTAAAGATTTTGCCTACTGTTTTTGCGTACATTTAAAATAAGTGTGTGTATATATTTATATATAGTATGATTTTTGAAACCATTTTAAAAAATAATATGTACGCCTCTTAGACGTATACTTACCCATGTTGATCGGGTAACCTAAGCTCTGATACTAAATGTAACAACCTGCCCCCAAAACAGGCCTAAATCTCAACCCAGAAAAGGTCCATCGAAACTTAGACTCATTACAAAGTTGGCTATTGGTTGGTAAAAAGAACAATACAGAGCTATTTATCTACTATTCAGAACTCACAGTAGGAAAAGTATAATAACAGCAGTACCCATTTTATTTAAAATTCCAAATGTCATAATACCATAACACAATGTCAATAATAACCGTTACATAACCGAGATACAACATGTTCAAAATACATTGTCATCTTTAAATGGAAACATAAGAAAATAATATAAATAGATAAATAGACTACTGTCACAAGCTCCTCTCATCGTCATCTCCATCTGGATCATCGTCACCTTCCCTATCCTGTGTTGTAATGAGGAGGGAGTTAGAACAACGATATCCGATGAATGAAAATTTTGAGCTTTTCTATATTAGTACTTGGGCAATGTAATTTAAATAAGGATGTCTCTTACGCATTTTGGTTATATTCAAAGTCTTTCCAATTATAAGCCCTAAGGCTTATCTAATTCCATAACCATCGTTATTAATGTCCTTCCAATGCGAGAGATAATACCCAAACCACTTAATATCTCTTTAACGGAAATTAGGCAGACTCTAGCCATTTATGAGCTCATTTGAGGTAGGACCCCATTATTTAACACCTAACCCCAAGGCGTACTCCTTACAGGTGCCTATCTAGTTGACATTGCATGAAAATCTCTTTGGACACTTAATATTTCCTATTGAAGCGGTCCTTTCCGATATATCCTCTACCAAATATCGACCATTTAAAACTTCATACATGAGGAAGATGTAGGCCCTCGAACAAACACTTAATAACTTCAAACCCCGAAGTAGGTTCTTTTTATTATGACCCATACCCAATGTAGACAACTCACATTAGTCCGACTATTCCTGGGTACGGTAGCTAGATTAGCTAGGCCAATTTTCCCTCTAGAATTTGGGACTAACCTCACTGTAACACCCCGTAATTTGGCATTAGTTATTTAATTAGTTAGTTAGTAAATTAATTAGGCTCCGAAAATGGAATTTGTGCAAACGATGGAATTTAACCATGAAACTTGCACCATTGCATTCATGGCGTAATTCTGAGCAACTTTCGTATTTGGAGTTTTGCGATCGGAGTTCAGACGAAGGAGTTACGGACGAAAACAAATTCGAAACGAAAATAATCAAATAAGAAATCATTAGCGTTTCTATACTAATTAACCGGGTTACCACCGGTCGACCACCCTTCGATGACTGGTCGACCCCTAGAGGTCGACGAGTCACCCAAGGGCGGTTGATCGGTGGCAACCTAACGGCTCCAGTAAACCTAGGCTGCAACAGCCCGGATTTAATATATTTCAATCGACCGGTTCTGGTTGATTCTAGCGCCTATAAATTCAGGCCTAACCCCCCTTATCTTCACATATTTTTATGGAGGCTGTAGCAAAGCTTTGCCATTTTTTCTTCTCCACTTTTTCATAAATTATAAAGATATGATATTTGTATCTATATTCATACAAAACGGAGAAGAGTGGAAATCTAATAAAAAGGAGAAGAGAATAAACCATATGCGTATTTGAGGTAATTTATATACTTATATATTTGTATCTATTTTCTCTCCCAATCCCAAATCTCTTCTCAGATTTATAATTCTACTGTATGTATACATATCCCTTGGATTAAAAAGGATTTGGAGATAATCAAAGGTCCTACTTCAGATTTGAAGATTTGGATCACTTTTAAAAGGTGAGTGGGAAATTTTATAGATTATATTAATATGAAAATTATCCCGTTGACTTTTATTTGATTTTTATGCCTAATTGGATAATTGTATATGAGTTGTAGGCAACGAATTGAATACGATCTGAATATAATAAATATCGCCTACATATTCTTGTGATGAATTGATTTAGCATTGTATACAACCTGATCTGGAAATCATTCCCAAAAGTATGAATTTAGAATATTAATTTGAATGAAATTTATTCCAGATCTAAAATAGGATGTATAATAATGTTATAAATTTGGATTATTACCCTATTCTTGTTAGAATATAAACTTTTCTATATTTGGAATTATTGGAATTTAGATCCGTTCAATATTTGTAAATTAGTTTGATTTCTTTCCCTTTTAGAAAGATACAGCATTTGATCTAACATGGAATAGATGCAAATAGAAAGAGAAAGAGATGTGTAAAGTATGAATTCATTGTTGTGTACACTGTCTATTTCAATAATAAAAAGAAATGATTATTCCTTGTAATTTCAAGCGATACAATCTTTATATTTAAAGTTAAATCTTCTGTTTTAGACTAATTTATGGAAATTATAACGGATAATCTTTTTAGATATGATTCCAATAATTTAATATGGAAAAGTATACTCTAGTAAAGGTATATAAATAGAACTTATTTGATAAAAGTAAATATTGTACATAATCACCATGCTTATAATAATTAAATAAAAAACTAATAACGACACTTGCATGAAATATTCGCGTTTAGGATAATTAACTAATGAGAAAAGAAATTAAAGGTTGTAACTCCAATAAATGGTAATAAATATGCGAGTTGCAATAATTTTATAGGGTAAATGGATTAATGGGATTGATAAATAAAGAAGTTGAATTGATAAAAATGGAATAGATATAAAAGGTTACTAATTTGAAATTAGTAATCATACATAAATGTCTTAGGAAATGTCTTAGGAAATGTCCATTAGGATTTTATGGACAAATTGACATTTATGAGCATTATACGGGGATTTATGGGTAGATAAATATTTAGGGTAAATCTTATTGCCTTAAATAAAAAGGGAATTAGTAAGCTAAGTCCAATGTCTACCTAAGTTAATATAAATAAAGACTTAGGATGGTTAATTGGACTTAGTGGGTTAGTGATGCGAGGTCAGTAGAGTCACTCAATGGAAGACCGTCCTTCACTTTGAGGCTACCAATAGTCAGGTGTACTTACTACAGATGTGAGATATCATCAATCCAACAACCCATGAGGATGTGAGAAATTGGGATTGCTTTCTTAATTTGAAAGCATTAAATGGTCCAGATTTGGAATTAGGAGCGGTGAGGGATATCTCTATAGGGGTTCACTTCTGGTTTGAGGTCAGTGGCTAAAGGGTCGACCTCTCTCCTAAATGGAAGTATTAAGTAACCTGTTGAGATTCCAAATAAAAAAATAAGGATGTCTTTACTTCAGTGCTGAGGTCTTAAGTGGCTGAAGGGTCCACCTCCCTACCGAAAGAAGTAACCTAATGAGATGCCATATTTATAATTGAAGAGCGATAGTGGATATCTCGGGAAGGGTTTGCTTCAGGTTTGGGATCTTAAGTGACTATGAAGTCCTCTTTCCTATAAAAGAAGTATTAAGTAACCCAATGAGATTTCCAAGCAATGACAGCTAGATAGTACCATTGAGGAGCACATTTCTGGAAGTAGATCTTAAATGATGAGGTCTACTTATTTCCCACTGGGAAGTATTAAGTGGCTTGGGTACAGTCTCTTACATTTCTAAAGCCAAAATAATAATAGTACCATTTAGGAGCACGTCTCGGGGATTGGTCTTAAATGATGGAGTTTGCCTTAGTTAAGGTCTTAAATGACCAGAGTCTGCCTATTTTCTAATAAAAGGTATTAAGTGGATTAGGTACTGTTTATTACAACACTACGATTTTATCGACGATAAAGCGGTAATAATTGGACATTAAATGTTAACAGCCTTAAATAGTGGCTAGAGGTCTTGTAGCTAGGACCCACCGACTATTAACAACATTGTTTAGAAACCACCTTGGGAATAGGTCTTAAATGACGGGGTCTATCTCAATTAAGGTTGTAAATGACAAAGTCTGCCTTTTTCTCTTTTAAAAGTATTATAGAAGCCCACTTCATATTTAGAATTATTAAGTGGTTAGTGGTTTGGAAGTATTGGGTGGTCGATATGGCTTCATTAGTATTTTGTACATTGGGAAGGGGTAAGTATGTAATCGTGTGTGCAATGCAAGGTTAGATTAGAATTGCTAATCTTGATGGATATAACAATTAAATGGAAACCTATCGGTATAAATTTATGTTATGGACAGTTTATATTTTTTTATTCACTAGACCTTGTTGGCATGTTTATCCATACGTGATAAGGGATTTGGGCCCATTAAGGTATGAGTTGTTACACTCGTGTTATCCATAGTTACTTATTATAGACAATGTCTCACATCAGCCCCAAAGTCACACTGCTAGTAGCGAGATTAGCTGGGCAGACTTTTGTGTGCTTTAGACTGACCTCGCATCCCAATAACTTATAATTCATAACACTCTCAAAATATATTATCAAAATCTTCACCGTATTCATTATTTAGGCTTATAAGAAATCCTTCTTATTTCGCCTCTACCATTAATTACTTTCCTAAGGAGGATTTAATAATAATTATTAACCTAATTAACTCTGCGGGTAATACATTATAATTGTAAGTTGCTTACACTAGTTTATATGCATATGTAAATACAAAATTATTGATTTCTATGCATGCAGAGATTATGCCCTAAACTAACGTTTAAATGTCAAATCTTCCAAAATTATACAAGTCTCATTTACACAATAAAATATATGCCTTAAACCAATAACCAAAAATCAAATCAATAGACTTGCATACAGAATCCAAATCCAACTTATTTTATATAAAACAACAGAATAAATCAATAATAGAAACTTACAATTTAATTAATTTTACGCTCTATTTAACTTCTTTTACATGAAATTCGACAAGGGAAAATCTATTCAATTTGCAAAAATAGGCGATGTAAACTACGAATAAGAATTTATACCTTACACACCATTTCCTAATCAAATCTCTTAATCAGATTCAAAGAAAAAGAAAAGGAAGTGGAATGGAAGGTAAAACACTTAAATTGCAAAATTCACACAAACTCCATTATTTCAACACAAAACAATTAAGATTCCAATCTAAGAATTGACATTTTGCTTTAGGGGAATTTTAGGGGTTTTAATGTGATTTTTTCGCAATCCAAAATTCCCTAAGGCATATATCAAATCCAAACTACAGTATTCAACTACTAAAATAGAAAAACTAAGATTTCTACTCACTACAGGTCTTTAGCTTTGCTCCTCTTTAGATTTGACACACCAACAATAATATCTTTTAGATCTCTCTTCCTAGATATATGCAACAAGGGAATTGCATATGATTAGATGCAAAAATTAAGAGGTTAGAGGAGAAAAGGGATTAAATAAGAACATCTAAAATTCCTTATCTGTAATCCTAAAGAATTTCTTGAATCTTTTTAGAAGATAATCTAATAGAGTTCTATTAACTTCCAAATCTCAAATATAAGAATTATTTAATTATTTGAATTTGAATTCCATTTAAATTATTTTGAATCTGGTAACTTCAAACATCCATATCTTTTCCGTTTGAGCTCCGTTTTTAACATATTATATATGATAATTGAATAGAGAATTGCCACGAACACAACGACATAACTTCCATGGTCAAGTTTTGACTTTTACAAAATCTCCATTTTTAACTCTGTCTTATTTGAATTAATTTATCCAATTTATTTATTTACGTTGATTTTACAGGGTGTTACAATGTGTGTGTATGTATAGTATACTATATGTATGTATATATTAGTTATAAATACCATAACCATGTGTGTGTGTGTGTTTTATATGCATGCCTAGTATACTTATTTAACTTAATCCTTATTTTATACTAGATGATATAAATCGCCGTTTTAAAAATAAATTGAGTTCAAGTTAAAATAGATAAGTTATGACTCAATAAATTAAACAAATACACAATAAAGTTAAATTAAAACAAATTTATGCGATTTACATATATAGACTTTCTTAAATCACCCAATGAACTAAAAACATATATAGGTTAAATAACTCGATAAATTAAAGAAATATGTAATTAAGTTAAATTATAATTTTAGTTTCAATAAGTTAAACAAATTTATTCGAGTTAAAATATTGTTTTTGTTAAATCACCCAATAAATTAAACAAATATATAAGTTAATTCACGTAATAAATTAAACAAATATATAATTAAGTTAAATTATAAATTTTATTTCAATAAATTAAACAAATTTATTTGAGTTCAAATATAAATTTTATTAAATCACCTAATAAATTAGATAAATATATAAGTTAAATCAAACAATAATTTAATCAAACATATAATTAAGTTAAATTATAAATTTTGTTTCAATAAATTAAGTAAGTTTATTTGATTTAGAATTTAGATTTTGTTAAATGCACTAATAAAATAGTTAAAATAAAAATACATATTATTAACAAAAATTTTTTGTTAAAATATAGAGATCACAATTAGATAGAGCTGCAAGATTTACTGATATGGAAGGAAAAAACTGAGGGTTAAAGTCACATATCGGTAAGCTTAAGATGAAGCTCGGTTAACTTCCTAATGCATTTGATAATTTTCGGATGTGGACATTTCTTCTGATAATGTTGGTGGTGGTTATGGGCAATGTGTGGGAGAGTAGTTAGGATTTATCTTGTTTGGATATTATTATGTTGATATATTGTGTTTGGAAGTTATTATTTGGATATTATTGTATTTGGATATTATTATGTAAGAGAGTAGTTAGTATTGCGTTTGGATGTTTGGATATTATATGGATGTTACATTTGGATATTATTTAATGTTGTTTGGATATTATGGGATGTTATTATTGGATATTGTTTGGATATTGTTGGATTTACTATTATTTGGATATTGTTGGATATTATTGTGTTATATTAGTGTGATTATATATAAATATATATGCATTTGTGATTAAGGTGAGTATGCGACATAAGTGCTACAATAATGCTTCAGCCACTGCGTCGGAATGACGTTGGTATGGCATAGGTAAATCTAATTTTAGCATTTTAAATATGCGTATATAAGGCATCGCCAAATCCAATTTTAGCATTTTACACAAGCATCGATAAGGCATCAGAAAATCTAGTTTTAGCATTTTAAATAAGCGTCAGTATGTTGTCGATAAGGCATTGTCATATAAATCAAATTAGTATCGACATGTCATAGCAGTGGCATCAACATTTAGTATGGTATGGCATCACAATGACATCAAAAATATGGCATCAGTAAGGCGCGTCGGTATGGCATCGGTAGGCAGCCTAGGAAATACATCGTCAAGATGTTGATAAAAAATTTCAATGCCATTTTGCCAATGCCTCATACATTGTCAGCGCGTCATCGAAAAGCTGTTTACTGAAACCATATTGGCATTGGTAAACAGTGGCTTTTTTTAGCGATTAGAAGAGGTCAGCTTGGATTCTAGAGTTAGATGACGGTGACAGTTTCAAGGTTGGATTGCGCTGGTCATGGCGATAACTATGAAGCAGCCAACCAAGTTTTGAGGATGATGCGATAATGGTGGGTAAGGAGGGGAATAACTTCAAATTGGGAAAGACGAGGATACTGGCTGTAAAGGTGCTGTCCAATATCATTCTTTTTTTTGAAAAAAAAAAATACTTATATAAATTTCTACTTGTAATGCTATTTTGTAGTAATATTATGTTAATTGTAAAAATATTTATAGATAAATATATATAATTAGCACATAATTTTATTTTATGGTAGCAGATTATGAATTTTAATATCGATTTTTGAATAATAGTAGCATTTCATGAATTGTAGTAGCATTTTTTAGATGAAATATTTATTTTAGCTCACAATGCTATTTTATAATAGCATTTATAAACTATAGTAGTAGTTTTTGATCGGTAGTAAGTTACTAATGAATTGTGATATCATTTTATAAATGAAGTATGCAGTCTTACATTACAAAGCTACTTTGTAGTGGCATTTTATGTTTAAATGCTATGACATAACATTTTGAGTTTATTATTATTATTATTTTACATGATCTTTTCATATACTGATACTATATATTATCGATTTTTAAGTGTTTAAATGATATTACATGGCATCATTTTGTAATATCATAAGTAATAGCACTTTTATTTAGTGCATGAAGAAAATATATAGCATTTACTTTTTTATTTGACCTGCTAGTAGTAATTTATGTTTAAATGTTACTACATGGTAGCATTTTGTATTTATCGAATTAAAAAAGAAATTATTTTCTGGTCTTACATTGTAGCATAATTTTATGTTTAAAAGCTTCGGCTTAGTAGCATTTTGTATTTACCGAATCAAGAAAACATAGCATTTATCTTTTTAATTTTACCTTCTTATAGCATTTCATATTTAAACGCTACTGCAAAATAGCATTTTTTTCTTACATTATAGTAGCATTTTATGTTTAACTACTACGACATAGTAGCTTTTGTGCTTGTTATTATACTTTAAATATTTTTTTTCATATATTGATATTGTAAGTATTAGTTTAAACATGCTGGTATCTTTTTTGTGACTGATGATTGATAAGTAAGATGAGATGAGCAACGAAGTTGTGATGTACTGAAGGATGTAAGCATGGTAGAGAGCAAGTAGAGGCATGGGTTTGTTTGTTGGGGATTGGTTTTGAGAAGGTGGCAGCTATGAGAGGCGGCGGTAGTGAGCACCAGTGGAGCACATGTGTGGCATGGAGGTGCGATGACATGTGGTGCGGTGGCATGGGAAGCAAAGACTTTAGATGTGACTGTTCATGTTGTGGCAACATGAGATAGCACATTGTCCTTATGGCTAAATTTTTAATAAGCTGTCCCAATAGCCAAAAAAATTGGAAGTTTGTCTTTTAACCTAAATCCTCCTTAATGAGTTTTTGCAGCATATCTGAATTGTGGTAGCATTCTATTAAATATATTAGCATTTTAAGTGTGTATATTTTAACTCACAGTGCTATTTTAAAACAACATTTTATGAATTGCAGTAGCAATTTTGCAAATTATATACCATTTTTTCTATTGTAGCATCATTTTCTAGGCAAACTGTGTATATCTTACCCCTCAATGCTATTTTTTAGTAGCATTTAGCATTTTATGAATTGTGATAGTATTTTTAAACGAAATGTTAGCTTATAAAGCAATTTGTAGTAGCATTTTATAAGAAGTAATTTTTTATAGTTTTACTTTCTACAGCATTTTGCAAATTTTAATAAAAGTTATATGCAGCAATTTTTTTTGTAAAGCTATTTTGTATTAGTTATAAAATATTACATGAACTAAAAAATTAATATAATATGATGTTACAATGCAATCTTGTAGTAGTATTTTATATTTAAGTGTTGTTTATAATGGCCTTATTGCTATGGAATCGTATATAACTATTTGTGTTATAATGCTTACCAAGAAATATCATTTCATTCTCAATCAAATGTTAATTTATTTTTCTATTATTTAGTGCTAAATTTTCTACTCTTAGTTTCATTTTTTCATTTTTACACGTTTGTTGCATTATTTCATTTTTACATCAAGTATCTAGTATCATTTTTTTATTTGTTTTGAAATACTTTGTCATAATGTTACTTTATAGTATCATTTAGTACTTGTTCATTATAAAGGAATACTAATTATTTTTATTGAACATTTTCTTACAGAAATATTATCTATAAAACATTTTTTTGCAACCCAGGAACTAGTAAAGTAAATCTGGGGGAAGCCTAAACCATAACGTACATTTAGACTCCAAGTAAGCGAAAGGGGGGCAAACATTATTGCCTTAAGAATCATATGTCATGGCGGGATCGAACTAGCGACCTCCTATGTGCTATTCCTATGTCTTAACACTTGGTTACCCTAACGAGTTACGAGCAACATTTGTTACCTACTATATATATAACTAGGATGGTTAAAGGGACTCAAGTTTTGGACTGGTTAATAGAATCAAGCTTTGGAGAGGTTTTCATTTTTCCAATATCTTTAATATTTTCAAAAGGAATACTTAGAAACTCAAACCCTCTGCTCCCCAATCATAACAAAATTAAATATAATTATGTGATTACCCTTTATATCAACATGCAAAATTTAAATGGAAAAGTATGCTGTGTTTTTGAACAAATTTCGATAAACACCTACTGTAGTACTATATCGACAATATCATTGCATTTACATGTAGAGTTTTTTGGTAGATCCTTATCGATTTTCTCTTAAAATTTCGATGGTATATTACCGAATTTGGTTATAAAGAGTGAAATTGTAAATTGTTCTTGTTGGAGCTCTCTACATCCCTACCATATCCAAATATAAAGTCTCTTTAACAATCCATTATATTTCGTATAATGATATTGTATAACATCATTTTCATACCTAATGCTACATTTTTACTGCGATGGTTATGATAGAGTTAAGGGTGTGCCCTAGGAGCAATTATATAATTTACTATATAACTTAACACTTATATAAAAATCTTGTTTGAAATGATGTATGTTTTTGGTTTTGTTTTTGATTGTATATCTACTTATATTATGATATAAGTAATGATCTAAACACATTAATTATATGCAAATGTGTTCATAACTATAAGGTTTGAATCAAACGTTTAAAATACTTATCCTTAAAAGTGTTCCTAGTCAAAATGTATCAAGAAAATGATATCAATACATCCATTGAGACTAGTACACGTAATGCATTTCACATGATGGATGGTGAATTACCCATGGATGTTGGGGACACTTGATAGAGTTAGGGGTATAGCCTTGGTAAATTATGTAATTTCAATTATATAATGTACACTTAACTCTTATAGATGGATCTTGTTCAAAATGAAATTATGTTCTCTTGCTTTTGTTTCTATTATGTGCTCATACTTTTCAAATATTAGTTGAATGTGTTAGTGATTTCATTAATACATATAATATAAAAACCCTAGGACTAAGTATTTTAATCTAATCACAAAAGCATGCATAATCATATGTATCGCATCGATCAAATATATAGCTAAACACTTATCCTTAAATGTTCCTAGTCTAGGTGTTTTAACAAAGGGATATCAATACACCTGCTAAGACTAATGTACGCGGTGCTCTCCAAATATTGGGTGATGAATTACTCATGATCATTGGGAACATTAAGAGGTTACGTACTAATAGTTGCCGTGGATCAATTACGAAACGACTCACAGAGATTCTTCTATTGGCTGAATATGTCTACATCAAAATAGAGGATCACGTGTGATGATATACAATAGTCTTTCAACTTGAGAAAATTGTGAACTTTTACATGAATGCATTACTTTGATTATGGAAGTTTCGCTTGTTATTGGTTTGAGCTAAGATCATATTTGGTATGTATTGAAATGTAAGAAGCAAAACACTATAGAAGAGAGAATTCATTCCTTCGATAAAGAATGTTAGTATCACCCTAATGATATTGACTTGAAGTTATAAATCCGTGGCTATAGTAAATTCTGTTGATCGATAAATGTTATCGATTGAACTAAGTGAATTCAAAGATCTACTTTGCAATTAACTATGGACATTATTTGGATTTTGACCAAGACCTAACCCTAGATGATTACGTGGTATAGTGATGACAAAGAGACAAAATGTGCACAACATATCAATGCTTAAGGGTGCAACTTTAAAATGATTGGAAATACAACTTCACCTAGATTATCAATAATCGATGCCTTCGTGCCCTATATCGTGCTTCAGTAAAGTCTGCACAAGCTTTAATATTTAAATAGTTTAAATATTAGCTGTGGACCAAGCCAAACCTTGAGGTCACACAGTAGAGGAATTTAGTGTTGAACTGAAATAATTTAATGAAAATTTATAATTGTTATAAATTAAAAGGAGATGAATTTATATAATTATTATATATAAATTATTATTGAAATAAATTTATTTTTTTGATATATGAATTTATTTTAATTTTTTATTACAAAATAGTTTATTTAATTGTGTATAATTATGAAATGTGATTATTTAATTTATAAAGGGGTAATCAATAATTAATTTAAAAGGTTCATATATATGTATGCGTGTCTACATATGTATATATATTTAATAGAACCAAAATATTTATTATTTAATTCATTTTTTATTTAAAAAATGTGCCTCCTTTAAATTAATAAGTGGATAATATATTTTGTTCTGACTTGGTTGAGATATATTAGGAAATATCAAGGTATTTCCTATGTGCAATGGTCGAACAACATTTCTGACGTGTACGAAATAAACATCATATCATGGCAATCCTAATCCTTATTTTTTAAAATGTCACCTCAAATTATATATATATATATATATAATCAACCAATATATTAAGATCCATTCCAAGAATAAAAGGTTGTCATCTCCCTTTTAAATCCCTTAAGTTCTGGATTTGCAAACTAAAGTTCAAGTCGAGAAGGCAAGTGCGATGGTTGAATAACACTTCTGACGTGTACGAAATCAACATGATAATCATGGTAATCCTAATCCTTAGTTTTTAAAATGTCACCTCCATATATATATATATATATTAATTTTCAGCTAATATAAAATTCTAAATTAAAATTATTTTGAACTATTTAGAAATTGATTTAAAGCTTATAGTTTATATATAAAGTTGAACATGCATTGCAAGTAATTATATATACATATATATATTATTGACTAATTTTTAGCCCATCTTAGAATAATGATTAGAGAAGGATTTTAGCAGAGGTTATTTACCAAAAACGTGATTTAAAATATAAAATAAGGAGTAATTGAGATAATAGTAAATAGTGCAATAAAGGTAAATGACACAGGATATAGAGTGGTTCAATCTTAGCAAAGATCTACGTCCACTATGGTTGATATTCTTATTTCTTTGTGTTTTTTATTACAGAGGATAATTTAATGGTTATTACAAGAGCTTAGAGCTAGTAATTATACCTCTTGGGAGTTATAAAAAATTGATCCATGTACAAGTGCATGGAACTCTATTTATAACTGTAGAGATTGTACTTTGAAGAGTTGAGATTAATGTCTTAAATGTTAAGTTTTCTCGGAGCCGTATCATGATCTGCAATCCTAATTAATTTAAATCTAAAATATAAAATGCTAAAATTTGAAATGAATAAATTAAGACTCGAACCCTCTTTTATTTAGTTCAGAATATTTTTTTGACTATAAACATTAATAGGTTCGATGTTACGTCATTTCTGAGATTTATTTGTGGCTATTCATATTGTACGGGTATACATGCGTAGTTAGGCTTGGTTGATAGTTCATGTTTCTAGAAAGAGATAAATAATACGAGTTTCATGGTTGAAGATTTTTTGGAATCGAATGATTTGATAGCCACTATAACTTCGAAATGAGAGAAAATAACATCTAGGTGCTTATTCATGAATAGTGTCATATAATATACTACTGTGAAGTGTAAATGAGTGAAGAGTGACATCGAAGAATTGCCATGATGCGAAACTCCTATAAGTTGTATAAGCTTGAAATGTACTTGAGGATTATTAAATAAATCAAGTAATAATATTCCAAACCTAATTCTCTCCCCTCCCTCATATAAGAGCATCTCCCTCTTCACTCGTCAGTCACCTCAAAAAGAAAATATATTTTCTTCAATAAGAAATTAACTGCACAACTCTAATCATCGTGGGACAAAAGCAAGGGTGATAGTCTATTCAAGAAGGCGAGCCATAATTTGTAATGTCAAAGCGGGGTGGTCTAATGGTGGCTCGTTGTCATTTGGTGGCCAAGACAGTTTTGGTAGGGAGGCATGAGGGGGAGACAAGGGTGTATTTGGACTCATCGTTGGAAATGGAAGATGATGGTGTTGGTCGACAACTATCTAGGTGGTCGTAAAAGCGGTAGTAGGTGAATTAGGGTTCGTCGAATTTGGATTGTTGGCCATGGCACAGGCAATGAGGGGTGACAAGTGTTGCACCATTGGATGGTAGCGGTATAGTTGGTTGAAGCATCGATGGTGGCAGTCGACTTGATGGTCGGAGGAGGAGAAGGTAGCAGCTTAAAGAATGGCATCGGGTGCACTTAAGTGGGAGTTCAAATTGGAAGTTAATCAGCGACGTAATTAGCTTAACGATTAACTAATTTGTTAATTTATATAATTAGTATTCTTAAAATTCATATATTTTGCATACAGGTCCAAATGAGATGTAGTTTTCACTATTGTGATTGTATTAGGATTTCTTATGACATCCCATAGCTTTTGTTGGAGTTTGGACTATGGAGGAATACCGACAAAGTGAGTGAGAATAACTCTTTGTATTTAATATATGTGTATAAATCTCTATATTCACGAATATTGTATTATAAGATCATGATGATATAAAATGATATATACAGTACATATGTTTGGGTTTTTATGTGTTTTCTACCTTTGAACCAGGCCACACTAGATGAGTTAAAACCGTTCAATGGTCAGATGCAAACCATAAATCCTGAATCTTAACTTTGGAGACCAAAATCCAGTGGATGTCTATAAAGTTGATACTTGACTTTACTTGCCACTTAAAAGCAGGATACAATCTTCCAAGTGTCAACTCATTATCGAGTTATAGTCCTCAGCCAGGTACCAAGTCATGGAAGTTAGCTAGTAAAGCAACTTAAAGGAAATCAAAGAGCAAACTATAAACAACACACATCATGAAACTAAAGGAAACTGGCAAAAGGCTTTCCACTCAAGGGAACATAAGAATGATGTCAGATGTTTAAGAATAAAAGAACTCACAGCTCAATACCGAGTTGTGGAGCACAACTCGATACTGAGTTGACCATCAATTCAGGAACATTGCCACGATCTTCCTCCCGTACCTCCTCCTGAACGTGGAGAACGTTTGTAACAAATATCAAAGCTTATTTCGTTGGTCTACACATATAAATAGGAGGAGAGGGGATTAAAATTGAGATATTTTTTTCTTCTTTCTTAAATAGTTGATTTTATGTTGTTACTTTGTTGGATCCTCATCGAGTTGTGAGCACCGAGCTGTAAGAACACAATATGTAAATCTCTCAAAAATCATTAAGAAAGTTTAATTGGACATAAGCCTGAGCCTTGCCAAACCACTATAAATTCTTATGTGTTATTTACTTTATTTTTCACTTAATTTCTTCAGTTGTTCTCTACTAAAATCCGATCGAGCGTTTGTCCAACTTTTGATGCAAACATTTTGGTGCTTTCATTGAAAACACTCGAATTTCTTACTGTTTAAATCTATCTTCAACCTTTGGATTGTTATAATCCACGAAGATCTAAAAGTTTTTGGAGGAGGATCCTTGACTATTTACATTACATTAAGATCTATCATTGGATCCAAGACAGCTATAGCATCAAGAAACGCCAAGGAGAAGTCTACTACTTCCAGACCCACTAACGATGTAAAAAATGATGGCTCTTAGCATGGAGAAGAGTCCAATCAACTTAGTGCACCAGAAACCCAGAGCGTATCAGAAATGGTCACCATAGTTGATTTGGATAGGATGATGAGAGAAATGAACAAGAAATTGACGGAAAGCCAGGATTCTATGATGAAACAAATGAAGGAGAATATGGACTTGATGACCTAGCTATTCCAAAGACATATGAGGAGCATAAGTGAGTTATCTCCTTTCGATTTGGAAAAATGAAGTTCCTCCTCATCAAGCAGAAACCAAAGAAATGGAAAGCAGAATATGAAGAGGAAGGAAGCGGGGGCTTCGAATTTTAGAATTGGAAAAACTTAAATCGATAAGAGACAACTCAGCGCTAATCTAACATTACAGGTCGGTACCGACCCTACTACCCGAGTCATGAGTGACGATGCTTATGTAGAGTTACAAGATGATGTTGATAAGGGATATGCTGCTGGCGGCCAGAGTAGAGGAGTTCAAACATCTGATGTTGAATCATCACGCAGAGAATATGGAAACAGAACAACAAGATGAACGGTTCTTCCAGAGATAGGAGAACCTAGATATCATGGAACTAATCGAGACCGTTTGCGAAGCCAATACTCGAGGCATGCCATGATAATTACCATCTATTCGATTAGATATAACCGGAGTTTTTGGCTGATATGTGAGGAAGCTAGTGAATGAAAATCAACATAGAAATAATGATGATTGGGGTTCTTCTCCTAGTAGGAATCGTTCTTGGAAGAGATTTTAAGGGAAGAATACCCCAAAAAATTTGCAATGCCCAAGATGTCATCTTACAATTGAACGACTGATTTGAGACAACATCTTCTGAAGTATTTATAGCACATGTATAGTGCTAGGTCAGCAGACGCCATGCAATATAGATGTTTTCTGATATTCCTGGAAGGAGTAGCCACGATGTGGTTCACTTGGCTATTACATAAGTCAATACCTTCATTTAACCAGTTAGCCAAAAAAATTATGGAGGAGTTCAGATTACATGCTGCTCATTCTAAGGAAGTGATGTCTTTACTTAACATTATTTAGGCCTGGAGAATCTCAAAAAAAATTCCTGAGTAGGTTCAATACGGATGTGACCAAAGTAAGCAATGTCAAAGCGGACATTGTGTTAATGACATTAATTAGGAGAATTCATCTGGAAATAGATTTCAATAAGTGGTTGAAGAAGAAACCGTCGTCACCATGGAAGAGTTATATAGGAAATTGACTCAATTTTTACACTTGATAGAGGCAGATACATCCACTAGAAAGGCTGGTGGAAGGACAACTATTGAGGTGGTGCAAAGTAATGTTGCTATAAAACAGACAAGAGAAAGTGCCAAAAATGTTGCTATCAACATTAAAAATAAAACAACAACCAGAAGAGACGTAATTATGGTGCTAGAGGTAGGAAGTCAGACTTTAAGAAGCATTCGAGGTACTCAAAACATGAGGATTACATCCCACTTAGTGATACTATTGAGAATATCTACCTTGCGTCGCAAGGTACTGAGAACTATAAGAAGCTGGCTCACATGGAGTCGATAGAAAGAGAGAAAATGCCTGGGATATATTGTCATATCCATGAATGACACAAGCACAATACTAATGAATGTAGACATTTGCGAGATGTAATCGAGGACCTTATTCAGAAAAGAAATTTCAACAATATGTGGAAGCCTCGTAAGATGGAATGTAAGGATATGTTCAACCCTAGTGGTAGATGCTTCAATGGGGTCAGACTGGGCCTAACGAAGGTGGATCTAGGTAGCCTAAAAATAGACTTATTATTAGTACAATCCATAGCGGACTTTATTTAGTTGAGAAGAGCTGGAATGAGATGGAGAGGTACATAAGCTCTCTGAAGCATGTTGTTCAGGAGAGCGGCTTTATTGTTGAAGATGGAGCTCCGGCAAAGCAGCTAAGGATGATGATGGATAACAAAGTGTTTATAAATTGCGATGCTAGTGGGGTAGAAGTGCTGATGCTTTACTCTTTAGTGATAACAGCCACAACTGGGCCGATGACTGTAAAATGAGTTCTCATCGATTGCGGGAGCTCAATGAATATCTTATTTAAGAATACATATGATTAAATGATGATGGATAACCAGGATCTAAAGCCTTGTAAATCCCAGATTCAGGGATTTACCAGAGAGACTGTAAAACCTATTGGAAGTGTGGATTTATCGGTGGAGCTGGGTGAAGGTGACCACAAGAGAGTGTGGGTTTTGACCTTTATTGTGATGGATACATATTTTGCATAAAATGCATTCTTGGGCCTACCAGACCTTGCCAGTTTTAGGTGGTTTTAGCCCCATGCACCTTAACAAATAAATTTTCCATGGAGAATTGCGTAGGAGTCATCTATGGTAATCAAAGTATGGGACATGAGTGTTATATCGTGGAGCTGAGAGAGGCAAAGTGATGCAAAAAAGGAAAGAATGCAGAGAGGACTCTCTACATCAAATCGATTGACGCATAGCAACCATCGCCTAAGCCTTGGCTCAGATGGCATAGTAAATTCTATAAATATTTGGATCCAAGGAAAACACCAATGGATGCAAGGGTAGCCCCAGCTAAAATGACGATTAATATCCCAATCGATCTGGATGATCCTACTCTGGTCCTAAAAATCGGATCTCATCTAAATGTGATGACAAAGAAAGAGTTGGCAAGGTTTCTTTGGGAAAACCTAGATGTGTTTATCTCGAGGCATTCTTATATGTATGGAATATCATTGGACATAGCGTGTCATACATTGAATGCAAACCCCATATGCCCTCATATGAAGCTGAAATGGTGCAGCCTGGGTCCGGAGCGATCCGTTGCATTGAAAGAGGAAGTGGATAGGTTGCAGGCCAACGACATCATCCGTGATGCTCTATACCCTCAATGGGTATCAAATCTAGGGCTGGTCAAGAAGCCTAATGGAAAATTGTAAACATGGATCGACTTCAGACTTGAATAAGGCATCCATAAATAACAACTTTTCGCTGCCGAAGATCGACTAGCTAGTAGACTCAACCTCCGGACATGAGTTGTTATCTTTACATTGCATATTCCGGCTACAATAAGATACCAATGCATTTTCTAGATTAAGAGCACACAAGTTTCATTACTGACTTGTGAAAGAGCTGTATCTATGGTGTTTTGATGATAACAACCAAATAACAATGCTACTAACAATTTCATTAAATACATAATAGATTTAGTAAACATTCAATGAAAAAGACGCGAATAAATGAAAGCTTCAAAGAATACTTTGGTTCAGAGTGATACTATATGAGTACACGAGCTTTAGAAGATGTACAATGGTGTTAAGGAGTGCATTGCTACTAAAGATACACTCAATTAAAGACAGAAGAAGCTCAAACAAAAATATGAAAGAGTCAGTCGACTAAATCCATTTCCAATCGACTTAAGGTGTCAACTAAATTGGATTCCAGTCGACTGGAACAATCAACCAAAAAATACTCTTCAGCCTACTAATTTTCCTATGCTATGTGGATCGTTTTCTATAAACATTTAGTTAACTGAACGCCATTTTCAGTTGACTAAGTGCACAATAAATGACTAGTTTATGAAAAGATGTCTTCACATCTCTTCGTGCCTAAGGTTGATTCTCTTCATTCCTTAATACTTCTGAAAGGTTGTTACCCTATTTCAACATCCCTACAACACCTATAAAATCCCTTAATCCCTTAATCAATATACAACTCTATGCTTAGAATTCCATGTCTAAAACTCTTAAATCCAAAAGCAATAGTCTGAACTTTAAAATATTTATGTGATTCAGATAATATCGACTAGTGTGCTTCATCTCCAAATCCCATACTCTAATCGAATAACTCCTTAGCCTCTACAACTCCACTCAGTATCATTTGGTTTGGTTATAGGAGTCCTTGTACTAACAAGTGACAATTTGTATATAAAAGATACACCGTGTCAAGAAGTAACTTTTTTGTTACATTATTTATTAAAGTCCCATTCTGCTGCTCGGGCGAAATGTTAAAGTCCTGTTTCTGCTGCTTCAGCAGTTGTTTAAGCCTATTCCTCCAAGCTAAGTGAGGGGGATTAGTTAGTAGAAATTCCAATGGATGTTAATACCTCAGATATTTATTTTGATGACAATAACCACATAAATGTAGATACTAATGTTTTGCCAAGTTATATAGTATATACTGTAGAATATTACATCGATACAAAATAATTAAGCTTAAAGAGTGATCGGTATAAAGTTCTAGATTCAGAGATGATCAAGACTCATGAGTTTGAGGACAAAGATTTGAAGAGCACAAGACTTTAGTATATAGTTATTAGTTATTAGTATAAATTATTAAAGTCCCTGATAGCAGATTCAGATCTCTATCACAAATTTCTGATTTTTGATATTTTATCAAAATAAATTATTTTAATTTTTTTTTAATATTTTGTAAATGTTTTTGTGTGTTCAAAGTCTTTAAAAACTATGTTTAAATTATTTTAAAAAAATATAAAAGTTTGAAAAAACTTTAAAAGAAAATCATTTTTCAAAATTTATAAGGGTATGTTGACATATCGCTCTTAGATATGTCGACATATAGACCGTTGAAGAGGTGTCTTTTTAATTTTGAATAGTTCTGATTTTTAACTGCATCTCTTCGAGAGTAGACACATCCTTCAATATACTATATAGAGGGGACAGGAAAATGAATTTTATTAACTATTTTCTCTACTTTCTTCTTACTCCAAATTCTCATAATATATATTCTCAAAATCCCCTTTCTATTCTCTTCGGATTCATTAAAATTCAACTTCTGCTTTACTACATTAATTCTTAATCTAATTACTAATTTGGAAGTATTCTCTCATCAATTCAAAGATCAAACCACTATTAGAAGGGCTATAGGGTATCTTGTATCCCAAGTACAATTGTTTGTATTTGGAAATCAACAACTCTACTCGTATTTATTGGGTGTGCTTGTTGCCCATTCAAATCAAGTAATGTGCTTAGTAGCCCGTCTAAATCTAGCGGATGATCTTGCTGCATGGTAAATCAAGAGAGTTTATCCCACACTCATAACATAGGAGGGTGTATCTCGTAGCCTTAAAATCGAGACTGTATTTTGATTTGCTTGCTTCGTGGTTAAAGTAAGCTATTGAAAAGAAAGCTATACAGTATTATATGGTACTGGATGTAGGATTGGTTAATCCAAACCCGTATAAAATTCCTGGCATTCTCTCTCTCACTTTACTTTTTGTTATTGCTTTTATAATTATCTATGATTGCATCTGTAACCGCTTGATTAGTATAAATCTGTGTTGATAATCTATGATTTGATTAAATCTTGAAATAGAGTTAAAAAGATTCATAAATTTTTTAAAACACTATTCACACCTCCTATAGTGTTAAAATAGCCTTAAGATCTGTTACACCGTAACCCATATTTGGTATCAAAATATTTTATTTCGTTCATTAGATAAAAATGAATTTAACCGAGTTTCTATCTATAAGTCTGCATATGAAATCTGGAGAACACTGCTAGTTAGACATGTGGGTGCTAGTAAAGTGAAACAAACAAAAATTTCCATACTAACTAATCAGTTTCAATTGTTTAAAATGAAATAAATTGAGTTTATTCCTAATATGTATTCTACATTTCAAGATATAGTTCATTCTTTAGTATCACTAAGTAAAAATTTCTCTAAAGAGGACCGAGTTAGAAAAGTCCTTAATTCACTCACTTCGGAGTGGGATCAAAAGACATTAGCGAAGAAGCTAATGACACTAATACTTTAAAAATTGAAGTATTAATAGGTAATCTAATATCCTATGAAGCATAGTTGCAAGGTACAAGAGAAAATAAAGCAACAGAAAAGAAATCAATTGCATTCAATGCAACAACTGACGATCATGATTCAGATGATGACAACAATGATGAAGAGATGCTTTTATGACTCCATCTTTCAAAAAATTCCTGAAGTACAGAAAGATTGAATAACTTCCGTAGACCTAAAAACAAAAATTCTGGAAATGGAATTGTGATTAAGTGTTATAACTGTGATGAACCTTGTCATTTGCAAAGAGACTATCCATATCAGAAGAAATCAAAGATCACGCATGTCACTGATTCATCCAAAAAGAGAAAGGGGGCTTACACGACAACTTAGATGATTTTGATATAACTTCGAGTGAAAATGAAGCAGACATTGAGAACGCTAACATGTGTTTCATAGAATAGAAGATTAACCAGATCAAAACAAAGGAAACGACAAAAGCGGTACTTTTTACATTTAGTTTTTATTTCATTTATTTGGTATTACTAAATTTAGGAACAAAAATAAATTAATAATAATGATGAGTGTATATGAGTGTGTGTGTGTGTGTAAGAATTTATTGACTTAGTTTAATTTTGGAATTTTTAGCCTATATGTCGACATACTCTATAAATGTATGTCGACATACTAGTAAGAAAATTAGATAATCTTTAAAAAATCAAAATTTGAATTTCCCTCTCTTTTGCATTAATTTCAAAAACTAAAAAGGCATCTTTTCAATTGAAAAATGTCAGTTCACTCTTTATTAATTAGCTTATTCCTACCCCCTCATTCACTCACACATTATTTCTAAATTCAAAACTCTTCACTCTTCTACCTTCAAAACTACTCAAAAATATCTTACTTAAACCAACCTTCCTCATCCAAAACCACTAGGCTTACCAAAAGATCAAAAGTCAGCTTCATAATAATCAAGAATCCATGGAAACTTATATTAATATAGTAATTATGGAAAAGTATTTTTGGGAAGGTTTGGAAATTTTAATGAATTTTGTTCTTATGGTTTACAAGATCTTGCTTTTGAAAATGTTTTTTTTGCGATTTATCTCAAAATAATTTTGATTGCTATTCGATTTGGTTAAAATGTTATATGATAATTTGAATGGTAAAAATTTTCGAGGAGAAGAAGGCCAAATTTGGAGTTGTCTAAAAGACACTATTATAGTTTTAGATTCTAAAATTCTTAGTCAAATTTTTGGTTGTAAAAGTAGTGGAAATGATCTCTCCACTTGAAATTGATTATGGTAATAGATAAGTTATACACGATTTATTTTCTAACGATGAAGAGTATGGTTTTAAAGGCAAAAATCATAGGCCTAAAGCAAGACTAATTAGTCTTGTTTTACAACAATGTATTCCACCAAGATCGGGAAATTACAATAATCCGACTCAAAAGGTTTTCAAAACTCGTTTTTTTATTTTCGAAACTATGATATAAATTGGGCTCAAGTGATGTTGGATGACTTTGTTCAAAAGAAAATCTCTGGGCTCATGAACGCACTTTACCATTGTGTGTATCTTACTATAATTTTCAATTATTTTGGCAAATATCTAAGAGGTGAAAACATTTTTCCTCACAAATTTTTTGAAAAAACCAACCTTCTCTTAATTCCCCTTGAATTCGAATCCTATGAATCTCTTCCCAAAAAGAAAGATAGACTGGCAAGGAAAGAAGAGCAAGAAATTCTTCAAAAAGAAGAAGAAAGAAATGGAATGGAAACTGAAGAGGAGGAAGAATAAGAGGCGGAAGAGGAGGAAATAGACACTTCCATAGAAAACTTTGGCATTATAACAAAGAGATTCGCAGGAACCAAGAAAAGCTTCTCAATAACCAAAAGAAGCTTAAATGTTCCTTTAGTAAAAATTTAACTTCTCTCTCAAACAAAGTGGACAAATACTTTGGGATGATAATTAGAAAACTTGGTGGAAACTCTTCTTCTTCATCATCTTCGTTTTAGTTCTTTTACCTAACATTGTATCTCTTAGTTATGCATTTATTTAGCTTAATTTCATATTATTCTCATGTATTTTTATATTTTATCCATGTACTTCTCTTTTATATTAATGAAAATCATTTAGAAATTTAATTTTGCTGTTAAATAGTATTCTTATATTCTATGGAATTCAAAAAATAGAATAGTATTAAGTATAAATAAAAATTAGAATAAAAGAAACATAAATTATGTAAATAAAGGTACATATGTCGACATACTCCACATACATATGTCAACTTATACTGGCCTTTTTAAAAAAAATTTAAATTTCAAAAGTTTGTAACTACTTTTAAAACAGTCATTTAATCTGCCTTTCATATCTTTTTAACCTTTTTTCTTCTAGAAAAACTGATACATTGATTCATCTTTTCATCTCTTTCCATTTTAAACATTTCCTTTCATAAAAATGAGTTATCCACATCAAAAACTCTGTGAAAACTTAGAAGAAACCTTCACTCTTTCACAAATGCTCCCTATTTCATTCTTCGAAATCAAAGTCATTTAGAATTAAGTCAAATGTAAATGATAAAGGAACTAGAGAAACATTTTGATGATCTTCATTGGTTAATTTCCTCCCCATCAAAGATGATCAAAACAACTCAGAATGCTCAAACTTCAAAGCAAACATAGAACAAAAAGATTTGGATGTCATCAAAACAAATCCAATCTTTGGATTCGAAGGATGGGCTAAAGTTCCAAGGAAAACTTAGTATTCAAAATTGTTTCGAATTTGTAAGTGTATATTTTAAAACTTGTATATTTGAATTTGACTGGTTTGTAAATACTTAATATAGTTAGGTTTGTTTGACCTTATAGGATTGTCTTGGTTTGGTTGATTTGGTTTGTAATAGTCATATATGTACATTTGCTTAGTCTAAATAAAATAGTGTGGGGTGATTTGTTTGTTCTATATAAAGTTCATGATATATATCTTTAGTATATGATTGAAACAAATTAAATATATACAGTTATTTCTATTATTCCACAATTAATATTGATTTTGACTTCATACTTAAATTTATCATATTCCATGATATTTGTCATATGTCACATTTGGGAGGAGTTTTTTTTATTTTTCTACCCATTTTTGTTGATGACAAAGAGGGAGAAAAATAAAAAACACGTGCATATACTAAGGGGGAGTCGTTTAACTTAGGGTGGATTATATTATATTTTATATATAGAAATAATAACATGGTTGTCATCATAAAAAAAAGGAGATTGCTAATACCACAGATATTGATATTGATGACAACAACCGTATGAATATAGACACTAAAGTTTTGCCAAGTTGTATAGTATATATTGCAGAATATTACACTGGTACAAAATATTTAAGCTTAAAGATTGATCAGTATAAAGTTTAAGATTCAAATATGATCAAGACCCTTGAGTTTAAAGATAAAGATTTGAAGAGCTCAAGACTTTAGTATATAGTTATGAGTCATTAGAATAAATTGTTAAAGTCCCTGATAGCAGATTCTAATCGTTATCACAAATTTCTGATCTTTGATATTTTATCAAAATAAATTATTTAAAATTCAGAATATATTTTTTCAAATTTTTTATAAAACTTTTTATTTTGTTCAAAGTACTTAAAAACTATATTTAAATTATTTTACAAAAATATAGAAGTTTGAAAACAATTTAAAAGAAAATCATTTTTCAAAATTTACAAGGGTATGTCGACATACTCCTCCTAGATATATCGACATATAGACCGTTGAGGAGGTTTCTTTGGGATTTGAATGGTTGTGATTTTTAACCACATCTCTTCGTAAATGGGCACGTCCCTTCATACACTATATAAAGGGAATTGGAAAATGCATTTTAGTAAATCTTTTCTCTACTTTCTTCTTACTCCAAATTCTCATAATATATTCAACAAAATACACATTCTATTCTCTTCAAATTCATTAAAATTCAGTTTGTACTTTACTACATTAATTCTCTACAATCTACTTACTGATTTGGAAGTATTCCCTCATCAGTTCAAAGATTAAAACACTATCAGAAGGGCTATAGGATATCTTGTATCCCAAGTACAACTATTAGAATTTGAAAATCAACTACTCTACTCTTATTTGTTTGGGTGTGCTTAGTAGCCTGCCTGAATCTAGCGGGTGATCTTATTGCCCGGTAAATCAAGAAGTTTACTCTGGACTCATGAGATAGGGGGTGTATCTCATAAACTTGAAATCATGATTGTATTCTGGTATGCTTGTTGATTAAAGTAAGCGATTGAAAAGAAAGTTATACATTATTATACAGGTCTGGATGTAGAATTGGTTAATCTAAACCAGTATAAAATTCCTGGTTTCATCTCTCTTACTTTACCTTTAGTTATTGCTTTTATAATTACTTATGATTGCATCCGCAACTTCTTGATTACCATAGATATGTGTTAATAACTTGTGATTTGATTTAATTCTTAAAACAAATTTAAAAAGATTCATAAAATTTATAAAACACTACTTGCCCTCCTCTAGTGTTAAAGTAGCCTTAAGATCCGTTACACTATAACCCACATTAGAGAGCTTGGGGACTACATTTATTACTATTGGCCATCTTCGACCCTATGCATAGCGAATAACACATGATATCAGAGCCCGGAATTCTAAAGATCATAACACCATCTCAGAAAAATGGCCATAAAAAGAAGGTATAGTCAAAGCTCAAAGACAATCGAGAAAAGAAAATTTTTAAAAGCAGGCAACAATTAATAGAATCAAGGTACATGTGTTGCATGGCTAAACTCAGATCAAAACCGGTATGGTTAGATTTTTATATAGTGATCTTTTAGAAACGGATGAGAACTTATTGAAAGATTTTAAATTATTACAAAAAATGTCAATTTTGTTGCTTTAGCTAAATCAGATGACTGTGAGCGTAAAATTAGCATTTTAAAGGGAGAAAATAATTTTTTAATAAACAAACTAAAGTAGAAAATACATTAGAAGAACTTATTTTGCAAAAAGATTTCCTATTAAATGATAATGAGTGTTTAAATGGTAATAATACTGATCTTTTGAAGTAAATCAAAGTTTTGCAAAATAAAAATATATTTTTGGAAAATCGTTAAAGGACTCTATTTCTAAACTTTTGTCTCTTGAAAAAGAGAATAGTGCTTTAAATAATACAAATATAGAATTAATTAAAGAATGTGAACTTTTAAAAGATAATAATATTGTTTCAAAAATAAATTTATGATTCTAAAGCTGTTCTTAATAAATTAAATAAGAAAATCACAAATTTTTGTAGAGGAAAAGATGATTTACCATTCTTAATTATGAATACCAAAGCTCATAGTAATAGATCTGGTTTATGCTATAATTAAGAAAGTGTAAAATAGTACTAGATATGCATTCATATATACTTGTTTCAATGCAAGTACTAAAAATAGAGATAGTTCCAAACCACTTTATGGCTTGTTTTATGTCTAAAAATAAAAATCTTCTTTTGAATACTATATCAATGACAATTAATGTTGATTATAACATCCCCCACTTGGAGGCCCAAAACTAACGGCTATGGATGCTGTGGTCATCCATAGTTATTAATCCTCGACGATCAAATACGGTATTGTTAGATACATTGATATAACAGAAACACATGGACACAGAAAATTTTAAAAAGCATAAAACAACTTTCGTATTCCATTTCAATTCATTACATAATCCTAATTCGAGAACCGCGTTTATAGAAAATATAATTATTACAACATACGCAAAGAGCGACATATGAAGATGGCCCCTTGGATGAGCAGAGTATATATAACAGGCAGTTAAACAACTTTGCCTTTACAACAAAACACAGCGGAATCAAAATAGAAAAGAACTCCTACTAGCTAGCTTGCCTCCCGCACGTCTCTGGAAGCTTATTCGTCTAAAGAGGTACCTAAAACCTCAACTCTCAAACTACTCAAAAATCAATTGAGTACCCGAGAGTTTAAGGGGAAAGCATAAACTTTGAGTCAGACATAAAGCCTAGTATGAATAATAACCTACCATCACAAACCATTTAGATATCTAGTGTGACCGTGTCGCTTAGTGGAATGGATTTTCCCCACACTATCTCATTCAAAACTTTATAAAAACCATACACTGTGCTCCTGCATCCACAATGGTTAAAACATAGCAATTTGCATGATGATTTGCAAATAAGTAAATCAATTCAGGATTACACATCCCCATTCATTTTTGACTATCTGCCTCAGTTATAGTTTCTAGGGTCACTATTAACCTATTAGTTTTCATGGGCTTAATAATAGCCTGTTTAAAACTTATGGACTCCATGTCCGGTTTCATAGTTTTCATGGGATCACTAAGAAGCTATTGGCCCCTGCCAATAACTTTATTGTTTCATGGGTTCTCCCTGAACCTATTGGTATCTCCACTAACTTCCCTCATATCCTAGTTTTAATGGGTTGACTAGGAACCTATTGACTTCTGTCAATAACTTAATTCAGATATAGTTTTCATGGGTTCACGACAAACCTATTGGCCCGTGCCAATGACTCTTTCTAAACATAGTTTTCATGGTTTTACTATGAACCTGTCTATTTGACACCTCCTTTAATCAATATTTAGACATCCTATATTCTGGTCTACCTGGCCTCCTGGATGCAATTCTACTCATACATGAGTTAACGCAATTTATATTCACTACTGGGTCATCCTAGCTGGTTATTCTGCCCTCTTACCCCAAAATACAGTTACGAGTCCATTGAAAGTGAATATATATATATATATATATATATATATTAGAAGAAGTAGACATAATAACACCAACACCTGTGGTATAATATCCTTGAAATCATTTTCATATGAAACATGGTTAATCCTTTTAACTTATTATTTTATCAAGGAAAGCTTCTTCAAAAACTCCATAGTTAAAAGTCATTTTAAACTCCTTTATTTATGCCATGGTTTTTATTTTAAAATTGAGATTGGGTTCATTGTTTTGAAAACTGAGGCTTTCGAAACCTTTAGCTTTTACTTTTGAAACCATTGGATAACCTCCTACGAAAGCATTCAAATCTTATTTTCAAAACTCTAAGCGTATGCCTTTCAAAACACTTTAAATCATCTCTTTTGAAACCATCAAAACATACCTTTCGAAAGTATTAAAGCAGTACTTATTAACTCATAGAAGATAGCTTCAAAACCATTTAAAAGTACACCTTTCGAAACCATTGGGTTTATCTTTAAAATATTTTTTGGGTCAAAGTAAATATAAACAAAAGTACCCCTTTCGAAACCATTAACCTTCATATAAAAGAGTTTGGAGAAAACCGATGGCTTCGGAACCATCCTTTTTTAAGCTTAAATATTTTAAGTAAAACACTTGATCAAGAATAGCTTTGAAACCCCTTTCGAAACCATTAACCCTTTCGAAAGCTTTAGGAAGCGGCTTACTATATTTAAATAACAAAAGCTACCTTTTGAAAGCACTGATGACTTCAACACATTCGAAAAATATAAGGTCGGTAGCAGGGTTTCGATTGGGTTGAAACTACCCTTTCGAAAGCTTTGATTTAAAACAAGGAAACTCTTCTGAAAGCTTCACTTTAAACAAAAGGCAGCAATATATTAGAAAGCAACTTCTTCGAGAGCTACATTGAAGGGGTTTCAACCTCTTTGAAAGCACTCTTTTGAAAACAAGGCGGGAGCATATCTTTTGAGAGTAAAACAAAGGCTTCGACCCCTTCGAAAGCATTGGTTTCTATACCATGCCTTCCGACTTTCACCAATCCATTACGTACCAACATGTTGATACCTTGTGTATTGGTTTCGGCTTGGTTTAGGCGGAAGCATAGGGTCGAAAGGTTGCTTCTAAAAGAGGCGGAACATAATTTTTGGGTAAAGACTTTTTAATGCCTTTTTAAGTAATTTCTTTTTAACTAACTTGCCTATTTGCAAACAATTAATTGGTTGCCATAAACTTTTTAAATTCTTTCCAAAATAAAACTGTCGTAATTACTTTAGATCTAATTAAAATATTTTAACAAATAAGCCCTTCCTTAAGTTAAACAAATAAAACATTTAAATCCTTCTTCTAAAATAATTTAATTTCCACAGTAAATTACTTAGGAAAATCCCCAAAAATCACAGAAATTCACTTTTAACATGTTATCTAACATATATAAATTCCAGACCCAAATTCTTCATAATATAGCCGAAACTAATTTCTAAACCCAATTACTCATATTTTCCATTGAAAATTCATAATAAATTTCCCATAGCTTGGAAAATTACAGAAATTAAAACCCATCTTCAAAATAATGTTTTACATAACAAATAAATTCTTCATGGCATTCGAAATCCAAAACAAACGATTTTAGACTTAAAACCGTATGAAACAATTATCAAACAAACTTGTTTGAATATATCCTGTAATAAAATCCAAGCATATCATCATCAAAAATCATCATAATGGATTTAAACTTAAATTCGAAAATCAAAGGGTCATTAAAACAAAAATAGAGATGGTTTTGATTATTATTCACCTTGTTAGGATAAGGAATTTGAGATTTGATCTTGGATTAATTCCTCGTGCTTGATCTCTTAGCTTTAGATTGATTTCCCCCTTTTTTTCCCTAGGTAATGGCTGGCGTGCTTTCTATTATTTACGTTTTTTGAATTTTTGAGAAAATGAACGTGAATAGAAAGTGGAAATGAGATTGTAAGGGTAATAGGCAGCAATTACCTTATAATACCCATGCCTTAATTAATTTACATATAAAACCATTCATAAGCCCATTTATTTAATTAAGCTCGGCCTCTAAATAAATTTTCAGATCTCAATCCCCCTATCACTCTAATATTTACATTATTCTATATCATTTATCTAATGAAATCTCCTAAATAATGTTAATAAAAATTAGGGGCGTTATAGGCTCCCCTCCTTAAATAATTTCATCTTCGAAATTCAGTAAGGACTAAATACTAATTGTAGCAATCATCTGTAACAACTCCTAACAACCATACTAGCCTACCCAACCAGCAACAATCTATATAAAGCCAATATAGAATGTACCCTCATAGAAGAACAGGATAAGTATCTCTAATCCTGTCTTCTGTCTCCCAAGTATAGTCCTTCTCATCGTTGCTCCACTGAACTTTCACCAACTTGACTGTCTTATTCCTCAATCATTTCTCTTCTGTAGCCACAACCCGAACTGGTTGTCTAACAAAAGTCAAATTCGGTTCTACTATCAACTCTTCCAACCCTGTCGGAGGAATAGTAGTCTCTGGATCATGCACATACTTGCGAAGATGAGACACATGACCACATTATGGACTCCTACCATACTGCTCGGCAACTCTACTCTATATGCGAGCTTCTCGATTCTCTTTATAACTTGGAACGAACCAACATATCTCGGTGCCAGTTTCCCAGACTTTCCAAATCGTACCACTCCCTTCATCGTTAATACTTTAATGAAAACTCTATCTCCAACTGAGGATTCTAGGTCTTTACGTTGCTTATCTGCGTAACTCTTTTGCCTAGACTGAGCTTCCTTCATCCTTTCTCGGATTAACTCAATCTTCTCAGTCGTCTCTCTAACCAGACCTGGACCTAAGATTAATCTGTCTCCAGTCTCCAACCAACATGCCAGTGATTTTCATGGCCTTCCATACAAAGCTTCAAAATGCACCATTCCTATATTAGTCTGATAACTATTATTATAGGAAAACTCCACTAAATGTAGGTGACCTTCCCAAGATCCACCAAAGTCCAATATACAAGCCCTCAATAAATCCTCGAGTACCTTATTGTCTTTTTCTGTCTGCCCATCCGTCCGAAGGTGATATGCAGTACTCTTCTTGAGATTAGTGCCTAATACATCCGGTAAAATCTTTCGGAATTCACTAGTAAACAAAGCATCTCTGTCACTGACTATACTACTAGGAGTTCCATGTAGTCTAACTATGTTCTTCATGAACAACTTAGCTAAAACAGGTGCCGTCCTGGTTGACTTAACTGGAATGAAATGGGGACTCTTGGTCAACCTATCTACTATAACCCATATACTTTCATTTCCTCCTTTTGACCTTGGCCCATCAATAAAGTCCATGGATATCGAATCTCATTTCCAAACTGGTACCTCCAAAGGTTGAAGAAACCCACTCGGCTTCTGATGTTCAACCTTAACTTGCTGACAGTTTGCACACTGCCTAACCCACAAGCCAACATCCCTCTTCATACCTTCCCAATAGAAGCTCCTCTTCATATCTTGATACATCTTGGTCCCTCCAGGATGAATCGTAAACTTGGATCGATGACATTCTCCAAGAACTTCTTTCCTTAAGTCCTCAATATTCGAAACACACAACCGTCTCTTCTTTCTAAACTATCCCTTCGGGTCAAGTTTAAAATCCTTTAGATCATCGATCTCGGTTCCAACCTCAAGCCTTTTAATCCTCTCAGCTAATAATGGATCCTCTTTTTGCTTAGAAGCAATCATTTCGATCAACACTGGTTGAACTTCTAAATAGGACAATATGGAGGTGCTCTGACTAGAACTAGCAGTCGAATTTAACTGCACACTACAAGTAGTCAAAGCTTCTAAATCTTTTCATTCTGCCAACATAGCTAACACCACATTCTGATGTCTTCTGCTAAGAGCTTCCGCTACCTTATTTCCCTTCCTAGGAGTAAACTTTATACCCAAATCATAAGATGCTAAAAACTCCAGCCACCTCTGCTATCTTATATTCTACTCCTTCTGAGAGAATAAGTACCTTAAGGACTTATGATCTGTGTATAGCTCAAATCTCTCCCCTAAGAGATAATGTCTCCATATTTTCAATACGAAGATCACCGCAACCAACTCCAAATCATGAGTAGGATATCTCACTTCATGTGGTCTAAGTTGCTATGAAGCATAGGTAATAACTTTACCCTTCTGCATCAACACGACTCCTAGTCCAGTCCCACATTCATCGGTATACACCACCAACCCTTGGTTTCCATCTAGAACTACTAACATAGGTGCATCGGTCAATAAATGCTTAACTTAAGGAATGCTTCCTCACATTTGTCGGACCAGATAAACTTCACATCCTTCCTGGTTAACTTAGTCAAAGGCGCTGCTATTTGCGAGAAATCCTTGATGAATCTCCGATAATAGCCAGCGAGTCCAAGAAAACTTCTAATCTCAGTCACCGTCTTTGGTCTCTTCCAATTATTAATAGCTTAGATCTTGTTTGGATCGACTGACAAACCCTTCTCTGAAACAAGGTGACCAAGAAACTTAACCTCTTTCTTCCAAAAGTGACACTTGGAAAACTTTCCCTTTAGCTGATGCTGCCTCAGCGTCTCAAGCACTACTCTAAGATAATCTTCATGCTCTCTTTCAACCTTAGAGTATACTAAAATGTCATCTATAAACACCAACATGAACCTATCCAAGTACTCTCGGAAAACCCGGTTCATCAAATCCACGAAGAAAGCAGGTACGTTCGTTAACCCGAATGACATTACTAGCCACTCATACGAACCATACCTAGTTTGAAACGCTTCAAAGGAATATTGTCCTCTACCACTCTTAACTGATGGAAACCTATCACCAAATCCAACTGGGAAAAACACTCTGGCTCCACACAATTGATCAAATAGATCATCAATTCTCGGCAAATGAGACTTATTCTTAACCATTCTCTCGTTCAACTTACGATAGTCGATACACATCCTCAATGACCCATCTAGTTTCTTCATGAACACCGCGGCCGCTCCCCAAGGCGAACTGCTTGGTCTAATAAAATTTCTCCCTTCTAGATCCACTAGGTGCAGCTTCAATTCCTTCATCTCGGTCGGTGTCATCCTGCTATTTGGTCTACTTACAGGTTCAGTACCTGACACAACATCTATCTGAAACTCAACAGCTCTTTTCGGTGGTAGTCCTGTAATCGGCTCAAAAAATTTTGCAAACTCTCTTGCCATACGAATCTGACTTAGTTTTTCTCCCACTTCCATAGCACTTAACAAAGCACAAACACTCCAGTCTAAATTCTCCACTGAGAATATTATTCAGTTATGACTATCAGGGTGTCTTAGTGATAATTTCCTATCCTGGCAAAATATCCCAGCCTCATATTACCCAATCAATCCATACCCAAGATGATCCCGAAATCTACGAAATAAAAAATATACAGACTGCATGCAAACTTATGACCTAACAAATCAAGTTCTAACTAGTCACATCTCATCTCTAGGGTTGCATACCCTCCTATCCGATTCGCAACCCTTACGAAAGTAACAAGATATGTGGGTTCTAAGCATAACTATCAACCAAACACTGAAATATAAATGAATGTGATGCACTGGTATCAAATAGTACCCTAATTGGTATACTCTGAATCAAAGGCATACCTTCCATCACAGTCTTTCCTTTTTCAGCTGCAGTTGGCCTAGCTGATGATGATCCAACACGAAAGACTTTCCCCTTGTCCGCCCTGACTGGTTTCGGACACTGATTCTTATAATGCCCAACTTGATCACAGTTAAAGCACTTCATACCCTTCTTTTCTGCAGCCTTCTTCTCCTTGCCGGACTGACACTCATGAGCATAATGACCTTTCTTATCACACTTGAAGCAAACAAAATCGGCCTTTGCCTTCATGGCAGCCTCTCCCTTCTGGACTCCCTTCTTCTTAAAAAACTTTCTCTTCTTTCCCTGAGAACCCCGGGTTTCAACCGGCTTTCCTTTTGCACAAATAGAAAGCATCTCCTTATGTCGAATTGCCATCTCCACAACTACATTACAAAGATCATGAAGATGTGGTAGGGTCGCCCTAGCAATCTCGGGCCTCAATCCCCAAATGAACTTCTCATTCCTCCTGATGACAGTGTCTATAGTAGCATACCCATATCGGGACAACTCATCAAACTTAGTAGCATACTCAATTACCGGCATCTCTACCTACACCAAATCCATAAACTTCCTCAATAATGCTGACTTAGCAACTTTAGACAAAAACCTCTACTCAAACCTCCTTCGAAACTTTGCCCAAGTTAACGCTTTCTCCGGAACTCCAGCAGTAACACTATTCCACCAATGAAGCACTGCCCCTTGCAACTGCCTAGAGGCCAGCCTCTTCTTTTGCTAATCATCCAAACCCAAATTAGCGAAGATTCTCTCACAATACAACAACCAATTCTCAACTTCTATAGCATTCTTCGTTCCAATGAACGGCTTCCCACCAAGACTGGTGTAGTCTTTGCTTAACTTAGCAAAATTATTCCCAATTGGAGCCACAGATTAGCTCCTCCAACATTCCCAGCAACTCCAGTAGTTGCTCCAGCTTGCATCAGATTAACAAATAACTGATACATCGTCCCCATATCTACTGGTGGATTTCCAGCATCCACATTGGCATCGGCATTTTGGTTAGCATTAGCCTGTCCATCCGGGTTCCTCCTAGTGGGTCGAACATTTTCATTTGTTGTGGTGCTTCCTCCATCGAGATTTCCTCTTCCATTTCCTACCTCCATATCTTCTTTCTCATAAATTTGCATGCTAGCCTTAGTAAGATATAGAAGAATGGTCTAAGAGAGAGGGAAATATGTACTTATATATATACATATATCAAATACAAGTACGTTACTATAGCGTTATCCCAAACCTCAATCTTATTATCCGGTTCATTGGATTATGTTCTGAAAAATCTATTAGGTTTAAATTTCTTTTAAGTTTTCATAAACCTATGCTCTGATACCAACTTGTAACATCCCCCACTTAGAGGCCCAAATCTAACAGCTACGGATATTATAGTCATCCATAGTTATTAATCCTTGGCGACCAAATACGGTAATGTTAGACATATTGATATAATAGAAACACATGGATATGGAAAATTTTAAAAATCAAAAAACTACTTTCATATTCCATTTCAATTCATTTCAAATTCATTACATAATCCCAATTCGAGAACCACATTCAGAGAAAATATAATTATTAAAACATATGCCAAGAGCGACATATGAAGTTGCCCCCTTGGATAGTATATATAACTAAGCAGTTAAACAACTTTACCTTTACAACAAAACACAGCGGAATCAAAATAGAAAAGAACTCCTACTAGCTAGCTTACCTTCTGCACGTCTCTGGAAGCTTATTCATCCAAAGAGGTACCAGAAAACCTCAACTCTTAAACTACTCAAAATCAATTGAGTATCCGAGAGTTTAAGGGGAAAGCATAAACTTCGAGCCAGACATAAAGCCCGGTATGAATAATAAACTACCATCTCAAACCATTTAGATATATAGTGAGACCACTTCGCTTAGAGGAACAGGTTTTCCGCTCACTAGTGTCTCATTCAAAACTTTATAAAAACCAATATTGTGCTCCTGCATCCCAATCGTAAAAATATAGCAATTTACAATATTACGATGATGTGCAAATAAGTAAATCAATTCTGGATTAGCCATCCACATTCATTTTTAACTATCTGTCTCAGTTATAGTTTCTAGGGTCACTATTAACCTATTAGTTTTCATGGGCTTACTAATAACCTATTTAAAACTTATGGACTCCCTGTCTGATTTCATAGTTTTCATGGGATCACTAAGAACCTATTGGCCCTTGCCAATGACTTTATTGTTTCATGGGTTCTCCCTGAACCTATTGGTATCTCCAATAACTTCCTTCATATCCTATTTTTCATGGGTTGACTAGGAACCTATTGAATTCATTCAATAACTTAATCCGGGTATAGTTTCATGCGTTCACTACAAACCTATTGGCCCCTACCAATGACTCTTTCTAAACATAGTTTTCATGGGTTTACTATGAACCTGTCTATCTGACATCTCCTTCAATCAATATTTAGACCTCCTATATTCTGGTCTACCTGACCTCTTGGATGCAATTATACTCATACAAGACTTAACTCAATTTATATTCACTACTGGGTCAACTTAGCTGGTTATTCTGCCCTCTCTCCACAAAATAGAGTTATGAGTTCATTTAAAGTGAATATATATATGTAGTATAAGAAGCAAACATAATAACATAATAACACCAACACACCTATGGTTTAATATCCTTGAAATCATTTTCATATGAAACATGGTTAATCCCATTAACCTATTATTTTATCAAGGAAAGCTTCTTCAAAAACTCCATACTTAAAATTCATTTTAAAACTCTTTTATTTATGCCGTGGTTTTTCCTTTAAATATTAAGACTGGGTTCATTATTTTGAAAACTAAGGCTTTCGAAACCTTCAACTTTTACTTTCGAAACCATTGGATAACCTCCTTCGAAAGCATTCAAATCTTCTTCTCAAAACACTAAGCATATGCCTTTCAAAACACTTTAAATCATCTCTTTCGAAACCATCAAAACATACCTTTCGAAAGTATTAAAGCATTACTTATTAACTCATAGAAGCATAACTTCAAAACCATATGAAAATACCCCTTTCGAAACCATTGGGTTTATCTTTAAAAATATCTTTAGGAACAAAGTGAATATAAATGAAAGTACCCCTTTTGAAACCCTTAACCTTCATATAAAAGAGTTTGAGGAAAACTGATGGCTTCAGAACCATCCTTTCTAAAGCTTAAATCATTTAAGTAAAACATTTGAAGGATAGCTTCTAAACCCCTTTCGAAGCCATTGCCTTTGAAACCATTAACCCTTTCAAAAGCTATAGGAAGCATCTTAATATATTAAAATAACAAAAGCTACCTTTCGAAAGCACTGATGACTTCAACACATTTGAAAGGTATAAGGTCGGTAGCAGGGTTTCGATTGGGTTGAAACTAAGCTTTCAAAAGCTTTGATTTAAAACAAGGCAACTCTTTCAAATGCTTCGCTTTAAAATAAAGGTGGTAATATATTCGAAAGCAACTTCTTTGAGAGTTATATTGAAGGGGTTTCGACCTCTTCGAAAGCATTCTTTTGAAAACTAGGCAAGCACATATCTTTTGAGAGTAAAACAAAGGCTTCGACTCCTTCAAAAGCATTAGTTTCGACACCATGCCTTCCACCTTTCTCCAATCCACTACATACCAACATGCTGATACATTGTGTATTGGTTTCAGCTTGGTTGGTTTCGACTTGGTTAAGGCGGAAGCATAGGGTCGAAAGGTGGCTTTTAAAAGAGGCGGAACATAATTTCCAAGTAAAGACTGTTTTAATGCCTTTTTAAGTAATTGCTTTTTAACTAACTAGCCTATTTAAACAATTAATTGGTTGCCATAAACTTTTCAAATTCTTTTCAAAATAAAACTGTTGTAATTACTTCAGATCTAATTAAAATAATCTATCAAATAAGCCCTTCCTTAAGTTAAACAAATAAAACATTTAAATCCTCTTATAAAATAATTTAATATGCATTGTAAATTACTCAGGAAAATCCTCAAAAATCACAGAGTTTCACCTTTAACATGTTATCTAACATATAAAAATTCTAGACCCAAATTCTTCATAATATAGCCGAAACTAATTTCTAAACCCAATTATTTATATTTTCCTTTGAAAATTCATAATAAATTTCCTATAGCTTGGGAAATTACAAAAATTAAAATCCATCTCCAAAATAATGTTTTACATAACATATAAATTCGTTATGGCATTCAAAATAAAAAAACAAACGATTTTAGCCATATGAAATAATTATCAAACAAACTTGTTTGGATTTATCCTATAATGAAATCCAAGCATATCATCAAATCATCTTAATGGATTTAAACTTAAATTCGAAAATTAAAGGATCATTAAAACAAAAATAGAGATGGTTTTGATTATTATTCACCTTAATTAGGATAAGGAATTTGAGATTTGATCTTGGATTAATTCCCCTTGCTTGATTTCTTAGCTTTAGATTGATTTTCCCCTTTTCTTCCTTAGGTAATGGTCGGCGTGCTTTTTATTGTTTACGTTTTTGAATTTTTGAGAAAATGAACGTGAATAGAAAGTGGAAACGAGATTATAAGGGTAATGGTGCGGCAATTACCTTATAATACCCATGTGTTAGTTAATTTACATATAAAATCATTCATAAGCCCATTTATTTAATTAAGCTCGGCCCCTAAATAGATTTTCAAATATCAATTCCCTTTATCACTCTAATATTTAGATTATTCTATTTAATTTATCTAATTAAACCACCTGAATTATGTTAATAAAAATTAGGGTTGTTACAATGATATATGAGTTCCTACCAATCGAACCAATCATGATAGACAATTATACATTTGTAATTATTACGACACTGTGATTAATAATGAAAACTGTATTTTTAGGGATCAACCACATCCAACTGGATATGGTTTTCTAAGTCATAAGCCCTGTATTTTTAGAAAACTGAGTATCAGTTTGCTTACACTTGACATATCTATTAGATACTCATCACTTTGCATTAATGTTAAATTAATTTTTATTGATTTATCTATGATACTTCCCATCTCTTTTATAAAGGGAGAGAAAAGTACACATACATAGAAAAAGTACATTGGTCTATTTCTTAAGAGAAAATTATATTTAGGGGGTGTTTTTTAAATACAATACGCCTATGCTCTTATCTCTTCTTGTTGATGACAAAGAGGGAAAAAACATTTACATGTTTTTATATTGGCATAAACTTCTTATATATTGCTTATAGTTAGAGGGAGCCGTTAATTTATATTTTAAAGTTGTGCGGTTGTCATCATCAAAAAGGGAAGAATGAAAGAACCATATCAATGGTGTATTGATGATAACACCCAAAAAACAATGCTACTAATGATTTCATTGAGTACATTACAGATTTAGTAAACATTCAATGGAAGAGGCGAGAATAAAAGCAAGCATTGAAGAATACTTTGCTTTAGAGTAATTCTATAGGGGTAATGAGCTTTAGAAGACGTACAATGGTGCAAAGGAATGCATCACTGCTAACGATACACTCAATTAAAGATAGAAGAAGCTCAAACAAAAATATGAAAGAGTCAGTCGACAAAATCCAGTTTCAGTCCACTAAAGGTGTCGACTGAATTGGATTCCAGTTGACTGAAACTGTCAACTAAATATACTTTTCAATCTACTAATTTTGGCTATGCTCTCTAGATTTTTTTCTACAAAAAGTTAGTCGACTGAACTCCATTTCCAATCGACTGAGTGCACAATAAACGGCTAGTTCATAAAAAGGTGTCTTCACATCTCTTTGTGCCTACGGTTGCTTCTCTCTATTCCTAGATACTTCTGAAAGGTTGCAACCCTTTTTAGCATTCCTACAACACCTATAAAATTTTCTAATCATCCTCGAATCAATATATAGCCCTATGCTTCGAATTCCACGCCTAAAACTCTTAAACCCAAAAGCAATAATCTAAACTTCAAAAGATTCATGTGATTCAAATAATACCGACTAATGTGCTTCATTTCCATGTCCCATATTCTAGTCGAATAAACCCTATAGCCACTACACCTCCACTCAATATCGTTTGGTTTGGTTATGGGAGTCCCTATACTAAAAAAGAGACAATTTGTATATAAAAGATAAACCATGTCAAAAAGTAACTTTTTGTTACATTGTTCATTAAAGTCTCATTCTGTTGCTCAGGTAAGGTGATAAGTTCCTATTTCTACGGCTTTAAGCATTTGTTGCAAGCCTAGTCTACCGAATTAAGTGAGGGTGTTTAGTTAGTAGAAATACCGAAGGGGAGCTTTGGGACTAGATGTAGGATGGGAGGTCCAAACCAGTATAAAATCGACTGTGTGATCTACTATATTATTTCCACTGCATTTACTACTACAAAGCGACTAACAACCTGGGGCTCTATTGTTATCACGTCATGTCGTTCGGTCTGAAAATTATAGTAGCAACCTACTGGTGTTTAGTAAATTCGATGATCAAAAATCGTATCAGACATACAATAAAGGTCTATGTGGATGGTGTGCTGGTGAAATATCAGCGATTGATGAACCATATGAAAGATCTCTCAGAGGTGTTCCTTCAGAGTTACATTCGGTAAATTTTTGGGTTTCACGGTGAACACAGGGGGCATTGAGGCTAATCCAAAGTAGATTAATGCATGTAACTTCACCAAAGACGAGGAGGGAAATGCAAAGCCTAAACGAAAAGGTAGTTGTGCTAAGTCGATTCATGTTGAAAGCCATATATAAATGTGTACCATTATTTGGTATACGAAAAGGTACCTGTGCTAGGTCGATTCATGTCAAAAAGGAAAAATGGAAGTTTTTCTAGACGAAAGAGTGTCAGAAAGCTTTCCAATCCTTACTTGATCATATAAAAGACCACAAGTTCTATCGAAGCCGTAGGAAGAGGAAGTCTATTTGTTTATTTGGCAGTGTATGCTCATGTGCTTAGCACTGCCTTGGTACATAAATCATCCAAAGTCCAATGGACAGTGTATTACATTTGCAAGCAGTTCACCGAAGTAGAGAGAAATTATCCAAAGTTATAGAAGCTACTTTACTTCTTGTTGACTGCATCAAGGAAGTTACGACCCTACTTTCAAGCTAATCCGATTAAAGTACCGACTGATCAACGTTTGAGATAGTTGTTACACAGACCCAAGACTTCAGTAAGGTTGTTGAAGTGGAACATCGAATTGAGTAAGTACAATATCACGTATCATCCTAGGAGGGCGATCCGAGGACAGACATTGGCTGATTTCATTGTCGAATTTAGCACCTAGGATTAAGAGACGAAGGAGGATGTGGAGCGAATTGCTCAATGGAAATTATACATGGATGGAGCTTCTAATGAACATTGCTCCGAAGCAAGAATAATCTTTGTGACCCTTGAGGAATGAACAATTTGTTATGCCTTAAACCTTGAGTTCCCTACAACGAAAAATGAAACTAAGTACGAAGCACTAATCACTAGGCTCAAAATAGCGAAAAAATTGAGAGTCAAAACATTGCACATATATAGCGACTCTTAATTGGTGGTTTGTCGGGTGACGAAAAAACTTCAAGCTAAGGGAGCGAGATTAGCCCTTTAAACAATGAAGGTTCTGGAACTATTGAATGACATCAAGTATTACACGATAACGCACATTCTCAAGGAAGAGAATATGAAAGCTGATTCACTAGCCTAGCTAGTTAGTTCTTGGGTCGCACAACATATGGGATTGGTTCCATTGGAGCTGTTATCGACTTCGAGCATTGACCAAATGGACGTCGATTGGATCTTGGAGGACAAAATGGAAAAGGAATCATGGATGACTGTGATTAAGGAGTACTTGCTGAAGGAAACTCTCCCAAATGGAAGAGTTGAATGAAGGAAATTTCTATACAAAGTAATGCGATTTATTATTCAAGAAGGAGTGTTATACGAGAGAGGATTCTTCGCTTCCCTACTATGATGTGTCTCCAAAGAAGAAGCTAAAAGGATCCTTCCGAATGTACATGAAGGAGCTTGTAGAGATCATAAGGGGGACAAATTTTAGTAAGGAAGATTCTTCGCTACAGATATTTTTAGCCAACAATCAATTGGGATGGGACTAATTACACCAGAAAATGCAATCGGTGCCAATGGTTTGTGGATATTCCTAGAGATACATTTAGAAATTACACAAATGGTCAATCCAGACTCCATGGCCATTTGCAGTTTGGGGAGTCGACATCATTGGTGTGCTTCCAATGTAGAAAGGCGGAGCGAAGTATGCCATTATTATAGTGGATTATTTTACGAAATAGGCCAAAGCAGAACAGCTTGCCTCGATCCCTATGAAGAAGTGATCAGTTTCATAATGATGAATATTATCTGTTGATTTGGGATTCCACAAACCATTATTTTTGATAGCGAGACCCAATTCAACAATGCTAAATTCAGGATTTTTTACAATAAATACTAAATTAACAAAATATTTGTAGTTGTAGCATACCCACAATGAATGGATAGGTGGAATTAGTGAATAAGATCATCAAGTCCATCTTAAAGAAATGACTAACAAAGGCCAAGGGCAGGTGGATCGATGAGTTTCTTATAGCATTATAGGCTTGTCAATTCACGACCAGCCATACTACATTCGATCCGGCCTATGGATCAAAGTCCATAATTCTAATTGAATTGGAAGTGCCTTCTCATCAAAAGATTCGCTATGATCCCAAGATGAATGAGGAATTCTTGCTCTAATCCCTTGATACGATCGATAATAAGTGCAAATAAGCTAACTCAAGGGTTGCTGCCCACTAGAAAAGAGTAGCGCGACAATTCAATTCAAAGGTCAGGAATCAGACCTTCGAGATCAGAGACCTCACTCTAAAATGGATCTTTCCTTTGTCCAGCGGCTATGGGCCTGAACTAGGAAGGTCCGTATGTCATTGAATACAAGCTTGGTGATTAGAACATTCAAACCGGCAACTGTTGACGAAATTTCACTTCCGAGGGCATGGAATAGCGAACACCTACAATGCTATTTCTCTTAATTGTATCTATGTGAATATCTACTTAGGCACTGATGTAATAAGAAAGAGTCTTCCATTCTTGTTATATAAAATGAGTTGGCTTTAGGGATTGATAGAATTGTATTCACAATAGCCTAACCTTGCCCTTCAGCAAATAGCTAAATTGGATGCTCTACATTTTAAAAATGCAGATATATAGGTACCCAAAGATAGGTATCGATGGACTCTTTTGATCCATGCTCGGATCGTGGGAGTATAATCATTTTGGGTGTCAAGAAATAGATAACTAATGAACTCCTTTAATCCATGATTAGAGTGTAGAAGTATAAACACACTAGGGTCGATCATGACAATGCGCTCTATATTTCAACCATTTGACCATTACTTAGAGATAGGCATGGTCTAAGACCGTAGCCCAAAGACCGGCAAGGTCTAATCGCAATGCCCAAAGATAGACATCTTATCCATCATTTCCCGGAGATAGGACCTAGCATAAGAATGGACCTCCTTCTCTAAAACGATCAACATTCAGAGTTAGACGAGATCGAGTTCAAACGTCTAGAGACGAACATCCCAAGCCCCACTTTCGATGATTGCTTACGATCATTGCCTTGAGTAGGCAGGATAAAGTGTGGATGTATGGAGATGGATATCCAAAATGTTACTTCCTGAAATCAGGGAATGATATGAAAATCCAGCATTATTCCTGGTCAAATTGAACTTGACTAGAGATAAGCTAAGTAAGCTATGGAGCTAGCTATACATCATGATTCTATCTTGCCGACTGAGAAATGTTTTCACAGCAATAAACTAGATGAAATAATGACATGCAACCAAGCAATGGTCAAAAGCCATTCAAAAGTATGTAGTTATCATGGATGATAACATTGCTTCAATTCAAACACAATCGCAATTAACATAAATAAACTAAGTACATAGGAAAGTAAGAAAGAAATATGAAAGGAAAAGGCTATTTTATTTGTAAAATACTTTGGAAGCAAAAGCGAGGGTTGTGTAGACACAACAACAACCTATGTACACGAATCGAAAACTAAAATGAACGAACAAGTAATGATAATCAAAACCTAAAATTAGGCGTTCTTCTTCTTATCCTTCTTCTCCTCGGGAGAAATTTTTATATGCCTCTTACTAGACCTACTACTCCTACGCTCTTCTTCCCTCAGAGAAGTAACCGTTAGGGTTAATATTCCAATCATAATCGCTCTCTAGAGATTAAGGAACATCATCTTGAATGCTACCTTGGGTTGGTGCAAAAGCAGGAATAATAATGGGTAGCATAGGCAACGAGATTGAAAGTAGAGGAGGAACATCATCTATTTTTTTCTTCTTGATTTCTCTAACTTTCTTGAGCTGCAAACATTTCATCTCTTGCATAGAAGGTTAAGATGTATGCTTAATGACCCTGGTGATGACTATATCTTCATCCCCCTATGTCATGTTTGGATCGTCCGTCGCCTCTTCATTCAAAGCTTGTATCATTTCAGCATCGGGACCAAGAGTAGAACCTGCTAAAGTGTTTGGGATATGAGTAGGAGCAGACATGATGACTGATTCAGTCATTGTAGCTTGGGTGCCCAAAGATACATTCCCTTTTGGGAAGGAGGCAAGAGCAGGTTGACCCGAAACTTGAAAAATTGAAAAGTAGAGATTAGAGACATTAACCGGTGTCATGTGAGCCATCTCAAATACAAGCGAAGTTAATGATATACCTCTCGGAGATGCAGAGGTCATGTAACGACCCTATAGAACTTAAATTAAATAAAAATCTAGGGTCGTTACAGGTCATATGTGAAGGTATCCCTATAGAACTTCCTTCCATGATATGAGATAAGATAGTCAGCTTTGGAAATGATTTAGATCTTGTATAATCAGTCTCTCAAGATTTTAATATACGTCAACCAAGGACTGCAAAGCAGCCGACTATCAAGAGTTGCCTTGATAGAAGAAGTTATAGTAGTAGCAGAAGAAGGAATAACATGCTCAGTGATGAGTGGCCATAATTTGGAAGAGGTGGTGGCACCAGATGTACCCACTGTTAGCGTCGAAGTTTCTGTTGTAGGTCCATTAGAAACAGAAGTAGAACTCTCACCTAAACCTTTAGAGCTAGGTTCAGGATAAACCCTAGCGGGCAGACTATTTCGAGCTATAGCCTCAGATGCTGGCCGAGCTCTACTAATCTCGAGTGGCTCCAAGTCTCCATCTTCCAGGAGGTTAAACTTTAGCTCCTTCGCATTCATCTCAGCACCATCAAAGTGCTCATGTTCCTGCCTAAGTATTTCCTGTCAGGCCATAGCTAAAGCTCTAGGATACCCTTTGTGGATCCACCTTAAGTTCCCAGACTTAACAATGTTTGCGTAGAATCGAACTAGAGTAGGCTCAATCTCAGACTTAACTCGATCCTCAGCTATCTTCGCCTAGGTCTCGGCTTCTTTTTGCGCTAGTCGGGCATCCAATAATTCACTGCAATACTTATGGGCTTGAGTGAGGGATTCATCTTTTTCTTTCCTCTCAGCTTTTAATGCAACTTACAATTCTTGGATCTCTAAGGCCTACTTATCATTGATCTTTTGAAGCTTTTCATTTCGAAGGTAAGAGCGTGGCTCCTATTATGCGTAGCTTTAACCCGATCCTATTGACTTTTAGATTGCTCTTCAAAGGACTTTGTCTTATCTTCTATCTTTTTCTCCACATCCACCAAAGATGCCTTAAGCTCCTTAATTCCTTATTTAAAGTTTCAATAATATGATTATTGTCCTTCTCTATCAGCTCTCTCCCTTGGAGAGCCACTATTTTTCCTTATTGACTTCATAAAGAGCCTTTGCAAGCCATTTACATGTGTAGTGATGCTCATATATGTCACTTACTTACGCCAAGACTTCTGGCCCACATAACGGGGAATGTATTTCAAATTATAAGTGAATTTGATTGTATCAGAACAAATATTTGGAAAGGCCTTTTTGATAGTGACAGGATGTGGGTTCGAGACAGTTTCAGTCACCACTATCGAGATAGAGATAGGAATATGGTCTTTGTCATGCTTCATCTAGAAGGGTCAGAAGATGTAGACCCAAATAGCTGAATAGATTGTTTGGGCTTGTAGGAAGATATTAATGGCTATATGGTAGGTGGCACTGAAGCAGACGCAATAGGGAGTTGAATTAAGGGGATAGGATCGAGCCTCGTTGAATATCTATCCAAGATTTTTGGCAATGGAGAATGAGTCCTGCGTTGAGAAGGCGATGTCCTACCAGATCCTCCATTGTAATCATCATGGCACTTATAGTCTCTATATCACCTTTCATATTCTCTTCCATGGCACTTACTGGAGTAAGACCCGTAAGATGACTCGTGATGACGACGCAACGCACATGGCCTTTGATATTTGCCGCCATAGCTTTAAAGCTTATCAAAAAGATGTTGGCAATTATAACACCCCTAATTTTGGTTAACATTATTCAGGATATTTAAGTAAATAAATTAAATAGAATAATGTGTGGGGGTGATGAAGGGATTGAGATTTGATAATTAATTGGGTTAGACCTTAAGTAATAAACTAAAAGATTGTTTTAAACTTACCATAAAGAAGAATAAATAAGAAGGGCAAAATAGGAATAGAGCTTTGTTTCACCCTTAAGCTCTCATCCTCTCATTCATTCTCGTTTTACAACACCAAAACAATCTAAAGCTAAAGAGAAGAGGCCGGCCATTACTGGGGAGATCAGAAGAGAAAAATTAAAGCAAATCAAGGGGAAAAGCTTAGGAAAATAAATCTATATAAAATCTCAATCTTTTTATCCAATGTAAGGTGAATAATAGTAAATCGTCTCATTTTTATGTGTTTTATTCTTGGATTGTGATTGATTCCGAATTGTTGATGATTATATGTTATGCCATGATTGTTTATACCATTGTTTGGTTAAAATGATTTATTGGAATTATTATAATAGGTTTTAAGAGAAAAACCTAAGTTTTCACTTCCAATTTTTTGCTTTTTGGATATGTTGTGAAAAACATAATTTTGGAAATTGGCTTTTATTTTCATAATTTTCCGAACTAATAGGAATATTTTTTTGAATTTCCTAAGGAGAAAAGAACATTTATTTCGAGTTTTAATTATAAAAAATAATTAAATAATTACTTTGGTCCCAAAAAATTTATATGATAAAGAATATGTGAATTTTGAATTTTAGATATTTTTGGGGATTTTTCCCAAGTGATTATGATTTTACATGAACTTATTAAGGTAAAAGCTTATAAACAAATATTAAATAATTAATATTATTTTTTGGGTGCAAAATGGGTTTTGGGGAAAGAAAAAAATCCGCGATAGTTTTTTCAAAAAGAAATTGTAAATATTGTTTTTGACCAGTAGGAAATTGACAAGGGTTAAGAGTTGGTGAAAAGTAATTGCTTTTAATATAAATAAAATAGTTTTTATATTAATTACGATATTGCCATGATACCAATATGAATTCCAAACCCAGGTAATGGCCAACATTTTTGTCACCACTATAGAATTCGACATCAATGTGAATGTATGCATACGATATCAAATATGTCGGTACGGAATGAATCTGTTCGGGTTGAAGTTGTATAGTATAAGGTCTTTGGCATCAAATCAATATCGTCATGGTGATCTCATAACATACTAGAACTATTCCGACCTCCCTTGTTTCTTTGGTTGAAATCTATAACATACATCATTGATGCTGCAAGTCTTTATCTTAGTTTTAAATGATGCTACATACCATTATTTTTGGTATCAACCATACTGAGGCAGTTATACCTCATGCTTCCTATTTCGATGCCATAGCTTAAAACAGTGATGCCGCAAGTATTATTTTCAACTTTAACTATTTTGTCGCAATGATGTCGCTATATCATGGTTTTGATATCCCTTATATGGGGAATGTAGTCGATGTTGTAAAGCAACTGATATCAATGGTTTTGTAATATTGATGTCGTATGTAATCAATGTCGGCATCCATATATTTTACGTATAAAAGGCTATATTTAATAGGTTAGACAACCTATATATTTATATGTCACGATAGCAATGATTACGGCATTTTAGCCTTATGTTATATAAACCAGAATTCTTTATTAAAGCTTTTATAAGAAGGGACGTGACATCCCATGTTAGCCATATTGATGCTGCAAGTTTTTAATTATGAACATATTCTAATAAATGGCAGTGTGCCCTATAACAAAGGGGTGCGACATCCTCGTGTCAATACTAAAAACATAAATGGCTATTTTATATTGGATTATAAATTGGCATGATGGATTGGTAAAATAATGTAATATTTTCCTTGTTTTAAAAATATAAATTAAGGGGATTAATCATATATAATGATAAATGTTTTCAGGGAAATAAATTATGGCTTAGCCTAAGTTTTATATGAAATTACCAAAGGGAGTTATTACTTAAGATTAAGTAATTATATGATGCCAATGACAATTGATTGAAGATATTAGAGTGATGAATGCTATATGTTCTTGTTATCATTGATCGGTTGTATTTGCATGTTTATTATTGTCATACTCACATTCTCATGACCCTTAACTACATTTTACAAAAGGTTTAAGGGTAGAAGAACTAGTTTGGTTGTCCCAGTAGTGAGTATGGTCAGACTAAACTCCTGAGTGAGTAGAATTGCATCCAGAGATCAGAAAGATCATATTGTGTTAGAATTCCTAAGGCTGATCAAAATATATGATTTAAACCAGATAATAAGTTTAATGTGGGGCTGGTATAGGGTCGCCCTATGCTTCATCCATTTGCCCCAGTTGGAAAAGGTCTACGATTCCGGTGCATAGGGCTTAGTGAGATGGAGGGATGTATACGCACATGAAGGAACTTGTAGCTCTATAAGCTCACATAAGTTAATGGAAGACTCCTAACCATATCTAGAGCATTAGATGTAACTCCTAACCGTACGTATTTGGAGTATTGTTGTTTCTCCTAACCGCATTTGGGGAGTATTAATTGTACCTCCTAACTGTAGTTGGAGACATTGGTATATCTGGTTAAGCTTAATTAAGGACAGGCCGTCCCGATACCTCCTACCCGTATTTGGAGACCTCCTAATTGTATCTGAAGATATATTATTAGTTGACCTTTGAAAACCAATAGGTTCTTAATAATCCTGGGAAAACTACGATTTGAGACAGTCGGTCCATTTTGGGAGATTGGGTAAACTGTGGGAACGCATAACCCTATAGTGAAAAATTAGTCAAACTTATCCATGTTGCATGCATGCATATGATGATGTTTATTTTCTATTCTAATCATTGTAGATGTAGGAGCATGATCTATGGATGACATATGTTGATAAGATGTTAGTAAAGGAAAAATCCATTCGACTCGGCAGCTTGGTCTCACTATATATCTGTTTGGTTCGATATGGTATATTATTATTTACACTAGACTATTTATCTGACTTTAATTTTTTGTTTTTCCCCTTATACTCTCAGGTGCTCATATAAGTAGGACGAAAGTAAGGGTTTTCAGGATTTCAGTTTGACGAATAAGCTTCTGAAGACATGCTAGAGGCAAGATAGCTGTTTATGAGCTTTATTTCATTTGCTGTGTTGTTTTTATTTTGCTTAATGGATGTAATGGCAAACTATATAATTTTCGAGTACTAGACTCTGAAAAACCAAGGGGTTCATCTTCATATGTCCCTCCTGGAGTATTTTATAATAATTATATTTTATCCGAACGAGAAATCGGATAGGATTATTTAATGAATATGAAATCTTATTTTGAAATGAAATGTGAATGTTTATTTAATGAATTGAGTTTTGAAAATTTTCGTATTCATGTGCTTCTGATGCTATATGTGATTAACATGGTGTAACGACCCACCTTTTTAGATGGTATAAATCGACAATAAACCACACATGTCAACTCAAACCATTCAAAAGAGAGGATTGTTAATGGGGTAAATAAGAAAATAAGAGAAAAGAAGAAAAAACAAAACACAAAATCTCACAGCGGAATGACAAAATATAATAATTAAATAAATAGTTCATGAAGCTGTTTTACAAATACATTTGATTACACTTTTACAATATATATCAGAGTTATACATACATCAGGAATAAATAAATAATGCAGTGGAACAACATGATACAGTGGAATAATAATAATATAATACTAAACTCCGTCTTCGTCCTCCAGAAATAAGGTCTTCAACACTGAAAAGCTCATGCTGACCCGAGCGTAATGAAAAAACAAAACACTCGAGTTAGAACTAAAAGATCTTATGTAAGTTAAATCAACAGAAAATAAATTTGAGTGTAACGGCTTCAGAGATGTTTATGGGATTTTACATCTCCTATCCAGTGTATAACATACGTGCAATAACTTAAGAGATGTTCAGGATTTCCAGCTCCTAAGAATCCATTAAAATATTTATATTTAGTAATATACGCTATGTATAATGTCTATGAGTAAAGTAAAGTATTAAAATAGCGTTAAGGCGTTACCCATATCCCCATTAACACATTTTATAAATACCGTAGTCTATACAGTACTGTAAACTCCACCAAACCGGCGGGCTATCAAGGAGCACTTTATAGGTACGACACAAAATAAAATTGTAGTGGGCTCTTTAAGGCATATGACAGGGCACACGAGGCTATACCCACGGTAGGATTCTACCAGATTGCGGCACCAGGCTAGTGTCAACACATAGCAGCTATTACCGCCTACCTCGAACAACACTCCCATAATCAAATCGAACGTGTCCACCAAATCAATCACAAAGTAACAGATATAGTATCGAAGAAGCGTGTCCGATAGGAGGAGCGACCTCACTTGGTCTGGTGATGGCTCCTGATTTTAGTGATATCAAGCTAACCCGTGGGAGTCAGCGCTGCGTTCATACCTCATACAGAAGCGTTCGCTAAACCATCCTATTTCATTCTGGATTCTCCACCACATGCACAGTTGTTAAAGTAGTTTCGGAATTGGCAAAGAGTATGATAATATCCAACCCCGGTCTCTTTAACAACCAAACGCTTACATTTTTCACACCGTGGTCATTTTATAAAACATTTTAAATAATAGATCCAGAAAATAGTTTATACCTTCATATCAAGATATCCATATACTTATTCCAAAAGTATAAATAGATTTTTACAAATATCAAGGAAGATTTCTTTCAATCAATTTCGAAAATAATTTATAAATCTCTCTTAAACCATTTATAAATTATTTATATGCTTTAAAATCATTTATAAAACTATTTATGAATTCCAACCAGTTACAACTCTTCCCTTTTAAACAAGTTCCTTTTTATAAAACCCTTTATAAATCCTTTTATAATCTTTATAAACTACTTTATAAATCCTTTATAAAAATCTTCTTAAAAATCCTTTTTACCAATCCATTATAAAAATCTCAACAAAACCTTAATAAATTCTTTAAAAACCTCTTACAGAAATTCTAAATTCTTTTACCAAAATCTTTTATCTATTATAGTTATTATAAAAGTCTATATTTATTATCTTAAATCAAAACTATATTTTATTATGTTAAATTAAATTTAATACACATATATATATTAAAACTATATTAAATATTTTATTAAATTAAATTTTAAACTATTTAAAATATATTTTAAAACTAAATAAAATTATAAGTTAAAATCTTAAATTTACATTTAAACCATATATTGACTTATAATTTGAAACATTTAAAACATATCAATTAAATTATTTTCCATATATGATTTTAAATAAAATCATTAAATTAAATTTAAAAATCAAATTTAAAAATCAGACATACTTTACTATTTAGAATATAATTTAATACCGACCAACAGTGTCCGTATATAATTTTCTACCCTATGGTCAAGTGATGGGGTATGTATCATTTCAACCCCGAAATAGTTAAATTTTCTGGGTATATATCATTTCAACCCGTATCTCGAATCAACAATTTCCAAATCAATAAAATCGCTTAGGTTTATCATTTCAACCCATAACGATTTTCCCTAATCTACAAGATCGTTCGTGTATGTATCATTTCAACCCATAATGATAACAAGGATATGAACATCCAATCAGTCAACAAATACACATCCATCACAATCATCATCCAAACCAGCCAATAAATCACAACAATTAACTGATTATCATTATCAGATATTCAACTAACAATTTAAATTCAATATTTATTTAAATGGCAATTTAATTCCATATAAATTTGAATTAAATTAAAATGTCAAATAAACTACCAAACAGCTACCAATAATATTCTTATCACATCGTAAATTTAATTTAACCAACATAAGAAAGTTTAGTATTTGTGAGTGGGTTAAATCACTCACCTTTGATTTATCGTCGATCTAAAAATCCAAAATAAAGCCCAAAAATCCAACAGTCTCGGAATGTAACTAAACCAGTTCCATATCGTCCAGAATTCCGATACAATTGCAACGGAGAAAACCGCGTCCAAATCCGAGCTCGACGAAAAAGTTATTAGCGTTAGAAGATTAAAATTTAAATTAAAAACAAAAAAACAAATCAGGGGCAATATCGTAATAAAATAACCTCGGAAACCCTATTCGAACGTATGCTCGAACCAGCCGCCAACATTCATCGAGTAATCGCGCCGCCTACGTTCACCCTTGACCTCATTAGACCACGCCGCCACCACCTGCTCCTCAGGCCGACCCTACGCAGCAACCGCCTTCAACTCCGATCGCCATATGGACCGCCGCCGCCGTTCAACTTCCAAGGCCAATTTTAGCAAACATCGACGACTATGGCATGAACGAATACCACTGATCGAAAGCTCTTGGCCTTCTCTTTGCCGCAGCACCACCCGATCGCCATATCGCTACAAATCCACCGTTGATAGTGAAGCCCTAATATGGACGGTCGAAACTAAATCACCAATTACTGGCCAATTCGGGACTCAACTACAAAAATAAATTGAAGCAGTAGACTATGATCGTTGAGAGCTTTCCAACGATATATAATATGACATAGTTTGACGAGTTTGAACCTTTTGATTTTGATTTGAAATTTGAAATTAGGGTTTTGGAATTGGGAATTAGTTTTTGATGTTCTGACGTTTGACGAGGAAGAGCAGATGAGAAATAGAGGTACATACAGAGATAAACTGAAAGGCTGCTAGGGTTTACAACATGCTAAATATATAAAGATGGACAAGAACGAATGGACAGATCGAATTGGTTAGAAACGATAACACGACCCGAAAAAGCCGTTTCGCTTCCGAAACGAAAGTAGGTAATCCAATATATCAAAATATATGTTTTCAATATTTTTAAACTCAATGGAACAAGTTTCAAACCCCAATTCCATTGTATATAGAAGTTAGCCTTCAAAATCAAATTATATTCATTTAAATTCCATTAATTGATTTCAACACGTTTCAAGCTCGCACGGCCAAACGACAAGTCCAATCGCTACGAAACTTGAAATCCTATAATAATTCACTATTATGGTTTCGATAAAACTAGTTTCGTCGAAATATGAGACAGTGGCCTGAATGGCTATTTTAACGTTAATTAAATAAATTATTATTAAATTTATTTAATCACCTTAAAATTCAAATTTGAAAGTTAACAGTATTATCTTCTTAATTACATAGAAATTAATAATCTTTTAAAATAAATTTTTCATGTTAAATCCAATATTTAATTATTACACAAATTTCAACGTTCAATTACAACTGTAATAAAACCCCAGTTAATTATATTTTAATTTTGATCAAATTCTTTTATTTCGATTTAAACTCTTATTATTGAATCAACTATTACCTTACGAATATAATTAACATTAGTTTACATTTTATTACATTCATATTTTACAGTTATCATCTTAATATTAACTATAATATTTCAATTTCATTAATTCCATTAATTACCAATTTAATTCCTTATTTACAATTATAACCAAATTAACTTTACAATAACTTCAATTGATTGAAATTACATTAAAATAGTTATCAATTACATTAAATCAACATTATTAAATTACATTATAATAGTCTTTTCCATTTATAAATCATTAATTTTAATTTCTCACAATATTAAATTTCAAAATTTTATTATATTTAATAGTTTTTAATTATCGAAAATTACGGGTCGTTACACATGACTGCATTCTATCATCGGAAACTAATACTATGGATGACTACAGGATTCGCAGCTTTTAGTTTTAGGTCTCAAAACGGAGGGCATTACAATTTGGTATCGGAGCATAGGTTTATATAAAACATAAAAGAATTTTAAACTTAATAGAGTTTTGAAAACATAATCCAAATGAATCAAAAAATAAGATTAGGGTATGAGATAATGCCATAGTAACGTACTTGTATTTTGCTATATATAAGTATGTATTCTCCCTTCTCTCTTAGACCTTTCTTCTGCATCTTACTAAGGCTCGTATGCAGATTATGAGAAAGCTAGATATGGAAGTAGGAAATGGAAGAGTGAATCTTGGTGGAGGAAGCACCAGGACCAATGGAAATGTTTAGCCTAATACTAGAAGGAATCCGGGTGGACAAGCAAATGCTAATCCAGATGCAAATGCTAACGTAAGTGCTGGAACTCCAGCAGTAGATATGGGGACTGTGTATCAGTTCTTTGTCAACATGATGCAAGTTGGAGCAGCTACTGGTTTGGTTGAAGGTAATGCTGCTAATGCAGGAGGAGTTAATCATGTGGCGTCTGTTGGCAACAACTATGCTAAGTTGAGCCAGGATTATACAAGCCTTGGAGGAAAGCATTTTCTTAGAACTGAGGATGCGATTGAAGTAAAGAATTGGCTATTACATTGCAAGAGAATCTTTGCTGACTTTGGTTTGAACGATGAGCAGAAAAGGAGGTTGGCTCAAGGCAGTTGCTGGGAGATGCTTTATGCTCGTGTAACGGGGTAACCATAGGCATGCCAAAAGAGGAATTGACTTGGGTTGAATTTCAAAGGAGATTCGAGGAGAGGTTTTTATCTGAAGTAGCCAAGTCAACCTTTCTTAGGAATTTTACTGATCTAGAGCAAGGAGAAATGCCAGTGTTGGAATATGCCACTAAGTTTGATGAGCTGTCTAGGTATGGATAGCGCCAAAATTGGTCACTGACACCCAAATCCAGTTGAAAGCACCAAATACCAGTCACAGCTCACAAACAGAATGTATGTAGAGAGTGATGATGTGAAGAATCGTAAAAATTGAAATGAAAGCAGTAAAGAACAACAGATTTTATAGTGGTTCGGCTAACTCCGGCCTACGTCCACTCCAGAAGTTTTCTTTTTATTAATGTTCGAATCAATTACAGTTACAAAATGGTAGAGTAGCCTCAGCCTTAGAAAATAGAAAGTAAGAGAGCAGAAAGAAGATCCCTTTTCTGAACCCTCACATGTTGTATTTATAGGCAAATCCTGAGTTGTTGGGCTTTCTGAATGATCCGGGCCCATCAAGGCCTTCCACCGAGCCACATACCTCCACAATGCCGCGCCACATCGGCCTCTCCACAATGCCGAGCGAGGTTCGATGCCGAGAGATATCCAATGCCGAGCGAGGTGCGATGCCGAACGCCTTCCAATGCCGAGCGAGGTATAATGCCGAGCGAGGTACAATGCCGAGTGACTTCCAATGCCGAACGACTTCCTGTGCCGAGCGACTTCATGTGCCGAGCGACTTCCTGTGCCGAACGACTTCCAATGCCGAGCGACTTCCAGTGCCAAACGACTTCCTGTGATGAGCGACTTCCTGTGCCGAGCGACTTCCTGTGCCGAACGACTTCCTATGCCGAGCGACTTCCTGTGCCGAACGACTCCCTGTGCCGAGCGACTTCCAATGCCGGACGACTTCCTGTGCCGAGCGACTTCCTGTGCCGAGCGACTTCCTGTGCCGAACGACTTCCTGTGCCGAGCGACTTCCTCGAGACTCCAACATCCCGACTCACTCGCGACTCCCTCGAGACTCCAACATCCCGACTCCCTCGAGACTCCAACATCAAGCCACTAGCCTATGCAGATCCACTTCATCCAATCCAATATCCATCTTCCAAGTGCACTACATCATCTATCCGTCCAGTCGACTTAAACCTGTCGTATTCCAGTCTCGACAAACGAGTAGTCGATTCAGTTAAATCCGCCTGCCTACAGCCTTGCCAAAAGGCGGGTTAACACTTTGCCCCCCAAAACATGCCTTGCTATTGGAAGGTGTGTTTTGAATAGCCTCAAACCCAATATCCGAAGTCCATACGTCATCCATAGTCGTACCATCTGATCCATTATCCAATCCATTCTATCCAAGTGTCGCTGCCGCATGCTTATCCAAATCCACGACTGTTCCGAGTCGACATCTGATTCCTATCCAGTAACCAAGTCCTTATCCAATTCCACATCCATCTGAACCCGACTACCGAGTTCCAATCCATCCATATCCAATAACCTATAACTATATCTGTGACCTCTCCGGGTCGATATCCAAATCTGAGACCGCTCTGGGTCCTTGTCCGAATCCTTAGCTATTCATAGCTAATATCCAAATCTGTAACCTCTCCGGGTTCTTGCCAAGCGCAACTTGCACCTGACGACCTATGTCAAGTAATGCCATGATGTTCCTGGTTCAGTGTCCCTGAACATTGAGTAATGCCATAGCTTAAGTCCTAAGCCGAATCCTAGTCACTCCGTACCCTTGCCGAGCATAGTCCATGCTCGACGACCTTTTAGCCAAAATCTAGAGGAAAATCAAATCAAAATCCAATCCGAAATCCAAATCCATCCAGAAAACCAGAGATCCATATAAAAAATCCTAATCAAAATCCAAATCAAAAAACCAAACATCCAAACCAAAGAAACCAACAAAACGGGAGTTCAAACCAAACTCCAAAACCAAAGCGGAAAAGGCAAATGTCCAATCCAAAAGGAAAAAAATAGATTTCACAAACTAGAGCATCTCGGCAAACCATCATCTCAGAGCATGCCTAAGGGTTATCTCCGACTCCATACATGAGTAAGTGATTTAGCCGTTTACCCGAAGTTTGCTACTTATTCCAAACCATCACGATTAGTTGATGACCAACCGGCCACCATTCCTGAGCCTTGGGCCATCGTCGCTCAAGGTAGGCGGTGGCTGCTCCTATTCCACCATCGCATTACGAGTTTCGACATATTGCCGCAACTGAACATTCCTTACATGCTCCTCGATTATATCCTTTAGATGTCGGCAGCTGTTAGTATCATGCCCGTCTAGGTCATGAAAGAGACGGTGCCTTCCTGATGCCCTTTCACATTCTGTGGGTTCCCTCCTTGCTGGCCTTCGATAGGGAAGGCGATCCCGAGTATCCAAAAAAATCCACTCCAACGTTGCGTTCAATCCTGTGTAAGTGGAGAACTTTGGTACTCCCATGCGCTTCCTTTTCCCTTTATCCTTGCCCCCACCCGAGCTTTCACCGAGTAGTCCTCCATCCTTAGTCATGTTTACTTCCTTTGACCTCATGTCCAAACATGCATCCTCTTGTCGAAGAAATCTTTCAGCTTCATGAAAGAATTCCCCAAGATCCAACGGTGGGTCCCGTACCAACGGTACTTTGAAATCCGAATTATCTCTGACTCCTGATACCGCAGCCATCAGAACCATTGATGGATCTGGCCGATCCACCGAAGCAACTGCTGCATTAAATCGAGTTAAGAATGTCCTGAGCGATTCATTCTCCCCTTGTTTGACTGACGTTAGCGTCATCACGTTCTTTGGCCTTTTTATGTGAACTTGAAACTGACTTAAGAACTTGTCCACCAGTTCTGTCCATGTTCCAATGGATCCATCCTCCAACTGTCTAAACTACATAGCAGCAATATCAGTCAAGTATAGGGGGAAACATCGGGCCATAACCTCCTCCATTGCCCCCAGCACTTCCATATGCCTAATGTACCTCATCAAGTGGTCGGTGGGATCCGTCTTCCCATTGTATACTTCCAGAGTGGGTAGTTTGAAATCGGGCGGATTCCTAACTGTCCTGATGTTCCGGGTAAATGGACTTTTGTTAACTCCCTCTGAATCCCTGTTTGTCAGACCTCCGCGAATAGTCCGCCTGATAATGTCAGCCAATCCAGTGTTTCCAACCAAGGGTTGCCCCCTATCCATGTTTCCAGACTGCCCCCCAAGTCCCCGAGGAAATTCTGGCACATATTCTTCATCACGTACTCCTGTATTCCTATCGACGTCAGGCCGCGTAGCGTCATCCGGTATCCCTCCATGAACTGGTCCAGCATCACCTGGTGGTGTACCCCCGAGTCTAGGTCCTTCTAGATTGTTAGCTGTTTGTTGATTGGGAGCTGCCCCCCACTGAATCACTCCATCTGTCAGCTGGTTGAGTTCCCTTGGACCAGTTCCAAGAACTTGAGTACCTGCAGTTCCTGGTTGTCCAAATTTCTTATGAAGATCCTGCATCATCTCCTCTTGTCGTTTCATCATCTGCTCCTGCATAGAATTCATCATCACCTGCATCTCGTCACAAGTTATGTAGGTGGATGCATGATCCTCTCCAGCTCCAGAAGAGGCCGCTTGACTTCCTTCCTGATTGCTCCTTTCCACTGCTTGCTTCCTTGTTGGTGGTCTAGCCATTGTTTTCTAGGATCCAAGTTCCTAACTCCAAAATTCTCGAGTGCTTGCGTTCTCATTGAAAGCACCATAGTGTTAGCGCCAAAATTGGTCACTGACACCCAAATCCAGTTGAAAGCACCAAATACCAGTCACAGCTCACAAACAGAATGTATGTAGAGAGTGATGATGTGAAGAACAGTAAAAATTGAAATGAAAGCAGTAAAGAACAACAGATTTTATAGTGGTTCGGCTAACTCCGGCCTACGTCCACTCCAGAAGTTTCCTTTTTATTGATGTTCGAATCAATTACAGTTACAAAATGGCAGAGTAGCCTCAGCCTTAGAAAATAGAAAGTAAGAGAGTAGAAAGAAGATCCCTTTTCTGAACCCTCACATGCTGTATTTATAGGCAAATCCTGAGTTGTTGGGCTTTCTGAATGATCCGGGCCCATCAAGGCCTTCCACCGAGCCACATACCTCCACAATGCCGAGCCACATCGGCCTCTCCACAATGCCGAGTGAGGTTCGATGCCGAGCGATATCCAATGCCGAGCGAAGTGCAATGCCAAACGCCTTCCAATGCCGAGCGAGGTATAATGCCGAGCGAGGTACAATGCCGAGTGACTTCCAATGCCGAACGACTTCCTGTGCCGAGTGACTTCCTGTGCCGAGCGACTTCCTGTGCCGAACGACTTCCAATGCCGAGCGACTTCCAGTGCCGAACGACTTCCTGTGATGAGAGACTTCCTATGCCGAGCGACTTCCTGTGCCAAACGACTTCCTGTGCCAAGCGACTTCCTATGCCGAACGACTCCCTGTGCCGAGCGACTTCCAATGCCGAATGACTTCCTGTGCCGAGCGACTTTTTGTGCCGAGCGACTTCCAATGCCGAACAACTTCCTGTGCCGAGCGACTTCCTCGAGACTCCAACATCCCGACTCACTCAAGACTCCCTCGATACTCCAACATCCCGACTCCCTCGATACTCCAACATCCCGACTCTCTCGAGACTCCAACATCCACTAGCCTATGCAGATCCACTTCATCCAATCCAATATCCATCTTCCAAGCGCACTACATCATATATCCGTCTAGTCGACTTAAACCTGTCGTATTCCAGTCTCGACAAACGAGTAGTCGATTTAGTTAAATCCGCCTGCTTACAGCCTTGCCAAAAGGCGGGTTAACAGATACGCCATCATAGATACTGTGATTAAGAGGAATGAAAAGTTTATCTGAGGTTTAAAGCCGAAGATTGCTAAAGCAACAATGTCGCATCTTCGAGATCCAAGTAATGTAGGGGCGGAGATTGCGATAAGGAATGAGGAAATGCTTTCGAATTTTGGGAAGGAGAAGTCGGTGGAGACTTAGGGTTCTCAGAGTAAGAAGAGGAAGTTCTTTAAGAAGAACAGAGCTTAGAAGGGTGGAGCTGCCAAGAAAATGATGGCTGATATTGTTTGTAGTGGCTGCAACAAGAATGGACGCTTTGCAAATGAATGTCGATCTAAGGATGGGAAGAAACCCTCAGGAAAGAAGGTTGCGGGAAAGAAGAGTGTAACATGTTATAACTGCAACCAGGTAGAGCATTTCAAGAATGAATGTCCAAAATAAGTCAAAGCTGACAAAGGAAAAGCGTTTGCTTTGGACCCGTCTACATCGAGTATAATGACCCAGAATTTGACCACTTTAAAATATTTTAAAGTGATTTTAAATATAAAATTTATAACATTTTATGATTTAAATAATATTAGATAATTTTTTCAAAGAGAAATATACACAAAAATAAGAATAGTTGCTTATATCGACAAAAGTGACAAAATCCTAATTTCAAAAAAGTAAGTTTCAATTGTTAAATAAATTATTTTAATCAATTTATGAGTGTTTATATTTTTAAATAACATTATACAAATTTATTTTTAAATTTGGTTTACATAAACAAATAGTTTAACTAAAATGTCAAAATATGACCGTAAAACATTTTGTCGAAGATCAACGTTTTGTCGATTTAAAGTTGTCGCAAAGTTGTTGCATCTTTATTTTCTTATATATGAACATATATTCAAATAGTATAAGTATTAATTAATTCACTAATCAAGTTTACTTTTACTAAACGTACTTAGAAAATTCTAGAATGTAACTAACAGAAAGTAAGCATAAAAAGACAAAAAGTGTTATAAAAGTCAAAAAGTAAACATCAAATAAAAAAAACATAATTATATTCTTTACTTAATACTTAAGTGAAAGTGACCTAAATAATGATATGAAATGTGATGTAAATTTAGAAAAAAATTAGTTTGCTTAAAGTATAAGTAAAGGGTATTTTGGTCTTTTTACAAAATATTGTTTTAGTCCAAAAAATTTCCTATAAATATCAACACACTTTCTCACTTTTTCTCACACTTTTCTTCATCCTTTTTTAAGCTTCTCCTTGTTCTTTATTAAAGCTTTAATGACTTCCATGCCTCTTTAAAAAAAAATCTAAAAGCGTAACAAAGTTATGACAAAAATAATCGACAAAAAAAAGTATACCACTTGAGTCAAGTTGAAGCTAGTAAGTTCCATCCACCCACCCAAGGTCATGCCCACCTAGAAGCCATCTCCACCTCTTTTCATCTCAACTTCTAGGATAGCAGAGCTATAGCCGGATTTCAAGATGTTTTGGGAAATAGTAGCGAAGCTATAGTCAAAATCCATAATGACAAAGTTAGTGAAATTGGTAGGAAGTATGGTTTAGATCTGGAGTTTCTTGCCTTAAAGTTTGAAGGAGTGGAATCCAAAGTGAGTTATTCCTTCCTTTAAGTTCATTAAAATCATTGCTAAGTTGAAGGAACTTTAAGTGTTAAGTGTTTCTTGAAAACCCTTGTTTGCTTTGTTTGCTACAACAATGATTTTATTTTCTTGTTTGACTATTTGGATGGTTAATTAAATATTTTAAAATTTAGAAGCTAAATACTTAATGGGGTATACGAAAACGACTAGTACACGTGTTTCGTCTGTGAGATCCAATGAGACTTGGGCGAGGGACGGAACATGTCGAAAGGTAAGCCCGGATGCTCCAAAATAAATATCAAACCGTTTTAACGCAAGATAAAATAAAGTGTTATAAATATTTGATAGAATGAAGCATTGATTATCATTTATTATTGTGTTTATTTCATTGATTGATTGTTTCAATTAGGCTTGACCAGTTTATGAGCATTAATTATTATTTATTGATTGTTGACTTTGCTCGATCAATTTATGAGCAATTAATTATACATATGCATGGGCTGGGTAGAAAATAATTGTAGCTAACACCTTGTGATTTATTTCACGATTTGACTATAAGGTGTTTAGCGGTAATATTTGGTTCACTTCAATTTAATAAATTATTTTGAAAATTGGTTTTCAAGTTGAAATGTTATGAAATGTTTTCCTTTAAAATAAAAAAAGAGATATTTGAGAATAAATATTTCGAAGTGATTTTATATAAAAGTGGTTTGTATAAAAAATGGTTATATAAAAATGTTTTATAAAACGGAAAGAATTTTGAGAACTAAACCCGTTGGTTTTAAAATGATCTTTGAAAGGAGTTGGAAATGGAAATTATTGTAGATTAGAAGTATTGTAATTATTAGTGTAAATGATTTTGTCACTTTAGGATATAAAATGATTTGTTATGTTACCAAAGATTCGGGTAACCCATAACTAAAAATATAGGTAAGGCAGGTGCAGATGTTCTATAGCTTCAATATAGTCCGCTCTCATTGAAGAGGGATATACGTATCTATATTTATTTTTTGAAAGGCTGGGATCCAGTTGCCTTGTATGGCTAGAAACCTCCCGATCAGGTAGCATATATTTTGTATGCTTGTATATTAGTATCATTTCAAAAGGTGATTTGTTTTCAGATCCTGAAGTAAAGGAGTAGTTTGAATAGAAAAGATATACATATATAATATATATATATATATCAAAACCTTAATTGCCTGAATGGAACATTTTACATAATAATGGTACCGGTAGTAAGGGCCGTATTATTGTCCTCCTTGACAAGTCAGTGTGGATGTATGTTGTTGTGAGATGTTCACAACAACACATAACCTTACTACTTACAAATAAAGGGGGACTACAATGCTTCCGTACTTGTGTTTATGCAAGCAACTCCTTCTTTGAACGACAAATTCTTTGGGATTTGCTAGGTTCCGACGCTTCAACAATAAGATCTCCTTGGTTAGCCATGGGGGACTTTAACAACGCACTTAACATAAAGGATAAAAAAGGTGGTTTACCAATTCCTTTTTCTTGTTAGTCCCTGAGAAGTTTTTTTTGATGACAACAACCTTAGGACTTGTTATAAAATATAAATACTAACATTATAGTTTAGATATATATGTATATGCAGGATATAAACATGCAGGTACATAAAATGAAGACTGTACAGTATAGAGACTCAAGATCGAAGACATCAAGATTCAAGGCTCATGAGTATCAAGATATCAAGAGTTCAAGATTTCAATAGTACAAGACAAGTATCGAGTTTAGAATTATGTTAAAACTCCTAGAAAAGCACTGACATCTTAAAATCCATTTTATTCGTGGAATGGAATCCACTTCGAGCCTGTTAAAGGGATGGAACCCTAAGTAGGATGGAACCTACGAAAAATCTAGTGGAACATCGTTTTGTATCCACTAACTTTTTATTCAAATGTTTTTACCAAAATTATATCTTGTTTTCAAAATGATTTTTAAATATTCCTTTTTAAAATCCAAAAACATCTATCCTGGTTTTAAATATTTTAGTCTCAAAATAATCTTTATTTTCAATATCAAATTATCCTTGATTTTAAACTATCTTTTAACTATTATATATTTAACTTTTAATATTTATACTTAGATTTAAATATGAAATTATAGTAAAATTTTATATATATCAAAATATCATTCTCTATACTTATTTATGTATTTTAACTATAGTAAAGTATATTTATAAAGTTTAAAATAGTGTTAATACAAGATAAAAGTTATTTTCAAAGAAAAAAATTTTATCAAAAATTCCTTAGGCATGTCGACAACCCCTAGGGACCCTTGTCGACATGGTGTCAGTAAACTTCAAAAGTTTGAATTTCAAAAGAAGTGTCTATTCATCATAACCTTTTACGAATGGACATGGCTATTGTTCTACTATAAATAGGGGATGTTTTTAACGAATTTATATTCATAATTTTCTGATTTCACTTCTCTTCTTCTTCCACATTTCTTTATATACATTTTTACTATTACTCTACCGAAATCTCCATTGAATCTAACTAGATCATCTCTGGTTTGATTCTCTATCACTATCTCAACAAGATCCCAGTGCTATTCAGAGTTATAGGCTTCTTTGTGATCAATCAAGTGAGAGAAGGTGTGATTGTAGCCTGGAAAATCAATCAAGTGAGAGAATGTGTGATTGTAGCCTAGGAAATCAATTGGGTGAACTTGTTGCCCGTAAAATCAAGTATCTCTATCCAGAGGATTGTGAATCTGGAGTGGTGTACCTCATGGCCTTGAAATCGAGGGTGTAATTGTAAGAATTGATTTTGAAAGGAAATCCGTACTTGTGTTGCGGGACTGGATGTAGGGTAACTCCGAACCAGTATAAAATTCGGTGTGTTCTTTCCTTTATTGCTTTTACTTTATATTTGCATCTGTGTTTGATTCTGTGATCATATCTGTGTCTGAATATTGCATACATTTGTGTTCAAATTAATATAAACTCAAAAAGAATTAGTAATTCCTTAAAACACTATTCACCCCCCTCTAGTGTTAATTCTAGCCTAAGATCCATAATCCGCATTTCTCACATTTGGTATCAGAGCGAGGTTTTCAAAGTTTCATAATATGAATTTTGAAAATTTCTTTAAAATGGCTATGTTTGAAAAACTTGTTAATACTAGTTTAGAAATATTCAAATCATCATTGCATCATGAGGCTGCATATATTCTGTATACAAATTCAAGCTGTCTACAAAATCTTTATGATGTGCAGGAAACATGTTTTATGGGTGCTGAGGAATCAATTCACAATGGACAAATTGTGCAGATCAAAAAGAATAAATGGATACTCGATAGTGGATGCTCTAGACACATGACTGGTAATTCGGATATGCTGAATGATATAATATACAAAGATGGAGGACTGGTTAACTTTGGAGACAACTCAAAAGGATATGTGATTGGCTTCGGCAATGTCGGTAACTCTGAAACTCCTATTATTACAAATGTTCTGCTAGTTAAGAATCTGAAACATAATCTGCTAAGTATTAGTCAACTTTGCGATAAAGGATATAAAATTAAATTTGAAAAAGATAAGTGTCACAATGAAGATAATAATTCAACCATAATATTTGAGGGAATTAGGAAAAAGAATATTTATATTCTTAGTATGAAAGTTTCAAATGATAACCTGTGTCTTTTGGCAAATACAAGTGACCCTTGGATTTGGCATAAGAGATTTGGGCATTTGAATTTCAAACTCTTATCTAGACTGCCAAAACATGATCTAGTAAGAGGTCTCCCTAAAATGAATTTTAAAGTAGATAGTTTATGTGATGCATGTCAATTAGGAAAACTTAGAAAAAGTTCCTTTAAATTAAAAGATATGATTTCAACTTCAAAACCTCTTGAATTACTTCATCTTGATTTATTTGGTCCATCTCAAATTCAGTCAATAAATCACAATAAATATGTTTTTGTAATTGTAGATGATTATTCTAGATTTACATGGACAATATTTTTGAAACATAAAAGTGATACTTTTGAAAGTTTTAAGAACTTTACAAAAAGGATTCAAAATCAACTTTCTGTAAAAATTATAACCATCCGTAGTGATCACGGTGGTGAATTTGAAAATGAAAAGTTTGAGGAATTCTGCAATAAAAAGGGAATAACTCACAATTTTTCATTTCTAAGAACTCCACAACAAAACGGAGTAGTAGAACGTAAAAATAGGACGATTCAAGAGTGTGCGAGAACTATGCTTTCAGATAGTAAATTACCAAAACATTTTTGGGCAGAAGCAGTTGCTACCGCATGTTATATTTTAAATAGAATTTTAATTAGACCTTTAACTGATAAGACACCTATGAACTCCTTCACGGAAAGAAACCCAAGGTATCTTATTTTAGAATTTTTGGAAGTAAATGTTTTATTTTAAATACAAAAGATAACTTAGATAAATTTGATCCAAAATCCGACAAAGGTATCTTTATATGATATTCTAATAGAAGTAAAGCATACAGAGTGTTTAATTTAAGAACTAACACCATCGAAGAAACAATGCATGTTTCATTCGATGAAAATCTCAAAAAATTTGAAGATACAAATGATGAAGTGGATTTAATTACACAAAATCGGGAGTCAACTGAAACTAATAATGAAATTAATCATCCTAATAAAAGGATTAAACTTTTAAAAGATCATCCTATAGAAAATATACTAGGAGATATGCAATCTGTTGTTACAACTAGAAATCAACTAAGTAAAATGAGCAATATAGCCTTTATATCAGCTATTGAACCCAAAAGTCCAAAAGAAGCATCAACTGATGATTCATGGATTTTGGCTATGCAAGAATAACTAAATCAATTCACTAGAAATGATGTTTGGGAACTTGTTCCTAGACCTGAAACTAAAACTATAATTGGAACAAAATGGGTTTATAAAAATAAAATGAATGAACAAGGCAAGGTCGTTAGAAATAAAGCCCGGTTAGTCGCTCAAGGTTATTGTCAAGAAGAAGGAATAGATTTTGATGAAACCTTTGCTCCCATAGCAAGATTAGAAGCAATTAGGATACTACTTGCTTTCGCAAATCATAATAATTTCAAATTATTTCAAATGGATGTTAAAAGTGCCTTTTTAAATGGATTTGTAAAAGAAGAAGTATATGTTGAACAACCACCACTTTTTGAAGATGAAAAATTGCCAAATCATGTTTACAAACTTAAGAAAGCTTTATATGGTCTAAAACAAGGTCCTAGAGCCTGGTATGATAGACTAAGATCTTACTTATTACAATCAAACTTTGAAATTGGTAAAGTAGATAATACTCTTTTTATTAAAAGAAATAAGAATGATATTCAACTAGTACAAGTTTACGTAGATGATATCATTTTCGGATCAACTAATTTTGAAATGAATAAAGAATTTTCCGAAATAATGACAAAAGAGTTTGAGATGAGTCATATGGGTGAATTAAACTTCTTTCTAGGGTTGCAAATAAAACAATTAGAAAATGGTATCTTTATTAGTCAAGAAAAATACGCTAAAGACCTAGTTAGTAAATTTGGTTTGACTACTGCAAGTGGAAAACCCACTCCCATGGCAACCAATGAATACCTAAGTAAAGAAGATCTCTTGAAAGATGTAGATCAAAAATTATATAGAGGAATGATTGGATCACTACTCTATATCACTACTAGTAGACCTGATATCATGCATAGTGTTTGTCTCTGTGCAAGATATCAATCCCAACCTAAAGAGACCCACTTAAAAGCTGTAAAATGTATCATAAGACACATTAAACACACCAATGATTATGGTTTATTTTATCCTAAAAATGATTCTTTTGAATTAATATCTTACTGTGATTCTGACTATGCTGGTTGTAAATCAGACCGGAAAAGTACAAGTGGAACTTGTCACTTTTTGGGACATTCTCTGGTTTCCTGGTTTAGTAAAAAGCAAAACACAGTTTCTTTATCAACAACCGAAGCAGAGTATATTTCTGCTGCTTTGGCTTGTTCTCAAGTAATATATATGCAACAAACTTTAAAAGATTTTGGTTTAAATATCTCAAAATCACCAATTTATTGTGATAATACTAGTGCAATAAATTTATTCAAAAATCCTACTCATCATGCTCGAACTAAACATATTGACATCAGACATCATTTTCTCAGAGATAATATCAGTAAAGAAGTAATTTCTCTTAATTATATTAATTCCGAGAATAAAATTGCTTATATCTTAACAAAACCCTTAAATGAATCTATATTTACTAAATTAAGAAGAGAATTAGGTATTTGTTCAATAACTGAAATATAAAATATAAATAAATAACAACAATAATTAAAATTAAATTAAATCAAATAAGCAAAACTACAAATACCCTGTCGACATCCCCCCTAGACCCCTGTCGACATACAACGTTTTTTTAATTTAAGTTTTTTTCCCTCCAAAATTCAAAATGAATGGTTATATATTCTTCCTATTTCGAAATCTTGTTCATTCCTTCTGTTCTTTCTCTAATTCTAACTTCTGAAAAATTAAAACAACGGCCTCCTCCTCCAAATCAAACAAAAATTCAATCTTTTCGTTCCCTTCATCTTCAACCGGGCCATTTCAACGTACTACGCTTGCACGGGTGATGAAAATGGAAGATTCCTTGAAGGATGCACTGCAACTTATGACTGAAATTCAAGTGGTGCAAATCAGAATGGCCAAAGAACAAGAACGGCAAGGCAAAATCCTTAGAAACTTGCAAAAGTTTCTAATGGACAATCACGCCAATCCCATCTTGATCGATGAAGAATCTTCAGGTGTTCAAGTGCAAGAGGACAACGAGGAAGAAGAAGAAGAAGCCCCCATGGATGAAGAGCACGCTGAAGATGGCGACAAAGTTGTTTGTGTTGGCGAAGTGTGCTTTGACAAGGATGGAAATCTAGTCGAACAAAATGGAAATTTCTGTTTCCATTACCAAAATTGCTCGATTCATAGATCTCCCATTGTCAAGAATACACATTAGTTTCTTTTTGTTCTTTCTTATTTGTATATAATCTTACTTATGCTTTCTACACAAATGTCAATATAACATTATATGATTAATAAATGATTTGTGATTATCACATTATCATATATGGATTCTTAGTTAGGAGAGTTAGTTATTAAGGGCTAAGTTTTAGATTCAGAATTAAGTATTGATTTTTTATGATAACACTATCATTATAATCACATATAATACAATATTAGATTAAGGGGGAGTTATATAGTTTGGAGTTAGTTTGTTTTTGTTGATGACAAAGGGGGAGAAGTATAAAATAGGATAGTTAGGCATAGATTAAGGGGGAGTTATTAGTTTTAGGGGGAGTTATTAGGATAGAAGTGATATTTTATAAACAAAGATTGTCATCATCAAAAAGGGGGAGATTGTTAGTCCCTGAGAAGTTGGTTTTGATGACAACAACCTTAGGACTTGTTATAAAATATAAATACTAACATTATAGTTTAGATATATATGTATATGCAGGATATAAACATGCAGGTACTGAGAATGAAGACTGTACAATATAGAGACTCAAGATCGAAGACATCAAGATTCAAGACTCATGAGTATCAAGATATCAAGAGTTCAAGATTTCAATAGTACAAGACAAGTATCGAGTCTAGAATTATGTTAAAACTCCTAGAAAAGCACTGACATCTTAAAATCCATTTTATTTGTGGAATGGAATCCACTTCGAGCATGTTAAAGGGATGGAACCCTAAGTAGGATGGAACCTACGAAAAATCTAGTGGAACATCGTTTTGTATCCACTAAATTTTTATTCAAATGTTTTTACCAAAATTATATCTTGTTTTCAAAATGATTTTTAAATCTTCCTTTTTAAAATCCAAAAACATCTATCCTGGTTTTAAATATTTTAGCCTCAAAATAATCTTTATTTTCAATATCAAATTATCCTTGATTTTAATCTATCTTTTAACTATTATATATTTAACTTTTAATATTTATACTTAGATTTAAATATGAAATTATAGTAAAATTTTATATATATCAAAATATTATTCTCTATACTTATTTATGTATTTTAAGTATAGAAAAGTATATTTATAAAGTTTAAAATAGTTATAATACAAGATAAAAGTTATTTTCAAAGAAAAACAAATTATCAAAAATTCCTTAGGCATGTCGACAACCCCTAGGGACCCTTGTTGACATGGTGTCAGTTAACTTCAAAAGTTTGAATTTCAAAAGAAGTGTCTATTCGTCATAACCTTTTACGAATGGACATGGCTGTACTATAAATAGGGGATGTTTTTAACGAATTTATATTCATAATTTTCTGATTTCACTTCTCTTCTTCTTCCACATTTCTTTATATACATTTTTACTATTACTCTACCGAAATCTCCATTGAATCTAACTAGATCATCTCTGGTTTGATTCTCTATCACTATCTCAACAAGATCCCAGTGCTATTCAGAGTTATAGGCTTCTTTGTAATCAATCAAGTGAGAGAAGGTGTGATTGTAGCCTGGAAAATCAATCAAGTGAGAGAATGTGTGATTGTAGCCTAGGAAATCAATTGGGTGAACTTGTTGCCCGTAAAATCAAGTATCTCTATCCAGAGGATTGTGAATCTGGAGTGGTGTACCTCATGGCCTTGAAATCGAGGGTGTAATTGTAAGAATTGATTTTGAAAGGAAATCCGTACTTGTGTTGCGGGACTGGATGTAGGGTAACTCCGAACCAGTATAAAATTCGGTGTGTTCTTTCCTTTATTGCTTTTACTTTATATTTGCATCTGTGTTTGATTCTGTGATCATATCTGTGTCTGAATATTGCATACATTTGTGTTCAAATTAATATAAACTCAAAAAGAATTAGTAATTCCTTAAAACACTATTCACCCCCCCCTCTAGTGTTAATTCTAGCCTTAAGATCCGTAATTCGCATTTCTCACATTTCTTACTTGACTTCTTTCAAAAATTGCTTATTTAATTGTGGATTGGTTGAGTCTCAGTTACAGGGTTGTAAATACACTTGGCGACGCCGGGGGATCGCGACAAGTATAGACAAGGTTCTTATCAACTATGAATTTCTGTCTACGTTCTCACAATTGAGTACTATTGCGCTGCCAACTAGCACCATCGACCATACCCCCATGTTGACTACTTTCAACCCACAACATCTACGGTGGAAAAGAGTTCCATTCAGATATGTCAATAATTAGTGCTATATACAGGGATATGATCACTGCATAGTAAAGGCACTAGCTGTCCCCACTTGGGGTTCATGTTTTGAAAAAGTTATTTACAAATTAAAGGAAGTCAAAGCAAAGCTGAAAAAATGGAACAAGTTGGGAGCTGATGATATTTCAAGACTGCAGTCAGAATTTGACACAATATTTCATCAAACAGACTTAGATCCTGAAAATACTATGTTATATGACACTATGTTCCAGGTGGGCCAGAGGTTAAATGATCAGATCCAAAAACATGTTCAACTGTTCAGGCAACAAAGCAAAGTGCAATGGTTACAATAGGGGGATACCAATACTAAATTTTTTATGCCAAGATGTCTATGCGAAGGCATAGGAACAAAATACATGCTCTACTCGATTCTCATGGTCAGTATATCTATGGTTGCAGTAATATTAAGGCTGTAGCCATAGAATATTACCAACACCTTTTTAATGGAGATACCAGAACTAAGTTTGAACATGTTGACACAAGAATGCAAATCAATAATATGGGAAAGGAATACTTAGCTCCTCCAATCACCATAGGAGAAATCAAAAAGGCATTGTATTCTATTAATGATTCCAAGAGCCCAGGACCTGATGGCTTCTCTGCCAAAATTTTCAAACAACATTGGGACAGCCTGCACAGAGATTTATTTGAAGCAATGTCAGAAGTTTTCACTATCAAAAAACTGCCTCAGGGGATTAACCATAATTTTATTACATTGATTCCCAAAAAGGATAAGCCACAATATATCTCAGATTATCGTCCTATTGCTTGTGCTAATGTTCTTTACAAAATTATATCTAAAATCATATGTAATAGAATTAAATGGTTTCTTCTACTGTTAATTGCAGAAAATCAATCCGCATTTATACCGGGAAGAAACATTGGGGAAAACGTTATGCTAGCTCATGAGCAAGTACGGTACTTTGCAAAAAGGGGTAAATCTAAAATATGCATCAAAATCGATTTTCAAAAGGCCTATGATATGGTTAGTTGGGAATTTTTTTTTCATATACTTAAGTGCTTCGGGTTTCCCACATCTCTCATTGAGCTAATTTACGAGTGCATATCAACTCCTACATTTTCTATTATGATTGATGGAAGGCCTGAGGGTTTTATCACGTCTAATAGAGGATTACGTCAAGGACACCCTCTGTCCCCTTATCTATTTTGTATTTCTATGGAATTATTTTGGCTAATAATGAAGGAGGGGGTGGACAACAAATTTTTAGAGCCTATTAAATAATTAAAGCCTTCTATGTCACATCTATTATACACGGACGATGGTCATGATTTTCTTAGTAGCCTCTACATAGAATGCTATGCTTATGAATCATATATTTGCAAGAATAAAGGACACTATTGGACTACAAATTAATCAAACTAAATCACAGGTTTTTTTCCAGCAAAGCAGCTCTTTGGAAGAATGAAATAACCACTATTTTGCATATACAAGAGAATGAGTTACCTGTTAAGTATCTCGGGGTGCCACTGTCTTCTAACTACATACATGTTTCTCATTGCTTCCCCCTGTTACATAACATAAATGCAAAATTAGAAGGTTGGTACAACAATTTGTTATCAATAGCGGGCCGAGCAGAGCTGATACAAGGGGTTATAACACCCATGGTTATGTATTGGGTCCTTATTTATCAACTGCCTTTATCTATGTTGAGGAAAATAGATCATATATGCACTGGTTTCTTCTGGAAAGGCAAATTACATAAAATCTCTTGGGATATTTTATGTAGGCCCAAATTGGAAGGTGGTAAAGGGCTTTGTAAATTGACTGATCTAAACACAACAGCTAGGTTCAATATGTTATGGAAGTTACTCACATCAGACTGTCTACGGGCTGATTGGACGCGTGCTAAATATTTAAAAACCAAAATTTGGACCATCCCTAATAATAATAATTTTTCAGGTACTATGAAATCTATATTACGACATCGTGATGTGGCAGCTAAAATCATGACTAGAATCATTGTTAATGGGGAGCAGACGGATTTATGGAATGATCCATGGATCAACCATAAATCCTTGGTGGACTTAGTCGGATGGAGCAGACTTTCAATTACTAATACTATAAATAACAAGGTTAGCTGTATTGTTAAGGAAGGACAGTTACAACCGCAATTATTAGCTGAGACTAGGGAAGCAGCCTCCTAAATTATGAATGTTCCTATTTCTATTGAACAGCCAACGGACTATTGGATTATTGCAAACCAGAAGTAGTTTAAGTTTTCGACTATATGGAACGAAATAAAACTGCAAGCGCAAAAAGATGAATTATATAAAATTATATGGTATACCAAAACTGCTAGAAAGTTTTGTTATACCACATATATGGCCTACATGCATCGATGACCAACATTAGATAGGTTAATTTCATGGGGTTTGAATGTAGATCCACTGTGTAATCTTTGCAACAAAGATATTGAAACACATCAACACTTATTTACCGACTATGACTACCGTACTTATCTTTGGATGTCTTTTTTGAGCAAATTGGAACTCCAACCCATGGTTGATGGTACTTTGCAACTTCAGTTGATGGTAATACGAAATCGATTCGCTCCCAAATTAACAGCTCAACATTTGGCGTATGTTGCGGCGGCTACTACCACCCACTGGAGTGGGTTCGACGACGATTTGAGGGGAAACGTTGTTCGATTGAGCAAAGAAGTAAGTTGATCGAAATTGACTGCAGATCCAGAGAAGACTTGATCATCGCCAATTATCAATGTAACGACCCAGAATTTTGAAACATTTAAAATGGAAAATATTTAATTAATTTTAAATATTTAAATGATGGTTTGACCTGAATTTCAAATTATCAGAATAAATTGGCGATTAAATTATAAAATTTAATCTATTGTAAGTTGAATAAAAATTTGAACCTTCAGATTTAAGCTGAAGAAAAATATTTCAAAAGCTTTTAAAATTTATATTGATGATACTAAAGATAATAGAAGCTTCAGAATTGAATTTGAAACTGTTTTTATTCAGTTTTGAATTTATATCGTTTGAATCGATATTAAAAATAGCGTTCCGGGGCACAGTCTCGGAATTCAACGAAACCAGTTCCATTGGGTCCGTAATATTGAATTATTGTCGGATTTCAAATTTCGTATTTATCGGAGCTGTTGTGTGAGCACACGGTAAGTAAACGTGTTGAAATTTAAATTGAATTCAATTTAAAATTTAAATTTAAACTTGAAATTTGTCAACACAGCAGAGATTCCTGGCTCTATTTCACTTCAATGCCGACCTACTCTCTGCTTAATCACGTTTTCTTGTCTCCTCTCCATTCATTCAAAACGAACGAAACAATTCCTTCGTTCAAAAGAAAACTATCTCGTTCTAAAGCAAATCAATGGCCGAAAGAAAAATAAAATGAAATCCTCGTTCATTCAATTTAAATATTCACATCCTCTCGGTTAAAAACAAACGAAGACAAGCAAATCGATTTCATTCGTTTATATTCAAAATCCTCTCTTCAGTTCGAACATTTGAAATTCCTCAGCTCGAAATCAAAACCCTTTTTCTCGTTCGAAACAAATCATTCCCCTCTCCACTATTTCAACTCGTGAGAGACCAAGCAGCTCGAGTACGAGCTGGTAGTGATGCTCGCGTGGTCGTACGAGTGAGGTGGGGCTCCTCTGTGGGTCTCTGGGTCGCAAATCGAGGTTGGTTGGATCGTGAGTGCGGCACGCGAACGCGGAAATGGAAGTCGTCGCGGGGTTAAGTCGAGAAGTCGCGAGTTGCTTCGGCAATTTGGGGGGTTTAGGTGCTCGAGATCGCGTGGGTGTTGACGCGAAGCTTCTCGCGTGCGCAAGGCAGTGACGACACTGAAGACGGCGGTGTGTCAGAGATAATGGCGACAAGGCTAGGGTTTCGTTCATAAGGCCGGTCTTCGTCGATGAAGTGGGATCTCGAGTGCGTTATCATTTGGTCGGTAGTAAGGTATTTAGCTTTCCGAAATTTTCAATTCAATTTAAATCTGAAAAAAATAAAATGTGTAGTTTCAATTTTATATACTTACAGTAAAGAGAAAAATTGGCTTGTTTTAGAATAATGAATAAAGATTTGATTTTTAATATATATACTAATTGGTTAAAACAGAAAAAAAGATATAGAAGTTTAAAATGGTTGGAAGATTTTGTAAAGTTGATTTTTGAATCTATATAATTTTTTTTAAGTAAGGGTTTCTAAGGAAAAGAAAAGAAAATGTTTGAAATATTTATGTAAAAGAGATTTTGGTTTAAAGTAAAAGGAAAGTTAGTTTGAAATTAAAAGGTTTAGTTAAATAAATTTATTTAAAAGAAAATGTTTTGTTAAATAGAAATTGGTTTAAAACAAAACCATTGAATAATTAAAATTACCAAATGAAAATTTGTTATTCGATTTATCTCAAATATTAATAAATTGTATAAATTGTTTTATACAAGGTTTAACATCGTGAGGAAATAAGCCGGTTTGAATTGGAAAGCAAATTAAAAGCAAAGGTGAGATCTCCTCACTCAAATTGGAAATTTGATTTTCTGCAGTTTTTGATTGATTGATGTATGGATGTAATATAAGATATAGTAGGATATATCTATATATAGCAATATATATATATATTGGCATATGTATATATTGCAGTTGTTGATTTCCTGCATTATATAGCGGATGAGACCCTATTGCGCCGCATAATAGCGGATGATATTTTTATAAATCCCATATACCACGATATTCCACCTCGAAGTGGAATTGGTATTGTGCTAACATCTATGGATGCAGGGAAACAGGTAGGAGGGATCTAACTGGATTCCTCAAATTGTTTGAATATTATTTCACATGTGAATGATGTGATTTATTGATAATTTGTGGATGATTTATTGATAATTGAAATTATTGAAGGCTAAAATTTAGCCGAATGTATTTTTGGTATCGTTGGATACCAAAAATGAATATAAATTAGATTTTGAAATTAAAGTGGAAAACTTTTAGTGAATTTATTGTTAAGAATTGAATTTATTGAAATAAGGAATTTTAAAGTATTAAAATTTGATTTTTTGAAATCTTACCGAATAAATTCCAAAATATGAAAATAATGAGTTTTGAATAATATTGTTTCAAAAGTTGAAGAATTCATTTAAAAATGGAATTTTGAATAATTTGGAAAGAACCAAGGAATTTATTTAAAGGTGACAAACTTTAAGAAATCAATTTGTAATTAATTTGGTATTTGAAATTGAATCTTTGAGAAATCAATATGGAAATTTATTTGGAGTTGAAAATAAATGTAGAAATCAAGTTTGTAATTAATTTGGTAATGGAAAATAAATCATTGGAAAATTTATTTGAAATTGATTTAGTGTTTGAAAAATGAATTTGGAAGTCGATTTGCAAATAGTTTGTTATTTGGAGATAAACTTAGAAATAAATTGCAATGTTTTGTTCTATTGAAATAAAACTAAGAAAATCAATTTGTAATTGATTCGATATTGAAATAAAATTAGAAATCAATCTGGAATTTGATTTTGGGATTGAAAGTGAATATTTTAGAATGTAAATTCCGAATAGAATTTATAAAGGAAAAGGAAATTTGTTTTAAAAATAACATTGATTTATTTTTAAAGTGTGGGAAATATGATTTGGAATCGGTTTTCAAAGTGATGAAGTGTGGAAATAAATTTACAGTTTTGGAATGTAAATTTGAAATAAATCGACAAGGATTTATTTAAAGGGCTTAAATGAATATGATTTGGAAATTGTTTTCAAATGGTTGAAGTATAAACCATATATCGGGAAGATATTTGAAATTTAATAATTTGGGAAAATTATTTGAATTTGATGATTGTTGTGAATATTGTTGATAGTTAAATCACCGATTATCAATATTTGCCTTTGAAATGGCAATTGATTTGTTTTTAAAACAAACGCTTATTATTCGGTTTAGCCGGGAAAGAACCTTTGTGTCAGATAACCCATTCCGAATAATAATACAATGATATGGATCGTATTGAAGACCGGTGGTGAAGACCGGGTATTTGTGAAAACGATAGGATGACCTATCGATTGTCTCTGCACCGTTAGCTACGGTATTGAGATTTCCTTTGTGATGGGAAGTTTTATCGGGATTGTGAATATCCGGATTGCAAGGGCTTCTTTTGAAGTGCCTTCGGTTCTGTTCGAACCTGGAACAGACTTGTATGGTTACATGTCTGACATTACGTTTTGAGATGTAAAGCTGATTTCTTTCAAATACATTTCTGTTGGTGGCGGAGAATTTATTCTCTTAGCTTGACACCCTTCTCTGAGACGTACGAGCTCAGAGGTTATGTAGTTGAAATTTATCAGCGATATATTCCCAATTTGGTAATGTGGCATGCTGAGTGTTGCTGTAATGATGATCATTTATTGATCATTTGTGATCAAAGCATGGCTTTGTGAAAAAGCGTAGCTTTGTGGACGAGACTTCGTCAGACCTCACTCCCCGGAAATGGTCGAAACAGGAATGTTGCGGCAAGGTTATGAGGGTCGCGCCCTTTAGGGTATGTCATTTCCTTCTGGAAAGGGGTGGTATCATGGTATGGAGCCCAGATACTTACTCATGTGGACACACTTTATTTATTATGTGTGATGTTGGTTACCAAGCGCTCGGATAAAGGTCCCAAAGGACCGGGGGATGACATATTCGTGAGTTACCTAGTTACAGGGATAACCCGGCCTTGTTTGGCAGAGAGCAGTTTGTCTCTCGGGACGTCCAGCCAGAGGCGATCCCATGTGGCAGTCGGAAAGGAAGTTCCTTAGCCTGACCATTTGTTGGAAATCCATTTCCCAATACGAAATTGTACGGTTTTAGCTGTAGAACCTGCCATTTACTTATGGTGGTGCCCCACTGTTTAGATGGTAGCTATAGTAGGCATAGTTCGGAATGTCTATGCTGGCTAAGATTAATATTATACTTTCGAAATGTTTTCTACACTAGACATTAATAATAATATCCAATGATTGGCGTAGTAAGCATCTTTGACAATCATAAGAAGAAATCTTCTCCAATTCTGCATTTGCATTGTGTGTGTGGCGGGAGGTCTTATGGTAGTTTCATTTTCCAAAAGCATTGCGAATTAATTTTGTTCTTTGTGAAAATAACTGTTTTACGATCTCACACCAGTCACCATGACTGACTCGGAGTTTATTGTTCCCTTCTAAACTCTGGGTGCCCATAATTTTCCACACGGGCAGCCTAGAGTTATTTTTATCAGGATATTCTGGATATTCTGGAGCTTTGGGGATAAGCTGGATGGCGAGACGTACTTCCGTACTTATTATTTATCTCTACTGTGTATTCTGTATGAGGATAAGTTTATATAACTGTCCATTTTTGTATTGAGTTATATATTGACTCTGATGATGTATTGTATAACTGATATAGTTCTTTGTTTAAAAGACTAGTGATTATCTATTATATTTTGTTGCGCTGCGAATGTGAGATTCTGATATTGTCTCTGATTCTGTGTTTCTGTTTCTTTCTTTTCTTCTATCTTCTTCTACCCTTTCTTTTTAACCCTAGTGGTTCGGTTTTCCGGCATTTGATTGCGCGACATTTGATACAGTGGACGTATTAATGACGACTTTCGAGCGTCGAAAAATCGCATCGTTACAATCAGCGGCGGATAGGTGGAAATGTTTATGATGGGGGATTGAGCTTGGAGATACTGGGTGATTATGGCGGCGTTTGATAGGGTTTTATGTAAAGTTGTTTGTCCTTGTATTTGGCCGGGTCTGGTGGTTTAGTTGGAAGAGGCGGTGTTTTGGTTACCCTATTGGGTCGGCCTGCATACTTTTATTTTATTTCCTTTTGTACTTAGTGTTGTTTTGTATTTTATTTGTTTCTCATGTATTAGAGTTGTTTGAATAGAGGATGTCGTGCTCTTTTTCCTTACCACAATGGTAAGGTTTTTTAAGGAGGTGAATCTTGCTATTGTACGGTTCTTGTTTGTTAATAATAAAACCTTTTTCTTCAAAAAGAATATTTCAAAACCTTTGAAATAAGAATTCGGAAATAAAGTCCAAAGAGATAATTTCCGTAAAGTTAATTAGATTTTAAAATCTAAAATTGAAGATTAAGCCTAAGTGGGTAGTTTTTAGGAATTTCATATTGTTTGTGCATCGTAGGCTCCATGAGTCCTATTTGCGGTAGGGAAACTACGTTGGCTTGATCCCGTTATCTAATTAGGTACCCAATTAGATAGGGGTACGTAGGTAGTCATAAGTGGTAGTGATGCAGCCCCAATAATAACTTAACCTTTTCTGTTTATTGTTTACTATATATCGTGTATTGATGTACTTTTCCTGCTTACTAGTTTATTCCGCATTTAACATGTTTATTGAGTTAGCAGGAATGGCTATTGCTGTCTCTCTCATCAGAGTTGTGCGGCGTTAGATTTATTTATATTGGTATTTGGTATGTATTAAAGCACACCTAGTAGATTAAATTGATTACTCTGATAACTTGTAAAATTGAAATTGTATACTATATATTTTATAGTGTTAAATATTTATCAAATATTGTGTATTAAGTTAGTAGTTTTCATTCGAAGTTTTAGAACGGAAGGATTTTTCAGCGATTTTGACTGGTCTGAAAATCCGGGTCTTCACATCGAGACCGACTACTGGTGAGAAAGGAAAGTCTGCAATGGAGGTACACTTTTGATTCATAGTATACCTGTTAAAGTACTGTTTAATACTAGTGCATCACATTATTTATCCCTTAATGTTTGGTAGATAAGTTAAGTTTAGAACGATCATACCGTGTTACTTCCTTAAGGATTGTGAATCCAATAGAATGGTATGTAACTCTTGGGATGAGATATGACCATTTAGAAATTGAGTTGTTAGGTCTTGCTTTTGCTTGCAGTTTGTTTGTGTTTGATTTTGTGGGCTTCGGGATTATTTTCTGGATATGGGTTGGTTGAGCAGATATGATGCTAGGATGTTTTTCCAGAATAAGAAAATATCATTAAGGCACCCTAATAGCTGCAATCGAATTATATACTTGGTAGAAAACTCGAGTTTAGATGTGTATGCTTTATTGGGTGCAATGAAAGTGAAGGATGAAGTGAATTGGGTTTTTGTTGTAAGAGGGTATGCAAATTTTTTTGAGCTAGTTATAGGACTACTGCCAGAACGAGCTATTGAGTATCGGATAGATCTTATACCTATAGCCGAACCCATAAGTAGACTGCCTAACAAAATGACATCTACTCTGATGAAAGAGTTAAAGGAGCAGCTAGTGGACTTAGAAGGAAAGTGTTCTATTAGACCAAGCAGTTCGCCCTAGGGAGTGGCTGTAGTGTCCGTGAAGAAACCGAATGGGTCGTTGAGAATGTGTATCGACTATCATAAGCTAAACGAGAAAACGATAAAGGATCGATATCCTTTACCGAGAATTGATGATGTATTTGATTAGTTGAGTGGAGCCGAAGTAATTTCCCAGTTGGATTTAGCGATAGGGTTCCATCAGCTGAGAGTGGTGGAAGGCAGTATTCCATAATTGGCATTTCAAACAAGATATAGTTTGTACAAGTGGTCAGTAATGTCATTCAGATTGACTAATGCATCTGCTTTCTTTATGGATTTCATGAACCAAATTTTCTAAAAGCACTTGGATAGGTTCGTGTTGGTACTAATCGATGACATTCTAATATATTCTAAGGATGAAAGAGATCATCAGATTCATATTAGAATAGTTCTTGAGACATTAAGGCAGCATCAACTAAAAGGGATGTTTTTGAAGTGTCATTTCTAGAAGAAAGAGGTGAAGTTTCTTGATCATGTAGTTTCAAGAAAAGGGTCATCTGTAGATCCAGCTAAGATTGAAGCTGTTAATAATTGGAAGAGACCCGAGAAAGTGACCAAGATGAGGAGTTTTCATGGATTAGCTAGCTATTACCGGAGATTCATCAAGGATTTCTCTCAAATAGCAGCACTTATGACTAAATTGACAAGGAAGAGTGTAAAGTATGTTTGTACCTATAAAAGTGAAGAAGCATTCTTAAAGTTATAACATTTATTGACCAATGTGCCCGTGTTAGTTGTTCTAGATGGGAATCAAGATTTAGTGGTGTATACCGATGCATATGGGGCCAAATTAGGAGTTGTGCTAATGCAAAGAGGTAAAGTGATTGTCTACGCTTCTCGATAGGTTCAACCACATGAAGTTAGATATCCGACTCATGATTTAGAGTTGGCAGCGGTGATCTTTGCTTCGAAAGTGTAGAGACACTATCTTTTGGTAGAATGATTCGAGTTATTTAAAAATCAGAAGTCTTTGAAGTATTTATTCTCTTAGAAGGAGTTGAATATGAGACAGCAAAGGTGGCTAGAGTTTTTGGTAGCTTATGATTTCGGTAATGAGTATATGCCGTGGAAAGGAAATAAAGTTGCCGATGCACTTATTAGAAAATATTAGAATGTGGTGTTAGCTATGTAGGCAGAATGGAAGGATTTAGAGGCGTTGACTACTTGTACTGTGCAGTTGAGATCGACTATTAGCTCTAGCCAGAATACTAACCTATTGCCTTGCTTGGAAATTCGACTAGTATTGATCGAAAGGATTGCTTCTAAGCAAAGAGATGATCCATTACTAGCCGATAGAATTAAAAGGCTTGAAGGTGGAACTGAGATTGATGATTTAAGGGATTTTAGTCTTGACCAGAATGGATGGTTAAGAAAGAAAGGATGATTGTGTGTTTCGGATATTGGTGACCTAAGGAAAGAAGTGCTTAGGGAGTGTCATCGATCGAAGTTTACTATTCATTCTAGAGGAACTAAGATGTATTAGGATATGGAGAGGAGTTTCTTCTGGGAAGGTATGAAAATGGATATAGGCTTATGGGTAAAGTAGTGTTTGAATTGCCAGCAAGTAAAAGCTAAAACATCAGAAGCTAGGTTGATTGCTTCAGCCTTTAGATATATCGGTGTGGAAATGGGATTCCATACTTGTGGGTTTCATTGATGGGTTTCCAAGGTCGAAAAAGGGAAATGAGAATATTTGGATCATAGTGGACAGACTAACCAACAGTGCACAATTCATTCCCGTTAAGTTGACAAGGACATCACCTGTGTTGGCTAAGTTGTTTATGAGGAATATTGTTAGACTACATGGGATTCCTAGTGGTATAGTCAGTGACAGGGATACTTTTTTCACTAGTGAATTTTGAAAGAGTCTTCAAGAGGTATTAGGTACCAAGCTTAAAATGAGTACCGCTTATCACTCACAAACGGATGGGCGAAAAAGAGAGTCAATAAGGTACTTGAAGATTTGTTGAGTGCTTGTGTACTAGATTTTGGAAGGTTATGGGAAGACCATTTGCACTTAGTTGAGTTTTCCTATAGTAGTAGTTATCAAACTATTATAGGAATGACACCTTACGAAGCTTTGTATGGAAGGCCGTGCAAATCACCAGCATGTTGGTTGGAGACCAGAAATAGATTGGTTCTTGGTCCAGATATGGTGAGAGAAGCCATATAGAAGATTGAGTTAATCTGAGCTAGGATGAGAAAAGCTCAGTCTAGGTAGAAAACTTACACAAATAAAGGCGTAAAGATATAGAGTTCTCAGTTGGAGATCCTGTTTTTATTAAAGTATCATCGATAAAGGGTGTTTTACGATTTGGGAAGTCAGGGAAATTGGCACCGAGATATGTAGGTCCATTCCCTATCATAGAGAGGTCTGGTAAACTAACTTAAAGAATAGAGTTATCGAATAGTTTGTCAGGAGTCCATAATATGTTTCATGTTTCTCATCTTAGAGAGTGCGTGCATGATCCACAGATTACTATTACTCCAACTGCATTGGAATATTTAGTAGTGGAACTAGATATGACTTTTGTTAGACAACCAGTGCGAGTCATGGCAAGAGATGAGAAGAGACTAAGGAACATAACAGTCAAGTTAGTGAAAGTCCAGTAGAGTGACAATGAGAAAGGACTGCAGTTGGGAGATGGAAGATCAGATTAAATAAACCTATCCTACATTGTTTTGATGGTATGTTCTATATCTGTTGTATATAGACTTTTTGCTAGTCAGGTAGGCTAGTATTGCTGTTATGTGTTGTTATAGATGTTTGCATGGTTGATATGCTTGTGTGAAGTCCTTATCGAATTTCGAGGACGAAATTCTTTAAGGAGAGGAGCATGTAACACCCCTAATTTTGATTAACATTATTCACGAGATTTAAGTAAATAAATTAAATAGAATAATGTGTGGCATGGAGGTTTGATAATTAATTGGTTAGACCTTTACTAATCAACTAATAAGAGTACTTTAACCTTACCGTAGGGAAGAATAAACTGAAAGGGAAAAATAGGAATAGAGCTTTGTTTCACCCTTAAGCTCTCATCCACTCATTCATTATCGTTTTACAACACCAAAACAATCTAAAGCTAAAGAGAAGAGGTCGACTATTACTATGGAGATTAGAAGAGAAAAACTAAAGAAAATCAAGGGTAAAAGCTTAGGAAAACAAATCTATATCAAATCTTAAACTTTTTATCCAACCTAAGGTGAACAATAGTAAACTATCTCATATTTATGTGTTTTATTCTTGGATTGTGATTGATTTCAAATTGTTGATGGTTATATTTTATGCCATGATTGTTCACATCATTGTTTGGTTAAATAATGATTTATTGGATTTTTTATGATAGATTTTAAGAGCAAAACCTAAGTTTTTGACCTCCAATTGATTTGATTTTCTGGTATGTTATGAAAAACATAATTTTGAAGATGATTTTTTATTTTCATAATTTTTCAAATTAATTGGAATATTTTATGAATTTCCTAAGGAGAAAATATCATTTATTTCGGGCTTTAATTATTAAAAATAATTAAATAATGATTTTGGTCCTGAAATTTTTATATGTTAAAGAATATGTGAATTCTGATTTTTAGAGATTTCGGGGATTTTTCCTAAGTGATTATGATTTTATATGAATTTAATAAGCTTGAAAAGCTTATAAATAAATATTAAATGATTAATATGATTCGTTGGGTGCGAAATGGGTTTTGGGGAGGAAAAAAATTTGCGATGTTTTTTCCAAAAATAAATCGATACAGTTTGTTTTTAACTAATAGAAAATTGACAAGGGTTAAAATTGGTGAAAAATAATTACTTTTAATAGAAATAAAACAGTTTTTATATTAATTACAATATTGCCATGATGCCAATATGAATGCCAAACCCCAGTTAATGGCCGACGTATATTTCACCATTATAGAATCTGACATCAACGTGAATGATGTATGCGCTATCAACTATGTCGGTATGGATTGAATCTGTTTGGGTTGAAGTCATATAGTATAAGGTCTTCGGCATCAAATTAATGTCGTCATGGTGATCTCGAAACACACTAGAACTATTCCAACCTTCCTTGTTTCTTTGTTTGAAATCTATAACATATGGCATTGATGTCACACGTCTTTATCCGGGTTTTAAATGATGCCGCATTCCATTATTTTCGATATCAACTATACTGAGGCAGTGATGCCGCATGCTTCCTATTTCGACGCTATAGCTTAAGACATTGATACCGAAGTATTATTTTCGACTTTATCTATTTTGTGGCAATGATGTCGCTATATCATAGTTTTAATATCCCTTATATACGGCATAGTAGCCGTTGTTGTAAAGCAACTGATATCAATGGTTTTGTAATATTGATGCTGTATATCATCAATGTTGACATCCATATATTTTACGTATAAAAGGCTATATTTAATAGGTTCAATAACCTATATATTTCCATGTTATGATAATAATGATTTTGGCATTTTAGCCTTGTGTTATACAAACCAGAATTCTTTATTGAAGCTTTTATAGGAAGGGACGTGGCATCTCATGCTGACATATTGATGCCGCAAGTTTTTAATTGTGAACATATTCTAATAAATGGCGGTATGCCCTATAATGAAGAGATGTGACATCCTTATATCAACATTGAAAACATACATGACTATTTTATATTTGGCATGCGGGATTGGTAAAATAATGGGCTATAATATGAATTAAGGGGATTAATCATATATAATGATAAATGTTTTCAAGGAAATAAATTATGGCCTAGCCCAAGTTTTATATGAAATTACCAACGGGAGTTATTACTTAAGATTAAGTAATTATATGATGCCAACGACCATTTATTGAATAAATTTGATTGATGGATGCTATATGTTCTTATTATCATTGGTCAGTTGTATTTGCATATTTATTATTGTCATACTCAAATTATCATGATCCATATCTACATTTTAGGAAAGGTTTAAAGGCAGAAGAACTAGCTAGGTTGTCCCACTAGTGAGTATGGTCAGACAAAACTCCTGAGTGGGTATAATTGCATCCAGGAGATTAGAAAGATCAAATTATGTTAGGATGCCTTAGACTTATCAAAAGATATGATTAAAACTAGATAATAAGTTTGATGTGGGATCGGTGTAGGGTCATGCCTTATGCTTCAGTCGTTAGCTCTCGGTTGGAAAAGGTCCGTGATTCCAGTGTGTAGGGCTTAGTGAGATGAAGGGATGTTTACGCACATGCAGGAACTCGTAGCTCTATATGCTTACATAAATTGATGGACCGTATCTGGAGCATTGGATGTAACTCCTAATCGTATTTGGAGTATTGTTGTTTCCCCTAACCATATCCAGGGAATATACATTGTACCTCCTAACTATAGTTGGAGACTTTGGATATCTAGTTAAGCTTAACTAAGGATAGGCCGTCCCGATACCTCCTAACTGTATTTGGGGACCTCCTAACTATATCTGAAGATATATTGTTAGTTGGCGTATGAAAACTAATAGGTTCTTAGTAACCCTGGGAAAACTATGATTTGAGATAGTTGGTCCGTTTTGCGAGATTGGATAAACTGTGGGAATGCATAACCCCTGTATCGATAGATTAGTCAGAATTACCCATGTTGCATGCATGCATATGGTCATGTTTATTTTCAACTCCAATGATTGTGGATGTAGGAGCACGATTTATGGATGACGTATGTTGATAAGACATAGTGAGGGGAAAACCCATTCCTCTCGGCGACATGATCTCATTAGATATCTGTTTGGTTCAATATGGTATATTATTTTTCACACCAGACTATTTTTCTAACTTGAAGTTTTTGTTTTTCCCCTTAAACTCTTGGGTTCTCATTTGTGTAGGCCAGGGGTAATGGTTTTCGAGATTTCAGTTTGATGAATAAGCTTCCATAGATGTGCTGGAGGCAAGATAGCTATTTAGGAGCTTTATTTCATCCACTGTGTTGTTTTCATTTTGCTTAATGGATGTAATGGTAAACTGTATAATTGCCGAGTACTAGACTTTGATCAACCAATGGGGTATCTTCATCTGTCATACTCAGAGTATTTTGTAATAATTATGTTTTCTTTGAATGAGAGGTCGAATGGGATTATGTAATGAATATGAAATCATATTTTGAAATGAAATGTGAAAGTTTATTTAACAAATTGAGTTTTGAAAAATTTCATATCCATGTGCTTCTGATGTTATATATGATTAATATGGCCGCATTTTATCACTAGAAATTAATACTATGGATGACTCTAGCATTCATAGCTCTTAGTTTTTGGTCTCAAAATGGGGGATATTATAACAATCCATGTAACCTAAAAACAAAACGTAACCAAGACCTAGAACTAAAGATTAACATGTGTAGTGCAAACGTGCAGTGATTTAAAGTATAGTGAAGTGTTAATGTGTCTTAATGCTCCCCACAGACCGTAGTCTTGAAGTTTGCTAACAGAGGTTATCTCCCTTGCATCGGTAGCAGACACGTCAATTGGCAAATGAATGGGAAAGTCAATGTAACAGCCCGCACCTCACTTAACGCAGATATTGTCCCCAACTTAGTCTCCTCCGCCTCATGGGCCAAGCCAAGGTGTGGGGTTTTGTTCCTCAAAAGGCCTTGACGTTGTTATGAGGTGAAGGCTTATTATCCACGACGTGGGACTATTATTCCCGTTTTTTGAAGGGATGTTACAATCTCCCCCCTTTAGAGCACAACGTCCTCGTTGGCTCATGAACACAACACCACCCAGGCATCGTGGCTGTAACACATACAGACCATAATTCCGGTTGGGTATGGCTCTGATACCAATGTAATAGCCCGCACCTCACTTAACGCAGATATTGTCCTCAACTTAGTCACATCCGCTTCATGGGCCAAGCCAAGGTGTGGGGTTTTGTTCCTCAAAAGGCCTTGACGTTGTTATGAGGTGAAGGCTTATTATCCACGATGTGGGACTATTATCCCCCTTTTTTTAAAGAGGTGTTACAGTCAATGTCACCAATTCTAATATCGTCAAGACCGTAAGAAGCTATTCTACCAGGAATGCTCTTGAACGATCCATATATACCTCCAAAAGGAGGGATCAGTGTCACTACTTCTGCCAAAGCTGGAGGTGGCTATGAAACTAAACGGGATGAGATAATCTTTAACTTTAGCCATTGAGAAATGAGTGGCATTTGATCGTTGCCACCAGTCTCACCAGCAGATTCATGGCCAAGGTCGTCATCGTCATCGTCACCCCCGTCTTCATTGTTATCATAATCATTATCACCATTGCCTCCTCCTACGGTAATGTCTTCATTCCTATCTCCCCTTATATTCTCTTTTAGGTTGACTTGGGGATCTTGAACAGAAGGAATATGTACATTCTTCTCAGCCTCATGTGCCATTGGGGTTCTTTAAGAATACTAAGAGTAAGCCCTAAACTATGGTTACGATCCAATAGGTTAAAGTGCCACATTCTTTCATCTATTAACAGGTATCTCATCTCCCGCTCTCCTTTAGGGCTGGCATGCAAACGTCGAAGAATATTTGCTAGGGCCGAACTGCTAGGCCTCCTTAGAATATCTGGGAATTCAAGAAATAAAAAGGTTAACAATCCAGATGGATTAAAGCTATGAGAATGGTGTATGATAGTAAAACTTATGTCTAGACAACCATTTCCGAGCAAAGCCAAGAGGGCAACACACAAACAAGTATTCATCCTTGAAATAGCTTGGTTTGTTTAAAAGGTCAAGGATGACACGACAACCCATGAATGACTCTAGGTAAATGAGAGAAATATTTCCCCTTACCTTTTGAAGGCATGTAAGTAGTTAATCTCCTCTAATGTTGGCACCCTACCCAAGCGACGAAGAAAGACCATATACATACTATTTAATAAAGCATAACTATTCGGGTGAAGCCGAGTAAGAGCAAGCTTCATATACTGGAGCACGAACTGGGTAAAGTGATTGATTGGGGGGATATACCCAGATAGGCACATGTACCGAATACAAGACGGATGATAAGGCTTTGGAGCAAGAATGTCTTCAAAAGGAATGTCATGCCTATCACGAATTCTTACGATGACCGCTCTGTCTAGCCTAGACGCGGGAGAGTCCGGGGGGTTATCAAGAATTACCGTGTCCTCAAGATCAACATCGGGAGTAATCCCTACAAACTCTTCATCCGCTGTTAAAAAGGAACGGTCTCAAGGGATTGACTTGTGGGATGGAAGGATGGTTGAGGTCATAAGGATGACAAAGTTAACAGCAAGAAGACGTCGAAGTGGAATCTAAATCTATTTTTTTCACTGACTGAACTAACTTTGATGTTGATGGACCTTTACTTGTTGCTAAAATATGTAAAGAGCGTCTACGATCCGCAACTATTGAAAACTTCTTAGATGAACAAGGTCGGGTAGAATTTAACTATGATTTCAATGTTGAAATAAAACCCTGAGTAGCCGATGTATAAGACCCAAGGATGTCAAGGTGTATTGAGCGATCTACATTGAGAGGTGATAATGACATACAGTTCAATCTATGTAATGTGTGTGTCTAGTGCCTAGAGCATGGAAAACATGAACATTCTGTGTAGATAACTTACTCATGCCGACAAATAAGCATCGTTGCACAATCGTAGGATTTACGATAATGGAACTGTCATCCAGAGCGACATGAAAATTTTCTTTCTAGGACATCGGAGTGAAGTGTCATATTAAAACAATGATAAAAGTCCATTCTAATGCTAGAGCATGTTCAATGTGATTGTTGTCTGAAGCCGTCCCAAGGAAACATGATCGTCAATCTCGACTCGACCAAAAGTTGCTTGACACCTTCATTTTCCCCTTTCCTTTTTTTCTTAGAAAGTTTTTGGACTAAATTTTTTAAAGAACCCACATCCACGTTAAAAAATTCAGGCTGAAGCTAGGAATGACTTGATGTTAACTCAGAGCAAATGATACAAAATAATGGCTCGAGTCATGCCTAAGGAATTCACACCAAAATCTTAGGTCGACCCTAAGTTTTTCAAAGAACAAATCCTTATGCTTTACCAAAAAGTTTCTAAGTCCACAACTCGTAGCTGATCCAAAATGGGAAAAGTCAATTTTCAAGCTATGGTCGAACGAGATTGATGACCAACGATTATTGTCGACGACCCCAAGGCAGTGCCATCTACCTAAAGCTTGAGATTAAGTGATGATGATTTGAAGCGATTGTCTGAATCAGAACCTAAATTAACTTGGCCAAAGTTGACTAGATCTAAAAGAAGATGAGGAGTTTGAATTAATGGCGATGGCATTGTAGATGACAGGCAATGTCAAGTAGGGTCAACGATAGGACAAATAAAGCGGTGGTTGAATTGGAAGTCAAGTCCAAGGTTTGACAATGGCAGATAATGGGTTTGAAAGTACTTTAGAAAATAATAAACAAGTGAAGAAAGAAAGGAAGCAGAGAATTCTTAAGTATAAATCAGGTCCATAAAATAGGCAGAGAATAAGGTATCGAATCAAAGGACTCAGACTAGTACCGATCTGGCTAAAAAAGCAAGAAGACGAAAAGAAAATTGAGTAATATATGATACAAAACAAAAGAAAGCTATGGATATCAAAGTTCTACCCGACCAATTCAAAGGGAGGGACTTCCAAGGACTTTCTAGAATCCAAATGGAAAACTTGAACAGCGTACTTCAACTCATATACTATCCAGGAGATGCAGATCCAAAACTGTTCAAAATGACGTGACGATCTAGAGATGGTGCATTGCTTGGTGAAAAAAGTTCAAAAAATGAAGATATCTAGCAAAATCAGAGCTTGAAGTCGATATCTTATCTCGATCCATAGCATACCTTGCCGACAAGGTATACTTTAGTTAAGTGTTATCATGCCTTCGAACAAGGTCACATCTGGATGAGTTAGAATCGTTGAATGGTCAGAAAGCAAACCAGAAATCCCAAATCCTAACTTTGGAGACTAGAATCCAGTGAAAGTCTGCAAAATTTGATACTTAACTTTACTTATCACTTAATAGTATCTTACTATCTTCCAAGTGTCAACACGGTATCGAGTTGTAGCCCTCAATTCGGTACCCTATCATGGAAGCTAGCTAACAAAACAACTTAAAGGAAATCAAAGAGTGAACTATAAACAACACACACCGTGAAACTAAGGTAGATCGACAAAGGCTTTCCACTCGAGAGAGCAGAAGAATGAAGTTAGATGTTCAAGAATAAATGAACTCATAATTCGATACCGAGTTGTGGAGCACAACTCGGTATCAAACTGACCATCAATTTAGGTATGAGGCCACGATCTCCCTTCTGAACTTCCATCTAAATACGGAGAACGTAGATAGCAAATATCAGACCTTATTCTGCTGATCTACAACTATAAATAGGAGGAGATGGGCATAAATTGAGATCTTTTTTTTGCTTTCATAATTAGTTGATTTTACGCTGTTACTCTGTTGGATCCTCACCAAGTTGTAAGAACACAGTCTGTAAAATCTCCCAAAAAACGTTAACAAAATTTAAGTCGATGTAGGCCAGAGCTTTGCCGAACCACTATAAGTTCTTGTGAGTTATTTACTTCATTTTTCATATAGTTTCTTCACTTTAAATCTGATCGGGTGTTTGTCTAACTTTTAACGCAAACAATATGGATCAATTTTACATAGACTAGTTGTTTGGGGGTCCTAGATAGAAGCCAAATACATGATTTAGACATATATACTTATTCCCCTACCGATGATTGGTTGAATTATTTCTAGGACTGTATATGCAAATTTTTGTCGATAATGAGATGATGGGTTTGTTAGCTTGGTTGTTGGTTTATGTATATGTGCATGATACATGTGTATTTGTTCCATATAGTTAGACATGTTATTAATATTATTATATATATATATATATATATTCATAGATATTTAGTTTATGTGATTTATATATATTTATTGATATGCAGTTTAAGCAATTCATATTAAGTTTGATATGCCTAACTTGGGGCTACTGATTGGTGCATGGAATATATTATACAAATTTATAGATACGTGGTTTAAGCATTATATATAAATTTATATTCTTAACTTGGGGCTACCGATTAGTGCGCAGAAAATATTATACAAGTTTATAGATAAGGGGTTTAAGCGATTTATATATAATTTAGTATGCCTAACTTAGGGTTACTAATTGGTGCATGAGAAACTATACATGTACATATAGATATTTATAGTCGCACGGTTTAAGTGATTTATATATGTTGGTTGCATGACTTAGGGACATCAATTATTGCATTGGATATGAGATATGTATACATTTATAGATACATGATTTATGCGATATGTATGTATGTATGTTTGTATGTATAAATATTCGGTATGCATAACTTGGGGCTACTAGTTTCTATAACGCACTTCAAGTAAGGTTTGCTGATCCACACGAGAACAACAAGACTTTGATGTTGTGTATACATGTAGGAAAGTGTGTACGCGGACATAGGTGGTTACATTTGGTTTTAGTTTGTTTGATAGAGGAAATCAGGGAGATACGACAATAGTAAATGAATTCATTGCACCACACAGATGGCATGATCTGTAGATGAGATCCTAAAGTAGGAACAGAGAGAGATTGGGATGCATTTCTAGAGTAGGTCATATACTGTCCATAGCACTGGGTGTTAAGACGAGACTTACACGAGTAAATGTTGACTTAGTCAACAGTACGAGTTGACTCTAATGCATTCCCTATGGTGGCTAATAGCAATTCATCACAGAGATAGCATTAGTTGCATAGCTTTTTATAGTATGTACCATTTCACTAATATTACCACTATTATGTATTATGTAACGACCCCGAATTTTATATAAATTTAAAATGATAATTTATTGATTTTTGAATAAAAATTAGGAAATAAATCGATAGAGTGATGCGAGTTTCCCATGGTTTAAAAATATAAGTAATTTGGATTTACAAGGCTAAAAGTATTTGAGTTTAAAATCTCAAGTAAATGGGTTAATAATGATTTGAGTTATAAAAAAAAATAATAGAAATTTACTTATTACAAAGTAAACACAATTAGACGAATCCCAACAACATATTAAAATAGAAGTTTAATTTTAGTTTAAAGTAATGAGATAAAGTAAAAGCAAGCTTGTATAGGAAGAACTAAATACATAAGTTAAGTTAGATAATAACTAAAACAACTTTTATAATATGTTTATAAAACAAATAAACATATCTTTAGCCTCCACAACAAATCTCTCAGCCGAAATGCAAAGCTTGTCAATGAAGCCAAGCAAGTATATAAAAGAAAATATAAGATATGTACAAAAGGAAGACATAAAGTACCAAACTAATTAATACAAGCACACCCAACAAATTAATGCTCAGCCACCATTGAATAAAAATCCCTGCCTACATTGTACAACAAATAAAAAAAAATATTCCCCTGTATTGTACATAACAACATTATCACCTGTAAACTCAAAAATATAACATCATACTTTCTTTTGTATATCAATCTCTTCATCAGTTCGTCCATGAGTTAAGAAAAAAAATCTGAAACGTATACCACTTTAAACCATAAACAAAATTCAACTGAAAAACAATCAACTTCAAAGCCAGAAAATCAAAGAAAGAGAAGCTTTCAACTTGCAAATCTTTACAACCTGCTTCAACTTGAAATCTGTTTGTTCTTCTTAATCACGGTGAGTAACACTTGTTTTAATTTTTTTAAAGATATTGATCTGTATTGTGATAAGTATGTTTGGTCATAAACATAAATGCTCTGTGTATATTGATTGATGATTGTGGATGTGCAGGCTTTTGTTTATTTTCTGTCTTAAAACCCTGAACATAAGTTGCTTCAAAAATCATTTCTTTTGATTTAAGCATGGTTTTGATTTAAGGTTTAAACAAAATTTGGTTGTTATAGCATTTACTAAGTTCTAAAAATCAATTCAAGATAGAACAAACTGTTGAAGTCTTTGGAAAGCCAGAAATCAAGAGCAAACTCAAAATAAGTCAAATTTTAAAATTCTTAAATAACGAATCCAGGCGTATGACTTGAATTCATATGCTTCAAAATGAATTTTAAAGCAATAATCGTGATTTTTCAAGTTAGAATTCGAGAGCAGTTTTAGTTTATTCAAATTTCACTTTTTCGTAGATTTCCGGGGATCTCGTCGTTGAGGAAGGTCTGGGTTCTCAGGGATAGTGGAGGAGTGATCGGTGAGGCTAGGAAAAATATTAGGATAGTGGGTAGTTCAACGTCGAAGCGGCGGCGAACGAATTAAATTCTTAAACCTAGTTTTTACTGTGCTTAGAGAATCAATCACCAAGGCTTATGGAGTTGATCGAGTGCCGTGGGATTTCGTGAGGAGGTAGCGCGATCGTAGTTGAGATCATGGTCGGAGCTGTCGACCCTCAGGTGGTGGGGGTTGCGAGAATGCGGTGATGACAGGTTTGGGTAGCGATGTTGTTTGTGTTTTCCAGGTCTGAGTGTCGAGCTCGATTTCGACTATAGATGCGGTAGTGGGTTTGGGTGTTTGAGATCATGCCGGAGGAAGATCGACGATGTTTTGGAGGCCAGGGTGGTGGCCGGAGTTGGCCGGAGCTACGGTGCACGTGCACCGTGCACTTTTGTATCTGGTCATTTCTTTGGTTGAAGTTCTGGAGTTTGGTCTCGAGACATTCTCGAGTAATTCGTATTCCAGGCTCGAAGTAAAGGTGGTTTGGACTCGAAGCTTTTCAATGTCGCCTCGGGTTGTTTTGTTTGCTACAGTTTTTTTTAAAGAAACCTGCTGCCCTGTTTTAAAAATTTAAATAGAATGTAAAAGCTAGTTCAAATGAAAAGCAAAGTTTTAAAACCTAAGTTTAAACCAGGAATCTAAATTTAATATGCATTCCAAATTTGAAATAAATGGAAGATTTAAAATATAAAATGATTTAAACAATTTTAATTGTTAAAGTGTATTTAAAAAAAATTGTTTTAAATACTTTGATTAAGTAAGAAATGTTTTAACTTAAAGATCAATAGGATTTAATGATTTAGATTCATTAAATTTTTAAGATAATTAAAATGGATAATTAACTTATTTAATTAATTAATGTTTGGATTAATTAAGTAATTGAAGGTTTAAATTCAATAATTGAGGTTTAAGATTAATTAATAAAGGGAGAATTAATTAAGCAATTAAGGATTAATTAAGTAACAGTTAACACTTAATAAATTAAAAAAGAATCAGATATTTGTACAATATGCGATTAAATAATTAAAAGTTGATTAATTAATAAATGATTAAAGGATAATTAATCAAATGATTTGAAATCAATTAAAGTTAATTAACCATGATCCATGACCCATCTGATTTAAATTAATCAGATAATTTATTGAGTTCACTTATGGATGTTTGAACCCTATTGATTGTTGAACTGTTTGATATTTCTGAGATGCTATGCTTTGTGCTATGAATTGTTTTCATTGTGATCTATGATGAATGTAATTTTATTTATAATGCATTCATATTTTCTATCTGTGAATCTGTGTGTATAGATAAGCGTTATTGGGACATACCGCTTATCGATATTGGGTGATTGCGAATCTGTGATAATTGATGTTGTGCACTATTATGTGTTAAACCCCTGGACTACACTGTACACACACAAATATGGATTTCACGGGGAAATCGGTTAAGTCACAGATAATTCAAATCAATGTTTTTGAAATTGAAATTTTAATTTCAATTGATTTTGAAATTGGAAATTTGGGTTTAAAGTGAAAAGCTTTTGAAATAGAATTTCAAAAGTAAAAGTTATTTTGAATAACTTAATCGAGTTTTGAAAATTTAAATAATTTGATTTAAATTTGAATTCAAGTTGGAAGTTAAATCCTATGATTTGAAACTAGAGATTGAAAATATTATAAATGTGTTTTCTATGAATTTAAACCATTTAAAAGTATAATTTTGAGAATTTGGATTTAACCCAAGGATTTCCACTCGTATGAATGAATCGGATTTTCTGAAATGAAACTGTTTGTTTTAAAAGAATAAAAGCTTTCAGATAAGCAATGAAATTCCAGTTTAATTAAAGGAATTTCAATATTGAATTGAAAAATGGTTTTCCAAGTTATGAATAAATTCTTTTTGAAAGCTATGAATTGAATCTGTTTATTTTTAACAGATTTAAAAATAATGATTTGTTTAAACCATTTGAAATGGAATTGTTTTGAAAGCTATAAGTTAAATCTTGATTTAAAGGTTTAACGAGTTAATCAAATTGAAATGGAAATTAATTTGGAAAATCTGTGAATGAATCTTTTGTTTAAAAGATTTAAGTGTGGAAACTGTTTAAACCGTAAAGATTGAATCTTTTTGTTTAAAGATTTAAATGGTAATTTGTTTTAACCATTTGAAAAGAGAAGTTTTGGGTAATAAGTTGTGACTTAATTGAAATCCCATATCCATATGATTTTCGAATATTACGCTCACTATTGGGTTTAGCCGGGAGAGGACCTTTGGGTCGTATAACCCATTCCGAATATGTGATACGTCGTATATGGATAGCATTTGAAGACCGGTGTTGAAGACCGGATATTTTTGAAAACGGATGGATTACCGTCGAGTTACTCTGCATCGGCTGATCCCCGATATAGAGGTTTTATCATCCTTAGTGACGGGAAGTCCGGACGTGATTGGAAATTATCCGGAATTGCAAGGGCTTCGTGAGAAGTGCCTTCGGTTCTGTTCGAACCCGGAACAGACTTGTATGGATTGTATGTCTGACATTACACTTTGAGATATAAAGCCGATTTCTTTCAAATACATATCTGTTTGGTGGCGGAGAATTTATTCTCTTAGCTTAACACCCTTCTCTGAGACGTACGAGCTCAGAGGTTATGTAGTTGAAATTTATCAGCGATATATCCCAATTTGGTAATGTGGCATGCTGAGTGCTGCTGTGAAATGATCAGTGTTTGATCATTTGTGATATGATCATTTGTTTGATCATTTATCTTTGTGATCATAGGTTGATCATCTGTTGACCCAAAGCGTAGCTTTGTGAAAAAGCATAGCTTTGTGGACGAGACTTCGTCAGGACCTCACAACCCGGAAATGGTCGAAACAGGAATGTTGCGGCAAGGTTATGAGGGTCGCGCCCTTTAGGGTATGTCATTTCCTTCTGGAAAGGGGTGGTATCATGGTATGGAGCCCAGATACTTACTCATGTGGATACACTTTATTATGTGTGATGTTGGTTATCGAGGCCTCGGATAAAGGTCCCAAAGGACCGGGGGGTGGCATATTCGTGAGTTACCTGTTACAGGGGTAACCCGGCCTTGTTTGCAGAGAGCAGTTTGTCTCTCGGGGCGTCCCGCCAGAGGCGTTCCCATGCGGCGGAAGGAAGTTCCTTAGCCTGACCATTTGTTGGAAATCCATTTCTCCAATACGGAACTTGTACGGTTTTAGTTGTAGAACCTGCCATTTACGTACGGTGGTCACCACTGTTTAGATGGTAGCTATAGTAGGCATACGATACTGGTCGTATGTTGGCTAAGATTAATATTATACTTTTGAAATGTTTTTCTGCACTATGCACTAATAATAATATCCAATTGATTTTGCGTAGTAAGCATTTTTGACTATCATAAGAAGAAATCTCCTCCAATTCTGCGTTTGCATTGTGTGTGTGGCGGGAGGTCTTATGGTAGTTTCATTTTCCAAAAGCATTGCGGATTTCAATGTTTAAAATCCTTTTTGTTGTTTGTTTAAAGATAAACTGTTTTTGTTGCTCACACCAGTCCCATGACTGATCCGGAGTTTATTGTTCCCTTCCTAAACTCTGGGTGCTCATAATTTTCCACACGAGCAGTCTAGAGTTGGGTTTCTTTTCAGATATTCAGGTTTAGTAGATTATCTGGAGCTAGTTCATTCATCGGAGTTGCTTATCTTGGAGTTGTGGATTCATTCTTGTCTGAAGATCATTTTGGAGTTATCACTTCTATTGATATTGTTCCGCTGCTGTTGTTATCTTTTCTTTTCCGCTGCTATTTGTTGTATCATATCTCTGATGTATATAGATATTCATTGTATCATCATTGTATCTGGATATTGTATCAGATATTGTATATCTTTATTCTTTTCTTCCGCTGTGTTATTTACTTAGTTGTGTTATAGCTCCGGCGAATCGGATTTGAACGGTCGAATCTGCGGCATTCTAGTACAATGAGAAGTACGGATGTTGATTTTCGAGCGGGCAAAACCCGATACGTCACATATTATCTTGAGTTGTTTGTGTGAGGATAAAACAAGGTATGATTAGTATTACCCATATATCATTGCCCATTTTTATTACATGAATATAAGTTAATGTTTATATAGTACTTATAGATGTTCCCATTTCCAAACTTCTATCTATCCCTCATTTCCTCTATATATTCTTTTTGAACAACTTTCAGTTACTCTCACGAGTAGGCCTATAGTTAAGTATTTAGGGATGTGTTAGCAAGATAGTCGGATCTTTAGGAGTAAGGACACTATGATCTTTAGGACTGTGTTCCTCGAATATCATTATATTTTTATGCACTTCGGACATTATTTGTATATAATGCCATGAATTTATTCGATGTGTCATTTAGTACTCGGTTTGTGTTGAGGCGACGCCGGATTATATTGTTATATTAGTTTTATTCTCATACCATGCCTTGTATTGAATGTTTCTTATATTTTATATGCATATGTGTATACTGGGATTAGGTATATTATTATTCCACTATGATATTATATCAAGATATTAAGTGAGGTTGTTTCATTTAAATTTACCCTGATGATTTATCACTTATGATGTTCAAAATCATATGTGGTTGTTTAGCATTTATTCAGGGTACCATAAATGGTAGGCTATTACACTTGGTACCAGAGCTTTAGTTACCTTATTAGGTAATTAGTGGACCAAGTGAGAATGTAGTATGTCCTAGGAGTAATTGATTGAACTGATAGAGCCGCGTGGTTCCTTGAGCAGTGCCATATGGACACTTGATGAAGCAAGGTACACATAGAGGGTGAGACTAGTTAAGAGATATATACAATACGATGGATAGAATGGTAAGAGAACAAATTTGTATTTTATTATGCTTTTATTATATAGTATATGCACGCATCTAATACATTATCCCAAGTCACACAGTTAGTTATTGCTAGTAGTCTTTCATGACATGTAGCAATGTACAGTCAGGAGGATATGTGCAAGTAAACCAAGGCACATAGATGAAGAAGTCTAATTTGGAATACAAAATTGTTATTAGTGGGTTCGTATATGAAGTGTTACCCCTTCACGGAAGGATTCATGCACACGTCGTTTTTGGGATCGTTAGGAGTATCTTTTCTTATAGAAGTATCTTCATCGACGATGGTTGAGGTGATTCAAAATCCTTATTTTCCATGACTTTGGAATTTCCTACTTTGCTTAGGGAAATCAAAATTGAAAAAAAATACTAGCTTAGGCATGCTACTTTAGGTTCTGGGTTCATCTGGTGATTAAGGTTGGAAAATAGCTAAGTAGGATTCTCCACCATGAGGAAAACTTGAATCAAAAGTGCTAGCATACTTAGATGGGAGATGACGTGAGTATTAGCTAAGATGCTGAAGTATAGCTACAGAGTAACAATCGAATTAGTATGGCAGCATTTAACAAGGTGTTAGGTTGTCTAGTTCATGCAGTAGAGTCATGATGGTTAAATTTTGAAACAGACCCACGAGAGTATGCCAAATTTGGTGGGTCATCCATGTAAAATTGTTTTGCTTTAATAGATTAGGAATTTACGTTAGAATTTTATTTAATTCTTCTATTAGATTTGAAAACACATTTTCTCTGAAATATTTAAATTTCTTGATTCTTCTATTTCATTCAACTTTATAATCTCATGTAGTACTTCATCCTTTTTAATTCTAATGCTGCCGTTTGTTCCATTTCCTAAGAAAAATTCTTAAATCTCTAAGTTTCCTTTCAAATATTTCAGCTACATTTCCTAAAAATATCTAATTATAATTGCTCATAGAAAGCCATTTATTTACAATTAAATATATAAAATTATTTTATAACAACCATATCTTTTTAAATCTAAAAATTTTATTCCTAATATTTTGGTTAGTGGAAGATAAAATAATTGAACAACGATCCCAGTAAATGCTTGGAATCCTAACAACCTTACAGATAAGGAATTTGTCTTCCACTTCATTACTAATAAAAAATCTATCTAAAAGTGCAATCGATGGGCCTTTCCTACCATTCGACCTAGTAAACTATATATTGGTTAATTGTAACTTAGTTATGTTACTATCCACAATAAACTGACCAAACTCCTCCATAGTGGAAAAAACACCTTTCGTAGGAGATCGTTCCTCTAGAAATCTAGTGATATTAAAATCCATAACCATCACCTAAGGACCTAGAGAAGTGATCTAAACTCTAGACACTTGCTGCATAGATCCCTTCGATCTATCTTGGAATTCGGTCTGTAAACATTAGTAACATTTATAATTGAGCCATCACTAAGATCAATGAAAATTATATGCATCGAATGAATTTTAACAGTGGATTGTAAAATTTTAACATAATTTTCTTTCCAACCCACCAGTAATCCCCCAAGCTACCCTTAGCAGAGAGAAAAACTCAATGACTAAAATATAGACCCCTAAACTTCTATGATATTGAAAATTGGGAAGTTTAATTTTTGTTTCTCTTAATAATGCAATATCAATGTTATTTTTGTAAAAAGATGACCTAATTTTACTAAATTTTCGTAAAACATGTAGACCCCTAACTCTAACTGATATATCTCACGGTCCAAGTAATCTAACTAGCTTTAATTTTACTAAATTTTCCTAAAGCATGTCGACCCCTAACTAAGTCCAACTGATATATCTCATGGTCTAACTCCCTACTCCTAATGTACTCAGCATCTAACTGAACATCGTCAAAAATAAATCCAGAACTCCTAGCTAAATAATGCATGTCACTAATAGATAGCATACACAAAGCACAAGAACTATAAATGCTGCCCAAAGGAATATCCATAGAGCTAGAGACATCGAAAACTTTAGTGGTTGCTCTATGAGGCGAACATTCCTCCACATCAATCTAAATACAGATGAACAAGAGCTAGAATCTAGTTCCTCACCATGTACTATAGACCCAGAACTCACCACCCGCTCATCTATATCCCTCTCTGAATATCGTGCCCTAGATCCAGTTAACAAAGCACCAAATCTGGCTCACTATGCACCAAAATTAAATCACCATGCATCGAATCTTGATCACCATGCACAAAGTCGATATCACCATAAAGTAAATTTGTATCATCATGCACAAAATCATGAATTATGTCCTCACCCACCATGCTCACCCTTCGTCTCCACTATCACCATGTTCGCTAGTAGTACATGCAACAATGAACTGATCGTCTAAAAACTTCACCTGATCATTCCCAAACATCTCATCTATAGTATTAGCTAAAATCATAGACCTGCTGCACTTAGAATAGGGTGTACATTATGTATCTTATATGCATATATCACTGTCTACTAACCCCTCATTTTGCTCTAAAAAGACTATTATAGTACAAATAAACCCATGCATATCATTATGTATCTCCACGTTAACAACTGAACCACATTTTTTTCATCACCCTATATGCATGCATATACATCTACATGACTCATAAAACTGTCATTTCTCTTACCATATCTAAGCTCTTTTGCACCTTGAAATGTACCCACCAATAGTTTGGAACCAATATTAATATTAACATAGTTGCAAGAATAACTTGTCCGCATTAAAACTCTTACCTCATTATTACCTTCTTTTTCATCAAAAAATTTCTAGCCCTTTTACAAACTGCGCAGGCCACTTTGGAAACACACAAAACATTATTTTTTCATACATATCACAACTGGTAACACCCAACCTTTTTTGAACAGTATTTCTCTCAATATTGTTCTCTACCCATTCCTCATCCATATCTTTATTAAAGAATCAAGTAAAGTCCTTATCCATGTTAGAGCATCCTCAATAGGGGGTTAGTGAGCCTAAAAATGGGTTCACCATTGACTACTAAGGTCGCTTTAGCGACCTTTGCAATCGGTGGTTTACCCGGCGTTATTAATGCCGAGTAAATAGCCAATATTAATAAAGCTGGGTAAACTAAGGCAAACGATAATAATAATATTACCGTTGCCATGTTGTTCTGAATTTTTAATGCCGGATAATAACCATTGCATTATGGTTATAAATAGGCCAACTTCATTTTCTGAACCTACAAACTTTCTATCTAATTTCTTCTTCCTCTCTTAAACCACACAAGCCGCACTCACTATTAGCCGCAAAAAATGTTGAACAATCAAAGAGAAAAAACCCAATGTCTTCCTCATTCCAATAATTTCAAGAATATAATCGAAATTTTGATGTTTACAACAATTCGCTGCCAAATCGACAAAGCAATTAGAATTATCCACAAAATTCTCAATATACATCCCAATATCATTCGCAATAACATTGGCAGCATATGAGTCAAGGCTACAACGATTAGTTTAGCAACCATCACTCGAATAGTAGTCCACAATATTGATCACCAAATTTTAGAGGTGGCTGCGAGGTAATTTCACACAAACCAACAAATCTAGCAAAAATTTAACTTTTAATTTTGAAGCAATCAACAGTGGTTACAATCAAAATTGAAATGGGTATGAGAATTTATGAAAGTGGGAATCTTGTGGGATGGAAACAATGATTTTAGTCAACAATCTCAATGGAATCAAAGAAGGGAAATTCCAGGAGGAATCAACATAAACAAGTCTTCAGTTATAGAAGTAAATGATCCATTTAAAAGTGTTGCTTCTACTCAACGGAAATGGTCAAAATATGAACAAGAGAAATCTTCTATTTGTTAGCTACAGTGTTCTATTGATGAAAAGAAAGGTACGTCACAAACCAGTTTGTTTCATGGGCATCTATTTCAATCCTTTTCCATGCTTGTCTACCTAATAGTATTCTTAGATTGATTGAATCTTTAAAAACTCAAAGAAGACATATGAATGGGACTACATATATTAGCTTGATAGGTTTTGCCTATCAACCATTCATAGAGTAAATTATTTATAATTACAATTCACTAATGTTTTATGTTAATTTTTAGCCCGAACATGCTCATGAGGCCTATATACAAAAAAATAAAGGAGCTTCTTTCAATCTTTTGCACATTTACAATCTCCTTAAAGATGAAGACAAATGGAGCACAATAAAAAAGAACAACACTGGATATTAGTTTGCACCAAGAAGAATGAATCTTGATTTCAGTACAGGAGATTCCGATGTCCCGGAGCCTGCTGAAGAACAAGAACCCTCACCATTTCGTAGTAGCAATGTAGGGAGGGTAGCAAGAAAATGGAGATTGAAGAATAAAATTGGTTACAGCGTCCATTACGATAAAATTGTCAAAAATGTGTCTGTAGTACATAACGACACAAGACTGTTGGAGGAAGAAAAGGAACAGAGGAGAATGCATAAATAATATGAGCGCAAGGCCAATAAAGAAGAACAAAGAAGAGTGTATCTTCGTTTGCAAGAGTATTTTGAACTGAAAAGAGAGAAAATGAGGCAACGAAAAGAAGACTCCATTTTGGCTATGATTACTTATGACCTCTCTAAGCTCCAACATGAACAGCGTGAGGTAATGCAGAGAAAAATAATGGAACATCGTGCTAGTCTAGCGGGTTTATCTAATTGTTAATCATATGTTGTATATTTATTAGTAAGTGTAACATTGTTTATGTTGCATTAGTTCATTTCGAATTTAATTTTGGTGGAAACTTATGTGTGTTGTAATGAGGATTAATTTTGATTCCATTATTCATTATTAAAGTAATCAACTCGAATACTTATTGAAGTCTATACTATATATTTAGATATTTATTGTAGCTTGTCTCATCTAATCTGATATTTATTGAAGTTTGAAGTATACGTTCAAATATTTATATAACTATACTTTAATATCAATCGTAGATAAACGACATAATAAATCAACTACCCATCATCGTCATAATCATCATCATCAACATTGCCGTTATGGTCATAATATGGAATCTCACCATCAGGGTCATCCCCACTAACTCCAGCATGCCTGAAATCTAAAGCACCACCCAAATCAACTGTCATATCTAGGCGAGGAATGTGCCTTGATCAATGCTAGTATCTGGCCCCATCCTTAATGGTCATCCCATGAACACGTCTCTCTAAATCTAGAACTCTCTGCTCATGCTCATCTTTGCTACATCTGTGCTCTCTGTGTAACATCCCTTAGTCCAACCTGCATTTGAAATAAATCCTCATACGAAAATGATGTTGGATCTGGATAATCAGTGACCGACAAATATGGCATGTCAACAAACCAATCATGGCTGGATGCTGGATGAAGTAGGTATAGATATAGACCATCCATATACTCCATCTAGAATCTTAGGTCGTGGAGCAACAAACCTCTTAGTGGGTGAGATTAGTCATGCACAACTAGGGGTGCAACACTGAGATGGATGGCAGATGGCCCGACTAAATCGTCGGCTCCTTCATGTGTAAAATCCAAAGACAATGGTGTAGTGTAGAATCTATGCCAAAACTGAAGATAATCCATGTGGGGATTAATGAAGTAACTCGCTTCTCACTAGCCGTTCGTCGCTGCAAGCTGTAAGGAGGCCATGGAATAAACTCTGAGAAAAGGAGTATCATGATGATGATCATCAGGAACAATGTCTCCTCCGTATATATGGCGCCAACATCGCTCACCATGATACGACATACAACCAGTCGTAAGAGGAGATGATACAATAGAAATCGTTTGCTCGACAAAAATAATGTGTGTGAAGTACTATGATATGTCCTATATGGAGATCCATCAAACAACTATCCAATAATGTCAGAGCGTGTACGCCTTAACTCTATCTGGTTGCGTGCAACTACAAAGACATCACTAGCCTCACCGCCACATACTCTCCACCTATTCTACGGTGACCGTGCACAAATCATAGGAAATAATAATGATAACCGGTAGTCTCTAGTTGGGTTAACCAGATTATAGCTATAACCGTACCATCAATATTGTAAAACCTCCTAGAAACCACATAATGATGTACCATGACTAGTCACCATACACTGTATGTCCAATGACCTATACAAGTAAGCCATGATAGCTATTACCCAATCGTAAAGAAGAGGGGAAGAAAGATCGAAGTCCGCAACAGCTGCAACATGTCCTAACGGCAGTGTACTGGATGAATTGGAAAAGAAAGGTTTCCCACCATATATAGGACAAATAGCATAGCTATCTCCAAATCATTGGTAGAATTATACTATCGAAGTAGTCTCCTAAAAGTGTCCCTAAAGCAACTAACTATAATCTCTGTACCACTTGATAAGCATGACGGAATAGGAATACTAGGTAAAACATGTAGAAGGTTATCATGTCTTTAGTACAGCTCATCATAAGGTAAAGGAAGGTGTGACCCAACAAAAATCCCAGTAAGCACAACAAAATCTAATGGACTAATGCACATCTCTCCAAAAGCAAAATGAAATGTGTGGGTGGTCTTCCACCAAAAAGAAGCTAATGCGCCACATAATTGTGCATCAAAATTTAAAGTTAACTGTCTATAATTAGGAATACGCAGGGCTAAGAAAAATTCAATGCGGTTTTACATGCAATTGTATACGATAAAAAAAGGATACCAAAAAAAATCCTATGTCGTCCAAAAGTCCAGTAATACGTCGATCGACATCGACTGCTACAATTTCTTAATATAGACAAAAATACAGATGCAAGAGATCCATGGGTTTTCCCTTTCCTATTGAGAAAATTATTTTGGCTATTAACTTCGTAAACTAAATGTATAACTATATAATTTATAAACTAAAATGTTAACATTTTAACAAGCCTATATATAGAACCATACAATTAGTATAGAACCATACACTATATACCATATTTTCTAAATACGTAAATAATTTATAATAATTGATGCTAATCATTATCATTGTATTTTAATTTAAAATTTTATTTACAATGTTGTTGACACGAGTAGAAATGTGTACTTGTTAATTAGGGGAAACACAAAAATTGTTCAACTCCTTCCCCGATCCTAAGTTTTGATCGATATTAAGAGCCCAAAGCAAAGTCTTCGAAAACAATCTCCATGCGCCGCCTTTGAGATACCGTTGTTCCATCACCCTATGCCTTCTCGAAGAGCTGGAGCTAGGATCTTTACCACCATCATCTCCGCCCCCCGCACAATTTTGGGATATAGCTACCGCGAACTATATGCAATATTCTTCTCATTTTTGGGCAATTTTTTTGAAATATATGTATAAAATAGGTTGAAAATGGGTAGGTTCGAGGATTTTTCGAATTGAAATATGGGTTTTGAAAAAAAATTGAGGACTAAGAATAGCCAGTTGAAGAATAAGGTCAGCTAATCTATACTAGTTTATCCGACATTTATAATGCCAGATAAACTAGCGGCTAAGATTACACTAAAAACCACATGCAGATTGCCGTGTGGGGTCGTTTATTTGTTATTTTGTTATCCAGTATTATAAATTCCGGATGACTCCGCATATTTTTAACTTACTGAGTTAAACTGGGGATTAGTCAATGAAATTTGCCAATGTGGCAATAGTGACTGACCCCCACTATTGGCAATGCTCTTAGCTACATTTACATCTATACCAACCATCTTATTTGAATCACCACTACCTATATGAATTAACTCCTTTTCCTTCTTCCTATTTTCAAATTGATTCAAAACAAAAACCATGTCCTTTCCATCACCCACTTCAGTACTACTAGTAAGCATTCCTAGTTGAACAATATCCTTTAAAATGTCATATGCATAGTCACATGAACAACACCCACAAACACTGCCACAAGCATTATCTGACCCGTTAATATTGGCTATAAAAGAAGCTAAAGCATCCTTTGTGCATGTTTTCATGCACACTTCAAGACCAAATTCATTTATATCATACTCTATATTATCTTTAATCCCCAAAGGTTCAGCATTCACTACCAAATGTTCATTATCTTCACAACCCAATAATTTGAACATATTGTAGCAAGTAGGAATAAAAGCACAAGGATTTATATTTTTAGGCTAATTCTATTAACATACCATTTTTCTTCTTTCTCACCCTACTAATTTTTCAAAAATATAATTGACTAATTTACTCTTGTAATCATTTATGCTAATATGACTTTTGTCTTTCTCTATTCTCCATGTTTTCTTCTTCTTTACTGATACTATAAACATGGAAGACCTTAATAATAGTAGAATATGTAAAGAAGATAAATTTTTGGCAGAAGATGGTGATTTTGAAGACGATAATGAAAATGAATCTAGGGTTTTCTTTAAAGGAACTAGGATTTGATAGAACCCAAGTCTAGGCCTAACTTGGATTGTTGGTAAATCTAGTGCGTAACGCACTTGGATTACTATTGAACCTAGTGTATTGTAATACATTGCATAATCAAGAAGTTTTTTTGGAAGAACCATGCTGATTATTTCTAATTGGAAGAAGATGGAAAAAATTTATGAAGAAAAAGTAAGCAAGGGTATTATTGGAAGAAACCAGGGTGAGAAAGGAAAAAAAGGGTGTGTTTTTTTAAATGCTAGAGTGGGAAGTAGGAAAACAGTATGTTAATAGAATTAGCCTATTTGTTGTATATCTTTTGCACTTGTGTGAAACTCATCCACCTCATGGTTAACCACCACACTTTTGCCCTTATCACTATCCTTATATTTAACTTCTTTGATTGAAACAATAGAACAAACATCCTTTGTCCTGTTATTTGTCCCGCTTTCCACTATCAACTTTACATTATCTATCCCCTTCTTTGAATTATCTTGTATTATATCATTGGTTTACACCTGCTTACCACTTTTCCATTCTTATTACTAAAATTTTCAGCACCAAAATCAACCTTTAGAGGTGAAAGAGAGGAAGCATTATCCAAAAACATACCCACTGTATGTTCATTAAAATGGCATAGAATTTTATGGAAAAGATATTTTCCTTCATCCATCTTCACAGGGTCCAGAAAAAATCTCAAGAAATAACCTTTTTAGATTCAAGAACTCTGACATTAAATAAAAACCATGATCTTTCTTACTCAAAGGTTTAGGGATAAGTGGATTTGAAGTGTATACGCATTTCTATTTCTTATGACCAAACTTCCCGCACTTAAAACATCTAACTGGCTTTCGATAATTCTTTGCAATATTAGATTCTCCACCACATCTGATGCAGTAATATTTTCCTTTCTTCCGATAAACCAATGAATTTGTCAATTTATTTTGGTTTATTTATTGCTTATGGAAGCAAATAGAATTACCAACCACTTAAGCATACGAATTATATAGTAAAGCTGATGCTTAATTCGGGAAAGAATATAGAAGATTAGATGATTTCAAATTTGTGAAGAAAAATGGAGGATTTATAAGAGTAGAGCAGAAAAGAGAAGAGGATAAGCAATCATCATGATTCCCATAACTAATTGTTTAATTTCACTTATAAACAATCCTAGTTCTTTTTGTTATTATTTATATAAAAGTAAAGGTTATTTCAATCAACATTACATAATTGGAATTTTGTGTAAAACGTAATTTTTTTGTTTCATTTCTATATTAAAGGTTTGACTTAAATTTGTTAACTTTACATTTAAACATACACTCACACAAACACACATACACACATATAATAAAATACAAATTTTACACACATATGTTATTTTAAATTTAAATATAATTTGCAATCATTTATATATGAATATATATATATATATATATTGTGTGTGTGTGTTATTTTAACTCAAATTGATAAGATGAATTTTTGTATAACTATAAAACTTAAATTCAAACTCGTCTGCAATTGAAACTAAATTTATAATCATTGGTTTTAGATTTTAAAACACACAATAAAGTCAAACTTTACACACACACATACATACAAATCAAAACTTAGGACAACAAAGGCATATGTAAAGGAATAAATGGGTCTATTGTAGTGTAAATCTCAGCACCAACATATTGTCACATTAATATATACACTTCATATTTCTAGCACATGCACAATACACATAATTAAATTAAATAAAGATTTTATTTAAAATATATTAGATTGGATTCAATAATCCTTAGACTTCATAGGCCTAATAGATCCAAAATAATTTTTTTTTAAAATCTACCTATTTCACCCGCTTCCGACTGGTCCTATGATGCCCCACCTCTATACTCACACTAACCAATGACACTACTGGGTAATGCCATCAATTAGTACGAAGAATAAGGTTGTTGAGGAGCGACCATCTGTGTAATTTCTTTGTGCGAGTACCGATATGTCAAATAGTATATCATGCATTTCATTTCAAGAGGAAATCTGACATATCAAATACAAACTCAAAGCTACTACACAGTGGCTACATGGCCTTCAGAAACAAATGTAAAATAAGCATAACATAAATCAGTCATAGATATTCACATCATTAAGGCAGAAACAGATATGAATATAACACATAGAAGTGTACATTGAAGTAGCGGTCATACAATATCCACTACATCACAAAAGAATAGGTACTAGTGCTAGACAAAAGAATATGTATACATCAAGGAGTCTATATCTCGAATGTATAAACACAAAAACTACTAAGCTAAAGTAGTTAGCCAAAAGTCAGAAGCTAGTCCCTGTTAAGCAGTCAAGTGGAAGCACCTGAAACACCTCGGTCTGACCCGAGTATTATTTAAGGAGAAAAATAATAAACGGATCAGTCCAGCTATAATTATCAAGTAAGATGAGATATGATAAGAGATATAACAAATATATATGATAACAACAAAAATCATACAATATCTCAAATCTCCTCAAATACCAAAAAGAATGTCATATTTTTTATTTTTATTCACCAAACCACAAATATTGATAGGGCTTATCAATACAAATCACAAAAATTGGTGAAACACAAAGTCTAGAAGTCAATAATTAGAAATCCAAAAAACATAAAAGGGGGAGGCTATCACAAACGGGAGCATGAAAACTCACCAACACGTGTATCACAAATGGGACGCTATCCCATGGGTCGCTAACCCATAGGCCGGTGCAACGACATAGTACAACGGTACGCCCGAGGAACCTGAAACTCAAATAAGCCAGAACAACGACGTAGTACAACGGTACGCCCAATGAACCAAACTCCATAAAACCCATAGGCCGCTAGCCTATAAAAAACGAGACGAAGTTGAACATAATGGGGTACAGTCCTCCACGCGGACAATGAGACATCGCATATCGCTAGTCTAAACCTCAAAATGATCGTCTTAGATCAATAAGCGTAAATTACATCAAGCTAGTAAATAGATGAGTTTAGCTTCATGTCCCATAACCACTGGCTTAACTTAAATATTTACGAACAAATTGTAGATTTCCACTCGAAAATTGTCACAAGATTTCAATCGAACAAGTCTAAGAATTAACCGACGAAGTAAGCGCAAGCGTTTCATACCACTTGTTTTGCTAAGTCGTTTAATTGATTTCTCGTACGAATGAGATAAAGGTTTGTATATACTAATAGATTGGAAAACAATTTTAAAAATGAGCTTTGTATTGAAAGTAATGTTGAAATCATTTTTGTGAAAGAGTTTGAGTATTTACTACTAGTATAGAAACCTTTGCATTTTAAAGTGACAAATTGTAACGACCCTGAATTTTTGATATTTGAAATGTGAATATTTAATTGAGTTTAAATATTCGAATGATAATTTAATTTGAAATTCAAATATCAGAATGGAATTTGGCGATTAAATTATTGAATTTAATTATTGAAACTGGGTAAAATGTTGTATCTTCAGTTTTAAGCTGATTAAAAATAATCTGAAGGATTAGAAAATTTATATTTATAATTCTGAAGGTACTGGAACTTTCAGAATTGAATTTGGAACTGTTCTGTTCAGTTTTGAATTTATATCGTTTAAATTGAATTTAAAAATAGCGGTCCAGGGCACAGTCTCGGAATTCGACAAAACCAGTTCCATTGGATTCGTAATATTGTATTGTTATCGGATTTCAATTTTCGTAACATTTGGAGTTGTTGTGTGAGCGTACGATATATAAACGCGTTGGAATTTATATTGAAATTTAATTCAATAACTGGTTAAATTTAAAAGGCACCGTAGCTAGATATTTTTCATGCACGCTTCTTTTTCCTTCTCGAACATACTTCCTCGTTCTTTCAAAGTCCAGATGCTTCATTCTCATTATTTTCAGAAAGAAAAATAATAATAATAATAAACGATCAAGCACGTATTCTCTTTAACAACACGTGTCACCTTTTCTCTGAAATTTTCTTACACGCGTATTCATTTCAAAGAAAAATCGAATGAAACATTTTCTTCGTTCTCAAGACAAAACAAAATCAAAAGAAATGGCCTCTGTTCGAAATGAAATCGAGACAAAGCCCTCTGTTCAAAATCGTATCGAAGCAAACTCTCTTCCTCTCGAATCCACGAAGTCGAACTCAAAACCAAAATCACGGAGCTTCAAATCAAACGACACTAAATCAATGGCCGAACGAATACTTTCTTTTCCACTTCAGTTTAAACGTGAATATCCCGTCCTCCCTCCTCTCACTTCAGTTCGTTCGAATAGAAATCGAAATCGAGGCTGAAACCTCTCTCCAATTTAATGGAATCGAAGTAGTGTTCGATCGAAAATGGGAGGGAGATCTCGCGAGCACGAGGGCAGGCTCGAATGGATCGTCAGCGGGAAGTTGGGCCTCGCGTGGTGGCTGTTTGCAACGGCGAAGTGGAAGTGGAGTGCGATACCGATGGGTGTAGTCGCGATGGTGGTAGCATGGTTCAGACGCTCGAGTCGCGTGGGCATACGCTGTCAAGAGGAAGCAACTGGAATTTGGGTTGCTGTTCGACTTCGAAGTGGAATCACGTGGGGTTGGCAATCGAGGCAGTGACGATGGGCTGAAGTCTCGGGTTCGTCTTGTTTGTGGCCACGATCTGGTGGTTTCGGCAGTTAGGTATTGTTTTAAAATTTTAATTTAGTTTAAATTTATATTCATGTATTTATACACGCAGAGAAAAGAAAAGGAAAAAGAAAACAGATAAAAGAAATATATAAAGTTAAAACAGAAATTTTCATTTCAGAAAATATGTATATAGTTTAAAAAACAGAAGATATTTTATATAAATAAAGTTGAGAATAAAATGGATTATTTTCGAAGAGAAGAGTAAAGTGAATATACACATATAATTAATTTCATTTACTGGTAATTTTATAACATACGATAAAGATAGATTGTTAATAAAAATTATCTAATTGTTTTTGGTTGCTGAAAATGATTTTTAAGAGGAAATTTAATAATTAAATTATTCAATCTATTTCAAATGGAAAATTGGAAATTGGTTATTCGAATTATTCGAATATTAATACATTGTATAAATTGTTTATACAAGGTCAAAATCTAAAAGAAAACAAACTGGATTGGAAATGGATTGCAAATAAAAGCAAAGGTGAGATCTTCTCACTCAGATTTAAATTTGAATTGCAGTTATTGATTGTTATTTGGATGTGCTATTAGATATAGTAGGATATATATATATATATAGCAATATATACATATTGGCATATGTATATATTGGATTGATTGATTTCCCGCATTGTATAGCGGATGAGACCCTATTGCACCGTTAGTAAGCGGATGATATTTATAAAATCCTATATACCGCGATATTCCACCTCGAAGTGGAATTGGTATTGTGCTAACATCTGTGGATGCAGGGAAACAGGTTGGAGGGATCCAACAGGATTCCTCAAAACATTTGAATTGATTTCATATGTTGTGTGATTGATTATTTATAATCTGTGTATGATTATATCTGTGATCGTATTGTTGAAGGCTAAAATTTAGCCGAATGTATTTTTGGTATCGTTGGATACCAGAAATAAATGAAATTGGATTTTTGAAATTTAAGTAAGAAATTTCAAGTAAATTCTTTTGAAAGAATTGAATAAATTTAAAAGAAGAAATTTTTAAAAGTGTAAAATTGATTTTTTAAATGTTATCGAATTATTTAAAAAATATGAAAAAAAATTGTTATAAATGGATTTTTAATAGTATTTTTCGAAAGTTAGAAAATTTATTGAAAATGGAATTTTAAATGGTTTGGAAGAGAATAAAGGAATTTATTCTAAATGGTGATAAATTTGTTTGAAATCAAATTTAATAATTGATGTGGTATTTAAAATAAATCCTGGGGAATCCATTTTTTATCGATTTGGTGTTTGAAATAAATGTTTGGAAAATCAATTTGGGAATTCGAAATAAATTTAGAAATCGATTTGTAAAATGATTTGGTATTTGGGATTAAAATTAGAATCAATTTGAAATTTGATTCGGTCTTGAAGTAAATTTAGAAATCAATTTGGAATTTGATTTGGAGTTTGAAATAAAATTGAGAAATCAATCTGAAAGTCGATTTGGTATTGAAAGTGAATATTTGAGAAATGTAAATTCAAATTGGAATTTATGAAATGAAAGGGAATTTGTTTTAAAATATAAACGTTGATTTATTTTAAAGTGTGAAAGTAAATTTACGGATTTTGAACGTAAATTTTAAATAAATCGATAAGGATTTATTTAATTGGTTTAAATGGACCATTTTGAAGTGAAAGTGTATTTTCACTATAAAGCCGAGTATATTTTCCAAAGTAACTTTTAAAATATAAATTAAAAGTTCTAAGTGGATTTTAAAAGATATATTTGGAAATATATTCCGTATAAGGGAATTAATTTGAAATTTATTTTCAAAGGTTGAAAGGTGAAAAGTAATTTGAAATTGGTTTTCAAAGTGATGGAGTGTGGAAATAAATTTACAGTTTTGGAATGTAAATTTGAAATAAATCGATAAGGATTTATTTAAGGGGTTTAAATGAATATGATTTGGAAATTATTTTCAAATGGTTGAAGTATAAACCATATATCGTGAAGATATTTTGAAACTAAATAATTTGGGAAAGTTATTTGAATCTAATGATTGTTGTGAATGTTGTTGATAGTTAAATCACCGACTATCAATATTGCCTTTGAAATGGCACTTGATTTGTTTTTTTAAAACAAACGATTATTATTCGGTTTAGCCGGGAAAGGACCTTTGTGTCAGATAACCCATTTCGAATAATAATACGACGATATGGATCGTATTGAAGACCGGTGATGAAGACCGGGTGTTTATGAAAACGATAGGATGACCTATCGATTGTCTCTGCACCGTTAGCTACGGTATTGAGATTTCCTTTGTGATGGGAAGTTTTATCGGGATTGTGAATATCCGGATTTGCAAGGACTTCTTTTGGAAGTGCCTTCGGTTCTGTTCGAACCCGGAACAGACTTGTATGGTTACGTGTCTGACATTACATTTTGGGATATAGAGCTGATTTCTTTCAAATACATTTCTGTTGGTGGAGGAGTATTTATTCTCTTAGCTTAACACCCTTTTCTGAGACGTACGAGCTCAGAGGTTATGTAGTTGAAATTTATCAGCAATATATTCCCAATTTGGTAATGTGGCATGCTGAGTGTTGCTGTGACGATGATCATTTATTGATCATTTGTGATCAAAGCGTGGCTTTGTGAAAAAGCATAGCTTTGTGGACGAGACTTTGTCAGGGCCTCAACAACCCGGAAATGGTCGAAACAGGAATGTTGCGGCAAGGTTATGAGGGTCGCGCCCTTTAGGGTATGTCATTTCCTTCTGGAAAGGGGTGGTATCATGGTATGGAACCCAGATACTTACTCATGTGGACACACCTTATTTATTATGTGTGATGATGCTACCGAGCGCTCGGATAAAGGTCCCAAAGGACGGGGTGATGACGTATTCGTGAGTTACCTAGTTACAGGGGTAACCCGGCCTTGTTTGGCAGAGAGCAGTTTGTCTCTCGGGACGTCCAGCCAGAGGCGATCCTATTCGGTAGTAGGAAAGGAAGTTCCTTAGCCTGACCATTTGTTGTAAATCCATTTCCCAAATACGAAAATCATACGGTTTTAGTTGTAGAACCTGCTATTTAACATAGCAGCTATAGTAGGCATAGTATAATGGTACCTATGCTGGCTAAGATTAATATTATACTTTAGAAATGTTTTCTACACTAGACATTAATAATAATATCCAATGATTGGCGTAGTAAGCATCTTTGACTATCATAAGAAGAAATCTCCTCCAATTCTGCGTTTGCATTGTGTGTGTGGCGGGAGGTCTTATGGTAGTTTCATTTTCCAAAAGCATTGCGAAATTGTTTTATTCTCTTTGTGAAAATAACTGTTTTACGATCTCACACCAGTCACCATGACTGACTCGGAGTTTATTGTTCCCTTCTAAACTCTGGGTGCCCATAATTTTCCACACGGGCAGCCTAGAGTTATTTTTATCAGGATATTCTGGATATTCTGGAGCTTTGGGGATAAGCTGGATGGCGAGACGTACTTCTGTACTTGTTATTTATTTCCGCTGTGTATTCTGTATGAGGACATGTTTATATAATTGTCTATTGTTGTATTGAGTTGTATATTGACTCTGATTGATGTATGTATAAACTGATATAGTTCTTTGTTTAAAAGACAAGTGATTATCTATTATATTTTGTTCCGCTGTGAAATGTGAGATTCTGATATTGTTTCTGTTTTTCTGTTCTTTTTCTTCTTCTGTCTTCTTCTACCTCTTCTTTTAACCCTAATGGTTCGGTTTTCCGACATTTGATTGCGCGGCATTTGATACAGTGGACGTATTAATGTCGACTTTCGAGCGTCGAAAAATTGTATCGTTACACAAATCATAGAAATGATTGTAAAAATAATCAATCACAAAAAATCCACATTTGACGACGTGAATCACTACACCAAAACAGGTGATTCCCAACGAGTATAACTGTCGCAAACAGTTTCAGCAACGCTTATTAGCGTCGCTGTAGGGGCGTCGCAATTTATTGCCAACGCTTATAAGCGTTGGGGAGTTTAGTTTGCCAACGCTTATAAGCGTTGGAAGGTTGTATTCGCCAACGCTTATAAACGTTGGTGTATATTATTTAACAACGCTTATAAACGTTGACAAATTAACCATCCAACATTGTTTAATTTTCTATGCTGACGCTTATAAGCGTTGGTAAATTTTAATTGCCAACGCTTATAACGCTGAAATATTTTCATTCTCAATATAGTCAATTATTTTAACATTAATAAACAATTAATAACTAACATGATATGCATTATTATACTACATTCAATAGGAACCCAAAATTTACAATATTCATGATCAAATAACAACATAAATTTCATAGTCAACTACTTTATAACAATGTCAACTACTTCATAACAAGTACAATACATAATTAAGTTGGTTAATTCAATACATAATCAACTACTTCATAACAATGTCAAATTGGAATACAAAAGACAACGTAAATTTCATAGTGAAATTCTACAAATACCGAATACGAAACTCCGGCCATATAACGAAACCTCCACTTCATCCACCATCCTTCGACTTCATCAACACCATCCTACTCAACATCGATACCATAATTGCCTGCATCACTCACTGCCTGAACTGCCGAAACACGGCACCATCACCTTCATGAAATCACTACCTCAAACCGCGACCTCAGCAAACTCCAGCAATTAAACTTGAGACGGTAATTATATGATTAACTCCACAGAAAAATGGTAGAAACCTGCATCATAATTGATTATGATAAAACATTTACATAAAATTTCAAACGCAATGACATAAGTTTCAGTGATTTTATTTACCTACAAACCAAACTCCATAGTTTTGTATCTCCAACGCATGCTTTTATTTATTGGAGTTACAAATTGATAACTAAACTTTCTTTTTTCTCAATAAATGAGACTATTTAACAATCAAATCAAATATTGTTGTGAATGGAACGGAAAATAAATAACGGTATATCAGTTTAAAGTTGTACCTATTTGAATCTCAGCTACATATTAATACTTATGGTCAAACTTCCAACATTAAGGAAAACTGAAATTACAATCAACTAGAGAAACTAACCTGCGCAAGAATATCATTCATATACTCACTAGAGTCAGCATCTCCTTGCCCAAACATCCTCATAAGCTTAAGCACTCGAATGTGCAGAAAAGGATCCGTAATCCCAGAAATGTCATACTCAGGTGCATATGGACTAGTTGATACATTCTTCAATATGTGAACCAAACCTTCTGTGCAGTTCTATAATTATGATAAAATATTATTTGATGCTAAGAGATTCCATACCACTACACTACAATAGATGCAAGCTTCTAAAAAAACAGAACAAAAAAAATCTACAAATGACATATAAGATATATTAATGCATGTCCATCATAAATATAGAAATTAGAAACCATTATATTAGTGAATGTGATGTACTGTTCTTAACTAGCCATCAAAACCTCAAATAAATTCCTAGTATATGACATGTAATAAGGGTCTTAACTACAGATGTATATGAGCATGATGCAATTATAAACTATTAATTGCAAATGTATAACTGATTTGCAAGTATAAACATGCACACTACCTTCCTTAAGTATTCTAAAGCCTCTGAGCTGACTTTACATAACTCTGAGCTGACTTTACATAACTCTGTACAGAGCTATACGCCATAGATAAGAACTAGAACATTGCCACACCATAAAATGACTTTACATAGCAGTGATGTTGCAATTACTTGGGGAGGCGATAGAACAAAACAGTCAGGAGACTATCTCCAGCTCAGTCTTGACAGAAATTCGGGGTCAGGCTTTCAATCCAAGGCCCAATACCTATATGGTAGAGTTGACATGGATATGAAGCTTGTACCAGGAAATTCTGCTGGTACAGTGACAACTTTATATGTAAGAACCATGAAAACCTTTTTCACTCGTGCATATTTGATCATTTACACTTCAAAGTTTTATTTTATTTCATGTTTTGCAGTTGTCGTCACAAGGCAAATATCATGATGAGATAGACTTCGAGTTCTTAGGAAATGTCAGTGGCCAACCATACACTTTACATACTAATGTTTTCTCACAAGGGAAAGGGGATAGAGAGCAGCAATTTTATTTGTGGTTTGATCCTAGAGCAGATTTCCATAAATACTCAATATTATGGAACCCACGGCAAATCATGTAAAGTATTCAAGCAACAATTTTGAATTTTTAAGTATACTAGGATTTGCATTATAAATAAACAAGCTAGGCATGCATAGATGTGAGAAAATCAATTAAAAGATGAATAATCAGTGTAGCCAATACTTACAGAAACATTTATGCAGCTTTTATGTAGATAATACACCGATCAGAGTATTTCAAAACTTTGAGTCATCAATAGGCATCCCATACCCAAAGTCTCAACCGATGCGCCTTTACTCCAGTTTGTGGGATGCCGAGAACTGGGCAACACAAGGTGGTCGAGTCAAGACAGACTGGAAACTAGCACCATTTGTCGCATCATACAAGAACTTTAAGGCAGATGCTTGTGTCTGGTATGCAGGAAAAAGTATATGCCCTAAGACTAATAGTTTTTGGTGGGACCATTCTCTGGATGATACTGAGACCCAAAGGCTCAAATGGGTTCGAAAGAATTATATGATTTACAACTATTGTCATGATTATAAGCGGTTTCCTCAAGGTTTTCCTCCTGAATGCTCAAATGAGATTTCTCCCTGATAAATTTATCAAAGAATGTGCATGTTAGATAGAAGTTATATAACGCTTAAATATAAGGAAAATAAATTTGTGGATCTTGTTAAACTCGAAAGCTCTGAGTACTGGTGTGCTTATTGTGAAATGTAAAAACATATATTCTAGTATGTGCAGTTATTCATGTACAACTGAGAGAGATAAAAAAGAATATTGTGGGGGAATTACCAGTTGGCAAGAAGCATCCATGACATACTAAAAGAAAGATAGTGTAAAACTCTAGAAAGATCCATGCTTCCACCAAAAAAAATGAGGGCTTTAAATTTTCGAATAATCATTGAATTGCACTATAGCCTTCAATTTATTATACCTCCCTCTATTTGCATAGCACAATTCACCAAAAGTGATTGCGTTAAAATAGTATGGGTTTTTGAGTGATATTCGGAATATCAATAGATGAACAACAAATTAAACAGTTAGAGAGATGATAACAGGGTGCACTGCACTTTATTATTATAATATAATAACAATGCTTGTTTTGCCTCTACCGACATATACTGTTGTAAAGTTTTTTTAGTTTGTGTGTTCAAAATGCTTAGTTGCATTTTATGGTGTGGCAATGTTCTTGGTTTTAGCACATGCATTCACTTTTCCTCCTTAGCGCACTAGAAAAGCATAACATTTAGTAGCGTCTTGATACTCCAAAACTGCTTTAGAAATTTTCTATTTCACATACTTTCTTTTTCTTTTTTCTTTTTTTCTTTTTTTTACCACGAGCATATTTTCAGAATTGTATTGATGGTGTGCGTACATGATACAATATCATTATTTTCCTATAACGATCAATGATGTAATCAAAGTGGTCACTATACTTTGGTTTTAATTGGATATATGTATATATGTATATTATATGTGTGTATCATGCAAATATTTACACTTTTTTTAGGAATATTAAATTATATTTGAAGGCAAAAGGAAACTAGAAGATGTATAGTGATCACTCCCCACTCACCAAGGTAACGCTAAGGGAAAAAACATATTTACAGAGGTAAAATTACAGTTACAATTCTCTTATTGCTTAAAAATAGACAGGTACAGTTTCTTGAGGAGTGTACGAGGTGAAATCAATAAGTCACTGCTTCTACGTTTGTCGGCATACATAACTAAATCTGCAGTATGTTGCTACAAGGCATTGATGAATCTACTTCAAACCAGAGATAGACTAATCCAAAGGCATGTTATAGTGGACCCTAACTGTGTCTTGTGTAACAGAAAACCTGAAAGTGCTAATCACCTACTCTATAAATGTCATATAGGAAAAACTTTAACAATCTTTTAAATGCTTTGACAGAAAATGGGGAAATAGTCACGGACTTGGAGCAGTTTGAAGTGGATGCTATCAATTACTTCGCTACTCTATATAATGGAACTTATGTTGATAGCTTACCGCATATTATTTTTATTTATTTATTTTATTTTTTTAAACCAAAAAAAATTCATCTATTACGCTTTCATCCTAAAATCGACAAACATGTAAAAGTTAAATGTTCCATAATAAATACAAAATCTATAATATGCAAATAAATGAAACCTGAAACATTATTCCACCAGACAATAATCGAGCACTGTTTTATCTAGGGTGCAGACGAGGATGAATAGGGAATCATACAACAAATTTTCATGTACCAAATCTACTTTACGAATTAACCATTTTCCACCTTACACTATTACAGTACTGGCATGAGCTAGACCCAAAAAAAAAAACACAAATACATTATTGTACAAATGAATTCAAATCGTGTCACGATACCTCCGGTAAATGGCATACAACCAAAACAATATAAAAAATATCATTTATTCCACTTCCACCCAGAAATCGACAAACACGTAAAAGTTAATGTTCCATAAGAAACATACATCAAATTCTACGTTAGCTAAAGCATAATTCACCGATATTAACCGAAAATACAAGATCTATAATATGCACATAAATGAAACCTGAAACTTTCATGTATCAAATCCATTGTCAATAGAACAACAAGCATACAATACAACTCAAAAAAGGAAACGATACAGAATTAATAAATGCCAGTGAATCCTAACAAATTAGGAATTCAATTGCTTTGAATCAATAACTAGGATCAGTTTTTGCAAAAATGTAGCCAGATCTGCCCACAAAACATAGCAGCCGGATGGAAGATTTGCATTGATTACTTAAAACACAGAATAAAGTTATAAAATAAAAAAGGAAGAAGAGATAATCAGGATTTCAGAAATAATCACGATTTCAGAAGTTGCTACCCGTCATGGAGACGGAAGGTTGCTGTTCCAGGCGTCATCGGATTCAAGTCCAGGAATGAAACAGGACAACGACTGGAATGTTACTGGCACACTCCTTAGTTTTGGGAATCATTAATAAACAATAATTCCGCAAAAGGTAATGGTAAAAGATAAAAAGAAACTTAACGTTAAATGAGGGAAGAAGTTGAGGAGTTACCGCATATTAACTGTTGGTGGATTATCAACTAGTATGGGATTCAACTACTTTAATTTAATCTCAATTCACGTAAGCAAGTAGAAGAGTGAAGAAAGTAAAATCGATCTACAATCGATCAGAAGATGATGAAATGACAGCGAAAACAACAACAAATCAAATTGCCCTAGTCGAAAAAAGTATTAACCTGAAGCCTTGCCGTAGTCGATTGCGAACTGGAGCCTGCCGCCGCCAAAAGTGGAGCCTGCCATCGCCAAAGGTGGAGCCTGCGAATTGGAGAATGAATGTCAGCTGCCGTCGCCAAAAGTGGAGCGTTCAGAGAGGGAAACGATTTGGGGAAAATGCGGCCAGGGATTAGCGTGGCTAGGGGTAAGCGTGATATGTTATTCAATTACAATTTTGCCCTAGTATATTTCAATTAACTCTAATTAAACCAAGGCTTACAACGAAAATAAGTGTCGTCGTATTTAAAAGTGTAAATTTTTATTTTCAATAACACTTATATTGGATAGCGACACTTATTAGCGAGACTAAAATGCAACCCATATAAGTGTCGCCAAATGAAAAAAAAAAGTGTTGCCAAATGACTGTTTTGGTGTAGTGAATTAAAACCATGAAAATCGATATCAAATGGACATTCCCAAAAATCCAGAAAAGAAGTCATCAAAGTCGATAATAAATGACAACAACTAAACGGATCAACAAAAATCGATAAAAATTGGAAATTTGCATAAAAACAGGCAAATTGGCTGATTTTAACAACGCCAGACGTCTGGTGGTTCTCCCAAACGTCTGAGCTGAAGGTCTGGAATTTTTTTAGATCACTTAGATGTCTGAGCCGTAGGTCTGGAATTTTTATTCCTTTGCCTCAGACGTCTGTGCATTTTACCAAACGTTTGAGCTGAAGCTCGGGGCAAAATTTGCCTAGGCCATTGATGGCCAATTCAATTCGAAAGCAATCGAATGAGCAATGGTGGCTAGGGATTTATGCCAAACGACAACCCAGCCTTCTAGGCTCTTCAATACACTCCAAACAACATGTTCAAACATCCATAGTAGGATTTTCATAGATTTTGACTTCAAAATACAAAAAATTGGAAAATTCACCAAACCAATCCAATTAAAAAGCAATTGAACATGAATTGGATGTTAGGAATTCATACCTAACAACAATGAAAGCTATAGACATAGATGTGAGTTCAAGAACTCACTTTTAAACTCAAAAACACAATTGAGAAGCTCTAAAACAAGGAAAGATCAATCTCTCTTCAACTTCAACTCTAGAAGCTCCAATCTATGATCATATACAAATATTTCCTAAGTTGGGTTATAGGAAATTATGAAAATTGGAGAGGGATTGAGATGGAGAAGACGAAGAGGATGCTTACCTAAGCTTCTCATTGATTTTGGAACTAGAACTTGAATTTCCTAAGAATCTAGGGCTTAGGAATTTTGATTTCCCCCCTTTTCCCCCATTTTTCTTTTTTGCTTTGAGTGTTAGGAAATTATGAGTGGAATGAATGAAGAGGAGAGGAGTTAGGGGTGTTTTGTAGAAGAGTTTGGGTTAGTGGGCTAGAACACAAACCAAAGCCCAAACAAAATACCAAAATCATAATCAACTCCAAACATATTAATGTTTATACTCAAAAAAGTTGTAAACGTCGTTTTGAACTCAATGGAAGTGGTCTCGAGTCCGGATTTGACTGTTTAGAAAAGTCACATTTCGGATTTTAAATTCAACAAACGATGCTATATTTAAATAAAACATTTAAATATATACTCATAAAATATGCGGGTTGTTATAGGTCCGGTTCCTTCAACTCCTACAATTCATCCAAAATTCATTTAACAAAATAATAAATAATTGTTATAAATTATAACGGGTGAAGACACACATAATGGTTATGGTCAATATATTTGATTAATTATGGGTTTGAAATTGAATTCTGCATATAAATTATTATATACAACTTTTCAGTTTTAAATGCACCCATAATTATTTAAAGAAAGTGTCAATTAATGGGTGGCCCAAGATCATGCCTCTACACATGCATGGCTGGCTAGATACAACAGGGGAGGTTTAGTGTAAAAAGGAATAGGTATGCAAGGATTGATGGCTAACTATTGCACATATTAATGAAGTTTAATTGGAGAATTACAGATTGAACAGTCTTGATCTCTTTTATGGATAACCTCCTATGGAATCTCCACTGTAACCAATAATGAAATAGAAAATAACTACAACTACCTTTAATTCTCATTTTCTCCAAGTTAAATTATTCTCCAAAGTAAATTTGCAACATATATTTGAAGTTGGAAGGATTCTTTCTAAAAGGCGAACCGACAATCCAATGCATGATAACTAAGCATCATCAAAAAGGTAAAATTCTCATACATATGTTTTGATTCATATATACATATGTGTAAATGTATGTATATGTGTGTATGTCTATATATATATATATATTGTAACGACCCACCTTTTCGACCATCGAAAGTCGACATCTAATACATATACCATAGTCAAATGCCGAACATCCAATCGTCGGAAAGGCGAATTGTTAGAGTAAAATAAAAAGAAAAGAACAGAGAACATGGAAGTCGGAATCTCACAGCAGAATGGACAACATTAATATAACAAAGACAGTAAAAACTAACATTCCAAAATACAAAGTACATCAGAGTTAAAAAAAACCTTATCAATTGGACAGTTATAAAATCTTGACCTTACAATTGCTGATAGGTATATATATAATACAGTGAAAAAATAAATTACTACGACAGGTGAACATGACTCTACTCCATGAGCTCCATGTCCCCCCCCCAATGGCAACCTGGAAAAATACTCGGTCTGACCGAGCATTATAATAAAATAACACCTGGATCAGTCTTGAAAACGAGCGTGAGAAAACTCAAGTAATACGGCTAAAATTAAATAATTTTGTAGTACCACGTCGCCAAACGCAGAATGGATTTTCCCCCACAAGAACAACATCCATATATAAAGAAATGGAAACAATCAAAACAACAATCCAAATAAGAAACGATGTACATAGATAGTAACAAAATCCAAACTTATAGAATGGACAAATATAATTAGACATCGAGAAGAGCTTCAGACACTTCTCGATGCAAATTACGAAACACAATTAAAAGATTTGAATTGAATAAGGAAAGGAGAAATTTTCAATAAATGACTAGGAGGGTGCACCCCCTTACCCGCTCTTTGGTTTTAGTCATTTTTGGCAAAGGATATCAACACTCGAATGAGTACAAATCGTCTAGGATTACGTAACACAAAATATGAAGAGATCATTTCCAAGGTTTAAGATAGAAACAAGGAAAATGAATTTATCCAACATAACTAGGAGGGTGCTCCCCCCACACCGAAAGTATACCTCTAGATAAAATATACTTGAGAGTCCACGTCAAACATGCAACACTCTCAGGAACTTCCAAGTTAGACCTCGTTGAATCCATAGGCATCCGAATATACTTACATCAATGTATGCATGCTGCCGACTTAATGTGAATATACCCTAATGGGTGCGACCCACATGGCTTGGCTTTCACTCGCTCTTTGGTTTTATTTTTCCATAGTGTTGGATGACAATGCTTAAAATGAGCGATAAATTGTCTTAGAATGACAAAGCACAACAATGAGTAGGAGAGTGCACTCCCCTTATCTGCTGTTTGGTTGTAGTCATTTTCAATAAAGGATAACAAATCTCAAATGAGCAGCAAATTGTCTTAGAGTGAAGAAATATAAAGAAGGAAGCAAAGTCAAAGTCGATAGTTGATAAATCAACTATCGGGAATGATAAGATGGTTGTTTTCACTTGGGCTTGATTTTCACATCACAATACTTTTAAAGACACTTTAAAAACATTTGTTTTAAAATATTCTTTTAAAAGGACAAATAATGGTTTTTAAGTGTTTTAAAACCAAGGTCAAAACAAATGTCAAAACATTCTTTATTATAAACCCAAACAATTTACACTTAGTTTTATTTGAAACAAGGGGGAATTAATTTAAAGGACAAAGATTTGTATATTTTTTGCCTCAAGGACACAACCTCAATATTTTTACCATAAGGACAAACATTCTTCTAAAAATTATTCATAAGGACAAATATTTTCCAAAATTATTCATAAGGACAACAAAACTGCTACCAAACTAAAAACTGATACCTAAAAACTGTTACCGATAACTACAAACTGATACTATCAATGACTAAAAACTGATACCTAAAGAAAGTTGTCCTTCAGGATAAAATATTGAAGGCCTGTCCTTGAGGCAAAAATGCTGAAATTTTTTGTCCTTGACAATAATTTCCTGTTGAAACAATTCCTTTTAAAAGATCTTCTTATTTATAAACTATTATTTATAAATTTTAAAACAATATTTATTATCCCAAAAGATAATAAATCAATTAAATTACTTTTATAAATTTTTAAATCAAAGGTTAATCATCACGAAGGATAATTTATAACATCCTTTTATAATCTTTAAAATCACATTAATTTTCCTAAAGGAAATAAATCAAATTAAAAATCCATTTTTATAAATTTAAACCAACATTAATTATCCAAAAATATAATTAATCACATTTATAATCTTTCATAATTTTAAAAACAATATTAATTATTTCGAAAGACATTTTATCAAATCTATACTCACTTTTAATAAACCAATCAAATATCTTTATTAAGCAGTTCATTATCTCAAAAACACCTTTATTTAATCAATAAATTAACTTTTAAACCTTATTAAATTAGATCATTAACTTCAATACACTAAATAAGTTATCTAACTTTAAAACACTTTTATTAAATCGATTAATTTACTTTAAAGTCTTTTATTAAATCGATTAATTAACTTTTAAAATACCATTAACTAAAAATATTAACTAAAGTCAAATGTCATTTATTAAAATGATAAATTAGATTCAAACATTGTTAATTGAAATGATTAACTAAATTTAAAACATCATTAATTAAAATAATTAATTAAACTCAAATATCATTATTCAAAATGGTTAATTACTTTTAAACATCATTGATTAAAATGATTATTAAACTCAAATATCATTAACCAAAATGATTAATTATTTTTAAACATCGTTAATTTAAAAATGATTTATTAAACTCAAATATCATTAATTAAAATGATAAATTCATTTAAATATCATTAATCAAAACGATTAATTAAATTTAAACATCTTTAGTTAAAATGATTTATTAACTTAAAACATCATCACTTAAAATGATTATTAAATTCAAATATCATTATTGATTAATAAACTTATTATCATTAACCAAAATGATTAATGAATTTAAATATCTATTTTGTGAAAATACAAGCTCAAGACAACATACATGAAGGGTTTAGGAGATGATATTCAATAATTGGCGTTATAGCAAAAATTGCTATAACGACACTTAAACAATTTAAATAAAATATCACGATTAATTACAACTAAACATTAATATAAGCAGAATAAAAAAAGAAATAATTATTGGCAAAAAACCCCTCAGGGTCTCTCTACAAATATTCCCTACAAAACAATGGTCACAAATAATATATATAACCATATGGGTTCACAACAATCAAGTTAATATGTCATCCGTTTTCAAAAACGGAATTTCAACTAAGCAATCAATTAAACAACAATTTAACTAACATCCAAGTAGTCAACAATAGTTTGTAGTATCACATATATTATATAGTAAATTTGAAGGTGAGTAAACTCACAGAAATTCCAGTTATCGCTGAAGCATTCCATTTTTGAAGTAAAATCGAACGAGGATTTGATTTTAGCACAAAATTCCATTAGCTTCTGTTCCTACCAATCCAATCCAAAGCGTAACGTTCGACGCTACGAGTGCAACGCAACTGACCGCATTCGATTTGGACCTAATATGAACAAGTTATTGATTATACAAGATCCTAGAATTAAGTAATAAAATTATTTCACTAATTACAGTCATTAGAAATTTATTAACCTAGATAGGGACTAATCCATCTTCCCCAAATCTGGACTTTCCCCCAAAAATCATACCCCGTGCACCTATATCCATCAGTGCATACCGTGCACCTCCCTCCTTACTTCGACCAAGCCACAAGCCTCCGACCATCGCTAGCGACATCACCTATGCGAGCTGAGCCTCCATTCACCATCCCGAACGCCTCCAGTCTCTGCCTCTGAATCATGACCTTCCACTAGTAAGCGACAAACAACATGTCATATTCCACCAAGTTGAACTGCACTCCTCCGAAAAAGTGCCATCCCATTTGTCTTCGCTTGAGAAACTTGTTCCTACTCTCGCCTTAACCTAACTCCAACCTCATCGTTACCCAATGGAAACCCTAGCTCGATTAGGAATGTCGACCGAACCCAAAACATGCCGCACCCAACATAGCCTACCCCAATTCGAAGCTTATCTCCATACAAGCTCAACGGAGCTTGTTTTGCAACTTTTAATGGAGTGGTTGATTTGATTTTCATTTTAGAAGGAGATGCATTGTTTACGGTAATGATAAAATAAAAGGAGAAGGAGGAACGAGAACTGAAAGGGGAAATTAGGAGGTTACATAGTTTTATAACCAAATAAAATAATAAAAAAAATGATTATGTTTACTTTTTAAATATCAAAATCAATTTCTTAAGCCACCAAAATGTTTTGAGCCACAAAAATGACCAAGCAAGGATAGACAAGATGAGTGTGCCAAGATTTGCAAAGATTTGTGATTGTCGGCATTTCACGCACATATTCTTATCTGTATATGGACCCCGAATGGCAAAACAAAAATACGATCGCGCTAAAAAATGCGACATGATTTCAAAACGATAATAAACTACATTGGTTATTACATTTTGTCAAATCTCAAAAAATATCATCGTTTGCCGAAATAACGTCAAATGACAATTTAAATATTTTCCAAAATAAAAATTATGGAAAAATACAATAAATTAAATTAAAAATACATCATTAGAAATCGAATCGTTTTATTACCAATTGATTTTCTTATTATTTATTCGACCCATTTATTATTGTAAATAAATTTACAAAATGAATTCACCATTATTATTTATAAATTAAAAGGAGTTAAATAAGATTATTAAATCAATTTGATTAATATTTAATTCATTAAATTATATTTAATTCACAATTCAAATATTTAAACGATCCTTATATTTGAATTCAAGTTATTAAATTCCAAAATTCAATTAGTTAAATATTTGAAATTAATTAAATATTAAAAATTCAATGACTAAAATCCTGGGTTATTACACACATACATATTATATACTGCATTTAACAATTTAGAAAGTAGTAATTTTAAATACAATTTGAATATATACATATATAAATATATTTTATATTACACACACATACATAAATACATATATACATACATATATCACAAAGTCATAAATATTCTATAGATGCATATAAATAAGTGCTATTTTTTTGGATTATGAATATGCAAATGAATAAATATATGTAACTGTACATAATTTTGCTACACACATTAGTTTGTAAGCCAATTTTGGAAAAATGGTTATAAATTGTCTTATGTAATGTATATATACATACATATATACATATATTTATATATCCATATATATATATACACATATCTTATTTTACATAATATACAACTTTAACATTGCTTTATCATGTTACTGTTTGATATTAATGATATATAAATGGAAAAAATTTCAAAGTGGGCTGATTTTCAAAACTATATCACATTCAGAGCCTGTTTGCAAACTTATTACCAAACAATGCTAGTTTGTTCCCAGTCAGCAGCCACGCCAGCGAAGTTGTAACTGCCTTCGTATAGGCACAACTATGAGTTGCGCCTATAGTGAAAAAGAATAGGCGCAACTCATAGTTGCGCTACATCATACTTACGGAGCGCAACTATAAGTTGTGCTAAGTGTTGCTGCTATACAAAAGCAGCAGCCCCCACCTTCCACCTCTCTTTATTATTTACTGCCCTCCATTGCTCAAGCTCAAACCCAAAAGCCCCAACCCCAAATTCATTGACTTTTTTATCAATTCCACTCAAAATCTTAACATTTCTTCACCAATCATCGATTAGAACAAAGCTATAACAATGGAAGCAGGATCTTCTTTAACACAATATGATTTTGGTATTTTCTAAACCCTATATTTTTAGTGGTTGTTTCTAATTTACATTTTATTTGTTTGTATGCATAATGACAATTGTCAAATAGCTTGTTGTGGTCATATTCATATTCTTACCATTGCATCAATCCTAACTTCTAATTGATGTCATTAGTTTGCATTTTCTTGGCATTACCTTTCAGAACCAGAATGCGGACCCGTAGATGGTAGCATGTTATATTTACAGGATAAGTACTGTACATATTTTGAAGATTTAATAAGGGTAATTTTTTGTATTTGCTAAGTACACTAAATAATTAAAGAATTTTACCATTTTGAACTAATTATACGTTATAATTCTCTGTTTTGTAGAATGTTTGGACCATTCTCCTAGTTTTGAAGACTCAATGGAGATGGTTGATGACCATCGAGTTCAACATTTACTTCATCAAGCGGGCTTTTTGTGATAACCCAGATTTTTGGAACATCTGTTAATTTATAATTAACTGGATTGAATTAGTAAAATGCTGATTTATAAGTGAACAAATAAAATTCTGATAATTAAAAATATCTGAATTGTATATAAATGATTTGAGTTATAATAAATGTTGGATTATAAATACCTGAAAATATTAACTCTTATAATAAATCAATAAATATATATATATTTATATGAATAGATATATGCAAACTCTATAATGATGAAAATCTTAAGTATATACATATATATAAATCCATTGTGAATATATAATCACAGTAAACATATTAATATAATAATTTAACAATAATAATTTGATAACCTTCTTTAAAATAAAATATTCTCTATATACATTGTGAATAGGAAGTTTTGGGTTGAATTTAATATAATAATTTTCAGAAGCTATTTAAGGTTAAAATTCTATATTTTCAAACATAAGATAAATATTTATTTTAAATATGTGATAGCTTAAATAAGATTTAATAAAGGTTTAAATTCACATGACTAAATATGGTTTGTATAAATAAAAGGAAATATATTAAAACTAAATTGTAAAATATAATATAAAAATTATATAAATATATTAAAAACATATATACACATAAGTTAACAAGTGTAAATCATATGATGAGGAATTAAACAAGTGTAGCCTAATGGTGACATGAAATAAACAAGTGTCACATATCTTAAATTTCTAGATTCATTTAAATTTAATAAAATGGGGATGAACCAAGTTATATAAACACATTTAACCCTACACTTCATTTTTTCTTTAATTTGGTCTCAAATCCAAACTGAGCAAAATATTAAACCTGGAAGTTGAAAACATAAACCAGAAAATCAAACAATCGAAACCCTGTAAACATTATTCAAATCAGTTATTCTAAAGCCTGTAGCAAATTCAAACAAGGGATTCAACTCAAATAGCAAACAAGATTCAAGGATCATCTTAACATAAATTCATCACTAAATCAATCCAAGTTCCAGTTTCAAGTATAGATCAGATCAAACTAAAGTAAACAAAATTTCCAGATCAGTTTTCAAATTCAAAAGCATTCCAGGATCATCAAAAACCAGGCTTCTCTGTTCCAGGATATAAGGTGAGTAAAACACAATATTTAAGAACTTAAGTAAACTAAGATATATGCATATGATTCTTGAATTAATTGTGCTTGCATGTGTATTTTTAAGTATGTATCTCTATGTATAAATGTGTTTGTTCTGTGCATGTTAAATATACTTGATCTTCTCTGTTATCTTAGTTACAGAGTTGAAAAATAAACAAAGAAATTCAATTTACATTCATCTAGTCACTGATAGGCTTAGAGTTTCAAACAAACAAGTTTGTTTAAACATAAATTACGATCTAAAAATAGTTTTAAGTATGATTGTGATTTATGGCATCTGGGAAATTAGTTTTTCAAAGAAAAATTTAAAATATGTAAAATTCGAATGTTGTAAATTGTTGTTTAAATTATATAACTTGAAGCATCTTTAGAAAATAGGATTTTTAAGATGAAATTGGTAATTTCTAGTTTAGTATAGGTTGTGAATTTAAGAGATGAACGGAAATTGTAATTTCGTCAAATTCCGGCAATCGATGGAGTTTTGGGTGACGAGTTTGATCGTGATGAAAGCTAGGGGGATAAGGAGCATCGGAAAAATGTTGGACAAAATTATAGATCATCGGCGCGGCGTAGGTTCGTCGAATTAGGGTTGAGTAGCAGTTTTCGTCGAATAGGTTTGAGGTGTTACTGCCTCATCAAGGCTTGATCGGAGTAGACCGGACTTGAGGAAAAGATGCGTTGGTCGATGGCGAAGCTATAGTCATAACGAACGGATAGCAGTTGGTCAAGATCGTCGATGGCGAAGGGATTTTGGCGAATAGGTTGGTTCCAGTTTTTCTATCGAGCAGTTAGATTTCAATTTACGTCGCAATTGACGGATTTGGATGGTCGTAGCTTTCGTAAGAGTCGTTGGAGACTTGTAGACATCGTCGATGGTGATCAGATCGGCGGTGGTGGTTCGTGCACGTGCACACGAGGAGGTGTGTATCTGTTGATCTTTGGAAGATCGGGGAAGAAGAGGAGCACGGGTCGATCTCGAATAAATGTAGTTTTGTCTCGGGTTCTGATTTGTGTTGTACGCGAGTGATTTTCAGGTTTAAGTACAGTTTTAAATTTAAACAAGTTTTTTTAAAAAAAGAAGAAGAATGAGAAGAGGGAAGGTTGAGCTCGGGATTGAGGTTGGGTAAACCTATGTTTGTCTCGGGTATGTTGTGAGGTAATTATCTAGTCTTAAAATTTAAAATGAAAATTCAGGTTTAGACTAATCTTCCTAGAACGATTTCTTTTAAACAATAATGGTCTATTTAAATGATTGGGTAAGTAAAAGTTTTATAATTCAATTTAATTTAGATTTAGTTAAATCTTAAGTTTATTTAGAACTTGATTAATAATGTAATTAAATAATTAAGAAGGATGAAGTGCTTTATCATTAAACTTAAGGACTCGTGTTAATTTACAAAGTAACGATAATCAATACCAAGTTTATTAGTTTCAGATAAAGATTAAGAAAGTGGTTAAGATAAATGAATTATCTTAAAATTTATTTAAAGTTTGAATGATTAGGATTTATTAATTAGTAAATTAATTATTAATTAAAGATTAATAATTAAGGGTTATAAATTAATTAGAGATTAATTTATTGGAAATTAAGGATTAAGTAATATAAGTAATTAGAGATTAATTACTTAAATGATAATTACTTAATGTAAGTAATTAAGGATTAATTACGTCAAGTAATAAATTAAAGTATTAATTAATGTAGGTGATTAAGGATAGTTAATTACTGAATGAGATTAATTAAGGACTGATTAATTAAGGATAGTTAATTACTGAATGAGATTAATTAAGGACTGATTAATTAAGGATAGTTAATTACTGAATGAGATTAATTAAGGACTGATTAATTAAGGATAGTTAATTACTGAATGAGATTAATTAAGGATTGAGTAATTAAGGATTGATTAATTTAGGAAATAAATCATGGATTAGTTAATTAATGAGTATGATTAATTAAAGGATAATTAATCAATGACAGTAATTATCGGATAATTAATGTGAGAATTAATTAAGGATAAATGTAATTAAGTAATGGTTTGTAATTAATTACTGTTGAGTAAGCAGGATTAAAATGATTAAAGTAATTAATATAATTAATTAGAAATGGTAAATCTTGCTTATGAATGATTGGTTGATATTTCTGATATGAAATGTTTTGTGATATGATATGTTTGATTGAACAATGATAATGTGGTTATCTATCATAATGTGGTTATCTATCGATGATAAATTACTATGTAAAAGTTGGCATACTGTATTTAAAATTGAATTGTATTCACTTGAATAACTTGGGTTTAAAAGAACATTTGATTCGAAGAGACCGGGGTCGGGTATTAGTAAATACCCGAAACCACTTCGATTTGGAATCTATAGTAAATTCTTTATAGATTTGATTTGTGAAATCAATAGGCTGGAATGGAATAATATGGACCATTGAAACTAAGTAAGGATACTTAGGATTTGATTTGTGAAAATAAGTGTTGACTATATAAGTTGTTTACTTATAGAAAAGTACGAGTTACCCCGGGTTTAAATAAGTTCTATGAATTGAAATTTCATGTTAGATGAGTTTACTCACGCTGGTTTCCAGCCTGACCCGGGTGTTACTTTGATGTAATGCTCGGGTCAGACCGAGTATTACAGATTTTTCAGGTAAGGACGTTCTGGAGCTCATGAGGCGAGCTGGATGGCAGGAACGTATAGAGAGTGATATATTGGTATTTATTGGGACGAGTTATTTTAACTGTCCAGTGATTGTGAGATGTTGTAACTCTGATATATTAAAATGTAATTGACTGATACAGTTTTCTTGTATAACTGATATTATTATTTGATATTGTATTTTAATCCGCTGCGAATATGAGAATCTGTGTCTTGTTCTGTTTCTTTCTTCTATCTCTTTTCTTTTTCTTCTAACTATCTGGAATTTTCGGGTTCGAAAATTCCGGGTCGTTACATTTGGTATCAGAGCTGAAGGTTAAGCGAGAACCTTGGCTCTGGTGGGATTACTCATTAAGGATAGGGTCAATGGTACCCTAGAACGAGTTGAGTGTATATATATATGAGAGCGTATTTGTTATTTTCATATATAAAGATTTCAAATGATTTTTATATAAGATTATATTTGATATATAAAGCAATATTTCTTTTAATATATTAAAGAAATTGGTGTTGAATCATTGGAATTAAATAAGATAATAAGAATTAAGTGGTAATAGAAATACAACGAAATTGAAATTAAATGAAGATAAGTTTGAAATAGAATTCAAACTGAAATTAAAATCTTGGATTTATAGAAGTGTTATCAAGAATAAAGATAATAATGAATTGTTTTCCAGATATGATAATCTTGGTTATTATCATAAATGGTAGTTGTGTTTAACAATGAATGTTGTTAATGACTAAGCAAAATGAAATATTTTAGGGAAGTAAACTTTTAGGTGAATATGACTTATAATTTGTAAATTAAATTGGATTTAAATTGTGAAGTTTTGAATCCTAAGTTTGAAAACATTTGAAATTGTTATCAAAATATTAAAAGAAAAGGAATAAATATTTTTCAGGTTGTTTTTGAATATGATCTTATTTTAAAATAAGAGTTGTTTGGAAAAAAAAAATTGTTTTTGAATTAAACCAAGAATGGTTTAAAATTTAAAGTATAACTTGGTGTGTAAAGAAAATGTATATATGAGGAATATACATAATACCAATGATGATTTGAAATGAACACTTAGTGTTGAGTTTTAAATTGGAATGTGATGTAAAACCCAAAGTAAAGTAAGTTTTTAAACTTAAAAGGGGAAAGATTATTAATCTGAAGTTTAAAATTTGAATGGGAATTCAAATTGTGTAAAGTTGACTGGAATAAGTAAATATAATTTAACTTAAGGAAGTTAAATAAGTTTAGATTGAACAACTTGAATTGGAAATTTCAAGATGAAATTTAAATTTAACTTGGGTAGTTAAATGATTAATTTAAATAGGAGCTATGAGTGATCTCAAAATGGGTTTGAAATCTGGAAATTGAAAATGGATAATAAATTAGAATCTGAAATTTAATTGTTTTTGAATTCTTATTTGAACTTTATAATAAGTTAAGTAAAGATAATTTTAAAATGGAATTTGGAATTTGGATTCAGAATTTAATGGTTTAAAGATATAAGTTAATTTGATTTAAGAAATTAAATCAACATTTAGAAATTTAACTCGAATTTATATAAATTTGAGATAGCTTAAAATTGAGTTTTAAATTGAAATTTGTTCAAATGGAATTTGATTTGAATTTGGAAAGGAATTAAGGTTAATTCAACTTGAATTGGGATTAAATCAATTTCAATGGAAATTGAAGTTATTTAAATTGCAATTGAGTTAATTTAAATGGAGATGGAAATTTAAATTGAATTGATGAGAATTGAACAGTTTGGCTCTGGATTATTTTCAAAATAAATTGTTTTAATACAAATATATTTTTCCAAACTATTTACTATATAATCTTTCTTCTTAAACCCCAAACTATCTCATACTTATTTTACAATTATTTTGGAACTATTTAACTATTTTGAAACTGTCTTATAAACTAATTACTATTTTTCAGTTACCTACATTTAATCACTATTTTAAATCTATTTTGCAATTATCTAACTATTTTATATCTACTTAACTATTTTACAGATATTTTACAAACTAATAACTATTTTTCAACTACTTATCTATTTTAAACTTTTTCAAGCTATTTTTAAATTTAAATCGGTCAGAATTCAAACTGTTTGTAATTGAAGTAATAACTCAATTGGAAATGGAAGCAATTGAGATTAAGTGAATGAAATTAAAGGAAATATGAATAGAAAAGGAAACTGATTTGGCTAATAACCAATAAAGATAAATACGTAGGATATACGTATATTATTCTATTCGCATAGTGATTTGATCAAGATTCGAGCACAGAATTTCGAGATAGTATTATCGATCCGAGTTGGGATTTTTCGCTCGATTTTCGACGGCGAACATGGATATGGATTGTTGATTGGTTCTGGATATTCTCTATCATGGCTACGACTATGCAAGGAGAATGACGGTTTCTGATCAAGAAACCAGATCTGAGTCCGCACTAGGAAGTCGGGTGGACGATACTAGTTCGGAAGTGGAATTGTGTGATCGATTGAGTGATCAGATTGATATTGTGTACGGATGATATGTATGCATCGTACGGATTTGAATGAAATTGATATTGAAGATTGGGGATAAGAACTGTAAAATGGTTTTTGAAAAGAAATATGGTTAATAACTTTATAAAAGATTTATCAAATGTGAATATTTGATTTAGAATAAAATAAAGTTATATATCCTTGTTATATAAGGTAAATCTTCCCTTGTTGAATCTATTGCTAAAAGAAAAGGGTTTTGAAATATTTGAAGTATAAAAGAGGTTTTATACAAAGTTGAAATGATCCAAAGATTTTCAAAGTATATATATATCTATATCTATATATATAAAGGATCTTATGAGAATGATTTTGGAAAAGGTTTTGGGAACCTATGGATTTTGGAAAGGGCTTTTGATTTTTGAGAAATCAATTTTGGATTTTGGAAAGCCTAGTTTGAGAATTATCGATTTTTGGTAATCGATTTTGTGTAAAGGAGATTTTGATAAATCATAAAGGGTATGATTTGAAGATACTATAAGTATATAGTATAAAATGTTTTGAGTATAGCTCTGGGGAAAAAGGCGCTCCCTTGAAATGAACTTCTCAGGAGTGCCACTGGGTGGTACTGCCTTGAACCCCAAGGGGGGATTCTAAAGTTGATCCTGTGAGGAGTCCGGACAAAACTAGTTCCTGAGGATTATTTGTGTAGCGAAAGTCGAGGGGCTGGTGCCCACAGAGGCATTTGGGTTATTCTGTGACGACAATGTAACTCGATGTCACTACGATCTACTGCAGACCATAGCGAAAGTCATGTGTGCCACTGAGAGCCAACTGTCTACGTTTGATTTTATATCGGTAGACTGTGACACTATGGTAACATAGCGAAAGTCGTGTGTGCCGCTGAGAGCCAACTGTCTACGTTTGATTTTATATCGGTAGACTGCGACCTATGTGGGAGAAGTTTCATTATTTGGCAGCGAAATTCGGTGGCGCTGATGCCTACAGTTATATGGGTTTGTGCTGTGATAGCAACGTAAGGCCCGGGTATAACTGCGATCTGTAGCGGGTTCCATGGCGTAATCGAGGAGCGCGGAGACCTACAGTTATCTGTGGGTTTTGCCGGGACGGCAACGTAACCATCGGGTTAACTGTGACCATGGATGGGGGTGATGATTTCCAGAGCATTCTCACCAAAGATATTTCCTCTATTTTCAAAAACGTTTTCGATATTTTCAAATAAAGTATTTTCCAAATATTTTCACTGGATGTTGAAAATGGGTCTGCTAAGTACTTATAGATTTTCAGTCTTACGCCTGATCAACGTATGACCGAATTTCTGTGAGAACGAGAATGGACTTGTTGAAACATCGAGTTATAAAAGTATTTTTATAAAAACTAATTTAGTAATATTATAAAGATTTTTTAAAGTGTTTTAAAAAAAATATGTTCAACAAGAAATTCATCTGATAATAAGTAAATAAATAAATTTTGGCTTCGTTCCTTTTCGAGGACGAAAATATTTTAAAGGGGGGAGGAATGTGATAACCCAGATTTTTGGAACATCTGTTAATTTATAATTAACTGGATTGAATTAGTAAAATGCTGATTTATAAGTGAACAAATAAAATTCTGATAATTAAAAATATCTGAATTGTATATAAATGATTTGAGTTATAATAAATGCTGGATTATAAATACCTGAAAATATTAACTCTTATAATAAATCAATAAATATATATATATTTATATGAATAGATATATGCAAACTCTATAATGATGAAAATCTTAAGTATATACATATATATAAATCCATTGTGAATATATAATCACAGTAAACATATTAATATAATAATTTAACAATAATAATTTGATAACCTTCTTTAAAATAAAATATTCTCTATATACATTGTGAATAGGAAGTTTTGGGTTGAATTTAATATAATAATTTTCAGAAGCTATTTAAGGTTAAAATTCTATATTTTCAAACATAAGATAAATATTTATTTTAAATATGTGATAGCTTAAATAAGATTTAATAAAGGTTTAAATTCACATGACTAAATATGGTTTGTATAAATAAAAGGAAATATATTAAAACTAAATTGTAAAATATAATATAAAAATTATATAAATATATTAAAAACATATATACACATAAGTTAACAAGTGTAAATCATATGATGAGGAATTAAACAAGTGTAGCCTAATGGTGACATGAAATAAACAAGTGTCACATATCTTAAATTTCTAGATTCATTTAAATTTAATAAAATGGGGATGAACCAAGTTATATAAACACATTTAACCCTACACTTCATTTTTTCTTTAATTTGGTCTCAAATCCAAACTGAGCAAAATATTAAACCTGGAAGTTGAAAACATAAACCAGAAAATCAAACAATCGAAACCCTGTAAACATTATTCAAATCAGTTATTCTAAAGCCTGTAGCAAATTCAAACAAGGGATTCAACTCAAATAGCAAACAAGATTCAAGGATCATCTTAACATAAATTCATCACTAAATCAATCCAAGTTCCAGTTTCAAGTATAGATCAGATCAAACTAAAGTAAACAAAATTTCCAGATCAGTTTTCAAATTCAAAAGCATTCCAGGATCATCAAAAACCAGGCTTCTCTGTTCCAGGATATAAGGTGAGTAAAACACAATATTTAAGAACTTAAGTAAACTAAGATATATGCATATGATTCTTGAATTAATTGTGCTTGCATGTGTATTTTTAAGTATGTATCTCTATGTATAAATGTGTTTGTTCTGTGCATGTTAAATATACTTGATCTTCTCTGTTATCTTAGTTACAGAGTTGAAAAATAAACAAAGAAATTCAATTTACATTCATCTAGTCACTGATAGGCTTAGAGTTTCAAACAAACAAGTTTGTTTAAACATAAATTACGATCTAAAAATAGTTTTAAGTATGATTGTGATTTATGGCATCTGGGAAATTAGTTTTTCAAAGAAAAATTTAAAATATGTAAAATTCGAATGTTGTAAATTGTTGTTTAAATTATATAACTTGAAGCATCTTTAGAAAATAGGATTTTTAAGATGAAATTGGTAATTTCTAGTTTAGTATAGGTTGTGAATTTAAGAGATGAACGGAAATTGTAATTTCGTCAAATTCCGGCAATCGATGGAGTTTTGGGTGACGAGTTTGATCGTGATGAAAGCTAGGGGGATAAGGAGCATCGGAAAAATGTTGGACAAAATTATAGATCATCGGCGCGGCGTAGGTTCGTCGAATTAGGGTTGAGTAGCAGTTTTCGTCGAATAGGTTTGAGGTGTTACTGCCTCATCAAGGCTTGATCGGAGTAGACCGGACTTGAGGAAAAGATGCGTTGGTCGATGGCGAAGCTATAGTCATAACGAACGGATAGCAGTTGGTCAAGATCGTCGATGGCGAAGGGATTTTGGCGAATAGGTTGGTTCCAGTTTTTCTATCGAGCAGTTAGATTTCAATTTACGTCGCGATTGACGGATTTGGATGGTCGTAGCTTTCGTAAGAGTCGTTGGAGACTTGTAGACATCGTCGATGGTGATCAGATCGGCGGTGGTGGTTCGTGCACGTGCACACGAGGAGGTGTGTATCTGTTGATCTTTGGAAGATCGGGGAAGAAGAGGAGCACGGGTCGATCTCGAATAAATGTAGTTTTGTCTCGGGTTCTGATTTGTGTTGTACGCGAGTGATTTTCAGGTTTAAGTACAGTTTTAAATTTAAACAAGTTTAAAAAAAAAAAAGAAGAATGAGAAGAGGGAAGGTTGAGCTCGGGATTGAGGTTGGGTAAACCTATGTTTGTCTCGGGTATGTTGTGAGGTAATTATCTAGTCTTAAAATTTAAAATGAAAATTCAGGTTTAGACTAATCTTCCTAGAACGATTTCTTTTAAACAATAATGGTCTATTTAAATGATTGGGTAAGTAAAAGTTTTGTAATTCAATTTAATTTAGATTTAGTTAAATCTTAAGTTTATTTAGAACTTGATTAATAATGTAATTAAATAATTAAGAAGGATGAAGTGCTTTATCATTAAACTTAAGGACTCGTGTTAATTTACAAAGTAACGATAATCAATACCAAGTTTATTAGTTTCAGATAAAGATTAAGAAAGTGGTTAAGATAAATGAATTATCTTAAAATTTATTTAAAGTTTGAATGATTAGGATTTATTAATTAGTAAATTAATTATTAATTAAAGATTAATAATTAAGGGTTATAAATTAATTAGAGATTAATTTATTGGAAATTAAGGATTAAGTAATATAAGTAATTAGAGATTAATTACTTAAATGATAATTACTTAATGTAAGTAATTAAGGATTAATTACGTCAAGTAATAAATTAAAGTATTAATTAATGTAGGTGATTAAGGATAGTTAATTACTGAATGAGATTAATTAAGGACTGATTAATTAAGGATAGTTAATTACTGAATGAGATTAATTAAGGACTGATTAATTAAGGATAGTTAATTACTGAATGAGATTAATTAAGGATTGATTAATTAAGGATAGTTAATTACTGAATGAGATTAATTAAGGATTGAGTAATTAAGGATTGATTAATTTAGGAAATAAATCATGGATTAGTTAATTAATGAGTATGATTAATTAAAGGATAATTAATCAATGACAGTAATTATCGGATAATTAATGTGAGAATTAATTAAGGATAAATGTAATTAAGTAATGGTTTGTAATTAATTACTGTTGAGTAAGCAGGATTAAAATGATTAAAGTAATTAATATAATTAATTAGAAATGGTAAATCTTGCTTATGAATGATTGGTTGATATTTCTGATATGAAATGTTTTGTGATATGATATGTTTGATTGAACAATGATAATGTGGTTATCTATCATAATGTGGTTATCTATCGATGATAAATTACTGTGTAAAAGTTGGCATACTGTATTTAAAATTGAATTGTATTCACTTGAATAACTTGGGTTTAAAAGAACATTTGATTCGAAGAGACCGGGGTCGGGTATTAGTAAATACCCGAAACCACTTCGATTTGGAATCTATAGTAAATTCTTTATAGATTTGATTTGTGAAATCAATAGGCTGGAATGGAATAATATGGACCATTGAAACTAAGTAAGGATACTTAGGATTTGATTTGTGAAAATAAGTGTTGACTATATAAGTTGTTTACTTATAGAAAAGTACGAGTTACCCCGGGTTTAAATAAGTTCTATGAATTGAAATTTCATGTTAGATGAGTTTACTCACGCTGGTTTCCAGCCTGACCCGGGTGTTACTTTGATGTAATGCTCGGGTCAGACCGAGTATTACAGATTTTTCAGGTAAGGACGTTCTGGAGCTCATGAGGCGAGCTGGATGGCAGGAACGTATAGAGAGTGATATATTGGTATTTATTGGGACGAGTTATTTTAACTGTCCAGTGATTGTGAGATGTTGTAACTCTGATATATTAAAATGTAATTGACTGATACAGTTTTCTTGTATAACTGATATTATTATTTGATATTGTATTTTAATCCGCTGCGAATATGAGAATCTGTGTCTTGTTCTGTTTCTTTCTTCTATCTCTTTTCTTTTTCTTCTAACTATCTGGAATTTTCGGGTTCGAAAATTCCGGGTCGTTACACTTTTGGTATTTCATGTGGATTAAATATACCGGATTTGATAGGTCCTTACTCACAGCCTTACGTGATAGATGAAGGCCCGAGACTAGCACGTTTCATTTCTCTATTGGAGAAATGACCATTACTTTACAAGATGTTGCTATTTTACTCAGCCTTCCTATAGAAGGCGCCGTTGTGAATTATTTTGGTGATGTGGATGTAGATGATATTTGTCACCAATTGCTTGGTGAGATTCCACCCCTCGAAGCAGTGGTTAATAGAAGAGAATTGAAAGTTAATTAGATTAACGACCTTATAATTGGTTGGGCTGTTACTCCCAATTCATCAATTAAGGAGCTAGAACAGTTTACACAGGCTGTGAAATTTCTTTATGGCATCCAGGCTTTTTCCAAACCCTACCAAGGGTCGAGTTAGTGTCAAATGGTTATATTTTCTACAAGACTTTGCACAATATCTGGTTATTTGTAGGGTAGCACAGTTTTATGCGCTTTATATAAGGAGTTAGATAATGTAGCACTGAAGGAAGTCGAACGACTTATTCAGTTGCCTAACCCTTCTACAGGTATAACACTTTTTACTTAATATTTTCACTAATAATTTAAAGACCTTGTTTAACACTGATAATGTGTAGGTTGGTCATGGACACGTATTTGTATTGGTCATCCAAATGTTTGTTCCACTGTCACTATTGGATTACCGTATGGGGCTAGATAAAAATTATTGTTAATTTCTATTGAAAATTATATGTTTTAGTACCATATTCACACATTATTTTGTTACATTGTTTGCAGATGGACGAGAATAGACGTTGAAGAGATAATTCAGTCCATCATGCCATACTCTATCGCAATAAGCTAGATGTAATCGAGCAGTATAATGTTGAGTAGATGCCATACACAGACGAGATTTTACATGATTTTCCACAAGTATGCTTGGATGGGAAATAAACTTGGTATTCACGAAACCCTATCATTTGCTTGCAAAGTGTGACCATGCACTATCCAAGTGGAGTAATAAGGCAATTTAGCCTTAACCAGCATATACCGAATGCAGCCAAGCAAGTGTTCCCGAATGGTTGGAATAGAGATTTGTATAAAAATTATTTTTCCAGATGGGATCGCAGGTTAGACTACATATAATTTAAACGCATACGAATCATCACCATCGAAGAATACAATAGTTGGTATAACATATCATGCGACGATTTGTTCTTAAAGAATCGTATACTATATTGCCTAAATATGCTCCACGAGGACCCGTAGAACGTGAATTGGTATGATTAAATAAGTTTTCATTTCATAACTCATTCAAATAACTTTACTTCCTTATGTCAAAAATTATTTTGTTTTAAGTTCAAGGGTTGTACCTAATTTCAAACAAAGTTGATGATGTGCTTGCAGATCTAGGAGACGAAGATTGAGTTAAAAGTAAGTGTCTCAACATCAAAGACATTATCAAGTCGATTCTTATAAGACATAAGCTCGAACGACTTCCACCTTATGTGCCTCATCTGTCTCAAACTTTTGGTCATGCATACCAAAGAAGATGCAGGAGAGATGCAGATGGTTCTTCACAAGGTACTCAACCTGGGCATGATGTAGTTGAAGCTGGACCATCTCAACTGCCTCCAACCCAAACACAAAGAATAAAACACCACGAGAAATTAGAAACCTAAGGCAATAGGTTGTATGTTTGGTTATTGTTTGGGGTTTTTATTGTTAACGTGTACAAACGTTTGAAGTTGATGGTAGGTTGTTTGTAAGAACAAGATATTTTCATTGTTTATTTGATTGTACTTAAGTTGCAATTGTGGTTTTGATAAATTGATGTCATTGTTTTCATATGTATGGTTTGAATAAGATATTGAACTTGATTTGACTTGTATATGTGTGCTTCTGTTTTCATCATTTCAGCAACATGTTTCATAATAGTGCAACTATAAGTTGCGTTATTTCATTTTAGTCAGTTTGCAACTCTAAATTGCACTAACATATATACACAAGGGCGCAACTTTCAGTTGCGCCTCTATCTGGGCTTCTAGTGCTAGCTAAATAGTATCTTATATTACCCTATAACCCTCTCCATTCCAACATAACCCTTCTTCCCCAACTTATTTTAGAACCCTAAACTTCATTGATCTTATTACAAAACAATTAAAAATACAACAAATCCACTCAAATTCGCTTCAATCGACAAAAATCAAGACAAGATTCCACTTTCTATTAAATCTAAGGTAATGATTTCAAACCCTTTTCTAGTTATTTTGTTAGATATATGACTCAAATTTACTTTCTTAATTTTTGTTAGATCTATGACTACCATAATGATTATTTGTCATTATGATGGTGAATTAATCATCGACGAAAATAACAAGCGGAACTATGTTGGCAAAAAGTATTAAGGGTCAAAAGTTAGGAAGAGTTGTAATTATCTTGAATGAAAATGGAAATTTACAGAGCTACAAAGATTAATTCAACCGAATATGATATCTCGCTAGTAAGTAAATGAGTTACGGATGATGATCCGATTGCTATTGAGCTGAATGATGACGATGACGTCAATTCGATGTTTTGTATTGGGAAGAAAGTAATCAAGTTGTATGTTAAGAAGGAAGAGATGATACAAACAAATGAACAGCAAGCTCCAATCGAAGATTATGCAAGTCAACATGGGTCGAGAAATATTGTCGATCAAAGTCAAATGTATTACCCATATTATTGCTACCAGCAACCAAGCGTTTACACACAAACACCTAGGTATGTTTTCATATGATGCATGTTTGTTTCATTCTTATTCTACATATTTATTTGATTAACAGTAATTTGTTTGTTTACAGGTTGTATACACATACTTCCAGCTATGGTTTCATGCCATATCCACCGCAATCACACGAGTATGGTTTTATGTCATTCCTCCGTAGTTAATTTCAACTTATATTTCAAATGAACATGTACAAGAAAGTGAAAATGAAGATGATGTAACTGAAGATATTAAAAGTGGAAATGTTGGTAATGACGTATCGCATTTGGATAACATGGAAATCGTTGCTTCTGTTGACGAAGATGATACGTGGATAGATGCTATGGATGTTAATAATGATATTCCATTAGATGATATTCCAGAAGATGTTGATGACATTAATGAGCATATTGAGATGGAAGAACTATTAGAGGCCGACCAATACAACGACACAATTATGGAAAGATCTATTATGCAAGAAGTTCAATTTATTGGTAAAATGTTTGGACTGAAATGTGTGGAGATAGGCCCTCGAGTTGGTATGATTTTTAAATCAAAGGAATCTCTAATTGAATATATTAGTGAATGGTTGATAAAGTGTTCGGTGTCATTTAAAAAAATTGTCTCGTGCAAGAGAATTAACTGCTATATGTGATATTGATGATAACTATCCATGGAACTTTCTTACTATTGTTTCTAAAAGAGATTATGTTGGATGGTGGGTAATAAAAAAATGGTGGTGATCACACATGCTCAATCCAATCATCAACTCGGATCACAAACAAGAAACAACCAAGTTTATATGTACCAAAGTCCTTCCACATGTTTGATCGAACTTGAGTTACACTGCAAAGTCTTATAAGAGCTTATGGCAAGTATGTACAAAATTCAAATAAGCTACATGAGAGCTTGGAAAGGACTAAGCAAAGCCGTGTCGAAAATATTTGGCAGTTGGGAATCGTCATACAATAGCTTGTCACGGTTTCTTTGTGCAATAATGAAAATCAATTCAGACACTATTTACCATGTTCATACAAATAGTTTTCAATTTTGGGGGCTTTCTAGGCATTTGTACTGAGCATAGAAGGTTTCAAATATTGTCGTCCTATTCTTTCTATTGATGAAACACATATTTATGGAAAATATCAAGGTGCTTTGCTTGTAGCTACAGGTGTTGATGCAAACAACTCTCATTTTCCATTGGCATTTGCTATTGTATGAACTAAGTCAGCAAAGACTTGGGGATGGCTTTTTTCATGCATGCGACACTTAATTCCATCTTTAAGTGCTAGATGCATTACATTTATTATGATAGATGAAAGGAATTCCAACTGCCTTGTAAGAAAATGGAGAAGGCCACATCATCATCGCTTTTGTCTTCGCCATGTGAAAGCAAACTTCAAATAAGCAGGTTTTGGTAGCAATGTTTTGCATAATTATTTCACGCTTGTGCAAAAGCAAGAGAAGAGGTAACATACAAAAAATTAAGAAAGCAACTACAAAATGTTAGTCCGGCTGTTGACAGATGGATTGACAGAAGGTTTAAAAAGAAGGATGAATAATGGGCTTTGTACAAGGACAATGGCGAAAGATTTTGCATGCTGACTACCAATGCTTTAGAGAGTTTCAATGAAGTTTTTATAAAAAGTGCAAGATCATTGTCGGTGAAGACACTAGTAGCACGTACCTTCCATCGTCTTAATAGTAACTTCTATAGAGACGAACCGATGGAATAGAGTACATAACTACACTCACACCAATGTATGAAAAAATAATGGAAAAATATGTAGCAGAAGAACGAAGTAGGAGCATAAATAGGTTTAGCTTGATGGAGTGGCAAGTAACATACACGAATGCATATAACTACACAGTAAATATTGCCAATGACAACTGCAACTATTCATGCAATATTCCTTTTTTTCTATTTTCCATGCTCTCATTTTTGGCTACATGTTCACGCTGCAAAAAAGGAGCTAATAGAGCTTACCATGATCTTATCTCGCCTTGGTTTACAGCAGAGAATTATAGACATGGTTATTTCCTAATTTTTCATCCTATGCCCGATAGTAGATATTAGGATGTACATAAAAGCCCTACTATACAACCACCGCCTACACGGAGGAATACAGGAAGACCAAGGTCAATAAGAATTAAGTGGGTCATAGATGAAATAAGGGATAGAAGACATAATAGATGTGGACAATGTGGTAACTTCGCTCATAAGGGAAGAACATATGAGAAAAAATAGATAATTTGCTTCTTTTACTACTTATGTCATTTGAATATTGTACTATTTCTACTTTTATTTGGTATGCAACTTCTATATTACAAGTTAGGTTTTTTCGAACATTGATGTGAGTTGATATGTTCTGTGTTTTTGGTACCCATTACGCAATATCCATTATGTGCAAATTCGAACAACATCCAAGTAATAGATCAATCATTACATAACCATTCTAATTAAAACTAATTAATACATAACTCCAACAAATAATTCTAATACACAGCCATTGCATAACCATTGCATAACCGTTTTACTAGATAATCATTACATAACCATTGGATAAGAATGCATAAACATCACATGATTCCGTCAAAACGCACTATGGACCGTAAATAATTTATCTGGGCACCTCCTTTAGGACACATTGGAGGATCAATCTATTGTAAGTAATAATAACAATCAACATAGTTCAGCTGGATCTTATGATCTTTGAACTGTGCGCATCCATAAAAAAGACGCCTCGCATTTTTTCCTTCCTACATATAACTACCTCACACATAACTCCACAATGACAAATTGGACATGACGGTTGTATCACTCCGCCTTCACTGCTAATTTTTTTTCTCGGTCTTTGATTCGGTTCATATAAACAAACCCGACTCTCCAAACCATATTCAACTACAACACCGATACTCCGAGGAACTGTTTTGAACTAAGTTTCAGGAACAAATTCACATTTACCTTCCAATTCTTCACAATATTTCACTAATACATCAACTTCAATCTCATAATTATCCATGTTAGTGCGGCCAGCTAAAAATGAGATGTATAGAACTAAAAATCAATTTGAAAAACTAAAAAAATTCAAAGTGACACTAGATTCAAAATTAGAGTTTAGTAAGTTACCTTGCAACAATTGTTGTAGTTTTGTTCTAATCGAATAATGGTAAGAAATATGAAGATTTAATGTGGATTTGACGAATAAATTGGAATATAGTGATTTGGGAAGAATGTGTTCGAAATTGGGGAATCATGAATGAAGAAAGAAGGGGAAAATAGGAATGTGGGTTGAAGAGTTTGGTTGATGCTGCTTTTACAGAGTAGGAGTTCTAAGCGAAACTATAAGTTGCGCATAGGTTAAATATATATCTGCAACTCTTAGTTGCACTCTATTTTTTCCACTTACCACAATAGGCGCAACTATGAGTCGTGCATGTTGTGTGAACAACTAGGCGCAACTCATAGTTTCACTTTGATGTTTTTTGAGATAACTAGATGAGTTGCGCCTATTTTTTTCACTATAGGCGCAACTCGTAGTTGCGTCTATACAAAGGCAGTTACAACTTCGCTGATGTGGCTGCTAGTTGGGCACAAACTGTGATATCCCGGGATTTCAGAGAATTTAAAATGAGATAATCTTTTAAATTAATTATTAAATATTGGTAAAGGTTGTTGTTTTCAAACAATTTAATAATGAGTTGTTTTTAAATATAGTTATAAACAGATTTTAAATAGACATATTATTTCAAATTTAATAAGTGTTTAAATGTATATATATGTATTTGAATTGATTTTAAATGTAGATTTTAAATTGACTTTGAAATTGAATTTAAAAATTGAATTTAAAAGAAAATATATATATCTTAAAATGAAAATAATAATATAGTTTGAATTTAAAATATATGAATAAAGTTTTTATTTAGAAATAAGATTTGTTTTATATTTTCTTTTAAAAAAAAAAATTTATTTATAGAAATTTGAAAGAGGATTTATTTAATAGGAATAAATACAAAAGCTTTTGAATTATCATTTAAAAATGGATTAAATATACTATACATGATTTAGTTAAAATCTAATTGATTTTTATTTTATTTTCTTTTAAAAGTTTTATTTTTATAAATTAAGAAAAGCATTTATAAGTTAGGATATGTATTTATTAAGTAGGAAAATTTAATAATAAAAGCTTTTAAATCCATTTAAAATAATATAAATATATTTATGCATGTAGTATTACAAGTGTTAGCATATAAACTCACTTGATAACATGTGTTAAGCAATTAATTAAGGCAAGAGACAAGTGTCATTACTTGTTTTTATTTTCTTTAAATTTTAATTTAACCAAAATTTAATCTATATAGAACACTTTCACTTTCTTCCTTCATTCCTTTTCTTATGCTTTCATTTTCAAAACAAGAAACTATGGCCAGATCTGTAAGTCATTTCCTCTAAAACAAACTGCAAACATCTTCAAATCTAAGATCAAAAACCCTGTCACACAATTTCAAACCAAAATACAAACCTGTAAATCCATTTTCAAATCTGCAACCATTTCAAGCCAAAAGCCTGTAATCATCTCCTCTAAAACCAATGCAAAACAAAAGATCGTAAAACCTGTAACCATTTATATCTCAAAGCAGTTTTCAAAAAGCCTGCAACATCTTGTTTTCAAAAATTGAAATAAATAAATTTTAAGCCTGTAATGTTTTCAAACTGGAATCTAGTCTGGAACCATCATCAACATGTTCCAGTTTATCAAGCACTCCAGTTTTAAAAATCAAAGCCATTTCAAAGATTCAAGCAATTCAGTTTCTGGAATCAAAACAACAAAGCAAATTTTTTGAAGCAAACCTGAAGCTTTTCTGTTTCAAAAGGGGTCTATCTTCAAATTCAAAGCATTTTTGCAAGTACTCCAGTTTTTAAAGATTCAAGTTCAATGCATTTTGCAAATTTCCAGTGCAATATCAAACCTCTCTGCATTTCTTTAAAAGGTGAGTAAACATCTACTTAAAATCCTAAGTAATAATTGTTTTGTTGCTTGATAGATTTCTGGAATGATAAATGCTTGCATGTGTATTTATAAGTGTGAATACCTGATATATATATGTGTGTTTGTCTGTGCATGTTTGGATTTGTCAGTTCTCCACTGCTCTAATTTTCCAGTGAGTAAACTTTCAATTTAAAACAGTTTTAATCTATGATTGTATGGATGCATGTGATAAATTCGTATATAATTGTTGTATTATGGTTTGCATGATTGTTTATATCTGGAATATATTTTGAATTGCTCTGTTACATGTGTGCATGTCTGATTTTACATTTATAAACTGGTCTCTGTTATTTCCCAGGCTCAAGACTTACTTTCAAAAATTCATATCTCAATATACAAGCAATTTTGAGTTAAAATCTTTAAAGGAAAATTGTTAAAAATAGTCAGATTCAAGTCTTAAAAATAATTTTAATTAAAGATAACTAGTAGAATTTCTGGAATCTAGGAATGTCAGTAATAATCAATATAAGGCAGAAAATCGAATGATGTAATTTCGAGTTTTAATTATATAAACTGTTTTGAATTGCAAAATGTTGGATTTTAATAATCAAAACAAGATTTTTAAGTTCATGGTTGTCGAGATATCGTGAGTTGAACTGTGATGGGTTTTCTGTCGAATTCTGGTAATCGGGGAATGATTGGGCCTTGAAATCGTGAGAGAAGTTAGTTTGGATATTGGCGATTCCAAGAAAAATACTCACATAAGTTTTCATCGATCATGATCATCAAGAGGAATGATTGTAGGGTTTAAGGGGGTTTCGAAGTCGAAGTCGGAAATTTGGCCAAAGCGTCGTCGTCAAAGCTTCGGAAGTGATCGCGAGTTGAGGAAGGGTGGCGTGGTGATATGGAGGTGCTCAGGAAGAAGAACTGGAGGTCCCAGTCAATGTGATCGACGGTGGCAGGAGGTTGTGTGGATTTAGCTTTACTCCAGATTTCGATCGAGAGTCGAATTTTGTTTTGCTGCTGGAATTGGGTTGCTGGGTGATTGTATGGGTAGTCGAGGTCGGAAGTAGTTGGTCGCAGGTCTGAGGATGGTCGTGGTTGATGCCAGTTCGACGTGCACGTGCACGTGTACGTTTTGGTGATGGGCGATGTTTTGGTGACTGGAAGGTAAGGTGGTGGGGTAACTCGAAGGGAGCATCGAGTTTTTGGGTTTGTAACTCGAGTTTATACTCGAGTAGATTAGTGGGTATGGCTGAGTTTTTATACCTTAACAAATCTAAGTTTTTAAAATATAAAAGCCAGGAGGAAGAAGAAATCTCGGGGAAGAACTCGGGTAGGAGTCTGGTCGACCCGAAGTAAACTGAGCGGTTTAAAAAAATTTTAAATAAGCAAGTTTTTAAATTTAAATAAACCTAGTTTAAATCTATTTCTTAAATCTAATTCTTTAACAAATGTTTTAAGTAATTGATTTAAGGAAGTTATATAATTTGTTAATTTTAATTTAAATGTTTATTTTATATAAAAACTTAATTAAATGATTTAATTAAGGAAGTTAATTGTAAAAGATAAAAATGTTTTTAATGATAATTAAGTCATTGATTATGATAATGGTTTACCTTAAAAAGGATAATTAAGGTTTTAATAATTTGAGATTAATAAAGTTAATAAAGTAAATCAAGTTAATCAATTAATTTAATTAATAATGATTAAGGATTAGTTAAGAAATTAATTAATATAATGATTGATTTAATTAATAACTAAAGAATAAATTAATTTGTAATTAAGTAATTAGAGATTGATTCATTGGTAATTAAGAAGTACTTAATTAAGTTTATTAGTTAATAATTAGGTTTTATTAATTAATAAATAAGAAATTATTAATCTATAAAGATTAGTTAAGGATTAATTAATTTGTTATTAAGTTTTATTAATTGATAATTAAGGTTTATTAATTAATAATTAAAAGAATAATTAATCTGTAATTAAAGATTAATTAATTAGTTAAAAGAGTAATTAAGGAATGAATTACTCAATTGTAAATAATAAATGGATGTGATTAATTTAAGTTAATTAATTTGTAAATTAATTAAAGATAATCACTTGATAAAGGATTAAGTATGAATACTTAATAAGATTGATAAGTATAATTACTTGGAAAAGTAATTAATGTATAATCACAGGATGTAATTAATTAAAGAGAATTACTTAATGGAAAGGAATTAAAGTATAATTACTTTATAAAAGTAATTAAGGATTAATTATTTGGTATAATTAATTAGAGGATTAATGTAATTAATTAAGGAGTTAATTAATTAGGGTAAGTAATTATAGGATGATAATTACTGGTTATGATTAATTAAGGTGGATTAATGGGAGTGATTAATTAAAGTTTAATTAATTAATGTAATTAATTAAGGGTCAATGTAATTAATTATAATTAATCAATTAATGGAAGTAATTAATTAAGGATCATTAATTAAATGTAATTAATGAAAGTAATTAAATATTAGTTACTGTTAATGAATAAGAATAATTAATTTGCGAAATTAATTAAAGGATAATTACTTTATGTAATTAATGAATAATTAATCAAGGATGATTAATATTTAATGAGTAATTAATTAATTAAAGGTTTTAATTAATTAATGATGGATTAAGCAAGATTTGATAATTAATTCTTAAGTAATTAATTTAATTTAAGATAATTAAATTAATTATAATATAGGGTTAATAATTGTTGCTTATAGCTGATTGTTAATCTAGAATATCTAAATTGGATGATATCTATTGGATGATATGCTGTGATGTTCTGTGATATGATATTGGATATATCTGTGATAAATGTGTGATATTTATCTGTTAAATGCTGTATGAATTCAAAGTATTGAATTGAATCAAATTGTTTAAACCTTTAAACAACTTGGACTTAAAAGATACGTTTTGGATTTCGATGAGACCGGGATCGGGTTTCCGTATACCGATATTCCAGGTCTGGAGACCCGAATACCACATCGATCCAAATTAACGATAGGTCGTGAATCTCAAGTGAAGATGAAGATTCAGAGTGCAAGGGTTATTGTCGTTAACTCTGAGGGTGATTCCAAAACGAGTGTAACGAGATAATGCCTTCGGTTTCGTTCGAACCCGGAACGAACTTGTATGGATTGAATGCTTTAAGCACATCGTCAGGTGGACGATGAGCATTCTAAGTGATGTGTTCTGATTAAAGGTAATCGTGACCTCAAGCCTCATCAACCGGGAATGGCTAAAACAGGGGAGGTGCAGCAAGGTTAGTGGGTAGCACCCAAGTAGTATAAGATTCCTCTGTCTAGAGTCCCTTTTTATTTCGGCTGTGTGGGTGGTTGTTGGCCGCAACCACGGGGTTTCTTATGCGGGAATTATCCAGTAAGGGATGTTCCGGCCTTGTGTTGCAGGGGAGCGGGCGTACTCCTCGGTACGTTGATCTAGGCCACGTACTGTGACGGGCGGTACCCCAGTAGCCCTGCCATTGTATGGAAATCCAACTTCCAATAAGTGCCAACGGACTTGATTGTATAACCCACTTTGTGGCTAGTATGCTGGAATTTAATAATGTAACAATTTCAGCTATTTCTTATTTACTTGAAAACCTTAGACCCTATTATAATATAACTCGATTTCCTATCAAAGTTTTGGTTAGCGTAAGGTAAAAACTTTTCCATGTTTATGTGTGGGAAGTCTTACGTGATACCTTTGTTTTCAAAAGGCTTTGAAGTTAAACAACTTTAACCCGTTTACTCACACCAGACCCATGTCTGACCCAAGTGTTTATTTTCTGTTTTATTAAACTCTTGGGTACTCAAATTTTTACGAGTAGCCAAGGGATTCAGGTTTGCTTTGACGAATCTATGGAGGAGCAATGGAGCAGGAGGCTTCAGCGTTCGTAGATATAGTGTTCCGCTGTGTTAGTCTGTATGAGTCATTTGTTGAGTGTATTTGAGTTGTAATGACTAGACAGATGTTTATAACTGTCTAGTATGTGTTGTATAAGCTGTGTATCTCTGATGTATATGATACAATGTAATATCTTATTTGATTAATATAATTTATTCGTTCCGCTGTTTAGATTCTGATGTGTTTCTTTCTTTCTTCTCTATCTTATCTCTTTTCTATCCCTTTCTTTCTTCTTGATGATACGACTTTTTGTGCAGAAAAAGCCGGGTCGTCACAGTTGGTATCAGAGCTGTAGGTTGAGTGAATACCTAGCTCTGGAGTGATTTCTATCTATCTTGAGAGAGCGTATTTGTAAATTTTTAACTATATATATATTTTTATTCTACCTATTTGTTGGGTTACCTGTTCGGGTTTTCCAATATAAGATATAAAGGTAGATAGGGTGGTAGTGTGTGAAACACGACTACCAATGGTTGGAGTTTGAATGTTGAGGTTGGAAATGTATCTGTCGAGACTGTAGACCTAATACCGTCTCGAGTAAGCTTTGATATGGTGTGAGGATTTCTCTGATCTCTGAAGGAAACCTATGAAGGTTCAGAGTCCATCTTTGAGTAGAATTTGAATCTGTCGAATGAGCAGAAGCGAGTGATGGTATCTTGGAAATCTCAGGAAGTAGTAGTTGCGTGATGAGACGCAATGACTGGATGCTCCGAAGATGTTTTCTTTTGGAGCGAGTTAAGGAAGAATGTCTACTACGGTGTTGTGGCTGAGTTCAGTAGGGAGTCCGAGTTTCTCAAGAAGCTTTGGATAGGAAGTCTTGGTATCTGTGTGAGCGGTGCAGCTCAAAGGGTTCTGTGTGCCGGTAGGAAGTCTTTGGCATCTGTGGCAGCAGTGCAGCTCGGAGTATTCTTTGCATTGGCAGGAAGTTTTCTGGCTGAGCAGTTTTTCTGGAGGTGGAGTTCAGAAGCCGTAGAGTGGATCCATTTCTTCGATGGATTGGTTAGTCAAGCATAAGCTGTTTTGATTGGTAAAGATAGAACAGTTTCTTTGGGATTTAGGCTGGGTGGATCGCAAAAGTGACTTGCGATAGTTGAGTGTTCTCTTGGGTTATCAGAGATTTTCTGGATGTCTCCTAGAGAAAGGATTGGGTGAAGCAGCTCAGTATTTGATGGAACTTCTGAGTTTTTCTTTTGGATTTGATGAACTATATTTTCCAGGAAGTGTTGTCTAGTTTGTGCTCGAGTTCATCGACGGCATTCTTATTTGCTCTAGATCAGAGTGGTGCAGCGGAAGCAAGATGGCAGCTGTTCTAGAGTGGAAGCAACCGGAAGTTGCAGTGTTTTGGGATTAGAAAATTTCTACAGGAAATATTTCTGGATTTAAGTCCAGATTGGTAAGTGCATCTGTTTTGTCTTTTCCAGATAGGAGAAGTAAGTTGTAGCCTACTGATGGTAATAGAGTTTGTGTTCTGGATTTTGGGTAGATCTTGAGAGGATCATTTTGTTGAGTTATTTTTGATCCAGTTTGTTTTTAGAAGCATCAGCGAAGGTTAAGCTGATCGGAATGGGTGTAGGCAGCCCAGGATTGTCAGAAGAGTTCTATGGATAAGAAACGGAGGAATTTGGAATTCGGAGTTGGAGACTTTGTTGTTATTTTCTCCGGTCAAAGGAGAAATAAGATTGGGTAAGACTGTGAGGTTAACTCCAAGGAGTATTGGATTCTTCTGAGTTTTTGTAAGGATAAGAGTTTGGTCTACTTGGTTGAATGGTCAGTTTGGATAACTGGGATTCGGAGTATATCGCGTATCTTTGAGGAAGTACGTGTTTGATCTATCTCTGGTTTTGGAACCAACAGTTCTAAAGGAATTGGTAGTTGAGTTAGACTTATCTGTAGTCTGATATTCTGTTTAGTTTTATAGATCTAGTTGTGTAGGAGCTCTGTAGCTCAGTAGAATTGGTTGTTTGAATTCTGTTGAGCGAGTATCCCGGTATATATATATATACTTGGGGAAACTCAAGGAAATTTTAGGAAGCTTATCCGGATCTGTGTCCGGGTAGCTAGTATAGTTGTTTGGATAAAATTGTTTGTTTGGATGAATAGTTGTTTGTTGATAGTGTATGGTTGATAAGTAGGCTTGAATTGTTTTAAAATTGGTTAAAATAAAATAAAAACTTTAGATTATCTTTTGTTTTAAATTTCGAGGACGAAATTCTTTTAAGGGGTAAGGAATGTGATATCCCGGGATTTCAGAGAATTTAAAATGAGATAATCTTTTAAATTAATTATTAAATATTGGTAAAGGTTGTTGTTTTCAAACAATTTAATAATGAGTTGTTTTTAAATATAGTTATAAACAGATTTTAAATAGACATATTATTTCAAATTTAATAAGTGTTTAAATGTATATATATGTATTTGAATTGATTTTAAATGTAGATTTTAAATTGACTTTGAAATTGAATTTAAAAATTGAATTTAAAAGAAAATATATATATCTTAAAATGAAAATAATAATATAGTTTGAATTTAAAATATATGAATAAAGTTTTTATTTAGAAATAAGATTTGTTTTATATTTTCTTTTAAAAAAAAAAATTTATTTATAGAAATTTGAAAGAGGATTTATTTAATAGGAATAAATACAAAAGCTTTTGAATTATCATTTAAAAATGGATTAAATATACTATACATGATTTAGTTAAAATCTAATTGATTTTTATTTTATTTTCTTTTAAAAGTTTTATTTTTATAAATTAAGAAAAGCATTTATAAGTTAGGATATGTATTTATTAAGTAGGAAAATTTAATAATAAAAGATTTTAAATCCATTTAAAATAATATAAATATATTTATGCATGTAGTATTACAAGTGTTAGCATATAAACTCACTTGATAACATGTGTTAAGCAATTAATTAAGGCAAGAGACAAGTGTCATTACTTGTTTTTATTTTCTTTAAATTTTAATTTAACCAAAATTTAATCTATATAGAACACTTTCACTTTCTTCCTTCATTCCTTTTCTTATGCTTTCATTTTCAAAACAAGAAACTATGGCCAGATCTGTAAGTCATTTCCTCTAAAACAAACTGCAAACATCTTCAAATCTAAGATCAAAAACCCTGTCACACAATTTCAAACCAAAATACAAACCTGTAAATCCATTTTCAAATCTGCAACCATTTCAAGCCAAAAGCCTGTAATCATCTCCTCTAAAACCAATGCAAAACAAAAGATCGTAAAACCTGTAACCATTTATATCTCAAAGCAGTTTTCAAAAAGCCTGCAACATCTTGTTTTCAAAAATTGAAATAAATAAATTTTAAGCCTGTAATGTTTTCAAACTGGAATCTAGTCTGGAACCATCATCAACATGTTCCAGTTTATCAAGCACTCCAGTTTTAAAAATCAAAGCCATTTCAAAGATTCAAGCAATTCAGTTTCTGGAATCAAAACAACAAAGCAAATTTTTTGAAGCAAACCTGAAGCTTTTCTGTTTCAAAAGGGGTCTATCTTCAAATTCAAAGCATTTTTGCAAGTACTCCAGTTTTTAAAGATTCAAGTTCAATGCATTTTGCAAATTTCCAGTGCAATATCAAACCTCTCTGCATTTCTTTAAAAGGTGAGTAAACATCTACTTAAAATCCTAAGTAATAATTGTTTTGTTGCTTGATAGATTTCTGGAATGATAAATGCTTGCATGTGTATTTATAAGTGTGAATACCTGATATATATATGTGTGTTTGTCTGTGCATGTTTGGATTTGTCAGTTCTCCACTGCTCTAATTTTCCAGTGAGTAAACTTTCAATTTAAAACAGTTTTAATCTATGATTGTATGGATGCATGTGATAAATTCGTATATAATTGTTGTATTATGGTTTGCATGATTGTTTATATCTGGAATATATTTTGAATTGCTCTGTTACATGTGTGCATGTCTGATTTTACATTTATAAACTGGTCTCTGTTATTTCCCAGGCTCAAGACTTACTTTCAAAAATTCATATCTCAATATACAAGCAATTTTGAGTTAAAATCTTTAAAGGAAAATTGTTAAAAATAGTCAGATTCAAGTCTTAAAAATAATTTTAATTAAAGATAACTAGTAGAATTTCTGGAATCTAGGAATGTCAGTAATAATCAATATAAGGCAGAAAATCGAATGATGTAATTTCGAGTTTTAATTATATAAACTGTTTTGAATTGCAAAATGTTGGATTTTAATAATCAAAACAAGATTTTTAAGTTCATGGTTGTCGAGATATCGTGAGTTGAACTGTGATGGGTTTTCTGTCGAATTCTGGTAATCGGGGAATGATTGGGCCTTGAAATCGTGAGAGAAGTTAGTTTGGATATTGGCGATTCCAAGAAAAATACTCACATAAGTTTTCATCGATCATGATCATCAAGAGGAATGATTGTAGGGTTTAAGGGGGTTTCGAAGTCGAAGTCGGAAATTTGGCCAAAGCGTCGTCGTCAAAGCTTCGGAAGTGATCGCGAGTTGAGGAAGGGTGGCGTGGTGATATGGAGGTGCTCAGGAAGAAGAACTGGAGGTCCCAGTCAATGTGATCGACGGTGGCAGGAGGTTGTGTGGATTTAGCTTTACTCCAGATTTCGATCGAGAGTCGAATTTTGTTTTGCTGCTGGAATTGGGTTGCTGGGTGATTGTATGGGTAGTCGAGGTCGGAAGTAGTTGGTCGCAGGTCTGAGGATGGTCGTGGTTGATGCCAGTTCGACGTGCACGTGCACGTGTACGTTTTGGTGATGGGCGATGTTTTGGTGACTGGAAGGTAAGGTGGTGGGGTAACTCGAAGGGAGCATCGAGTTTTTGGGTTTGTAACTCGAGTTTATACTCGAGTAGATTAGTGGGTATGGCTGAGTTTTTATACCTTAACAAATCTAAGTTTTTAAAATATAAAAGCCAGGAGGAAGAAGAAATCTCGGGGAAGAACTCGGGTAGGAGTCTGGTCGACCCGAAGTAAACTGAGCGGTTTAAAAAAATTTTAAATAAGCAAGTTTTTAAATTTAAATAAACCTAGTTTAAATCTATTTCTTAAATCTAATTCTTTAACAAATGTTTTAAGTAATTGATTTAAGGAAGTTATATAATTTGTTAATTTTAATTTAAATGTTTATTTTATATAAAAACTTAATTAAATGATTTAATTAAGGAAGTTAATTGTAAAAGATAAAAATGTTTTTAATGATAATTAAGTCATTGATTATGATAATGGTTTACCTTAAAAAGGATAATTAAGGTTTTAATAATTTGAGATTAATAAAGTTAATAAAGTAAATCAAGTTAATCAATTAATTTAATTAATAATGATTAAGGATTAGTTAAGAAATTAATTAATATAATGATTGATTTAATTAATAACTAAAGAATAAATTAATTTGTAATTAAGTAATTAGAGATTGATTCATTGGTAATTAAGAAGTACTTAATTAAGTTTATTAGTTAATAATTAGGTTTTATTAATTAATAAATAAGAAATTATTAATCTATAAAGATTAGTTAAGGATTAATTAATTTGTTATTAAGTTTTATTAATTGATAATTAAGGTTTATTAATTAATAATTAAAAGAATAATTAATCTGTAATTAAAGATTAATTAATTAGTTAAAAGAGTAATTAAGGAATGAATTACTCAATTGTAAATAATAAATGGATGTGATTAATTTAAGTTAATTAATTTGTAAATTAATTAAAGATAATCACTTGATAAAGGATTAAGTATGAATACTTAATAAGATTGATAAGTATAATTACTTGGAAAAGTAATTAATGTATAATCACAGGATGTAATTAATTAAAGAGAATTACTTAATGGAAAGGAATTAAAGTATAATTACTTTATAAAAGTAATTAAGGATTAATTATTTGGTATAATTAATTAGAGGATTAATGTAATTAATTAAGGAGTTAATTAATTAGGGTAAGTAATTATAGGATGATAATTACTGGTTATGATTAATTAAGGTGGATTAATGGGAGTGATTAATTAAAGTTTAATTAATTAATGTAATTAATTAAGGGTCAATGTAATTAATTATAATTAATCAATTAATGGAAGTAATTAATTAAGGATCATTAATTAAATGTAATTAATGAAAGTAATTAAATATTAGTTACTGTTAATGATAATTTGCGAAATTAATTAAAGGATAATTACTTTATGTAATTAATGAATAATTAATCAAGGATGATTAATATTTAATGAGTAATTAATTAATTAAAGGTTTTAATTAATTAATGATGGATTAAGCAAGATTTGATAATTAATTCTTAAGTAATTAATTTAATTTAAGATAATTAAATTAATTATAATATAGGGTTAATAATTGTTGCTTATAGCTGATTGTTAATCTAGAATATCTAAATTGGATGATATCTATTGGATGATATGCTGTGATGTTTTGTGATATGATATTGGATATATCTGTGATAAATGTGTGATATTTATCTGTTAAATGCTGTATGAATTCAAAGTATTGAATTGAATCAAATTGTTTAAACCTTTAAACAACTTGGACTTAAAAGATACGTTTTGGATTTCGATGAGACCGGGATCGGGTTTCCGTATACCGGTATTCCAGGTCTGGAGACCCGAATACCACATCGATCCAAATTAACGATAGGTCGTGAATCTCAAGTGAAGATGAAGATTCAGAGTGCAAGGGTTATTGTCGTTAACTCTGAGGGTGATTCCAAAACGAGTGTAACGAGATAATGCCTTCGGTTTCGTTCGAACCCGGAACGAACTTGTATGGATTGAATGCTTTCAGCACATCGTCAGGTGGACGATGAGCATTCTAAGTGATGTGTTCTGATTAAAGGTAATCGTGACCTCAAGCCTCATCAACCGAGAATGGCTAAAACAGGGGAGGTGCAGCAAGGTTAGTGGGTAGCACCCAAGTAGTATAAGATTCCTCTGTCTAGAGTCCCTTTTTATTTCGGCTGTGTGGGTGGTTGTTGGCCGCAACCACGGGGTTTCTTATGCGGGAATTATCCAGTAAGGGATGTTCCGGCCTTGTGTTGCAGGGGAGCGGGCGTACTCCTCGGTACGTTGATCTAGGCCACGTACTGTGACGGGCGGTACCCCAGTAGCCCTGCCATTGTATGGAAATCCAACTTCCAATAAGTGCCAACGGACTTGATTGTATAACCCACTTTGTGGCTAGTATGCTGGAATTTAATAATGTAACAATTTCAGCTATTTCTTATTTACTTGAAAACCTTAGACCCTATTATAATATAACTCGATTTCCTATCAAAGTTTTGGTTAGCGTAAGGTAAAAACTTTTCCATGTTTATGTGTGGGAAGTCTTACGTGATACCTTTGTTTTCAAAAGGCTTTGAAGTTAAACAACTTTAACCCGTTTACTCACACCAGACCCATGTCTGACCCAAGTGTTTATTTTCTGTTTTATTAAACTCTTGGGTACTCAAATTTTTACGAGTAGCCAAGGGATTCAGGTTTGCTTTGACGAATCTATGGAGGAGCAATGGAGCAGGAGGCTTCAGCGTTCGTAGATATAGTGTTCCGCTGTGTTAGTCTGTATGAGTCATTTGTTGAGTGTATTTGAGTTGTAATGACTAGACAGATGTTTATAACTGTCTAGTATGTGTTGTATAAGCTGTGTATCTCTGATGTATATGATACAATGTAATATCTTATTTGATTAATATAATTTATTCGTTCCGCTGTTTAGATTCTGATGTGTTTCTTTCTTTCTTCTCTATCTTATCTCTTTTCTATCCCTTTCTTTCTTCTTGATGATACGACTTTTTGTGGAGAAAAAGCCGGGTCGTCACACAAACCAACCTTATTTGGTAATAAGTTTGCAAATAGACTCTAAATGTAAAATAGTTTCAAAAATTAGTCCACTTCGAAACTTTGTCTTTTATAAATTAATAGCACTAGAAGTCTATTGATGTCATATTAATAATTTGATGCTACTTTGTCATATTAATGTATAATATATTTGTTACTTTACATAATACGTAACATAACGTTACTTTGTCAATCAATGTCTTATATTAGGAAATTGTTAACCAGTGTCATATTGATGTCTGTTGATGCCATAATAATATAATGTTTCCATAATTTAAACTGTATAAACATATAAATATATGTTAATTTATTTATTACTTATGTAATTCTCATATTAGTTTGACTAACAACATGATTAAATTTAAATTATATACACAGACATATACATACATACATACATACATACATACATACATACATACATACATACAAACATACATACATACATACATATATATATATATATATATATATATATATGTGTGTGTGTGTGTGTGTGTGTGTATGTATGGAATAATCTACATATTATTCAAAACCAAATGCATATGAATGTAGTGCATGTTATTAACATTTGTACATGTGTGGTTATAAACCCTAATAATTATGAACTTCATATATACTTATACGTAGTTGCTTTTTTATGTATTCACTTATATGAGTATGATGATACTCGTAACTTTAAAGGGTAGAAATTAATATTAGTACAAAGCAACTAAATAATAATTCAAATCTTTAACACAAAATATTCATATACATTAAATGAGATTTAATATACAATAAACATTTATTTATAAAAACACAATCGACCTTATACAACATAAATAAAAGGGATTTTTTAAAGGGAAGTTTTGCTATATATTCTTAAAAATATAAAAAATAAGCTTTAAGTCCCTCCCAATTTTCTTCAATAAAATACATCTCTATTTTCAAAAACTTAGGTGAAATTCGAAGGGGTATTTGGATAATTTCACCACTTAACATGTGCTCTTAGGATATATGTCCACAACTCATAATCGCTCACAATACACGTCATGGTGATCACTCTTAAATTTGAAAATAAGAGAAGTAAAAATAAAAAATAAAAAAGGAGTGATGTGTCCTAAAAGGGAAGGATGTAAAACAAATAAGTTTCAGAAAGAGTAATGTGTCCTAAATTTCGACTTTTTTAAAAGTCGTCATTTTCCCTCGTTGCATGACAAACTTGACTCCAATAGTATTTATAATTCTAGTAAAACAATTATAGAGTCGTAAATACCATGAATACGATTGTATGATTGTATCCACTCTTTCATAGTTATATTAGACTTTGTAACTTGTAATATCTTTAAGGCTAATTATATTCATATACTGATAATCTCATAACATACACTAGAAAATGAAATAAACTAGTATATACACCAAAAATCACTTTGCATAATCTATCTCTTTTACAAAACCATCATTGTTTCATCTTCATCGTGTTCTCTCTTTAAAACTTAAAACTTAATTATGAAAAATTAGAAATCCCCAGCACAAAATCAATAAAATTTAACAAAATAAACTTTAATTTTTAGCACGAATATTATAACATCGGTTTTTTATTCTTAATTTCGTCTAAACAAATTTTGATTTTATAAAACAAAATGAAATGCCTTAAACTAGAGCATTTAGTTGCGAAAGTTGTCATAATTGATATTTAATGTCTCGTTAACTTCATGAAAATGTATAAATATGACCAAATATAATTAATTTTAATGATTTAGTTGATGGGTTATAAGAAAAAGATGAAAAATGCAACTAAGAAGAAAGGTAACTTGGTCATATATTTACTTAGTAAAATAATGGTGTATGTTAGGTGATTTTTGGTGTATGAATAGAATTTGCATATATTGAATTTTGTGATATTTGTAATAATTAACTTGGAAAGTAATTGTCATCAACTTTGAAAATAATTGACATTGTCGGTGAAAGCGGTACTTTGCATATGTGAACATTGTTTTTGTGAACTTTGTATTTTTTAAATAATTAGTCTTATACTTGGAAAATACTTGACTATGTATTTTAAAGATAAGATACCTTGAAAATAATTGACTTACGACTTTTGAAAGCACTTTTATTTGAAAGTACTTCATATTTGAAAGCTCGTTGAATAATTTTGAAAATAATTAAATTAGTACTTTGAATTTGAAAAGTAACTTGTTTTGCCCTTTAAAAACGATTGATTTCTTTCGATATTGGTGCCTTTATGTATTTTTGTATCATTATTTGAGTACTTGATTAATTGTAGAGCATCGTGGTCCCCATTTCTTTTGAATATTTGGCTCTTTAATTTGACTTAAATATATTCTTGGGAGGTTCCTGATGGTCGATGCTATAAATGCATAGGGAGGACATGGCTACTCGTAATAAAGAGGAAATTATGAGATTTTATGCTTCAACCCATGCAGGTAATGGTGGATGGTCCCTCCTAGTATTGCACCCTTTTAGACTATAAACCAAATTTATCTTGTAAACAAATTAAAGTTTGAAAATACTTTTTATCAAATTACATTATTGGCAAGAAGCCATCAACCTATCAAGGGAATTAACCATCAAAATACATATTTAAAGTAAGCCCGACCTTTGGTAGACATTTCGATTATCATGTAGCATAAGGCATTGAAAATCATTTTTCTTTTAAAGAAAAAATATGTACACTCCCATTTGAGTTTTAGGTTATTAAACTCATCAAATTCACCCAATGTCAAATCAGGTATATGTGTGCTTGGTTTTTATATTAGTTCATATATATAATAAGTCATAGCGGTTGTATTATGAAGGTCTAGTGACGAACATGTATTTGTTTTGTCTTAGATTTGATGGATTTCATAGATGGACTTCCACGATCGAGGCAAAGAAATGAAAGTATCTTGGTGATAGTCGATCAACTCACCAAGGGAGTGTATATAGTGGATCACTCCTATTATTTTCTTCATTCCATGCTTTCGGACGGTTAACTCCCTTTAATAGCATGGGAACAGAACTGGGGCGTTACATAATGGCAAGAATATATATTTTTCTCATTTTTATGGAAAACCAATTTTGAAAACAGTTGTTTCTAAAACAAAAGAAGTTTTAAATTTTGAAAATATTTGTAAGGGAATATCATTGAACACTCGCTAGGTATATAAACTTCGGTAAAAAGAGTGAATAATAATATTTTGGGTACAAATGCCCTTTGGGTATAAACTTATACCTTACATGGTTCAATCAAGTTTTACACTTATAAGTTGATTCGGTAGAATGAGCATTTGAAGAAGACCATTAAAATTCCATAAGAAAACTAGATAGTCCAAAGAAGTCTGTATGAAGCCCTTGACGATTGATAATTCCGAGTTACCAAAGGATAATACCAAAAACCAAAATATCATAAGAAAATTAGATAATCTATAGAAAAGCATGAAGCTTAATAACATCGAGATTTTGATAATACAATCCAATTAATGAGAAAAGAATACCAATAACCGTGAATAGAATACCAATAACCGAAAACCTTGAATCCATAAGAAGATTGAATATTGTAATAATAATCCCAGATATAAAATAAAAAAGCTAATAACATATGCTCGGAGAAGACCAAATAACGGGAGAGTATCAATTAATTAGCAATACATTGAGATCAAGAAGACCACTTGTCGTATTATCGTTATGAGAAAGCTATTGTTTAATGAAGAGAATTCCATAAATATCCATAAGACCAGAATAATAGAAAAAAAATAAGAAATCCATAGCAATGATTGGGGTAAGAAGACATTCTAAAAGTTGCAAAAAATATTAGGAAAACCAGTTGTAACACTAAAGGAAATACCCAATTTTATCGATTGACCTGCAAAACAAAAGGAAAAAAAATATAAATATGTATTTTTAACAAATTCTAAATGCATTACTTTTTGAATCATTTTCTCAATGATGAAAGCAAGCTTCCGACATTTACTGGTAATATGCAAATTCTTTCGATCTTACGGGCGGTAAATAAGGCATTTATTTTCCTCATTCGTTGAAGGAGTGTAGTTCGAATATGGAAGTGTCTCTCGGTTTTAAGAAATTGTTGAATAAGGTATCATTTAAAGGAGTGAATATTTTTGGCACGAGATTTCAAAGCTTGGCCATTAGGGTTTGGTCTTTCTAGGGGTTTAGTGGTTAAGTCCTGACCGAAGTTCTCTAATTATTGCTCAAATAACTCCCTGAAGTCTTGATTCATTACCTGGGGGACTTTCCTAAGTCTAGCTTTTTCCTAAAGAGATTCTTTTAAATATTCCAAAAGGCATTTTGATGCAGCAGCGGATTACTGAAATGGATGTAACGGTGAAAGTAGCAATCGGTGGATTGAAAAATACCAAAGGCTCAAATCCGTTAATCCAAAGATGTCGGATTCTAGCTATCCCAAACACGTTGATCGCGCACGATACCGTGTTTAAAGATCTACGATTCTTCTACGTTGATCTAGCGCACTAGATTCCGTGAATCGGCTTCAGCAGTCGTTGATTCGAGCGCACTCGAATGCCGAAAGTGGAGATAGGAGATCACACTCAACTACCAATTTGAGAAGAGGCACAAAGCACTCAAACAAAAGTTTATTCAAAATCAACTAAGTTTACAAATGACGCAACCCCCATATTTATAGGCAGTTTACAACACACTTCCACGACCTAATAGATGGCCGACCTACGACTTACGACCTAGTATAGGTCGTTAACGACCTAACAGGTTATAACATCACGCGACCTATACATTTACAACATCACGCGACCTAAAAAGAAACATTACAACACAACAAAGATACAACAATTTATACACAACACGACTTAACAAATACAACATACAAAGGACATAAGGAATTACAACATTACGACTTACGACCTACATCAGCAGCGACCTAAGAACACGGCAACAGCGACCTAAGAACAAGGCTCTTGGAAGTCTTCACGCGACCTAATACTTGAGCGACCTAAAGTACAAAGTAGCGACCTATCTTCCCAGCGTCATAAGATCGAGCGACCTATCTTCCCGCGACATAAGATCGAGCGACCTATCTTCCCGCGACCTATCTTAGGTCGTAACTCGAAACAGTCCACTTTCGAAAGGTCGGAGCGACCTGATGTTGGTTCGCTTATCTCGCTTAGTTGCTTGCATGCCTTAACACTGATTCCATTAACTCGTGAGCGACCTTCACTAGGTCGTGATCAACTTAAGGTTTCACTAGGTCGTGAGCGACCTAAGGGCCTCGAATGATTCCAATCTGATGAATTGGCAGATTGCGCTGCATCACATTTGATTAGAAGAGAAGTTTGGACCAGACACTATGATCCATCACTTGGAACTTCATTGTTTTCATTGTAGATAACATGTTGTTCATTAGTCGAGATCATTGTAGTAGAGCATCAATTCTTGTCTTCTTCAATAAGTTAAATCTAGATGTTAAGTGGCATTTAGAAGAAAGAGGCTTCTTCATAAGAAACATAGGTTTCTATGGTAGTATTAGAAGTTATCAAAATGCAGCAAACTTTCGAGAAGAGGAAAAGCAAGTAGTTTATGCACAAAGATTTAGGTTGGACAAGAGGTATGAGATTCGGTCATCCTAGTGCAAATTGATGATGTAGTTTTTCACTACAACAGTATTCAAGGATCAAAGGTTGGGCTTTGACTATAGGACTTCAATTTTTGGTGACATCGAAGGTTTAAGATGTTGGTGTATATCTTGGTGTTAAAAAGAAAGTAAATGCCAAAAGTAGTAAAGTATAGACAAAATTTAGTTAAAGTTGTTCGCAGAATCCTCTATATCCATCCTCGATACTTTTCTTCTATAGAATCTATATACGGGAGTTACAAGTTATGACTGAAAGCCATTATTGAGTTTCCACAAAAACTATAATTTGCAAAAGTGCCTCTTGCTTTATATATACTAGTACTTATGGCACGTCTGTTGGGCGTGTGCAAAAAAAAACGTACGTTAACTTTTTTAGTATAAAATAGAACGTACAATATACGCAAATCTCAATTTATTCATTACATGCATACATTTGGTTATTATGTAAATACCAAAATGAAAACAGTATTATGCACAAACTTCATTTGTCATAACATCTAATGAAAGTATAAATTAACAGCTTGAATTTATTTATTTTATGTGTTCTTTTCTTCTCATTTATTCGGGGTTGAGAAGGGCAGCAATAATCAAAGTATGTAAATAACAAAGTTAAAAATGTTGTTTGAGGTATATTTCGACATAACCCTATACTTCCAATCTAATCATTAACTAATACCAATACGTTGGCACATCCATTTGACGTTTTCAAATAAAAATTTGAAAATACTATTTTCTTTTTCAAGTAATGGATGTATATATTGACACACAACACTTAGAACCAAAATAGTTGAAGGAAAATGAATTAATGAAATATATGTACACACTTTAAAATAGCAATCCACTATCAGCCATGTTTAAATGTTAATTAGTCTCAAAACATAAGATACTCTTTTTTTCATGCTTGTGCATAAACTCTTTGGTACTTCTCTTAAGAGCTTCAATCCATGTCTTTGTGTAAAGGAAATATATAATGAATTCATGATTGGTAAAAACAGTTGACACAAACCATTATGATTACAGAAGTATAACTTAATGCATGTGCATGAAAGCTACAATGGGACAAAATAAGAGGAAGACTCCTTCACAATGCATATAAGGAAGAAATTAGTGTAAATGAATAAATTAGAAAATTAACTAAAGAGAGTCATTTCTTAAGGTTATGTTGGTATAATGGTGGGTATATGATTACGTTTTATATTGTATAGTGCAAGTCCAACAACAAAACAACACACACTCTTCAGTCCATTCACAAATGACAAAGCTCTCTGTTTACATCTTTTCAAATTATTCTTCTTTACAACTTTCGTTCAAGATATTATAAAATAGTTTAATGTTCCTGTTGATGGGTACATCTATAATTAAACACATTCCTTTTAACCATGAAGAAGACATTGAAGAAAAACATAGTTATCCTTCCAATTCAATCATAGTGAATAACTATTGCCAAAGAACTTTGCATAGATTAAATGAAACAAAGCATCTCAAACCAAAAGTATATAAAACAATGTACTCAACACACTGGAACATGATAAACCCATAAAAGTTGCAACAATTCACACGGTGGACCAACATTAAAAGTTGCAGCAAACTATTGAAAAAAAATTCAAAATTCTATTAATAAATAGAGTAAGTTACAAATTCAACTTTTAAAATAGTTACAACTTGATATGCATCACCACAAAAGAATTGTAGGAACAACCCTAGCAGTTAAACTATTTTGCATCTAAATATCTATCCATTGAACGCAGAAATCCGTTAACCCACCGGCATTCATTTGAATTTTCCTAGTTAATACCACCCTTTGCCTTTGATTCACATGAACCTGCGTAGCAACACCATAAAAAAAGTACTTGACAAATTTGCATATGTATTCTTCACATATTTTGACAGAAACAAAATAAGAATACGAATGATGTCAATTGTTTTTATGCCTTTAGATAATTGATAACTAAAAGAAGCAATGAGTTATCTAACTTGTATTATATCAAAGACATTTAAATATATAATCGGTCAAAATAATAGGATTAGAATTTAAACCCCAATTGTTCTCACAAATCAAGCAAACTTTCCAAATAACCTTCACAAATTAGAAACCTAAATGAATTTTAGTCTTAATCCTGAGTAGAGATTATTACCAAAGTAATTATAGATGACAGTATAAATTGTGATTTTTGTTTGCGCAAAAAAGGTACATAACACTAACCACTTTGCAAAAAATCCTCCTTGCTTGTAATATCCAATAGTTTCTTGAGGCTAATCCATACCATCATTGTCTGCATGATTCATTTTTTCATCCTGACACTGGAAACAAACCATGAGTAAAAGAAACAGAAATATGATATAGTACTTTTCTCAGTGGCTTGACAACTTAAATTTGCATTGTTAAATCGTTCGATGACGTATCGAGTATGACAAATAAAGTAGACGCCATTTATGCATTATATATTATATAATAGTGAAAATAAGGGTTCGCCCCTTATTTTCAAATTTAATAAGCGGAAAATACTCTTCAAAAACATATTGTAAATTACACCCCTATTTTTATATTCGATAAAAAAAAATCGTTATTTTTTCGAAAATTAAATCTAAGCTTAATCGCATGTTTTCTTTAACCAATTTTTTTTCAAAAAAACTACAATTATATACTCTTCTCTTTCTTTCATCAAAGATGCTTGTATAGAAAATAATCAAATCCCATGCACATTTAAATAAAGTAACCGAAAGAATACATAGAATAAGCAATCATATGTGATATGCATTAACAAAAATAAAATCCAAATCATTCAATTGAGGTTACTTTCAACCAAAAACCATTTTGCTTACTTAGTCATTTCATCAAGCAATAGGAGTGCAGTTCTAAAGATTGAAATCATATATCTTGAGGCTTGTAGAATGATGCCAATCACAATAAAAAAATTGAAGGTAGCAATTTGCATCAACACTAAATAAACATCAATAGATAAATGGAACCATAGTGAAAAAAACTGTAAAAAGCTCACGGTAGCAAAGCATGTCAAATGTCTATTTTAGACTAACGCTCCTAAATACTGGTAGTTAACTCCTGTAGAATTAATACAGGTTGAAATTATTGATAGAAATTGCCAAACATAGAATTGATGCCATTTAATTGAGCTCTGAGACTTGAGTTTAGATTGTATACTCAAAATAAAAAAGGGTATGCACGCCTAACGGAAACATGGGGCAGAAGTGGAAAACTTGATACAAATTATTTGAAAGTAACAAAACTCAATTAATATGAAAGCCTGAATTTGAAGATTGTAGTCTGATTAGGTTTTTTTCTTCTTTACCTTGCCCCATTTTCGGTTATTTTGTGTGGGATAGGCGAATCTGTAAATGAAACGTGAGGAAGAAGAGTGACAATAATAAAGGTCTCAAGCACATGCGACATAAAAAATGACATAACTATCCTTCTCTCGCCAAAGAATGTTAAAAGGGTATTTTAGGTATTTCAAACGCTTCAAATGAGAGTATGATAATGATTGATTTCTCTTGATCATTGTAGCGTGATCAATCACTACAACAAAAACGTCTTGCTACCACATCCAAATAACGTTGTAATATGCATTTCGCGAGGTTTTTGCAAACATCGTTTTTAGCAAGTTGTAACAGGGTTATGCCTTTCACAATCTTTTTTTAAATGTTGCAAAAAAACATTATAATAGAGTAACTACGCCTATTTTTCGATGTTGTGAAATATATATTATAAATTTTCTAAAAAATTGCATAGAAGTTTCAACTAATATCATTTTCATTACATGTTCTAATAAAACAAAATCTCGTTTTTCTTTCCATTTAATTATTTTCTAATATTATAAAAATAATAAGTTTTTCCCGACCCAACATCAGAATACCAACTTCGCACATGGCATGTTCTATTTTGTTATGTTCCAAGTGAAGAAAGTTAAGGTCCAGTTTGGCTTGCTGTTTTTAGTTTTGCGTTTTCGTCTAAACAAAAATGCGCATTTCTTATATATTGTTGGAAAACATATAATTTCGAAAAATAAAATTAACATGGAAAATAGAAAACAAGTTTATTTGATTTTTTGTGTTTTGAAACATAACAAGAGGACGGAAAACAATTCATCTTCTTCATTTTCCGTCCATCGTCGCAATGACTAAGAATTGTAAAAAATTTCCTCCATTTTCTTGTACTTTATAGTGTGGGGTTGAAAACACAAAACACAAAACACAAAACGAAACCAAACGGACCCTAAATGTCTTCACATCCAAGAAGGTGTCTTCTGTACTCGAAAGTTCTGTTAGCAATATATAGAGCTAGTGGAACATTGAACTTACATATGATCTACTGAGCTATCTTTCATAGATCAATTTTCGCCTACATATGATCTACTTGGATTTCATCTAAAGGAAAAGTGCGTTGTATATAAGAACTGTCGTTTCTAGAATGCTTTGCTGCTGTCCTATCACCAAATCCACAACTTTCCCCACCATCCTCTGACAAAACACCCCCTCAACCAGAACTCCAACTCAACAGACAACTGCAACATCCTCACCAAATCTCACATCAACAGAAATAGTCAAAACCTCGGTACAAACTGACCTGCGAACCTTCCACGGTTCCACCTCCAACCTCAACCATCTCCACCATTTCATCAGCGTACAACGACCCAACCAAGCCATCAACCCTCGCAAATCCCTCACAAGATCCGAAGCTCCGGATCTCAACCCAATCTCGAACTCCAGTACAACCGCTCGAAACCCTCACAAGATCCGAAACTCCACATCCCAACCCGAACTCCACTGCAACCGTCTGAACCCCTCACAAATCCCTCACCCTTATACCCAACTTCACTTCACCTTGCCCACCTCGTCATACCACACCAGATCTCATCGTCGGACGCAAAATTTTCGACCCAAAATTTAAGAAAATTTGCGAAATGGGAAGGGGAAAATAGGAATGGGGAGAGGCAGAAGCATGGGAATGGAGGGGGTGAGGTGAAGGAAATTTGAGAAATGGGAATGGAAGAAAATGGAACGAGGAGAGGTACTTTGCCAAAATTTTAGGGTGCTAACAAAAATACTGTTACTTATATCATCTCTAGCAGGAAGCCAACTTTTGGCATGAGGAGCTTGGAAAAAAAGCGAGGAATCCCTGTTTCTCTCTCCTACATTTTAATTTTTTTGTTTATTTCAGGGATAAAAAAACATAAAACTGGTTTTTGAAACTCATTTAGGGCTAAAACCGGGTTTTGGAAACCCATTTAGCAAAAATTTTTTATGGTAAGAACTCCGTTTACGAATCCACTCTAAAAAAAACAAATCCTCAATTCTTTTTTTCACCACGCTTAAATCAACAATGCCGTGGTATGGGAAAAGAAAATAAAACAGAGATAAACAGCGTTTTCAAATGATTCCTCCTGCTGGAGATGCTCTTAGATCCAAACAAATATTTGTTTTGAGAAAAAATAAGTGATCATTTATATATTCGAGGAGAAAAACATTCGTAAATTATATTCTATATTAGAAAATAATTTTGCCAACTAGCCTAATAGGTAACGATACCCCGAAGCAATAAAATACAATAGAACTCTCCCAACCTAATAATTAAAGTCCATAATGAAGATAAAACGAAGATAAAATAAAATAAAACAATAAAACAAAGTTGAACCCTAAATATAAATCCATGGTAGTAAACTAAGCTAAATCCATCCAAGCACTGATACAGCTAAATCTAAAAACAAAAACTCAACCGTATGATTAGATCGACACATATATATTTATATAAATATATTTTATATACATATATATATATATATATATATATATATTCTAGGAAAAATCAAAATAAACTTACTAAGTAAGAACTAAGTAAGAGATTGTATAAACTAAGTGTTAGATCTGGACCAGCACGCAGTAGGGTAAAGGGGTAAATGGTAAAAAAAAATTCATTTGGATTTTATTCGGCCTATGAAGTCTAAATTTATATAAATCTTATCTAAATTTGTTTTTAAATATGATCAATTTTTTACTTAAGTTGTAAATAAAGCTTTATTTATTGTTATGTTTATATTGTATAACATAACATGCGTATCATATACATGTGTATGTACGTGCACGTGCAACATAAATAGTATACATGATTTAACATACCTGTGTACAAGTGTTGTAATTTACAACGCAATGGACATATTAGTCTTTATATATGTGTGTATTTGTGTGTGTGTGTGTGTGTAATTTTATATATTATAAAATAATATTTGTAAAATGTAAATGTTTATATAAATAAATTTATGTGTGTGTGTAGTTTACATTATAATATAAAGTAATTGTAAATGTTAATATAAATAACTATGAGTTCAAATTAAAATTTTAAATTTCAGATTAAGATCTGCATAATAAAATATCTACTAATTTCAAATTCAAATTAATATATTAATTTTGAAGTATATATTTCAAAATTATTTTTTTTAAGAGATATACATATAATCTTATATATACATATTAAATAAATATTTAGAAATACTATATATATAATAGATTACATAGGTAAATTTTAATGTAAATTAATAATTAAATATACGCACACACCCCCACCCCCACATTAGCCATAAAATGACATTCTTTTTACTTGGGATTTTTAAATTATTTTAAATAAAAATATTTATTGGAAATCAATAAAAAATTAGAAAAAACTAATTTCCGAAAGCAATTTTAAACATATACATATTATATTGAATATTTACACATATATATTTTATGACATTTTTGTGTGTAATTAGATACAATATTTAAATTGATTTATATATATATATGAATTTTTTTATTTTCGAAAACTATATGTATATATATTTGTGAAATATAAACACATACATTATATAAGTATGTTTGTCTTTTGAAATCGATTTTATTTAAATCAATTTTAAATATTATTATAGTTGAATTTTTTAACTTATGGTCATGAGGTATATATATATATAAGTATGTATATATAAAAAAATTGGTACATACATATATACATTTTCATCCAATGAAGACAGCACAGATATATATAGACTCGTGGTAATTCATATACTAACTACAACACATAAATAACATGATGAGCAATACATACTTATAAGTAATTGTACGAAAATATTTACCTCAACAAAGGCCTAGTCGTGAAATGTTGAAACGATGAATTCAAAACTCCTTGAATTAGTATCCAAAATCCAGAAAGAGCTACCAATCTGAAAGCAGTAATCACCAATCTTTTAGTTGTATTTAAATTATGTTTTAAATGCTTGAAAAATTATAGGAGGGCAAGGGATGGACGACCTAATATGGTGAGGATGAAGGCAAAAATTAGCAAATGCTAAAGTGGGGTTTGAGATGAATAAATAGTGCAGGTACTAAGGATAAAAAAGGGAATCTGAATCCTCCTTTTTCTTTTATTTATTCACCTCATTTTGAATCAATATTCAACCCGCTTGTATCCCTAAGCCGACTATGATATGCCCCTTTCCATGCCTCCTAGTTGCTTCAAACCCTATCAAATAAATGTACAATTAAATCTAATTCAACTGTATATCAATATCATATATCGATCATGTAACATCTAATTCCGAAGCTAAAATAAAATGTATGTATTAAATTGGATTTTGGGAATTTAATTGAATATTTGAATTAGAAATTCAACTATTTGATTATAAAATTTGAAATTGATATTTAAAACGAAGTTTAAATGTTGAAATAGTATTAAAATGTTATTTAGGATATTTTTCAATAAACTAACATTTTAAATTTATTTGATAATAAAAAAGAATATTTATTTAAAATTCAAATTTGAAATTGGAATTGTGTTTTAAAAGATCCAAAGTTGTCTGTAAATTTATTTTGACATAATAAATAATATTGGTCAAAATAAAATTGGTGGAATTTTGGAATTATTTTGAAGACTAAAACAATTATTTCAAAATTGTTCAAAACTGAAAGGAGACGTTTTAATAAAAAAAGAAAATTGTTAGTAAATTAAAATAAAATCCCAATAAAATGTCTTGGATGGATTTTTAAATTGATAAAGTGTCCCAGATTGGTTTTAAAATGGGTTAAGAGAGTTGGTTTAAATTTTGGGTATTTATTTTTAAAACTAAAAAGTAGAAGAAAATTTGAAATTCCCTTTCTCCATGTTGGACCCTTACTCCTTAACCCATATGTGATGAACGTATTTTTCTGCATTTTAAACCGTTTGTTTCATATATTTTTATTTTAATAAAGCGGTATTATACGGGTATTTTGTTGTGGTTTTGCAGATTATAGATTCTGAAGTGCAACGTTGAAATTAATCGGTTGTGGCATCCTTAGGTTCAAAAGACAAGCGGCATGAAGTGCAACATTTTGAGCACCAAATAAATCAAAGCAATGTCACACTTCAATTTATGCGAAATGAGTCAGTTCACATTTTCACTTCAGCATATGGGTGTAAGCAACGTGGGAAACATCTCATGTTTTCAAATATATATCTCAATTTACTTCCGTTCCAATTCAATAAAGCAAGTCACATTTCCAATTCCAAAGCATATATTATAGTTCAAAGTGCATCACGTAGACTTCAGTTCATAAAGAAATACATAGCAACTCACGTTCAAAGCAAGGCTACGTGCTGGCAATTCAATAAGTCATAAGAAAATAATTCAAAGTAGCAACTCACCATCACGTGTCAATTCAAAGCATGGACCGAATATGATTAATTCAAGCAATGTGGACCAACCAAATGTTCAGCATATATTTTTCAAGCAGTGATGTGGCCACATTATTCTCTAATTTCAAAGCTCAGCATGGTCATGTGAATGCCACCAGACTACTTCTTTTACCAATTCAAACAATGACTACGTGTAACTCAAGTTTGATATATTCAAGGGCAAACCAATTCAAAGCAACGTGGCCACATATATTTTCGGCAACAAGACTTATTTTGGCAACGAAAGTCTATAAATAGAGAAGGAGATAGCAACCAAAGGGATATCATCTCTTACCCCGTCATTTTTTCTACTAGTTTATTTTTAGCAATGTTTTTATGTCAGTCAGAGTGGATATAATTGTTAATTAGTTTTAGCAGTTTATTTATTTCTGTTCTTATTTCTTTTCGATACTCATTTCAGTTAGTTAATAAATTTAGTTCTTCTCTATTTCACTTGTTTACCCTGTCATTTCCCTTTTCCGTAATTTTAATTTCTGTTTTGATCTTTACAATTTTATATTTTGGTTGTAACTCCGATTAGATTCGGAATTGATTCGGAGTATATTATTGTTTTTATTTTCTGTTCAAATTCACCGTCGAATTCGTTTAACACACCTAAGATTTAAATATGGATTTCAATTGTTTTAAAATACAATTCCCTGTGTTCGACCTGCATACTACACACCTGTACGCTTGCAGAATTTATTAAATTTTGTGCTTTTCTAATCAATAGAAAAGTCGCAACAGTTTTTGGCGCCGTTGCCGGGGAGTTGCTATTTTGAAATTTTCGATTTTTCTATTTTTTTAAGTCTATTCATGTTAATTTATTTTTTGCATTAGTTTTCAAAAAAAAATTCATCTTTTTTTTCGTTTTTCAGTTCCTTTCACCAAAGTAGCATTTTACTTAAAAAAAATCATTTTTTTTTCGTCCGCTGCATATTTACTGCTTCAATTCCTTTCGTTTGTTGTTTCATATTTACCTTTCACACATTATTTTGCACGTCTGTCATTTGCATTTCAATTTGCATTCTTGTTTCGCATACGCAGTTCACCGTAGTCTTTTTTTAGTTTCTCACGTGTATGCTATCTCATATATTTCATTTTTGTGAGTATTACTGCTACTGGTTTATTTCTATTTACTTTTCACATTCACTTTGCAATTAGTTACATTAATATACACGTTAGTTGCATTGCTATCTTGGTTTCCACATAATCCAAAACCTGTTTAATTCGTTTTCACGCAATTGATATTTTGGTTCATTCACACGTCAGTTGCATTTTGTTTCACCCGTTTTGTTCGCATTCACCTTATTCACGTAGTTGCATTTTGTTTCTGTTTAAGCTTGCATTATTTACACATAACCACTTAGTTATTGCCACGAAACCATCTTCTACCAGCAGCTTGCATTTTATTTTATTATTATTTATTTTTTACTTCACACATAAATTTTAGTTTGTCATCAAATTGCATGTAAGTTTCATTTTCAACTCACGTAGCTTGTTTTTGGCTCTATTTTTGCATTCAACTCACGTAAGTCTCATACTCACGTAGTTTTTTTTTACAACTCACGTAGTTCCATCAACACATATTTTTTTTAGCAGCTTACTTTGTGACTTTCACTAGTGTACATGTGAATATTTGAATGCACGTGTCATCAGCATTTGATAGCTTGTTCACGAAAAGAGCTGCCTGTTCCTTAGTTTTTAAATTTGTGCTTTTTTTTCGTTTTTAACTTGTGATTCATATAACAGCTGCACGGAGAAAATTTCAACTCAAGTAGCAAACGTTAATTTTAATACTAGATAACTCCAGCTAAGTAAATTTCTAGCCATTCAACAACAAGGATCTAGGGATCGAGCAATTACAAACAGTGGAGTTTGAATCACTAGCACTGCTCAGTTGCACTGGACGGACTGTCATATCCCTCTGTAAGCAATTTTCTACTCTACAGGTGCCTAACTAAAAACTGTTTAAATTTACTTTTGGCGATTACACCTTGATTTGTTTATGCGCGTTTGGGCAAGAAATAATTTAAACCGTTTAGAAAGCCAAAATATCTCATTAAACAAATCAACGGAAATTTCAAATCAAACAAATATGAGCAATCACAGTTCACATCACAGTTCACCAAAATCGTCGCCTAAATCACATGTTGGAAATAATGAATTTCATGAGAACCGACCATTATCCCTTAGAGACCGATGCTATCCAACTAGGACCGTTCAACCTTCGGTTATTTCATTTCCACCCGCCGAAGGAAATAATTTTGAGCTAAAACATTCTTTTATCCAATGGGTACCAAAATTCACTAGGTCTGAAAATGCATATGAATTTCTTAGTGAATTTGAGTTATACGCTTCTACAACTAAAATGCAACAACTTTCTAAAGAATCCATCAAGTTAAGACTTATTCCATTCGCGCTTCTAGAAAGTGCAAAAAGATGGCTTAATTCTCTTCCTAAAAATTCAATTAAAAGTTGGGACGATTTCATCACTATATTTTTGAAAAAGTTTTTTCCTTTCCACAAAACACTTAAAATTCGAACTGAAATCAATCAATTCTCTCAGAATGAAGGAGAAACTTTTTCAAAATATTTTGAAAGGTTCAATCAATTGTTATATAGTTTCCCTCATCATGCAATCCCTAGACACGTCTTGTGCCAAATCGTCTATGAAGGGCTTAACTATCAAACAAGATCCCAACTCGAATCAATGTGCGGAGGAGAATTCATGGCAAAAACAGACAAGGAAGCTTGGGAATTTTTAGAAGAATATTCGGAAAAGGATATGCAATGGGAAACAATTCGTATTCCAATTCGTACTTCAAACAGAGGAGTACATGCCATTGACCCATCACATCTTCCTATAGAAGCCCAAACTCCTCAAGAAGGAGAAGGACTACCCCATTACTACACACAAGACCAAATCAATGCTATAGCTCAAAACAGTCCTTACTCATCCACATACAACCCTAACTGGAAGCATCATCCAAATTTTTCGTGGTCAAATCCTAATAATGTGGCTAATCCATTGCATATGTATCCGATGATACCAAATCCGAATTATCGAGCCCCAACCTCTAATGCTCAAAATTCTCAACCAACTCCTCAAACAAAACCTTCGAATCAACCATATAGGCATCCTAATTTCAATCCATCAACCCAACCTTCTCAGCCTTCACAAGAAATTGCTCGATTGGAAAAACAACTCTCTAAACAAAATGAACAAATCACTAATCAAGATGCAAGAATTGAGCAAATCACCAAACAAAATGAACAAATGTTGATAATGATGAAGGATCTTATGAAAATCAATGAGAAAGGTAAATTGCCTAGTCAAACCGAAGTGAATCCAAAGTATAACTCTTGAGGAGTAAATCTATGTGAGGACGAAAATGTCAATCCAGTTAATGCTGTCACCACATTAAGGTCTGGAAAGAAGGTAGACAACCACGTCAGCAACCCCAACGTCCTTCTTAAGTCTTCCCATGTTCAAAATTCTGAGACTCGGTTGACACCCACTGTTGTCAATCCAGTCGACTCTCATTCTTCATCCAAGGTTGGAAATCCCGACCACTCTTTACCTTCTGATGTTGGCAACCCCAACATTCCTGCTTCCTTATCTTCACCCTCTAATATAACACCTTCTTCTTCGAATGAAAAAACTTCCGAACGAGTCTATAAACCCATTGCTCCATTTCCTCATAGACTCAACAAAAAGAAGAAGCCCGCTAATTTTGACCAAATTCTTGAAATCTTCAAACAAGTTCGAATCAATATTCCACTTCTTGATACCATCGAGCAAATTCCTCAATATGCCAAATGTCTGAAAGAGCTATGTACTCACAAACGTGCCACTAACGTTCCTAAGACGACATTTCTAACTGCAAACACGAGTTCTGTTCTTTCAAATCCCTCCCCAATCAAGTATAAGGACCCCGGTTGTCCTACAATCGGTTGTAAAATCAGTAACACTCACATTAGTCATGCCTTACTCGATCTTGGAGCGAGTGTGAATCTTTTGCCTTATACTGTGAACTGTCAACTTGGACTAGGGGAATTGAAGCCTACAAACATCACAATTCAACTAGCTGATCGATCTGTCAAAAAACCATTAGGCACAGTTGAAGATGTTTTGATACAAATCGAGCAATTCTATTTCCCAGTCGATTTCATAGTCCTAGAGACTGCACCTGTCTCAAATCCTAACGGTCAGATCCCTTTGATTTTAGGTCGTCCATTTTTAGCAACATCAAATGCTATCATAAATTGTAGGAACGGTCAACTCCGACTTTCCTTTGGGCACCTAACCATTGAACTAAATATATTCAATCTTAACAGACAACCAAGGGATCTTGAAACAGAAGAAGTTGACATGATCCAAACAATTGTAGAAAATGATTTTAGTGATACTACGGAGTCTCTTAACATGTGCCTAGATCATTTTAATTCCAATCTAAATGAAGATGAATACATTTATGAATTAAATGATATGCTCTGCTCTTATCATAATTCACTAGAATTCAATCAGTTGATGTTTACTGAAACCTCAAAAGAAGTACGCCCTAAATTAGAACTCAAACCTCTTCCAAACGATCTAAAGTATGCATACTTAGATTCTTCGGAAAATTTCCCTGTAATCTTGGCCTCCGATCTCATTAAGGACCAAGAAGAACAACTTTTGAAAATTTTAAGGGAAAATAAAGAGGCATAAGGATGGGTAATCGTTGACATTAAGGGAATTAGTCCATCAATCATCGAACATCGAATACATTTAGTCGACGAGGCTAAACCCACTCGTGAAGCTCAAAGGCGATTAAACCCTAATATGAGAGAAGTGGTAAAGGAAGAAATTATCAAATGTTTAGACAATAACATTATCTACCCTATCTCTGACAGTACTTGGGTAAGTCTGGTGCAAGTTGTACCAAAGAAGTCTGGAATCACTGTGACCACAAATGAGAATAACGAACTTGTTCCGACAAAAGTCAAAACAAAATGGCGCATTTGCATCGATTATCGAAAACTCAATGTAGCAACAAGAAAAGATCATTTTCCCCTCCCTTTCATTGATCAAATGCTCGAACGCTTAGCCGGTCATGAATATTATTGTTTTCTTGATGGTTACTCCGGCTATAATCAAATTCCCATTGCGCTAGAGGACCCACACAAAACGACGTTCACATGTCCCTTCGGAACTTTCGCTTATCGTCGCATGCCCTTCGGTCTTTGTAATGCTCCCTCTACCTTTCAGAGATGTATGATGAGTATATTTTCTAATATGGTAGAGGATTTCTTAGAGATATTCATGGATGATTTTTCAATCTATGGGTCATCTTTCAATCAATGCCTCCTTCATTTAGAACGTGTCTTAAAACGATGTAAGGAGAAATCTCTTGTGCTTAATTAGGAAAAATGTCATTTTATGGTTAAGCGAGGAATAGTCTTAGGTCATGTTGTCTCTAAAAGTGGCCTAGAAGTTGACAAATCTAAAGTTAATCTTATTGTTGACCTTCCTCCTCCAAGGTCCGTCAAGGACATTCGCTCATTTCTCGGCCATGCAGGATTTTATAGGAGGTTCATTAAAGATTTTTCAAAAATTTCAAAACCTCTTTCGAATCTTCTGGTTAAAGACGTTAAATTTGAATTTTCCAATGAATGTAAAACGTCTTTTGAAACCCTTAAATCGATCTTGACCACTGCACCTATCATCCAACCTCCAAATTGGACTTTGCCTTTCGAATTAATGTGTGATGCTTCTGATTATGCCATTGGAGCCATCTTAGGTCAACGAATCGATAAACTTCCTCGAGTCATCTATTATGCTAGCAAAACTCTTAACGAAGCTCAATTGAATTACTCAACCACAGAAAAAGAGTTTTTAGCAGTTATCTTTGCCCTCGATAAGTTTAGACCATATCTCGTAGGTTCTAAGGTCATAGTTTACACCGATCATGCCGCATTGCGGTATTTACTCACGAAAAAGGATGCCAAACCCCGCTTAATCCGTTGGATTCTCCTTCTTCAAGAGTTTGACCTAGAAATACGGGATAAAAAGGGTTCTGAAAATGTCGTAGCTGATCATCTTTCTCGTATTGTTCATGAAAACATCGACAACTCTCAAATCAACGATTACTTTCCCGATGAACAAATTCTTTCCCTCTCCAGTGCACCATGGTACGCAGACATCGTAAATTATCTTGTCACAAATGAAACACCTTCCCATTGGTCAAAACAAGATGAACAAAAATTTCTCTCCAATGTTCGAAACTTTTACTGGGATGATCCTTATCTCTTCAAATATTGCACCGATCAGATCATACGTAGATGTGTCCCCGAAAATGAATTCCATAGCATCCTCTCTTTTTCACATAATCAAGCATGTGGAGGACATTTTGGAGCAAAGAAAACTACTGCCAAGGTGTTACAGTGCGGTTTTTATTGGCCTTCTCTTTTTCGTGATGCCCATGAATTTTGCTCCAAATGCGCTAGATGTCAACAAACAGGTCGTATTTCCAAACGTAACATGATGCCCCTAAACCCAATCCTTGTCATCGAAATTTTTGATGTTTGGGGCATCGATTTCATGGGTCCTTTTCCTAATTCTTTTGGAAATCTCTACATCCTACTTGTAGTAGATTACGTGTCTAAATGGGTTGAGGCCATTCCCACCAGAACGAATGACAATAAAGTTGTTGTCAAATTTTTGAAAGAAAACATATTTTCCCGTTTTGGCACACCTCGAGCAATTATAAGTGATAACGGTTCTCATTTTTGTAATCATGCTTTTGAATCTCTTCTTAAGAAATACTATATCACTCATAAACTATCTACTCCATATCATCCACAGACTAACGGTCAAGTCAAGATTTCCAATAGACAAATTAAACAAATTCTTGAAAAGACAGTTAACTCCAACAAAAAAGATTGGTCATCTAAATTGATAGATGCCCTTTGGGCATTTCGCACAGCTTATAAAACCAATCTAGGAATGTCACCATACCGATTAGTCTTTGGAAAAGCATGCCATTTACCTGTTGAGCTCGAGCACCGCGCACTTTGGGCAATTAAATACCTTAATTTTGACATAGAAAAAGCCGGATCGCATCGAAAATTACAATTGTCAGAATTAGAAGAACTAAGAAACGAAGCGTATGAAAATGCAAAGATTTATAAAGAGAAAACTAAATTTTATCATGATAAATTCATACTTCGTAAGATATTCGAAGTAGGTCAGAAAGTTCTCTTATATAATTCCAGACTTCATTTATTTCCGGGAAAATTGAGATCTCGATGGACAGGTCCATATATTGTGAAAACAGTGTACCCTTATGGTGCAGTTGAAATTGAAAATCCTAGGGACGGTTCCATTTCAAAGGTCAATGGGCAACACTTGAAACCATTTCTAGAGTTTGAACAACACGAGGACGACGAGTTCGTGGATCTCCACGAACCTAGCTATTCGGCATGAGCCACTCACAATCTTGTACATATCAGGTTGTATTTTTTTATTTTTTTTATTTTTTTTATATTGCATTTGCATTATGTTTGACAGTTGGGACACTGTCTCATTCTAGTGTGGGGGGGACGCATATCTCATACTGTTTGTTCATATTTCACATTATTTGTTTCATATTTTCATATTTCACATTATTTCACTATATATAAAAAAAAATCATCTCATTATTTGTTTCAAATTTCTTTTCAATTTTTTTCAACCTTCATCTCATTTTCCATTATTTTCAAGACTTTGATTTATTTTTAATTGGTCAAGACAAAGTAAGTAAACAGTTGAAGTCAATTGATAAAAAATTTTGTGAATCACTAATTTCAAATGTAAAATATAATGAAAAGTTGAATTACAAGCGATAATAGTGAGGTTAGTATATAGGGGGATTCGTAGGTGATGGTTATGAAATCCTTTCTAAACTGTAGTCTTTGTTTATAAAAGTGGTAGATTTAAAGTACATACGTTGACATTTCAAATCATTAAAGTTAAGTGGTTGTAAGTTGATTTGCTTAACTCTCTTTAGTCATTCTCTAAAAAAAAAAAAAAAATAATAAGTAACACCTAGAGTCAATAAGTGTGCACATTTATGAAAGTGTGTACACTCGCCACGCTCTGTACTCTTCTCACGTAAGCCCGCAAGGCAGTGCATGGATGGTATATTTGGCCTCAGCATTCTGAGTTAGGTGTATAAAGAAATTAAATAAATAAAAACCTAAGGATTACCGACCTTTTCTGACATAGTCAACGTCGGTTTGCACAATCCGCCAAGCTCTGTCCCAACTCTCACGTAAGCCCGCGAAGCAGTGCATGGGTGGTATACCTTGGTCCAAAGGTTAGGTATATATATATAAAAAAAAATTAAAAAAGAGAGACTAAGCTATTGAAACCCAAACACTTCTTGACTTTATTGATTTGGCTTGTTATACAAATGGAAATGAAAACAACTATTTTGAAAAACTGTGATTAACAATAAAGAATTTATTTCATGGCTGCACTATGTTATCGACCGAAACAACTGGCCAAACTAGAATCTAATGTATGAAAACTTGAGTTATATTGAAATTAGTGATTAGTGAGGAACCAAAAATTTCTAGAAGTTGACTAAAACTGATATACATTATTTTGTTGCAATTGAGTCTCCAATTTTTTTTAAAAAGTTTTGCATTCATGTAGTACATTAGAATCATCACATACTGCATTTGGATTTTGTGGGTAGTATTCGCTGAAAACCCTCACGAGACGCCACTCGTCCTACTAGGGACACCTAGAGGTTTAACGGCTTGTTGCATACGCTCAATGCAATCGTGTTTCCTACGAAAAAGGATTTATTAGTTTTTATTTTCTTGCTTATTCGAGGACGAAAAAAGTTCTAGTGTGGGGGTATTTGATGAATGTATTTTTCTGCATTTTAAACCGTTTGTTTCATATATTTTTATTTTAATGAAGCGGTATTATACGGGTATTTTGTTGTGGTTTTGCAGATTATAGATTCCAAAGTGCAACGTTGAAATTAATCGGTTGTGGCGTCCTTAGGTTCAAAAGACAAGCGGCATGAAGTGCAACATTTTGAGCACCAAATAAATCAAAGCAATGTCACACTTCAATTTATGCGAAATGAGTCAGTTCACGTTTTCACTTCAACATATGGGTGTAAGCAACGTGGGAAACATCTCATGTTTTCAAATATATATCTCAATTTACTTCCGTTCCAATTCAATAAAGCAAGTCACATTTCCAATTCAATAAAGCAAGTCACATTTCCAATTCCAAAGCACATATTATAGTTCAAAGTGCATCACGTGGACTTCAGTTCATAAAGAAATACATAGCAACTCACGTTCAAAGCAAGGCTACGTGCTGGCAATTCAATAAGTCATAAGAAAATAATTCAAAGTAGCAACTCACCATCACGTGTCAATTCAAAGCATGGACCGAATATGATTAATTCAAGCAATGTGGACCAACCAAATGTTCAGCATATATTTTTCAAGCAGTGACGTGGCCACATTATTCTCCAATTTCAAAGCTCAGCATAGTCATGTGAATGCCACCAGACTACTTCTTTTACCAATTCAAACAATGACTACGTGCAACTCAAGTTTGATATATTCAAGGGCAAACCAATTCAAAGCAACGTGGCCACATATATTTTCGGCAACAAGACTTATTTTGGCAACGAAAGTCTATAAATAGAGAAGGAGATAGCAACCAGAGGGATATCATCTCTTACCCCATCATTTTTTCTACTAGTTTATTTTTAGCAATGTTTTTATGTCAGTCAGAGTGGATATAATTGTTAATTAGTTTTAGCAGTTTATTTATTTCTGTTCTTATTTCTTTTCGATACTCATTTCAGTTAGTTAATAAATTTAGTTCTTCTCTATTTCACTTGTTTACCCTGTCATTTCCCTTTTCCGTAATTTTAATTTCTGTTTTGATCTTTACAATTTTATATTTTGGTTGTAACTCCGATTAGATTCGGAATTGATTCGGAGTATATTATTGTTTTTATTTTCTGTTCAAATTCACCGTCGAATTCGTTTAACACACCTAAGATTTAAATATGGATTTCAATTGTTTTAAAATACAATTCCCTGTGTTCGACCTGCATACTACACACCTGTACGCTTGCAGAATTTATTAAATTTTGTGCTTTTCTAATCAATAGAAAAGTCACAACAATATGCTCCCCACCCGTTCCTTCGTCCTTATCCCGCATGCTTATCTCTTCGGTCGAAATAAAACACTTTCCCCAAATTAAAGAACTTGCACATAGAAAAATAGAAGGAAAAAAGAAGAACAAAGGGGAATGGAATCGCGAATGGAGCCCTAAGCTTGAGAATATTTGGCTGCTGGCACCTTCAGGTTATAAGTGCAAGTTGAAGGGATGACGCCGACTTAAAGCCTACATATGGTGACGAGTAGCAGGTGAGGTCACGAGGAGATGGTGGTTATTGGCTCGGTTTATGCGCACAATGAAGGGTCAGGCTTGGTGAGTGGTGTGATGTCGTTGGATTTAGTGGTTGGCATGTGCGATATTGGGGATGTTCACGATGGTGTCTTCAATTCTGCAATGAAAAGGTTGTGTGTGGTGTTTCTTGATGGTACGAATGTCGTTCTTGGCAGCGAGCAGTGGATAAAAAATCAGTGTAGTCATCCTTATCTTCAATTTTCCATGAGTATAATTTAACTTATGTTTATTTAAATGCAAATATATAATTCATTGAATTAATTTATGGATTAAATTATAGGGTTGAAGTGAGTATGATCCCTTTTATTAATCTGACAATGAGTATACTAAAAATAAGGCAAATGAAAAAAAGAAAAAAATTCATCCATTTAAAAAAAAATATGCGACAAGTAAAAAGAAATAATAGTAATTAAACTATCATATAAGAATTCATACTTAAAATTAAAAATATTTGATGTATATGCCAAATCGTCCTTGTCCATACCTATACAACAATATACTTTAAATAGATTTTATAAATCTAAAACTTCAATTTCTTTTGAAGATATTTTACTTTGTATTGGTCAACATACGATTAACTAATCCATGTTCATCTTCATGACTTGGTATTTTCTGCATCTAAATGTGATTATAATTTTTCCAGGCCTGTGACTGATTATAATGCAGTGCATCACCACTTCATTCAGTGCATTCATGTACATATGGTGAACACTGGTGGAATGGTACATTAGACTTAAATTTAGGGAAATTTTAATGCATTAAAAATCTCTCTTATACCTTTGCCAGGCTATTTTTTTTCTTTTTCCAAATGTGTAAATATATAGGAAAAAGAACAAAATTTGACATGTCACTTATATGCAGGATGGAAGCCAGATTGAACAGCACAAAACCTCAGGCAATTTACTTGCTGCTTTGAATACAGTAAAACTGAGCAACCTCCTATTCCTAGTCAAGTATGTTAGTCTGAAACATTGATATTTATGACCATGTCTTTCTAATATCTCTTTATATTTTGATATTTATAATAATATCCAACTTAAATTTTATAAAGTTGTAACTTGCACTCTTATGCTCTTGTTATCAAACAGTATTTTGATATTTTTCATGTCTGAAATACTTATGTCAAATTTTTAAAGATATAAAATTGACATTTGTATTGTATATAAAAGAGGATCATCTAAGTAGTATGCGGAGTTATATAAATCAGTGTAAATATTTTATCATGTGTATTTCATATTTTGATTTAAAAACGAATAAACTTAATTTAAATAATATTTTTTTTACGTATACACAACTGTGTGTTGGTTTACTGGTGCTTATCAAAACATTTCATTGGTGTTTGCAACCATCCTTTTTGCAAATTTTGAAAAATCCGTACACACTCAATAATGCTTCTTACTAATATCTATAACCTTATGCTATTCTTCTAGAGTTTTACCTCTACAAGTAATGGTGGTTCTGCAGCTGATATGTACAAACTAGTCTTGGATGTTTTCCAGGAACCTGCAAGCCTGTAAGTATATAAAAGATGTGTATACAATTCTAAATTGCTCTATATTTGATTTGAGTAAAATTTATATCATCTAACTAGTTAGCCTACTATGACTACCTCCTCTTCATTTCACTCTGAGAATAATCTTTCTACATAATTGAATATCAGTCAATATTAAGGAGATTATATGTCGTTTTTAAGCAAAATATCATGCCTAGCTGTAGGAGCTTTTCTTTCAATTGGAAATTGATTAGTTGATGATAGTGGTATTTGATAATTGCATTTTAAGTATGAACTTAAATTTTGATTATTTCTTTGATTTGTGCTTAGTGCAAGTTATCCTGGAGTACATGTTAATGAAGTTGTCAAGCACATAGGACTACTAGAGAAAAAAAATCAAGTTTTCTTTCTATAATATATTTGAATATCAAATGTTAGTATACAGTCTTTGTATCTATTTTAAACTTCTATTCTCTATAAACAGGGAAGCTATTGATTACCATGTTGATATTGGTCATATATATATTCTACAATCGTTGATTGTCACTACATGGAAACTTGATCAGTTATTAGGGCACTATGCTAATAACAATTTTGTGAAGGGAAGATAATTGGTTAGTTATGGATTTAACTGTCTTGCACCTTACCCAACTCCTGCTCCTGTTTTACCACCTAATGGTAATTCCTTATTTTTCCTTGCTTATGAACATCACAATAGTGTATAGTTCATAGATATGAAAAAGAAAACTAGGCATTCTTTCACTAGTCTGCAAACAACATCCATGTATTTTAGAAAAGAACTTAACCATGTAGGTTGTAAATACCATAATGTGCATAGTGATTTTCACTAAACAGATTTATAGAGCTCTGTGTTTCATATCATTTAATTGATATGCATTTTTCAAAAATAATGTAGGTGCACAAAGTCAGCTTGTGTGTTCGGGTTGTAGAAATTTGCTTGTGTATCCTCAAGGTGCATCATCAGTTTGTTGCACTGTTTGCAATGCAGTCACATCAGCCTCCACCTGGTAATTTTCATGTTTGTAATACTTGCCACTAAGCATTGTTTGAGACTGAAAGCTATACTATTTGTGTTATCATAGAAAATTTAGATTTACAACACAGATAATTCACCATTTCATTATCTATTTCTGCAAATAAAGACAAGACGAGACATGATTATAGTTGAATTATGCTTTCATTCTTTTATGAATAACACATGTTTGTTTTTTGATCAGCACTTGCTGATTGTGTTAAATTTTCTGAAAATTCTGCTTATTAGAAGTATTTGGTGCGATTGATTACAAAAGTATTAAGCAGTGATTTTTAGACAAATGAATGTCTTATTTTGATTGAATTCATTGCTTAAGATGATCATGTTGCTAAAGAGTTACCTATATACATGAATGTCTTATTTTGATTGAATTCATTGCTTAAGATGATCATGTTGCTAAAGAGTTACCAATAATACAAAATTATACATGAATTATTATAAAATAAATTATAAATATATAAATAATATCATATAAACAGTACCATCACTTTTCATTTGTTCAAGATTGCATTTCATGTTACTGTTGCTTGCATTAGCTATGTTTCAGATTGTGTTTATTGTATTAATGATTTATTTTGCTAATTTTTGAACTTTTACTTTACAGGTAGATAGGTATCTTTGGTATAAAAAAGTGTCGCAACATGTTATAGATTCAAAGTTATTTTTGATGCCAGAACTACATTTTGGTTTGTATGTTTTTTGTACTACTACTTTTGGTAACTAGCTACTATTTGTTTTACATTGTTTAGGAATATTATGGACATATTATATAAGTTTTGATGTAAGAATATCGTGTGTTTTGATTATGCAATGTTACATGTTTGATTATGAAATGTGTGGTTAATATATTATGTTGATTATGAAATGTACATGTTGATTTTAACTGCGCTGGTATATTAATTATGATTGATATGCATAGAAATAAATCAGGTGAAAGGGAAAATCCAAAAACAGTAAACGAGGCATTTGTAAAATGTTGTGTAAAGTTTCAACAGCGTTTTAAAAATGTTGTGGTACACTTCAACAATGTTTTTGAACTGTCATAAAAGGGTTTTTAAGAATAGTAAAAAGATCACTCATAGCAATAAATTAAACGCTATGAATAAATTTGACAGCAAGACATAAACGCCATTAAATATAGTTGACAGCAGAATTCAAACGCTATGAAAAGTTTTTAGCACTTCAGCATAAACGCTGTAAAATGCATTAATAAGATCCATAAAACGCTATAAAAAATGGGTTTTTTACAGCGTTTACTCTATTGCTACGGTATGTTCCTGACTTATAACTGCATGTCGTTACACAGCGTAGTTAAAAACGCTGTTAAAGGCTTCTACAGCGTTTTATAAATGCTATTAAATGTCTAGTTTGTTGTAGTGAAGATAGACCTTGTTGGCAGAATTCAGGGAGTATACAGAATGATTATGTATAGTCCTCAAGGTACGCACTGGGTGGTACATTGTGGATGTCTGAGCACTAGTATAAGCTAGTGTGGATGCAGTTTCACATTTCGTAGTAGACGACGAAACACCTGTATTGTGGGCCTCATGAAGCTGTCCTTTATAGATGTAGTTACAGTACGCTCTAGTAGTGAGACGATGGAGTCCTTTTCGAGGAGGATACGGAAGGTACTATGGGTAGTACCTAGGACCGATGCGGTCTTTGGACATGTAGCTATATATATATATATTGGTTATTAGGTCTTGGTCTACATGGGAGTAGATGGGTACGATTTACGCACAGAGGAGAGAGTATTATGAACCCAATAAACCTAATATAATTGGAAATGGAAATAGAACGGTATATGTAGAATTATGCTTAGAAGTGTATAATTTGTCCATTCACCAGAACTTTTGTTCTGACCCCCTCCTCATAACATCCCACGGGTTAGATAGATGGCAGAGATCTTCCAACTTTGAGACACTTGCTTAGAAAGTGTTATTACCTTGGTGAGTATTTATTTATTATTATATTTTAGTCAGTTCCGCTGTGAGATATTTATTTGAGCTCCGATATACTTATCCTTGCCTATTTGCAGGATACCAGATACCCCAACCCGGGCTTCAGTGGACTTGGGTTTTAGCATTTTTGCAAAAACTCCGGGCCAACTGAGGTTCGGGTTGTTGCATTTGGTATCAGAGCTTAGGTTAGTAGATCCTAAGTAAATTAGGAAATATGAGTAAACGTATTGGTATTTTTGAATAAAATATAAATATACTATGTACTAAAATCCAAATAGCCCCCAATTATAGATTTTAACATATAGAAAGTTTTTAGAAGTATATTTGTGCATAGTTTGGTAGTTGGGTTTGGGTTGACCCAAGGATGTTGAGCCCTATGTTATTGCTGATTTATAGTGTACAATAAGCTATATTTTGACAGAATATTGATATCCATATGTTATAGGAAGTGGGAAGGTTCCTTAGGGATAGTAGTGAGAGTATTTTTATTTTGGAAGGAATAAGAGATTTTAGTAAGGAAATGAGATTTCCAAGGTTTAGGAAGGGTATTCCTAGGGTAGTAAGAAGAAAATCCACTTTACGTCTAGCCCAATAAAATGAAACTTTTGGAATTGAAAAGTTGAAAAATATAATTGTTAATATGTTTGAGGAAGTAAATATTGGGTTTTTGAAAAAAAAATGGTATGAAATTTAAATTGGATTTTACAAGATGTAAATTTTGTTAAAAGTGAAATTCTTTTTGAAGAATTATAGAGCATGTATAGCTTGCTAGTTTCTTTGTAGGTAAACAAAGATTTTAAATATAAAAACCTAGAGTGTGTTAAGTATCAAAAACGTAGGTTACAACATTTATTATTGTAAAAGATGTTTTCGTGAAAAATAAAGGAAGTATAGACTGTGACACTATTGTTATAATAGGTGACTCCCAAAGGAAATGTTTTTACATAGCATATGGGATTTATTAATATTTATTTTAATTGAATCCATATACTAGTATTTTTGGGTTGTAGTAACGGTGTTTTACGCAACATCGGTTTTATGAAATATCAGCCTATAATATAATGATTTGACTGTATGTTACTTGACTTTGTACTGTAGGTCCTATCTTCTCTCTAACGAGTCTTCCGCTCAAAAGACTAGTAAGGATAGCGATCAGTGGTCAATTGTACAACGACTGTAAGAATGTTAGGTCTTAAAATTGAATGTATTATGCGTCTATATATTGTTATGTTAATATTATTGTTGTTTCTATTAGTTTGATTTCCTTATTCATATAATATTATTTTAAAATATTTTAACATTTATAATTACAGTTAAGGTGATATGATGACTTTTATAGAGTTGTCATAATTTAAAATGGTCAGTGTAATACATCGTGTTGTTCATCTTATGATCCATTTGTCATATACCATGAATACTAAGTATATATATAAGCATTACTGAAGCGCAGTTGTTTCAAGTTGCATTTTTGTATTTGATTATATATGTATTAAAACTTCATTGCAATTTTATTCAATGTGTATTTGATACTTACATATAGTTGTGATAAGTTGGTCTATTCTAAAGCAAGACCTAACTATATAGTAATTAAATGTATCTAATACTATAGCGGCTATTTAGACATAAAATCTAACACAAAATCTAACATTACATACCTTAACCATCGGATCTCGATGTCTTTACACAAAGGGTTGAATTCAGAAGGGAATCCAATGGTTCATATATGTTTTGTCATCAACTATGTCACAAACTTGTGTTCAGATAGAATTTCCCATTATATAAATTGGATTATTATTTTTCTTAAGTTTAAATCATTTAGAAAAACAAAGAATGCTACATATAAAGTCAGTACATTGATTACTTCAATTAGTAACAAACATTTTTTATTGAAAAAAGACGGACAAATAATTATATTTCAAATGGTAAAGCTCTCAAACATTTAGCAAGTTAAATATAAAATTTGCAAGTATTTTCAAATTGATAATAAAATTTGGATGAAAAAAATAAAAAAACATGTAAATACTTTTCTATTCAAATGTCAAATGGTTGGTCCTATTATTCAACCTGTTAATGTTGAGTTTAACCTCAACATGCACTTTTGTGCTAATATATGCAAGTCATGGACTTTCAAAGGTGTAATCATAATCATACAAAGAAATACTAATCTAAAAACTAAAAGTTTATTGAAACACGTAAGTAAACACATGATAATTATGTGATTTCTTAGACTTACTTGAAGCAGATGGTAAGAATAACAGACCAAAATTTCACATCTAATTAATCACTAAATCCACTTTATGGTATCTGTATACTTGCAACTCTCTTTTTTTTCTTCATCATCTCCTATTTTCGCTTCAATAAATACACCATATCAAATTAGAGCATAACACAATATAGTTCATTAATACTCTTGCCACCTATATATCAATAGTTAGTCCTCAGGTGCTTTTTTCAACTTACACACCACAATAGAGAAAAGGCTAATTGGTACATTTATGTATAAAGTAAAAAATATTCAAGTGATTAATACTTATTCGAACTGACTTAAATACCTTACATTCAAAAAATCATTAAGGCCAAATTATGCAATTTTCTTGGTAGAGAAGCCAAAGCTTTCCTATTAAAATTCTTACAAATAAATGGATCTTCATCATCATCCATGTTCATGTGCTCCATTCTCATTTCAAAATGTCCCACTAAGTTATATTAACTTGCAATGCTACAATATATTTTCTAGAACAGTCACATTAACTTCCAATGCTACAACATATTTTCAAAACCATCAATATTTGTTAACCTTACTTATTTCCGATCAACTAATCAACTTTTCTTAAAGTCCATGTGGAGAAGTATTCAATGTGCATACATAATACATTGAATAAAATAATAAAGACAATTAACACTAAACTATTCTAGAGAATATGATTGGGTCCGTTGCATCACACTGCTCAAATTAATTTCATTAAACCGCTAGGTACTCTTCAACTTTTCTTCACCTTACATGAAAATATAAAAGAATAAAACAAAGAATTTATTCTATCAGCGAAAAAGTCTAAAATTAAATTATGTTATTTGTCTAAAATAGCAATTAGAAAGGAACCTAAAGAAAGAATTACACATAATTAGTTTTGATAATAAATATATAATCTAATATACCACAAAAAAATTGAAAACTAAAACCTAAGAATAAAGTTTGATTCAATTAAATAATTTATTCCAAATGAATTGGAAAATTATACCTTATGGAGTGTACTGAATGGATGAAGCTCTGGGTTTGAAAATAGATCTAGGGTAATTGCGAAATAGAGTTCAGTGATCTCAGGTTGAAAGGGTAAAATAATTTGAGAATGGCCTTAATGAGAGGATATGCAAGGGGAATTAGTTTTCATGACCTAAATTGGTGGAGGAGAACTGATGGTTGATAGGAAACATGAAATATTATAGAGGAGGTGAAGAGAAACAATATAGCATGAAAGAAAAATAAAAGGACAATAATGAATAAGAGATAATACGGTTGTATTAACGCTTGTTTTGAAAATGAAGGGATAAACAATTAGGGAAAGAAACAAACGATTAGGGAAAGAAATAAAAAAACAATTAAGGAAAGAAATAAACAATTAGGAAAGGAAACCTAAAGAAGTTTAGAAAAGAAGGGAAAGGGTTTGGCGATAATAGAGTGGCTGAATAAAAATTAAAGGGGACAACTGCAAAAATGTAACTCAAATCAATGAGAGAGTAGCATTTCAACCGAGGTTAATTGAGAATGGAGGATACAAAAGGTCAAATATTCAATTTTATATATAATAGAATAGATTATCTTATTTTGCCTCTAAATTTGCATTATTAGAGTCAATTATCTTATTTTCCCTTAATTAAGTGCCTCCAATACTCTTAATCTTGGTAGTGTACGCGGATTGAGATTTGTACCGTTAGATTTGATTTAAAATAAACGGTTAGATCTGTAGCTGGAGTGGATAGTACGGATTGTGTTTCTCCAATAAACTGGGGAGAATATGTTTTAGCCATTTTGGATGATGACATATTGGTATGAAATTGTGAAACTTTTTAGAAAAATTGCAACACTTACATTTTAATAGTCAATTGTTTGAAAAAAATTGCAATATACGAAAAGTTATTAATAAATGATTAGTTATTAATAAATGATTAGTTATTAATAAATGATTATTGAATATTTAATATTAATTATTTAAAATTTAATTACTGTTGATTAATTATTAATTGCTAATTATTTCATATTTCAAAATAATAATTAATAAATAAGTGATTTTACAAGGAACATTGCTAGGATATGCAAACGAATCTTCATTCCAAAAACAAAATTGCTAGCATAGGGTTTTTTTGACACATCATCACATAACTCAATGTCATTTTTAATGAAAAGTTAAAATGATAGGAGGGAAATATAGGCGCCAATTGCAAAAAAATTTCCCTCCAGTATAAGCGTAGGTAACACTTTTTACTTACTCATATTTATTGGTAGATAATCATCCTTCCAAAATGTTATAATATCGGCAATATTTTCCTACCAATAAATCTTACCATTAAATATTGGTAGATAAAGGTTATCTTTACCTACCCATATATATTGGTAGGTAAAATATTGGTAGGTAAAGGTCGGAGTTCTTGTAAGCATACCTACATACGAAAAAATCTCGTCATAATCAATACATTGAATTTGAAAAAAATCCTTTCGCAACTAGCTTAGCTTTATAAGTCTCCACTTGTCCATCTGATCACACGTCCTCCTTCTCATGGAGCACTAGGGATATCCTATAAGTTTACGCAAGACCGATCTTTTCTCAAGCTTATTGGGACCAACGTTCTTAACGTAGGCTGGATAACCCCACACCGTCAAATAATTATGATCGGGTTTCTTCTCGTACCACATCTTATATGGCATCTTAATAACAGACTTAGTGGATAACAAATTCAAATATACGTTTCGGTTTCTAGCGCATATCCCCATAGAACAGATTTAACTCAGCTTTACTCATCATGGAACGAACAATATATAATAAGGTTATATTCAATCACCCTAAAACATCGTTGTGCTGTGGAGTATATGGTGGAGTAACTTGAGAGACAATACCAATCTTTTATATACTTTTGAAGTTCTTGTCCAACGTACTCGCCTTCTTGATCGGATCAAAGTATTTTAATTTTTCAGTTCGTTTGATTTTCAATCTCATTCTTATATTCAATAAATTTCTCTTGGACATTGATTTGTTCTTCATAAGATACACAAATTCTAGTCTTGAGAAATCTTCAGTAAAGGTTATGAAAAAAGGACAGTTAACTTTAGTAACTATAGACATCAGGCCACATACACCACTATATACGAGACCCAAGAGTTCCTTAACTCTTTCATTGCTCCCATTAAATGGGTGCTTGTTCATTTTATCTTTGATACATGACTCACCGTATCAAATAATGGTAGAAAACCTTCATTTTTCAATTTGTGTAGCTGTTTCTCACTTATATGACCTAGCCTACAATGCCAAAGATAATTTTTGTTTACATTTTCATTCGAAGAACTACTCACATAACGTATATAATCTGTATTGAGAACATAAATACCATTATCTAAAATACCATCACAAACTTTATTACCATCTAGAATATGTTCATAACATTATTATCATAGTGAAAAATATAACCGGTCCCAGACAGTCTGGGCACTAAATTAATCTGACAAATAAAGTCTTCTACATAATAGCAATTATTCGATATCAAAACAAATCCCCTCAGCAAACTCAAATGAAAATCTTCAACTACCTTCACATCTACAATATATCCATCAGCACCTTGAAGCCTCATTTCTCCCTTTGCCACGCAACGCTAGTTTCTAAGCCCCAGTAACAAATTACAGATGTGAGTTCCAGATTTAATATCTAAAACCCAAGTTAATTTATTGATTTCAAAATAATTTTAAATCATAAATGTATCTGATGGAGCGGCAAAACCATTCTGCTTCTTCTCTTTAACAATCTTCAGGTACTCCAGATAATTCCATTTCCAATGACCATTCTTGCGACATTGATGACATTTACTCTTGTCCACTGCAGTAGTCTTCTTATTTTTTCTTGTTATCCCTTTTCTTCTTCTTCGAACTTTTCGAAGATGGCACATTCCCCTTAACAGCAATTACTGCCCTTTGATCCTTGGATGAAGACTATGTCGGCCTCAATATATTGAGGAGCTCTATGAGGCATACTTTCAACTAGTTCATATTATAGTTTAATATGAATGGCTCATGCTGGGGAGTAAAGACCCAAGGATTAAGTCTGCTTGCATCTGGTTGCTAATTGCTACGTCTTACTGTGCAAGTCTATCAATATAGCCTTTCATCATTAGAATGTAATCATCCACTTTATGTCCCTTAGTCATTTGGATTGAACCGTTTTTTCGTAAGCTTGTACCTCAGCAAACGGTATTGTTTAATAAACAGAGCTTTGAGACTATCGAAAATCTCATGGAAAGGTTTTAATGCTGCCTCCGCAATGGCTTGTCTAACGTAGACAACACGAAAACCTGGATGACCTCCAGATCCAAAACCCATTTATCATAAGCAAGTCTTATTTTGGGGTTCGCATCATCAACGGGTTATTCTTTTTGAGGTACAATTATCAACGACCAAAGATACTCATAAGTTAATGTTATCTTTATTGCTGTTAGCCAATCAACATAGTCTGGTCCAGTGAGTTTGTCATTTCAGAAAATAGCTTGGGTGTAGACATTTTTCTACAAGATTTAACTTAGTAGATTAGGACAATTTCACAGTAGATGTTCATATAATATTAGTAAGGTTACGCTTTATGTTTTATTTTACTAATAAGCTCCCACTAGTTTGTTATGTTTCTCCAAACCCTAAGACGAAACGTAGAAGTCTTTTGACTTTACCAGTGAATGTTAGGACTCGTTTGCTTTGGGGATCTAACCTTGAGGAATATCAACAATTCATATTTCCATAAACGATGGGTAACTTCTTATCGGTTGTGTCACATACAAATCCTAATCTGTGGTTCCTTGACTTAATCTCATTTTGACCTTGAGGAATATCAACAAATGGAAAGAGATTATTCGCTCGTACCTACCTTTTCACGACAACCTAAGTATAAATTTACATACTTCAAGGAATATCAAAAAATACATACATATATCTTACCTTGTCTATTCAATATAATAATAGTACTACACATAACATCTTTAGCTTAAAGAATATCAACCCTAAGGAGCATGCAAGTAATCTATTAATATATAAATGATAGAGGACATCTTTATATTAAAGATTCATAATCTTTAATATATTATATTAAGTGATATCAACTTATGGAATACTGTATTTCTTATGAAATACCCTTGTCATTCAAGTGTTAGACACATAAAAAATTATGGTATACATACTACACATATGTATTTATCCCTTAAGTCTATTTAGGGTTTCTTAATGTTCCACCTTTAATTTATGCATTCATATTATATAAGTTTTATTATATAACTTCTATAATTTTATTTACTTACATATTAGTCATATGTATAATATTATATTAATTAAATCCCATTCAATTATCTTAATTGATTAACATTTTAATTAAGTTTATATCATTCAATTATAACATTTTATATTGAAACGTATATTATAACACTTATAGTTATGCATATATATACATATATATATATCTTTATATATATATGTGTGTGTGTGTGTATTTGACTATTTATTTATTATCTTTTAATTAATTTATTTAATTAAACGATTTTAATGAAATATTATAAATTTTGAATTTTTTTATGTATATACACTTACATTGCCTTAAACAGTTCAATTCAATGTAACATATTGTTGGAACGGGGTCAGTCCACAGTGGAAGTAATGGTTGAATTTAAAAAAAATTCATATTAGATCTTTACTAGGCCTATAAAGTCGAATTTATTTAGAACATTTCTAAATTTCTTTTAAATAAAATCATTATTTTATTTAAATTTATAAACTGATTTTATATTATGTAATTAATGTTATATTATATATACGAGTATCATACAGACACACACACACACACACACATATATATATATATATATATATATCTGTGTGTGTATGTGCATATGTAACATAGCAATTCATGCACGGTATAACATGTCCATATATAGGTGCTGGGATTTACACTGCAATGGGCACGTTAGCTTATCTACATACAAATATATTGTCTAAATGTATGCTTTTATACTTTAATTTATATATACAAAAAATTTCAGATATATATATCCTATATTTTATTTAAATAATTATATATATATATGGAATATTAATATTATATATATAACTCTACAAGTATATTTAAATCATTTATAAATTATATTAAATTTAATTTTATTAGTTGCAAAGCCGAAAGCAATATATATATATATATTCTTTTTAATGTATATATATATATATTAAGTACTTATATATATATATTAATACTTTTAAAATACATAATATATATATATACCTAATAGTGCGCACGACACTAATATTTTTTTATATTCTAAAAATATATTTTAAATAAATATCCGTACGGATATTATTTAAATATTAATAAAAAATTATTTTTGTAACATAATTTTTAATTTTTAGTAAAATTTTGAGTGATGTTTTGTAATTTTAATATTTAATATATAATTTTATAATTTAAAAACAATTTTAAAACCTATTTTGAATTCTCAGCCGATAATTAAATATTTTTTAATTATAAAAAAATGTTTTTTTATTTTCTACTGAGAGTATGCTAAGTGTTAATTTAATTTTATAAAATATAAAACATAATATATATATATATATATTAATATAGTTAATTTATATAATTAATTTAAATAATATTGAAATAATGCGTGTTTATATAATTAATTTAAATAATATTGAAATAATGTGTGTATATATATATATATATTATTTTTGCCGAAAACATTCCAACTATGAAATTTTATGTATAAAATTATTTAACCATATTTTGTATAGAGTATGATGTAGTATTTAAATTATAAACCATATATATAATTAAATATTATATATTAAATTAAAAAAATTGAGTCGTGCATCCTATAGGTATATATATGACAGAAACTTTTTATATATATAAACATACAACCAATCTGATTATGACGATAAATTTATATGTTAGAATCGTCACCTAACTAAAAATATAATATACATGATATAAATATTATATGCATTAATATTCATAAATCGGTTAGAAATTTACCTTATACGCAACGCCTATAAGTACACCCTTATACAATGAGATCTAGTCCTTGAATTATTTTCCAATCCGGTAGATTGCTAGTCCTTGAACCGATGACCACCAACTATCGAATAGAATTGCTTTTACTTTAATTTGTCTTTGGAAATGGAGAATTGGGGAGCTTTTGATTACAGCCAGAAATATGGGATAGATAGAGGCTTCAAATAGTGAGAAATGAGAATAGGTTGAGATGCTTATATAGAAGAGGAATGGAGACAAGATAGGATCTAGATCTCTTACCAATTCTTCTTCCCTTATCGATGCAAAACAAGACCACTCTGATGCCACCATATGGCCACACCATCATGCCCAATCATAGCCAAACCAACCAGCCCTTGTATGGGCTTCAAACCCATTTAAAGCCCGAACAATTTTTTTTGCATTAAATCCAATTAAATGCGTATTAATATCATATATCGATTAATATATTTATAACTATTATAAATATTTTTAATAATATTTGTTCATTAAATCAAAATAAAATTTTATAACTAATATTTCATAAAATAGTAATTAATTTATACAATTACAAATTAATTAAATCATTTGATCAAGGAGTATTCATCATTTCGGTTGTTTGACCCACCAAGTGTAAATTTGGTCAGTGATTAATATCGAGCTATTCGAATGTTAACGTTCGCATGCCATGTCACTTTGGACTTATTGAATTTGGTAACGGTCAGAAATCCAATATCGTCCATATTTAACTTTATAATCCAAACACAAAGTCTTTGGTTCAATAATAATTATTATTACTAACCAAACTACTCTGACAAGAGATTTTGACTTTAAGTTGAGTTGAGTTGAGTTGACCATGATACTAACCCCATATATCTGAGGAGACGAATCCTCTCTTGAATAGTGTTTAAATTCCAATACTTCCACTCGACCCGACTATAGTCACTCGATGGAAATCATGTGATAATTTGACTATAATCAAATCGAAGCTTTCATATTGAAGATCAATAATATTCTCAAGTTGAGAGAACTATATAAATTAGTCACATCGATATTTTGTATTTGACCTTAGTTATATTAACCAACAGAAAATTATCGAGTGGACCATTCCATAGTTATCAAATAACCATCATTTCGTAACCCCTTATGCCTTCGGTAGTCATGAGTAACGCACTACCCAATATTTTGAGAGCATTACATACTCTAATCTCAACGGATGCATCGATATCTAGTCTCAATGCATCTTGAGTAGGAATATTTAAAATGGGGTGTTTATTATATTGTGATACAATACTCTTGATTACAACTATTTGTTATTAGTATCACAAATACACCATTTATGGATTTTCTGTTAAATATATTTTAATCAAACATTTAATTATTTACAACATATTATAACAACTATATAACAGAAAGAAAGAAAAAGACCTTTATTACGAACGAAAATTAATTATAGAGTTAATTAATTTACAATAAATTACAGAATTTCCCCTAGAGCATACCCTAACTCTATCACATATATCATAATATATCTTATATATATTAATTAATTAACCCTTTAATTATATTATTTATTTCATTAATCTTATTAATATTATAATTTTTGAAATAATTTTATTATATTTTCAAAACACTTTTGAAAATTATATTATAACATTTATAATATATTTTGGATTTTAAATTTAACTTTTAAATTTTATTTTAACTTCAAAACAATTTTGAAAATTAGTGTAAGACCCAATTCAAATTGGGCCTTTTCTATTAGGAGCAATCTTTGGGCTCACTTCACATCAGGCCGGAAGTCAGGTAGGGCAGGGTACTTGATTACTCAAACTCATCCTGGATACTACTTTTCTAGATACTACTAAATGGGTAAGCTTAATTTGGTAACCTTAACATGACTAATTTAGATCGCATAGGCTATTGGGCTCTGATACCATAGTTGGTCCATCCCAAACTCCTTTAAGATGACACAAATAGGTACCTCACGAGCGAGTTTTACAAGCAGCCATTCGACCGGCACAACCATCACATGATATACAGGGGTAAAAGGCAATGCTTTGTTATAAATCACAATGTGAGAACCCTTTATCATGCTAGCTGCAGGGATTGAACCTAGGACATTTACGGTACCAGGTGAACACCTTAACCAACCTCGCTCTGATGCCATTGTTGGATCTGGGCTAGCACGCAGTGGGGTATATGGGTTAGTTTCAAAATTATTTCATCTCGATCTTATTAGGCCCAGAAAGTCTAAATTTATTTAGATATTATCTAAATTTGTTTTTAAATAAACTCAATACTTTATTTATGTTATAAATAAATTTTTATTTATTGTTATGTCTATATTATATAATATAACATGCTTATCATATACACGTGTGTGTATGTGCATGTGCAATATAAATAGTCTAAATGGTCTAACATGCGCATGTAAGTGTTAGGATTTATACCGCAACAGACATATTAGCCCCTCCATTTACATGTATGTTGTTAAATATACATGTACATACAAGTATATATATATAGTTTTATATATTATAAAATAATATTTGTAAAATGTAATATACTGTTTACATTATAATATAAAGTAATTGTAAATATTAATACAAATAATTATGAGTTCAAATCCAAATTTAAATTTCAAATCTAGATCTACATAATAAAATATATAGTAATTTTAAATTTAAATTAATATATTAGTTTTGAATAAATATATATATGATATATATTTTGAATTTTTTTTGAAACATATACATATAATCTTATATATACATATTAAATTAATATTTAGAAATACTATATAGATAATAGATATATGTTTATACATAAATACGTTTTAATGTAAATTAATAATTATATAAATATATTCATTCATTTATTTATTTATACACGTTCGACAGTAAAATTATATTTGTAACTTACGGTTTTAAAAAAAATTGATTAATTTTTTTAATATTATTAATTCCATACAGAAATCAATAAAAAAAAATTATTTTCGAAAATTATTTTAAACATATACATATTATATTGAAAATTTACATATATATTTTATGACATTTGTATTTATATATTATATATATAATTAGATATAATATTTAAATTGATATATATATATATATATATAATATTCGCATTATATATATATGAATTTTTTTTTGGAAAATTATATATACACATATATTTACTAAAGTATAAACGCATACTTTATATAATTGTGTGTGTATTTTTAAAATAGATTTTATCTAAAAATAAATAAATATTATTATATTTGAAATTTTTTTATGGCTTATGGTCCGACCTATAGGTATATATATAAAAATTTACACACACACACATTTTCATCCAATGAAGACACTACAGATATATATAGATTCGAGATAATTCATATACCAACTACAGCATATAAATGGCATGATGAGCAATATAACTTATATGTAATTGTAAGAAAATATTTACTTCAACTAAAGCCAAGTTTTGAAATGTTGAATCCAAAACTCCTTGAATAAGTATCCAGAATACAGAAAGAGCTACTAATCTAAAAGCAGCAACTACCAATCTTTTATTTGTATTTAAAGTGTGTTTTAAATGCTTGAAAAAATAGAGGAGGAGGGTAAGGGATGGCCAACCTGATATGGTGAGGGTGGAGGCAAAAATTAGCAAGTGCTAAAGTGGGGTTTGAGATGAATAAATAGTATCAATGGTAAGGAGTAAAAAGGGGATATGGATCCTCCTTTTTCTCTTACTTTTTCACTTCATTTTGAATCAATATTCAACCCACTTTTACCCCCATATAGCCGGCTATGACATGCCCCTTTATGAGCCTTCTAATTGCTTCAAGCCTTAAATGTGCAATTAAATCTAATTCAACCGCACATCGATATCATATATCGATATGCGTGTATATAACTATTAAATACACACTATTTAATATTGATTAACACAAATTAAATAAAATTTTACAATTAATATTTCATAAATATCAATTAATTTATAGTAATTCTAATTAATTAAATCAGGTAGTAGCATGAGTATTCGATGTTTCAGTTGTGTGACTCTTAGGTGTAAATTCGGTTAGCGATTAATATTGAACAATTCGAACATTAACTTTCACATGTCACTTTAGCTAGTGGTGTGACATTATGACCAAATTTATCGCTTACATAGCTTCGGTAAAATCAAATTTTACTTATTTAAGCGTTACCTGACAATGACAATTATTTACACCAATTTCATTCATCAAAGCTATATCGCATTAGGACTACAGAATTTGGTAACGGTAAAATTTCCAATATAATCCATATTCAACTTTATAGTCCAAACAAAAAGTCTTCGGTTCAATAATAACAATTATTTTTAGCCGAACTACTATGGCCAGAGATTTTGCCTTTGAGTTGACTTTAGTTGACAGTGATACTAACCTCATATAACTAAAAATACAAATCCTCTATTGAATAGTATTTTACTTCCAATGCTTCCACTCGACCGAACTTTAGTCGTTCGATGGATGTCATGCCATGATTTAACTATAATCAAGACGGAGTTTCCACATTGAAGATCAATGGTATTCTCAAGTCAAGTGAACTATGTAATATTGTCACATAGATATTTTCTATTTGACCTTACTTATATTAACAAACCACAAACTATCGGGTGAGCCATTCTATAGTTATCTAATAACTGTTAGTGCATAACCCCTTGGTACCCCAGTAGTCCTGAGTCATGCATCGTCAAACCTTTGGAGAGCGTTGCATACTCTAGTCTCAAGGAATGTATCGATATCAAGGCTCGATACATCTTGACTAGAATATTAAAATGACGTGTTTGTTAAATTGTCATAAAATACTCATGATTACAACAATTGTAATTACTATCACAAAACACACTATTTATGGATTTTATATTAAATATACTTAAATTAAATAGTTAATTAATTATAACACATTAAGGCCATGTTTGAGACAGCGTATCTTTTTCATTTCCTAATAGAATTCATTGATTTTTTTATTTATTTGGAAGTTGAAGTTTTCTACTATGTGCATACCAATGTTCAGTTCAATCTGAAGTCGTTTGGTCCTCTGTTTCATGCCTGTAAGTTGAACCCGAGATGGTTTTCAGGCCTGTACACATTTCCATTTTCTGAGTTGCTGCAAACAACAAGTATATAATAGAAAAAACCTTTTTTTTATCACAAACGAGATTTTAACAGAGTTGATAATTTACAATAAATTACAGAATTGCCCTTGGGTCATACCTCTAACTCTATCACTATGTAATACAAAAAATATAAGAAGAACATAAGAGTTAAAATTTGCCAATAAAATATATGAATTAAACTAAACAACATAACTTGACCACCTAAACTGAATAAATCAAAACAATAATCAAGTAAAAAGTATGAATATAAGCATTATACTATAGTATAAAGTGAAGTTGTAAACTTCTGAAGTGAAAGACAAATACTAAACAACAACATTTTATTGTCTAACTAGTTTCCTGTAAAAATAATAATTCATTAGAAGACTCATTGGCCTATATATTTATTAAAAAGGTAATTAGGGTGTTATTATTATTTCTATTTTTGAGGACAAAATTTTCCTTAACTAAATCAATGTTAGATTTTACCCTTTTAAAGATATTCTTTGAAACTAATATTGTTAACTGTTTTATAACTAGGATTTGAAATCCAACTAAAACAAAACAAGGGAATTACATATATTAAATTTTCCATAGAAGTATTTATTTTATTAAAAACTCTTTGATTTCTTTGGAACCAAATATATAAGCATATAATAAAGAAGGCTAACGAAGAAGATACAAACAAAATACTGTTGATACCGATATGATGGTGAAGACTAACAACCAAATTCTCTTCTTTCTGGCAGTAATAAAATTATCTCTTATAAAAACCAGATTCATGGTCGAGTACAGTCGACTGGAAACGACTAACAACCAACAGTTGATACCGATATGATGGTGAGGTTTTCTTCCTCTGTTTGAAAATATTGTATCACCATTGCACTTATGTACGGATGTTTCTTTATATTCATCTACTTGCATTGTATGGTGCATACACGTGACATCTTGAACGTTTGGGATTCCTAAGTATCATTGCATTAACACTGTATGTTTTTTAGCACGTTTTAAGGTCGATATTCCTCTGATCATCTGCTGGTTTCTTTGGTTCTTTTGCTAGCTCGGTGTTTGATAACCTTTTGGATCAATGGATTTTTCGTTGAAGATTATTTAAACATACATTAATCCTTTTATCCTTTCCACGTCTCGATATTTAGAAGCTAAAGTGTGTCCTTTTAGTTTAGCAAGTTACTAAGAACTGTTTTCTTCTTATTATTTAAGATCCTGAAAGCAGAAAATGAACCTTGGGAAAATACGGTGTAAAATGAAGCCTGCAACGTCGTCTGTTAGGAGTCTTCCTTGTAATAATAGTTCGGATGTGAATATTCTGAAAATTTCTCCTGATAGATTAGCACGTTAGAGTTATGAGCTCTAGTTTAGCATGTTATAAAGTTTCACGACAAATCTATGGATATAGATAACAAAAATCAGATCAAAATAAAAGTAGAAATTACGCCAAAATCATGATACGGTTTCCAACAAAATTTCATCCTAGTTATAAAAGACAGACCATGTCAAACAGTCATAACTACCATCATCATCAAATCCACAAAATTTTATCAAAATCCGCAAACTTCTATCAAATGCACTATTATTATCAACCACAACCCCACAAACATTGACTGGCCACTAATTTCCGTAGCCCAACTTTAGAAAAACAACCGTCCTCCATCCCTTAGAGATTCTATATAAACTCCAGTCCCCCCTCCTTTACTCCTCGGTCCAAAAATTCAAACAAAATTCAACCAGACTCAGGGCCATTGAAACAAGATGGCCCCGAAGTCCCCACTCCTCCTCCTCCCGCTCCTCTTCCTCACCACTGCCTCCGCCTTCAACATTACACTGATCCTGAACCAATTCCCCGAATTCGGCCAATTCAACAACTACCTCTCCCAAACCAAAGTGGCTGACCAGATCAACAGCCGCACTACCATCACAGTCCTAGCCGTCGATGACGGCAGTGTGGCCGCCCTCTCCTCCCTCCCCCTCGACCAGCTCAAATCCATCCTCTCCGTCCACGTCATCCTCGACTACTATGACTCCACCAAGTTCCAAAATCTCAAAAAGCAGTCGACCTCGGTCACCACCCTGTACCAGGCCAGCGGGAACGCCGACCAGAGGCAGGGCTTCCTCAACATGACCAAGTTCAGCGACGGCGCCATCGTCTTTGGCTCCGCCATGCCCAAATCCCCCATCAACGCCAAGGTCATCAAGTCTGTTGAGGCCAAGCCGTACAACATTTCTGTCCTGCAGGTCAGCAACGTGATCGTGCCTCCCGGGCTGACCAACGTGACCGTGTCACAGCAGTCGAGTTATGTTCCACAGCAGGGGGTGGCTACGCCTCCGCCTGCCGAGGCACCGGAAGCGGAAGCCCCTGTGGAGGATGCACCCAGCCCTGCTGCGGATGCGCCTGTGGCGGATGCACCCAGCCCTGCTGCGGATGCACCGAGCCCTGCGGGGGATGCGCCAGGGCCTGCGGCCGATGCGCCGGGACCTGCAAAAGATGATGCGGAGGATAGGGTGTCGGGAGCAGGACGTGTGGCGGTTGGTGCAGGGTTTGGGGTTTTGATCAGTGTGGTAGGAGCGGTTTTCTTGGGTATGTGAGTGTAGGTGAGTGTTGAGTTTTGTGTGAGGATTACGATTTCTTGTTGTGTACACGTTTTCGTGTATGCACAGGAGGTTCGTTTGTGTGTATTTTATGTGTGGTGATTGTTTTATCACTTTATGTATACATTTTATACTACTTTAAAACTAACACCAATTTTTGGATCGACGTGTTTGCTCTTTTCCCGATATTTATTACAACAAAAGTAAAATTACTTCATTCAAATTATACTGTCAATAATAACAAATTTAATATAAAACTATTTTTTAATCAATACTTTTGGAGAGTATACAGTTGAGTACCATGTAACTCGCGCATTGCACACGGTAATATCGTAATAACATAGTATGTATACTTTTAATATTAAAATTAGTACATTATTATACAACCTACAATAAATTTAGGAAATTAAATAAATTATAAACTAAAATTATTATTATTGTTTATGCAATAGTTTACGTTATGTAACTTATATACCTTTAAATTTGGACGAAAAGTTAATTTATTATTTTGTTGGTATGAATTTGATATACATGTTGAAACCGATAAATTTTAATGATTTATTACGTGAAATATATACGAACAAGTATAATTTAACTTAATCATTTTAAATATGTGAAGTATAGAGTTACGTAATTAGTTTAAATATATGGACTTAAAGGTATATAGTAGGAAAGAACTGAGTTTTCTTTTGCATAATATTATACAAAATCTTAGTGTAGAGTTATTTCAATAAAAACAAACTCTTATAATGTAGTGTATGATAAATTTTTGAGATAAATGATTGTAACTAATTTACAAATTAACTTTCCCATTATTATTTATTTACGTAAATATATTTTTATAGTCGAATGAAAAATAATTTAACCATATTTGTTAGTATATATATTAAACTAACATATATTTTTAAGATTTATTGGAACAATAGACTAACTATCTACTGTTGGTATTTAAATAGTTTTAATATGAGATTTCAGAAGTAGTTTAAATAAATGCATTTAGATATAAAAAATTAGGAAATAACTGAGAGGAAGGTTGTAAATAGTTATAGAAATGTAGGTATTTGAAACTATAAAAGAAATTTATAGTGTAGTGTATTATAAATTTGTTGACATAAGCGAATTATATACTATTTTTGTTAATATTGTTAATCTATATTATTTTTGTTATGTGATTTATACATCTTTATATTTAAATAATAGGCAGTTTTACGAGTTTTGCTAATATGAATATCGTATATGCATTGAAACCGCCACATTTCACGATTTATTACAAGTTAATGAATATTTGTAAAATCAATATGATGTAATTAATTAAAATATATTGACGTAAATGTACGATATTCGGTGATATTGGGGAGGGTTTTGTAAATAACTATAGAATTTCAAAATGTAGGTGCTTGATGTTAAAAAATTAAAAGAATTTTACAATGTAATGCATGGTAAATATATTGATATTAATAATTATAGTTAAATTCATAATTATTATTTATGTATATATTATGTTAGTGGTTGATGTATTTATAATTTTATATATCTAAATGAACTTTATACAATTTTTGTTACTGTGAATATGGTATAAATATTGAAATGATTTATTAAACAAATTAACAAATGACAGTTTACTAAAATATTTAATAGCCGTAAGTTTACATGATTTATTCTAATATATATGGATATAAACCTGTTAACCCAAAAGATAGGTCAACACCCTAGATTGAGTATGAAAGCACCAGCCTTATTTATCAAGGCAAATGAAATGGAAAAGGCAATAGTAGATCGCAGAAAAAGTAAATGAACAAGAGATTTTTATAGTGGTTCGGCTGTTAACGAAGTCTACGCCCATTTTATAACTTTTATTATTGAGCGACTGCAATTAAAAGTCGACTGATTACAATGCGAATGAATCCTGTAAGTTAGATCAAGTCACCAGTGTTAGAGTTCATTAGAGAATCACAATGAACCCTGTAGATGACTGTTGTATGGGAGGAGAAGAGTGAAGAGTAGTTTCTGCTGAGTTTCAACAACCACTCCAGAAGATCCCGTTTATGTTGCAGGTGGGATCGTATTTATAGGAGTTGAAAAGCTATTGGGCTAGGCCGTCTCGTCAGAAGCTTGCAATTGGAAATACGAAGTTGCACTGAAAATTTCATAACCATCCGAGCCAATCTGATCCATAGGTGATGGATCGCTGGCGATCCATAGTTTTTCGAATGGTGACAATCCAATTGCTTGGACTACTATCCTTTATCCTTGTCGCAGACTTCAAAGCAATCTAGCATGGTCCTATGGATCGCTAGCGATCCATAGTGCATGGATCGCTAGAGATCCATGCACTTAGATGATTTTTGGACTTATTCTTTTGAGTTGCACTTATTGTCTTATGTAGGTGTTCTCCATGTAATTTCGCAACTAGTCGCCTTCTTTCGATGATGATTCATGCATTGTTTGCATTGAACCGCTGATGGAATAAGGCGAATGCTCACTTCTCGATCTAACTAGCTTGGAATTCCATCAAACTTAGTAATCATTCCTAGAATACCTATTTGGTTATGGTGCAAGAGGATTGGAGGATCTATGAGCGATCTTTATGGATTCTGACGGGGAATCGTCATTTCTTATAACAATGAATCAATTTCAATCCGACAACTTTCAAGAGGCTTGCAAAAGACACCTATATCGTTCTTGGAGAATGGAAAAAATTTGGCCGCAATTGCATGGTCCATCGATCGCTAGTGATCCATGGACTTAGCGTATTTTTCTTTCTACTATGCCCTACTTAATCTATTCGAACCGACCCTATCTCATTCATACTTTCTTACGCGATTCAACTTTTCTACTCTGCAACCCGATCCAAAAATTCCAAATCCTAATTCTTCCTTTGCCATCACCGCCGATGTTCTTCGCATCTGGAACTTCTCGCCTTTAACCATCTTTGACTTTGCTGCCTCTGACCTAGCCATGCATCCTTGTTGCTCCGCCTTTCTGAATCGCCACCGATCTTCTTTTGGATCAGTGTCGACCCTTCTTGCTATAGCCGCCAACATTCTAAGCCATCTGCGTCCTTTTCTTGATTCTCGATTATAGGTGAGTAATGTTGATTTTTTTCGTTTGCAATTCGATGACGGAGTTGTAGTGGTGATGATCATTGCGGAGAATTCGAGTTGATTGAGATTTTGTGGAAGAAGATAGTAAATCGAGTTTTGAGTTCTTCACGAAACGATGCTCGAGCTCTGCCCTGGTGCTTGACATGTTTTGCTATCTTCATCCACAGAATCAGAACTGACTTGCACTAATTTACATTGTTGATCCAACACGACGTCTCGCGAATTGGTTTTAGTTTTTCCAGAGGGGAATAACAGCTTAGGGTAGCATTTCGCATGCTGCTTATGTTGTTATCACCTTTTGGAGAGTTTGGATTGATCACGTTATTGCACTCTTGGTGTACCTAAAATGGAAAGCTCTTTATTTATTTTTCATATCAGGTACCATGAGAGGCTATGGACTTTACGACGATCTCGAGCAATTCGCTGATTCACAACGTTGGTTAAGATGGTCTACAAGCCGCCACCAGCCCCATGAGACTGAGGAGGAATGGAGAAGGTGGAAAGACTCGAAGGCCGAAGCTCGTTGCTGGGATAATAGAGAACGAGGTCGAACGTATAAAAGTGGCTACGAGAAGAGAAAAACCCCTGACGACCGAGAGGAACCGTCTAAAAATTCAAAGGTAGATCGTGGTTCTCATCCTTCTAAGCATCAGGATTTTGCCCTAGCCTCAGTTTCTGTCGGTCTTGAAGTTCTAGTTTCTTCCGTTCAGGCTCCGTTTTCATCTCAAGCTCCATCGACTCACGTGGTGCTCGCTTCTGGTTCATCGTGTTCTCATAGGAGGCCGACTTACATTCTTCCGTCCGGTCCCACTAGACTTGAAGCTGGGCTCCCCTGGTGGTTTTTAAAGGGAGTTAAGTTTAACCGTGACCTTCGCCTAGTCCACAAAGGTTCCTATATGCCCCACCTTCAGGCGATTCAAAGTGATTTAGAGCAACCGAGGGATGAGAAAAGTTATGCAAGCAGCTGGCCGACATGAACCGCAATAATTATCAAGAGATCTTCTCCTTTGAGTCGGAGAAAGACGATTTCGAGAGGGTGTTAGCAGAACGTGATACCAGAATTGAGTGCCTAATACAAGAGAGGGACGCGGTATTATGAGAGAGTAAGAATAGCGCCAGCTTGTTGAGGGAGCTGAAAGAGGCCCATACAAAAATAGAGATCGTGTTTCGAGATGAAATCAAGAAGGCCCATGTGGACGAAGTTAAGCTAAAAGACGAGCTCGAAGCCTGCAACATTAGTATTGAAGCTTAAAAGAAGACTATTGCTGATCATGACAAAATTGTTGAAGGGAACAACAAGACAATTGCTTAATACGTAGGAATTGTGGAATCTCGCAACAAGACTATTTCCGATCAAGCCCAGGCGATTGCTTTGCTCTAAGAAAGAGTTACGCAGCTTAGCGTCAAGAAAACTCGAGTTGAAGTTGAGAAGGCCACCACAACAGCAGATTACTTGGAGTTACAGGACACCTTCGAAAAAAAGATGGAGAAGATGGATGATACCATCTTAAATTTCTATGTCAACTCCTTGTTGTATCAAAGGAGCCTCAATTATTTGGGCTCAAAATTTCCGCATACTCTTGCCATGGTTTGGGAAGAAATCCTGGCCCATTTTGAGAGAACGGAGATGTCTATACTTTGTGACAGTTGGAGGATGCCTACCTAAATGAGGAATCGAAGAAAGCGCTGATATAGGGTCGAGTGGTCCTACGAATTGAGAAGGAACAAGAGGCTGCCGATGCTGCTATGACTTCAACTGCCAAAACGTTTCCAGAGCCTCTCTTTGCTGGGTCTGGCGAATCATCAAGACAGCCTCGAGATCCATTGGCGAGTTCTGTCGGTGCTACTTTTGTTGTTTGTCCCTCCGACATCTGTCTTTGAAATTTTAGGTGGCCCTAGATCTTCTTCGAAGATTGTGCAACCATCAAAAGAAGGAGAAGGTAGGGAATATGAGATTGACATTCTCGGCCATTCCTCTGATACCTTCTTGTTTCCCACGAGTTTGAGAATTTTTAGCTCATGCCGTAAGAACAAGATAAACTTAATGCTTTCTTTTTTGATCTTATAGGTCCGTCTTCTTTATCTACTGACCCGCCAGTTTCCTCGATGCCTGGGCTTGCCACTATTTCAAGCACCTCGACAAGTTGTCTCTATAACTGCTTCGATTGCTGCGCCTGCGTCCGGCTCACAGCCAGGGCTGGAATCTGAGAAGATCGTTGCATTGCATGGTTTAGATAACCCTTCTGTATCTTTGGAGGGCAACTTCACTTCAGTTGAAGCTCGAGAGCAGGAGGACTAGACTGGTCGGCTGCATAAACCTGAAAAGCAACCGGTTGCTGTTAAGAAGGAAAAGGTTGAAGTGATAAAATCTTCGAGGAGCTTATGCAAATCCCGGAAGTGCAAGGCAAAATGGGAGTCTTCCGAGAAGGTGGAGAGCGGGGAGGAGATGTTGGCACCGAGGAAATAGTTGATATTACAGGCAGCGACACTACCCCTGGCTGGGATTCCAAGGGGAATCAAAAACTTCCAATTAAAGGTGGGAAGGGAGCGGTGGAAAGAGGCATTGACAGGTCCGGATAGTAGTGGAGCCAGTTTTGGGACATTTTGTTTTGTTTGATATGTGTTTTGTTCAAGAGCAGAGTCTACACTTACTGCTTCAATTGTTGTAGCATCTGTATTTTTCTTTTTGTTGGCCGATATTGTGTGGGTATGGACCCCACATTTTAGCTTTGTACAGAAAATGCTATAAGCGATACAATGTTGACATTTTGATTGTAACTTTATTTGTTTACTTATCTACGTTTCATGCTCTTGTCCCAACTTTATTTACTACTATTTTATTTTATCTAGTCCTATAATTACTGCCAAAATTCTTTTTTTGGAGTAACAGAACTGCGAAGTATTTTTTTTTTGACTAATTATTTTATTTGAGTATCGATGTGTACCCGTGTGTGCCCCCAGTTCACGGGGCTACTTACTTCAAACACTTGATAAATGACCAATTGATCCGAGTGATTTTTAGATGTCTGTAATTAGACCTATTTTACGGTTCCTCTCTTTGGGAACTTATTGAATGGCTTGATTCCAAATATATTGTCGGTCAATAATTGGAATTCTCTGCAGAGTCGTAATTTTTTAAAATTGTCGGACTTATACCCGTTATTTCCAACAGTGGGAGTGGGTCGATTCTTGTTATTCCTGTAATGGATGAGTTTCTCAGCATTGCCTGGGAAATACGGCTACTTAAGAGTGTGCGCGGCTTATGAAATGCGCAACTTTTGAGAGTGTGCACAGCTTATGGGGTGCGTGGGTTTTGGGATCGATATGCTCGTCAATACAGAACGGTTTAGGACTCCCTAACGTTACTAATCTTTGGGCAACGTGAGGAGTTCATGCTTCGAGAGCATGATTCCATGGCTAAAAAGGTAATGCGTAGCTTATGGGAGTGCGCAGCTTTTAAGATTGTGCTTGCCTGGATGTGATTCCACAATCCAAGACGTGATGTGCAACTTACGAAATGTGCGGCTTTGAATTGGGCCTTCCCGACATCATCGGAGCAACACCGGTTCTTAGAAGATGGGGATCGGGTTCCGTCGATCCAACTGTTTGAGTCGATTTGCTTCGGTCGACCCGACGAGTAAGTGGGGCGTACTTGAGTGTGGTTCCACTATCTCAAGCAGCGATTGGATTGGTTTGAGCCAATTTGACCCCGTCGACTCGGCAAGTTACTTTTATGAACACAGTTTTATTGGTTCAGAAAGAAAAACCATTTTATTTTAGGCAACTTCTACCTATTTACAACGCCCCCGGTATTCCGGGATTGCTTATTTGCTGGAAATAAGAAGTACATAAGATAGTTTCATATAAAGTAACGACGCAGTGATTCGCTATTCCACGCTCGGGGAATGTAACATCCCCCACTTGGAGGCCCAAAACTAACGGCTACGGATGTTGTAGTCATCCATAGTTATTAATCCTCGGTGACCAAATGCGGTAATGTAGGTACATTGATATAACAGAAACACATGGATATGAAAAAAAATTAAAACCATAAAACAAATTTCTCATTCCATTTCAAATCATATTTCAAATTTATTACTAATCCCAAATTCGAGAACAACGTTTGGAGAAATACAATTATTACAATATACGCCAAGAGCGACATATGAAAACGCCCCCTTGGATGATCTGAGTATATATATAGGCAATTTAACAACTTTGTATTTACATCAAAACACAGCGGAATCAAAAAGAAAAGAACTCCTAATAGCTAGCTTGTCTCCTGCACGTCTTCGGAAGCTTATTCGTCTAAAGGAGTTCCTGAAAACCTCAACTCTCAAACTACTCAAAATTAATTGAGCATCCGAGATTTTAAGGGGAAAACATAAACTTCGAGTCAGACATAAAGCCTGATATGAATAATAACCTACCATCTCGAACCATTTAGATATTTACTGAGACCACGCTGCTTAGCGGAACGGGTTTTCCCTCACTAGTATCTTACCCAAAAATTTATAATAACAATATACTGTGCTTCTGCATCCATAATGGTTAAAACATAGCAATTTAAAATGTCATGATGATATGCAAACAAGCAAAATATCATGGTTTTTGCATCCCCATTCATTTAACTATCTGTCTTCGTTATAGTTTCTAGGGTCAATATTAACCTACTAGTTTTCATGGGCTGACCAATAACCTGTTTAAAGCTTATGGACTATCTATCCGGTCTCATAATTTTCATGGGATCACTAAGAACCTATTGGCCCCTACCAATAACTTCACTATTTCATTGGTTCTCCATGAACCTATTGATATACCCAATAACTTCTCTTATATCATAGTTTTCATGGGCTGACTATGAACCTATTGACATCCGCCAATAAATTTATCCAGATATAGTTTTCATGGGATCATTACGAACCTATTGGCCCCTACCAATAACTCTTCCCAAACATAGTTTTCATGGGTTTACTATGAACCTGTCTATCTGATAACTTCTTTGATCAATTTTTGGCATCCTATGTTCTGATCTACCTGACCTCCTGGATGCAACTCTAATCATACAGGAGTTAACTCAATTTATATTCACTATTGGATCAACCTAACTGTTTATTCTGCACTTTCTCCCTAAAATACAGTTATGGGTCCATTATATAGTGAATATAGTTATAGAAGAAGCGTTTACAATAACATAACAATACCAACCTTTATGGTTTAATATCCTTGAATTCATTTCTATTATTTTTATCAAGGCAGGCTTCTTCAAAAACTCCAAATTTAAAAGCCATTTTAAAGCTCTTTTATATTGCCATGGGTTTTCCTTTAAAAATAAGATTGGGTTATTTATTTTGGAAACTAAGGCTTTGGAAACCTTAGACCTTTACTTTCGAAACCATTAAAATATCTCTTTGGAAAGCATTCAAACCTTCTTTTCAAAACACTAAACATATGCCTTTTCGAAACACTTTAAAATAGTCCTTTTGAAAGTATTAAAGCTTATCTTTCCATCTTATAGAAGCATAGCTTCGAAACCTTTTAAAAGTACCTCTTTCGAAACCATTGGGTTTATCCTTAATAATAACTTTTAGGTCAAAGTGAATATAAACAAAAGTAACCCTTTCGAAACCATTAACCTTAAAGTAAAAGAGTATGGGGAAAACTGATGGCTTCGAAACCATCCTTTCGAAAGCTTTAGTCTTTAAGGAAAACAATTGGAAGGATAGCTTCGAAACACCTTTCGAAACCATTGCCTTTGAATTTAGTTTAAATGGCTACTAGAGCCATTTCGAAAGCATTAGGAAGCGGCTTGTTATATTTATAAAACAAAAGCTTACCTTTCGTACTCATTGATAACCTCAACCCATTCGAAAGGCATGAAGACGGCAGCATGGTTTCGACTAGGTTCAAACTAACCTTTCGAAAGCTCCATTTTAAAACATAAAACGTGGCAACTCATTCGAAAGCTACCCTTTTAAAACAAAAAGGCGCCAACCCCTTCGAAAGTTATATTCACTCCCTTTGAAAGCATCTCTTTGAAATCAAGGCAAGCGGCATCTCTTTTTTTTGAAAGCAAACAAAGTCCTTCAAAAGCTATTTAAAATGGCCCCAATCCCTTCGAAAGCATAGTTTCAACTCCATACCTTCCGCCTTTCTCCAATCCACTACGTACCAAAGCATTGATACCCTGTGTATTGGTTTCGACATGGTTGGGGGCGGAGGTATGGGTCGGAAGGTTGCTTTTGAAAGTGGCGAAACAATAAAACTATACAAAACTGATTCAAGTAAATGCTCTTTAACTAAATTGCCTATTTGTAAAATATAATTGGTTGCCATAAAATTTACCAAAATCTTTTCTAAATGACTGCCGAATTCATCCAGAATTGAATAAAAATAATTAACAAAGAAGCCCATCCTTTTAACAAAATAATTAAGACATTTAGGTCCTTCAACTTAATTAATTTAATTTCCATAGTAAATTACTTAGGAAAAATCCCCAAAAATCATCAAAACTTGCTTTTTATATGTTATCTAACATATATAAATTTCCGACCTAAAATTCTTTATACAATAACCAAAATAAATTTTTAATCTAATTACTTATTTCTTCCTTCAAAAATTACTAATAAATTTTCATAATTTGGATAATTGTGAAAATTTAAAATCATCTCCAAAAAAATGTTTTACATAAAATATTAAATCCTCATGACATTCAAACCCCAATATATACGATTTTAGCCCTAAAATCGAATAAAACAGTTATCAAAAATGCTTGTTTGAATAAAACATATCATGTAATCCAAGCTTGTCATCATTAAAATCATCATAGAGGTTTTAAACTTAAAACCCGAAATCAAATGCTCTTGAAAAATGGAAATGAGATGGTTTTTTATTATTATTCACCTTCTTTGGATAAGAAACTGGAGATTTGATCTTGATTAATTCTCCTTGCTTGATTCCTTAGCTTTTACTTGATTTTTACTCCTCCTTTTCCAATATATTATGGCCGGCTGGCTCTTTGGTTTAGGTTTTTAGAATTTTGAATGCATAGAATAAATATAGGAATGAGGGTTTAGGGGTTAAGGGGTTATGGTGGACGGCTATTCCCTATAATACCCTTGCCTTATTCTCTTATTAGTTAGCTTATAAAATCATTTCCATAAACCCATTCTTTTAAACTTTTCTTTGGTTAAGCATAGCCTCTATTTGTTTCCAAATCTCAATCCCCTTATCACTCTAATCTTTACATTATCTATTTAATTTGTCTAATTAAATCTCCTGAATAATCCCCTCCTTAAAGAATGTCGTCCTTGAAATTCGGTAAGGACCAAATACTAAGCATAGCAATCATCTGTAACAATTCCAAACTACCATACTAGCCTACCTGACTAGCAATAATTTATATAAAGCAAATATAGAACATACCCTCATAGCAGAGCAGGGTAAGTATCTCTAATCCTATCTTTTGTTTCCTAAATACAGTCCTTCTCGTTGTCGCTCCATTGAACTTTCACCAACTTGACTATCTTGTTTCTTAACTTCTTCTCATCTCTTGCTACAACCCGAACTGGTTGTCTAACAAGAGTCAAATTTGGTTCTACTATCAAATCTTCCAACTCTGTCGGAGGAATAGTAGTCTATGGATCATACACATACTTAAGAAGATAAGATACATTAAACACATTATGGACACCTGCCATACTGCTTGGAAACTCTACTCTGTACGCGAGCTTTCCAATCTTATCTATAATTAGGAATGGACAAACATATCTTAGTGCCAGTTTCCTTGACTTTTCGAATCGTACCACACCCTTCATCGATGATACCTTAAAGAAGACTTTATCTCCAACTGATGATTCTAGATCTTTATGCCTCTTATATGTGTAACTCTTCTACCTGGACTGAGCTTCCTTCATCCTTTTTCGGGTCAACTCAATCTTCTTTATCGCCTCTCTAGCTAGATCTAGACCCAAGACTGTCTCTAGTCTCCAACTAACATGTTGGGGACTTGCATGGCCGTCCATATAAAGCTTCAAAAGGAGCCATCCCAATACTAGCTTGATAGCTGTTATTATAGGAAAACTCTACCAAGTGTAGGTGATCTTCCAAAGATCCACCAAAGTCTAGCACACAAGCTCTTAACAAATCCTCGAGTACCTTATTGACTCTTTCTGTCTGCCCATCCCCCTAAGGGTGATATGCGGTATTCATCTTGAGCTTGGTACCTAACACCTCCTCAAGATTCTTTCAGAATTCACTAATAAATAAAGTATCTCTATCACTGACTATACTACTAGAAATTCCATGTAGTCTAATTGTGTTCTTCATGAACAACCTAGCCAAAACAGGTGTCGTCTTGCTTGACTTAACTGGAATGAAACGAGCACTCCTGTTAAACCTGTCCACTATGACCCGACCCGTATACTTTCATTTCCTCCATTCAAACTTGGTAACCATCTATAAAATCCATGGATATCGAATCTCATTTCCAAACTAGTATCTCCAAAGGTTAAAGCAATCCACTCGACTTATGATGTTCGGTTTTCAATTGTTGATAGTTCGCACATTGCTAAACCCATAAGCGAATATCCTTCTTCATACCTTCCAAGAAGAAACTCCTCTTCATATCCTGATACATCTTGGTTCCTCTAAGATGAATCATAAATTTGGATCGATGATATTCCCTAAGAACTTCATTCCTTAAGTCCTCAATATTCGAAACACATAATTGTCCCTTCTTTCTCAACCATCCCCTCTAGTTAAGACTAAAATCCTTTAGATCATCGATCTCCAACTCAACCTCAAGCCTTCTAATCTTCTCGGCTAATAATGGATCATCTTTCTGGTTAGAAGCAATCCTTTAAATCAATATGGGTCGAACTTCCAAACAGGACAACATGCTCTGCCTAGAACTAGAAGTCGATCTTAACTGCACACTACAAGTAGTCAAAGCTTCAAGATCTTTCAATTCTGCCAACATAGCTAATACCACATTCTGATGTCTTCTACTAAGAGCATCCGCTACTTTGTTTCCTTTCCTAGGTGTATACGCTATCCCAAAATTATAAGCTAATAAAAACTCCAATCACCGTTGCTGTCTCATATTCAGCTTCCTCTCGGAGAATAAATATTTTAAGGAATTATGATCTGTATATAGCTTAAATCTTTCCCTTATAAGAGATAATGTCTCCCTATCTTCAATGCGAAGATCACCGCAGCCAACTCTAAATCGTGAGTAGGATATCTTACTTCATGCGGTCTAAGCTGTCGTGAAGCATAGACAATGACTTTACCCTTCTGCATCAACACAACTCCTAATCTGGTTCCATATGCATCGGTATACACCACCAACCCTTGATTTCCGTTTGGAACCACAAACACAAGTGCGTTAGTCAACAAATGCTTTAACTTAAGGAATGCTTCCTCACATTTGTCAGACCAAATAAACTTCACGTCCTTCCTGGTTAACTTAGTTAAAGGCGCTGCTATCCACGGGAAATCCTTAATGAATCTCCAGTGATAACCATCAAGTCCAAGAAAAGCTTCGAATCTTAATCACCATCTCCGGTCTCTTCTAGTTATTAACAGCTTCGATCTTATCTGGATCGACTAACAAACCCTTCTCTGAAACCGCGTGGCCAAGAAACTTAGCCTCTTTCTTCAAGAAATGACACTTGGAAAACTTCGCTTTTAGCTTATGCTGCCTCAGCATCTCAAGTACTACTCTAAGATGATCCTCATGCTCTCTTTCATCTCTAGAGTACACTAAAATATCATCTATAAATACCAATACGAACCTATCCACGTACTCTCGAAAAACTCGGTTCATCAAATCCATGAAGAAAGCTTGTGCATTCGTTAACCCGAATGGCATTACTAACCACTCGTATGAACCATACCTAGTCCGAAATGCTGTCACTGGGATACTGTCCTCTACCACTCGTAACTGATGGAAACCCATCGCCGAATCCAATTGAGAAAATACTCTGGCTCCACACAACTGATCAAATATATCATCGATTCTCGACAAAGGATACTTATTTTTAATCGTCTTCTCGTTCAACTTGCGATAATTGATGCACATCATTAACAACCCATCCGGTTGCTTCACGAACACCGCAGCCGCACCCCAAGGCGAACTGCTTGGCCTAATAAGAAATTTCCCTTCTAGATCCACTACCTGCACATTCGATTCCTTCATCTCCGTCGATGTCATCCTGCTAGGTGATCTACTTACAGGTTCTGCACCTAGCACAAGATCTATCCGAAAATCAATGACTTGTTTCGGTGATAGTCCTGTAACCGATTCAAAAACATCTGCAAATTCTCTTGCTACTCGAACTGACTTAACTCTTCTTCTACTTCCATAGCGCTCAACCAAGCATAAGCACTCCGGTCAGAATCCTTTACTGAGAATATAATTTGGTTATGACTATCAGAGTGTCTTAGAGATATTTCCTTATCTTGGCAAAATATCCTAGCATCATATTTACCCAACTAATTCATACCCAATATGATTCCGAAGTTTACAAAATAAAAAAACATATTGACTGAATGCAAACTTATGACCTAACAAATCAAGTTCTAACTGGTCACATCTCATTCCCAGAGTTGCACACCCTCCTATTGGGTTCGCAACCCTTAAGGAAGTAACATGGTATGTGGGTTCTAAACATAATCTATCAGCCAAACACTGAGAGATAAATGAATGCGATGAACCGGTATCAAAAAGTACCCTAACTGGTATACTCTAAATCAAAAGCGTACCTTCCATCACAGTCTTTCCCTTTTCAGCAGCAGTTGGCCTAACAGATGATGGTCCAACAGCAAAGACCTTTCCTCTATCCGCCCTTACTGGTTCTAGACACTGGTTCTTATAATGCTCAATCTGGTCACAGTTAAAGCATTTCACACCCTTCTTGTCTGCGGCCTTCTCCCCTTTGCCAGTTCGGCATTCATGAGCATAATGACCCTTTTTTTATCACACTTGAAGCAAACCAGATTAGCCTTTGCTTTCTTGGCAGCTTCTCCCTTCTGGGTTCCCTTTTTCTTAAAAGAAACTTTAAAATAAATAACACTTGAATTAAATAGTAAGTCTAAAACTTAATTTAACCTTAATTAATCTTAATTAAATCAAAATTAATAATTAATAATCCTAATTTATCTATAATTAAACCTTAATTAAATAATCTGTATTTAAGAAATTAAACCCTAATTAAGTGGATAATTAACCTTTAATTAAATAATTAACTCTAATTAAATAATTAATTAAAATGAATAAAATTGATTAAAAACTTAATTTCTTTTATCTCAATTAATCATTATCTAAAAATTACTTAATTAAAAATAATTTACTTAGTTAATATTTTCTTATACTCTAATTGCTTAACCTAATTACTTAATTAATTAAGTAAATAATAATTACCCTAAATAATAAATTTATTAAGTAGATTATTAAATAATCAAAACTTAAACATTTGACTTACGTAACTATTTTTAAATGAGTTTTCAAAAACAATCCAAAAGAAAACACTTTAAAACTTGAAATCGCGAAATTTTCCGAACTACATCCATAGCGACTATCGCTATGAGCGTAGTTCACTAGAATTGATTTCTAGGTGAAAACTTCACTTTAATTCTAGCTATAACATATTTGAAAACATAAATAGGAAAGTTTTCAAAACTAAAACAAAGGTGAAAACTTGGAAAATATCTACTAAATTCAAAGACTAGAAAACAAGCTTTTGTTTTCAATTCGGATCTCAGGTCCTTTGCAACTTTTCAAGGTGCTAACTTTACCACATTTACATCACATACACGGTTTTATTTCATAAACATACTACCATCATATCATAACCAACCATTCACATATCCATATCCATTCATATTACTCAACCACCACTTTAGCTAACTTCACCACATTTACATCACATACACTTGGTTTTGTAACTCTTAGGTGTAAATTCGACGATGGTTAATATAAAACAATTCGATTATTAATGTTCACACATCACTTTAGCTAGTAATTTATATTTCGGCCAAATTTATTGCTTAAATAGTTTCGGTAAAATCTAGTTTTACTTACTTTAAGCGGTCCTAGTAGTGATAATTATTTACACTAACTATCTTCATTAAAACTATACCACATTAAGACTTATGCAATTTCATAATGGTCCAAATTCCAATATCATTCACATTCAATTTGTACAGTCCAAACACAAAGTCCTTAATTTAATAATAAAAATTATTATTAACTGAACTACTGTGGCTAGGGACTTCGACCTTGAGTTGACTTTAATTGACCATGATACAAACCATAGATAACCAAGAATATGAATTCCCTATTGAATAGTGTTTCACTTTCAATGCTTCAACTCAACCCAACTATGGTCACCGATGGACGTCATACCACGATTTAAGTATAATTAAAGTTAATTTCCACATTAAAGTACAACGATGTTTTCAAGTCGAGAGAAATGTGTAATATTTTCACTTCAATATTTTATGTTTGACTATTGTTATGTTAACCAATAGAAAATTATCAAGCGAGTCATTCCATGGTTATCCTAACTATTAGTATGTAACCCCTTAGGGCCTCCAACAGCCATGAGTAATACACCATCCAACAGTTGAAGAGCGTTACGTACTCAAGTCTCAATGGACGTATCGATATCCAGTCTCGATAATTCTTGTCTAGGAATATTTAAAACGATGTGTTTGTTATATTGTGATAAATTGCTCATGATTACAACATATTATAATTACTATCACAAAACATACCATTTATGAATTTTCTAATACATATACTTAAATTAAATAATTATTTAATATAACACCTTATAACAAGTATATAATAGAGAGAAACAGACCTTTTATTTCAAATGAGATTTTATTACAGAGTTAATAATTTACAATAAATTACAGAGTTGTCCCTAGGACAAACACCTAACTTTATCAATCTCTCACTTGCACTTGAGGCCAATTATAAAATCTTATTCCCATCTCTTTGTTCAGCTTGTTGAGAACTAACTGAGCTAGTCCCTTCATGAATAGATATATTATGTTGTCCTTCATATGATCATATCTACTCTTTGTATCACAACCTCTTTATTCTCAATAAATTTTCTAATTATGTGGAACTTTCAAAGAATGTGTCATGGTTTCTTGTGTGCTCTAAGCCTCTTTGCCACCTACATCGCCGCATTGTTTTCACAGAATAGTGCCATTGGATTCTTCGTATTGGGAATTGTAACGACCCGCTATTTCGAACCATTCAAATCGACAATAAAACCAAACACGTCAGACTTGAATTGTTCAAAATAACAGATTGTTAATTAATTTGGGGTAAATAGAATCAACCATAGAATCACAGACACAGGATATGCAGTGGAAAAATAAAACATAGTAGTTCATGAAGCTACTACAGAGACAACAGAGTTAGAAGCGAATACAACAGAAATCCAAATACATAGAAGTTCACTAATACATAAGCAAATGACAAATGTCTAAACAGAAATAATAGAAATAACAGAAATAGCTGAAATAACTGAAATGGATGAAATAGCTGAAATAACTGAAATAGCTAAGCAGATAGATAGATAGATCTCCAGCAAAGTCTCCAGCTCCAAAAGGCGAGTCCTAAATGCTGTGAAACTCAGACTGACCCAAGCATAAAGTAAAACAAAACACTGAGTCAGGACTAACATTCTCATGTAAGTAAATCAACTCACGTGAAATGTAACAAATGAAACGCAACAATAACGCAAAGGATGTTTAGGATTCTCATCCTTTAAGGATCCACTAAACTATTTACATATGTAGTAATATATGTTATATATGTAATGTCCAGCAGTAAAGTATAATATTGAAAATAGCGTTAAGGCGTTACCCATATCCCTCTTAGCACATTTTTATAAGTGTCGTAGTCTATATAGTACTATACCTCCACCAAACCGGTAGGCTATCAGGGAGCACTCCATAGGTACGACCTGGACCAAAATCGTAGTGGGCTAGATAAGGCGTATGATAAGGCACGTGAGGCAATGCTCAGGGTAAGATTCTACCGTTTTGCACGCCCGGATTGGTGGTAACGCACAGCTACTACCACCCACCTCAAGACAACACTCACATAATCAATGGTGTGCACCAATCAATCATAAAGAAAAAGATATGGTTTTAAAGAAGTGTGTCCGATAGGAGGAGCGACCTCACTTGGCCCGGGATAGCTCCTCTTTTAGTCATATCAAGCTGACCCGAAGGTAAGGGCTGTATTTCTTACCTCATACTAGTAGCGTTCGCCAAACCATCCTACTTCGTTCTAGATTCTCCACCACGTACACATTTGTTAAAGTAGTTTCTGAATTGGCAGAGAGTATGACAATATCCGACCCCGGTCTCTTTAATAACCAAACGCTTATATATTTTCACACCATGGTCATTTTATAAAACATTAAATAATAAATCTTAAATTATAATTTAAATCAATACTAAAATATTTAACTTCAATTATATTTTAGATTTAAAACATTCATTTTACAATTCATATTAAATCAAATTATTACCTTCCAAAATCACATCTTTAAAACTTAAATAAAATCTTATTCAAATTTAAATTCTTTAAATAAAATTTAATTACAAATTATTCTCTACTTAACTTCTTAAATTTATTTGTTAAAGTTATTATATAAAAATCTATATTTATTATATTAAAATAGAACTATATTAAATATCTTAAATTAAATTTATAATTAAATTTCTTAAAAACTATATTAAATATTTTATTAAATTCACTTTTAAATTATTTAAATTATATATTTTAGAACCAAATAAAATTATAAGTTAGAATCTTAAAATTACATTTAAACCATACTTAGCTTATAATTTAAAACTTTAAAAACATATAAAAATACTATTATTTTCCAAATATAATTTTTTAAATAAAATCATTAAATTAAATTAAATTTTAAAAAAATAAATTTATTAAATCAAAACATACTTTATAACTTGGAAAAAAATTTAAATAATTTAAAACCGACCAACAGTGTCTATATATAATTTTCTACCCTATGGTCATGTGATTGGGTATATATCATTTCAACCCAAAATTATAATTATAATTAAATTTCAGAGTATAGATCATTTCAACCCGTATCCCATATCCAAACTAATAAAATCGCTTGGGTTTATCATTTCAATCCATAATGATTTTCCCTAATCTATAAGATCATTCGGGTATGTATCATTTCAACCCATAGTTAAAGAACTTGCAGTGTGATATAAATAAAAAATAACATAACATATCAGTACATATCATATAACAAATCATATCGTGTCACGAGTGAGCATCATATAATATTAACTAAGCAAATCTAACTATAACAACATTTCAATTTACATTTAAAAAGATGTCCATTCACTTAAACATATGAAATTAGTCGTGAGTGGTTCTTGCCTTTCATGGCTAACGACGGTGACAACTACACGAACGGACACGAAACAGATACAGAGATGGAGACCATAAGCCAAGCAACAACGATCCAAAAGACATGAACACGAACAAGATCCAAAACGATCCAAGATCCAATAACTTCGAGAGAAAAAATTTATATAATGAAGAGGGGAAAAATGCAAATGGATTCAGCCTAGCTAGGTGGGCTTGGCCAAGTGGTGCAAGGGTGCGGCCGAAGTGGGTGCAGCCTAAGGTAGGCTCGGGTGTGGGTGAGTGTGGTGTGTGTGTGGCCGAGAGAGGTGGGTGTGTGTGGTGTGTGAGTCGATGGCCAAGTGGGGTGGGTGTGTGTGGTGTGTTGTTGGATGGACGAGTGAGTAGGCGTGTGGGTGGCTGGCCGTGGGTAGGAGGGTGGGTGCGGCTAGCGGTGATGCGCGTGTAGGCCTTGTGTGGAGGAGGGTGGCGGCGACAAAGGGGAGAGAGAGAGAGAGAGGAGAGGGAGAGGCTAGGGTTTTTAGGAATTGGATTGGAGAAGGAGATGGAGGAGGAAGGAGAAGTTTACTGTAAAATTTGCTTCAGGCTGAAAGAATGAGAAAGAGGAAGAAAAGTCAGATAAAAAGTACGTACGTTTCCTTTCACAATAGAGACATCCATTCAGGAATAGGTACGTACCCATTAAGGTGACCTCTAGGATTCCAGGCCAACAACCAAGCCCAAATAAATCAAGTCCAAAACCCAAGATCCAATAGGAAAATATAGGCAATATACACACAAATAAACACGCGTTTTTACGTTGAAAAATGCAGATTTAAAGATGTAGGAATCAGATTTTAACGAAACGAAAAGTGGCGACCATATAAGATTTCAGTCAAGGGTTAGAAAAAAAGAATAAATTTAAATTTTAAAATTTTCAACCAAAAGTCAAACTTGGACTAATTTTGACCAAACTTTGAAATTTCAGAAAATTTTCCATTTTATTGAATTTGGAATAATATATTACTCAATGTCCCAAAATTGTTATTTACATTCAAATTTATTTATATTTTAAAATATTTATCTCAAAAATTCAAATAAAATTTCTTTTAAAATTTGACTGAATTCACGGGTCGTTACACTCTCCCCCGGTCAAAACTTTTCGTCCCGAAAAGGAACGAGACACGGGAATAGAAACAAAAGAAGATAATATAGATTCAATGAATAGTACCTGGAACAAACCACTCCATATTCAAAGCACGCATGCTCTCCTCCTCCTTCCAGGTACAATCCCGATCATACTCCACTGCAACTTAACCAGGTTGACTGATTTCCTCCTTAGCTGCTTCGTACCTCTATCAACAATACGAAGTGGCTTCCTCTCGACAGTGAGGTTTGGCTCAACATCCAAATTCTCAAGTAAAGTAGGCTGAACAATCACAGATGGATCATGAAGATACTTGCAAAGGTGCGAAACATGAAACACATTATGCACTCCAGATAGCTTCTCTGGCAAATCCACTCGATAAGCTAAAGGACCAACTCTCTCTAAGATGCGGAAAGGACCAATGAATCTAAGAGCAAGCTTACCTTTCCTACCAAAGCGAATCACATTCTTCAGCGACGAGATCTTAAGAAAAACCCGATCACCCACAGAAAATTCCAAACTCCTCCTTCGTCTATCAGCATACTTCTTCTGTCTATCATGAGCAATCCTCATCTTCCTCCTGATCTCATTAACCTTCTTAGATGATTCTAGAATCATGTCCGGCCCAAGAACCAAATGATCACCAGTTTCAATCCAGCAAGATGGAGATTTGCAAGGTCATCCGTAAAGAGCGGCAATGACGACATTGCGATACTAGCCTGAATTCAAAGGATGAGATTAAATAGATTAATGCTTACAGTAACCTTAATTTAAAAATTAAGATTATACCTGATAGCTATTATTACAAGTGAATTCAATTAGATGGAGATAATCTTCCAAAGATCCTCCATAATCAAGAACACAGGCACGAAGAAGATCTTCCGAATCTGATTAACTCTTTCCATCTGACCATCGGTCTACGGATGATAAGCTGTGCTCAGATTCAGATGAGTACCCAGAGCTTCCTAAAATTCATTCCAAAACTAGCTGGTAAAGATGGGATCTCTATCAAAAACTATGCTGGATGGAACACAATGAAGCCTGACAATCTCTCTTATATAAATCCCAACTAAACTTGAAGTAGTGCGATTAGACCTGACCAGAATGAAATGAGCCGACTTGGTTAGTATATTAACAACTACCCATATACTCTCATTACCTCTTCTCGTCCTCGGTAACCCATCTATAAAATCCATAAAAACCTGTTCCCACTTCCAATTAGGAATCTCAAGGGGTTCCAACAATCCAGCGGTCTTCTGATGATCAGCCTTAACCTGTTGACAAGTGGCACATCTACTAACATAAAGGGAGATATCTCGCTTCATACCACTCCACCAATATAGCTTCTTCATATTCATGTACATCTTCGTAACTCCTGGATGGATGGAAAGTCTAGACCGATGATTTTCCTTAAGCACTTCTTGCCTTAATCCGTCGACATTCGGAACACAAATCCAATTCCATGGTCGCTATAAATGGATTATTATCACATGATTGTTGCATTTGGATGATGATTGTAGCATGCATATAGAACTATCAGTTATCATTAGAAAACTTGCATTCATTTGGATACATAGCACAGACATGATTGCATAAAGAGGAGGTCGACTGAATCAGTAGACCGCCTAATCTTTTGCATTATTTAGGGACATTGACACTACACTATTTGCATATGTATCAAAAATTGCATTAGAAAAACTTAAAGACAATGGATGTGATGGATGATGGTTGAGTAGTTGGTTGTAGAACTTGGATGAAAATATTTATTTCATTCTTCTATCCTTAGAGATTTTGGGGACGAAATCCCTTAAGGAATGGAGAATGTAACAACCTGAAATTTAAGCTATAGTAATTAATTAACGAATTAATTAAATAATAAAATAACTTTGTGAAATTATCAGAATTGAACAGCGGGAGTTGCACTTGTTTCCGCGACGATTTTCTGGTCAATTTCCATATATAGATTGTCAAAATCCGAGCTAAAACGAAGAAGTTACGGAATAAACAAGAAACGAAGAAAAAAAATTACAAGTCAGGTCGACCCTAAGGTCGACCAAGCCATATAAAGGTCGACCTGGCGATCAACTTGCATACGTACTTGGACGAACTTTCGTCCAGTTTCGATCGTGACGTGTTTTTCTATTTTAGCCCAATCTTGTGCATTCGTGCTTCCATCCGACGGTTCCTAGCGAGCCTATGACATTTTGAGACCATTTTTATATAAATTGTTTACAGTTAATTTTTAAAGTTCTTTTCAGTCTATTTTATCCAGCTATTTTTATTAGCTATTTTTTTCATTTATTTACAGTTATTTACTGTTATTTACAGTTATTTGCATTTTATTTACATCTATTTTGTGTTAGAATTTAGTCTGTAAATGTTAGTTTCTTTTTGTTCCTTTTTACGCGAATAAAATAATAAAAAGAGGATAATTCACTAATATGGACTAAAATATAGGAACACTAAATTTACAAAAAATTAGATGTAAATAAGAAGAACTGTAATAAAAAGAATATAGATCGAAATAGGCAAATTTGACATTTGGAAGCAAGTTTATAACTAGTAGTTATAACTAAAAAGACAAGATAAAAGAGAAATTATAACGTAGGTTATAATTAAATAGAAAGAACAGAAAAGGCATATTACAAGACTTAGGGTTAAGTTAATAAGCAAATATAGTAGAGATAACAGAAGAGGCTTATTTTAAACACTTAGAATAAGTTAATAAGCAAATAGAGCAGAATTAACAGAAGAGACTTATTTAAAAGACTTATACTAAGTTAATAAGCAAAGATAGAAGTAGGACCCGTACCGGCAGCATTTCCCCTTCAGTCAGGAACTGATGATCTCATAATAGATTAGGTGGGGCTGGGACACGCTTATGCTGTTTAGGGTAGATAAGTGGTCAACAGATAGAAGCCCAAATAAGGGGATTTGGGCAAGGGGCGCAACTAGATTTTGTTTGTTAGGACCCGTACCGGTAGCATTCCCATTCAGTCAGGAACTGATGGCCTCACAACACACTCAGGTGAGGCTGGGCACGCTTATGTTGTTTAAGGTAGGTAAGAGGTCAAAAGAGGGAGCAACAAATAGTGCGAGCCAAACGGTGGCCGAGCGTGCGGCCTTGGTGCAGGGATATAAGTCGCTATTGAGTTCCAGAGCGCTAATAGGTGTCGTTTTACTGTAGGACCCACAAGATGGGACTAGCTCACGGTGGTGCAACAGAGATAGAAGGCCGATCAAAGGGTAGAATTAGGACTTCAGCCTAATTACAGTAGGATTAGGATTTCAGCCTAATCAAAGTAGCAATCTAAGATAAGTGCAAACAATCGAAATAACCAAAGAAAATAGTTAAACAGTATTTTATTCCAGCTTTATCTTTTCCTTTATTTCCTTTTATACTAGAACGTTTGCTAAGTCTATTATCTTTATCTTGCTTAAGCATGATAGTATTTACTTCCACTCACCAGACTTTTAGTCTAACCCACTCCTCTACTTTCCCTTTTCCCCTCATATGCCAGCAGAGGCACGGACAGTAGATTTTAGATTTTCTTGGAGGTTCTGTTGTGGAGTTTTTCTTCATGTATTCTTCTTCTTCTTTTCAGTTTTATTTTCGTTTACTGGCATTTGTTGAGAGGGTTGATTTTTTACTCTGATATTGTGACTGAGATGGCATTTTCCATGAGACATATGTATTTGGTATTTTGAGACATATTTTGGTTATGACTTATTTGTGAAGTTTTTAATTTTTAAATGAGTTATTGATTAAACGTTTCCACTGTTTTATTTAATTGTCTTGTGAATCTTAGTCTCTGTAAAGTTTTAGCTATACCTACAACGCACAACATCTTTTAGTGTGTCTTTTTTGGGTATACTAAGGGGTGTGGGGTGTTTCACTTGGTATTAGAGCCTAATGTTACAGGATTCCTAAAAAATTGTTTTAAAAAGTAAAGTATTTTCCAAAAGTAACTTATTTTTAAAAGTAGTATATCTTCAAACAAGAAGTATTTTCAAAAAGAAACTCTTATTATAGAAATGGTTTTCAAGTATAAAAGAGTTTTTATAGAAATCCCCTCAAAAGTCCAGTTCAACCTTCTTTCGAGCCTAAATTTCCTTTCCTTTGCATAGTATGGCTGACTGATTCGGTAGAGCTACGGTACCAGAGGTGCAAGGGCAAGCGCCCAATACAGAACCAGCAGGTGGAGATCCCATTAATCCACCTACAACAGCTAATTTTTCTAAGCTATGCAATGATTTCGCTAGTCTAGGAGGCAAGACGTTTTATGACACAGAGGATTTCGAGGAGGCACGAGCTAGGTTGGAGGATACAGAGCGAATGTTTAGGCTGTTAGGATTGGAGGACCGACAGAGAGTTCAGCCTGCATCTTGGCAGCTGAAGGGAGAGCTTAAAGAGATTCCTAAGTCAGAAAGCTCTAGGAAGTCGTGGTGGAAGAACAAGAAGGATATGGACAAGAGGAAAGAAGGCGGACCTCGGAAGCGGGTCAAGAAAAGCGGAAATGCAATAGCTATGGATTGGTTTGTCATTACGCAAGGGACTATAAGAATAAAATGATGAATGGAAGGTGTTTCAACTATGGGCATTCTGGTCACCTTAGTAGAGCTTGTCCTCACAGGACGGGACAGAGAGCAGGCGCACCTACAGTGCAAGTACAGGCTTTGGATGCAGCACCTTCTAGTAGTGGACCAGATAGAGGTAGGAAAGTCACTGTGGAAGGTTTGATCTATATTTTGGATTTTCCTATTCGAACTCTTTTTGATTCTGGAGCATCACACCCTTTCATTATAGTTCCTTGTTTGATTATTTGCACTTAGATATCTCTTTAGTAGTAGACCCCATAGTTGTTTCAAACACCATAGGAGGTTCGACACTTTTATCCATGATTAGTAGGGGTTAGAAAATTTTCATATTAGGCATAGAGTTTGACTGTGATGCCTATGTATTGGGATTTTCGGGGTATGGGATGATTTTGGGGATGGATTGGGTATCCACTTATGGAGTGATATTGGACTGTGAGAGGACAGTCGTTAGACTAGAGACATGTAGCAGTAGGACTCTCGAGGTTTCTTGCGACCCACAGGGGTTAGTCGTGTTGAGCTTCCTTTAATCCCTTGATTCATCACTAAGAGAGCTAGATTATGTTCCAGTCGTTAGAGATTTACCAGACATTTTTGAGGAGGTTAGGGGACTACCTCTTAAGAGAGAGATCAACTTTAAGATCTATCTTAATGACAATGCTAAGCCAGTGGCATTACCCGTGAGACACATGGCTCCTAGGGAGAGGAAGCAGTTAAGTAAGCAGATCGGTGAGCTATTGGAGAAAGGCTTCATCAGAAGGAGCATATCTGAGTAGGGAGCGCCTGTCGTCTTTCCTACAAAGGCGGATGGTTCCTTTCGACTTTGCGTAGATTATAGAAAGTTGAATAAGCTCATGAAGAAGAACCGTTACCCACTTCCTAGGATAGATGATCTTTTCGATCAGTTGGTTGGCTCTTCAGTATTTTCTCAACTTGATTTGGAAACCGGATTTTATCAGCTTAGAGTTGCTGACGATAGCATTCATAAGACGGCATTTTGGACACCCGAAGGATTCTTTGAGTGGTTGGTTATGCCGTTTGGGCTAACCAATGCCCTAGCATATTTTGTAGATTTAATGAGCCGTGTTTTTCAAGATGTCCTAAATAAGTTCGTAGTGGTATTCATGGACGACATTTTGGTGTTTTCCAAGAGTATGGAGGAGCTTGTCATTCATCCAAAGGAGGTTCTTCGTACACTTTGCGATCATCGATTGAAGGTAAAATTCTTGAAGTGTCACTTTTGGCGCAAGGAAGTGCGTTTCTTAGGAAAGAGTTTGAGAAACGATATTGTACATTTAGGTTCGGATTGTGGAAATCCAAAGAGTTGTAGGCAAAGATTAGAGATGTACAATAGATTCAGTTGAAAGAGAAGAGGAAAGCCCATGTCTAGATAATTGCAAAAATTATAATTGTTTCAGATAAGTGGATTTAACGTGGTGCCTTGAATAAATATAAGAATATAAGAGGAATATGAACAAAAGACTTTAGTAAGAAAATGAGATTACCAAAGTTTAGGAAGGGTACTCCTAGGGTAGTAAGAAGGAAATTCACTCTATGTCTAGCCCAATAAAATGAAATTGTTAGAATTGAAAAAATGAAAATATAATTGTTGATATTTTTAAGGAAGTGAATATTGGGTTTTTGAAAAATGAAAAAGAAAAGGTGGTATGAAATTTAAATTGGTTTTTATATGATGTAAATTTTGTCAAAAGTAAAATTCTTTTTGAAGAATTATAAAGCATATATAGCTCGCTAGTTTCTTTATAGGTAAACAAAGATTTTTAATATAAAAACCTTGAGTGTATTAAGTATCAAAAATGTAGGGTACAACATTTATTGTTGTAATAGATGTTTTCGTAAAAAATAAAAGGAGCATAGACTATAACACTATTGTTATAGTAGGTAACTCCCAAAGGAAAGGTTTTTACATAGTATATTAGATTTATTAGTATTTATTTTTGAATCCATACACTAGTATTTTTGGGTTGAAGTAGCGGTGTTTTACACAACATCTACTTTGTCCCAAATAAAAATGTGTTTTGAAGATAATTTCTAAGTAGGGAAATAAAGTGGTTTGGAATAATATATTACTTAATGTCCCAAAATCGTTATTTAAACTCAAAATTATTTAAATTTTGAAATATTTATCTCAAAAATTCAAATAAAATTTATTTTAAAATTTGACTGAATTCACGGGTCGTTACAGGAATCACTCTTAGCTCACTTAAAACTTGTGCATCCATACCGCTTACTTAGCTGCTTCATTGATGGTGATGTACTCGGCCTCCATCATGGAATCAACTATCGTTTCCTATTTGGAACTTTTCAACTAATAGCCCTACCATTTATAGTAAAGGCGTAACATGAAACTGACTTACTATCGTCGATATTGATAGAGTTAAGGGTGTGCCTTAGGGAAAATTATGTAATTTGTGACATATGTCTAAATTAATAACTAATCTTCTAAATAAAAAGTACTTTCTTTGTATTATATACTTGATATAATTTGTTATATTAACTAATTAATTTAATCAAAAGTATATTTAATAGAAAATTCATAAATGGTATGTTTTGTGATAGTAGTTACAAAGTGTTGTAATCATAAGTAATTTATCACAATGAAAATAAATATACCATTTTAAATATTCCTAGTCAAGATGTACCGAGAATGGATATTGGTACACCCGTTAAGACTAAAGTATGTAATGCTCTCCAAATGTTGGGTAGTGTACTACTTATGGTTATTGAGGGAACCAAGTGTTTACATACCAATAAATGATATGACTAAGGTCAAGCATAAAATATCGATGTGACTAATTTACATAGTTCTCTCAACTTGAGAATATTGTCAATCTTCAATATGGAAGCTTCGCTTTGATTATAATTAAATCATGGCATAGCGTCGATCAAACGACTTTAATTGGGTCGAATGAAAGCATTTGAAGTGAAACACTATTTAAGAGAGGATATATCTCCTTAGTTATATGAGGTTAGTATCATGGTTAACTGATGTCAACTCAAAGTCAAATTCTCTGGCCAGAGCAGTTTGGTTAATAATAATTTATTAAGGACTTTGTGTTTGGACTATAAAGTTAAATGTGGACGATATTGGATTTTGACCATTTCCAAATACCATAAGCCTTAATGTGATATAGTTTTAATGAAGAGAATTGGTATAAATAATTTTCACTATCGTGTACCGGTTATAATAAGTAAAATTGTATTTTATCAAAAGATGTGTAAGCGATAAATTCAGCCAAAATAGCACACCACCTGCTATATGACATGTGAACATTAATATTCGAATAGTTCAATATTAATCGCTAACCGAGTTTACACCTTTGAGTCGTACAACTGTAATGATGAATTCTCTGAAAAATGCATGATTTAATTAATTTATAAAATGTTGTAAATTTACCGAATTAATTAATGTTTGAGAAATATTAATTATTAATTATTATTTAATTTATTTGATATTTGGAAGTTGTTTGTAATTATTTAAATGCGTTTATAAAAGTTATATTTATGCACATTGATATACGATATTGATGTAATTTAAATAAAAAATAACTGCATGAAATAATTTATGAAAATTTTATGTCATTTGATGGCATGATTTATGGATATTTTATGTTATTTAATGACATATCATGTGAAAAGAAAGGATTGGAGAGAGAGACAATCAAGGTAATTAATTAGGAAAGTTTTAGTTAAAGAATGAGAAACGTTTTATTTTTCAAATAAAACATATTCTCTAATTCATTCTGTACGTACAACTCATTCTTCTCATTCATTCTTTTTCTTTCTCTCCTCCTAACTTTTCATGGTAGAAAACAAAAAAAATTTCCAAAAATTCTTTTGACTTTATATATAAAAATAAGATAAAATAAATCAAAAGTGGTTCATCCATCTCTTGCAAGGATATGATGGGGATCTTGAAGATCTGAGTAGATATCATCATTCAAGATGTGATTTCTTGGCAATACCCTAAGGTGAATTTGTTTTCAAGTTGTGCTTCAAGGCTTTGGTAATAAGGTATATTTTTCTTTTATAGATAGTGACATTTGATGTAATGTTTGATGAAAGATAAATTTGATTATCATTTGCTTGTACATATTATTGCGTCATTTAATTTGGAAATTGTTTGTGTAGTTTGAACTATTTGTTGAATGAATCGATTGGGGTTTTAATTTAATAAACCAAAAAAACATTTGTATATGTTTAAATACAATGTTTTAGAACTATGTTCTAAACACTCAATTTAATGTCTAATATATAGATTTGAAATTTTGTATGTTCAATTTATCAACTGGGTTCTTATTTTGTTAAGTTAAAATTATGATTTGTATATGTTTAAATATAATGTTTTATTATAGATCTATATTGTAAATATTCAATTCAAAGTACAATCCTTTAGATCTAAAACTTTGTATGTTCATATTATTTTAATTGGATTTTACTTTAACAAATTAATCTAGAATTTGTGTCCAAATAGTACAATATTTTATTAAAGACTCGTGTTTTAAATCATATAAAACAAAGTGTAATTTTAAATTTAAAAGTTTATATGTATGTATTTTGTGTTTGTATTGTATTGGAAATTGAAAAAAAGGAAGATGTTTTGCTAAAAATCTAAGTTTTAATCTGATTATTATAAATCTCTAATTTATATTAGTTAGAGAGATTTGATTGAATTTGAAATACACCCAATTAATGTATTGACAATAAATCTATTTTTAATTTGATTGTTATAAATCTCTAATTTGTATTAATTAGAAAGACTTGATTTAATCTTATATACACACAATTTATTTTATATATACGCTTGTATATATAAAATTTATTATATGTATTACATATTGTCAAAGTATGAATTAGATTTCTTTCCAAAGAAAAAACAATTCAAAATGAGGCAATTATCTGTATATATATAGTTATTGTTGAATGATTATATTCTTTGACATTTATTAATTGTTCATTATATGCTACATTAATTAAGGTTACCAAATGGGAAGTTGAATTAATCATCCTTGTTACCTTCATTCCTTAACTATCTTTTTCCAATATAAGTTACTTTGTCTGTTAGTAAAATATTTTTCAATATATTATGCATTAGTGTAAATTGAACTTACATATACATACACACACCCCCTATTTTACTATCACTTGCATGTTTCAAAATAAAATTTGGTCAACAAACGCATGTATTAATTCTATGGAAATTGTAATTAATTTTTCACTTAACCAATTAAAGAGAGAGAGAGAAAGGAAATGTTTTCCTCTATACATTTATGGTCAATCTTTCCCTAATTAATTATTTGTATTAAGAGAAAGAAATAAAAGGTTTCTTTCTCTAACCTTTACATGTTCATTTACATACTTTTATATGCTACTCATATGCTGTCCTTATCATTCAAAGACATGAATGTATTTGATACATTCATCGTATTATATTTTTATCTGAGTTGAATTTAAATCTCCTTTAATTACTAAATTAAATAAAATATTGATTTTATTAAAAGAGAATTTAGATAAGATCTAAATGTATTTAGACTTCATAAGCCCATTAATGACCCAAAATAGTTAATTTTTTGAAATTCACCCATTCTTCCGCTACGGGTTGGTCCAGTTCCAAAAATGGTATCAGAGCCCAATAGCCTATGCGGTCTAGATTAGTCATGTTAGGGCTGACTGATTAAGCTTGCCCACTTAGTACGTGCCTAGAAAGGTAATGTCTAGAATTGGAATTAGGTAATCAAGTAGCATTTCCTACTTAGTTACCAGCCTGGCCTGAAAGGTGCATTGAGCCCAAAGGTTGCTCCTAATAGAAAAGACCCGATTTGAATTGGGCCTTGGGCAAAATTTCAAAATAGTTTTGAAATTTAGACAAGATTTTAAATTTAAAAGTTAAATTTAAAATAAATTCATGTTTATTATAAAAGGTTATAATATAACATAATTTTTCAAAATGTTTCAAATTTTAAAATTTATTAATAAGATTAATATAATAAATTAATTAAATGAATTAATTAATTAATACTTATGTGCATGTATTGTATATGTTGATATATGCTATGTTATTTTAAATATTTTAAGATAACATAAGTATACATGTCTGTCTGTAAGATAAAATTTGAAATCAAAATAATTTAATTAAAATTGCTTAATTAAATAAATTAATTAAAGATATATGTGTTATACTATAAAGGTTAAGGTATACACTGTAAAGGTTATAGTAGACATGTCCAATATAAAAGTTGTATTAGAATACTAATATAAAATTAACTAAAGAGTTAATTGATTAAATTAATTGAATAAGATTTAATTAATAAAATATTATATATAAGACTATTATATAAGTAATACGAAATATAAAATTTATATAATAGTAGAAATATGATATGAATGTATAAACTAAACGTGGAACATTAAATAAACCCAAATACTTAAGAACTAAATACACACGTAATGTATATACACCTAATTTCTGATGTGTCTAACACTTGAATCATGAAAGTATTTCATAAGAAATATATTATTCCATAAGTTGATATCACTCATATAATATATTGAAAATTATGAATCTTCAATATAATGTTTTCTTCTACCATATGTATACTAATAAATTACTTCCATACTCCTTAGTTGTTGAGAAGACTCAAGCTGGGGTGTTATGTGTAGTTTTATTAATATATTGAATAGACGAGGTAAGATAACTATATGTAATTATTGAGCAGACTCATGGTACACATACTGTACTTTGGCCGTCGCGTTATGGTAGGTACGAGTGAATAATTTCATTTTGATTTTTTGAGCAGACTCAAGGTCAAAGTGGAATTAGGAGAAAGTACCAAATGGATTGGAATTATATATGATACAATCGATAAGAGTTAGCCACCGTTTATGGGGCTATGATTTGTCGAGCAGACTTAAGGTCAGAATCCTTGACAAACGAGTCCTAACACCTACTAGTGAAGTAGAAAAACTTCTATGTTTCATCTTAGGGTTTGGTAAAACAAAAAGACCAGTGGGAGCCTTATTAGAAAAATGAAATGATAACATTTTACCTTTTTAATATTGTAAGAACATATGCTAAATAATGTTTTTATAATCTACAATGATGAATTTGTGCATTTGATATGATTGATAAATTTTTTATCAATTAATATATACAAATGATCTGAATTGAAAATTGACAAATAGAATTATAAAATGTATTCATTGTTATATTGCCCATTACATGATAATGTTTTTTATACTCATGCAAGTGTCTAATTTTACATCTACTTAATACATTCGTAATATGGTCACCTACGTGTTTCTTTGGTTGAAACTGTGTATTGTATTCTATGAGTTTTGAACTCTAAAAGCAATACAAGGCTATGAATATTTGATGCATATACTACCACATATTAGTGTTACATGGTGAATGATTGCAGTACGTAATGTCTGATGCTTCGATGAATATAGTTCATTCGAAACAAGGCAATAAACAACACTATGAGATTGAGTATTCAATTTGATTGATTACATAAAAGATCATATTGTGTTAAAAGTAACATAAGGCCAAAACTGCAGTATAAATCTAAGAACTCAATCGCTAAAATGTCGGTTTGATCGGTTTATGTAAAGTGCAACACATTTGATGTCCTTAAATGCTAAGGATAATCGAATGTGCTTTTGTAAAGAGTTCGTTATGATATTGTAGTAAGGGTTTTCTTTTGAATGTTTTGACCATTTCGAAAGGAAAACAAATGTATAAGAGTAAACGTGATTTAAGATACAGTTAGGATGAAGAGAGTAAATGGTCACTTCTGCTTCATAAAGAAACATTAGAGATGAGAATTGTAATAATGATAATATGATACATAACATTGGAATAAGAAATATGATTTCTAGTCTGAAATGTAATTTTGTATAGAAAATTGTTTTCCATGAGATTCATTTCTCTGTGTTCAAGATATTTGATATAAAAACTCTCCACTGTAAACTTGTTGCATTATATGAAATAAATAGTCTATATTAAGTGGATGATGGATCTCCATATTTGGTACGCTATTATAGTAATGGCGGAAATAGTGGGAGCATGCCATATAACACTTATTGATTACATCAAGTTACAAAAAGTGTTTTTGTAAAACATAGCGAACATTATTTATGAAATAACGGTTATTTTTTGGTGTCGACTAAAAATAGACATAGTTATATTTCAATGTGAATATTATGAATATTCATTATGAAGTAAGACTATAATGTGGTATTTGTTTTCACAACAAAATGATGCATTGGAAAATAATGAAGTATCTAAAATTATTTACAATTATTTTGGAATTATTAACTAAGCAGTAGTTTTGAGGAATTATTTTTATTATATGATTATGAATCATATGATACTGGCTAATTATATCTCAAACAATTAACGACTATGCACCCATTAAGTAGGAGCATCGTAAGAGCTGATGAACTCTTCGGATTGATACATATTGATGTATGTAATTGCAAACCTATTAATATCAAATCAGTTTCACATACTTGGTTATATTCATTGATAATTTATCATCAACATGGACATGTGTATTTGATGCATATATGATATGTCTACGGTAAGATCATAAAGTATAAAACGAAAGTAAATAAAATAACGTGCAATAAAATAAAATGATTTGACTTGATCGAATAGGTGAGTATATTGGAAAGAGTTCCGAATGTACCTAAAAATGAATAAAGATTCAATCTCAAAATTCACTCCACCATGTGATACGTAATGATGTATCAATAAGGAGTAATCAAACTTTGTTGGACAAAGTACGATTAATGATGAGTGAAGTTGAGTTAATTTCTTTCTATAAGGTCATGTACTTAAGTGTAGTACACCAGGTTAATATTATTTCATCTAAATAGTAGTTTAAAAAATCATACAAGATAAGGGTTTATAAGAAACCCCAACATATCCTAGACCAAGGAGTTGGCAGGTTGTGTGAATCAAAAGTTTGCATATAATAATTGTTTATGAGGACTCTTGTATGAATCTTCCCAAAAACTATCATTAGTTGACATATATATGTTTTGAATGTAAGTTTTGTAAACTAGAAACAAACCATTTTTATAAATAAGGAAATTCATAAAAGTTTATGAATACCTATTACGTTGCACTAGGGAACAATTATTTTAAAAAAGAATAAAAACAACATAGTTAAGGAATTTCTTTGAGAAATTATTGGTAGTAAAAATGAATTCGATACGATCCAAAGATAAAACTGATTACATGAGATGAAATGAAATTAACTAACCTAAACGAACACATCGCATTAGAGTACCTAACAAATATTCTCGCATATTGAAGAGAAATAAGAGTTTCTTATCAATGTCAAAAATATATAATCCTTGGTTGTTTAATTAAACCATTAAGAGTATTGACTCCATGATATTGTTGATTCATGTGTTTTGATTCATGACACAAGCTTCAAAGATCATACGACGAGAATACTATACGAAAGCGACAAAAAGAGAATAAGTGTATATTATGCACTACAAAGGAGACAAGACTACAATCCAGAGATTAGTATGAATATTTTAATGTATTGAGTCTTAGAATATTGTTAAAATCATTCCTCAAGTAGTCACACATACACACAAATTGATTTATATTGAGTTATACATAAATTAGTGTGTACTGTGCAATTGACAACAGGTCGGCTGACTGACCAGAAATCTCGGTCGACCGACTCTGTGTCAAATGCACAGATATACATTTTTCTATGTACGGTTTTGAAACTCAGCTGACCGGTCAGTTTCTTCGGTCAACCGACCAGAACATAACGGCTAGTTTTCTGAAGAGGTGCAATTGTTCATGAAGAGGAATGTTCTTTAATCCAACAGATATGGACACAACTCTTGATTGAAACTCTTCATGAAAGATTGTAACTATTCTACAACTATATAAACATATTCATTTCACTTCTACAATAACCGATTCTTGTTTATAATTCTGAAATCTATTCTCTATTCATTTCTGCAAATAAAAGCAATCATTCTTATTTAATATCACTAGAATCCTTGATTTAATTCATATACTTCGATTCTACATGATTATCTTCCTTCTAAATCTTCACACACATGTATACTCTTGAGGATTTGATTATAGGAAAAGTTGTACTATCAAAAGACAATCAGTGTTATTCAGAACACATTCGTCAACAAACTATTTATATTAAGTTGAAGTCCTCTTCGGCTGTTGAGGCGGAAAAAATCCTGTTCGGCTACTCAAGTGTCGTATACCTATTCCTCCGGGTTAAGTGAGGGGTTTAGTTTAAATCCAGAGGGTATTCTGGGACTGGACGTAGAACGGGAAGTTCGAACCAGTATAAAAATTCCTGGTGTGCTTACTTTAATTTTTATTTTACTATTATTACCAGTTTCCGCATTTATATACCATATTACACGATCCTTAGTACTACACGTACACTTTCATTTGGTATCATAGCCTGGTATTCTATCGATCGTCACAACATCATAGAATAATGGCTAGAAAAAGATCCGGTCGAAGTACAGCAAGAAAAAAGCCTGAAACTATCAGAGCAACGACTAATGAGGACTGTAAAAAGGTACATTCTGATTTACAAATTTCAGTAAGTGGTAATAATGAATTAATTAGTTTATGCGATAAAATCTCAAAGCATAATTTTATTATTTTAGAAAAGATGAAATCTGTTGAACTTGAAAATGAGAAATTGAAAAATGAGAAGTTAGATTTAGAAAATCAACTTGGTGTTTTAAAGAGTAATTTTGAGGCTCTTACAGATTTTCTAGATAAACAAAACACCATATTTGAAAACGAGAGAGAAAAATTTTCAAAAGAAAATTTTGATTTGAAAAGACAAAATGATTTATTACAATCCTCTTTAGATAATTTAGAATCTCAAAATTTCCTTCTCAAAAATGAGAACGGTACGTTAAAAAATGAGAATTCTGAATTAAATGAGAAAATTGATATTTTAAATAATAGTAATATTTCTTTTGAAAATAATAAGTGTGACTTTAAAGCTAAATTTGATAAACTTAACACTGAAGTCACAAAATTTAATAAAGGTCAAAATGATTTAAACATGATTTTATCTAGTTCTAGATCTTTACATAATAAAAATGGTTTAGGATATAATCATAGAAATAACACTAGATACGCTTTTATGTATAATAAAAATGTTAGTGCTACTACTAAATTTCGAGTAAAGTCGAAATCAAATTTTCATCGAAATTCAAAAACTGCTATGACCAATAATGTTTATAATTTCTCTAGAAGTACAAAATCATTAACGGGAAATATGAATAAAAATTATCTAAGTATTTGGGTTCCTGTTAATTGGAAAAATAGAGAAAAATGCATTAATAATTATTTTGATATGGTAGTTAATAATGAAAATTATATTTATAAAGGTACAACCACACCCAAATGGGTATGGTTTCCTAAAAATTAGGAAATTATAAGAACCTTGGGTATCGCATGCTTTAAATGTTCATTGTTTTCTGATACCTTACAAGTAGTAATTATTTTGTTTTATATTGTTAACACTTATGTGAAATATAATATTTGTTATCATATAAACTCTCCTTTTCGTCAATGACAAAGGGGAGAAAGATATTGCTCTAACACAATTTTCAGAAATAAACAATGCAAGCACAGATTAAGGGGGAGAAAAGTAAGTGTTACCTTAAAACTCTTATTTGTGATGATGCAATGTATGAATGCTTGTTTCTTTTATTGCTATGTTTTGAATATCTATACATGCATCATATTGTTTTACAACTTGCTATTTCATAATTTCAAGTATTCTATTTTTTTTTTGAACAATATGTCTATTTTTAGATGTTGTGTAGTAAGTAAACATCATTAATATTCCTATTTGGTTTGAGTATGTAATATTTAAACTCGATGTTTTCTTACTTGTGTTACATGTTCCATATTTTTTCATATTACATCTAATAAGTATTCCTTTTTGTCGATGACAAAGGGGGAGAAATATATGAAAGCTAACAAATCTTTTGCAGAAAAGTCGCCTTATATTCAGGGGCAGAATTATAATATATATATAAATACTACTTCGTCACATAAGTATTGTCATCAATCAAAAAGGGGGAGAATGTTGATTCATGAGTTTTGATTCATGACACAAGCTTCAGAGATCATACGACGAGAATACTATACGAAAGCGACAAAAAGAGAATAAGTGTATATTATGCACTACAAAGGAGACAAGACTACAATCCAGAGATTAGTATGAATATTTTAATGTATTGAGTCTTAGCATATTGTTAAAATCATTCCTCAAGTAGTCACACATACACACAAATTGATTTATATTGAGTTATACATAAATTAGTGTGTACTGTGCATCTGACAATAGGTCGGCTGACCGACCAGAAATCTCGGTCGACCGACTCTGTGTCAAATGCACAGATATACATTTTTCTATGTATGGTTTTGAAACTCAGCTGATCGGCCAGTTTCTTCGGTCAACCGACACGAACATAACGGCTAGTTTTCTGAAGAGGTGCAATTGTTCATGAAGAGGAATGTTCTTTAATCCAACAAATATGGACACAACTCTTGATTGAAACTCTTCATGAAAGATTGTAACTATTCTACAACTATATAAACATATTCAATTCACTTCTACAATAACCGATTCTTGTTTATAATTCTGAAATCTATTCTCTATTCATTTCTGCAAATAAAAGCAATCATTCTTATTTAATATCACTAGAATCCTTGATTTAATTCATATACTTCGATTCTACGTGATAATCTTCCTTCTAAATCTTCACACACATATATACTCTTGAGGATTTGATTATAGGAAAAGTTGTACTATCAAAAGACAATCAGTGTTATTCAGAACACATTCGTCAACAAACTATTTGTATTAAGTTGAAGTCCTCTTCGGCTGTTGAGGCGGAAAAATTCCTGTTCGGCTGCTCAGGTGTCGTATACCTATTCCTCCGGGTTAAGTGAGGGGTTTAGTTTAAATCCAGAGGGTATTCTGGGACTGGACGTAGAACAGGAAGTTCGAACCAGTATAAAAATTCCTGGTGTGCTTACTTTAATTTTTATTTTACTATTATTACCAGTTTCCACATTTATATACCATATTACACGATCCTTAGTACTACACGTACACTTTCAGATATGATATGATGCGCAAATCCAAAAGGATTCCAAGTACATTATCAAAATTTGATTTTGGTAATTGTATCCGAAGGGATGTGATCCATCGGTCGTGATTGTGTCTTTAAGAGACCAATGCAGTTGGAATTTAATGAGCAACCTTGATAAGAATAACCTCGCAAAATTTTGATGAAATTAACGTTGATTATCATTCTTTTTTGAATTTCAAGGACGAAATGTTCTAAGTGGGGCAGAATGTAGCGACCCGGAAATTCAAACATTTCGCCTTCGAATATCAAAACATTTTGAAATATAAACATGTTTTTATAAATATGGTCTTATAACCATGTTAGACATCATTTAATAATAAATAACGAGGAGAATTTTGTTTCCAAAATATATTCTTCGAAGAAAATCGATAATGTGACCGATAAATTTATCAATAAACAACTTTTCGATCAATATAAGTTGTTCGAACACTTGTGCACTTAACTAATGATCAAACAAACACATTAGCAACTAATTAACATACACACCTCTTCATTGGGGTTGGAAGGTTCTAGAATGTTCTAATGGATAAGAGGTATTATCATGATGAGTGTATAATGGTAATTAGCATAAAGGAGAAGTGACAAAAAGGTGCATGCGAGAAGGAGGCTCCTTTGTAACCTTCCATGAGAGGTATAAGGTGGTAATGACCTCTTCCCTAAGCTTATAAAAGGAAGGGCACAACCATAGGAAATAATCACAAAATTCCAAAGCAAAATCCAAGTTTATTCTAATGGCTTCTCTTCTTCTTTCTCTCTTATATTCTCAAATGAAATAGTTGCAAATCAACTCCAAATCACTTCAAACTTTGCTAAAAGGCTTAGTATAGTATTTGAAAACCTTCCACTATGCCAAAAGCTAAAGAAACAAAGCCATGCACTCCCTTTTCTTGATGGCTGTGAGCTATATGGAGGTTGGGAAGGCAAAGAAGCAAAGTGAAGCAAGGAGAAGGAGGAGGGAATGGTGTTACAAGGATGGGGTTTGTCTTTGGTGCTTGGATCTCGGTTTTTAAAGAGGTTAAAGGTGAGTTAATGCCTTTTTGAATGGAATATATAAAATATATATGTTAGTATTTGATTGTGTTTATGTTGATTGAATTGCTATGTTAACTTCTGTTAAAACATTAGTTTGAATTCTTACTTTAAAAGTAATGACATATGTGATCCATGTATATGGACTTGAAAAAACTTGGAATGAACTTGAATGGACTTGTATGACTTGAGACAAGACCTTGAATAAAGCACATAGGTTATAGATGGACTTTGGTTTAGATCGAACTTGGATTTGAAAGTGTACTTATAGCGATAGTCGTTGTAGATGCAGTTGTGAATTGCCCTTTTTTGCCGATTGCTACGGAACACTGTAAAGAGATCCTTAGGGGTTTCTCACCATATTTATAATGTTTTATGTGTGTTTGTTGCTGTTAAAAGCTTGAATAGTAAAATGTTGAGTAATATCTCGAAAAGTGGCCAAGACATCACTAGTGCAGAATTGCCCAATTTAGACTTGATTTTTTGGACTGTAAATGTTTGAAAATATATTTAAATTTAGGTATTTTGTTTCATTTATTTTACAAGTTTTTACTAACTCATATAAAGGTTTCGAAGGTGGTTTGAGATATTTGGACTTTTTAAGAATTATTTGTGAATTTTTAAAGAAGAGATATTTTGTTGAAATCATATCGTTTTCAAGTTTTGGAGAAAGTGTAAAGTTGTTATTTTTAAGTAATATTTTGATGCTTTAAAACCTATTACAAGTATTTTCAAGTATTAAAAGTATATACAAATGTTTTTGAAAAGGAACTAGAATTGCTTAATGGCTAAATGGTTAATCATTGGATTGCTTGTTTGAAATGCAATCAAATATGCTTAACACTAAAAGTCTTATCTATTTGCGATGGTTAAGATTGATGTCGAGTAGGGATGGAGCAATAGAGCTCTATTCTACAGGTTTCCCTCTTAACCAAGGAATAGTAAGTCAGAAAATGTTGGAAACGTGTTAATAGTGTTGATTTCTTATTGTTTATGGAAATCATTGATACTATACTTAACACTAAAAGCCGACTAGGTAGACTTATCTATTTGTGAGATTCAACAATGAAGTGTCTAAGCAAGGCTTGAAGCAACCAGTGCTCAAACTTACCTGGCTTCACTCTTGGGCGAGGAATAGTTAAGTTGGAATGCCGGAAACGAGTTAAGCTTACGAACCATCATTTGTATAAACAATTGTTTTGACTAGATAATCGATTAGTCGATTATCGAACTTGACCTAATTTTGGCTTAAGAAGTTATCAAAAGTCTTCCTGATTTTATACCAATAAGAGCCCCAAGGGAGGAGTATTGGTGCATGTCTCTAGCTTTCACTTATTTTTGAAAGAATCGGAATTGGGTTTATCAGCAATTCATTGAATCAGTTTGAAAGATTCCAGGATTGGTAAGTGTTTTAGTTATCAAATACCACTTCAAAACTAGTATACGAGTTCTATGTTTTGAAAGCGGTTGTGAAGTGAAATGCTATAGAGTTGAACCATCAATCTTAAGGGTAAAGTGCAAGGGAGAGGTTAGCATTAACATTTCAAACGATGCTATCGTGTGGGACTATCTATCTTGAGGAGTATTCTAAAAGAGAGGACAACGTTAGCATTCATCAAAGGACTTATGCAGGGAACCTATGTGGAGGTTCGGTATCTGTTCGAGATGCTTGAATCCATGTAGTGATTCATGCTCTTTTCAAGATGTAGGTATCCATTTAGGGGTTCGTATTCTTTTCAAGTGATGAAGACTCATGTGAAAGATGCCAAACGTAACCTCGACATTGAAAAAAGATAAAGACGGAGCATGCTGCACAATCTAGGGTTTGGTTGAGCCACGATAGGATATTATCAACTCTAGATCTAAAGTATGCTTATTGATGTTGCGCGTAGGAGTTGATGATATTTGGTACTACGTGTTTGATGTTTATGTTCGGGCATGAGCCTTTGTGTTTTCCTTGTAGTATATTTTATCTAGAGATATGCGGCGCTCGGATGGTGACTTCTGATCCTTGTGCATGGAGATTGGATTTCGGCTTGATCGAAGGAATCTCCGTGGAAAATCCATTATGCGAATACATCTTAGCGGTTTTGAGTGTAACATAAATATGTTGTGGTGTGACTAATGTAAGCATCACAGCTATTTGATATGATTTATAGTCTACACCTTAGACATTATCTGTCATATCACTGTATTAAACTAAATGAATGGTTGGTTTCTTTGAGGGAAAAACCGTTGTGCACTACACAAAAAAGGCCTTTTGTAGCGCTGGAAAAACACTACCAAACTTTTAGTAGCGTTTCAATAAACATTGCGAAACGACATGCAACTAAAATTCTGAAACTTTTTGTATTGTTGTAGAAAATGCTACCAAAACTTGACCTATTGTAGGGTTTTAGAAACACTACAAAAAGTTTCAGACTTTTAGTAGCATGTCGTATCATAGTGTTTACTAAACTGCTACTAAAATTTTTGGTAGCATTTTTTCAACGCTTCAAAAGTCATATCGCATCTATTTACATTTATTTTAGTAGCGTTTTTAAGACGCTACTAAAAGTTATTAACTGTTTTGTAGCATACTGTACACACTACTATTTCATCTTAATGGCTTGTACCCTTACAAGTCATTGCTCACATAATAGTTTTATTACAACCAGCAATCAATCACATAATCGTCGTATTCAAACAATCAATTAATCAATCACATAATCATCGTATTCAAACAATTAAAAAATACGTTAATCACATAATCAAATATATAATATCTATAACCATTTCGATAATAGTTTTTCGACAAACCAAGCAAATTCACATAAAATCCATAACTATTCAAAAACTAGTTTACACAACAAGTACTAACAAAATGTTATAGTATATATAACAATTAAAGACATGTTCATTACTTGATTATCCATATCCATAATTCTTTGCTGCAGCTAGTCTTTACTCCAAAAAAGCTAATTACATATAGACAAGTTTAACAATCAACAAATGATTATGAAACCATTTCATATTTAATGTATATCAAACATCCTTAGTTGAACTTTTCTTAAATTTAAATAATTTTAATAACAGTTTTCCCTTTAAAAATATATTTCCTCTCTAATTACGTCATTTTTGGTTTGGCAATGAATGTTCATCACGTTTGACTGACTGAAGTGTAAGACTTTCAAACTATTTTTTAATTTTATCTTTGCTTGGTTTAGTTTGAAATGTGTTTTTTATCTCCTTGATACTTTTTTAATCTGAGTAATTCAGGCCTGGTAAGAATATGACTAGTTTGGTTCAACCTGGTAATTCCATCCACGACTCACCTGCAGCTCAACTGCTCCAGTCATCTCAACATACAGTCCAGCCTGCATTCAGCTTTTAACCTATGCATGGGCAATCCAGTAGCTTATAGCCTTTGGTCAATATGCAGTATTAGTCTATATTTCTTTTTCATGTAGCAGTCCCATAACTCAATGCAACAACTCTACAACTTCCACATGATGGTACAAATCAAAGCTCACATTTTAAAGCTATCAGCCAAACCTGTATTCACATACACAATCCTTTATCCCAAACCACGTAATTCCTACAACATTGGCAATAAATTTCAAGCAATTGAATAAAAAATTAGCTACAAAGATTTTATGAAAGTGCATAAGATTATACATTGAAATTCAAAACCAAAAATTATTGCAACATTATAAAATATTATATGCAAAAATTTGATAAATATAATAAACTTATGATACAAGCAGTAAGAAAAACACGGCCTTCACATTAATAAACATTACATAAAGTAGAAATCTTTCATTGATGCTTATAACAGAACTCAAGAAGCATGGATTGGTAACAATTCCTTTTGCATCTCAATGCTTCTCGGATCAGTGCTCTCCAATGTCATTTCATTCAAAAACTACATTAATGTGCAGTTGGCTCACAATTTAATCAAGGGTGGAGTCAAAAACTACAATTGCATTGGGCAACTCAAGCTAGCAACCAGAATTTTCAATTGATTCATTATTTAATAATGTAAATAAAAAAAGAAATCAAGCTTATGAATGATTAATAAAAAGGTTTAAAAAGTCACTACACCAGAAATCAAACTTGTAAATGCTTGTTGCATCAGAAAGTTGATACTTAGTATAAGCCAATACATGCACTAATGGCATACTACACATAAGCAATGTTGTAAAACAAATTCAAGGGAAAGTTTGTTTAGTTTTCCAGAAGTGATTGCTATATATAGCAGGGTTAAATGTATGATGGTTTAGACTAACGGATGTGCTTTAGCATATATAGTAGTTCAGAAATTCGCTAAATGCACTATTTGATCTAACTTAGTATAAACCCAAATATTTGAATGACCAAGTAGAAGTAAGGGTATATCATTATCACTAAAACTCTCAGCAGGGGCAACTAGCTACTGGCTAATAGATCATAATAGACCAAGCATAAAACATATAATAAAGTAGATATAAAGTACGAGTGGATAAAAATAGTTTACCTTGACAATTTTTGGAGATAAAAGGCCAAACGTTTCAAGTCCATTATGGCTCTCCTTAAGTTGCAATTGGAAAATGTTTCATTCCCCTGAAGTTCGTTGGTGGGTAATTTCTGAACTGACCCTTTCTCATACCATTTCTCAACATTGCATAGTTGAGGAATTGACAAACACGTCCCTTGGGTACTCTTCTAAAGTAACTTAAATGTTATAATCATTGTAAGGTTATGGTTGTTATATTACTTTAAGTAAATGCATGGCATGAAGCTTACCTTAAACATTGGTCCTAGGAGTCCACCATCAATTATTTCCAAAATAACCACAAGTTCTTGTAAGATCCGACAAGCTATAAAAATATAACCACAAGTTATAAATTTTTCTTTTATGGTTCTAAAAAAATGATAATTATTTTTATCATTTGACGATCCTTTCTTTATTGGGATGCATATGTCTTAGTAACTGAGATACCACTAGCATATATAAAATGAGCATAAGTTTAATTACAAGCACACAAGCCGGTCAAATATATTCATTTTACAATTCAGTGTTTCACCATGTTAAATCCACTTAAACAAACCTATATCCATTACGGTGTTGCTATATAAATACAGAAATTTTGGATTGAGATAAAACTTCCAGTATTTCATAAAGTCATTTTGGTGATGATAGGAAATGGAAATAAATATCATGTCCTTGGTATTATTGAAAACGAATATGCAACAATATGGTACACAACTTCAGGTCTGAGCACATTTAAAAGAACGAACACATGCAAATTCATGATTATGCACTATAAGCAGCTCCAGGCTACCATATATAATTTTCAAGCTAAAAGAAAACATAATTAAATTATGACTTTTTATACCTAATATTACATGGATTGTGTATAAAAACAGTAGTTGAAGTTGATGTAAAGCAACTTAGTGTCAGTGTTGAAGATGATGTGAAATAACACAGTGGTAGTGTTTCACCATATTAACTCCACTTGTTAAAACAATAATATGCATTGCATATAATATTTATATAGATAAATAGACAGATATGCACAAACAACAAATAATTGTTCACCTGCAACAAGGGACATCTTCAGTTACCCATCGTATGCACTTATATGCATATGAATTCAGTTACATATCATTGCAACAATGGCATTCAAACTATTATATGCACATATATGCATATGAATTTAGTTACCAATCATATGGAATTTGACCTATCAATAACTCTAACATGACTACACCAAAGCAATATATGTCAGTTTTCGTCCCCTACACTGCAATGACTTGGTAGATTCTAGAGAAGTGTATCTAAGGCCTGAGTTATTTCCTTGACAAAATAGTGTTTATATAGAAACATAAATACTTTTTCAAAAATAATTATACTATTACCTAGTAATATTTGTTGGAATTCCTAATGTAAGTGTAAATGAAATACACTTGTTCCACATCGCCAAAACTAAAAAACAAAGCAAAGTATATAAATAGCTTTCTCATGAGGAGGTTGGAGCCTTGGGGCTCCCAAATGTATGCTTTGTTGTGAGTAGGGAAGTCATGCTTCACCAACACACGCGCGCTGCCGCCGCCGTCCGTCCGACCGAACCGGGCCGGGCTCGAGTTCGGGTTCGGGTCTAATATGATCCTATTTTTACTGCAAAACTGGGACGGGCTTTCTAACAGTTGTAGGCTATACGAACAGGTGCAGATCTGTTCATAAGCGGACGCGGATTGACTGAGGGGGTGCGACTCCTGAAGTGGGCGCGGGTTTTTTGGCGAACAGACGCAGCCCGAAGCGGGTGCGAGTCGTTAGACGCGAGCGCGTGCGACTTATGGCAGCAGCAGGGCGAACGCAGAACCAGTAGTGAACGGGTGCGGCCCGTTAACGAAACAGCAGCAATGAAAGGCAACGGGTGCAACTTTTCAGGCAGACGCAACTATTCGAAGGGGTGCGGATGAAATTATAAATAGAAGAGAATACTGATCACATTCTCATTCCATTCCAGTTCTAATTTCTTCTGCTTCTTCTTTCTCTACTGCTTTATACAGTATATCACAGAGTTGACATACTCATTACAATCTCGTGCATATTACGTTTATTGTATCTTGGGAGACTTTAAATAAAGTCTTAAGGAAATTGTCACGACAAGCCTCAGACGGAATTTCCTTCTTCAACCGGTTAGATTTATATATATATATATTTCGTTTTCTTTCTGCGGTATACTATTTCATTAAATAGTATAACGGTTGTTTTAGCACTATAGTTATTATTACTATAGTTGTTAATTTGTTGTCGTAATTTAATTACGACATAACTATTGCTTAAATTAACTAGTACAAACTTCTAGGATAGTAGAAATCTGTTTGATAAACTTGTGAGACGAGTTTATAATTGATTATTCTCTGTTTTGGTATACTAGACGTATAACATCTTAAGACTTTCCTATTTTAACTAAAATAAAGATGGCAACAGTTGAACTACCAACAAAGTCTACTACACACAACAGGCCCGATCCTTTTAAAGGAGATGGTGACGACTTTCTAACATGGAAGAATCAGTTGTTATTCTGTCTCACCACACTCGGTCTGCAACGGTATCTCGAGGAGGAGGAACCGATTCCTACACCAGGCAAGGAATCAGATGTTGATACGTGGAAGCATTCCGATTTTCTATGCAGAAACTATATTCTGAATTGTCTCGACAAGGTGCTATACAAAGTATATCAACCTCTAAAGACAGCAAAAGCACTCTAGAATGCACTTGCCACGAAGTACAAGACGCAGAATATCAGTCTTAAGAAATTCATTATAGACAAATTCATGGACTACAAGATGGTCGACTCCAAACTGGTGACTGCTCAATTGCATGAACTGAAATCATCATTCATGAACTCGAAGCGGAAGGTCATAAGGTTGGAGAATCGTTTTTGGTTGAAGCCATCACGGGAAAACTGCCGCCGTCATGGAGAGACTACCGCAACTATATAAAGCATAAAAAGAAAGAGATTTCTTTGCAGGACGTCATCGTATGATTAAAGATTGAGGCAGATAACCGCGGAATTACCAAACAAAGTGAGGAGGCGTTGGTAACAGAAGGGTCGAAGAACAAGAATAAAGGCCACTTCAACAAAAAGAAGAACTTCTCAAAGAAGAGGAAAGCTCCTTAAAACAAACCCAAAGATAATAAAACCAAGAAGTTTAATGGCGAATGTTGGGTTTGTGGCAAAATGGGACACGCCGCTAGAGATTGCAGACACAAGAAGGAATGCAACTCAGAGGCAAATATAGTTGACAACATGGAAGTGAACGAGTCCAATTTTTCAGCAGTTATATTTGAATGCAATTTGGTTCAGAATCCTAACAAATGGTGGGTGGACAAAGGAGCTACTCGTCATGTCTGCTCTGATAAATCCATGTTTTCTACATATCAGACGTTCGATTAGAAAGAAAAACTCTACATGGGTAATTCTGTTGTTTCCATGATCGAAGGCACTGGCACAGTAATCCTCAAGTTTACTTCTGGAAAAACTGTCAAGTTGAATGACGTGCTTAACGTTCCAGACATATGCAAGAATATGATCTCTGGTTCAGTACTATCAAATAAAGGATTCAAAATGGTGTTCGAGTTAGACAAGATGGTTCTGTCCAAAGCTGGAATGTATATCGGAAGGGGATATTTATGTGATGGCCTATTTAAGGAAAATGTAGCCGTTATCGGCAATAAAACTATGTATTCTGATTGTGCTATTAATAAAATTGAAGTTTCTTACTTGCTTGAGCATGAAATTTTACTATGACATGATAGATTGGGACACATAAACTTCTGAAAAATGAAAACATTATCAAACTTGGGATTAATTCCGAAATTCCAAGTAGATAAAAACTACAAATGTGAGACATGTGTAGAAGCAAAAATGGTTAAAAAAACCATTTCAATCTGTTGATAGAAGCATCGAACCACTAGGTTTGGTTCATACAGACTTATGTGATTTTAAATCGTTACCTACAAGAGGTGGGAAAAAGTACTTTATCACATTTATTGACGATTATACGCGATATTGCTATGTCTATCTTTTGAATAGTAAAGATGAAGCAATTACATCATTTATAAAGTACAAGGCTGAGGTAGAAAATCAGTTAAATAAAAAGATCAAGATATTAAGATCTGATCGAGGTGGAGAATATGAATCACCATTTGAACAGTTCTGTGCCGAAAATGGTATAATTCATCAAACAACAGCTCCATATTCACCACAACAAAATGGTGTAGCCGAGAGGAAGAACAGAACGTTAAAAGACATGATTAATGCCATGCTTTTAACCTCTGGTCTACCAACGAACTTGTGGGGGGAAGCCTTAAATATATCTAATCATATATTAAACAAAGTCCCTCACAATAAAACAGGAACAATTCCATATGAGTTATGGAAAGGACACAAACCAAGTTTTAAATACCTCAAAGTGTGGGGGTGCTTGGCAAAAGTTCCAGTTCTGCCTCCCAAGAAAGTCAAACTTGGACCAAAAATAGTATATTGTTACTATTTAGGGCCAGCCCAAAATAGTAGTGCCTGTAGATTTTTGGTATTCAAGTCTGATATAGCTGATATTCATGTAAATACAATCATGGAATCTAGAGATGCCTCATTCTTTGAAGACGTGTTTCCGCACAAAAGGAATGAAGGGAATAATGTCCCTAAAAGGACAAGAGAAGAATCAAGCAATTCACATGAAGATGAAATTCATCATGAGATTGAGGAAGTTGAACCAAGAAGAAGCGTAAGGACTAGGACTTCCAAGACATTTGATTCGGATTTTTTCACATATGTGTTAGAACACGAACCTCAAACGTATAAGGAAGCAATGTCATCTTCTGAATCTTCATGTTGGAAAGAAGCAATCCAAAGTGAAATTGATTCAATTCTAAGTAATAAAACTTGGGAAATTGTTGATATTCCACCTGGAATAAAACCTATTGGCTACAAATGGATTTTCAAAAAGAAAATGAAAGCAGATGGCTCCATCGACAAGTATAAAGCCAGATTAGTAGCCAAAGGATATCGTCAAAAAGAAGGAGTAGACTTCTTTGATACATATTCGTCGGTAACACGAATAACCTCTGTAAGAATGCTAATAGCAATTGCATCGATCTATAATCTAGAAATTCATCAAATGGATGTAAAGACAGCGTTCTTAAATGGAGATCCCGATGAGGAGATCTACATGGAGCAACCTGAAGGTTTTGTTTCAAAAAGAAATGAAAACAAAGTCTGTAGATTAGTAAAATCATTATACGGACTAAAACAAGCTCCAAAACAATGGCACGCAAAATTTGATAGTGTCATGATGAGAAATGGTTTTCATATAAATGAATGTGATAAATGTGTTTATTATAAACAAATTAGACAATCATATGTGATGATTTGTTTATATGTAGACGATATGTTAATATTTGGTCCAAATACTCAGATAATAGAGACCATAAAGAAGATGTTAATTAGCAATTTCGATATGAAAGACTTAGGAGTTGCAGACATTATTTTGGGAATCAAAAAAATAAAAACACCTAATGGAATTGAATTATCTCAGTCACACTATGTAGACAAAGTGATATAAAAATTTTAAAATTTTGGAATTAAAGAAGTAAGAACACATTTTAATCCATCAGAAGTATGCATAAAAACACTAATGAGAGTGTAATGCAACTGGAATACTCTCGTGTAATAGGATGTCTCATGTATCTCATGAATTGCACAAGACCAGATATAGCTTATGCAGTAAGTCGACTGAGCAGGTATACAAGCAATCCAGGAAAGGATCACTGGAAAGCACTAATAAGAGTGCTTGGATATTTTAAAAATACCACAAATTATTCCTTACATTATGGAAAATATCATGCCGTCTTAGAAGGATATAGTGATGCAAACTGGATTGCTGATTCATAGGAATCAAAATCAACGAGTGGTTATGTATTTACCTTAGCAGGGGCAGCAGTGTCATGGAAATCTACTAAACAAACATGCATAGCTCGATCCACTATGGAATCGGAGTTCATCGCTTTAGATAAAGCAGGCGAAGAAGCAGCATGGCTTCGTCATTTTTTAGAAGATATTCCATTTTGACCTAAACCTGTAACGGCCATATGTATTCACTGCGATAATCAAGCAGCGCTAAGTAGAGCGAAAAACTTTGTGTATAATGGCAAATCACGACACATTCGTCGTCGCCATAACACAGTTAGGTAGTTACTCTCTAATGGAACTATTTCCATTGATTATGTAAGAACAAATGATAACCTAGCAGATCCATTTATTAAAGGTTTATCAAGAGAGAAAATTGACTGCGCATCGAGGGGAATGAGTTTAAAAGCATAAACCACCAAGAGTTATCTTATACGGAAACCTATCCTAGCGACTGGAGATCCCATGGACTAGGATCAATAGGCAAACCAGTTCTGAGTAACTCAAGCCGTAATGCATTTGTTTGGACATAGTCCAACTCCATTCCTATGGTGCACAATATAAATGCATGCCTACAGAAGTATTTAAAGGTTGAAACTATGTTTTTTTTAATGATGACCATATCTTGAATATAACAAGTGGAGTATATGTAGGATACTCTTAATGGTTGCGATCACCTATGTTAGTGTGAGCTGGGTCGGCTCTATGAGAATATTAAAGGCTTATATTTTCTACAAACACTCGCAGAACCAAACAAATTTGTTCAGGACCAAAATGAACACAACCAAGAGATTGGATGTGAAGGGAATCAATGCTTCGTAAAGCTTATTGTCTGGATATACAATAAAGGCCGACGGTTCAAGATGAAATAATTCACCGATTAGCCAAGTAGATCCGATAAGTTTTAACTAGGGAAAGTTCAAAATGAAATATCTACTTATCCATGATAAAGCATTATTCCATATACTTTGTGATATTTCGCTTTGTGTGGGGGACAAAGTATATTATCATTTATGTGGGGGATTGTTGGAATTCCTAATGTAACTGTAAATGAAATACACTTGTTCCACATCGCCAAAACTAAAAAACAAAGCTAAGTATATAAATAGCTTTCTCATGAGGAGGTTGGGACCTTGGGGCTTCCAAATGTATGCTTTGTTGTGAGGAGGGAAGTTATGCTTCACCACACGCGCGCGCCGCCCCCGCCGTCCGTCCGACCGAACCGAACCGGGCCGGGCCGGGTCCGGGTTCGGGTTTGGGTCTAATATGATCCTATTTTTATTGCAAAACGGGGCCGGGCTTTCTAACAGTTGCAGGCTATACGAACAGGTATGAATCTGTTCATAAGCGGACGCGGATTGATTGAGGGGGTGCGACTTCTGAAGTGGGCGCGGGTTTTTGGCGAACAGGAAGCATGTGTGACTTATGTCAACAGCAGGGCGAACGCAGAACCAGTAGCGAACGGGTGCGACCCGTTAACGAACAGTAGCAATGAAAGGCAACGGGTGCAACTTTTCAAGCAGACGCAACTGCTCGAAGGGGTGCGGACGAAATTATAAATAGAAGATAATACTGATCACATTCTCATTCCATTCCAGTTCTAATTTCTTCTGCTTTTTCTTTCTCTACTGCTCTATATAGTATATCACAGATTTGACATACTCATTACAATCTCGTGTAGATTACGTCTGTTGTATCGTAGGAGACTTTAAATAAAGTCTTAAGGAAATTGTCACGACAAGCCTCAGACGGAATTTCATTCTTCAACCAGTTAGATTTATATATATATATATATATATATATATATATATATATATTTCGTTTTCTTTCTGCGGTATACTATTTCATTAAATAGTATAACGGTTGTTTTAGCACTATAGTTATTATTACTATAGTTGTTAATTTGTTGTCGTAATTTAATTACGACATAACTATTGCTTAAATTAACTAATACAGACTTCTAGGATAGTAGAAATCTGTTTGATAAACTTGTAAGACGAGTTTATAATTGATTATTCTCTGTTTTGGTATACTAAACGTATAACAATATTTTGGTTCTAATCCACAATCAAAGAGGTGAGCATTGAGCTCATTGTCAAGAACAATATTAGTGAACTTTATGTTTTTGTGAACTATAGAAGGGGAACAGATCTCATGCAAATATCTAACAGAATAATGAACTACATTATTTCCAAGACAACAACAATATATTTTATCCAATAATTGAACAAGAGTTGTCTCTTCCATATTGTCGGCAATGGTTCTCGATAGGTTTACTAAATAAAAGGATTATGATTATTTTTATGCTAATGCCGGTGAACTAAGGAATACAATTAGAGTTTAGATGACAAAATGATCATGGCATACATGTTACAACCAAGTATATAGACTTAAGAAAAGATGAAATTAAAGGCCACATAAGCAGGTACTGGGAGGACAATGCTGATAAAAAATGGCACAGTTTTTTTTCTTATTAATTTTTTTACATTCAGAATATATGGTAGCTTTAAGAGAAAAGAAAAAAACTATGTAGTTGTTCGCTAAATTTCAGTGCAAAGTTCAAGCGTAAAACACATGTCACTACTTAGTTTGTTTATTTACTTACTACACATATCATTGGAGTTGAGTCTTTCTCCCCTTGCAAAATGGTTTCCTTTTCAAGTGGCTTCTTCATTGTAAGCCTGAAAATTTCCATTGTTTTTAGCTCCACATTTAGTATGTGACATGCAATTTGAGGTGTCCTGCACTACTTTAATGATATGAATCTGTGCCATGAATACATAATTAAACCATGAACGGAATGAAAAGTCAAATGCAAATCAAATATCATTATAGGTGGATTTTGAATTCTAACAAACTAGACATAATCAGTTAATGTACATTAGTACTTGTATTATGACCTGAAAATTCAAGACCGATCTTTAGAATTCATAAACTGATAAACAATGCAGAAATTAATATGTATGAATGAGTTTTATACGAGGTTTACCGTCAAACGAGGAATTTGTTAGAATTTGAAGTGGCCATATGAACCCACAACCAGAACAATCTTTTTACTGTTTACGCCGTGATATAGCAATGAACGTGATTGGTTACACCGAACCGATGGAGAAATAAATAAAATGATGAAACATAATTGACAAAAATCGAACTTGCAGACCGGAAAACTATGACAGGGAAAGTGACAAAATTAACCATAGCCGCATGATATCACCTTTCATTTTAAATTCCACACATCCTCGGATGAATGCTTAAGTGAAGATAGAGCTAAGAAGGAAAAGATTAGAAGAGCATCATTTGAGTTAATGAAAAAGGAGCAACATAAAATACATCAGGATGAGTAGAAACAAAGCGGTCTTAATCGTAAAGTAAACCATGATTCCGATCTAACCGCATTATTAGGGAACCCCTTAGAGGATAAATCTCAGTCTGATTCTTATTCTACTACAACTACTACGACTACTTCACAATCACATACTCCTGCACCAAGGCCCTTTGTTCCACCTAGTTTCAGTAGTGCACTAGTTGAAAAAAAAACTTCCTGTTCAATTTTCAAGTGCTCCCCTTCAATCAGAGGTTGGAAATGCGTATTTTGAGGATAAAGTATCTAAAGCATTTTCACAATTATCTACGGATGCTACTGGTAAGCTTGTGGCTCCCCTAAGCACTAAGGTATTGGAACAGAAGGTTGATCCTAGGAAAATATATGGCAGGCAGTTGTACAAGAAGCCAATGAAGTGTGGGAAGATGACATTGTAATTATAAATGATTTTTCTTGCAAGAAAGAAAAAAAACCTAATGTAAAGGACACCCTAGATCTTGGTCATTCGACAACATTCATAGAAAATTTGTTTAGTAGTGCTAAAGTTTCTGATTCCGCATATAGTCTTGAGTATCAAACTGTGAAAGATGAGAAGGAAATATTGGGATCTGTAATAATTGAGTCCTTAAAGTTCTCTCTGCGGTTCTCTCATGAAGAGAAAAAAGCATGAGGATGATTTTTCATCCAAAGAATTGCTATCTTTAATTATCAATAAAGAAAAGGATACTAAAGGCATTTTTGATAGCATTATTACTCCACAAACACCTCCAACACCTGTGCCATCATTCTTAGTTGACATGGTTCCTGAGTAATATTCTCAAAGCGATAGCAAATATAAAATTGCAAGTTCTGTTGTGCTCACATGTGAAGACCTTGAACAGTCTATTTCAGTTGAGGTGAAAGAAACTAGTCAAAACGTGCATCACTTTGATGCTAATTCTGAAATAAAGGATGAAAAAATTGATGACTCTGCATCGAATCTTCTTCTCTCTCTTGCATAAAGGAACAGCTTTACAAGGATCATAATCTCCTAAGCAAGATACAATAGAATCCCTTGATAAATTCTCAGACTCTCTTGTAAACTCAAGTTTTGATGCTAGTGTCAGTACTACTAATTCTTGTGAATAGACTCTTACACTTGAATCGCTATTTGGTGCATCCTTTATGAATGCTTTGCATTCTACAGAAGCACCTGTCTCGGCTCGAACGGGTGGTACGGGCGTAAATAACACAGGCACTCAAGAGGGGCAAGCTCTGGAAGTTCAATTACTAGAAGAGGGTAGTTTAATTTCAGTTAGTGACAGTTTAACCTCCCTTGAGAATACACATAATACATATGGTCTCATGCCTCAAAATGGAAACATTGAAGATCAATTACTAGGAGTCTAGAACTGTTGCTCATCGATGCCGTGCTACGCGCAAACAGTGAAAATTCAATGTTTCATCCTGAAATTGCTAAATGTATCTCTGACTATTTAAAATTAGTAAAGTCGTCCATAACATATATATGGGGCAATGATCACCACTGGCTAAAGGAATCAAAACAATATAGGACTTCACTGGTTGATATGAACTCTAGATAAATTGGTGCAATTTGACATGTTAAACACTAAATATCTCAATCATCTATTATAATGGACCAATTGATTTGAACTCGGTCTAAAATCCTTGCATTTGATTATCAACTAGAATACAAAAATCTTCCATAAAATTAATTTATACTTACGGGCCAAATGGCCTCAGAAACATTTTAAGGCACCATAACTTTAATGCATGAAGGATTTTTAGAATTTGGATTTTTTGAACTTCCTCTCCTTGCTTTACTGCTTCAGCAATTTGTTTCGTAGAAGCGATCCTTCTAGTATGCTCTTATTTTTCTATTATGGAACACCAATATGCCACTAAATTACATGGCAAATCCACATGATTGTGCAAAATGCGTTCTGTATCTATTTATATAGCTTTTAATATGAGATTGAATTCTCATATCCTAGTTCTGTAACAAATACTTCAAGCAGACTCCTATGTTAATAATCCTCTAAGTATAGGAGAGTAAATAACAAATTCAGATATTTATGCATACATACCTAATTCATGTTCATCCTTGCTTTTTTTTAATGTACAAAGAAAATTCGTAATTTGATTCTCAGACATGTCAAATGGATCCAATATGCTCTAAATTTGTACAACGACATAGGACAATAACAACAAAGGATAAAATAATTACTTGCTAAATGAAGCCATCTATCATCTATAGAAGAGTGTATTAAGCTATAACTAAGGCTATAAATACCATGATACTTAGGATGGTGTGTAGGTGCACATATCCATCACAAATGATGTTGGGCAGCTGGGGACTAATTTCTAGTTAGATATATTATATTTTTGATTTTGGAGTTTAACATATAAATTTTTGCACAAAGTTGTGCTATATGTGCATATACATCTCACCTTAAAGATTATAGAAAACCAAGTTTTGATGAAAATTAGAGTATTCGAACTTGTTTACAGACAATGTAACATGAGCCCATGAAAATTTTTATTATTAAGAAAATGTATTTGATCCTATATATTGCAATTATTCTCATCATAATATGCAAAACTAAAACTAAAATAATGGACTGATCCACTAAAATTTTATTACCTTTCCTTATTGATTTTATGATAAAGATAAAATAAGTCTATTTCTTCATAAACAAAATTATCGTTGACAGGAATGGAAAATATTCTCACCATTTTCATTTATTTGTTTTTTGCCATAAGCTCATCTTTACTCATTTGAAATTTATTATAATTTGTACCTTATCTTGTCCTTAACACCGTGTTCTGTTTAATGAAAACAATCGAGGAAAGTTGTCTTGAGCACCCACCTCCGATCCCCCACCACCATGGATCTGCTCCCTCATGCTGTCCTCACCCCGACTCCTACAATTGACGTCGCTCCTCCCCTGACACCATCAACATTCTGGTCTCTAACACCTTTGATGTTTTACAAAATGATTTGCAGCCTGTTTCAATTGAAATGACGCTTCCTCTGACAGACGTTAGCCTAGAGGTCAACTGGTTAGGCCTAGTCGATTACTGAGATGCTGAAGATGATCTCTTGGATGATGATGCTCCTAAATCAAGCATTTCAATCTGCAGCCTGAAAGCCATTCGGAATGGTCTTAGGCAGTCAAGATCTTGCAGCGATCTCAATGTGGTTGTTGTTGCTTTTGAATGTCTGGCTGCACATGTTTCGGACAGTGATCAATGCACAAGTAAGTGTCTTGTACCTATCTCCTCTTTTGCAGTTCAAAACTTGAAAGTTCACAATGATATGCACAGTTCACACAACGTGTACAGTTCCCTTTTGCTATACTACATATTTGATGTCATATCTCCTATTAGTTCTTGTAGTCCATCAGTTGTTTTTTGCCCTGACCTACCCACTACTGTAGCACCAAATTCCGCCCCACTTTTAACTACAGCTTTCCCTTCTCTATCCCTCAATTCTCTGACATCTCCAATGGTATGGTAGTTGATTTGCACTCCCACTGACTTGTCAGACCACTCTCTCCTATAGGATAATGGTAGTCAATCAGCTTCCCCGATGAACACTTTGGTTGGCCTAAAAGTCAAATGCAGGAAACCCATCGTTATTGCATCATCGTATGAATTTAGAAATTTTTTAGCAAGTGCAAAACTATCAGAAGCTAACAATAACACAAACACATATATGTGTGTATTCAAACTATAAACACAAAGATTTAAATGAAAATGAAGTGTTTTGCTTCAGGATGCTATATATAGTAAGTATGTTATCAATTTTCAGATATGACATATGAGAAATGCATTGTAGGCGTACTGTAGATAAGTATGTGCTTTTAACATCAATTTTGTCTGCCTCTTCTTATATTTTTAATATACTACAGCTACATTATGTGAAAGATAGCATTTCTTGTACTATATTTCTTTCATATGTGTTTCATTCCTTTCACATTTCAGCATACAGTAATAAAAGAAGAAAGAATTAATGGATCAAACTAATTATGATCTTGAGCATGGTTTAAAACTTGGTGCAAACATAGATTCTACCATATCAAGCAAATGTGAGTGTAGCAGATAAATCTTAGTTCAATCATTTTCTTTGAGAAAACATCTGATAATTACTATATTAAACAAATATTGTTTATTTATCACACCCATACATTACTACAGTACATCATGTAAAAACTATACTTGGAAGTATCAAAAATCAAAGTTAATCACATATTGCATTCAAATTCTAATGACTAAAGAGCAAAAGAAGATGCATATGATACAAAGTCATACTGAATAGGCACTTATGATATGTACCCTGTAAAAAATGACAAACTAGTCTTGTTCTAGAGTTATATGCTTTATAACTAGCAATTCATTAAACAGGGGCCAGAACTGAAAATCATAAAATACCCACTAACCCAATCATGTCATTAGTATATCACGTTATTATAAATATACAAGCAATATAAGAAATAGAATCTAATTGTGAATATGTACTTACTCTTATATGAAATCAATAATAAAATCTAAAATCCAATGCTTCTTCAACCGAAACAAAGATTCACTTAAGTAAAGAAATCAAAAATATATCCTACAAATGCTTGTGAAATGAAGAAATCTCAAATATCTTTGGAAGGGTACTTCTAGTTTTGAATCTCAACAAAAAAAATGCCTAATTTTTAATTTTGATTTTTAGATAAACTGAAATTAATTCATGTGATGAATTCAAGCAACAATCCTCAAAAGACATTACACAAACTCAAAATAACAAACTCAAAATAACAAACTCAAAATAAGATTTATTTTCGAATTACCTTTATTTGAGCTAGAGGTAAGAAGCCATATTTGGAAACTGAAATCGTTGCTTGAGGTGTAATGGTTCTAAGGAAAAGTTGGAAAAGAAACAAAATGAAATATGAGCAGCCACACAAAAAAATCATCAAAATTTTACTAATTATTGGCGGGATAAAGTAGCAGCAATTTTTATTTACATTTCGTTTTTATAAACGAGTAACGGATGCACTTAGCATTTAAACACTACCGATAAATGCATCTAAAAATAAGTTTTGTTGTACTGATGGAATCTGTACGGTCTTAATGGTACATGTTTCATGTTCCATGAGTTTTCTCACACTGGTTTACCGGAATGATCCGGGTGTTATTTTCTTATAATGCTCTGTATATGTTTCTAGATTTAGCTATGGATGCTTTGGAGCTTATGGAGAAGAGCTGGATGATTACCTTCTGTGATATTCTTACTTCTGCTGCATTTCTGTATTAAATATATTAGCATGGTGAGAACAAGTAGTTATAACTGCCCAGGCTGATGAAAGTACTTAGGTTTTAGTAACTCTATTATCTCTATATTCAGAGTAACCATCTGTATTGTGCATTTGATATTATATATTATCATTCCATTATGAGATTCTGATATTGTGTTTCTCTTTCTTGTTATATTCTTCTTTTCTTTCTATTTTACCCTAACTTTCTGCCTTTCCGATACTTAGGTGATTGACACACAAAAACTGTGGATGTATTAGTGTCAACATTCAAGGGTCAAAAAGTTGGGTCATTACATCTGGTACTAGAGCATAAGTTTGAGTGAATACCTTGGCTTTGGTTAGGTATGGTTATTAGAGATAGGGTAAGTGGCACCCGAGAATGAGTCGAGTGTATTATACATATAAGAGCATATTTGTATTTCGAAAATTAGACTTTTAAAATTATTCCTTAGGAATATCTCTTCCTTGGTAACTCTCTCTTTGAAATAACTCTATCCTTTAGTTTTCTAAAGTTATTCCGCTTTGATTAGGTAATAAGAACTATGGATGCTAGATCTTCTAATGCTGAGAGGGATGTAGAAGAAAAGGTGCAGGATCGACCATGGAAAGATTTTGCTTCGATATAGCGCGAGTTTGAGATATTGAGCAAAAAGAGGTTCAACGGCATCGAGGCTATCCTCGAAGTCCAGGCTTGGATTAATTTGTGCGACATGGTAATATAAGGACATGATAGATCATACCCAGGAAGCATTCAAGGATATTATAAGTATGGCTTTTCGGTTGGAGGGTTCGGCTCCCAAGCTCGAAGGCAACAAACGTAAGTTTCAGCCATCGAAGAATGGCACAACCAACTTAGTTTGTTATCAATGTAGGAAGAAGGGGTATCTTGCCAAGTACGTCGCGTTTGGGAAAGGAAGGCAAGTGGCGAGAACATAGGTAATGAGAGCACCGATCGAGAAGTTTCCAAAGATTGGTGCACAACTTGCACTAGAGGGTTGTTATAATTGCCATTAGCTTGGTCCTTCTTGCCAGAGATTGTCCTATGTTCAAGAAAGGGGAGCAACCTAGGGTTTATGCTACTTCTGCAGCTACAAAGGGGAACCATATTCTTAAGGGTATACTATTTGTTTATGGTTTACCTATTCATGTTTGGTTTGCTGTTAGTACATCTCATAGTTTAATACCCCATAACCTTGATTGTTTAGTCATGCTCGGCATGTTAGGAACATTCGGCAGTGGTTGATATTGATTTGTGCTCAACCAGTTTATAAGCAGCCTTACCTTTCTACATCATAGGTCGGGTAGGCAGTAATTATGGGTACATTAAACGAACACCTTGTGAATTAAGTTTCACGGTTTGACTATCAGGCATTCGGTGATAATATTGGGTAAGAAGTTAAAAATTAGAAAAAGCTGTTTGCTATAATCAAAAGGACAGACGAAATATTTGTGAAAAGGTTTATAAAAGAAGGTAATTCTTTATAAATGTGGTTTATAAAATGTGGTTTATAAACGAAAAAGGATTTAAACAAAGAATTCGAGAACTTAAATCCTGGTATCTTTGAAAATATTTTTCAAAATTTTGGAGAAAGTAATAATATTATTTTTTGAAAGTAAATATTTGGTCGGTCGATTGAGATCGTGATACTTAGTAATGTTTACGAAGTATTTGATACCGCTTTGAAATGATTTTGGTTGAGTACCAAGAGTATAGTTTGGATGTACTGAACTCACTTCGATCGCTTGAAAATAATTCCAGTGATGACTGTAGCATCGTCGGCATTCATTTTTGGGTGTTTGAGTGTGCATGCAACAAAGTTGTTTTAGTAGAATGGATTTTGATTTAATCCCAAAAGTATGATTAGATATACAAAAGTTATATGTATATATTATTTTGAAATGATTGAAATGAAAACCGCTATTTAGTTCTAAAGCTCTCTTGTTAAGTTATTTCATGGACATGTGTAGTCTATGCTAAAAATGAAATGCTGTATAGTCATGGAAATGGTTGGTAGTTTTCATTTGCTAAAAATGAAATGGAATTTTCGGCGATTTTGGATAGCCAGGAACTTCCGAGTTGTTATAGAACTTGTAGTTAATTGTTTCTGAAAGTATAAAGTTGAGTTTATATAATACTTGAATTGAGAAGATAGCAAGTTAAAACAAGTTTTAAATTTTTTAATCATACTTGTTACAAGTTTTATGTTTTGGTATATACTATTAGGGTGTAGTGGAGCATTATACGAGAATGAACTTAAGTTATAAAAGGTGTATAAACTTGAAGTTATGATTTATGAAATAATGCATAAATAATTTAGTATTGAACGAGATACTGTTTGAATAAATGAATGTGATTAAAAGGGAATTGGTGTAGTTAAGAAACCAGTAGGATAAATATGTAAGTTGTATGTAGATTGTTTTATTCACATGACTATTCTTTATCCAACATTCAAGTACATGTTTTCAAGGTGGTTTACACTATTCCAAACAAGGATTTTCCACTCGATTCTTGACGACGAACACTAGATACGGGTTCATGGTACAACTCCGATGTTTTCTATCATAGTATATGTCTATGCAAGGAGAACAGAGGTTTCAAATCAAGGGACGAAATCAGAGTCTTCACTAGAGAGGTCAAGTGATCTATACTAGTTGGGAAGTGAAATCTATATGATCGAGTAAGTAATCAGATCGGATATTGTGTACGGATGATATATGTACATCGTATGGGCTTTAGTACATTTGTATGATATGTTATGTTGGCTAATTAAGTGTTTGGGAAATAAATCTTCAATTTATGAGATGGCATGAACAATTGTCTAGGTGATTTATCGTCCTTGGACGATGGGAGAGTTTCGAACTTGAGCGACCCATGAGCATTGGTTGCTAGAAATTGTAAATACTATTTGAGTGCTTGTTCCTTTGTTAAGGTTAAAAGTGCTGTGGAGTGAGGATGCTTAGGGTGGTACAAAGAAAGAGGGTGGCGGCTTGAAGGAGATCCATCTAGAGTTGCTTATAGACTATGATTCCTTCTTGTCTTAGTATCATATATCTTTTGTAGTGTACTCACCGCTTGAGGTGGTGTCACTTAGTATGCATTTTGGGTTGCATCTTAGTTTGTACATACTTTCAATAGTATGCTATGTACATACCTTGTTCTTCTATCTTCTTTGATTATCATTCTTGTTTGAATTTCGAGGATGAAATATTCTATGTGGGGTATAATGTAGCGACCTGGAAATTCGAGCACTTCGTCTTTGAATATCGAAATGTTTTGAAATATAATAAGTGTTATAAATATGATTTTATAACCATGTTATACATCATTTAATTGATAAATAATGATAAGAAACTTTTTTTTGAAATTTGTTTGCAAAAATATATTTTTCAAAGAAAAATCAATAATGTGACCAAAAATTGGTTTATCGGTAAACGGTTTTTCGATCGATATAAGTTGTTCAAACTCTTGTGCACTTAACTAATGATCAAATAAACACATTATCAACTAATTAACGCATACTTCTTCATTGGGTTTGGAAGGTTCTAGAATGTCCTAATGGTTAAGAGATACTATCATGGTGAAGATGGTAATTAGCATAAAAGAGAAGTGACATAAAGGTGCATGTGAGAAAGAGACTCCTTTGTAACGTTCTATAAGAGGTAGAAGGTGGGACCACTTTCCTAAGCTTATAAAAGGAAAGGCGCACCCTTAGGAAATGATCACAAAATTCTTATGCAAAAATCCAAGCTTATTCTAATGGCCCTCTTCTTCTTTCTCTCTTGTGTTCTCAAATGAAATAGTTGCAAATCAACTCCAAATCACTTAAAACTGTTAGAATGCGGATTAATGATCTTAAGGCTAGAATTAACACTAGAGGGGGGTGAATAGTGTGTTAAGAAATTTGTTAATCTTTTTGAGTTTATCTTAATTTCTTAACAATGTATACACTAATCAGACAGAGATATGAACACAGAATCAAACACAGATGCAAATATAAAGTAAAAGCAGTAAAGGAAAGAACACACCGGATTTTATACTGGTTCGGAGTTACCCTACATCCAGTCCCGCACAACTAAGTACGGATTTCCTTTCAAAAGCAATTCAACAATTACAACCCTCGGTTTCAAGGCTACGAGGTACACCCTCCAGAATCACAATCCTCTGGGTTGAGATACTTGATTTACCGGGCAACAAGTTCACCCAATTGATTTCCAGGGCTACAATCACACCTTCTCTCGCTCAATTGATTATAAAAAGTCTATAACTCAGATTAGCACTTGGATCTTGTAGAGATAGTGGAGAGAATCAAAACCAGAAATTATCTAGTTAGATTCGATATTGATTTCGGCAGAGTAATGGTGTAATTTGTAAATAAGAAAGTGGAGAAGAAGAAGAGAAGTTAAATCAGAGAAAAAGTGATTAAAATTTGTTGAAAACACCCTTTATTTATAGTAGATCAATAGCCATGTCCATTGGTGAAGGGATGTGGCGAATAGACACTTCTTTTTTAAAAAACAATTTAACTGTCACCATGTCGACAGGGGTACATGTGACCATGTCGACATGCCCTTGTATTTTTTTGTGATTTGTTTTTCTTTGAAAATAATTTCTATATTATATTATACTTATATTTAAACTTTAAAATATACTTATATATAGTTATAATACATAAATAACTATAGAGAACAATATTAAAATATATATAATAATTTTCTATACTTTTATATTTAAATCTTAAGTATAAATATATAAAACAGCTAAATATATTAATATCAGAATTATAGTTTAAAAACTTAGGATAATAATTTAAAATCAAAGATATTTAAAATTAAGGATATTTAAAACTAAGGATATTTTTGAGGCTAAAATATATTGAAAAACCAGGACAGATGATTTTGGTTTTTAAACAAGAATATTTAAAATCATTTTGAAAAACAAGCTATATATTTTGAAAGTCATTTTGAAATAAAAATAAGTGGATACAAAAAGATGTTCCACTAGATTTTTCGTAGGTTCCATCCTACTTAGGGTTCCATCCCTTTAACGAGCACGAAGTGGATTCCATTCCACGAATAAAATAGATTTTAAGATGTCAGTGTCTTTCTATGAGTTTTAACAATATTCCTAACTATATAACTTATCTTGGAAACTTGAACTCTTGAAATTCTTGATACTCATGAGTCTTGAATCTTGATATCTTCAATCTTTGATCTTGAATCTTTATACTGTACAGTTCTTCATTCTTTAGTACCTGCAAACATATCTATATATATCTACACAATAATGTTAGTATTATATATTTTATAATCTAATTCTAAGTAAGGTTGTTGTCATCAAAACCAACTCCTCAGTGACTAACAATCTCCCCCTTTTTGATGATGACAACCTTTCTTTATAAAATATCACTTCTATCCTAATACTTCTAATAACTCCCCCTTAATCTATGCCTAACTATCCTATTTTATACTTCTCCCCCTTTGCCATCAACAAAAAACCATATAACTCCATAATTATAATACTATATAACTCTATATAACTCCCCCTGAAACTAAGACTACATTACTTGTGATTATAATTATAGCGTTATCATACATAATCAATACTTAACTTTAAACTAAACTCTTAATAACTACTTTTCTTAACTAATAAACTATATATTCAAAAGATACGAGAATATACAAATAAGAGAACACAATTTATTATATAATGTTATATTTACATGTGTGTAAACTATGTAAACAGATATACATGTGATTTTAATATAAACAACTATATATACAACGATACGAACGAAAGAATGAAAGAAAGAACACTAAGGAGTATTCTTGACAATATGAGACCTATGAATCGAACAATTAGGATAGTGGAGACAGAAGTTTCCACGTTGTTCGACAAGGTTTCCATCCTTATCAAAACATACTTCACCAATACAAACTACGGTGTCGTCATCTTCAACTTGCACTTCATGAACAGGTGCGTCCTCTTCTTCCAAGGCTGCTTCTTCCTCTTCCATTGGCTCTTCTTTGTTGTCCTCTTGTGTATGGTCACTAGAAGACTCTTCTTCGATCAAGATCGGGTTCACTTGGTTATCCATTAGGAACTTCTGCAAATTTCTAAGGATTCGACCTTGCTTCTCCTGTTCTTTACTCGTCCGAATTTGTTTGACTTGAATCTCAGTTACCATTTGCAGAATATCCTTTGTAGTATCCTCTAATTTTATCACACGAGCGTGAATGGAGCGTTGAAGAGGGCCGGGAGTAGGAGAGTGAAATGAGAAAGTCGAGTTTATGTTTGAATTTGATGGAGAAGCAATTATTTTCTTTGTTTCAGAAGTTAAACCAGAAGAAAATGAGAGAGAATGAAGAGAAAGTCGAAATATGGAAGAATATATAACCAACTTTTCAAATTTTGGTGGGAATTTTAATTTTCAAAAAATACCGTTATATGTCAACATTGTGGGATATGGGGTTGTCGACAGGGGTATTTTAATTTTGGCTTCTAATTTATTTTTAATTTATTTAATTATACTTGTTATATATTTATGTTTTATATTTCAGTTATTGATCAAATACCTAATTCTCTTCTTAATTTAGTAAATATAGATTCATTTAATGGTTTTGTTAAGATATCAGCAGTTTGATTCTCAGAGTTTATATATTCGAGAGTAATTACTTCTTTAGTTATATTATCTCTAAGAAAATGATGTCGAATATCAATATGTTTAGTTCGAGCATGATGAGTAGGATTTTTAGATAAATTTATTGCACTAGTATTATCACAATGAATTGGCGATTTTGAGATATTTAATCCAAAATCTCTTAAGGTTTGTTGCATATATATTACTTGAGAACAAGCCAAAGCAGCAGAAATATACTCTGCTTCAGTTGTTGATAGAGAAACTGTATTTTGCTTTTTACTAAACCAGGAAACCAGAGAATGTCCCAAAAAGTGACAAGTTCCACTTGTACTTTTTCGGTCTGATTTACATCCAGCATAGTCAGCATCACAGTATGATAGTAAATCAAATGAATCATTTTTAAGATAAAATAAGCCATAATCAGAGGTGTGTTTAATATATCTTATGATACGTTTTACAGCTTTTAAGTGAGTTTCTTTAGGATGAGATTGATATCTTGCACAGAGACATACACTATGCATGATATCAGGTCTACTAGCAGTGATATAGAGCAATGATCCGATCATTTCTCTATACAACTTTTGATCTACATCTTTCGAGAAATCTTCTTTACTTAGATATTCATTGGTTGCCATGGGAGTAGGTTTTCCACTCGCAGTAGTCAAACCAAATTTATTAACTAGTTCTTTAGCATATTTTTCTTGACCAATAAAAATACCATTATCTAACTGTTTTATTTGCAATCCTAGAAAGAAGTTTAATTCACCCATATGAATCATCTCAAATTCTTTTGTCATTATTTCAGAAAATTCTTTATTCATTTCGAAGTTAGTTGAACCAAAAATGATATCATCTACGTATACTTGAACTAGTTGAATATCATTTTTATTTCTTTTAATAAAAAGAGTATTATCTATTTTACCAATTTCAAAATTTGATTGTAATAAATAAGATCTTAGTCTATCATACCAGGCTCTAGGAGCTTGTTTTAGACCATATAAAGCTTTATTAAGTTTGTACACATGGTTTGGTAATTTTTCATCTTCAAAAAGTGGTGGTTGTTCAACATATACTTCTTCTTTTACAAATCCATTTAATAATGCACTTTTAACATCCATTTGAAATAATTTGAAATTATTATAATTTGCGAAAGCAAGTAGAATCTTAATGGCTTCTAATCTTGCTATAGGAGCAAAGGTTTCGTCACAATCTATACCTTCTTCTTGACAATAACCTTGGGCGACTAATCGTGCTTTATTTCTAACGACCTCACCTTGTTCATTCATTTTATTTTTATAGACCCATTTAGTTCCAATTATAGTTTTATCTTCAGGTCTAGGAACAAGTTCCCAAACTTCATTTCTAGTGAATTAATTTAATTCTTCTTGCATAGACAAAATCCATGAATCATCAGTTGATGCTTCTTTAGGATTTTTGGGTTCAATAGATGATATAAATGCTACATTACTCATTTTACTTAGTTGATTTCTAGTTGTAACAATAGATTGCATATCTCCTATTATATTTTCAATAGGATGATCTTTTAAAAGTTTAATCCTTTTATTAGGATGATTAATTTCATTATTAATTTCGGTTGATTCCTGCTTTTGAGTAATTAAATCTTCTTCATCATTTGTAATTTCAAAATCTTTTAAATTTTCATCAAACGAAACATGCATTGTTTCTTCGATAGTGTTAGATCTTAAATTAAAAACTCTATAAGCTTTACTTCTATTAGAATATCTGATAAAGATTCCTTTGTCGGATTTAGGATCAAATTTATTCAAATTATCTTTTGTATTTAAAATAAAGCATTTACTTCCAAAAATTCTGAAGTATGATACCTTAGGTTTCTTTCCATTAAGAAGTTCATAAGGTGTCTTATCAGTTAAAGGTCTAATTAAAATTCTATTCAAAATATAACAGGCGGTAGCAACAGCTTCTGCCCAAAAGTGTTTTGGTAAATTACTATCTGAAAGCATAGTTCTCACACACTCTTGTATCGTTCTATTTTTATGTTCAACTACTCCGTTTTGTTGTGGAGTTCTTGGAAATGAGAAATTGTGAGTTATTCCCTTTTTATTGCACAATTCCTCAAACTTTTCATTTTCAAATTCACCACCGTGATCACTACGAATAGTTATAATTTTTAAAGATAATTGATTTTGAATCCTTTTTGTAAAGTTCTTAAAACATTCAAAAGTATCACTTTTATATTTCAAAAATATTGTCTATGTAAATCTAGAATAATCATCTACAATTACAAAAATATATTTACTATGATTTATTGACTGAATTTGAGATGGACCAAATAAATCAAGATGAAGTAACTCAAGGGGTTTTGAAGTTGAAATCATATCTTTTAATTTAAAGGAACTTTTTCTAAGCTTTCCTAATTGACATGCATCACATAAACTATCTACTTTAAAATTCATTTTAGGGAGGCCTCTTACTAGATCATATTTTGACAGTCTAGATAAGAGTTTGAAATTCAAATGTCCAAATCTCTTATGCCAAATCCAAGGGTCACTTGTATCTGCCAAAAGACATAGGTTATCATTTGAAACTTTCATACTAAGAATATAAATATTCTTTTTCCTAATTCCCTCAAATATTATGGTTGAGTTATTATCTTCAATATGACATTTATCTTTTTCAAATTTAATTTTATATCCTTTATCACATAGTTGACTTATACTTAGCAGATTGTGTTTCAGATTCTTAACTAGCAAAACATTAGTAATAATAGTAGTTTCAGAGTTACCGACATTGCCGATGCCAATCACGTATCCTTTCGAGTTGTCTCCAAAGTTAACCAGTCCTCCATCTTTGTATATAATATTATTCAGCATATCCGGATTACTAGTCATGTGTCTAGAGCATCCACTATCAAGTATCCACTTATTCCTTTTGATCTGCACAGATTGTCAATTGTGGATTGATTCCTTAATACCCATAAAGCATCTTTCCTGCACATTATAAAATTTGGGTAGACAACTAGAATTTGAATAACATTCATATGCAGACTCATTGAACAATGATGATTTAAACAATTCTAAACTAGTTTTAACAGATTTTTCAAAGATAGCCATTTTAAAACTTTTCAAAATTCAAATTATGAAACTTTTGAAAATAAAGCTCTGATACCAATTGTTAGAATGCAGATTAAGGATCTTAAGGCTAGAATTAACACTAGAGGGGGGGGGGGAATAGTGTTTTAAGAAATTTGTTAATCTTTTTGAGTTTATCTTAATTTCTTAACAATGTGTACACTAATCAGACACAGATATGAACACAGAATCAAACACAGATGCAAATATAAAGTAAAAGCAGTAAAGGAAAGAACACACCGGATTTTATACTGGTTCGGAGTTACCCTACATCCAGTCCCGCACAACTAAGTACGGATTTCCTTTCAAAAGCAATTCAACAATTACAACCCTCGGTTTCAAGGCTACGAGGTACACCCTCCAGAATCACAATCCTCTGGGTAGAGATACTTGATTTACCGGGCAACAAGTTCACCCAATTGATTTCCAGGGCTACAATCACAACTTCTCTCGCTCAATTGATTACAAAAAGTCTATAACTCAGATTAGCACTTGGATCTTGTAGAGATAGTGGAGAGAATCAAAACCAGAAATTATCTAGTTAGATTCGATATTGATTTCGGCAGAGTAATGGTGTAATTTGTAAATAAGAAAGTGGAGAAGAAGAAGAGAAGTTAAATCAGAGAAAACGTGATTAAAATTCATTGAAAACACCCTTTATTTATAGTAGATCAATAGCCATGTCCATTGGTGAAGGGATGTGGCGAATAGACATTTCTTTTTTAAAAAACAATTTAACTGTCACCATGTCGACAGGGGTACATGTGACCATGTTGACATACCCTTGTATTTTTTTGTGATTTGTTTTTCTTTGAAAATAATTTCTATATTATATTATACTTATATTTAAGGGGCATTTTACCAGAAGGACAAACTTTGCAGTCCAATTAGTTTCTAGGACACACATTCAAAGAAATTACTTTCAAGGCCAAAATCAGCAGAATAATTACTTTTAAGAACAAAGTCAGCAGTCCAATTACTTTCAAGGACATAATTTCATAGGTTTTTAGGCCCCTAGAAACTAATTATTTTACGTTTTGTCCTTAAAAGTAATTATTTCAGTTGTGTGTCCTAGAAACTAATTTCACTTGCTAAAGAGGCCCTTGTGGCTAATTTCCACTATATTGAAACTTTAAAATATACTTATATATAGTTATAATACATAAATAACTATAGAGAACAATATTAAAATATATATAATAATTTTCTATACTTTTATATTTAAATCTTAAGTATAAATATATAAAACAGCTAAATATATTAATATCAGAATTATAGTTTAAAAACTTAGGATAATAATTTAAAATCAAAGATATTTAAAATTAAGGATATTTAAAACTAAGGATATTTTTTAGGCTAAAATATATTGAAAAACCAGGACAGATGATTTTGGTTTTTAAACAGGAATATTTAAAATCATTTTGAAAAACAAGCTATATATTTTGAAAGTCATTTTGAAATAAAAGTAAGTGGATACAAAAAGATGTTCCACTAGATTTTTCATAGGTTCCATCCTACTTAGGGTTCCATCCCTTTAACGAGCATGAAGTGGATTCCATTCCACGAATAAAATAGATTTTAAGATGTAGTGCCTTTCTATGAGTTTTAACAATATTCCTAACTATATAACTTATCTTGGAAACTTGAACTCTTGAAATTCTTGATACTCATGAGTCTTGAATCTTGATATCTTCAATCTTTGATCTTGAATCTTTATACTGTACAGTTCTTCATTCTTTAGTACCTGCAAACATATATATATATATATCTACTCAATAATGTTAGTATTATATATTTTATAATCTAATTCTAGGTAAGGTTGTTGTCATCAAAACCAACTCCTCAGGGACTAACAAAACTTTGCCACGAGGCTTAGTATAATATTAAACAACCTTCCACCATGCCAAAAGTTGAAGAAATAAAGCAATGCACCCCATATCCTTGATGGTCATGAGCTATATGGAGGTTGGGAAGGCAAAGAGGCAGGGTGAAGCAAAGAGGAGGAGGAGGGAAAGGTGTTACAAGGATATGGTTTTACTTTGGTGCTTGGATCTTGGTTGTTTATGAGGTTAAAGGTGAATTAGTGCCTCAATTTTAATGTAAAATATAACACACACACACACATACACGCAGATATATATATATATATATATTAGTATTTGATTGTGTTTACGCTGATTGAATTGTTGTTAACTTATGTTAAAACATTGGTTTGAATTCTTATTTTAAAAGTAAGTGACATATGTGATCCATGTATATGGACTTGAAAAAACTTAGAATGGACTTGAATAGACTTGTATAACTTGAGACAAGATCTTGAATAAAACACATAGGTTATAGATGGACTTTGGTTTAGATTAAACTAGGATTTGAAAGTGCACTTACAGCGATAGTCGATATAGATGCAGTTGTGAATTGCCTCATTTTGGCGATTGCTATAGAACTTTGTAGAGAGATCCTTAGGGGTTTCTTACCATATTTATAATATTTTGTATGTGTGTTTGTTGCTATTAAAAGATTAAAATGTAAAAAGTTAAGTAACATCTTTAAAAGTGGCCACATATGTGACATATTTGATTGTGTTTACATTGATTGAATTGCTTTTAACTTATGTTAAAACATTGGTTTGAATTCTTATTTTAAAAGTAAGTGACATATGTGATTCATTTATATAGACTTGAAAAAACTTGGAATGGACTTGAATGGACTTGTATGACTTGAGACAAGATCTTGAACAAACACACATATGTGAGATATGTGTGTCTGTTGCTTAATGGACTATTGTACTAATTTGCTATTTATCTTCTCTATCTCCTTTGAATATATGGCACGAGCCTTTGAGTATTTTATTCCGAAAAGGCCACATGGATTCTTGAATGTATATTCTAAGTGGTCTTAAGGATTCTCAAATGTTTTATTCCAAGTGACCTCAAGGGATCTCAAATATCACATTCTAGGAAATAGCCGGACTTTTGATTATTTAACGTCAAAGGTCTAGTGGCATTATAAATCCATTTTTAATAACTTCACCTTGCATCTAACCTTGAATGATAAACTTGTTCATGATGGCAATCTAAGTCATTACCAATTAAGCCATGCTTAGTTGAGATGTTATTAAGAGTTAATTTATCACAATTAGCATCATGAGTGTTATGCCAGTTTTTGGTTTAACATACGCCACTTATACATATACGTATCTCCGTTGATCGTGTAACCCAAGCTCTAATACAATATGTAACAACCCATCTCGAAGCGGACCTAATTTCGACCTAACAAAAGCCCATCAAACCTTAGGCCCATCTCAAGGCGAGTTGTTAAGTTAATAAAATTTATATACAGTACACAAAACTATCTATCTATACTTTCATAATCTCACAGCGAAATGCATAAAATATAATATCAGAAACAAGTACCCACTTCATAAAAGAAAACCATTTCAAAAATATACATGTTATTACCAAATATCACAACATGTCTATATAAATCTCTATAGTACAATATTTTAATATAACATATTTGTCTGAACTGGGTATATTACAATATTTAAGAAGCAAAAATAGATAGATAACTGCCATAAGTCTTCATCTCCACCTTCGTCTCCTAAATCAGCATTATATCCTCTAACCTTTGCGTTGTAATAAGAAGTGGGTCAGAACAACAAATGTCTGGAGAAATGAAAATCTCACACTTTACCATAGTGGTATTTAGGTAGTATCTTTTAGATAAGAAATATGTCTTACGTATTTAAATTATACTATACTAATAACTTTAGCTGTAAGCCCAAAGGCCATTCCAATCCATTTCCAAAGTTGATGCAGCTACCATTTACGATGTAAGAGGAAGCATCTAAATCACTTAATACCTTTTATTGAGAATTAGGCAGACTCTAACCATTTAATATCTATGAAATAGGCAGATCCCCGTCATTTAATGCCTAACCCATTTCCAGCCCATTTCCAAATTCTTACACAACTATCGTTAACGATGCAAGAGAAAGAGCATCCAAACCACTTAATACCTTTTTATTAGGAGTTAGGCAGTCTCTAACCATTTAATACTGACAAAAATAGGTAGGTCCTCATCATTTAATACCTAACCCAAGGTGGGTCCCTTAGTGGTTCTCAATAACTGACATCATAAGAAATCCGTTTAGGTCACTTATTACTTCTTCTATAGGAAAGAGGCGGACCCTACAATAGTCACTTAATACCTCTAATCCAAAATAGACCCCTTTAAACATTCCTCCTACCGTATCAATAGCGTGATTGTGACCTATTACCCAAACCATGACATCTTAGATTAATCCGACTATTCATATGAACTGGTAGCTAGATTTCCTGGGCAGATTTACTGTACAAGGTTGGGACTAACCTCACGTTCACTAGGGTTATTTTTTTATTGGCAATGACCCACATCAGTCCCTAAAGTTATACTGCTGGTAGCCAAATTTAACTAAGAAAACTTCTATGTAACTTTATACTGACCTCACATCCCTTTAACATAGTCATACTTCATATATATATTAATTGTATACATACACTATAATATATAATTAATAATTAAGGCCATAAAAGGTAACCGCTTATTACACCTTTAATTATGGATTGATTCTCATAATTATCATTAACTGTTTCCTAGGAAACCAATGTTATTTACTACCTTATTAACTCTAATCAATATGTTCAATATGCTATAATAGTTATGTTATTAACTTTATTAATCAATACGTTAATATTATATGTACACATAAGATTCGAATAAAATATCTCTAACCACATGCAAAGAAACCGCTAATTAATTTTGTCAAACTCATACAAGTCCCGAACTCCAAACAAAAAATATAGCTAATATCCTTAGCCAATAACTGACTTGTCTACAAAAGGAATAATACCAAACTCATTTCATTTTAACATAGTAGAATTTGTTTCTTCTACTTCAAGGAACTTATAATTTAGAATTTTCATATTCTATTCAACTTTTACACAAAGCATCTTGAAGTGAAAAAAGGTCCATGCATGTTTAATTTACAGAAATAGGCAGTGCAAAATACAATATAATAAAAATTCATTCTTCGCACATCATTTCCAACTTTATTTTCTTTTAGAACCCTTTTTATACATCAAGTGAAATCAAAAGAAATAAAGTGGAATAGATTATAAATTATCTAAATCTCAAGTATAGATATGATCCTACAATGTTCATAAAACAATTGAAATTCCAACATATTCAAAGATTGACATTTATTTAGGGAAAGTTTGGGGGTTTTGGATGTTTTGTTTTCATTTACCCTAATTTCCCAAGGCATACATCAAATCCAAATAAATACGATTCCATTAGAAAATGTGAAAAACTTGATATTTCCACCTCATAGATAATTGCATGCTTCCTAACTAGATTTGATTCTAATTCCCTTTTAGATCTCCCTCTAAAAATCCTCACTAATTCCGAAATCTAAAGAAGAAGATGATGATATGTGATTTGTACCGCTTCCAACTCTCTATTAGATCTTTTCCTTTTTGAATATACCACAAATGGACTGTATGTAGATTAGATTTAAATTCAGAGACTAGAGAGGAGAAGAATTGAGAATTTGATATAATTACAGATCAAAATTTTTAACTTGAAATATTACTATTTCTGAAAATCTAAGGGGAAAGATTTCATAGAGCTTTGCTGATGCCAAAATTTTATGAAGAAAAGTGTGGGGTGGGGTTCTAGGGATTTATTTATAGAGGTGAGAAGGAATCATAACATCGGATTTAAACAACTAAATCTGGACCATTTAAAATAACCAAAACCCTAGCCACTACCTACAGACAGCGGTCGACTGCTACTCTCTACCAGTCAATCGCTAGCGGTTGACCGGCCGTGGTCAAGTGGTTGACCGCTCCCCTTTATTTTGGAGCGTTTGTTTTATTTCCATCTAATTTTTATTTATTCCCTAATTAACTTAAATATTACCCACATTGATTCTAATCATTTGCTTAAACGTTAAGTACCCCTTATTGTTAATTTTTAAATTGAAATTTTGAACTTTTAAGTTTAAATTTGAATATTTAAATTTCAAATTCTAAAACTTTAACCGTCCATAACTTCTCCGTTTGAACTTCAATTTAAACTTATTATATATGAAAATTGATCAAAAAATTACCACGGATGCAATAGTGCAACTCCTATGGTCAAATTCCAATTTTTATAGAATTTTCATTTTTAATCTTATTTTAATTGGTTAATTTCTTATTAAATTTTATGGGGTGTTACAAAATAAAATAACATGCGATAGAAAATAAAATTGATTTGGTTTGATCAAATAGGTGGGTATATTGAAAAGAGTTCCAAACGTACCTAAAAATGAACAAAGATTCAATCTTAAAAGTCACGCCTCTATATGATACATAATAATGTATTGATAAGGAGTAACTGAACTTTATTGGACAAAGTATGATTAACTGAAATTGAGTTAACTTCTTTCTATAAGGTTGTGTATTAAGAGTAGTATAGAAGGTTAAAATTAATTTCACCCAAATAATAGTTTACAAAATCATGCAAGATAAGGATTTAAAAGAAACCCCAACATATTCTAGGCCAAGGAGTTGGCAGGTTGTGCAACTCGAAAGACTGCACGTAGTAATTGTTCGTGGGGGATTTTGTATGAATCTTCCCAAAAAGAGTTTGGAAACAACTATCATTGGATGATTAATTTATGTTTTTAACATAAGTATTAAAAATCAGTTATATACAAGGCAATTCGTAAAGTGCTTATGAATACCATATTCTGTTGCACTGAGAAATAATTGTTGTTTTAAGAAATACCAACTTCATAGTGAAGGAATTTCTTTTAAAAATTATTGGGTAGTAAAATGGATTTGGATATGATCCAAAAATGAAACTAATTACATGAAATAAAATTATCCAAAGCTAAACAAACACAACAATAATTATTCTTGCACATTGAAGAGAAATTGTGATTTTCTTATCAATGTTGAGAATAGATAATCCACTGTTATCAATTAAATTGTTAAGAGTGTTGACTCTACTGTATGGTATGATGCACAAATCCGAAATGGATTCCAAGTGCATTATGAAAATATGATTTTTGATATTTACACCCGAAGGTATATGATCCAACAGCTGATGCAAACATGTCTTTATGAGAAAGACTAATGTAATTGGAAATTGTGAGCCACGTTGATAGGAATAACATCGTAAATTTTAGTTCTTCAAATTAACTTAATAGATTCAGTGATTGATATGCTCAAATAAATTTGGATTTTACTCACAAAATTATCGCTTGGTATGACCATGTTTTGGTACATGTGTTGAATTGAAAAATCTAAATATTGATTTAGAATAGACCGTTTGCACATAACAACCAAAGTGTCACGAAGTCAGTGGAAGCAATATTTAGTTGGTGGGTTTTTCGGATATGATTTAAGAAAGGATACATAAGTATCATTCTATAAGCATCAGAATTGAGTAAATATTTTAATAGAAATATCAAATACTTTGATTTTTATTCAAAATGCAGAGGAAGCGTGTGTCCATAAGAAATAACTATTAAAGGTACTAAAATATTTCTAAAAGGTAACAACATACTAATGATTGTTAATGATGTTCTTATGTTAAAATTAGTAGTATTTTGATTGTTCAATACTCGTTATTGGATTTGTAAATTATATGTTTTATAATAATCATAAAGGATGTTGTGAATGTCCACAACAATATGCAAAGACACCTTATGAAATTTTAGTATGGAACATGGAAGATGAATTCCTTATGTATTGACAAAAGGAATTATCATACATATTGTATTGTCTACATTATCATAATTTGCTTATGTATTTGATGCATAATGTCAAATATCAAATCCATATTAACTCACTAAATGATAGTTTAGAGTGCTCTCGTGTATTTATGAAATACTAAAGAATTGTTTACGGAAACAACGAACTCCTTATGAAGGTGTATTCGGGCTCAAACTTCACAAGTGATATTAAGTATAGCATGTCAATATCAAATTTATGTTAAAACTTTGATAAAGAAGCTCTATGTTGGAAATGTTCCAAACAAAAGGTTGTGGCTAATTTAATGAAAAGTCTGAGTATATCGCCTAAGTAGCGCCAAAATAAAAGCAATGTATAAAAATATAAATGCATAAATTTATAACTGAGCTAGGGTGATTCCAAGTATTAAGAATACTAAATCTTTGTTATACAATAATAATGTAATAATAAGAGATCACTAGATGTCAAGAGACATACTCCGAATAATTCACATGATAAAGGCAGTTTATCAGCATCGGAGAGAGTAGACTGAAAGAGTAGATAATTAAAATAAAATAGCATACCCATTCACTAAGGGACTGATTCGATTAGTTTGAGAAAACCAATCGAAGAAGTTGGAAAAGGATTCCATATTGATCTTAAGTGCAAGTGGGAGATTGATAGAATTAGGGGTATACCCCACGGGCGATTATGTAATTGTTACATATATCTAACTCGATAACCAATCTTGTTTGAAATAAAAGGTGTTTTCTTTCTAGTATATACATGATATAATATGTTATATATTAATTAATTAATTTAATTAAAAGTATATTTTAATAGAAAATCCATAAATAATATGTTTTGTAATAGTAGTTACAATGCGTTGTAACATTAGCGATTTATCACAATAAAATAACATACATTTTAAATATTTCCAGTCAAGATGTATCGAGACAGATATTGATACATCCATTGAGACTAGAGTATGTAATACTGTCCAAATGTTGGACAGTGTAATACTCATGGCTGTTGGAGGGCACCGAGAGGTTATGTACTGATATTTATTGGATGTCTATGGAATGACTCACTTGATAGTTTTCTGTTGATTAATATAGCCAAGGTCAAACAGAAAATATCGATGCAATAAAATTACACAGTTCTCTTGACTTGAGAATATTGCCGATCTTTAATGTGGAAGCTCGGTTTTGATTACAGTGAAATCATGGCAGACGACCATCAAACGACTATAATTGGGTCGAGTAGAAGAATTGGAAGTGAAACTCTATTCAAAATATATCCAATAAATATTTGAATTCTAAATGTTAGTCACCCTACTAAGTGATAAATTTAGCCATAATGTCACCCATCTGCTAGGTGAAGTGTAAATGTTAATATTAGAATCGTTCGATATTAATCGTTGACCAAATTTACACCTAAGAGTCACACAACCGAAATGTTAAATAGTCCTATTACCATCCGCTTTAATTAATTATAATTGTTATAAATTAATTTAATTAATTAATTTTTTGAAAAATTAATAAAAAAATTATTTGATGTGAATTAAACAATATTAAATAGTATGCATATAATAGTTATATAAACACTAATCGATATACGATATCGATACGCGTTTAAATTGTAAATGCAACAAATATTGTTCAGCTTAAAGTAGTTTTAAGGCCCAAACCGGGGCTTGGTATATGCGGCTATAGGGGCATAAGGTTGGCCATGTTATGGTAGAAAGGGAAAGGATTTTGAATTCAAAGAGAGGGAAATGGTAAGAAAACACTTTTGCACTCATTCTTTGCTGCTCATATCAGGCTACCATCACCCTACAACAACCCTACAATCCAAGAACTAATTCACAACAATTTGCATTGGTTCGATCGTCAGTGGTAAGGCAATTTGGAAGCTAGCAACTTCGGGATTAGCTAGTGTAACGACCCGATTTTTGACTCTCGAAGGTTGATACTAACTACATCCGTGGTATTCGTGTGCCGAGCACTCAAGTGCTGGAAAGACAAACGATCAAGGTAAAGTAATAAGAAAAGGAATAGAACACGAAAGGACACAATATTTGAATCTCATAGTGGAATGATAACATGTAATATCTAATTGATAGTACAAAGAGTTACTTCGAATACAGAATAATTTTACAGTTACTAAACCTAAGTACTTCATCAGCCTAGACTGTTATAACTGCTTGTCCGCATAATGCTGATACATACATACATAATACAGTGTAATGAAAATAGAAAGAGATAGATAGCAGAAGCCTCTAGCTTATCTCCTGAACTCTGAAGTGTCCATAGTAAAACCCACTTTACTCAATCTACTTAATAGAGTATATTAGGAATTTAGGGAAAATAAAAACCATGTTTCGGACATAACTCTGGTACGAGAAAACTCAAGGTACATGCATACATGTAACCTTTGAGACTGTATGAATCATCGTAACAGTTTTTCCTTAAAAGAAATCAACCATTCATTAAGTTAATATAGTGATATAATAGATAATGTTTAGGGTGTAGAATATAAATCAGAAAATAGCCGTGCTGCTTAAATCTCACAACACAATAATACTAGAAGTACATCTAAAACCCTTAAGGTACGTTCTAAAAGTGAATTCAATTGCCAAGCACACACTTATATAGGCTTCAAATGATAGCCTCACACCTTCCCTTACCTTTATCGCCGGCCATGGAAGGCTCACCTCCCTCCTACATGCCCCATCACATCTCCTTTCCACTTCCTTCCCTTAGTAAATTACTATACTACCCCCTTCATAGAAATATCTCGTTATCTTCTAAAAGCTTCTAAAAGATTTCAATTTCTTTATGGAATAAAGTGTATTAATTAGTTACGAATATCTTTATATATTAATTAGATTAGTATAAAGAGTTTGAATAACTTATATCGAATAAAAAGTTGTTTATCGATAAATTGATTTTCGATCGCATTATCGATATTTCTTTGAAGTATTTATTTTGTAAAAATATTTCAAAAATAAGTTTCTTATCATTATTCATTAATTAAAAGATGTTTAATAAGGTTATTAAAGCACATTTACAATACTTAACTATGTTTCAAGATGTTACGATATTCAAAGAGAAGTGTTTGAAATCACACGTCGCTACATTCTCCCTCGCTTAGAATATTTCATCTTCGATTCAAATAAGAATAATAATCATAGAAGATAGAAGAAACAAGATACATATATAAAGTACTATTGAAACTATATACAAACCAAACTGCAGACCAAAATGCATACTAAGTGACTCGACCTCAAGCGGTGAGTACACTACAAAAGTTATATGATATTAAGATAAGAAGAAACCATTAGTCTATAAGTAACTCCAGATAGGGCACTCTCATCCTATCCTCCATCTTCTATGTACAATCACAAGCATCCTCGCTCTATTATACCTTGACTAACTTAACAATCTTAGTCCTCAATTGCCTTGTATCTCTATCAACAATACGAGCAGGCTATCTCAATATAGTCAAATTCGACTCGATCTCCAAGTCCTCCTATTGCGATCCTTCTACTATCAAAGACAGATCATGCACTTACTTACACAAATGCAATACTTGAAATATATTGTGCATACACAATAGTCTAGTCGGTAACTCGACTCTATACGCGAGTGTGCCAATTCTCTCCAAAAGCTAGAGTGGTTCTATATAACGAAGAGCTAGCTTTCCCGTCCTTCCAAATCGAACCACACTTCTGATTGGGGAAATTTTTACGAACATAATGTCCACAACCAAGAAGTCCCAGTCTCTGCGCCTCTCCTCTACATAGCTATTTTGCCAATTTTACACTTCCTTGATTTGCTTGTGAATCTCCATTACCTTATCTAACGCCTCTCGAATCATATCTGGCCCAAGCACTAGACGATCTCTAGGTTCCACCCAACATAATGGAGATTTGCAAGGCCTTCCATACAATGCTTCAAAAGATGCCATTCCGATACTAGCCTGGTAATTGTTGTTGTACAAGAACTCAACAAGTGGTAAGTTCTCTTCCTACGAACCCCCAAAATCTAAAATGCAAGCTCGAAGCAAATCCTCTAGGACGTGGTTCACCCTCTCTATTTTCCCATCAGTCTGTGGATGGTAAGCGATAATGTGGTACTCAAACTAAGCTCCATCACCAATGTCTTATGCAACCCTTTCCAGAACTGGCTTATGAATACCATATCTCTATCACTCACGGTATCACAAGGCATATTGTGTACTTTGAAGATTACCTTCACATATAACTTTGCCAAACTAGAAGCCATCCTCATAGTCTTAACTAGTAAGAAGTGTGCACTCTTAGTCAATCGGTCTACAATAACCCGCACACCTTCATTACCTTTGCTTGACCTAGGCAGCCCATTAATAATATCCATATAGGTCTGCTCCCACTTTCATTTAGGAATCTCAAGTGGCTGGAGCAGTCCAGCTGTCTTTTGGTGACTTCCTTTGACTTGTTGGTAGTTGGAACATCTGCTCACAAAGATGAAAATGTCTCTCTTCATGCCCTCCCACCAGAACGTTTGCTTCATGTGATACATCTTAGTAACCTCTAGATGTATCGTTAATCGCAAACGATGACTCTCTCTCTCAGTACCTTCTGTCTAATACCATTAACATTTGGGACACACAACCTTTTGTTCATCTTTACTATGCCGCGCTATCTACTTCGAATCCCAGGTACCTCTTTGGTGCTTCATTCTTGCTTACGGCTTTGGCCATCCTAACAATAAAAGGATCTTTAAGCTGAATTCCTTCGATATGGCTAATCAAGGTCAGACGAACCTCTACATTTGCCACAACTATATACCTTCTACTGAGCGCACCAATAACAATATTAGCTTTTCCTGGCATATATAATATATCTAGATCATAGGCTGCAAGAAACTCCAACAACCGATGTTGTCTCATGTTAAGGTTCTTTTGCTTGAAAAGATACTTTAAAGATTTATGGTTTGTATAAAACACGATTCTCTCACCTAGCAAGTGATGTCTCTACATCTTAAACCAACCGTTGACAGCTCAAAGTCATAAGTTGCATACCTCGCTTCATATGGCTTGAGCTGCAGAGTGGCATAAATGATAACCCTTCCATGTTGCATCAACACAGCACCTAAACTTGTTCCACATGCATCTATGTAAACAGCCAAACCCTTACCTCCCTCTAGAATAGTAAGAACACGAGCACTAGTTAACCTTGCCTTCGGCTCTATGAGGGCTTGCTCGCATTTATCAATCCAAACAAATTTGACATCTTTCTTCATCAAATTTGTTAATCTTTGAGAAATCTTGAATAAATCTCCTGTAACGACCTGCTAAGCCCAAGAAGCTCATGATCTCAATTGCACTTTCTGGCATCTTTGTAACATCCCTCATTTTGAGGCCCGAAACAAAGTGCTACAGTCATCTATAATATTAATTTTCGGTAACAAAATGTGGTCATGTTAATGATATCCATAATATCAAAAGCATAAGAATATGAAATAAAAGCAAATTTTCATATTTTATTTCAAAGTCATAATTTCATATTCAGTACATAATCCCAAACGTTGCCCAGGTTCAAATAAAATATAATTATTACAAAATACTCTAAGAACGATATATGAAGATGCCCCCATGGTTGATCAGAGTTACTAAATAGACTAATACATCTACTGTCAAATGATTCATACAACATCTGACATAACACAACATACAATAGTGATAAATAGACTCCTAGATAGCTAGCTTTGCCTCATGCACATCTCTAGAAGCTTTATTCGCCAAAACCTAATTGACCTGTAAAGCCATTACTTCTGACCTACCAAATCAAATTTTGAGCACCCAAGAGTATAAGGGGATAACATAAACTTCGAGTCAGATAAAAAGCCTGATGTGAATAATAATATGCAATCTCGGTTAATTGATATCTAGTGAGACCATGCCGTTGAGCGAAATGGGTTTTCCCCTCACTGATATCCTTTAAAAATATATCTATTGCAAATCAAAGTCGTGCAACCAAAATTTTAAGGTAAACAATATAAACGATAATATGCAAGCATGTAACCTGGGTAATTATGAACAATCTATCTAAATCAATGGACTATCTGTCCAAACATCGTAGTTTTCATAGGCTGACTACAAACCTATTGCTGACTCGGGCCTACCAAATATATCATTATCTAAACTACTATTACATGACAACTGGATGGACAGTTCAAAACTTACTATTCAATGGGTTAACTGATCCTAATGGTTTTGCAGGCTCGCCAATAACCTATCTCATTTGTGTTCATTCCTTTCTATGCGTAAAACTAATTTTAGTCTTACCCATGAAAAGCCCTAGGCATTGGAATTTTAGACTTATATATGCTAGTCGCTATTAACTATAGTATAAGGTACTACCCTACACTAGTTCCATCTGCTTTTCTAATCTTCGAGTCAATTCATCCCATCACAATCTATCCAAAAGTGATAAGAACAATAATTTTTTTAGTAAAATTCTAGGCAAAATACCCCTTCCTATTTCCTTGAAAACACTTTCTTTATAAATGATTTAACCCTTGAACTCATACTTTCAAAGCATGGAAACATAGCCCTTTGCTTTATCCAAAATAATTATGTCATGATATATACTTTTATAAAGTAATATTAATGAAGTTCGAAGTCATTTAAGGTCATCGCCTTACAAAACCATAGGCTATAGGGCCAAAAGAATATAAAGTCTCTATATTGATAAAACATGGCCACGACATAGTCGACGAGGGTATTCGCCCCTCAAAACTTGGGCCATAAGGCAAAAACAACATAAAACCTTTATATTGACAAATGCGGCAAGGATATAGCTGTGGAAGGGGTGGAGGGTCTTCGCCCCTCTAAATATGTTAAAGCCTTTAACTTTTAAAACATAAGGCCAGAAGGCCAATAACAGGGACATCGCACTTTATAAAGTGTCAACGTCGTAGGATATAAAACATAGTTTGCATAGTTTAAGATCTTAAAGCGTAGTGTCGAGACAGTTAAATCTCGGCATCAAATCCTTAATGAAAATAAGCAGGTTCATTATAGTCGAAGTCATTAGGAGTTGCATCATAGCCCTCTTCGAAATAGGCAATAAGAATAAAGGCGGCAAGGGATAAAGAAAAGTGGTAAAATGCGGCATCACCGCCTAAGTTATAAACAGACTTCCTTGCCTTTTAGAGTTGTTATTAAAACAGGCGGCATCGATATTGCCACTATAAGTCTCTTCGAAAGCAATGGGGTCAGTGACGTTGAAGAAACATGCGGCACTATGTTGTTATATATAAAGGCGGCACTTATGTCATGCGGCAATGACCATGTCAACGACCATGAAACCAACTTCAATGCTATGCACCCCGCTTCAACCACACCAATCCATTCTATATCAACTTACTGCTGATATCATATGTATCATTTTTGATTGACTTCGGAGACCATAGGTGTGGAGATATGAGGAGCGACATAATGATTAAGGTGTAGCAAACCGTAAGTAATGTTAAAACTGAATTTTTGTTAATAAAAGCATATTCTTTTCACCAATTCCATTTATTTGTCAAAATCAAATTGGATAACAAGTTTCTTTATCAAAACCTTTACCAAAACTCTGCACTAAAGCAGGTTTATCAATTCCCAAATCACGTGCAAACTTTATATTTTATATTAATATTTTATTATAATAATTAAGCTTTTCTAGCTCAAATAATCCATGATAAATCATGAACACTTGGGGAAATCCCCAAAAATCGTAATAAATCCAATTTATTATATCCTTTAACATATAAAAATTTCGAGACCAAAAAAAAATTTAATTATCTTAAATAATTAAAACCCGAAATATCTCATTTTTCAGCCTTAGAAAATTCACCAAATATTCTCATTAAATCAGAAAATTATGAAATTAAAAATCCACTTCAAAAATAATGTTTCTAACATTATATTAAAATTTAAGCTCATTAGGGTGCCATATGATAGGTTTTCTAACTCAAACATCTCACTTAATTTCATAAATAAATTCCATAAATTTACCAATAAACATATAATCATTCAAACTGTTATAGCATGACATAATATAAGCAAAAAATCGGATTTATGCTTAAAACCGAAAATAATACTTAAAATATGAGATGCATAACTATTATTCACCTTGGTCTGATTATAGGAATTTGAGATTTGTGTTTAGACTTGATTTCTCGAAGTTTTCCTTTGATTTCCTAGCTTTACTCTCCTTGAATCCCCTTGGTAATGGATGGCCTTGTTCTTTTGATTATGTTTGTGTGAATGAAGCGAATAAGGGTGAAGCAATGTAAGGTTATGTATTAGGAATTATTCCTTATTCTATTTTTCTTTTAGCATATATTTCACCTTCTTATTTAAGTTCTGATTACTCTTATTAATTCATTAATTAAGGCATGACCTATAATAAGTCAAATCTCATTTTACTTTATTATCCTACATTATTTTATTTTATTTGTCTAATTAAATTACTAATAAGATTAATCAAAATTAAAGGTGTAACAGGCTCCCTTCCTTAAAGAATTTCATCCTCAAAATTATGATTAGGCACGCCCATCAAACATAAAAGCATGGATATAAAATATACTGTCGAACAATTCAAGATAAGTGTCTCTAATACTGCTCTTCGTTTCCCAAGTACAGTTCCTCTCGTCGTCACTCCATTAGACCTTGACTAAACTGATTGTCTTATTCCTTTGCTTCTTCTCATTTTTAGCCACTATACGCACTGGACGTCTAACTACGACCATGTTTGGCTCTACTACTAAGTCTTCCAATGCAACTGCAGTAATAGTAGTCTCTGGATCTTGAGCACATTTTCTAAGATGAAAAATGTCGGAAACATTGTGGACTCCTGCCAGACTGTTTGTTAACACTATCCTATAAACGAGTTTCCTGATCCTTTCTATAATAAGAAATGGTCCAACAAATCTAGATGCCAATTTCCCTGACTTCCAAAATCTAACTACACCCTTTATTGGTGATACTTTGATGAAAACGTGATCTCCAACTGAAAACTCTAAGTCTTTCATCTCTTATATGCATAACTCTTTTGTCTATACTGAGCCTCCTTCATCCTTTCTCGGATTAAAGCCATCTTTTCTATGGCTTCTCTCACCATATCCGGACCAAGAAATAATCTATCTCCGGTATCTAACCAACATACTGGTGATTTTTATGGTCGTCCATGCAAAGCTTCAAAATGTGCCATCCTTATACTAGTTTGATAGCTATTGCTATAAAAAAACTTGACTAAGTGCAGATTGTCTTCCCATGATCCTCCAAAATATAGCACTTAACAAATCTTCTAAGACTTTGTTAACTCTTTCCACTTACCCATCGGTCTGTGGATGGTAAGCGGTACTTATCTTGAGCTTGGTACCCGTAACCTCTTATAGACTCTTCTAGAATTCGCTAATGAATAAGGAATCTTGATCACTTACTATACTACTAGGAACTCCATGCAGTCTAACTATATTCTTTATGAATAACTTGGTCAAAATAGGTGTTATCCTTGTTGATTTAAGGGGTATAAAGTGTGCACTCTTAGTTAATTTGTCCACTGTAACTCGGATACTTTCCTTTCCTTGATTCGACCTTGGCAACCCATCTATACAATCCATGGATATAGAATCCTATTTTCATACCGGTATGTCTAAAGGTTGAAGGAATCCACTAGGCTTCAGATGCTCGGCTTTTACTTGCTGGCAATTCAGACACTGTATTACCCATTAGCCAACATCCCTTTTCATACCATCCCAGAAGAAACTTCTTTTCATATCTTGATACATCTTACTTCCTCCAGATGAATAGTGAACTTTAATCGCTGACATTCTCTAAGAACTTTTTTCCTTAGGTCTCTTACATCTGGAGCACACAATCGTCTCTGCTTTCTCAACCATCTATTTTTGGTCAAGGTAAAAATCGTTCAAATAATCAATCTCGGTTCCATCTTCCAATCTTCTAATTCTTTCAGCTAAGACTGGACCTCTCTTTGTTTAGAAGCAATCCTTTCGATCAATACCGGTCAAACTTTCAAACAAGATAACATTACAATACTCTAACTAGAACTGGCAGTCGATCTTAACCACAACTACAAGTAGTTAATGCTTACAAATCTTTCCACTCTGACATTATTGCTAACACTGCATTTTGATGTTCCCTACTAAGTGCATCTGTAACTTTGTTTCCTTTTCCCAGTGTGTACTCAATTCCAAAGTCATAAGCAGCTAAAAACTCCAACCATCTATGTTGTCTCATATTCAAATCATTCTGAGAGAATAAGTATCTTAGCGACTTATAATCTGTATACAACTCAAATTGTTCTCCTAAAAGATAATGTATCTACACCTTCAAAGCAAAAATTATGGCAGCTAACTCTAAGTCATGAGTCAGGTATCTAACCTCATACGGTCTGAGCTGTCGAGAAATGTAGGCAATCACTTTACCCTTCTACATTAACATAGCTCCTAGCCCTATTTCACATGCATCGGTATACACCACTAAGTCTTGATTTCCATCTGGAATAACTAATACGAGCGCATTGTTCAATAAATGTTTCAGCTTCGGGAATGCCTCCTCACATTTACAGGTCCAAACATACGTCACGTCCTTTCTTGTTAGCTTGGTCATCGGTGCTGCTATACGAGAGAAGTCTTTAATAAATCTCTAGTAATAGCTAGCTAGTTCAAGAAAACTCTTTATTTCAGTCATCGTCTCCAGTCTCTTTCAATTATTGACTACTTCTATCTTAGTAAGGTCTACTAACAACCCCTTTTCCAAGACTACATGACCAAGAAACTTCACTTCTTTCTTCCAAAAACGACACTTCAAAAATATTACTTATAACTGATGGTGTCTCAACGTCTCTAGCACTATTGTAAGACGAGTCTCATGATCTCTCTCATTCTCAAAATATATCAAAATATCATGTACAAATACTAACATGAATCTGTCCATATGCTCTTAGAAAATCAGGTTCATCAAATACACAAAGAAAGCAGGCACACTAGTCAATTTAAATAGAATTACTAACTACCCGTACGAACTATATCTTGTTCGAAATGCCGTTAAAGGAATACTATCTTCCACCACCCTCATTTGATGGAACCCTACTGCCAATTCAAACTGGGAAAACACTTTGGCTCCACCCAACTGATCAAATAAGTCATCAATTCTCGGCAAAGGATATTGATTCTTTATCTCATTCAACTTATGATAATCGATACACAAACATAATGATCTGTCTGGTGTTTTCACAAAAACTGCAGCTGCTCCCCAAGGCGAACTGCTTGGTCTAATAAAACTTTTCATTTCTAAGTCCACCAACTACATCTTTAACGCTTTCATCTCAGTAGGTGTCATTCCGCTATGAGGTCTACTTACGGGCTCAGCTCCCAGTACAAGATCTATTCGTAACTCAATAGCTCATTTTGGCGGTAGTCCTATAATAGGCTCAAAGACATCTGCAAATTCTCTTACTACAAAACCCCGATTCAACTCATCTTCCTCCTCTATTGCACCCAACAAAACACAAACATCAAAACTTGGATTCAATACTGAATATATAATTCGGTCACTACTATTAGGGTGTCTTAGTGATATTTTTCTATCTTGTAAAAATATCCTAGCATCATATTTACATAACCAATCCATACCCAATATAATCGTAAAACCCATAAAATCAAACACATGCAAACTACAAGCAAATATATGACCCAATAATTCAAATTCTAAATGGTCACGTCTTATCCCAAGAGTTGCATACCCTCCTATTGGATTCACAACCTTTAAGGAAGTAACTAGGTATAAGGGTTCTAGGTTAAGTTTATCTACCGAACAATGAGATATGAAAGAATGTGATACACTAATATCAAATATTACTTTAACAGGCAAGCCATAAATCAAAAGTGTCCTCCCATCACAGCTTTTCCTTTCTCCTCAGCTGTTGGTCTCGAGGTAGCCGATTCCAAAGCAAACACTTTTCATTTCTCCACCTTAGCTGGTTCCTTGCACTGATTCTTATAGTGTCAAATCTAGTCACAGTTAAATCACTTAGTATTCTTCCTTCTAATAACTGTCTTTCCATCTCCTGAACGACACTCATTCGCAAAATGCCATTTCTTATTGCACTTGTAACACACAACATTTGCTTTTCCTTTCATAGATGCTCCATCCTTTCGAGCTCCTTTCTTATGAAAGAACTTCATTTTCTAATTCTGGCTACCCCGAGTCTCCACTGCCTTATTACCAACAAAGAAATCAAGCATCTCCTTATTTCTCAAAGCCATTTCCATGACTACATCACATGGATCCTTGGGATGTGGCAAGGTTTCCCTAACAAGCTCAGGTCTTAACCCATGGACAAACTTCTCATTAATCACCGTGTCTATGGTAGCATATCCATATCGAGACAGCTCCTAAAACCTCGTTGCATACTCCAACACAGTCATACCACCTTGCACCAACTCAGCAAACTTCCTCAACAGAGTTGACTTAGCGATCCCAGACATAAATCTTTCTTTAAACCTCCTTCTGAATTTAGCCTAAGTCAAAGTCTCCTCTGCTACCCCGATAGTCACACTATTCTACCAATACAATATAGCTCCTTGTAATTTCCTGGACGTCAATCTCCTCTTCTTTTCTCATTCAAACCAAGATCAGCGAAGATCCTTTCAAAATGAAGCGACCAATTCTCCACTTTAATCACATCCTCAGTTCACATTACTGATTTCCTTCCAAGTCTTGCATAGTTTCTACTCAACAAAACATAATTGTTGACAACTAGAGCTTCCTAATTAGATCCTCCAGCATTTTTGCCAACTAATCCAGCAGCAGCTTCTACTTGCATCATGTTGACAAAAAACCAATACATTGCTTCCATATCAACCGGTGGTGTTCCTGCACCACGTTAGCAGTTGTTTGTCGACCTAGTGTTAGGCCTGACATTTTCATTGGTACTAGTGCTTCCTCGGTCGAGATTCACTCTTATGTATCTTATTTCCTTAAATCTGCATTATAATCTTAGTAAGATACAGAAGAACTGTCTAAGAGAGAGAGATAATAGAGATAAAGCGTATACTTATATATAGCAAATACAAGTACGTTACTATTGCGTTATCCCATACTCCAATTTTAATCTCTAATTCATTGGAATTATGTTTTCAAAACTCTTTTTAAAGTTCAAAATTCTTTATTTTTACGTAAACCTATGCTCTAATATCGAGTTGTAACATCCCCAATTTTAAGGTCCGAAACTAAGCGCTTTACATGTCGCAGTCATCTATAGTATTAATTTCGATGACAAAATACGGTCATGTTAATGGTATTTATAATATTAGAAGCACAAGAATATGAAATAAAAGCCAAATTTTACATTTCATCCAAAGTCATAATTTCATATTCAGTACATAATGCCAAACGTTTCCCAGGTTCAAATATAATATAATTATTACAAAATACTCTGAGAGCGACATATGAAAATGCCCCCTTGGTTGATCAGAGTTACTAAACAAACAGACATCTACTATCAAAAGATTCATAAAACAACTGACATAAAACAGCGAATAATAGTGATAAATAGACTCCTACATAGCTAGCTTTGCCTCATACACGTTTTTAGAAGCTTTATTTGCCAAAACCTACTTAACTTATAAAGCCTTTACTCCTGACTAACTCAAATCAAATTTTGAGCACTCAAGCGTTTAATGGGAAAATATAAACTTCGAGTCAGATAAAAAGCCTGTTGTAAATAAAAGTCATCTCAATTAATTGATATCTAGTGAGACTATGCTGTTGAGCGGAACGGTTTTCCCTTCATTGATATCCTTTAAAAATATATCTTTTGCAAATCAAAGTCCTGCAACCAAACTAGTTAAGGTAAACAATATAAACGATAATATGCATGCATGTAACATGGGTAATTATGAATAATTTGTCTAAATCAATGGACTATCCGTCCTAACCTCATAGTTTTCTCAAGTTGACTACAAACCTATGGCTGATTTGGGCCTACCGAATATATCAAATTATCTAACCTACTGTTAGAAGACAACTAGATGGTCTACCCGAAACTTACTTTTCTCTAGGGTCAACTGATCCTACTGGTTTTGCGGGCTATAAGCTATCTCAACTGTGTGTATTCCTTTCTATGCATAAACCCATTTTTATTCTTAGTCGTGACAAAGCTCTACGCACTAGAATTTTAGACTTATATTTGCTAGGGACTATTAGCTAAAGTATAGAGCGCTACCCTACCTAGTCCCATCTGGTATTCTAATCTCCGAGTCAAATTCATCCTAGCACAATCTATCCAAAAGTGATAAGAACAATAAATTTTTTAGTAAAATTCCGGGCTAAATACCCCTTTTTATTTTCACGAAAACACTTTCTTTGTAAATTATTTAACCTTTGAAATCATACTTTCAAAACATGGAATTTATAGCCCTTTACTTTATCCAAAATAATTATGCCATGATATATGCTTTTTTAATGTAATATTGATGACATTCGAAGTCATCGCCTTACAAAATTGTAGGTTATAGAGCTAAAACAATATAATGTCTTCATATTGAAAAAACATGGCCATGACATAGTCAACGAGGGTCTTTGCCCCTCAAAACTTAAGCCATAAGGCCAAAACAACACAAAAACTTTCTATGGATAAATGTGACAAGGATATAGTCGAGGAGGGTCTTCGCCCCTTGTTTGCACCAAAAGTTGGCACGAACAACCAATAGATTATATGTATAGAAATAAATGAAGACCAAAATTAAAATGGTGGAAAAAGCCAAAAACAAGTAAAAATCAATAACAAACAGATTTATAGTGGTTCAGCATTGAATACCTACATCCACTTTGATGAAATAGATTTATTAATTATTTCAATTTCTAAGTACAAGAGGGATCAGAATCTTTAATTATAATGGAGTACAAAGAAAACAATAGCCTAAAAGTCCCTTAAATAAGCTTTGAATCCTATATTTATAGGCGTAGATGACCAGATATCTTCCTGATTATTCACCGATAGAATCTCCAGATGTAGATGAGTTCACCCAGAAAATTTCAAGGCCTAATTCCCCATGTTAAGTGATCGAGGCTAATCGGTCAAGGCACTCACATGTTACGATCGGTACGATGGGTCCTCTCCATGCTAGCTTCATGTTTTCAAAGTTGTTTGCATAGTTTCTTTCATGTTTATAGAGATATCCATTAATTCCCATTGAGTTGAATTGATGGTTCAAGTTCATAACCATAGTGATTTAATCCGATCTCCTGCCTAAGGGAAGCACTAACCCATACTTAGCATGTTCCGTAGAGTATATCTCTTGGTTTTACTTGATCGCCACTTCATATTATTGTCTATACTTGATCACTGGCCTCTATATTCGCCTCACTGGGCTGCTCGCCTTGTCTATCATTGAGTCGAACTTGTGCAATCAATCCGAATATAGTTAGGTCAAAAGGCTAGATAACACTTGCCACCCAAAGTATGTCTTGTTTTGAACATAATGTGCTTTGAACCGAAGCAAGTTAGAGTCGTCGTGAAGGATTCCATTCTATTTCCTGAATTGTGGTTACCCTTCCATTGAATTGTCTTTCTGAAGAGTCGTATCTCTCTTTGTTTGTTGCAACGCTTGTTCGATGTATGACAGCATAAATATTGGATTGTAACTTGTCGATAACATTCCATACCCAGTTATATTAAGCTAATCAATTGAGCTAGTAGGCCTTGGCTACTTGTAGTGACTTCTTTTCTGAGAAATCTACGTAATAATTCAATTACTGTCGATTTAAGAAATCGAATGTTTGATATGCATGTGTACGTTTACATACACAACATGTCGATCATCTCCCAAACACGTTCATATGCGTGTGGTAGTTTCCAATGTCATCTAGTTAAAATATATTTACATTGTAATTTTTCCTCTTTCTCACATTTTTTTACAAGGGGCTCGGTATCAACCCAATGGGCAAGGGATCGGTACCGGTCCCTTTGCTTATGAATGCTTAGCCGTTTTGGGCTTTATGAATGTGGGTCGATACCATATATAAGCTGATAGTTAGCTTATTTGCATCCACTTCATTTCATTTACCAACACCGAACCCTTGCATTCTTTCCCCTTACTATTATCAAACCTTGAAATCAAGAATCCCACTGATCTGCATAACCCTAGAGTCGTCCCATCCTTCCACTTCAACAAAAGCCTTCGTAACCACTCCAAATCATTTTTCCTCCCAACTAAGCTCGAACCCCCATTGCTCTCGTCCTCCCTGAATTAACTCGACCCTGGCCTTATGTTGGTATTTGATTTTACATAGATAGGTGAGTTTGAATCTGTAGTATATGAATTGAAATGAGCATTTGTGATGAGTGGGATTCTCGTTTTTTGTTGTGGAGGAGCGAATCTATGATAGGTTGAAGAAGATGAAGTGGACGGAGCTATAATTAAGTGTGGAATTGGAAATCGATCGACATGAAGCGTTTGGTGTAATTAGGATGATGAAATGTTTGGGGAGGCAGTTTGAATATGGGATCAGTCACACGTTGAAATGGAGCAATCGGTTATAGAGGGTTTGGTTGTGCCATAAGATGGAGATGACTTTTGTATAGAGAGAGAGAGAGATCCGTTGTTTGTTGAAGTGGGGTGAAGCAATGGAAGGCAATCAGTGATGGATATGCCATCTATCGTGGTTTGAGTTAAGGGGATCAGTTATTCGCATATCGACTCTGAAATGGAATAGGGCTATGTTGCCTATGTGAGGGATCGGGTATGACCCCTCTCCTTATGAGGGCTTAGCTATTTTTTGGTTTAGTGAACTTAAACCCAAACACTTGTATATATGGCTACATGAATTCAAACTTGAACATGGACATATACCTTAAACTTGTACATGGATTGCATATGACTTTGAACTTGAACATTTGGACCTTACAATGGGACATGAATTAGAACTTGAATGTTTGGACTTTGATTTTGAACATATGTAACGACCTGCCTTTTTGGACGGTCTAAATCGACAATAAACCACACATGTCAATTCAAACCATTCAAAAGGGAGGATTGTTAATGGGGTAAATAAGAAAATGAGAGAAAAGAAAGGAAAAACAAAACATAGAATCTCACGGCGGAATGAAAAAATATAATAATCAAATAAACAGTTCATGAAGCTGTTTTACAAAAAAACATTTGGTTACACTTTTACAATACAAATCAGAGTTAGATACAGTAGAAATAAATAAATAATGCAGCGGAACAACATGATGCAGTGGAATACATATAATAAATAGTAGACAAATCTCCGTCTTTATCCTCCAAAAATAAAATGGTCTTCAGTACACTGAAAAGCTCAGACTGACATGAGCGTAATGAAAAGACAAAACACCCGAGTCAGAACTAAAAGATCTTATGTAAGTTAAATCAACAGTAAATAAATATGAGTGTAACAACTTCAGAGATGTTTACGGAGTTTGACATCTCCTATCCAGTGTCTAACGTGAGTGCAATAACTTAAGAGATGTTTAGGATTCCATCTCCTAAGGATCAGTTAAACTATCTACATACATAGTACAATACGCTATTATAATAGAGTCTACGGTAAAGTAAAGTATTAAAATAGCATTAAGGCGTTACCCATATCCCTCTTAACACATTTTTATATATTCCTATAGTCTATACAGTACCGTAATTCCTCCGTAAACTGAAGGGATATCAGAGGGCACTCCATGGGTACGGTACAAACCAAACTCGTAATGGGCGCGATAAGGCATGTGACAAGGCACGTGAGGCACTGCCTAGGGTAGGATACTACTGTTTTGCGGATCCAGACTGGTGGTAATGCATAGCAGCTACTATTGCCCACCTCGGAACACACTCCCATAATTAAATCGAGGGGTGGCCACCAAATCAATCACAAAGCAATAAATATGGTATGGAAGAAGCATGTCCAATCGGAGGTGCGACCTCACTTGGCCCGGTGTGGCTCCTGTTTTAATCACATCAACCTGACTCTAGGGAGTCAGGGCTATGTTAATACCTCATACAGAATCGTTCGCCAAACCATCCTTCTTCATTCTGGAATCTCCACTACGTACACAGTTGTTAAAGTGATTTTCGGTATTGGCAGAGAGTATGACAATATCCGATCCCGGTCTCTTTAATAACCAAACGCTTATTTCACACCGAATGGTTCTTTTATATTTCCATAGCCGATTCATAATTGATATCAAAATATCATATTCAATTCAAACCATATCATTTTCAAAATCATATTCACTTTCGAAATCATATTCACTTTCGAAATCATATTCACTTTCGAAATCATATTCACTTTCGAAATCATATTCACTTTTGAAATCATATCGACAAAATAGGCTAAACCCTCGTTTCAAATTCATCATATTTACTCAAATATGTCATTTCACTAGAAAGTATCATTTCAAATCCCAACTTAGGTTATAACATCATTTAACCATATCCGCTTTTAAATCAAGGATTTAAATATAAACACTTCAACTTTACATAGTCTAAAATTTAGAAAATAGTTTAATAGTCATAAATAGTTTAAATAGTTTTAAAAATAGTTTAAAATAGTATAAATAGGTTAAATGGTTTAAAATCATTTAAAATAGATTAAAATAGTTTTAAATAGTTAAAATAGTTTAAAATATTTTAAAATAGTTTAAATAGTTTAAAATAATTTAAAATAGATTAAATTAGTTTAAATATAGATTAAAATAGTTAAATAGTTTAAAAATAGGTTAAAATAGTTTAAAAATAGATTAAAATAGTTAAATAGTTCAAAATAGATTAAAATAGTTTAAAAATTGATTTAATACAGTTTTTATAGTTTAATATAAATTAGTTTGATTATTGGAAATGGTTTATAAAGTAAATAGTTTTAAAATCTAAATAAATCTAAATTTAAAATAATATATCTTTAAATAGTTTACATTAAAATAATTAATTTGAAATTAATATCAAATTAAACTATTTCTTCCATTTCAACAAATCTTAACCATATCCCGATTTCAACAAAACTAAATTTTCTTTCAATACAAATTCCCAAAATTATTTCAATTTATATCGATTTCAAATTCATGTTTGAACTATAGTTTTAAAGCACTTCAAATTCATAGATTTCAAAGTTAAAATATTCAAAATTTAATAACTCAATTTCGATAAATTTCATTTATATTTCACAATTCAACTTTGAAATTTCAATTTAAATTCCTTTAATAATTCCCTTAAACAAATTTCCATTTTAACATTTAAAGCATAGATTTTGAAAATAATTCAGTTTATACAAGTCAAACTTCATTTCAAAATATCATTTAACTGAATTCAAAAATTTCAGGATTTAAAAATCATTTAATTTAACCAATCTGTTGTCCGTACAGAAATAACGAAATGAGAAACATCTAGGTTTATAATAGCCTATATATAGGCAGGGTTGGATCGAAACGATAACAATGACCCGAAAAGCCCGTTTCGTTCCCGAAAATGAAAATGGGTCCTCCAATATATCGAAATATAGGTTTCGATATTTTTAAACTCAATGGAACAGTTTCGAACCCTAATTCCATTGTATACAGAAGTTAGCTTTTAAAATCATCTTATTTTAATTGTATTTATTAAATTGATTTCTACGCGTTTCAAGTTCGCACGGCCAAATAACAAGTCTGATCGCTACGAAACCTGAAATCCTACAATAATTCACTGTTATGGATCCGATGAAACTAATTTCGTAGAAATCCGAGACAGTGGCCAAAATGGCTATTTTCACGTTAATTAAATAAATTATTATTAAATTAATTTAATCAACCTTTAAATTCAAATCTAATAATTAACAATTTTCGTCATTTTTAATTACCTAGAAATTTATAATCCTTTTAAAACAAATTTCCCATGTCAAATTCAATATTAAATATTGCACTAATTACGGCGTTCAATTGCAATTGCAATAAATTCATTAATTACGATTTTAAATTCCAATAAATTCATTTAATTTGATTTACATCTTATTATTCAATCAACCATCACCTTATGGATATAACTAACATTGGTTTACATTTTATTACATCAATTTTCTACGGTTATCATCTTAATTCACATTAACTGCGATATTTAATTAGATTAATTTCAATTGATTTACAATTTAGTTTCAACGAATTAAATAGTGAAATGGTAATTAAACAATTGTTATGTAACGACCCATAAATTTCAACTGTTTTAATAACGTAATTAGTTGAAATTTTGTGAAATTTTAAACGATAAAATTTCGAAATATAAATTTGATATTTGGAATACGTCTAGTTAAACATAGCAACTGGTAAATTTTCGTCCGAAAATATGAAAGTTTATTTCGCGCGTAAATTTACTTCAATTTAATCAGTTAAAAAGCGATGAAAATAAAATGTTTCCGAAACCTAAATATTTTTACATAGAAAAATTCTAAATCATCTTCTGAGCAAGATGTTAGTTTGTCGTTTTTCCAAATTCGGACATCTTTGGCTCCGTCGATCTTATTTTTCAGCGTTTTTCTTGCATTTTCTGCTATTAGAAAATTCGAATTTTATAATTCAATCGAATCACTGATATCAGTATACCGTTTTGATCGTCTCGTCGCGCCGATCTTCACGGTATATTCAACTTTGTATTTTGAAGTCCGAGAGGCGGCGAAATCTTTAAAACGATACCCATATCGGTTCTGCAATTTGGCTTTGATATTGTTGTGACCATTCAATTTCCCTCCGTGTTATTCGAATAGCCTTGGACGATTCACTTTCTTCAACTGTTATTCTCGATTGTTGTTTTGATAGAGCCAACTCATCTACAATTTCCAATAACATTTTATTACAAAGTCTATTTACATTTTATCTCTTTTCTTCTCTGTGAGGTCCCTTTTCTTCTTACAAAGTCTATTTACAATAACCCATCTACAAAGTCTATTTACATTCCAATAGCCACTTTCTCCTTTCACAGAAAAATGTGAAAGACTATAGATTTTCGCATGTCTAAGCTTGATAACCAACTCCTCTTTCCTCCCTCTCTCACTCGACCTTGCCTTCCACCGAAGTCACCACCTCCTGAATTCCCGACCCGATCCGCTGTCCAGCCACCTTCCTTGCTCCACCCGGACCTCCGCCCCAGTCATCAACCCCTTCCAAGCAACCAACAGCCATGCCAAACACCCGAGCAACCGAACCACGCAATGACCTCCCCTCTCTCCGGCATCTTCTCTCCACCACCGCTTCCACCATAGCCGTACATCAACTCACCACCGAGCAACACCTCCTTGCCACCACCCACGTCATAAATCTTCCATGTTCGCCGCCTCAACCCGCCGTTCCAACCACCCTCCGCCTCCCTCCCCTACAAAACCCACATCACCTCCCACCATGTACAGCACCCGCGTAGCCTCCTCCTTCACCGCGCCGTGAGCCCAACACCCACCTCGTCCGCCTTGACCTTCCCTCCTTGTTCTCCTCTCTAGTCAATATGTTGGTAGCTTGTTTCCTTCCTCTTTTTATTTTTGTGCAGTAAGTTATATTTTTTCTTTCTTTCTGATAGCTAATATACGTAAATTATGTTATAGTTTATACCAATAGTTGTATATATATGCCACGTTTGATGTTTATAAGATGTACATAAGTCTATACAGTTTTGTTGGGAAGTTATAATAGTGTATATAAAGGTTTATATGTTGGAAGTGTTTAAAGTAATATATTTTGTGGAATATTGATATTAAATTATATACAAAGCAATATGTTCTGTTACATGAGCAGTTTTGAGAAATATATATATACAATCTGATTTGATTTGTCAGGGTGTACAAGATGTCTGCATATATTAGTTTATTCTCGGTGGTGTGTACTGCTGTAAGGCTGCACCTCTATGTTTACAGTAGATGTTAAATATAAAGTGCTATGATATATTTATAAAGTATGTGTATTTTGGGTAGACATATATCTCATTAATGTATCAATGGGTGTGTAAGTCAAATGTGTATATGATTACATCACATAAGTTGGCTGTATAGAATGACTGAACTAGATAAATGCAGGTGTTTGAGTAACAGGCATTTATTTGTTGTACATATAATATATATATTAGATGTAGTGGTCTGCATAGTTATAGAGCCTTTATATATTATATACTTTATAGCATGTATTTAAGTGTAGCTGCAAAGTGGGTTGTTTTACCAAATGTTTCTTTGTTCATGAACATATTTTGCATACGTCTATGAGTTTATTTGCAGAGTTAAGAATGGTTGTTCGTATATATATATGGTATAGTACGTGTATCTTCAAGGGAAATAGTGTTTGTAGAATATTATTTTATAAAGAAAGTCATTTAGTTATGTCACGTATATATATATATATATATATAATATCTTATTTTAATATATGTTTGGATTTAGAACATAACATGATATATAGTTATATATATATAGGTCACTTGTACCAATTATCTGCATCGATCTAGTTCTGATTTATTTCATCGATTCTATCTACCAGCTTTGATCGTCAAAATTCGTGCCCATTCCGTTTGCTTTGGAATTCGCGTCTGGATTCGTAATTTACTTCGTTATCAAATTCCTCTAGCCTCGAAAGGTGAGCACTCACTCACGATTAACGTTCTTTTATTTATTAAATTTGATTTCAATTGAAACGACAATTGAAATATGCTGCTATTAGTTAATTACACTGTTATATATGCTATTACCTGTATCAGTTCACCTGTGACATCTGACACCATTATCTGTTAATTATTTATGCGACGATAATACAGTTTGGCTGATAATTTATTGATTGTTGATGTTTATATTGGACGTTAAATTGTTAATGTTAAAATGATAAATAGTATGCAATTGAACTTGATATAGGATAGTTAAATGCTTAATTTGATTTGATGACATTGTATAATATGACCCATTTAACTGTTGAATTTATTGACACGTAGGATTTGTTTAATTACAACTTGAACCACTGAATGTATGTTGTTAAATTGATGATGTATGAAATTGTAATTGAATGACAAGTGAAAAATCGTAATGTAATAATCTTTAATCTACATGAAACGATAGTGTAGATTCTAGAAATAAGTATATTAATTCGTACAAATAACAATGCGAATTAATACGGTTATTTCGGGATTATTTGAATTGATTATTGGATTGTTATTGTTTGTTGTTATTGCTTGTTTATTTACTTTGACACCATCCCAGTTATCACACTGCAAGTTCCCTTTGTATGTTTTGATTTTGAATTGAATTGGAATCGGGTTGAAATGATAAATACCCAAAATTGAATTTTGACCTTGGATATAGAAAATTAAATAAAAACCCGATTGGTCAATAATTTGATTTAAAAATAAAATGAAGATTTTATTTGAATAAATAATACGGTTTTAAATGAAGTTGAAATTTGAATTTTTGATGAAAGGAAAATGTTAATATTTAATAATTAAGTGGCTACAAAATATTAACGATGTAATTGATGAAAGAACGTTGTTTAATTTGAGAAATGATTGAATTAAGTTGAAATGATTTAATAATTAAATTTGAAGTATAATTAAGTTTGAAATTATTAAACTGTGAAATTATTTAATAATTAAGTTTTGAATTATTTAATAATTAAATAAGATTGAATGATTTAATGATCAAATTGAATTGAATTCTTTAATAAGAGAAATTGAACTTTTGAATAAGTGAATTTTACTTCGTAAATAATTGAAATTGAGTTTTCTTTATTAAGTAAGTTTTGGAAAATTATTTAAGAAAGTAAATAACTGAAACTGAATTTCTTTAACAAGAAATGAAAATGTGATATTTTGGAATTAATATAAGACTTGAAAATTTAAGGATTTGATTTGATGAATTTAATTTAATTCAAATTGTAAGTTTTGATATAATGAAGTTGTACTTAAGTAGTTGATTTAATGAATTGAAAATTTTAAAAGGAATTGTTTTGAATGATAAATTTACTTAATGAATATTTAATGAAATCGATAAATGAAGTTAAATTGATTTGAATGTTAAATAAAATTTATTTAAGTGATTTCGAAATGAAACTTATATACGAATTTAAATCGATATTTGGATTGTTTAAATAAAGATTGAAATTGTATTATAAGATTTTGAAATGGTAAATTGGAAGTTTTGAAACGTAAAGTATGGAAACTGTTTTGATAGACAAATGAAATGTTGATTTGCGAATTGAAATTGAAATTGATTTGGTTTTAAAATATATAAATGACCAATCGGTGAAATAATTACGGAATTTATTAAAGAGACCGGAATTCGGTTATGGATATACTCTCTATCTAAACCGAAAACCACTTTAATAACTATACACGGAGTGATGATCCAGAATGAAGTGGTTGGAATGGTGATCGTGTTGACTGAAGAAAGGGAACGATGATGGATAGCCTTGACACTTGTGTCAAATTGGAAATGACTAAAACAGGAGCTGTGCCGGGCCAATGGAGGATTAGCTACCTCAAGTGGACACACTTCTTCGAACTACTTATACTTGTTGTCGATTGGTGCACCCTTGATTTTGGGAGTGTTGTTTCACGGTGTTGCGGGCGCTGTGGCGTTGCGTTCTCACCAGTCTGGATCAGGCGAACGGTAGTATCACTACCTTGGGTATTGCCTCATGTGCCTTGTCATACTTGTATTCCATTTATGCGCGACCACTACGATTTTGATTTGTACCTTTAGTATATGGATTGCCCTCTGGTGACTTCCGGTTTTGGGGAAACTACGGTCTTGTATATGCTTTTGGGAATAAAAATGTGTTAAGGGTGGAATGGGCCATGACTTAACGCTATTTTGATATCTTATTATTACTGATAGACATTATCTACTTATCGTACATTACTACCTAGTAGATAGTTTTACGGATCCTTAAAGGATGGTTATTCCAAACATCCTTTGAGTTACTTGTATTTCAATTGCTATTTCACTTGAGTTGGATTTATTAATATAAGAATGTTAATCCTGACTCGATATCTTGTGTTTTTGCTTTACGCTCGGGTCAGACTGAGTGGTTCAGCTTTCGAGACTCACCTTTGGAGTTGGAGCTTCGTTTGGAGATCCAGCTATCTATCCAGCTTTCAGATATTCGATGATTCCAGTGATGTATTCTACTTTGTATCTGATGTATCATATTACTCTTCCGTTGTATCTGGTTTAACGCTGATGTATCGTATTACTCTTATGTTGTAAACTCTGATGTATCTTATATATTCATATAGTAGCTTCATGAACTACTATCTCTTTTATTTCCGCTGCAATTATTACTCTGTGTCTGTGATCTGTGATTATTTATTTACTGTATATATTCAGTTTTGCCAAATTTAAATTAACAACGCGGTATTTTGAGCAATTCAACTCCGGCATGAGTGTCTACCTATACACTTATAATGGATGCGAATGGTCCAAAATGGCGGGTCGTTACATGTTACAACTTACAATTTCAAACACATTTCTATGTTTATTATTTACAAACCAAGCTAATAAATCAACATACTGATTAATTATTCTATATTAACCAATTTCAATTAATTACATACACTTTCACCATTAAATACAACATTTAATTTATTTCTTTATTTACAATTTATAACCAATTTAACTTTATAATTATTTCAATTACATTAAAATAGATATCAATTAAATTGAATAAACTTTATTAAATTACATTCTAGTTATTTTTCTCATAAATAAGTCACAAAATTGTAATTTCTTCCAATATAAAATTCCAAAATCTTATTAAATTTAATATTTTTAATTATCGAAAAATGAGGTCGTTATTTTAACATCCCGATATTTTATGGGAAATATAATTAAAAAGAAATTAAAAGCGCATTTGGTACAGTGGTAAAGGCGCATGTTGACTTCCTTAGTGACCAGAGAGCAAGTCTAGTTGTCGTCCAAAATCTAGAGCAGTGTTTTTTTAGCTGGTACGTTTCCAATGATTTTCCTACGCATTTCAGCGTTGTTTCTGACATGTGGCGGCTTCCCGTTTGCTCTAGTGATGTAATAGGATGAGATGGCTAAATTTTATTGGTTGAGTGATGTGTATGGGCTAGAGTGGATAACCATTAAGTGTATGAAAGAACCAGATTTAATCTAAAATAATCTAATGGAATATATCACTCAAACAATCTATAAATAAACCATCTAACCTAAACCTAATCTCTTATTCAGCCATCGCCATAATTCTAAAGTAAAATTAGTGTGTATTATTCTTCCTCCTTTTCTCAACTAAATAAACAAATCTTTACCAAATTAAATTATCTACATATATTCAAGCAATTTGCGGAATTTAGAAGAATCAAAGGGAGAAAGATTAAAGCAAAGCTTTTTTTCAAATTTATGCAAGCTCAAGTGCCAGGTGAGTAGGAATTAATATGAAATAGAAAAATAAAGTAGTTCAATTTCAGTTCTTTTCTGGCACGTTAATATGAATTAATTTCTGTTATTAATTGAGAATAGATGTAAATTATTGCAACTTCTTCTTCTTCTTGCACTTCTCAAATCTATTTCTTGTTTGGTTTAAAATATGGGACATATAAATTGCCTATTCACGTTTTATGGCATTAATAAGATTGAAATTTATGTAAATTATTGTATCTTCTTCTTCTTCCACTTCTCAATTCTAATTCATGTTTGGGTTGAAATTTGGAACAAACAAATTGTTGTTCATGTTTCATGGCGTAAATAAGATTGGTTTAATTAAATTGAATTAGAATTATTATTCAATTTCTAATGATAGAACATGTTAGTTGAATAAATTCAGAATATGTTACTTAAATAAAATTATGGTTTTGATTGATATAATTACATAATTTTGAATATGGTTTTGGAACAAAATTGGAAGTCTATTTGACATAATTGTTTGTTTCATATTTGGCCTAAAAATATAAAAGTGGAGTTTTGTGTAATTAAATGGTTTGTGGCTATTGGATAAAATTTTTTTACAGATTAAATCTCTAAAAGCAGAACGTAAATTAGGGTGGAAAAAAACGTAAATTAAATGGACCCTAAAGGCTAGTGTAAATCTGTAACAAAATGGCATAAAAATTACAGACAAACCATATGGATTGAACGGACGTGAAATTGAAATACCATTTATGTAAGAAAAACAGAAATTGTGAAATAACCAAATCGGATGTAAAAATGGCCTAAAGCAGACTAATGGAAATAAATAGTATGTAAACTGCAACTGCAAAATTAATTAATCTAGAAGTGATTTGGTAGGCAGACCTTGTAAAGGTCTGTATAGGTGTTTCATGTAGTTAAGACCAAAATATAGTTTTGGCTGTACGTACTAGGAGCGGGGAAGTAGGTTCGCAAGGATGTTTGTTACCTTTCATAGGTTGCTAGTACCTAAGATAGATAGCAGCCATAATCGTAGGCTTATTCAGGCAGATCGACGCGGACGGAACATGACAAGTGTGCTCCAACGTAGGCTTCTTTAGGCAGATCTTGGAGGATTTGGCGCAGTCGACCCAACTGCGGGCACTCTTTCGAAGGACCGACACTTTGGATATGAGCAAGCCCACGTTAGTGACCGAGGAGATAGGAAGATATGAGTCCAGTTTGGCGGTGCCTGAGCCCAACTTCGGGGTCCTGCGAGGTTGTTTGAGTCGGCGCTGGTCAGACGTAAGAGGCATTTAGTCACAGTGCATGGGTGAAGAGCATGACTTTCATGCTGTAACATGTGGATAGGTAAGGACAGTAGGTTCGACAGGCCGATTGACGTTTAGTATTACTGCATGGTTGACTTCCCTAGAGTGACCATGGACTTTGGCTTCTTAGGAACTACGTCTAAGAAGGATTCACTGCATTATATTTTCCCCCCTCTACGATATCCGAGGAAGACCTAGTATTAAACTGTTTTATTCTTTCTGCTTCATTTTATTTCTCATTCACCGTACTTTATGTCTGACCCATTCCTATTTTTCCTATTTTCCCCAAATCACAGGAGGGCAGGTCTAGATTGTAGTTCTTTGCAGCTTGGAGGGTCATTGGAGCAGTTGTTATCTTCAGCTTTTGTTTCTTTTGTTTCATGTACTTCGTTTCTCTTTTCCATACTTTACTCTATATATGGGGACCTATATTGTGAACTTTGTTATGTTTTATGTTTTGGTGGAGACTACTTGGTAGTTTTGGTTTCAGAAATAAATTTGGGATAATGTTGTTTTTAATGAAGCTGTTTTGCTATTAATTTATAATTAGTGAAAGTTTTCTTCCGCTATAATATTTTAATCATTTTATGTTGTTGCCTTAGTCTCTGTGCTATATTATGGATTTTTATTTCACCCGACCACCCGTGCTTCTAATCATGTCCGATTTTCGGGGTGCCTAGAGGTACGGAGTGTCATAGTTGGTATCAGAGCTAAGGTTTCGATAATCCTAAATTTTTTTAAAATATAAAGGTTTTCGAATAATTTTTAAAGGATATTCCAACTAATACTTTTAAAAGTATATGTATATATTTTGGAAAAAAAAGAAATTTTAGAAATGGGTCCCTCATATCTTTTCCTCCATATATATTGAACTATTTGTGGAGTACCTAATCCTATCTTTGTAATATCCGCAGATAGAAATCTCTGAACCGCAAGATATCCCCGAAGTTCCAGGCCTTAATATGCCTACTTGGTTTAGATGTTATTTGTAGGCTACTACACAAGCAGAACTACCAGCTAGGGACGCTGCTCCGGGGGAAGGGGCTCTAGCTTGTCCGCCAGGCATTCCCAATTTTCCCAAGTTATGCAAGGACTACACCAGCTTAGGAGGCAAGCCGTTTCTTGGCACCAAGTCATATACTGAGGCAAGAGCTCGGATCCGTAGTTGTGAGTGGATATTTGGACTTATGGGATTGGAGGACTTGGCTCAGAGGTAGTTGGCTTCATGGAAGTTGCAGGGAGATTGTGGAGGCTGAGGCTGATAATTTGACTTGGGCGGATTTTCATACTAGGTTCGAGAGGAAATTCTTATCGCAGGCTGAAGAGGGAGCGCAGCTAGAGAAATTTATACAGCTCAAGCAAGGGGATATGACAGTTAAGGAATATGTTAATCAATTCAATGAGCTTGCCAGATTTGGACTAGACCTGATCAATACTCCTCACAAGAAGGCGCCGAAGTTCGCAAAAGGTTTGAGTCAGCCAATGCAGAGTTTGGCGATGAGCCACATTTCGATAGGAGCCACTTTTGAGGGATTAGTAGAGATGGCTTTACTTGCTGATACTGAGAAGAAAGTAGATGTGGCGCAGAAGAGTGATGGGAAGAAGCAGTGGAAAGGAATGAGGAAAGGAGGAGGAGGGTCAGGTGGAAAAAGGAAAGTTCCAAGGAAGGACTGGAAGTGCAATACTTGTGGGAAACCAGGTCATCTTGCTAAGGATTGTAGAGGGGCAGGAGAGCGACCGAGACTGAGGTGTTATCTTTGCGATCAAGTGGGGCATATGAAAAAGGACTGTCCGTCGAAGCCTAAGGATAGTTCACAGACACCTTCAAAGCCTGCTCAGGCTTATGATTTAGAGGCAGCTCCTTCCTCTAGTGCTCATCCGGTTGTGGACAAGGGGAAGAAGGTGATCATCGAAGGTGTATTATCTATCTCTGATTTTTCTGTCCGTACCCTATTTGATTCTGGAGTTTCGCACTCTTTTATATCTAGTACTCTGGTAGAGGGTCTTGGTCTTGATGCTTGCTTAGTGATCGACCCAGTAGTAGTATCAAATCTCGTAGGAGGATCGGCTTATTTGTCCATGTTATGTCGGGATTTGAATTTTTTATTTTAGGGGTTGAGTTTAACTGTAGTGCCTTTGTATTGGACTTTTCCAAGTTCGGGTTGATTCGTGGTAAGGATTGGCTATCCATGTATGGTGTCGTTCTAGATTGCGATAAGAGGGTAGTGAGGTTAGGCACTTGTAGTGGACGTACCTTGGAGGTATCTTGTGATCCTAGAGGATCAGTCATGTTGAGATACCTTTATTCTCTTGACTTATCGCCTGATAGTTTGAGTTCGGTACCCGTTGTTAGAGACTTTCCAGATGTGTTCGAGGAGGTTGCTAGCCATCCACCTCGAAGAGAGATCGAGTTCAAGATTTATCTTGTCGATAATGCCAAACCGATTGCTTTACCGGTAAAGCATATGGCTCCTAAGGAACGTCGTGAGTTGAGCAAGCAGATTGGAGAGCTTTTGGAGAAGGGCTTCATTCGTAGGAGCATTTCTGAGTGGGGTGCACCCATCGTCTTTGTTACTAAGGAGGATGGCTCTCTCAGGCTTTGCGTGGATTATACGGAGCTTAATAACCAGACGAAGAAGAATCGTTATCCTCTTCTCCGTATAGACGATCTCTTCGACCAGCTAGTAGGATCCAAGGTATTTTCGCAGCTCTATTTGGCCATGGGTTTTCATCAGTTGCGTGTTGCGGAGGATAGCATCGAGAAGACTGCGTTTAGGACTCTGGATGGGTTATTTGAGTGGTTATTCATGCCATTTGGGCTAACCAATGCTCCAACATATTTTGTGGACCTGATGAGTCGAGTATTTTGCGAATCATTGAACAAGATTATGGTGGTGTTCGTCAACGACATTTTGGTTTATTCACGAAGCAAGGAGGAGCATACTGTTCACTTAGAAGAAGTGCTTAGGACCCTGCAAGCATATAAGTTGAAGGCGAAGTTCTCCAAGTGCCACTTTTGGAGGGATGATGTTCGCTTTTTGGGACACATCATTTTAGAGGATGGACTTGCAGTAGATCCGGCGAAAGTGGCAGCAATACAGGATTGGCAGACCCCTAAGAATGCCATAGACATAAGGAGTTTTCTTGGTCTTGCGGGCTACTATAGGAAGTTCATTAAGGACTTCGCTATGATATCAGCTCCACTTGTCCGCCTTACCAAGAAGAACTCAGCTTTTGTTTGGGATGCCAAGTGTGAGGATGCCTTTGGTCGATTGAAGGAAGCTTTGACTACCACGAACGTATTGGTATTACTGGATGGAACCAAGCCTTTCTCAGTTTATACGGATGCTTGTGGTACGGGGATAGGGGCGGTACTGATGCCAGAGGGTAGGGTATGTGCTATGCCAGTAGACAGTTGAAAATGCATGAGAAGAACTACCCAACGCATGATCTTGAGTTGGAAGCTATAGTTTTTGCTCTCAAGTCTTGGAGGCACTATCTCTTAGGAGAAAGATTTGATCTTTTCATGGATCATAAGTCTTTGAAGTATCTATTTTCTCAGAAAGACTTGAATTTGAGACAACAAAGATGGATGGAGTTTTTAGCCTCTTATGACTTTGAGATTTCCTATACCCCTGGCAAGGGTAATGTAGTGGCAGATGCGTTGAGTAGACGCAAAGTGGTTTTAAGTCCTCTGTTTTTGGAATGGAAGCATTTGGAGTACATTACTACCTTTAATTTTAGACCTCCATCGGATTTAGCTCTGGGATTGTTAGCAGCCATCGACGTCCAGCCTACTTTGGTGGAGCAGACTAGAGTAAGGCAAGGTAAGGACGAAGAGTTAAAGGACATTTTAGAAAAGCTTGGTAGAGGAGAGTCATTACCACATCTTAGGAACTACACCAACGACACTAGGGGATGGCTTAGAAAGGATGGTAGACTTTGTGTTCCCTGTAGTGAGGATTTTGTAGATGCGGTGTTGGCCGAGTCACAACATTATAGGATGACAGTGTACCACGGTGGTGATAAGATGTACAAGGATATGAAGAGGGTGTTCTATTGGCCCGGAATGAAGAAGAGGGTGGAAGAGTATGTATCAAAGTGCATCACTTGCCAAAGGGTAAAGGCAGAACAAAAGAAGCCCGGAGGACTGTTGCAACCATTAGATATATCATTATGGAAATGGGAGAGCGTCTCTATGGACTTCATAGATGGATTACCAAGGTCACAAAGAGGGAACACGAGCATTTGGGTCATTGTGGATAGACTGACGAAGTGCGCTCATTTTATACCCATTAAGAGTAATAGGACAGCAGCTTCTTTGGTGACTCTTTATGTAAGAGAGATATTTAGGCTTCATGGAGTTCCTGCCGGCATTGTGAGCGACAGAGATCCATTATTCACCAGCGAGTTTTGGAGGAGCCTTCAGCAAGCCTTGGGAATGGAATTGAATTTGAGCATGGCATATCACCCTCAAACAGATGGACAGACTGAGAGGGTAAATAGGGTTTTGGAAGAATTGCTCAGATTGTGCATCATTGACTTCGAAGGCTCTTGGGAAAACTACCTACCTTTGGTGGAGTTCGTGTATAATAATATATATCAAGCAAGCATTGGGATGGCACCATTTGAGGCCCTCTATGGCAGACCATGTAGATCACCAGCCTGTTGGTGGGATACCACCGATAAGATCTTGCTTGGACCAGACTTGGTGAGGGAAACTTCCAAGAAAGTGGATTTGATTCGCAAGAGGTTGAAGACTGCACAAGATAGACAAAAGTCATGTGTCGACAGAAGACGTTCAGATTGGGAGTTTAAGCTAGGAGATATTGTTTTTGTTAAGGTTTCTCCTTTGAGAAATGTTATGAGATTTGGCTCAGTGGGTAAGTTTGGCACCGAGATTTGTAGGACCCTTCCCTATTACCGCACAGGTTGGAAAAGTGGCATACAGAGTTGATCTTCTAGATAAGTTAGCAGGAGTTCACGATGTTTTCATATTTTACATCTGAGGAAGTGTCTACATGATTCCGCAATAGTAGTAGAACTCGATCAGCTAAGGGAAGTGGAGGTAGAGCGTGAATCACTTGTGCGTCGTACACCCACCCATATATTGGAACACGGCGTTAAGAGATTACGCAACAAGGAAGTTCGTCTAGTAAAGGTTCAGTGGGAAGATGACCCCAAAGAGTGCACATGGGAATCTGAGGAGAGAATTCGAACTTCTTATCCTTTTCTATTTGAAGGTACACTTCAAATATCATATCTTTGATCTTTCCTTAGTAAGGGTCTTTTCGATAATCTTTAGGTGAAACCTATGGATGGTAGCTTGGTTGTAAACATGTCAATAGGGCATGTTATGTTTGATGAATGAAAATGATTGCAAGTGGATGCCAATGTTTGCAAATGGATGCACTGCATGCACTAGATAGATATTTATTAGGATAATCGACCAACTAGGTACACACACCTGCATATGCGTGCCTGTTATCTATTGCATTTGCACATGGTTGTGTATGTGTGTGTGTATAAATGGATGTTGCATATGGATGGTGCATTTGGGTGAATGATTGAAACATACACATAGAATTATCAATTATAGTAGGGTAATTGCATACATTTGGTTGCATGGCATAAGCATACTTGCATTATAGGAGGTCAACTGAATCAGTAGTCTGACTACCGTTTCGCCTTAGGTAAGTTCATATGCACTTCACTTTGCATAAATCATAAAATTTCATTAGTTAAAAATAAAAAAAAATGGTAGAAATGGATGATGGTTGAGTAGATGGATGTAGTTCTTGGATGTTGGTTCTTAATTACGTTCTTCCGTCTTTGGAGATTTCGGGGACGAAATCCTTTAGGGGGGGAGAATGTAACAGCATGATATTTTATGGAAAATATAATTAAAAAGAAATTAAAAGCGCATTTGGTACAGTGGTAAAGGCGCATGTTGACTTCCTTAGTGACCAGGGATCAAGTCCCGTTGTCGCGCAAAATCTGGAGCGATGTTTTTTTAGGTGGTTCGTTTCCAGCAATTTTCCTACGTATTTCAGCGTTGTTTCTGACATGTGGCGGCTTCCCATTCGCTCCAGTGATGTAATAGGATGAGACGGCTAAATTTTATTGGTTTACTGATGTGTTTGGGCTAGAATGGATAACCATTAAGCGTATGAAAGAACCAGATTTAATCTAAAATAATCTAATGGATTATATTCACTTAAGCAATCTATAAATAAACCATCTAACCTAAAACTAATCTCTTATTCAACTGTCGCCATAATTCTAAAGTAAAATTAGTGTGTATTATTCATCCTTCTTTTCTTTACTAAATAAACAAATCTCTACCAAATTAAATTATCTACATATATTCAAGCAATTTGGGGAATTTAGAAGAATTAAAGGGAGAAAGATTAAAGCAAAGCTTTTTTCAAATTTATGCAAGCTCAAGTGCCAGGTGAGTAGGAATTAATATGAAATAGAAAAATAAAGTAGTTAAATTTCAGTTCTTTTCTGGCACATTAATATGAATTAATTTCTGTTATTAATTGAGAGTATATGTAAATTATTGCAACTTCTTCTTTTTCTTCTTCCACTTCTCAAATCTATTTCATGTTTGGTTTAAAATATGGGACATATAAATTGCCTATTCACGTTTTATGGCATAAATAAGATTGAAATTTATGTAAATTATTGTATCTTCTTCTTCTTCCACTTCTCAATTCTAATTCATGTTTGGGTTGAAATTTGGAACAAACAAATTGTTATTCATGTTTCATGGCGTAAATAAGATTGGTTTAATTAAGTTGAATTAGAATTGTTATTCAATTTCTAATGGTAGAACAGGTTAGTTGAATAAATTCAGAATGTGTTACTTGAATAAAATTATGGTTTTGATTGATATAATTACATAATTTTGAATATGGTTTTGGAAAAAAATTGGAAAGTCTAATTGGCATATTTGTTTGTTTCATATGCGACCTAAAAATGTAAAAGTGGAGTTTACTGTAATTAAATGGTTTGTGGCTATTGGGTAAAAAATTTCTACAGATTAAATCTCTAAAAGGAGAACATATATTAGCGTGGAAAAAAATGTAAATTAAATGGACCCTAATGGCTAGTGTAAATCTGTAACAAAATAGCAAAAAAATTATAGACAAAGCATACAGACTGAACGGACGTGAAATTGAAATACCATTTATGTAAAAAAACAGAAATTGTAAAATAACAAAATCGGATGTAAAAGTGGCCTAAAGCAGATTAATGGAAATAAACAGTATGTAAACTGTAACGGTAAAATTAATTAATTTGGAAGGATTTGGTAGGCAGCCTTATAAAGGTCTAGATAGGTGTTTCATGCAATTAAGACCAAAATATAGTTTTGGCTGTACGTACTAGGAGCGGGCAAGTAGGTTCGCAAGGTTGTTTGTTACCTTTCATAGGTTGCTAGTATGTAGGATAGATAGAATTTGCAATCATAGGCTTCTTCAGGCAGATCGACGCGGACGAAACAGGACAAGTGTGCTCTGACGTAGTCTTCTTTAGGCAGATCGTTGGAGGATTTTGTGCAGACGACCCAGCTGTGGGCGCTCTTTCGGAGGACCGACACTTTGGATTGGGCAAGTCCATGTTGGTGATCGAGGAGACAGGAGGATAAAAGTCCAGTTTGGCGGAGCCTGAGCGCAACTTCGGGGTCCTACGAGATTGTTTGAGTCGGTGTCGATCAGACGTAGGAGGCTTTTAGTCACAGTGCATGGGTGAAGAGCATGACTTTCATGCTGTAGCACGTAGATAGGTAAGGATAGCAGGTTCGACAGGCCGACTGACGTTTAGTATTGCTGCATGGCTGACTTCCCCAGAGTGACCACGGACTTTGGCTTCTTAGAAACTGTATCTAAGAAGGATTCACTGCATTATATTATTTACCCTCTGCGATATCCGGGGAAGACATGGAATTAAATTGTTTTATTCTATCTGCTTCATTTTATTTCTCATTCACCGGACTTTATATCTGACCCGTTCCTATTTTTCCTATTTTCCCCAAATCACAAGAGGGCAGGTCCAGGTTGCAGTTCTTTGCAGCTTGGAAGGTCATTGGAGCGGCTGTTATCTTCAGCTTTTGTTTCTTTTGTTTCATGTACTTTGTTTCTATTTTCCTTACTTTACTCTATATATGGGGACCTATATTATGAACTTTGTTATGTTTTATGTTTTGGTGGAGACTACTTGGTACTTTTGGTTTCAGAAATAGTTTTGGGTTAATGTTGTTTTTAATGAAGCTGTTTTGCAATTAATTTACAATTAGTGAAAGTTATCTTCCGCTGTAATATTTTAATCATTTTATGTTGTTGCCTTAGTCTCTGTGCTATATTATGGATTTTTATTTCACCCGACCACCCGTGCTTCTAGGCATGTCCGATTTTCGAGGTTCCTAGAGGTGAATTATAATCTCCCCTACTCAAAACTTTTCGTCCCCGAAAAGGAACGAGAAGGAATTAAGAAACTAGTATATTCTATTCAAATAATAAATTTATAAACAATAAATTTTACATAATTAATTATTTTAAATAAAATATATCGATTTATAACAATTAAATCCTTCATATTCAAGTTAATAAAAGTTTGAAAATATTCTCACTTTCACAAAAATTTCTAAGTCTTAATTTCACGAAATATTTCGGCAGAGTCTCATTTGTACGGAGAGATCCGGGAGAAATCATAATATCAATAATAACCATATATATATCATATTTCAAAATAAAATATCCCAAACCACGGAAAAATAATATAATATCGCTATAAAACCGTAATCCAAAAACGTACCTATTGGTCGGGCAAACAATGCTTTATTTAAGAAACCAAAAGCAGTAGTTATTGCTTCCATAAACTTGTACTTCACTTATATAATCCAAAAGAGTTAGAATTATGTACAAGAGAAATATTTAGTTGTTTTCAATTTATAACAAAAGCAAATCACAATACATAGGCAAACAAAATAGTACAACCATTCCATGCAACAAAGGAATCAATTATATACCTATAGCAACCAATACTAATGGTTTGTTCTGGTTTAGAAACTTTAAATCGTACAAGGGTGATGAATAAACTAATAAGTGTACCTTACGCTCAACGGTCTTAGATAATAACTTAATAGATTATTCATCCATCCTCAAACAATTGGAAGTATCCTTTCCCAAGCATTCCATAAGCCCAAACAACAATGAATTTTAAATATTATTTAAGTTTATTCTATTGATTTCCTTTCACATTATTCACTCTTTACTTATTTTAATTCTCATTCATTCATATAGAATCATATTTTATTTATTTACATTCATTTATTTACATAAATTATTTTCCATTCAATTATTTAGAACATCAATAGATCAATTCTTAAAATATCATATATATTCTTTGCAAATTTAATCAACAGTTATTATTTACTTATAAAACTTGATTTCCTGTTAAGATTAATATTCATTAGTGAATAAATTCATACTTAAGTTTCTTAACTTTTAAATTTACATTCATTCCTTCATCTATAGTATCATTGAATATTAAACCCATTCCTTTATAGGGTCTGTGATAACCCGGATTTTTGAGCATCAGATAATTGGATAATTATCTGACTTTAACTATTGAAAACACTGATTTATAAGTTGAACAAATAAATATGATAATAAATATTTATATCGGGATAAATATTTATTTGACAATCTCCTAATATAATTATTTAAAATTGGCAAACTATTCTTTTAAAACAAATAATAATGTGTTGTTTTATAAATAGATTTTAAAAATAGAATTATTATTTTCAAACTAATCATGTGTTGTTTAAATATATATATGAGTTGATTTTAAATTGGATTTTTAAATTGAAATTGAAATTGAATTTGAATTTGAAGTTTGGATTTAAATTTGAAATTTAAAAGATATATATCTTAATTATATTTTGGATTTTTAAATATATTATATGTGACTTTATTTAGAATATAATTAGTTTTTATTTTATTTTCTTTAAAAGGGTTTATTTATGTAAATTAAGAAAGGTATTTATAATTTAGGAAAAAACAATACAAAAGCTTTAATTTAACATTTTAAAAATAAGAATGAATACTTACAAGTGTTAGCCTTTAAATCATGTTAAATACATGTGTAATAAGATTAAAATATGAAATTGACAAATGTTAACTAATGTAACAAGTGTCATCTTTGTAATTTTATTTTCTTTAAGTTTTAATAAATCACAATTAAGCTTATATAAACATATATCTTCTCCCTTCAATTCTTTTCCTATTCTCATTTCTAAAACAAAGAAAACACAAAAATCAAACCTGTAAACCAAATCACCGGATCAAATTAAAACCTGTAAACCATTTTTAAACTCAAGTGAAAAGCCTAAAGCCTGTAGCATTTTTTTTCAAATATTAAAATCAACAAAACAAGCTTCAACCTGTAATCTAGCAGATCATCTCTGTTTCAAGCTTTTGATCTGGAAATTAAAGATCAACTCAACCACGTCAGATTCAAGCTAAGATCAGAATCAAATACAAGTTTTAGGAAAACAAAAGCATTTCCAGATCATCATCAAAATCTGTTCTCTGCTTCAGGATATAAATGTGAGAATATGTGATTCTGAGTTTTGTTTTCTATTCTTCTTCTACATCTTTCTTTTTCTTTTCCTTAACAATTCGGTATTTTCGGAGTCGAAAATTCCGGGCCGTTACAGGTTCAATTAAAAATAAACTTATTTATGAATCATTTCAGTCATTTCTTAAGTTTATAAACATTTTCTTAGATGATATTCACTTTTTACTTTTCAATCTAATTATTAGCATTTCAAAACATTAACTTATGTTTATAACATTCATTGTAGATCTAAATTCTTATGTATAGAAATAATTCCATTTGAACACTTTCATTACTTAAGTTTTACTTGTATATTATTCTATTACATATTACTATTTAGCATTACAACTTTTTAAACATTTCTGGTAAGTTATATATATGTTTTAAGAATGTAATTGAATGTTACACAAGTTTATCTTATTTATTTTAGTTAACAAAAATGTTCAATAATTACATCTTCTAAATTTTCATATCTTTTGATTTAAAAGTTACAAATTTCCAATTTATTATATATTTCATTAGTCACTTAGCATCTAAGTTCTTATTTTCATTTAGAAGTTTCCAACTATTAAAATTTCACTTTGTTTCTAAACTAAAATCATTAATTTAATAGGAACTTAAGAACTAAATTCCGGATTTCATTTTTCAATCATTTTTTAAAATAGTATCTATATTCATATCCTTTATAGATCAAATCATATTTAGGAATTAAAAATTAAGATTTTTTTATCAAAACAAATGTGTAGTAAAACTACTACAATGGCCTTCCCATTTTGAAACTCGAAAATGAAAGTCGATGATGCAGCCATCATCACCGAAATTATTTTCCAGCGACAAAAGAGGGGAGTACAGAACTTATTTCCTTTTAAAATTCCTTTTAGAACATTTCTTTCAAATCACATTGAAAAATTTATATCTGAAAATACTTCCAAATATTACTATTATTATATTCCAAAAATATTTTGAAAACAAATTAAAAAACCCCGTAACTCAATTTCTCAAATTTCCAATTTATGTTTACTTTATTTGTAAATTTTATTTTACAACCAATATTTATATAATTTCACTTCCTAACAAACAAATATATCACATACAACTATATAAATTTATAAAATTTATTCTTTTATATACAAAATATAATACTAGGTAAAATTATTTCATTTACCTATATTTCAAAACAATATTGTGTCTCTGTCTGCCCTATTAAGTGTTAAGAAATCCCTATCGATGCCCTAACATCCTATGTACTGACCAGAATTTATAAATACTAAACAGATCAAACTACCACAATATAAAACATTTTTATAACACTAACAAGTATGCACTCTCATATATACTCTTAAACAACTCATTCTAGGGTATTACTACTCTATCTCTAATGAGTCAAACCCCACAAAGCTAAGGTTATCGCTAAACCCTGGCTCTGATACCAAATGTAAGGACCTACCTTTTTGGACGGTTTAAATTGACAATAAACCACACATGTCAACTCAAACCATTCAAAAAGGAGAATTGTTAATGGGGTAAATAAGAAAATAAGAGAAAAAAAGGAAAAACAAAACACAGAATCTCACAGTGGAATGAAAAAATATAATAACCAAATAAACAGTTCATGAAGCCGTTTTACAAATAACATTTTATTACAGTTTTACAAAACAGATTAGAGTTACATACAACAGAAATAAATAAATAATGCAGCGGACAACATGATGTAGTGGAATACATATAATAAATAGTAGACAAATCCCCGTCTTTGTCCTCCAGGAATAAAATGGTTTTCAATACACTGAAAAGCTCAGACTGACCCAAGCATAATAAAAATACAAAACATCTGAGTCGGAACTAAAAGATCTTATGTAAGTTAAATCAACATTAAATAAATGAGTGTAACGGCTTCAGAGATGTTTACGAGGTTTTACATCTCCTATCCAGTGTCTAACATGAGTGCAATAACTTAAGAGATGTTCGGGATTTCATCTCCTAAGGATCCGTTAAACTATCTACATACATAGTACAATACACTATTATAATAGTGTCTACAGTAAAGTAAAGTATTAAAATAGCGTTAAGGTGTAACAACCCGCAAATTCGTAGCAATTAATTATCGCCATTAGGTGATTAAATCGTTCGTAAATTTTTATTGAAATTAAAAATCAATTTGAAATTCTTTTGATAAAAATTGTTAAGTATTGCGGGCTTTATAAATTTTATTGGCCCATGGGGTTCCTTTTGTACCGTGCTATTCGTGTGATAACCGACCCTTTTCATTTTTATTTCACTCACAACCCTAATCAAAAACAAACAGATGAAAAGAATAAAAATGGGGGGTGACTATTTCTCTTCGATCTGAAGAAGTAGGGCTTCGGCAGCGTTCTTCTTTCTCGAATTAGAGCTTCGGCCCTGGGTGCACTCGTCCTCTGATGGTCGATTCTCTGAGTTGCTCGCGCTCGTTCGCTGTTGCTCGATTCTCTGATCGCCTCGACTTCGTCTCGGAGCTGCTCGTCTCCAATACGTAATTAAGGTGAGTGTTACCGCTCACATCTAATTCAACTGCTCAGTTTCGTGATTTGGGTTTTTAGTTGTTTATATAGGGTTTATAACCCTTGATTTTCGTCATATATATTTTATCTGAATTCGTCAAATCTTTTGCTTGGCTGTTGATTTTCGTATGGATGCTCGAGATGAATTCTGACCATTTCAATTTCGTATATTTGATTGCTTGGTTACTTGATAATCTCGGCTTTGAATTTTTCTTGCTCGATTCTTGACCACATTGTCCCTGACCTGTTCAACTTCATATATTTTGATCACGCTGGCTTTGACTTGGTAACATACGGCTATGTACACGCTTCGACTTCGCTATGACAATCTTTTCCTGGTCTGGTTCTCGGCCTATTGTGTTTGACATTGCTCTTGGTCATGTTGGTTTCATCTGAGTGTTGCATATCGTACCCTTGGTTCCTGTTGCACTTTACCTGTGATATTCTGTCCGGTCATTGCATTTGGTTATTATGGTTGTTGATTTAGTGCTTGTTTGTATATCATTATTTTGGAACTGTTTTCGTCTTTGTTAATGTGATGTTCTTTTGTTCCTCCCTGTAGCAGCTTTGTGCATTCCTCTGGCCATTTGTATTTATCCCCATAGTATACTCGAATTGACCTTAATTTTGCATTTGGTCAGTGTGCTTGGGTCAGTGGCATTGATATCTTTAGCTCGATCGACAGTTGCTGTTCATTGCATATATTTGCAAATTTATCTGGCTTCACTGTGAACTTTGGCTCTGAATCATGGTAGTTCACTGTATTGTGCTTTTGTTTTGTCATTCGACTTACAGGTGCATTGACTTGTACCTGTGCACTTGTGTACTTTGTGTTCTGTTCATTAGCTTGGTAGCAATCCTTATAGTATTTGTGAAATGCCATGTCTGTTCTTCGTTCCACTGTGCACTGCTTGACTCGAAATCTAGTTGCCTCCTTGCGATGATATTGTTACTGGTGCAGTTTTGGGTTTCCAGTTGTACTTGGTTCATGTCAGATTGGTTCATGTCTTGTTGTAGTTCCTTGGTCTTTGCATATGTTGTCTGGGTTCATACTCCATTGTTCCTTTGCATATTTGTAATGAGATGCACCATGGTTTCTCTGACCAGTCTTGAACACTGCATAATTGTAGTTGTGAGTTGCATCCATGTGTTTGCTGTGTTGCCATATCTTGTGCTTGAGCTTGCATGCTTCATGTTGCTTCATGCTTCATATTCTTGCATGCTTTGTTGGATTGTTTAGTGTCTCCTTGAATTTGTGTTCACTGTCTTGACTTCACTTGACTTTGATCTGTGACTTTGATCATCTATTTCGGTGATGATATTGATATACTTGCTGGAGCTGCTGTACCTGATCGCTTGCATATGCATTCATGTAGAACATATGTGTTATCACCTTGTCCTGGATTAACATTTTGCTGTGATGTTGGTGTCACTTGATTCAGTGATGTATCGGCATCGCTGTATCTTCATTTTGTTCAAGTGTACTTGTCTTTACTATGTTGATCTGATTCATGATCTTACTGTCTCCATTCAAAAAAATATTGTTGCAGTGAGCTCTTTCGCTGCTGCACTGCCTTGTTCTCGAATCTGATACATTGCATGGATGCCTTGTATCATTTGCATTTTTGTCATTTTGCTTCACTGATGACCTTATCTTTTATTGAGGCATGTGCAGTTTCATTTTAGCCTCTCTGTATTTGACGTTGAGGCCATTCTTACATGTTGAGTCAGGTCTGCCCATTCTTGTTTCTGTCTTTAGCTGTTCACGTTCCTATGCTTGTTGAAGCTTAGGTTGTGGCTTCACTCGTATCTCTTGTGATATCTTTTGAGTCTGTTTACTTTCTGACCAATATGGGTTAGATATTTTGATTTCTTCGACGTATTAATTACTATTAATACTCGGAATTGTGGTGACTTTATATTCTGTTGTGGCGAGGCAGTGCACGCGTGCGTGCACTGCAGCCACACTGAATTTACAAATTTTAATCGATATTTCTCTTCTTCTTGATTCATCGACCTGTTGCGTAATTCGTAGGCTGTATTGGCGAGGCAGTACTCGTTAGCGTGTACTGCAGCCAATTAGCATTGATGTTTTTAAATTGACATTTCAATTGTTTAAACTGCTTTGGATTTCTGTTTTGTGGATTAATACTGTTTAGTGTTATATCTGCCGTTATCCGGTTCTCTTATCGAGAAGTTGGATATACGAGATTTCTGTGACTGTCATCTATAATTGAGATTGATTATTATTGCTTCTATGCTCTAATAACTGATTTTGAATTAGACTGATCCGAGTATTATTTTCTTTTGAATGTAATACTCGGGTCAGACCGAGTATTTACAGGTTGTAGATTTTTAGCTTTGGGTTGCTGCTAGAGCTATGAAGACTTTTTATATCATTTGAAGAGGTCTTCGTCGTGTTGTAGTAGTCAGTGTGTCTGTTTTAAGATGATAATGTATTCATGTATATTAGTCGATAATGTACGTGTATATATCACTTTTTGAGTCGACAGTTGTAGTTGTATCATTTGTATTGTGTCAAATGTATTGTAACTGATATCAGTTATTATATATATGAGACTTTTCGTTCCATCTGTATTCCGCATTTATGTTATCTGTGTTATTTTTATATCTATTATCCTAAACTATTATAGCCACTGTGTAGTAGCTTTGAGTTTGTATCGGTATGTCGGATTTCCTCTAAAGATGAAATGCAATGTTTTATTATCTGACATATCGGTGCTCGCAGAAAGCAATTACATAGATGGTCGCTCCTCAACAGCCTTATTCTCCGTGCCAGTTGACAGCACTACACCGTAGTGTTCTTGGCTAGCGTGGGTATAGAGGTGGGGCGTCACATAAGGCGTTACCCATATCCCCCTTAACACATTTTTATATATTCTCGTAGTCAATGCAGTACCGTAATTCCTCCGTAAACTAAAGGGCTATCAGAGGGCACTCCATAGGTATGGTACAAACCAAACTCGTAATGGGGCGATAAGGCATGAGACAAGGCACGCGAGGCAATGCCCAGGGTAGGATATTACCAGTTTGTGGATCCGGACTGGTGGTAACGGATAGCAGCTACTACCGCCCACCTCGGACTACACTCCCATAATCAAATCGAGGGGTGGCCACCAAATCAATCACAAAGCAATAAATATGGTATCGAAGAAGCATGTCCGATCGAAGGTGCGACCTCACTTGGCCCGACGTGGCTCCTGTTTTAGTCACATCAAGCTGACTCGAGGGAGTCAGGGCTATGTTAATACCTTATGCAGAATCGTTCACCAAACCATCCTACTTCATTCTGGAATCTCCATCACATACACAGTTGTTAAAGTGGTTTTCGGTATTGGCAGAGAGTATGACAATATCTGATCCCGGACTCTTTAACAACCAAACGCTTATTTCACACAGGGTGGTTCTTTTATATTTCCAAAACCGATTCGTAATTGATATCAAAATATCATATTCAATTCAAACCATATCATTTTCGAAATCATATTCACTTTCGAAATCATATTCACTTTCAAAATCATATCGACAAAATAGGTTAAATCCTCATTTCAAAATCATCATATTTGCTCAAATATGTCATTTCACTAGAAAGTATCATTTCAAACCCCAACTTAGGCTATAACATCATTTAACCATATTCGCTTTTAAATCAAGGATTTAAATATAAACACTTCAACTTTACATAGTCTAAAATTTAGAAAATAGTTTAGATAGTCATAAATAGTTTAAATAGTTTTAAAAATAGTTTAAAATAGTTTAGAATAGTTTAAATAGTTTAAATGGTTTAAAGTAGTTTAAAATAGATTAAAAAGTTTTAAATGGTTAAAATAGTTTAAGTATTTTAAAATAGTTTAAATAGTTTAAAATAGATTAAATTAGTTTAAATATAGATTAAAATAGTAAAATAGTTCAAAATAGGTTAAAATAGTTTAAAAATAGATTTAATACAGTTTTGATAGTTTAATATAAAATAGTTTGATTATTGGAAATGGTTTATAAAGTAAATAGTTTGAAAATATAAATAAGTTTGAATTTAAAATAATATAAGTCTAAACAGTTTACATTAAAATAATTAATTTGAAATTAATATCAAATTAAATTATTTCTTCCATTTCAACAAATTTGGACCAAATCTAGATTTCAACAAAACTAAATTTTCTTTCAATACAAATTCCCAAAATTATTTCAATTTATATCGATTTCAAATTCATGTTTGAACTGTAGTTTTAAAGCACTTCAAATTCATAGATTTCAAAGTTTAAATATTCAAACATTTCAATAACTCAATTTCGATAAATTTCAATTTAAATTCCTTTAACAATTCCCTTAAACAAATTTCCATTCTAACATTTAAAGCTTAGATTTTAAAAATAATTCAGTTTATATAAGTCAAACTTCATTTCAAAGTATCATTTAACTAAATTCAAAAATTTCAGGATTTAAAAATCATCTAATTTATCCAATCCGGTGTCCATGTATAATTTTCTACCCTATGGTCAAGTGACACAGATATATATCATTTCAACCCACAATAAATTTAAATTTATCGGTATATATCATTTCAACCCGCAATCTCGAATTAAAATCCAAAATCCATAAAATCGTTCGAGTCTATCATTTCAACCCATAATGATTTTCCCTAATCTATAGATCATTCGGGTATGTATCATTTCAACCTATAATGATTTTCTTAGCAATAACTAAGGGAACTTGCAGTGTGATGACAATATATAAATATAACATCCAGTCATCCAATATCAACAATTAAATATCCAACACAATCATCATTCAAACCAACCAATAAATAACAACAATTGACTGATTATCAATAACAAGTATTAACTGGAAATTTAAAATTTAGTATTAAATTAAATGGCGATTAAATTCAATAAAAGTCAGATTTAAATGGAATAATGATTTAAATATACCAAACATCAACCAATCAATTTATAATCACATCATAAATTTAATCCAACTAACATAATTAAGATAATTTAGTAGTCGTGAGTGGGTTAAAATACTCACCTTTGATTTTTCGTCGATTTAAAATTTAAATAAAGCCCAAAATCCAATAGTTTCCAAATGTAGCCAAACTAGTTTCATATCGTCCGAAATTTCCATACGATCGCAACGGAGAAAAGCGCGTGAATCCAAGCTCTTATGTAAAAGTTATAAACATTAGAAGATTAAAAATTTTAGGCCCTGAGTCGACTTCGAGTCTTACCTCGGTCCGCCACCTCAAATCCTCGGTGCATGCTCAGATTTTTTGCCAAAACGACCCAAGACCTGAGTCATTTGGTTCCTAACCCGAAGTCACTTAGGGTTTTTGCCTTTGGAACCCGAAGCGCGACCCGAAGTCGCTCTAGATCCGCATTTTTTTTTGAAACTGAAATTAGGTTTTGGAATTTGGGAAATAGATTTTATGTTTTGTCGTTTGAGAAGGAGGAAAAAGATGTATGTACAGAAATAACGAAATGAGAAATAGCTAGGGTTTATAACAGCCTATATATAGGCAAGGTTGGATCGAAACGATAACAACGACCCAAAAAGCCCGTTTTGTTCCCGAAACGAAAATGGATCATCCAATATATAAAAATATAGGTTTTTGATATTTTTAAACTAAATGGAACTAGTTTCGAACCCTAATTCCATTGTATATAGAAGTTAGCTTTTTAAAATCAGCTTATTTTAATTGTATTCATTAAATTGATTTCTACGCGTTTCAAGCTCACACGGCCAAACGACAAGTCCGATCTCTACGAAACTTGAAATCCTACAATAATTCACTATTACTGATCCGATGAAACAGGTTTCGTCGAAATCCGAGATAGTGGCCAAAATGGCTATTTTCACGTTAATTAAATAACTTATTATTAAATTAATTTAATCAACCTTTAAATTCAAATCTAATAATTAACAATTTTCATCAATTTTAATTACCTAGAAATTTAAAATCCTTTTAAAACAAATTTCCCATGTAAAAATCAATATTAAATATTACACTAATTACAGCATTCAATTGCAATTGCAATAAATTCATTAATTATGATTTTAAATTCCAATAAACTCATTTAATTTGATTTACATCTTATTATTCAATCAACCATCACCTTATGGATATAACTAACATTGGTTTACATTTTATTACATCAATATTCTACAGTTATCATCTTAATTCATATTAACTACAGTATTTAATTAGATTAATTTCAATTGATTTACAATTTAGTTTCAACGAATTAAATAGTGAAATGGTAATTTAACAATTGTTACAACTTACAATTTCAAACACATTTCTATGTTTATTGTTTACAAACCAAGCTAATAAATCCACATACTGATTAATTATTCTATATTAACCAATTTCAATTAATTACATACACTTTCACATTAAATACCACATTTAATTTATTTCCTTATTTACAATTTATAACCAATTTAACTTTACAATTATTTCAATTACATTAAAATAGTTATCAATTAAATTGAATCAAAATTATTAAAATACATTCTAGTTATTTTTCTCATAAATAAGTCACAAATTTTTAATTTCTTCCAATATTAAATTCCAAAATCTTATTAAATTTAATATTTTTAATTATCGAAAAATGCGGGTTGTTACAACATATATGACTTGAATCATTGGAACACAAAGTCGCACACTTTTGAATATGACTTGAACTTGAACAAGTATAACATATGGTCTCGAATGATACTGAAGGCAAATATCGTACTCCAATATGCCAATGACTAAATCCAAAGCTTAGATAATATCCACAGCTATCGACGTGAAAGTCGGCTGGGACGGTCAGCAATGACGGTCACTACAACATCCTCTATCTTGAATCCGGAAGCTAAGTGCTACAGATGCTACAGTCATCCATAATATTAACTTCTGGTGACAAAATACGGTAATGTTAATGGTATCCATAATATCAGAAGCACATGAATATTAAACAAAATCATAGATTCCAACTTTACTGATTACATTGCAAATATCATGTTTCATATTCCATTACATAATCCCAAAACGTATCCCAGGTTTTGATCAAAATTATTACAAAATACGCCAAGAGCGGCATATGAAGATTCCCCCATGGATGATAAGAGTACTAAATAGACAAAAACTGTCTTAATAAATCACAACAGAAATAGAAATAAAAACAAAAACTCTTAAATAGCTATCCATGCCTCCTGCATGTCTTCAGAAGCTTTATTCTTCCACCTACTAAAACCTATAAATCCTCGACTCTCAACCTACTCAAATCATATTTTGAGCACAGGAGATTTTAAGAGGAAAACATCAACTTTGAGTCAGACATAAAGCATAGGGTAAATAATAATATTACATCTCAGTTTACTGATATTAAGTAAGACCATGCCGCTTAGCGAAAACCCACATTTCCCCTCACTAATATCCGTTTTTAAAACATATCTTTTGAAAATCAAAATCCTGCAACCAAACTTATTAAAGCAATAATAGCAATATCATGTATGCATATGAATCAAGTAATCAATGGACTATCTGCCCGAACATTATAGTTTCGTTTGGCTAACTACTAACCTTTGGCTGACTCGGGCCTTCTAGACAAAATAAACAAATAGTTTAACTTCTTTAAGACACTCTTCTAGACGGTCTATCCCTAACTTTCTTCTCGCTAGGTCAACTGTGTTGGAACCTAACCTTCTTTGATTTTAATGCGACAATTATATATTTCAACCTATATACTATGATGTCAAATATTCTTGCAGGAATCTACAAAGAGAAGCTATTATCATATCATCAACAAAGATCAAGTTCTCAAATTTTATTATTTCTAAGTTAAATATTCTTGTACAATCTCTGATATGATGATAAAACACACACACACAAATATACTTTTGAAAATCATGTTTTAAAATAATAAATATCTTTAATTATTTAAAGATATAAAAAGGTATTTTCAAAATTATATAATATCTCAAGTTCAGAAGTGCTAAAACAAAGGAAGGAACAAAACAGTACAGGTTTAGACGTCTGTAGTTTTATCTAGCCGTCTGACATCAATGTCAGACGTCTAAAGATAAAATAACAGACGTCTGAACCCTCAGTATAAAGTACTTCTATTTCTATATGAAATAGATGTCTGTCAATTCAATAACAGACGTTTGTCATCATAGACAGACGTCTGAATTAAATAACAGATGTCTGAAATGACTGATTTTTGTTTCTTCTATTTTTTGTATTTTTAACCTTAGTCAGACATCTGTCACTTTTCTCTCAGACATCTGAACTTGACGAACTGAAGCATCTCTTCATGAAATATCAAATTCTGAAGAGTTGTCTTCTTCATCAAGAGTTGCACTTCTTCTAATGGTTGCAACTATTAAATTAAAACTATTCAATACTATAAATAGAGATGAAAATCCACTATTTCAACAACCAATTCTTTTTATCTATACTTGCTTTGTATTATCATAATCACAAGCGATTTTCAATCCCTACTTCCTATAAATTGCACGTTCAAATCATCATATCAAGAAGATTATAGGAAGGGTGTACAGCATTGACTATATTCGTGTTATTCAAAGAACACACAAGTTAAGAAACAATTTACCAAATTGTATTTGAAGTCCTATTCGGTTGCTTAGGCGGAAAAGTCCTGTTCGGTTGCTCAGGCGGTGTAATACCTGTTCCTCCGGGTTAAGTGAGGGTTATTCGAGGAATTCCAGAAGGAGTCTGGGACTGGACGTAGAACGGGAAGTTCGAACCAGTATAAAAATCCCTGGTGTCATTTTTATTACTGCTATTTACTATTATTTATAATTCCGCACTTGCTAGACTAGTTTAAACTATATTATCGATCCATATACACTTTCATTTGGTATCAGAGCAAGGTCATCACATAACTATAACATAGTTATCTAATTTTTTTAATAATATGGACAATAACACTAGCAACAGTTTTACTGAGGGACAAGCCACTACACGACCACCATTGTTTAACGGATTAAATTATAGTTATTGGTCAAGTAGAATGAGAATTTTTATGCAAGCTAGTGGATTTGAAACCTGGAATATCATTCAAACTGAATATACTATTCCTACTATAGAGTATGCTGCTTGGTCTAATACACAAAAACTAGATGCTACTGCAAACGCAAAAGCAATGAACATGTTATTTTGCGCTTTAGACAAAAATGAATTCAATCGAGTCAGTATTTGTAAAACTGGATATGAAATTTGGAATACACTTAAGGTTACACACGAAGGAACGAATAAAGTAAAACAAAGCAAGATTTCTATGCTTAAAAACCAATTTCAAAATTTTAGAATGAAGCAAGGAGAAAGTATTAGTGAAATGTACTCTAGATTCCAGGATATCTATCATTCACTATTAGCTTTAGAAGTTACTTTTGCTGAACCTGATATTGTTTCAAAAATCCTTAGCTCTTTAACTGATGAATGGGAACGAAAAGTCTTAGCTATCGAGGAAGCTAATGATATTTCAACCATAAAAACAGAAGAATTAATAGGTAATCTAATGTCCTATGAAGTAAACTTACAGGCAAGATGAGCACAAGCACAGGACAAGAAAACTATTGCTTTTCAAGCAGTAAAAGAAGACTCTGAATCAGAAGACGATATGGCATTTATAGCTAAGAATTTCAAAAAGTTTTTGAAATTCAAAAAGGGTAATAAATTTGGAAATAACAAGGGTTTCAATAAGCCATCAAGCTCATCTCTTGAATGCTACGAATGTCATAAGAAGGGCCACATAAAGAAAGATTGTCCTGATCGGAAGAAAGAAAATAATCTCAAAAAGGACAAATATAAAAAGAAGCAAGCCTTCTCAGTTACATGGGATGATACAAAATCTTCTTCGTCAGACAGTGATAATGACAGTGATTCATAACAAGCCAACGTTTGTTTTATGGCAACAAATGATGATGTAAGTGATCTAACTTTTGACGATTTAATAGAAATAAACTCTGAATTATTAGATAAACTTAGAATCCTAAAGAGTAAATATAAAGATGCTTTAGGAAAATTAAATAGAACTAAAATAGAAACTGACATGTTAAAAGATGAAAAGAAAATATTAGAGGAAGAGTTAGTAAAATCTCAAGAATCTTATGTTAATATAACATCTCAATTCACTGATTTAAGTAGTGAAATGGAAAGACAAAAATATGAGAATATTAAATTAGCAAAAGAGAATTATGATTTAAACTCTAAAATTGAAACACTTGATATAGAAGTATCACATCTTAAAACAAAACTGGAAAATATTTCTAAAAATGTATCTAAATTTAACAGTGGAAGAGAGAGTCTCTCTAAAACAATTGAGAATTCTCAAACCTGTTCAAATAAAAAGGGGTTAGGATATAAAAAACCAATACAAAAGCATTCTAAGAATAATGGTTCTTTATATACTAATTTTAAGAAAAAGGAATCTATATCTGCTCAAAAATCTTCTTCAAAAATTGCTCATTCAAAATCAATTATGATTTGGGTTCCAAAGACTAATAATAATTTGATTAGGAATAACTACATTAAATCATTCATTAATTCTGTACATAAGAATGAAAATTTTATTTTTAAAGGGAACTCTAAACCCAACTGGGTTTGGCTTCCTAAGATTTAACCCTTAGGACCTTAACAGAGGAAGTGGGTACCAATAGAATTTCAATATTTTTTGCATGTACCGATTAAGAAAAGAGGAAAATGGATTTTAGACAGTGGTTTCTCAAAACACATGACATGCGACAAAAATATGTTAACTAACATTATCTACTCAGATGGAGGATCTGTCACTTTTGGAGATAATTCCAAAGGTTACATCATCGGCAAAGGTGATGTGAGCAATGACGGTACATCTAATTTACCTCTTATTACAAATGTTTTATTAGTTAAAAATTTAAAACACAACTTACTAAGTATTAGTCAATTATGTGATAAAGGTTTTAACATAGTATTTTCTGAAAATAAATGCAATATTTTTTATCATAACAAAAATCTTATTTTCGAAGGAGTTAGAGATCATAATATTTATATTCTGAATATGAAAATAAATCATAATACAAATATGTGCTTATTAATCAAAGAAAATGATCCTCGGCTATGGCATAAAAGATTTTGTCATATAAATTTCAAAGTTATTAATAAATTATCCAAAAACAATTTAGTAGAAGGTTTACCTAAAATGAATTTTAAGGTAAATAGCATTTGTGATGCTTGTCAACTAGGAAAGCTAACTAAATCTTCTTTTAAATCTAAGAAAATCATCTCAACTTTACAACCTCTTGAGTTGTTACATCTAGACTTATTTGGACCAACTCAGACTCAATCTATTAATCACAATAGATATGTTTTTGTAATAGTTGATGACTTCTCTAGATATACATTGACCTTATTTATGAAAAACAAAAGTGATACATTTGAAAATTTCAAAATCTTTGCTAAACGTATTCAAAATATTAAAAATCTAAAAATTAAAAACATTAGAAGTGATCATGGAGGTGAATTTGAAAATGAAATGTTTGAGAAATTTTGTAATAAGAAAGGAATATTTCATAACTTTTCATTTCCAAGAACGCCTCAACAAAATGGAGTTGTTGAACGTAAAAATAGAACACTTCAAGAATGTGCTAGGACTTTATTGAATGGAACCACTCTTCTAAAACAATTTTGGGCAGAAGCCGTTACTACTGCTTGTTATGTCCTAAATCGTGTCTCTATTCGATCTTTAACTAAACACACTTCATATGAACTTTTCAACGGTAGAAAACCTAATATCTCTTACTTTAAAGTTTTTGGTTCGAAATGTTTTGCTTTAAATACGAAAGATCAACTAGGAAAATTTGATCCAAAATCAGATGAATGTATATTCATCGGATATTCAGAACGTAGCAAAGCATATAGAATCTATAATAAAAGAACTAAAATAATTGAAGAAACACTTCATGTATCATTTGATGAAAATTTCAAAATTAACACAAATGACGATGGAGATATTATAATTAATTCTAATTCAAATATTGACATCAATATACCTCAAAACACTTCTTCTGAAAATCAAAGTGAAAAGGAATTAAAATCCCCACCAAGAATTTTAAAAGATCATCCAATTCAAAATATAATAGGAGAAATTGATGAAAGAGTTAAAATAAGGAATCAACTAAATCAAATGGGTCATATAGCTTTTCTTTCTAATATAGAACCTAAAAATATTAAGGAAGCCTCAACTGATGATTATTGGATTATTGCGATGCAAGAAGAACTAAACCAATTCGAAAGAAATAACGTTTGGGATTTAGTTCCACGACCTAATGATCAATCAGTTATTGGCACTAAATGGGTTTTTAAAAATAAAGCTGATGAAAATGGTAATATCACTAGAAATAAAGCTAGATTAGTTGCACAAGGATATAATCAGGAAGAAGGAATTGACTATGAAGAAACGTTTTCTCCTGTCGCAAGATTAGAAGCAATACGAATCCTATTAGCCTATGCTTGCTTTCATGATTTCAAATTATATCAAATGGATGTTAAAAGTGCATTTTTAAATGGGTTTATTAAAGAAAATGTTTATGTTGAACAACCTCCCTTGTTTATACACGAACAATTTCCAGACCATGTTTATAAACTTAAAAAGGCTTTATACGGTTTAAAACAAGCACCTCGTGCTTGGTATGATCATTTAAAAAGTTATTTAATCGACTCTGGTTTTGAAATTGGAAAGGTTGATCAAACTCTTTTTATTAAGAAAAAGAAACATGATATTTTAATTGTTCAAATTTATGTAGATGATATTATTTTTGGATCAACTAATGATAAATTATGTCAAGAATTTTCTAAAATAATGACAAATGAATTTGAGATGTCTCACATGGGAGAATTAACATATTTTCTTGGACTTCAAATTAAACAAGTTAATAATGGCATTTTTATAAATCAAGAAAAATATTGTAATAATTTAATTAAACGTTTTGGTATGGAAAATACTTCTGCCAAACCAACTCCTATGAGTACAACCATACATCTTGAAAAATATGAAAACGGCAAGAGTGTAGACCAAAAATTATATCGTAGTATGATTGGATCTTTATTATATTTAACCGCTAGTAGACCCGATATAATGATGAGTGTTTGTTTGTGTGCACGATTTCAAGCAGATCCTAAAGAATCACACATTAGAGCAGTGAAACGTATTTAACGTTATCTCAACAAAACCAAAGATTTTGGACTATTCTATCCAAAAGAATGTCCCTTTGAATTAGTTTCATATAGTGATGCTGATTTTGGAGGAAGTCGGATGGATATAAAAAGTACTAGTGGGACTTGTCACTTCATTGGACGGTCTCTAGTATCTTGGTTTAGTAAGAAACAAAATTGCGTATCACTTTTTACTTGTGAAGCAGAATATATATCTGCAGCTTTGGCATGTGCTCAAGTAATTTATATGCAACAAACTCTTCAAGATTTTGTTTTTAAATTATCTAAATCAACAATTTTCTGTGATAATTCAAGTGCTATTAATTTATCTAAAAATCCAGTAAATCATTCACGGACAAAACATATTGATATTCGTCATCATTTTCTTCGTGATAATATTGAAAAAGTTTTAATCAATCTAGAATTCGTATCTTCGGAAAATCAATCAGCAGATATTTTTACCAAACCATTAAATGAAAACACTTTTGTAAAATTGAGACGAGAACTTGGAATCATCTCATTCAAAAATTTATGAAGTTTACTTCAACTCATTTCTGTTTTTATTTAAAGGTTAATATAAACTTGGTTTTTGTCCTCACATTTTTCTTCTGGTTAAAATTAAATTATTCTACATTTAATCTTAACTATTCATTGTTTAGCCTTCAGTTTTATATATAAATTCTTTCATTCAGAAGAAAACTTTCATTCAGCTTATTTCAAATAAAAAGGTGAAAGAAGAAAATCAATTATGTTTTTTAATTTTGCATTATTCATATATACCATGGCCAGTTCATCTTCAGATGAGCCTTCCTATTCATCTGGATATTCTTCAATTGACTTTGAAACACCTAGTTCTGGGTCTTCCGAACTTCCAACTCCAACTCCAGCCTATATTCCGATATGTCCACCACAAAGTCATCATACGGGATATACGCCAGAAAATAAACGCACGCGAAGAAATTTATTTCCATCTCCAACTACTAACGAAAAGATAGATGACTTACATCACTATCAGAGGGAAACACTTAATCTTCAGCGTGAAATGTATTTTGAGCAAAAGAGTCATGGTAGAAGACTCAGTTTTCTTGAACGTTGTGCTGCAAAAATATGTGGTTCATCTCTGATCAACACAAATGCACATATTCATTCACCTCAACGTCCTCATGTTTCTCCAAATTCTTGGGAACGTCAACCTCAGTTAACGCCAAATAAACCATTTGACGATAACAGTCAATTTGAATTACATAATGAAAAGTCTCCAAAATCTCCAAAAACTCCGAAGACTTCAAAATAAAGTGTATATATATATATATATATATGAGATTTATGATTGTAATTTTTTTTATGCATGTCTTTTAAAAATTATATGTATATGGTTATTCTTACATATTAGATATCTTAAAAGGGTTGAAATACAGCCTAACAGACATCTAATAAGTATTAACAGACGTTTGAGTTTAATACAAAAAGTCTTAAATTCTCTGTTCCTATTTGAGCCGTCTGAAAATTATGTCACAGACGTCTGTAATATAATTTAGACGTCTGTAACAAAAATTTTAGACGTCTAAATTTAGTTCAAAATGTTTTTTACTCTCTGTTTCAAATTTAACCCTCTGAGCCGTCTGAAGAAATCATGTCAGCCGTCTGTCATAACATTTAGACGTCTTTTGTAAATTCAAGCCGTCTAAATTCTATTGATTATTCCAAATTGCTTTTAATTTCTACAGAACATCAGACGTCTGATTTTTTTTAGCCATCTGAAACCCTGTTAGACAGAAAACCTTATAAATCAAACCAACGGCCTCCTTTCTTCAAAACGACTATTCATTCAATCTTCTCTCAAAATCGAAATTCAAAACCCTAGCCTTCTTCAAAAACAATGGCGCCCAAATCAAAAACCAAGAAACAAAAAGGGGATTCTTCTCAACAAGCTCCTCATATTCTCCCTACAGAAGATCAAATTGCCGCTTGGCTCTACCATGAACCCTGAAGTATGGCTCGTTACAAACATCTATCTAGATGCCAAAGTCGAAGAGAATGCACGAGAGATGAAGAATGTCAAAACAATTCTTCGTCGATTGTGGAAAAATTCTCATGGATCTTCTCCTCCTCCCTCTCCAACTTGGGGAGACTGCTGAAAGAAGATGATTTCTTTTGGTTTGTCCTTTGGTCCAAAAACTTCAGGTTCATAAAATTCTGTAATTTTTTGTGTGGCTTTTAAAACTTATGTGTTGTTGTTTGTATAATTTACTATGTATCTCTGAAACATTTGGTTCACTGTGTTTTGGTTAAACTAATGCTCTGTCCTGAAAAATTGATTTGTTTTTATCATCTTGGTACACACTTGGTTGATCAACTATGTATTTGTAATGACCCTAAAATAAAATAAAAATAAAATGAAAAATATACATTTATATTAAGAAATTCTGAAATTATAAAATATATATAATGCATTAAAACAGAAAAAAAAATTGGCAATAAATAAAATTTGCATGGGAGCTTCTGTTTGATAAAATGCAAGGGATTAAGGTGATTAAAAGAAAAATTGGAACTCAAAATAAATATAGCTCTATGTCCAAAGAATTATATAAATACATACATTAATATATATATGGAGTGTTTTCTGTTTTATTTAAAGATAGAATAAGATGAAGTTTAATAAAAAGGTTTACATGTCTTATAATTGTGCTAAAAATAATTAGCATAATATATGTGATTTTTATTTAAATATAGAAGGAGTTACTGATTTGACAAAGAGGCAGAAATATATATATATACATACAGAATCAAATAAAAATTTCCATATCTTATATTTATTTCAAGCAAATAATATGGGTGAATGATTTTTACATTACATAATAAGGTATGATAGTATGCATGATTGAATGGAGATAATAGATAGGTAGAAAATACAAAGGAGATTTTCAGATTCCTTAAACTTATAAAAAGAAATAATAAACCGAGGGTCACATGCATATGGAATGAGTAGAAAAGAGTCATGAAAATAGTATTGAGTGTTTAAAAATGCATGATCCCCGAAATAACTAATTAAAGTAACCTAATGTGTGCATTTCCAATTTATGACCACACAGGAATATGATATGTACATGAACATCTAAGGGTATCAGGGGAATTACCCATTTTCTTAAACCCTAGAATGGATTTATAAATAACTGCACATAACCAAATCCACCATTCTCTCGGGATCAAAACAAAAATAAAATAAACTAGGAGAAACACTAACTTGAGGCTTTGGGGGATTTGCTGTTCAAAGGATTAAGGCAGTGAAAGGAAAACATTAGGTGAGTATTTATCCTTTGTATGCAATGGCATTAAGTCCTATTGCAGGCATCCTAAAATATTATGAGTCATTTAAATCTCTGAAATGATTTGTTATGGGTGATATGGATGTTTGTTTGTGCATTTTTGATTGGAGCATTAATCTGTAAGTGGGCTTTTAGAGTTAACATGTTTTGAGCATTCTTGTTCTATCTTATCATCATTAAACATGGATATAGATTAAATAGGGGAACATGGGGTTGAACCAGAAAATATACAAGCAGTTATATCTTTCTGAAATATGAATGAAAGAAAAACTAAATTGGTCACTTGGGAGTTAGTCAATGATCTGCTTACTTCAGGTGGGAGCAAGTATATGCATGGTGCAACTGCACCCTGAGGCCTTTGTGTGTTGGAATAATTTAAACAACCTGGGAGTTTCCTTCACAATGCATACATAGTGTTCATTTGACAAGGAGATGTAGACCATAAAATGAATAAGGAATGGGATTTATAAATTTGGGTTATGAATATCTAGACAGGGAGTTAAATTAATCAGGATTAATGTGATGTTCTGGTTAGTTGCTGGGTGAAAATTTGGAGTATAAAACCTGAGTTTACTTATCTAGATTTGGGGAGAATGAATTAAGAATTGTACATATGTTTATTTTAACTGTTTGCTGTGTATTGTTTAAATAGATGAATGTGTTTGTATCACTTTGTATGAACCAAAACATGCTAAGTATAAAAATCTGTTAAACTAGGAAAGCACTGCAAGATTATCAAAAAAAAATTATGAATATGTATACAAAATTGATAAATGCTCATACCAGTGAAAACTAACCCTTTTGGTTTCCCTTGCAATCATCTGGGTGTCTCATTAAAATTGGGGCAGCTCAGTGATTTGCTTGCAGGAAGATGAAGTTGGCTTGATGAATGAAGATGGCAATTAGCTGCTAGTATAAATAAAAGAAACCAGTTTTAAAAATCTGTAGTTACTTTGTAATGAATTTATTAGTCAAATTTTATGTTGTAACTGAAGTTTCTTGTAAGGAGATTACTAAGTATTTGGGTTGAAAACATGTACTTAAGTAAAACCTGTTGTGAGTGATCATTGATGATGTTTGGTTAACTACCAATTTCTTTTATGAATGTCTGATTTGGAGAAAAATAAGGAGATAGACATATCATATACATATGATATGTGCATATATATTTGATCTCTGATTTTTATTGCTTATATTTTGTCTTAAGGAAATTAAACAGCTAAGGGGGTTGGTTTTTGAAATGAACTCTCAAAATTTTAGTAGGATATTCAAGTGAAATGAATTTGTGCATGGCAGGTAAGTGATACTGGCATGTGCATGAATTCTGGAAATTTGTATGTAATTGAGTATTTAAATTTCAAATAGAACTATGAGAGCAGTAGACCTGAAAGATACTGAATTTTGAATAATTGATTGAATACATATAATAATGCATTTCCAGAAACTTAAACTAGGCATAAACATGCTTGGGATTAGGAGTAGGACTTTGTAGAAGTTTGTTAATATAAGGGATATGGGTTTGCAAGTGGTAAAAGAGGGACTATGGCCGGCCTAGATGGCCATGAGTCAAACCCTTGGAGCCTGGAACCACTTCATTTCAATTAATGAAGTGTAAGTGCTTCTGGGACAAATCAAAGAAAACACCAAGCAGCCCTTAAATAACACCAAGTAGATCCAATAAATCACCAAGAATGTAAGTTTGCACCATATTAAACTTAAAAATGCTAAAAGTCCTCATCCATTCAACCTGAAATGATAAATGGAAATTAGATCCAATATCCATGCCTGCAAGCATAATTTGTAAGTAATTTCATGCAAATACTTGATAACTATCATGAGGTCAAGTAAATGCTATTTTAGTGTTAATAGAATTATTTAGGCAAACAAATATATATAAGTCAAATAAATATATATAAGTGTTATAATTTGCCAAAATGTACCTCTGGCAGTAGAACAAGACTTAGAAAAGAAATAAGTGGCTATGTCAATAGCTTGTATGGTATTTTGATATCTATTTGATTTAAATTCCCTCTGAAAAAAAATAATAATAAAGAAACAATTGTATATCATCAAATATATAATTGACTTAATTTGTTTGTACACTGATATGATTATATTGGTAAAACCAGGGTCTTGGGAAAAATATTTGGAAATTATATAAATATTCAAATATAAAAGTAATGAGGTTTAGTGGTGAATTCCTCTTGAATGTAAAAAAAAAAATCTATGTGTTATAGAGTGAGGGACAACACAGTTGGTATCAGAGCCATGTTTTAAATAACATAGTAAATGTTGTTGTATGCATATGGATGTTTGAATGCATTGTTTGAATTATTGGTGTTGAATGCTTTTTGTTTTATGTCAAAAAAATATATATGTGTGTACATGTGATACATGCACAGTGTGCACAGAAATAAAAATGAACCAAGTAAAGACACCAAAAATTGATAAAGGTAAATAAACTAACATAAAAATCATATTTATAGCATTATCTTAGGACCAAGGCATCACACAGGTGCAGGATCATCACGTGAGTCACCTGTGATGAGCATGGAGGATTTTGTGAGAGCTTTAAGGGATGGAATGGCACCAAGGCAAGACAATCCTCATGAGGAACTCTCCAAACTGCTTAAGACATGTACCACTTTGGGAGGAAAGGATTTTGAAGGTACTGAAGGAGCTATAGGTGTTCAAACTTGGATAAGAACTATGGAGAGGGTCTTCACAGATATGCAAATCAATGACCAAAGGAAGAGACAGATAGCTTCAAGGAAATTGAAGGGGGTTGCACTGGATTGGTGGGAAGTTGTGATAGCAGGAAGACAAGAGGATACTATCACTTGGAATAATTTCAAGGACATGCTTGAGGCCAGATTTGTCCCAGCATCCGCCAAGGCCACACTGCTAGAAGACTTTATTAGATTAAGGCAAGGAAGCATGAGTGTGAATGAATACACTCAGAAGTTTGAAGCATTATCCAAGTATGGAATGGTGTTAATAGGGAATGCAGAAGCAAAGAATGCAAGGTACATTCAAGGCTTGAACCCTAGTCTGTCAAGGGCAATGTTGCCATACAAGGACAAAACTTTGATCAGGTAATTGATCTAACACTCTCATTTGAGCAACATGACACTGCAAGGGAGAAATTCAGGAATATGAAGCTCAATAAGAAGAAGGGTGGTCAGAACAAAGTGCAACCTTATGACAAGAGAAATGCAAGTAAAGGAGTTAAGAAAGGGGAAGGAGCAATAGCACCTGAAAGCAAGAAATTCACTCATTGTTTTAATTGTGGAAAAGCTGGACATTATAGTAACCAATGCCCTGACCCTAAAATACCTAGAGGAGGCTGCTATAATTGTGGAAAGATGGGTCATCTCAAGAAGGATTGCCCAGAAACCAATAGGGGAACAGCAAGGGTAGGAGCTTTGGCAGCAGGTAACACTGGGAATGTTGGGCAACTTGAAGGTATAATTTTTATTCATACCCAACCAATACCAGTAATATATGACACGGGTGCCTCACATTCACTAATATCTCTGGAAATTACAAAGAAATTAGCACTTGCATGTGTTTCTATTGATCAGCCCTTAATTGTACACAGTCCCATAGGGAGTCATTGTATGTTAGGGATGAAGTGTATGGGTCTGAAATTAATTATAGGGGGTTATGAATTTAATTCAGACTTATATACCTTAAATTATCCTAGTATTGGGATTATTTTGGGGGTAGATTGGTTAATGAGAAATAAAGCAATTTTAAATTTAGAAAATCTTACTATTTCTTTGGAGACAAATGAAGGCAAAAGAATTACCATCTTAAGTGAAATAGCAAAGAATACATGTTTTAATAAAATTTGGAGTATTAATGAAGTTCAAAAGGAATTAAAAATAGAGGAAATCCCAGTAGTCAATGGATATATAGATGTGTTTGGAGAAGTGAAGGGAATTCCTCAAAATAGACCAGTTGAATTTAAAATAAAATTAATGCCAGGAACAAATCCAATCATTAAGTAGCCTTATAGAATGGGTCCAAAAGAGTTGGTAGAATTAAAACATCAACTAGAAGAATTAGAAGAGAAAGGATTCATAAGATCAAGTAGTTCCAGTTGGGGTTCCCTAGTGCTTTTTGTTAAGAAGCATGATGGAACAATGAGGATGTGTGTGGATTACAGGGATTTAAATAAGGTGACCATCAAGAATAAGTACCCACTGCCTAGAATAGATGATCTATTTGACCAATTGCATGAAGCTAAAATATTTTCAAGGCTAGACTTAGCCTCTGGATTTCACCAAATGAAAGTTGCAGAGGAAAGCATTGAGTACACCGCCTTTAACACAAGGTATGGCCTTTATGAATTTCTAGTAATGCCATTTGGTTTGACCAATGCTCCCTCCTATTTTGTAGACTTGATGAATAGAATTTTTAGAGACTTTTTGGATAAGTTTGTCTTGGTATTTATAGATGACATATTAATTTATTCAAAGACAGAAAATGATCATGCCATGCACCTACATTTAGTATTATCCAGACTTAGAGAACATGAATTAAAAGGCAAGTATTCAAAGTGTACATTTTGGCAACATGAAGATAAGTTTGTCTTGGTATTTATAGATGACATATTAATTTATTCAAAGACAGAAAATGATCATGCCATGCACCTACATTTAGTATTATCCAGACTTAGAGAACATGAATTAAAAGCCAAGTATTCAAAGTGTACATTTTGGCAACATGAAGTGAAATTCTTAGGACACATAGTGTCACAGCAGGGAGTAAGTGTAGATCCAAGCAAGGTCATTGCAGTTCAAACATGGAGTAGACCCAAGACAGTGACTGAGGTGAGGTCATTCTTAGGTTTGACAGGGTACTATAGGAGGTTCATCAAGGATTTTTCAAGAATAGCAGCACCAATGACCAAACTAACCAAGAAGAACCAACCATATGTGTGGACTGAGCAGTGTGAACAAGCTTTTGAGAAATTGAAACAAGCATTGGTGGAAGCTCCTGTCCTACAAATCCCAGAAGCAAATGAAGGAATGGTTGTATACACTGATGCTAGTGGGTCTGGGTTAGGTGCAGTGCTTATGCAACATGGCAAGGTGGTGGCATATGCGTCAAGACAGCTTAAACCCAATGAAACCAAATATTCAACTCATGATCTAGAATTAGCTGCAATAGTGTTTGCACTAAAACTATGGAGGCATTATTTTCTTGGGGCAAAATTTGAATTATCCACAGATCATCAAGCATTGAAATATTTATTTTCTCAAAAAGATTTAAATATGAGGCAAGCAAGGTGGTTGGAGTTTCTAGCTGCATATGATTTAGATATTTTGTACACTCCTGGAAAAGCTAATAGAGTGGCAGATGCTTTGAGCATAAATCATGTTAGATTAGCCAGTTTGATGATTGATGAATTTAAAAACCTTGCAGTGCTTGGGGAGGCAGATATATACAGCAAGGATGAAGTGAATTTTAAAGAACATGGTGATATGGTGGAGTATGGTACATTGGGAATAATCACAGTGAAGTCTAATCTGGTGGATAAAATTGGTGGCATGCAAGACCAAGATAAAAATTTGAATGAAAAGAAGGAAATGTTACTTAGCAACCTTGAGTTGGAAAATTTAAAAATAGATTCCAAGGGTTATTTGAGGAAAAATGATAAGCTTTGTGTACCAGACCTTGCAGAGTTGAAGGAAGAAATCATGAATGAGCATCACAAGACCAAGTACACCATACACCCTGGTGGTACTAAAATGTATCATGATTTAAAAAGAAGCTACTGGTGGCCAGGAATGAAGCAAGCAGTGGCAAGATATGTGGCAAAGTGTTTCACATGTCAACAAATTAAAGCAGACCACCAAAAGCCTTCTGGCATGTTGCAACCTTTGGAGGTACCTCAGTGGAAATGGGAAAGTATTTCCATGGATTTTGTGGATGGTTTGCCTAGAACTAAGAAAGGCAATGATAGTATATGGGTAATCGTCGATAGACTAACCAAATCAGCTCACTTTGTCCCTGTCAGGTCAGATAGAAATGCACATAGGCTTGCACAATTATTTATTAAGGAAGTGGTGAGGCTACATGGTATACCCAAGACTATTGTAAGTGATAGAGACACTTTGTTCACCTCAAGATTTTGGGAAAGCTTCCAAGAAGCAATGGGAACACAACTTTGTTTAAGCACTGCCTACCATCCTCAAAGTGATGGGCAAACAGAGATAGTGAATAAAATATTGGAAGATTTACTTAGAGCATGTGTGCTTGATTTTGGGGGTAATTGGGAGGATCATATTCACTTGGCAGAATTTACTTACAACAATAGCTATCAATCAACAATAGGAATGGCTCCCTTTGAAGCCTTGTATGGGAGACCCTGCATGTCTCCTGCCTGTTGGTTGGAAGCAGGAGAGGGTGTAATATTGGGGCCAGATCATGTTAAAGAAACTTCCAACATGATTGAATTAGTTAGGCATAGAATGAAGGCAGCACAATCAAGACAGAAGTCTTATGCAGATAGAAAGAGAAAGCCAATGGAGTTTGAAGTAGGAGAGCATGTTTTTCTGAAGGTATCACCAATGAAGAAGGTGTTCAGGTTTGGGAAATCTGGTAAGCTATCACCAAGATTTGTAGGACCATATGAAATTATGCAAAGAATTGGTGCTATGGCCTACAGACTTAAGTTGCCTGAGGAGTTAAGTGGTGTGCATCCAGTATTTCATGTTTCTCAATTGAGAAAATGGGTGCATGATGAAGGAGCAATTCTGGAGTCACCTACTCAAATTCAAGTCCAAAAGAATTTGGTTTATACAAATGAACCAGTAGGGATAGTTGCCAAGGAAGAGAAAAAGTTGAGGAACAAGGTGATCAAACTGGTAAAAATTCAATGGAGCTTGGACACTAATGATAGTACATGGGAGGTTGAAGATAAAATGAGGGCTAAATACCCCAATTTGTTTACTGATGGAGAGGTATGTTTAAGCAGCTTATGATGATTTTTCTAAAATATTCTTATATATTGTTTGCTTTCATAAACTGTGAGTATGGGGTTATGGAGTTAAAACAGGCTATAGATTAGTGTTTTTTTAATTGGAGAAAAATTATGGGGACATAATTCCTTTAAGGGGGAGGGCATGTAATGACCCTAAAATAAAATAAAAATAAAATGAAAAATATACATTTATATTAAGAAATTCTTAAATTATAAAATATATATAATGCATTAAAACAGAAAAAACAAAATTTGGCAATAAATAAAATTTGCATGGGAGCTTCTGTTTGATAAAATGCAAGGGATTAAGGTGATTAAAAGAAAAATTGGAACTCAAAATAAATATAGCTCTATGTCCAAAGAATTATATAAATACATACATTAATATATATGGAGTGTTTTCTGTTTTATTTAAAGATAGAATAAGATGAAGTTTAATAAAAAGGTTTACATGTCTTATAATTGTGCTAAAAATAATTAGCATAATATATGTGATTTTTATTTAAATATAGAAGGAGTTACTGATTTGACAAAGAGGCAGAAATATATATATATACATACAGAATCAAATAAAAATTTCCATATCTTATATTTATTTAAAGCAAATAATATGGGTGAATGATTTTTACATTACATAATAAGTTATGATAGTATGCATGATTGAATGGAGCTAATAGATAGGTAGAAAATACAAAGGAGATTTTCAGATTCCTTAAACTTATAAAAAGAAATAATAAACCGAGGGTCACATGCATATGGCATGAGTAGAAAAGAGTCATGAAAATAGTATTGAGTGTTTAAAAATGCATGATCCCCGAAATAACTAATTAAAGTAACCTAATGTGTGCATTTCCAATTTATGACCACATAGGAATATGATATGTACATGAACATCTAAGGGTATCAGGGGAATTACCCATTTTCTTAAACCCTAGAATGGATTTATAAATAACTGCACATAACCAAATCCACCATTCTCTCGGGATCAAAACAAAAATAAAATAAACTAGGAGAAACACTAGCTTGAGGCTTTGGGGGATTTGCTGTTCAAAGGATTAAGGCAGTGAAAGGAAAACATTAGGTGAGTATTTATCCTTTGTATGCAATGGCATTAAGTCCTATTGCAGGCAGCCTAAAATATTATGAGTCATTTAAATCTCTGAAATGATTTGTTATGGGTGATATGGATGTTTGTTTGTGCATTTTTGATTGGAGCATTAATCTGTAAGTGGGCTTTTAGAGTTAACATGTTTTGAGCATTCTTGTTCTATCTTATCATCATTAAATATGGATATAGATTAAATAGGGGAACATGGGGTTGAACCAGAAAATATACAAGCAGTTATATCTTTCTGAAATATGAATGAAAGAAAAACTAAATTGGTCACTTGGGAGTTAGTCAATGATCTGCTTACTTCAGGTGGGAGCAAGTATATGCATGGTGCAACTGCACCCTGAGGCCTTTGTGTGTTGGAATAATTTAAACAACCTGGGAGTTTCCTTCACAATGCATACATAGTGTTCATTTGACAAGGAGATGTAGACCATAAAATGAATAAGGAATGGGATTTATAAATTTGGGTTATGAATATCTAGACAGGGAGTTAAATTAATCAGGATTAATGTGATGTTCTGGTTAGTTGCTGGGTGAAAATTTGGAGTATAAAACCTGAGTTTACTTATCTAGATTTGGGGAGAATGAATTAAGAATTGTACATATGTTTATTTTAACTGTTTGCTGTGTATTGTTTAAATAGATGAATGTGTTTGTATCACTTTGTATGAACCAAAACATGCTAAGTATAAAAATCTGTTAAACTAGGAAGGCACTGCAAGATTATCAAAAAAAAATTATGAATATGTATACAAAATTGATAAATGCTCATACTAGTGAAAACTGACCCTTTTGGTTGCCCTTGCAATCATCTGGGTATCTCATTAAAATTGGGGCAGCTCAGTGATTTGCTTGCAGGAAGATGAAGTTGGCTTGATGAATGAAGATGGCAATTAGCTGCTAGTATAAATAAAAGAAACCAGTTTTAAAAATCTGTAGTTGCTTTGTAATGAATTTATTAGTCAAATTTTATGTTGTAACTGAAGTTTCTTGTAAGGAGATTACTAAGTATTTGGGTTGAAAACATGTACTTAAGTAAAACCTGTTGTGAGTGATCATTGATGATGTTTGGTTAACTACCAATTTCTTTTATGAATGTCTGATTTGGAGAAAAATAAGGAGATAGACATATCATATACATATGATATGTGCATATATATTTGATCTCTGATTTTTATTGCTTATATTTTGTCTTAAGGAAATTAAACAGCTAAGGGGGTTGGTTTTTGAAATGAACTCTCAAAATTTTAGTAGGATATTCAAGTGAAATGAATTTGTGCATGGCAGGTAAGTGATACTGGCATGTGCATGAATTCTGGAAATTTGTATGTAATTGAGTATTTAAATTTCAAATAGAACTATGAGAGCAATAGACCTGAAAGATACTGAATTTTGAATAATTGATTGAATACATATAAGAATGCATTTCCAGAAAACTTAAACTAGGCATAAACATGCTTGGGATTAGGAGTAGGACTTTGTAGAAGTTTGTTAATATAAGGGATATGGGTTTGCAAGTGGTAAAAGAGGGACTATGGCCGGCCTAGATGGCCATGAGTCAAACCCTTGGAGCCTGGAACCACTTCATTTCAATTAATGAAGTGTAAGTGCTTCTGGGACAAATCAAAGAAAACACCAAGCAGCCCTTAAATAACACCAAGTAGATCCAATAAATCACCAAGAATGTAAGTCTGCACCATATTAGACTTAAAAATGTTAAAAGTCCTCATCCATTCAACCTGAAATGATAAATGGAAATTAGATCCAATATCCATGCCTGCAAGCATAATTTGTAAGTAATTTCATGCAAATACTTGATAACTATCATGAGGTCAAGTAAATGCTATTTTAGTGTTAATAGAATTATCTAGGCAGATAAATATATATAAGTCAAATAAATATATATAAGTGTTATAATTTGCCAAAATGTACCTCTGGCAGTAGAACAAGACTTAGAAAAGAAATAAGTGGCTATGTCAATAGCTTGTATGGTATTTTGATTTCTATTTGATTTAAATTCCCTCTGGAAAAAAATAAAATAAAGAAACAATTGTATATCATCAAATATATAATTGACTTAATTTGTTTGTACACTGATATGATTATATTGGTAAAACCAGGGTTTTGGGAAAAATATTTGGAAATTATATAAATATTCAAATATAAAAGTAATGAGGTTTAGTGGTGAATTCCTCTTGAATGTAAAAAAAAATCCATGTGTTATAGAGTGAGGGGCACCACAGTATTGTCTACATTTCTTATCTATTTTGTGATATTCATGTTCTAACATTTTTTTTACACTCCTGTTACATTCAGTTTTAACACATATATTTTTCTTATTCACAGTTTTGTCACCCTTTAGTACAAACTTTTAATGTGTATTACTATCTCTTTATATCTCACACCCCCTATAACTTTTTTTGTTAATGACAAAGGGGGAGAAATAATAACATTTCTGCTATATAAACTGGTCATATTGACAAGGGGAGCAAAAGGTATGGTTATACTAACCGTTGAATTATATAGTTGTCATGATCAAAAAGGGGGAGAATGTTGGAACCTGCCTTCTTTGATTTTAATGCAACAACTATATATTTCAACCTATATACTATGATGTCAAATATTCTTGCAGGAATCTACAAAGAGAAGCTATTATCATATCATCAACAAAGATCAAGTTCTCAAATTTTATTATTTCTAAGTTAAATATTCTTGTACAATCTCTGATATGATGATAAAACACACACACACACAAATATACTTTTGAAAATCATGTTCTAAAATAATAAATATCTTTAATTATTTAAAGATATAAAAAGGTATTTTCAAAATTATATAATATCTCAAGTTCAGAAGTGCTAAAACAAAGGAAGGAACAAAACAGTACAGGTTTAGACGTCTGTAGTTTTATCTAGCCGTCTGACATCAATGTCAGACGTCTAAAGATAAAATAACAGACGTCTGAACCCTCAGTATAAAGTACTTCTATTTCTGTATGAAAGAGACGTCTGTCAATTTAATAACAGACGTTTGTCATCATAGACAGACGTCTGAATTAAATAACAGATGTCTGAAATGACCGATTTTTGTTTCTTCTATTTTTTGTATTTTTAACCTTAGTCAGACATCTGTCACTTTTCTCTCAGACATCTGAACTTGACGAACTGAAGCATCTCTTCATGAAATATCAAATTCTGAAGAGTTGTCTTCTTCATCAAGAGTTGCACTTCTTCTAATGGTTGCAACTATTAAATTAAAACTATTCAATACTATAAATAGAGATGAAAATCCACTATTTCAACAACCAATTCTTTCTATCTATACTTGCTTTGTATTATCATAATCACAAGCGATTTTCAATCCCTACTTCCTATAAATTGCACGTTCAAATCATCATATCAAGAAGATTATAGGAAGGGTGTACAACATTGACTATATTCGTGTTATTCAAAGAACACACAAGTCAAGAAACAATTTACCAAATTGTATTTGAAGTCCTATTCGGTTGCTTAGGCAGAAAAGTCTTGTTCGGTTGCTCAGGCGGTGTAATACCTGTTCCTCCGGGTTAAGTGAGGGTTATTCGAGGAATTCCAGAAGGAGTCTGGGACTGGACGTAGAACGGGAAGTTCGAACCAGTATAAAAATCTCTGGTGTCATTTTTATTACTGCTATTTACTATTATTTATAATTCCGCACTTGCTAGACTAGTTTATACTATATTATCGATCCATATACACTTTCAAACTGATCCTAATGGTTTTGCGGGCTCACCAATAACTTATCTTACTCTATATATTCCTTTTACCTATGACAAAGTCCTACACACTAGAATTTTAGACTTATATTAACTAGGAGATACTAGCTAAAGTATAGGGCGCGACCCCATACCAGTCTCATCTGTTATTCTAATATCGAGTCATTTACTTAGGGCCAACTACCCCATCAAATTTTCCTTGAAAACGTTTCTTTCAAATTGATTTAACCCTATAAATCATACTTAAATAAGGAAAATATACCCTATTCTTTAATCAAATCACTATGCCATGTTATCTATACTCTACACAAAGCATTGTTGATGAAAACATTGAAAGTACCTTTTTCGATACAAGTAAACTACTTTACTTTATTACCTTAGGCCGAAAGACCAAAACATACCTGTCTAAACCATTTACAATAGACCTTTCGAAAACATTGAAAGAGTCCTTTTGAAAGCTTTATAAAACCTTAGACAACCTCTTTTCAAAACACTTTAAACATGCCTTTCGAAAACATTGGAAACCCTCCATTTAAACACTAAGGTAAACCTTTTGAAAACATTAGGAACCACCTCATAGAAACCCTTATCATATACCTTTCGAAAGCATTAAGTCCTTTACATAAATCAAACCTTTCGAAAGTATTGGGTTCAAGTAAAAATACATGGAACATAGTTTCAAAACCATTTAAAACCATTCCTTTCGAAACCTTTGGGTTTAACTTTCAAAATCTCAAAAGGGTCTTAAAAGAACTAAGTCGAAAGCAACTCTTTCGAAAGCAATTTCCTAAGTAAAAGAAGTGGATGGTGTCGAAACCAATCCCTTCGAAAGCATTGGAGAAGCAGCTCAGGGTTTAAAGCGAAAGAACCCTTTCGAAGGCATTGCTTTGAAAAGTAGAATGCGGCAGCAGGAGTTTCGACCCCTTCGAAAGCATTTTCTTAAAGCAAAAGACGGCAACCTCTTTTGAAACCTTCCTTTATAACAATTGACCAAGTCGAAAGCTATCTCATTCAAAAGCGTTCTTTTCGAAAGCAAAGTAAGCGCATTTCCTTTGAAAGCCAAACAAGGTCTCTACCCCTTCGAAAGCCCTATTTCGACTCTATACCTTTCACCTATCTCCAATACACTACGCACTAAGTCTTTGATACCATGTGCATTGGTTTTGAACTGGCTGGAAGCAGAAGTATGTAGTCGAAAGGTGCTGCCGAAAGTGGCGAAACAGCAAACACTTGTAAAACTGATTTTTAACTTTATAAAGTAATTCTGTTTCAACTAACCTGCGTATTTGTCATCATATAATTGATTACCAATTTCTTTTCCAAAATATTTTCTAAAATTAGTGTCGAATTTCAGATATCAACAATTTAAAATATTTACAAATTGCCCCTTCTCCTTTTATAAACATGTAAAACATTTAAGTCACATACCTTAAATAATTTTATATACTTATTAAAACACTTAGGAAAGTTCTACTAAAATTCCCATAGATTATTTTTAATATGTTTTCTAACATATTTAAATTTCTAACCCAAAGCTAGTAATAGCCGTAATTAATTTTAAACCCAATTAACCATTTTCTTCACTAGAAAATTCATAATAAATCCACATTAATTTAGAAACTTATGAAACTTGAAACCCAACCCTAAAGTAATATTTCTGATCTTATATCAAAATCGCAAGGCATTTGGATGTCATTAATAGGTTTTTCAAGCTAAACCTTAATATATGATCTATAGTATAAATCATCAATAAGCATATATATCCTTTTAAACAATCAAAACATGACAAATCATTTCCAAAATAAATGTAGATCTCATCTAAAACCGAAAATAATAAAATGAGATGTAACCTATTAGTCGTCTTAAGCTTGTGATTAAGGAGTTTGAGATTTGCTTCTTGAATTATATTGATTAAGCTTCCTTCCTCTTGATTTTAGCTTATCTTTCTCTTGCTTTCTCCTGATGGTGGGTGGTTCTCTTCTTAGATTTAGTTTTTTTATGAACGTGTAAAATGAAAGTGGCATGAAGATTTTAAGGTATATGAATATAATTTATTCCTATTTTTCCCTTATCTATTACCTTTACTTATTCCATTTTAATTCCCCTTAGTTCATTTGTTTAAATTGGCACAACTACCCTCTAATCACACAAATTTCAATTCCTTAACCATTTACATTTTTTTCATTTAATTTAACTAATTAAATGTCCTAAATGATGTTAACCAAAATTAGGGTCATTACAGACTCCCCTCTTTAAAGAATTTCGTCCATGAAATTACGATAAAGTAGACATCAGATCAATCATAAAGGTAAAAAATATCATGAAATAAGTCGGGATAAGTGTTTGTAATGCTGTTCTCAGCTTCCCAAATACAGTTTCTCTCGTCGTCACTCCACTGGACTTTAACTAATTTGATTGTCTTATTCCTTAGCCTTTTCTCATCTCTCGCGACTATACGAACCGGCTTTCTAACTATAGTCAAATTCGGTTCCACTACTAAATCCTTTAACATAGTTGGTGCTATAGTAGTCTCTGGATCTCGAATACACTTCCTTAGATGACAAATATGAAAAACATCGTGGACTCCTGTCAAACTGTTCAAGAACTCTACCCTATATGCGAGTTTCCCAATCTTTTCTACAATAGGAAATGGTCCAACGAATCTCGGTGCCAATTTTTCTGATTTTCCAAATTGGATTACTCCTTTCATTGCTGATACTTTGACGAAAAATTGATCTCCAATTGAGAACTCTAAGTCTTTCCATCTTCTATCAGCATAACTCTTCTGTCTAGACTAAGCTTCCTTCATTCTAGCACGAATGAACTCAATCTTTTTTTGAGCTTCTCAAACCAAATCCGGACCAAGAAATAACCTATCCTCGATCTCTAACCAACAAACCAGATATTTGCATGGCCTTCCATACAAAGCTTCAAACGGTGCCATCCCTATATTAGCTTGATAACTGTTGTTATACAACAACTTGACTAAATGTAGATGATCTTCCCATGATCCTTCAAAATCTAGTGCATAAGCTCGTAAAAAATCTTCTAAGACTTTGTTAACTCTTTCTGTTTGCCCATCAGTCCGTGGATGGTAAGCAGTACTCATCTTGAGCTTGGTACCCAAAGTCTCCTGTACACTCTTCCAAATGTCACTAGTGAATAAGGAATCTCTATCACTTACTATACTACTCAGAATTCCATGCAATATAACTACATTCTTCATAAATAACTTAGCTAAAACAGGTGTCGTCCTAGTTGACTTAACTGGAATGAAATGGGCGCTCCTGGTCAATCTATCCACTAAAATCCATATGCTTTCATTTCCTCTATTCGACCTTGGCAACCCGTCTATAAAATCCATCGAAATAAAATCCCTTTTCTAAATTGGAACATCTAAAGGCTAAAGTAACCCACTAGGTTTCTGATGTTCGGCTTTTACCTATTGGCAGTTCAAACACTATTTCACAAATAAGCCTACGTCTATTTTCATACCTTCCCAGAAGAAACTTCTCTTCATGTCCTGATACATCTTAGTTCCTCCCGGATGAATGATGAACTTCAAACGATGGCCTTCTTCAAGCACTTCCTTCCTAATGTTTCATACATTTGGAGCACACAGTCTCCCTTTTTTTCTTAACCACCCATTCTGGTCAAGGCTGAAATATTTCAAGTCATCGCTCTCTATTCCATTTCTTAACTTCCTGATCCGCTCAGCTAATACTAGATCCACATCTTGCTTAGAAGCAATCCTTTCGATCATCACCGGTCGAACTTCTAAACATGACAATATAGCAGTTTCTGTACTAGAACTACTCTTAAATCTCAACTGTACTCTGCCTGCAATCAACGCTTCTAAATCTTTCCACTCGGCTATCATTTCCAACACTGCTTTATGATGTTTTCTGCTTAGTGCATCTACAACCTTATTGCCTTTTCCTTGTGTGTACTCAATATCAAAGTCATAAGCGGCTAAAAACTCTAACCACCTCTGTTGTCTCATATTCAACTCCTTCTGAGAGAATAAATACCCTCAGTGATCTATGATTTGTATACAACTCGAATCTTTCTCCCAACGGGTAATGTCTCTATACTTTCAATGCAAAAACCACAGTAGCCAATTCCAAATTATGAGTCAGATACCTAACCTCATGCGGTCTGAGCTATCGATAAGCGTAGGCAATCACTTTACCTATTTGCATTAACATAGCTCCTAACCCTATTCCACATGCATCCGTATACACCACTAAATCTTGATTCCCTTCTAGAACAACCAACACAAATGCATTCGTCAATAAGTGTTTCAACTTCTAGAATGCCTCCTCACACTTATCAGTCCAGACGAACTTCACATCTTTTCACGTTAGCCTGGTCATCGGTGCCGCTATCCGCGAAAATCCTTAATGAACCTTCGATAGTAACCAGCTAATCTAAGAAAACTCTTTAGCTCAGCCACTATCTCGGGTCTCTTCCAATTACTCACCGCCTCGATCTTAGCCAGATCTACAAACAACCCTTTTTCTGAGACTACGTGACCAAGAAACTTTACTTCCTTCTTCCAAAAATGACACTTTGAAAATTTTGCCTTTAGTTGAAGCTGCCTTGGCATCTCAAGCACAACTCTAAGATGAAATTCATGCTCTCTTTCATCTTTAGAGTATATCAAATGTCATCTATGATACCAACACGAACCTATCGAAGTGTTCTTGGAAAATTAGATTCATCAAATCTATAAAAAATGTTGGCGCATTAGTTAGTCGGAATGGCAATACTAAGCATTCGTATGATCCATATCTGGTCCTAAACGCCGTCAAAGGAATACTATCCTCTGCCACTTTAAGCTGATGGAATCCTGTTGCCAAATCCAACTAGGAAAATACTTTGGCTCTACTCAACTAGTCGAACAAATCGTCAATTCTAGGTAATGGATATCGATTCTTCATCGTCTTCTCATTCAACTTACGATAATCGATACATAACCTTAACGATCAGTCCGGCTTCTTGGCAAACACTACGGCTGCTCCCCAATGCGAACTGCTTGGTCTGATAAAAAATTTGTCTTCCAAATCCACCAAATGCACCTTTAACTCCCTCATCTCGGTAGGTGTCATTCTACTTAGTGGTCTACTCACTGGTTCTGCTCCTAGTACTAAACCTATCCGAGACTCAATGGCTCGTTTCGGCAGCAAACCTACTACTGGTTCAAAGATGTCTGTGAATTCTCTAACGACGAAAACTCGATTCAACTCGTCTTCTATCTACACAACACCCAACAAAGCATTAACCTCAAAACTAAGGTATTCTACGGAGTATATAATCCGATCACTACTGCCAGGGTGTCTAACCGATATTTTCCTATTATGGAAAAATATCCTAGCATTGTATTTACTTAACCAATCCATACCCAAAATAATTCCGAACCCCACGAAATCAAACATATGAAAACTGCAAACAAATGTTTGAACTAACAATTCGGAATCTAAGTGGTCACATCTTATCCCAAGAGTCGCATAACCTCCTATCGGATTTGCAACCCTTAAGGAAGTAACTAGGTGTGAGGGTTCTAGGTTAAGCTTATCTACCAAACAAAGAGATATAAAAGAATGCGATGCACCAGTATCAAATAGAACGCTAACTGACATACTATGAATCATAAGCGTACCTCCCAACACAGCTTTTCCCTTTTCCTCTACTGTTGGCCTCGAGGTAGCCGGCTCCAATGGAAACACTTTGTCCTTTCCATCCTTGGCTGGCTCCTTGCACTGGTTCTTATAATGTCCAATTTGATTGCAATTGAAGCATCTAATATTCTTCTTCCCATTCACTTTCTTTCCATCTCTCGAGCGACAATCATTTGCGAAATGTCGTTTCTTGTCACATTTATAACAAACAACCTCTGCATTTCCTTTCTTAGTAGCTCCACCCTTCTGAGCTCCTTTCTTGTGGAAAAACTTCCTCTTCTGACTCTACCTTCTTTGAGCTTCCTTGGGCTTATTTCTTTCAAGAAAAGCGAGCATCTCTTCATGCCTTAATGCCACCTTAACAACAACATCGCAAGGATCCCTAATATGCGATAACATGGCCTTAGTAAGCTTAGGCTTCAACCTACGAATGAACTTTTCATTTCTCTTAATAACTATATCAACCATAGCATGGCCATATCTTGCTAACTCCTCAAACCTGGTCGCATACTCAAGCACGGTCATGTCTTCCTGCTCCAACTTAGTAAACTTCCTGAGCAGAGTAGACTTAGCAATCTCCGACATAAACCTCTCCACAAACCTTCTTTTGAACTCAGCCTAAGTCACATTCTTCTCATTAACTCCAACAATAACACTGTTCCATCAATACAGTGCTACTCCTTGCAGCTGTCTAAAAGCGAATCTCCTCTTTTGCTCATCATTGAGCCTCAAATCAGCGAAAATCCTCTAGCAATGAAGTAACCAATTTTCCACCAGAGCTTCCTTATTTCCTCCTCCAGCATTACCTCCAACTACTCCAGTAGCAACTCCCTCTTGCATCATGTTTTACAAAGAACTGATACATTGCTCCTATATCAACTTGTGGGACTCCAGCACCCATATTTATAGCTTGTACCTGACCTGGGTTCCTTCTAGTATTTGGTTTGGCACTTTATTAGTTGTGGTGCTTCTCCCACCAATGTTAACTCTTCCACTTCTAGCATCTATATTTACATTTGAGTCTTCGTAAGATACAGAAGAATAGCCTAATAGAGATGGGAGAATAGAGATAAAGCGTATACTTATATATATAATACAAGTACGTTACTATAGCGTTATCCTATACCTTGATCTTTTTCTCTAATTCCTTAGGATTATGTTTTCAAAAATTGTTTTAAGTTTGAAATTCCTTTTAAGTTGTTCATAAACTAATGCTCTGATACCAAGTTGTAACATCCCCTTTCTTGAGGCCCGAAGCTAAGCGCTACAGATGCTGCAGTCATTCATAGTATTAACTTCCGGTGACTAAATACGACAATGTTAATGGTATCCATAGTATCAGAAGCACATGAATATGAAACAAAATCACAAATTCCAAAAACAACTTTACTGATTGCATTCCAAATATCATGTTTCATATTCCATTATATAATCCCAAAACGTATCCTAGGTTTTGATCAAACATAATTATTACAAAATACGCCAAGAGCAACATATGAAGATGCCCTCTTGGATGATTAGAGTACTAAATAGACAAAAACTGTCTTAATACATCACAATAGAAATAGAAATAAAAATAACAACTCTTAAATAGCTATTCATGCCTCTTGCACGTCTTCAGAAGCTTTATTCGTCCACCTACTAAAACCTATAAATCCTCAACTCTCTACCTACTCAAATCATATTTTGAGCACCTGAGAGTTTAAGGGGAAAACATAAACATTGAGTCAGACATAAAGCCTGGTGTAAATAATAGACTATTACATCTTGGTTTACTAATATTAAATGAGACCATGCCGCTTAGCGGAACGAGTTTGCCCTCACTAATATCCCTTTTTAAAACATATCTTTTGCAAATCAAAATCTTGCAGCCAAACTGGTTAAAGCAATTATAGCAATATCATGTATGCATACAAATCAGGTAATCAATGGAATATCTGTCTGAACACTATAGTTTTGTTTGGCTATCTACTAACCTTTGGCTGACTTGGGTCTACCAGAAAGAATAAAAAATAGTCTAACTTCTGTTAGACACTCTTCTGGACGTTCTGTCTCTAACTTTCTTTTCCTAAGATCAACTGATCCTAATGATTTTGCGGGCTCGCCAATAACCTATCTTTACTCTTTATATTACTTTCTGTGTGTAACATCAGTTTAGTCTTACCTGTGAAAAACCCTACACACTGGAATTTTGGACTTATATTAGCTAGGGGCTACTAGCTAAAGTATAGGGCATGACCCCATACCAGTCCCATCTGGTATTCTAATATCTGAGTCATTTACTTAGGGTCAACTACCCCATTAAATTTTCCTAAAAATATTTCTTTCAAGTTGATTTAACCCTACAAATCATACTTAAACAAAGAAAATATACCCTATGCTTTAATCAAATCACTACGCCATGCTTTCTATACTTACACAAAACATCGCTGATTAAAACATTCGAAACCTTTGTTTAAAACCTTTAAACAATCTCTTTCGAAACCTTTGAAAGTACGTCTTTCGAAACCATTGAAAGTACCCCTTTCGATACAAGTAAACTACTTTACTTCATAACCTTAGGCCAAAAGGCCAAAACATACCTTTCGAAACCATTTACAATAGACATTTCGAAAACATTGAAAGTTTCCTTTCAAAAGCTTTATAAAACCTTAGACATCATCTTTTCAAAACACTTTGTTTAACAAACCATTATTTAACCTATAGCTTGCATATATGAACTTCAATCAATTCCAAACTTAAGATACAACTCCATGGGGGAAGGCCAGTGACTTCATGTTTTCCATACTTCTACTTGGTTTGGGTTTGAATCTCTTCGACTATTATCCATAGCACTATACATAGCCGGCTTTTCAAGTTATCGACCATTCATCGCTGGTCGAATCAATGATATCACGACTTCGCCAAAAGGCGGGATAACATTTGCCCCCCCAAAGTACATCTTATGACTAACATGACGTGCTTTGAATCTAAAAAGGCTTGAATTGCTATAAAGAAATCCATTTAGCTTCATGATCGACTACTATTCCTTTACCGTCTGTCGATAGTATAAATTCGGAGTCGTATTCTATTTACATATACAAATTTGGTTACGAGGAATCTACAAACCTTCATTCATTTGATTCCACCTTAAACCCGATAGCCCTAGGTTTGTTTTCAATCTTTTACTGATTATGGAAAACTGAACTTTTAAACCTATTTTCATGCATTCTCATACACATGTTCATGTTGTTAGCTCCAGGTTGTGCTCGTGTCCATAGGTCATTGCCAACTTTTACGATATTCTAATTGTTCACGTACGTAATCGAATTTATATGAACATTTACTGTTCTTCTCATCCATCAGAGTTTCCACATCCATTATCACCTTTCCATTTACCACTACATTTATTATTTCATTTTACTATCTTTCAAAACGTCTTTGATTGTGGAGCCGAGTGTTGCAAGTTAGGAAATGAAACGATCATCCGAAGGATTAAAAAAGGGGAAACAAGAACGATCGACATATGTATGGTTCGGCGTGCTTGGCAGATTGGATGTGGAATGGATCGGCAGACATATTATCTAGGGATGGATCGGAGTAGCTCTCTAGTGCTAGACATTCGGCCCCAAGCTTCGAGGTAGAAATGATCGGTATACCCTACCCCTATATAAAGCTCGACACCTAGCCATCTCACTCACTTTTCACTTTCACCTTCAAGTTCTGAATTGAGACAAATACTCCTCGCTTTCCACTGTCGATCCTCATAAGACATCCATCTTCTCCAGATCCAGACTTCAAATCGATCCCAAATTCTTCATTCTTTGGATCTCAAGCATAGGTAAAACTCCACTTGAATCCGCTGCATAGCTCTCAAATCGATCTTGAATTTAGGATAGTTGGCATGGTTTGATTCCTCCTTTTTCCTCTTTGTTCTTGTAATCACGTTTAATGGAGGAGATCCGACTTGCATGGAAGAAATTAGCAATCCACTACTATCAGGTCGATCAACTTTGGAGGGAGATGATGATGAGCAAATGAAGAGCTTGGAGCTATGGGTATGAATGATTCTCATGATCGTTTCTGGATGATCGGTAGGGTTTCGATTCGAAGATGAAGGAATTCAAGAAAGGCCTAGGAACGACCGATGGGTATGACTGTCCTTGGACGATCGTTGGACACTGCCTCAGGAGATGATCGGCATAGTTGAAACGTTCGGCCTTTTTTTTCTAATATACTTTGAACGATTGAACTATACAATGTGGTTGCGACTCCTTTACACTTGGACTTAACATTTTCACCTGTGCATATGTATTTAACCTATAGCTTGAACATGAACTCGGACCAAACAACCAGTTTCGGCCTCTTGTATATATTTGAACATGAACATGGCCACATATATAGCATGGCCTCCGCTACCAATGACATGTTACCTCGGAATAAGTGCCATAAATGAAGAACTCCAAATACTATGCTTAAACTTACACATAGCTTGACCAACAGTTTTATTTCCGTTAGCTAATAACTATCTTTTAAACGAATTTCTATGCCTTATTGTCTTTTCTTGTCCTTATTTAATCCGTTAACACTTCGATTGACACTTTATCATACAACACTTACACTTCACTGGGGGGTACAAGTCATTTTTTCCTCTAACTATGGCTTTTACTAAGTTTGTTAACAAGGGAAATCAAGGTGTTATAGATACTTCACAATCATGCCAGTCGGACCTTCCTCTCGTAGGACTAACTCGGATGTAGAGTCCAGTTCAACAACCGAATCCAATAGCCCGCGACTCAGTCATAGTCCAGGGCAACCTAAAAGCTCGGGTTCTCAGCTTGAACTTTCTAAGATTGTTCCTATCTTTTCATTGGAAGTTATCAAACCAGCGCCCGACACTTTAGAGGATGCAATCGTTCTCGATAGTCCTCTCAATTCAGTAGCTTCAAAGATCAAAGAAGATGCTCTCCAGAGGATTTGCGCAAGGCACAGGATCCCTTTTGACGACGTATTAGTGCCATCACAAGGTGATAGGGCTCACCGACCTCCCAAAGGGTACACAGCCTGCAATAAATTCATGTGCTGGGCGGGATGCATCCCGCCGTTCAATTTGTATATCCAGGAGATTTTACATTATCTACGAATTGCCCTAGCACAGCTCCATCCAAATGGATACGCACGTCTCAATTGTACCTATATGGTATTCATGGAGTTACTACACCATCTGCCTACTATCAAAGACATCCGACTTCTTTTCACTTTTAAACAACGGACGGGGAGCCTATCATTCACTTTTCTTGAATCGAAGAAGAAATTCAAGATTCTGATTGGTACTTGGAACAAATTAAATGCCTTCAAGAGCCAGTGGTTCTTTGTTCGTAGTTCGCTTGGCTTCGCTCGATTATGGCTAGAGTGATGTAAGTGTTCCTTACTAATTTCATAAGTATACAAGAAAAACATAACCAGTTGTAGTCTAATGATGTTATTCATTTTCAGGTGTTGTTACTCGACCCAATGGTGACGTTTATGATGAAGCGGTCTCTATTCTGAAGAATGCCCCAGCCGAAGATAGAAATATTGAACTTTTGCTCAACGACGAACGTCTTATCACTTTCGGCTTGATGGAAGAGGGCCTCAGCATAGAGCTAACCAAAACTGCTCGGTCAGCTAGGACCAGAATGCAAGTTGCAACCGGTCAAGGAGATATTCAATCCGGCCCTGTGGTGCCCTAGTCATGAGCGCCCATGAGTCTGTTGAAATCAACACCGGGGGGCATAGTAAAGATGTACCTAGTCACCATAATGATAGACCTGATCCAGAGGTTGGCGTCGGACCTTCACAAGTTCCTCAACCCGACCATGGAAAAAGGAAAGGGGAAAATGACCGTACACAAGCCTTCAAGAAGTCATTGTTCCGACCCGACTGAACCGTCGATGAGCCTACCACGAGATCCTTTGCTCGATCTACCGATTCCTCCCGATGTCAATGCTTATCAACTCACTGATGTGAGTATTGGAGGATTAGAGTCTCCCGTCAGAACTGGCTCAGATATCCCCACTTCCGGAGGGGAGGTTACGCTGATGAGCAAGGCTCCTGCACCTGGTTTGTCGGGGGGGGGGGGCGCACTAAGACACTCACACACATTCACATGTCTAACACTGCACTGTGCTTATTTTGCTCTTCCTAACACTCATAGTTGATCATTATCTATTTCCTCCTGCAGGAACGATGGTGAGGAAAAGGAGTATGTTTGATTCTCTACGGGATGTACAACATCAATTTTATGGGTCACGATCTAGCTCTTATCGTGGCAGTTGCGACTATTATGACATTGGCCATCGCTCCGACCGTGATCGTGGTTCTCAAGAAAGAGAGGATAGGGATAGGCCTGCCTAATACATTAACAGATCGAGATCGAGATCTCCTCCTCAAAAAGGTTCCGAAAGATCAGCAAAGCACATGGACTTGCCCACCGATCCTCCTCGTGGCCCTCCTACAGTTCCCATACCTCCAAAGTCCTTGGTCTCCTCTCAGTCTCAGCGGTTGATCGATCGCCTCCATCATGGCAAACATGCCGCAGTGCATAGGCCTGGTAAGGAAGGTGCGGGTATCGAAATCATTTCTGAGGATCCCCCAGTTGACCTAAATGTACGTATGGCCAAGCTTCGAAAGGAATTTCCAAACCTATGCTTCGATGGGTTCTATTTTCCCCCCAATCTGAAGAAGGTTCCGGATGATGTTCAAAGAATGACTATCCACTACGTCACCGATATAAATATGCAATACCGGGAATTGATGAAAGCCACGGAAAAGATATCGAAGGTTTCCTTCGAACGCGCGGTAGTAATAGAAAAACTAAAGCGACAGGAGGCCCAAGATAAAAGAATCATTGAAGCTCTGAAAAATGAACAGGAGGCCTCTAGAACCACCTTAATCGCTGCTGAAGAAAAGGCCGACGTTGCTATAAAATCTATGGAGGAGATTAAAGCTAGCCATCTCGTTATGGTTCAAGTACTACATCACCGGAACTAAGAGATAACGCATGAGCGAGACGCGGCTCGAGAAAAAGAATCTGCGGCCTTGAAGGAAGTGGCCGAACTCAAGGCCAAGCTCGAGGGCACGATAAAAGACAGGGATGAAGCTCAAAGGATCGCTCAAGATTCTTGTGAAGAGCTGGTTCGCATTAGGCTTGAGAGAGATGAGGCCATCGAAAAGGCTAAGAACGTTGATATGCTCATTCAACGTGAGAAGAAACGGCCACGAACAAGGTGAGGGAGGATGTGATGAATGAGCTTGAACCACTTTTCATGCTCTAAAATGCCAATGTACTCAACCATCGAAATTTAACATGGCTTGGCGAAGATTACCCCTATCAGCTTCATTGTGCCTGGGACTTACTTGTTTCGGAGGAGAAAAGACTTCATATGTTGATGTAACCAAACTTGAGAGCGAAATACTGATAGGCGATGAACCCAAAATACTACATGACATCCAGTTTTCTCTCCAGAAAGAATTCATAACCACTCCTTTACATGAAACAGGTTAAGGATCTGGGTCAGAACATTTTGATATTGCAACTTAGCTACCCCCAATGTCTCAAATTGCGACCGAACCTACGACCAACTCCTCGACTGTCCCCTGGTATGATCTGAATAAACCACGACTATCTCCGATCCTTGAGCGTGGTTTTGAGGATGCTTCGGCTCAGCTCGGAATCCACACTACAGAGGGTATTCCGTCGAATTTTCTTTTATCTTATAAAGTTGGGATGTTATTAATCAATCTTTCTAATCTTTTCGCCTTTTTCTTATTCAACCTTGGACTCGTCGAATATTGCTCCTCTCCCCTTTGGAGTCTCAAACAGCCGCAATGAGTCTATTGCAGTTACAACTTCGGCCGCCACCCAAAGTGTTCGTGAAGAGGCCTTGTTCTTTAATGATTAACTTATGGAAGCATTATTCAAGGAGGGAGGAGACCCTCATCATGAAATCCCATTTGAAGCTGAAGTGGTAATCACAAGCTCCTCTGATCCTACTAGCGGGCCTAGTATGAAAGAAAGGATTGAGCGAGAGGAGCTCGAGAAAAGGAAGGTGAAGGGAGAGCCAGTCGAACAAGTCTCAGAAGAGCCAATGCCTTATCCTCTTCAGATGATTCCTTCTGAAGGTGCTACTCCTCCAAAAAATATTCCTCGCACTCCTGGTGCCGATGATGCCCCCATCCCTCCAACTTCCAAAGACGATACCGCCTCAGTCCACACAGTTGAGGAAACTCCTTCCAAGGAAGGCCGAGGTGGTAAAGGATCGAAGAGGGGGATTAGCAGTAGTTCGGAGGGAGCTACTCGAAGAAGCGAAGGAAGGGAAAGAAATTGAAAGAGTGATCTTCCGTCATGCAAATAATTTAGATAATTGCTTCTCTTTTTACTGGTTGTATTTGTTTGGGCATGGCCCTTCAATTTTGTTTTGTATTCTGTACAACCACATTTCATGTGAATAGAAATTCTTCTGCAACTTGTGTATGATCTCCATATTTACTTGTTTAAATGTTTGAATCGCAACATTTCTCATTTCATATACTTGCAATTTGTTGGTTGATGAATCGAATGCTAATTCAATCAACACATCTCAGGGCCTTTCTACAGTCATGGCCTTGAGGCGTTGGGATCATGAGATATAAGTCGCAGTGTTAGGCTATCATAATTATTCTTCGGACAATCGCATTTCTATCCCCGGTATTCGGGTCGGTAAATGCACTACATGGACGATCGAGTCTCATCCCAATGGTGTTAACATTCCAACATAACCCCCAATAAACTTAAGGTCGATCGATGAGTGGTCAATTCACATACATCGTGTTTTCCTCATGCCTCCCAAGTCTGGGGCATACTTCAATAAGTAAGAGAACATGTCATGCTTACTTTAGCTCTTACACATTGTCCCGCCGTATCATGGGATTGAGTTAATAGATAATAAACTAGGTCGTGCATACTCCAGCCCTTAACGGGTTGCATTTTCTCCACCGATTTTCGGTTGGAATTACTGGAATAGGGAACGGGTGAGACCCACTCATCAGTTCATGGAATTTGGATTCTAGTCCCATTCTGGGAACTCAAAGTCATCCTGTGAACAGTCGTTTCACGCTCGATTTGTGTTCATACTTCGGTCCGTGCTCCCGGGACTTCGATTTTTTGTGAATTGTTTACACTTTTTTCCTCGCTCCGGGGACTCGAAGTACTTTAATCTGCATTCCGAGGATTTAGAAATTTCTATGAATCGTTTATACTCTAGTCCGTGCTCCGTAGACTCAGAGTACTCTAATCCGCACTCTAGGGATTTAGAGATTTTTGTGAATCGTTTATACTCTAGTCCGCGCTCTGGGGACTTAGAGTACTCTAATCCACACTTTGGGGATTTAGAGATTTTTGTGAATTGTTTACGCTTTTGTCCTCGCTCCCGGGACTCAGAGAACTTTAATCTGCACTTTGGGGATTTAGAGATTTCTATGAATCGTTTATACTCTAGTCCATGCTCCGGGGACTCAAAGTAATCTAATCTTCACTCTAGGGATTTAGAGATTTTTGTGAATCGTTTATACTCTAGTCCGCGCTCCGAAGACTTAGAGCTCTCTAATCCGCACTCTGGGGGATTTAGAGATTTTTATGAATCGTTTATACTCTAGTCCACGCTCCGGGGACTCAAAGTACTCTAATCCGCACTCTGGGGATTTAGATATTTTTGTGAATCGTTTAACACTTTTGTCCACGCTCTAGGGACTCAGAGTACTCTAACCCGCACTCTGGGGATTTAGAGATTTCTATGAATCATATATACTCTAGTCCGCGCTCCGGGGACTCAGAATACTCTAATCCACACTTTGGGGATTTAGAGATTTTTTGTGAATCGTTTACACTCTAGTCCATGCTCCGGGGACTCAGAGTACTCTAATCCGCACTCTGGGGATTTAGAGATTTTTGTGAATCGTTTATACTCTACTCCGCGCTCCGGGGACTCAGAGTACTCTAATCCGCACTCTAGGGATTTAAAAATTTCTGTGAATCGTTTATACTCTAGTCCGTACTCTAGAGACTCAGAGTACTCTAGTCCGCACTCTAGGGATTTAGAGATTTTTTTGAATCATTTATACTCTAATCCACGCTCTGGGGATTTAGAGTTTTTTTATGGGTGTAGCCGTATTTTTGCCCTTTTGATTTGCACTTTGTTTACTGTGTCGAGGTAGGAATTGTGGAGTAAACGGTCGAACCACGTCCGTTCCAGGAATGGGATTCTGCCCCTAGCCTTCGGGATGAAATTTGGCAACCAGACGGTCAATTCTCATCTCCTTGGTAGTTATGGCTCTTCCAATTAAATCGAGGAAAAAAGGCAGGTGATGAATGACTGGATCATATCCATGCTGGGGTTGGACGATCGAGCTTTGCTCATTCTACTTCATATTTCTTTCTAGCAAATGAGGATAATGGATTATTAAGGAGACAAATTAAGTCGCATCTGTTTCTGACTATAATCGTGCCCATCCATTGAAATTTTTTTGGCTAATAAGTAGGCAATCAACATCAGCTGCTTCAAGTCTAATACGAAGGTTGTCGAACAAACGGTCAGTCGCGTCCACGTTCTATGGGATTGTGACCTTGTCAAGTCTTTTCAATTCCATGCTTCGATGTCCCAAGTCAGGGGCACAGGGTAATTGATGAGCGGTCGAATCATGCTCATTTATGCAAAAGCTTCCACAGGTTCCATCATAATCTACGAAGATTGGTCGGCGCTCAGCCCTAGGCATTCAGATACTTGCATCGAATGCGTAATTCAAGTTGATCATAGTTTATGTTATAATTGTAATGGAAATTATAGTAAATTCGTTAGAAAAGAGATAAGAATAAGTCTCATCCAAAAGTGAAGCATCATTGCACGCTTGCTATTCCACTTTGCCCTCGGCTCTTTTCATCAGGGCAGCAACCGTTATCGATCTGTTGATAATCAGGGTTCTTCATTAATAGAGTTATGATGTTTCTGTCATCATCGAGTCGATATGTTCCTCGGCTATGGCTGCTCATTTTGCTCGCCAATAACATCTTAATGTCCAAGACGCGCACAAGGCTAAGTGGTCCGGGATCGATGGTTAGTGCCCCATCACTTGGGGCCAGACCTGAGAAAATATGATGGCTGCTTCGGGTTTCCCTTCGGGTCGCTTGGGGTCGTTGATTGGATTACTTGGGGTTAGGAAACTAGAAGACCTGGCGACAAGTACCCCGGGGTCTGCTTCAGGTCTTGCATTGGGAAAAATACCATCCTACCCCAACCTTACTTTGGGTCACAGCTCTATGTTATAAAATCCTCTTCACACTTGTTAAAATTTACATGCTACTTCTTCACGTTTTCCTCTGACCAAAATTAAACATACCATCTTTAGTAGTTGATAACTCGAAGCCTCTTGACTAGGAAGATGCGAAATCAATTGAATTGCAAAAGTGGAGGCAGTTCTCAATGTTGCTGGGTTGGCCTTCAAGCACAAAGCCAAGGATGAAAATTCTGTGGAGAAGCATGAAGATAAAACGATCGGTCAAAACCGATGACCTTGGAACGATCATACTAGAATCGATCGTATAGGAGCAACCAAAGTTCTATTGCAAGTTGGAAAGGAGGCTGATAGAAAACAATCGGCCATCTAGACGAGAGTGGGAGGATCGTATTCAAAGCCATCCTATCGAAGCCTCCACACTTAATCAGTAACTCTTTGGAACGATCATATAAAACGATCACGTAAAGACAATGGGTTGTCTTCAGCAAACTCAAGCATCAACATGGTACGATCGGTTGTATGCATGCCAAGAATATTCGGTTCGAAGAAAGGGATGGAACGACTGGGTAAGGAGCAACCTTGAAGGAACGATCGAGGAGAAACAATCGTGTAAAAATGTGATTGGCCACATTCACGTGGTTGAAGCGATCGACATTGTCCATTGTAAAGAATGATCGGATATGGTGATGGTGCAAATGGATCCATGGAGAAACAATAAGGATGGGATCAGAAACGATCAGATGGAGGGCTTATCAAGGACGATCGTACATGGCATGAACCTATGGAGTCGATTGTTGGGGGTATAAGGCCAAATGTCGATCGTCTTTTTGCCTTACAATCTTGAGAATGCTAGGATACTCACGAGCCATATGGATACTTGGTTGTTGATCTCACCATTTTCTCTTTCGACCAAGACAGTAAACATGATTTCACGGCTATGTAAAGTAAGTTACTTCTAGACTTTTTCCAAATCTGAATAGAGAAGAAAACTTATCAATCAAACGCTGGATCTATTTTGCAAACATGAGAATTCAGCAGTAGAGAATGAGATCCAATCTAACTGAGAAATCATTTCTCAGTGAAAGCACCAAAATGTTGACACAAAAAATGGGCATCAACACCCAGAGAATTTCATAGATATTAGAAAATTAATGGAACCTAAAGAACAAAGCATAAAAGTAAATAGGCATTAAGATTTTAAAGTGGTTCGGCAATCTTGGCCTACGTCCATTTTAATTTTTATTAATCTTTCACTTAATTACAATTACATGAGCTGTTGGATTAGCTAGAATCCATTGATGCAAGTTTATAAAAAGAAATAGCCATGCAGAGTTCCAGGAGTTGCAAGAAGGAGAAGATGAAGAAGAAGTCCCCCTTTCTCAAGCTATGACTTCTGTATTTATAGTAGGAGACACACACGGATCGGGCTGAAACTTTGCAAGAAGGCTCCTCAAGTCTAGTAGAGCCCGCCATATCGATCGACCATGCCCATTCCATAATCCATAACGATCGGCATGCCTACAACCAATCGTTTGTTCTTTACCTTAGCAACTTACAATCGTTATTGGGGGGCCTCATAGGCTTCCTGCCATTGCTTCTAGAATATGGGTTCATGCTGGGTTGAAGATTGCAAGCTATTGGCTATTTTAAATCGAAGGCAGAATATTCATCAGATAATGTCGATCGTTAGGTTGCACTATCCATAATGATCGGCCATCGTTGATCGGCCTTCATCTCGCCAGATTATCAAGACACGCGATCGTCATGGCATGCCTCATTTGCTATTCTATTAATGTCCTGAAAACCTTACATTGATTGGCTTCAGCATTCTCAAGATATTTGATGTTCTCCGGTGATTCAAGCTAGTTATCTTCCTTGGTCGTCATCCGATCGATCTAAACAAATCATTGTTTAACCTATAGCTTGCGTATATGAACTTCAATCAATTCCAAACTTGAGATACAACTCCACGGGGGTAGGCTAGTGACTTCATGTTTGTCATACTTCGACTTGGTTTTGGTTTGAACCTCTTCGACTATCATCCATAGCACTATACATAGCCGGCTCTTCAAGTTATCGACCATTCGTCCCTGGGTGAATCGATGATATCACGACTTCGCCAAAAGGCGGGATAACAGATTTCATATATTTAAAAAATAATATCTGAAATAAATTTTAAGTTATATATATGTATATGAATATGCATGTTTTATAAATAATTTATGTAAATAATTTATAATCAATATTTTATGATAATTATATTTTTACATGCATAGATTTATTTAAACAATATTTTGATGCATACACACACACACAATCCATTTGTATACATGAGGAGCTAACATGTCTGCTGTGGTGTAAATCCCAACACCTATACATGGTCATGTCAAACTATGTACACATTAACCTGTTGCATGTACGTGTACATATATGTGTAAATGATACACACACACACACACACATATATATATATAATATAATGAAAATCACATAAAAATATTTTTTATTTATAAATTTAAATAAAATTTTTATTTTATTTAAAAGAAGCTAAAAAGTTATAAATGAATTTAGATTACATAGATCCATTAAAGATCAAAATAGGTAAAAAAAATTGAAATTTACCCAATTAGTCTGCTCCGGGTTGGTCCAGTTCCAACAAATATTAGATGGATTATTTACAACATAGACATAATAAGTATTAATCGCATAACTGCCATTCTCTAAAATAAAATTATAGACTTTATTACCGTCCAAGATAATGTTTATAACATTATTAATGCAGTGAAAAATATATCTAGTCTTATACAATCTAGACACGGGAATAATACCACAAATAAAGTCTTTTACATAATAATAATTATTTATTATAAAAACTAATCCATTCGGCAAAGAGAAATGATAATTTACAACCGTCGTTGCATCTACCAGAGATCCATCAGCCACTTGAAGCATCATTTCTCCCTTTACCATATGACGTTTGTTCTTAGGTCCCTATAACAAATTGCATATACGAGTTCCACATCCAGTATCTAAAACCCAATGTAGTTTATTGATTTTAAGCAATTTTAGTCTGTTATTTTAATTTTGGAAATTTCATATATACTTACATCACCTTAAACAATTCTAGATTATGTAACATATATCATTATATATGTTATATAATTTACCTAGTTAAATATTTATTTAATTAATTAGTCTAATTAATAATTAATTAATTTTCCTAATTTTAATTTATAAATTTTCAAAACAATTTTGAAAATCATATTATAATACTTATAATATTTTCCTTATTTTAGATTTAAGTTATAAATTAAAAATTTTATTTTGATTTCAAATAGATTTTGAAAATTAGCCCAAGGCCTAAATTCAAATTGGGAATATTCTATTAGGGATAACCTTTGGGCTCACTTCACCTTTCGGGACAGGCGGTAGTTGGGTAGGGTAAATACTTGATTACCCAAACCCAGCCTAGACACTATATCTCTAGACACCCTACTAAATAAGTAAGCTTAATAGTTGGCCCTAAAATGACTAATGCAGACAACATAGGCTATTGGGTTCCAATATCACTGTTGGAACTAGGCCAGCACGCAGTAGTTAAATGAGCGAATTTCGATTTCTTTTAACTATTTTGGATCTTACTAAGCCTATGAAGTCTAAAATAACTTAGATTCGATCTAAATAGATTTTAAATAAAATCATTATTTTATTTTTTTAATTAATAAAATGATTTTGGTTGATATTGTATAAATAATATATAATGTGTACATGTGTATCATGTACATATATACGTACACATGCAACATATACAGTGTGAATGTTTTAACGTGCCTGTATTAAAGTGTTGGGATTTACATCATAATGGGCAAGTTTACCCCTCCATATACATATATTTTTTCTTATACATACACACACACACACATATATATATCTATGTATGTATGTATGTGTATGTATATGTATAGATATACACGTATGTATATAATATAAAAGAGGATTTGATTAAATATATATTCACATATAATATTATAAAAGAAATTATACATACACGCATATATACATGAAATAATATTACAAATATAAATATTAACAATTTTAAAATTCAAATTCAAATTTCAAAATTTAATACTAGATTTAGATTTGAAAATATCTTTTAATTTTAAATTCAAATTTAAATTTTGCAAATAAATTATATTTTATTATATATATATGTATGTGTGTGTGGGTGTATGGAAATTATTTTTTTATTTTATAAAATAAATATGTGTATATTAAAATAAAGAGAGAATTAGAGAAAACTACAAACTTTAAAAAAAAATTAGGCTGAAGGACATGAAGTTTTATTTTTAGGCTGAAGGACAAATGCTAATTATATTTAGCATTATATTCAGCTTTTACACTATACAAAATGTTAGTTAGAACTAGCATTATATCCAGTTTTACACTATACAAAATGCTAGTTATAACTAGCATTGTCCTTCAGCCAAAAAAGTAAATTTTCTATCCTTCGGCCTAAAATAATTTCTATATTTGTCCTTGTGCCTATTTTCTTGTTAAAATAAATATTTTAAAATCATTTATGACATAGAATAATATTACATAGTTAAAGTGTGTGTGTGTGTGCATATATAATATCTAAATACATTCTGGCCAAATGTAGATTTTGAAAAATTCAAATTTTTTTACTCATCGATAAATTTGTATATATTTATATTTAAAATATAAAGTCAAAATCTGCATGAAAATCCTTTTTTTAATTATTTTGTAATGTTTATAATTATGTATATATTAAAAAATTTCATGCATATATTAGTAAATTATTAAAATCTATTTAATATATTATATTATAAAACTAAATATACATACACACATTTTGAATATATATATATATGTGTGTGTGTGCGTGTGTGTAAAAAAATATTTTTTATTTTCGAAAACAATATGTATGAAATTATGCAAAAATAATTTACAAATCTTTTATGTATATTAATATAATTTAAAATTTAAATTTTATTTAAAACACGTTTAGAATTAACATAATAAAGACATACATACACAGACATGTGTGTGTGTGTATAACAATAATATGTTTGCATATATAACAATAATAAGGATTCGTGATGTAAAGTTAATCTAACTATGTATGTTAACATAATAAATGAAATATATATATATATATAATATGAAAATAAAGTGTTACCTTAGCCGTAGCCTAATAATGACACCTCGAATACTACTTCACAACTCGTAGGAATTGAATCCAATCTCTTCTTCAAAGTGCTGGACATAGAGATTAACGCATCAATATTCTATTTGACTTGAATTTTTGTTTTGATTTAAAAATAACGGAGGATGCGAAGGCTATGTTATTTCTGCGAGAGGTCAAGGGAGAGGAATAAGCAAAAATCCAAATGAAAAACTAAGGAGCAATGATAAGAGGGAAAAAAGAGAGGGAAATGTAGATTTAGATCCATATTTTTCTCTACCGATTTAAACTAAAATAACAGCATATAACCCCGCCTCCCCTTAAGCTTTGGATGACCAAACCATGTTCCATTATGGGCTTCCATTCCACTTCAAACTAGACTGGATAATTTAAATTTCAATAAAATTAAATGTACACCGATATCGTATATCGATACGTGTATAACTTTTATATACGCACTATTTTTAATACTGGTCAACACAAATCAAATAATATTTATACTTAATATTTCAAAAATATTGATTAATTTAAGTAATTTTTGACAATTATAATTTAATTAAATCAGGTGGTAATCAAAGTATTCAACAATGCGGTTGTTTAACTTTTAGATGTAAATTCGATCAGCTATTAATATCGAATAATTTGATTATGAATAATCATACGTTACCTTAGCTAGTGGTGTGATATTTTGGCCAAATTTATCGCTTAAAAGTTTCGATAATCCAATTTTACTTGCGGTCCTCAGTAATGAAAATTATTTCCATCAATTCTCTTTGTCAAATCTATACCGCGTTAAGACTTATGGAATTTGTAACGGTCAAAATTCTAATATTGTTTATATTCATCTTGTATAGTCCAAATACAAAATCTGTAACAAACAGTACTTTAATGAGCCTAAATTTTGACAAAAATCGAGTCCATCAAGGTACGGATCAATGGATTTGGTACCTGCAAATAAGCATGAGCATATCAAAGATTGGTAAAATCTAAACTCACAACGAAAATAATAATAGGATATAAATACTGACAAGGGCTGCCACCTTGGAATTAATGGTATTCCATGAATATCAAATCGCCACATCAGTACTAAGCATGAGAGTTAAGAAGACTTCTATAACAACCAATCATGTCCAACTCTAGTGACCCGTTTCTCTGAATCTATCATGTGGGTTGTAATGAGGAGGGTGCCAGAAAAATGTTCCGATGATTGGAAAATCTATATAATGTCCATACCATAAATTTATACTAATTGGTTTCCAATTAATTGTTATGTCGACTATTATAAGGTTAACCAAATTAACCTAATATTGCACACATGATATTCCTACCTAGCATGATTCACTTATCTACCCTTCCCGAGGTATAACAAACTGACATAACCCTATAATAAATTTAATGCTTCCAAATATGAAGGGGGCTCCTAGCATCATCATCGTTGGTCTATTGGTCCTAGCTACATAGACATTTGACCACTATTTATGGCTTTATAATACATAATAACCATACTACCAACTCATCTATCGTCATTAAAGTCTTAGCCATATAAGAGACAGTATCCAAACCACTTAATACCTTATTAATAAGGACTAGCATGACCCCTGACCATTTAATACCTATATTCTAGGTAGGCCTTTGTCATAATACCTAACCCCAAAGGCGGACTCCTCACTAGTACTATCTAGCTGACATCGCATGGAATCTCACTAGGACTCTTAATACTTCTTTATAGAAGAGAGGCAAACCCTGTACCAGTCACTTAATACCTCAAACCCAAAGCAGACCCTTCTAGAGATATCCACTACCGCTCCTAATTGTTAATTCAGACCATTTAATACATTTTAATTATAAAAGAGGCGGGACCTCAAACAATCACTTAATACCTCTAATCCCTAGGCAGATCATATTATTCCCACAATCGCTTCCCATTGCTCCTTATGATTGGTGATGTCACCCATCAGTAATAATTACACACGGCTTCTTGTGGCGTTTGAGTGAAGGACATACTTCTGTTGTGTCACTTTACTGACCTCGCATCCCAATCTTCTAATCCAAATTAATTATTCTGTGAGTCCTATGGTTAAAGATGTCTCACATTAATAGAAAGTGTACACACTTGCCGGTAGCCTCAAAGTGAAGGCCAGACTTCCGTTGTGTAATCCTACCGACCTCACATCCCAACCTATTAAGTCCAATTAATTATTCTAGGCTTTACTAAATTAAGCCATAATATCCTAGGCTTTATTATTACTAAGCTTTATCATCCTAAATTGGATATTGGACATAGCTTACTCATCTCATTTTGTTTATTTAAGGCTATATAATTTACCTTAAATATTCAATTACCTATAAACCCTCTTTATTTACTCCTTCCACAAATGTCAATTTGTCATGATAAAAGAATGTCATCCTAATGAACATTTCCTATGACATTTATGTATATTTAATAATTTCCAATTAGTAACCTTTTCTAACTATTCCATTGTTATTAACCTAAATTTTTTATTTATCACTCCCATTAATCCATTTATCCTATTAATTACTTGTAACTCTCAAATTCATTTCAAATTTATTACCCGTTAATTGGAGTTACGACCTTTCCAAACTTTCTTCCTATTTCCTATCTGTTATTCAACCCTATTTCTACGTATAACTAATATCCTAAGCGAGCGTTACACATAAATCCTCATTTTGGTTAAGTATTTATCAGCGCATATAAATACGTATAAATACCTACTTCTACCAAATATATTCTAAAATTGCAAATCTTTAATTAGAATATTCTTTTCCATATTTAATTTGATGAAATTGCATTTCTTAGGAAGATTCTCCATTATGATTTTCATAAATTAGTTTAAACTAAAAGATTAAGAATAAAAGAAAAGATTTGCCTCATTTGAAATTACAAGGAATGGTTATTTTCTTTTTATTAGAATAGACACCGTAAACTACGAAGAATAAATCGGTACTTTACAAATCTCTTCTTTTCCATTTGCATATATTCCTTGTTAAATCAAACGCTGCATTTTCTATGCAATTTGGAAACATAAACAAATTCATAAAACTCAACGGACATTCTTCCCATAAATTAAACTATGAAATGTTTCAATTTCAACATAATTAGGGTAATAATTAAAATCATACTAATAATCAAAACCCAATTTCAAATCTGGAATAAATTTCATATCTAATCAGTATTCATATCTATAACTTTTGGGACCGATTTCCAGATCACGGTGTAACAAAAATTTGAATTAGATCTCCCAAGAATATGTAGGCGATGTTTAATACATCCAATTTTAGCCTACAATTAACATGTATTTGTTCATTTAGGCATAAAAATCAAACATATGTCAAAGGAATAGATTCAATATCATAAACAATTTATAAATTTCCCACCCAAATTCTAAAAGCATCCCAAATCTTCAAATCTGAAGTAAAGACTTTGATTCAACTTTATTTCTTTCTTATTCTAAGAAATAAATATAAAAAGGGTATATGCATATATTAGAATTACAGATCTAAGAAGAGATTTAGGATTGAAGGGAAATACAAATATAAATACAATATACACACACACACACATACACACACACTCGTTATCATGTAGTGTTGATTCGCTTCTCTTCTTCTCTTATTTGATTTCTATTCTTCTTCAATTTGTATATATACCCATATAAATATTATATTTTATAATTTAGAAAATAGCGGAGAAGAGTAAATGTTAGAGCTTCGTTACTGCTTTCAGAAAAATATGAGAAAAGAAGAGAGTATTAGGCCTGAATTTATAGGTACTCGAATCAACGCAGCTGTTAGACTTAATTATGTAAAATCCGGGCTATTTAGCCAAGGCGAACCCTACCCGTCTATAGTCGACCAGATGACCGCTCCCTTCATGGGGGTCAACCGCTATTGGTCGACCTTCCCAATAAAGGGGGTCGATTGGTGTGTCCCGGTATTTATTATATAAACGTTAACTTTTCTAATTTAATTATTTTCATTACGAATTCATTTATCGTCCGTAACTTCTTCGTTTGGACCCCGATCGCAAAACTCCAAATATGAATGTTGCTCAAAATTTCGCCATGAAGACAATGGTGCAAGTTTCATGGTCAAATTCCATTCGAACAAATTCCCTTTTTGGAGCCTAATTAACTAATTAATTAATTAAAAAAATAATTGTAAAATTTACAAGGTGTTGCATTCTTCCCCCCTAAAAATAATTTCGCCCTCGATATTATACCAATAACTAACTCACGATTCTAGCTCACAATTACCCTTAACTACATAACCAATTAGTATAGAACCAATTTTGCAACCAACATGTAAAAGTGCATAGTGTATCACAACGTAGAAAACATTTATGCAGGATGATTCTAAATCGGGTCCTCCTATATGAATGCTTTTCTTTTGAAAACATTTTTGAAAATATGGTGCTAACAACCTATATATGTACTAGTAGTTCTATATGCATGCAGATTTTGAAAAAAATCTTTTCACCAAAAATCCCCGTACTTCTATGAATAAAAGTAAGGTGTATCCAATTTGCATCTAATTCCTACCAACCAAAAATCTAACGCATCAAAATTTTACTTCCTTAAAGTCACTCCTATGGCGAAAAAGGGATTTAGGTGGAGAATTTTACATTCGTACTTCTATATAAGTCACCAATTTTCCATTGTACAGTGGAAATTTCCTCGCTGTCCTAGATTTACTCCAAATTTTCCACACACAAAACGCATAAGGAGGCTTGCTTCCAAACTCTAAAATGGAATTGAGACCAAAAATAGACTCGCACGCGCTATCAACAAGGTATGAGAATAGAAATTTCAAGGCTAAAATAGCTTTTACCTTGTTATCGCTTGCATTTTATCATTTCGTCGACTATAATGCACCGCTAAATTTGCATTTCTAATCTATTTTCCTTCCCTACGCTTAGCATATGGCCTTCAAAATCAAATAATTCATTAAAGCCTTTTTTCTCTTTTCAAATTTGTACGTTGCTTGAAAAATAAATTTCCAACATATTTAGATGCAAATTTTATCTTGAAATAAAATTTAGGCAAAAATTCTAAAAATTATTTGAGCGCCAAAAATTATTAAAAAACATCAAAACTTTTTTTCTTTTCGAGCGAAACTTTTTAAATCAAGAGAAACTTTTCAAAATATTTTCCTTCTCAAAATTTTTGACAATTCAAAATACATTTTTAGTGTTAATCAAAGTCAGTTATGCGCTAAATGCATAAGTTCAATTCCAATGTTCTACAACCAACCTTAACCCATAAAACTCAAAATTTTATTTAAAAATGTCACCATACTTAGTTATTCAAAAAATTTAGCTTTTAAGGAATAGGAACAATAACCCGCGATTCCAAAATAATATTAACCTGTCATTCTCTTGGTAAGATTTCTATTTAAAACTCTCAGTCTTACATTGCATTTTACTATTAGTTAAGTGTTCTTATGAGATTTTCATATTTATATTGTTTCTTCCAAACATACATATAAGAGCGATTCATGTATTTGAAAACAATAACACAGTAAAATATAAATACATCTCATAATATCATGCGCATCTTAAAAAGAGGCAACTAACAGTTATAACCCAACAACCTAAAATGGAAAGAACAAATGCTGAAAGAAAAGGATACAACAACATACTACATAACCTAAAACACTACCTACAGACTATGGGACGGTCCCGATTCTCGACAAAAACTCGGGCCGTTGCCGCGACCTCGAAAAGGGAAAAGCATAGTAGTTAAGCACCAAATCTCATGACTCTGGCGCTGTAGCTCGGTCCTCATCTCTTGCTAGTTCGGCACGGTTCCCCTGGAGCTCAGTCTAGACCAGTCAAATGGCGATAAGCTCGGGACTTTGATATCCCTCGATGCTATGTCCCTGCTCTGCCTCTTGTTGCGGCTGCTGCTCTGCTGCTGGCTTGACTGCTGTGGCTGGTGGAAAAGGAATTCTCATTTTCTTAAGGGAGGCTCTATCGATGGCAGGTGGGACCTTTGTCTTGGCGGTCTCTTTACTAGGATTCACCCCATATCGTCTGAAGACGAGAGTGAATAGGTGACAATATGGAAAGTTACACCGTAGGGTGCCAACTCTTTGATTGAAAATATGAATCATAAGAGTGCATGCCCAGTTGACGGTTATACACCCATAACTACATAGATGGCCTTCCGCATCCAAGGATAAATCTGATCATAGCTTTCCATCTAAGGGATGATGTTATGCTGAATAATGCATACAACAAGACAAGCAGTCGGACAAAGATTATCTGCCTTCCAAACACTGACATCCTAAGAAAAATCCGCTACAAGATCTCCATATTGGTCATTTCAATATCGTTCAGATCCTCGTCATCCGTGGAAATCTTTAAAATATCGTTGAAGTCATCATCCGACATCTCGATCCTAACTCTACTAACTTCCAACTAAATGAAACTGTTGTCTTCATTGAAATCCAACGCAAAATAAGCGTCAAAAAGGCGAATGTAGAGCGGGTAGTATTTTCGCTCAAAAGTCTTGAAGTGCAGGATTGGTGCAAGTCATGCTACCTCGAAAAGCTCTTCTAGCCCAAAGGCATTGCAATTTACAAACTTCATCGATCGCCCCTGAAGGAACTTGAAATTGGCCAAGGCGAGAAAGGTGGAGATCTTCTGGTCATTCTAGTCCAGCCACCTGATCTCTTGAGGAGTGATACCAGGATGGCGCGAGGAGGAACCAGCAGTGCGAGGAGGTGTCATGGGCTAAGAAGTGGAGAAATAGGGTTTTGTTCTGAAGTGGAGATGGGGCAAGATCTGACATGTGAAAATCGATGCATGGGGGAGGCGAGGCTATTTCTCGTTGGAGAAGGGGAGAAATGGCATGCCTAGAGGTGGGATGGAGGAAGTGGGAGCTGATTTGGAGGAAGAGGTGGAGCTTTTTGGTTTTGGCTGTTAAAGGAAAGGGGGAGCAGGACTGCAGCTGGGAAGAAAATTTGACATGACTTTATACCCGCGTTCCAGGTTCAGGATGGGCTAAAACCCATATAGCGGTCCACCCCTTTAGGTTTACCAGTCGACCGCTACCGATCAACCCCTAGGTGTCGACTGATAGGCGGTTTTTTTGCAAGACGGGCCGGGTTAATTTATAATAATAATAATAACGATAATTAATTCACGTCGTCTCCTTCGACTCGACATGATTCGAAAAATCTTTGCCCTCTTCACGACGGTGTCCAAGCTTACCGTCTAGCTTTCCGAACCATTCCTCCACTATTCCGTAGTACTTTAGACTTATACTGCTTCAACCATCAGCAACTCTAAAAATCCGATAATATTCCAACTACTATTGTAACAACTCTGTTTTGGTGATTACCTGTAAATATTAGTTATAATTTAATATTTAAAGGTAATCACCAAAACCAGAGTTGTTACAACTATTCTCTGCATACTTTATACGGAAATACTTCTTCCAATAGTTGGCGGATGCAACAAAACTTCTAACTTCATATCCCAATAAAATTAAATGTCATTCCTATTCTATTCGTGTCCCTTAGAAGAGAAAAAACTTCAAAAACTTCGATTTTTATAAACAAGAAAATCATTGGGCTAAATATTCACCCTTTGAAACTCGTTTCTAGATCGAAAAACTATTTTCTTGCTAAAAATCAAAATCAAAACTTTACTGATATATATACATATATAAATATTTAAGGATTTCAAAACTTGCTCCATTTTAAACCAAAATTCCTTAACATGACCAAACTTGGTGGTATACGTTATTCTTTAAAATTAAAATTTCAAAACTTCCCAAAACAAAATTTCCAAAATAAATTCTTAGGAAAAGAAATCCTCTGAAAACCAATTTTTCAAAATCTAAGGCATTTCCAAAATATATTTTATCAAAAATTCTCTCATGGTTTAAACTAAGTAATTGGCTTCAATTCTTCAAATAAAAATCTGGTTTTCCATCTAAAGATGATTGGTGAACATTCCTTGTCAAAACTGGTTTCTGAATGTTTGCGACATACCGAATTCTATTCCCGCTTATTTGGAATAATTGTGTATCTTCGACTGCAAGTCATCATTAAAATTCAAAATCATAAGTCAAATAGAATCTCAACCATCAAGTCGAACACCCTTCAGTCTTTGGAATTCTACCATATGTCGTACTCATGCTCTTCTCATCAACACATTACGTATCGCCAACACTCCGTAGGGCAATTCGGGGTCGGCATGAAAATCTTAACTCTTAGATATTTTCAACCCATAATTGCTTTGCCCATTCCTACGAAGTGCAACTACAATTAATTTTATAGTCGAGATTCTTAGATTCTAGCATAAAAATAATAATAGATAGGAAAGTATAAATACGTTCTCTCAATTTATCTTAAATCATCTTATCGATTAACCTAAGCTCTAATACTAAATGTAACAATCTGCACTTTAATGAGCTCAAATTTCAACAAAAATCAAAATCCAAGTCCATCAAGGCACATATCGTTAGTTTGGTACCTGCAAATAAGCACGAGCATATCAAAGATTGATAAAATCTAAACTCATAGCGGAAATAATATTAGGATATAAATACTGACTAGGGCTACTACCTTGGAATTAATGGTATTTCTTGGATATCAAATCGCCACATCAGTACCGAGCATGAGAGATAAGAAGACTTCTCCAACAACTAATCACATCCAGTTCTAGTGACATGTTCCTTTAAATCTATCACGTGGGTTGTAATGAGGAGGGGTGAGAACAACGTTTTGGTGAGTGGAAAATCTATATAATGTCCATAACACAAATTCATACTGATTGGTTTCCATTTAATTGTTATGTCTACTATTTTTAAGGTTAACCAAATTAATTTTCCAAGGTATAACATACCGACTTAAGTCTATCAGCCGCTTAATACTTCCAAATATGAAGCGGTATCCTAGCATTATCATCGTGGTCTATTGGTCCTAGCTACAGAGAACTTTGACCACTATTTATGGCTTTATAATACATAATATCCATACTACTAATGCATCTATCATCAATAAAGTCTTAGCCATATGAGAGACAGTACCCAAGCCACTTAATACCTTATTAATAAGGACTAGCCAGACCCTTGATCATTTAATACCTATATTCATAGTACCTAACCCCAAAGGCGGACTCCTCACTGGTAGTATCTAGCTGACATCGCTAGGAATATCACTGGGACACTTAATACTTCTTATAGGAAATAGGAAGACCCAATACCGGTAACTTAATACCTCAAACCTGAAGCATACCCTTCCTGAGATATCCGCTATTGCTCATAATCATTAATTCGAACCATTTAATACTTTTTAATTAGGAAAGAGGTGGGTCCTCAAATAATCACTTAACACCTCTAATCCCTAAGTAGATCCTATTATTCCCATAATCGCTTCCCATGGGTTCTGTAATTGGTGATGTCACCCATTTGTAATAATTGTACACAATTGCTGGTAGCCTCTAAGTGAGGGCAGACTTCCGTTGTGTCACTTTACTGATTTCGCATCCCAATCCTCTAAGCCTAATTAATTATTCAACGAGTCATATGGTTAAAGATGTCTCACATCAATAGAAAGTGGGCTAAACACAGTAGACATGCCTAGTAGGGAAGTTCGAGCAGGCATGACGCATGAAGGTCGATCATGAATACAGAAAATTTCAACAATGTCGCGCAACGTTGTTATGGTTTACTGACTCCTATTACACCTATTTAAGGGTGGAAGCTTATGCTAATTTTTCGCAATGATGATACAAACTTGGATATAGAAGAAAATTTGAGTGATGAAGAAGCAACAAGATTTATAATATATGAGTAGGATTTGTTGTGTAGTAGTCGTCGGTAGTTTTAGATTTTTTTTTCATGTATTTGGATTTGTAAATGTATTAGTTTATTTTAATGAAATTGCATGGTTTAATTCTTATTATTTGCCATTATTAAACACATGTTATACAATAAAAACAAATAATTAATTAACTATAAATTAATTAAATTAAAAAACACATTTCAAACACTCCGCTCAAATACCCGCTTACGTCACCAAACATATTCCCATTTCAACCAACTTCCACGTTCTGATACCTCGCTCGCTTTGTAAAGAATGGACTTGTATACTTGTTGTATGCTTTTTGCACTTATAAAATCAAATATATATCAATTAGTTTAGTTTTTGTATCTATGTAAATCGTGGCTCATTGAAGGTGGACTATAATTTTTGGTAGATTTGTACGCTAACTTTTTTCTACCGAAAGCATATTAGCACCGATCATCCTAATACGGTTGGAAGCTAGAATGTTGTGCTAGTGTAAATTTTTATAAAATTGTTTATGTGAGCTGTTTTGTTTTAAATGAAAAGAAGAGAAAGAGAAGAGAAAGAGAAGAGGAAGAAAGAGGGATCTGAATAGTCTCACATCATGGAATAAAAGAAACTATATTGGTTTAAATATAGGTTTCTCGAGATAAGGTTGGACCCTTTGGACATCCAATGCTTTCTCTTTTGTGAGGAGGGAGGCCACACACCAAAGTGAAGGGTAGAATTCTGTTGTGTAACCCTACTGGCCTCGCATCACAACCTACCTAGTCCAATTAATTATTCTAGGCTTTACTAACTTAAGTCATGATATCCTATGCTTTGTTATTACTAATCTTTATCATCCTAAATTGGATATTGGACTTAGCGTGCTAATCTCATTTTATTTATTTAAGGCTATATAATTTACCTTAAATATTCAATTACTCATAAATCCTCTTTATTTACTCCTTCCATAAATGTCAATCTGTATATGATAAGACAATATCATCCTAACAACATTTCCTATGACATTTATGTATATTTACTAATTTCAAATAGTAACCTTTTCTAACTATTTCATCGTTATCAACCTAATTTTTTTATTTATCACTCTCATTATTACATTTACCCTATTAATTACTTGTAACTCTCAAATTCACTTCACATCTGTTACCTATTAATTGGAGTTACGACCTTTCCAAACTTTTCCTATCCGTTATTTAACCTTATTTCTACGTATAACAAATATCCTAAGCGAGCGTTCCGCATAAATCCTCATATTAGTTAATAATTTATTAGCCTGTATAAATACATATAAATACCTACTTCTACCAAATATATTCTAGTCGCAAATCTTTAACTAGAACATTCTTTTTCATATTTAATTTGCTGAAATTATATTTCTTAGGAAGATTATCTATTGTGATTTCCATAAATTAGTTTAAAATAAAAGACCAAGAATAAAAGAAAAGATTTGCCTCATTTAAAATTACAAGGAACGATTATTTTCCTTTCATTGGAATTGATACTGTAAACTATGGAGAATAAATCTGTACTTTACATATCTCTTCCTTTTCATTTGCATATATTCCTTGTTAAACCAAACGCTGCATTTTCTATGAAATTTGGAAACATAAACAAATTCATAAAAATCAAACGGACATTCTTCCCACAACTTAAACTGCGAAAAATTTCCATTTCAACATAATTAGGGTAATAACCAAAATCATACTAATAATCTACAACCCAATTTCAAATCTGGAATAAATTTCATATTTAATCAATATTCATATCTACAACTTTTAGGACTGATTTCCAGATCAGGGTGTAACAATAGTTTCAATCAACCCTCCTAAGAATATGTAGGCATGTTTAATACATTCAATTTTAGCTTACAATTAACATATATTTGTTTATTTAGACATAAAAATCAAACTTATACCAACATAATAGATTCAATATCATAAAAAATTATAAATTTCACAGTCACCTTCTAAAAGCATTCCAAATCTCCAAATCTAAAGTAAAGCTTTTGGTTCAACTTCATTTCCTTCTTATTCTAAGAAATATGTATAAAAAGGTATATACATATATTAGAATTACAGATCTGAGAAGAGATTTGGGGTTAAAGGGAAATATAAATACAAATATATATATATATATATATATATATATATATATATAACCTCATTATCGCATAGTGTTGATTCGCTTCTCTTCTTCTCTTATTTGATTTCTATTCTTCTCCAATTTGTATATATACAAATAAATATTATGCTTTATAATTTAGAAAATAGAGGAGAAGAGAAGACGACAGAACTTCGCTGCTGCTTTTAGAAAAATATGAGAAAAAAGAGAAGGTTAGGCCTAAATTTATATGCACTCGAATTAACCACAGCCGTTAGATTTAATTATATAAAATCCGGACTATTTGGCCAGGTAAACCCTAGCCACTTATGGTCGACCGTTCGACTGCTCCCTTCATGGGGGTCGATTGATACTAGTCGACTTGCCTAATAAAGGAGGTCAATTGGTGGGTCCTGGTATTTATTAATAAATGTTAACTTTTCTAATCTAATTGTTTTCATTCTATATTCGTTTATCTTCTACAACTTCTTCGTTTGGACTCCAATCGCAAAACTACAAATACAAAAGTTGCTCAAAGTTTTGCCATGAATGTAATGGTGCAAGTTTTGTGGTCAAATTCCATCGTTTGCACAAATTCTATTTTTGGAGCCTAACTAACTAATAATTAATTAAACAACTAATCTAAAATTTATGTGGAGTTACAAAGTCCTTGGTTCAATAATAACAGTTATTATTAACCGAACTATTATGACCAGAAACTTTGACTTTGAGTTGACTTCAGTTAACCGGATACTAACCTCGTATAACTAAGGAGATGAATTCTATATTGAATAATGTTTCACTTCCAATGACTCAACTTGACCCAACTATTGTCATCAAAGGACGTCATGCCATGATTTAACTGTAATCAAAGTAAAATTTCCATATTGAAGTTCAACAGTATTCTCAAGTCGAGAGAACTATGTGATATTGTCACTTCGATATTTTCTGTTTGATGTGAGTTATCTTAACCAACATAAAACTATTGAGTGTGTTAGTTATCCAACAACTATCAGTACATAACCCTTAATGGCCCCAACAGTCATAAGTAGTACACTGCCCAACATTTGAAGAGCGTTACATACTCTAATCTTAATGGTTGTATCGATATCTAGCCTTGATACATCTTGACTGTGAATATTTAAAATGATATGTTTATTATCTTATGGTATATTACTCATGATTACAGCATATTGTAATTACTATCATAAAAAATCATTTGTGGATTTTCTATTAATATACTTAAATTAAATAATTAATTAATATTACACATTATAATAAGTATATAATAGAAAGAAAAGCACCTTTTGTTTCGAACGAGATTTTTTCACGGAGTTAATAATTTATAATAGTTATGGAATTTCCCCTAGGGAAAACCCCTAACTGTATCAATTTTGAGTACATACGAACTTGAGAATAATTATAGTTGAAACTGAAGGAATATGGTCAGATAATAATCTCGTTGATTTTGATACTAAAACATCGTGACCTCAACATTCAAAAATTTGGTTCACGAGTACCCAACATGTTAAAGTTTCTTCATGGTGTATTAATTTGAATTTAATAGTGAAGAGAATGAGAACCCATATTGAATGATTCATATATATACCGCTCGCGGCTAATATTTTACCAGTTGAAGTTAATGTTGCGTCTGTTATGTCCAACATTTCCGACGTGTTCAGTTTAGGGCCAACTGTTTTGGACCGTTGGCTCAATCGTTGAAATTTGAACAGATAATGTTAGAAGCGTCTGAAGCCAACGGCTAAACCCAATGGTAAGCCCCAACGTTAAAAAAATCAACACCTATATATTTACCATCATTCTCTCTTTTTCCTCCTCACCGGTATCAACTCAAAGTTTAGCATAAAAATTCACAAAAAATAATCAAATTTTGAGTTAATTTTTGATACACCCATCTCAATCTCATTTTCGTTTATTTTCCATATTTTTTCTGATTTTTTTTTACTTTTTAAAATAGAGAATGATCGAAACTGTTTTGAAAAAATCCCGATGAAGTTCTAAGAATTGGTCTGAAATGGCTAAAATAGAATTCTTGTGTTGCACAGCTGGTGCTTACCAAGTTACAAAAAACAACAAAAAAATCGTTCATAAGAAAATTGCAGTGGCATCAAATGAGGCTTTGGCGATTATTTTGAATGAATTACCGTTAACGGACTATCAAGTTTGCTACAAATACGATGGACTAAAGAAACAATGGTCGGTATGATAGAGTTATTGTAGCAAAATGGACGTAGTATGAGATCCAGTGAGGGAAAACGGTCATCGGAAGCGAGCAATGGTGGACCAATCATGTGAAGGTAATTTTGTCCTCTTTTACTTTATTTACAAGTTAGTGCTAAGTTATGTTCCTCATTTTTTTCCTTTTAAGGAGCTCGGCGCCACAATTTTGAAGTATACGCAACAACCAATAGCCCATATGGAGTTATTGCAATAGATTTTTCAAGGTATTACTGCAACGGGAGAGGGTGCATTCACACCTGATGTCATAGAAGAACAAGTGGAGATGGTGTATTCTCCTCCTCTAAAAAAACCGCCATGCACTATGCGATACAACATGAGGAAATGATGGATTTTATACCCCACTTGAAGACCTCAAAACACAATCGCCACAATAGCTCACACATGCGCATGATGGAGGTTCATCTTCCAAAGTTCGTAGTAGAAGAAGGCGACAGATAATGACGAGAAGATAAAAACGAGATTATTGATATGATATACCAAAGAAAGTTGAAGAAATTTCGTTATGAAACAGATAGCCCCTCCCATAATTCTAGTCACTCTCCTTGTCCTAGCCCCTTCCCTTATAATACTCCCTACCCTAAGCCTAGTCCAAGTATACCATCCCCTTGCCCATCTACAACATTCGAAGATGTCATTGATTGTGTGAAGAAATTTAGAGAAATTCAACTTTCTGAAGCAATATCACTACTCAAGATTCAAAAGAACAGGGAAGTCTTTTGTTTTTTAGAAGATGACGGCGTTTGAAATTAATTGTGGTTGGAGATAGAACGTTCACAACACACAATAATATACCATCAGTATATGATGGTCCGTCCACCTGTCTACCACCTGACTACTCACCACCTTACTCACCATTCGATTTACATTTGTATTCTATTGTATTTCTAGTTTTATTTGTATATATATTTCAATTTCTAGACTAGTGAAAGTTGTCTTTTTTAATTATATTATTTAACTACGTAGTTAAAAAATAATAAAAATAAAAATACAATAGTAAAAATAATTATTTATAATAAAACATTTAAAATATCCATATAAGTGTCCATTTCTTAATAGAAAAACGCATTTCCTTCTGGAAACCACTGTGTGAACAAACGCAACCATGGGAGGGGGAAAAAAGTGTAAAAGAAGAAAGAAAGCAAGATGATATGCAAATTTATTTGTTAATCCATGATTTCAGTAGAAGTTATACAGTGTTAACCTACAAATGTTTGAAACGTGGATCAGCAAAAAAATTCAAATTTTTTTTCTGCAAATATATTTGCAACAGTTTAAACTATAAATTTTCAAAAAATAATTTATTTTTATATTTTATTTTGCTTTTTCGGAAATGCAGTAAAATAGCGCAAATGGGTGCATATATAATTTCCAATAATCAAAATTATAGTTTCAGTTGTAATGGGGGTAGAGAAAGCGTTTATCAAATTTCTGATCGAGTTTTCGAACAGGTTTGTTTTGAAAATGAAGATACGGATGTTAAACATCCATTTCCTTTTTTTAAGTTTATCAGAAAAGCAGAACTTCTTTGGACATTCCAAATTCTACACACTTGGCTCACTGCTACATAGAGTACCTTGTCGACCAGCAATTCTGACCATAGATCGACTATACATGTCCATCATCCCTTTCTAGTTGTGTCCATCTTTGTCAACGCAGCTTTGGGTTATTAGATGCACGGTAAGAAAACACAGTTGCATGCTCCTTAGGCCATGCATTACCATGTTTACAACTCAAAATCCATTCCACCCACTTAATCTTTTTTTGAATGACTAATGCCAAATACATGGTTAATTTATTAGCATGCTTCATCTATGACAAATCGAACGTAAAGAGAAGGAAAAAATTAATACAAATGGTAAAGCTTAGAATGCTCCAACCTCTCCGTAAAATTAAAATAATCCAACGTCCTAGCCCACTTCAAATGATCCTTCAACCTATGCACCGCAATCGTGTCTGGCACAAACTCATGCGAGCAAGTATCAATGGGCACCTCAATGGGAAAATCATACATAGCAGGCTTGGTATTAAACCTATTCTTCGCTCTTCCTGCCTCTCTAAACCAAGCACCAGTCGTAAGATCCTCAGTGCCCTCCCTCTTCGCCCTGACCATGTCAGAGCTTGCGATCCACTCAACCAGGTCCCAGGACACGAGGTACCCCATCCCGGACATGTAATCCCTGAACGGATCCATGCTATCGCAGGGGATCACGAACCCGTAGTAGAAATCGAGCCTGGGTTTGGTTTTCAAGGAGGAGACCAGTCTGGGAAGGCGGAAGAAGATGTCATCGTCGGCTTTCATGACATAGTCATAGGTTTGGTTGAGGATGGAGGGGAGAGAGGAGAGGAAGGAGTAGGTCTTGCCGGAGTTCATGTTCTCGGTGCAGTTGAGGACGATGATGTCACGATAGGAGAGGATCTCGAGGGAGACAAGGGTGCGCTGCTCAGGCTTGGTGAGGTTGCAGAAGACGAAGAAGACATCGATGTGGGCGGAGGTTTGGGGTTGGAGGGAGTAGACCATGCGAAGGAGGTGGCGCCGCTCGTACTTGTCGGGTAGGGTGAGGATGCCGATCAGGAGGCGGATGTCGGGTTTGGGGGTGAATGCTGGTGTAGTTGGTGGTGATGGAGACGACGAAGAGAGGAGGCAGGAGGTGGTAAGGGATTGGAGGCGGATGTCGTTGGGGTAGATGAAGAGGAAGGTGAGGGCGAGGAGGGTTAAGGGGAGGAGGATGAGGGCGATGGTGGAGGCCGAAGGGATATTCATTTTGTTTGTTTCTTTGTTTTTCTGGGGGATTGAGATGATGGTAAACTTTATAAAGGTGGTGATTTTCAAATTTTAGTTGGCAGGGGTTGAAGATTGACGTGGTTTCTTGTAGTTTGGCAAAGATGCAGTGTGTGTTTTGCTTTAAGCTGCCGAATTTCGTAGCAAGTCAACTTCAGCTTTGTGCTTTGTACATCGGAACGGTATTCGGTCGTACAGAACATAATTAAATGGTCTAAGTTGACTCGAATTGTTTGTTATTGTTACTGCCCCTGAAACTGTTGAAGAATACATTGAATACTCGTACCATTTCCTAACAATTGTTGTGTACTATGTCATTTTTTTTAACTGAAGAATTAGACTCTAAAGACATTAAATTTTATTTTAGACCGAAAAACGCTGATTATAACTAGTATTATATTCAATTTTGACACTATATCATTTTCTAACAATTAGACTCTAAAGACATCAAATTTTATTTTAGACCGAAGAATGCTAGTTATAACTAGTATTATATTCAATTTTTACCCAACACAAAATGCTAATTTTGACTACTATTATATTCAGTTTATAATATACAAAAGGCTAGTTTTATTAGCGCTGTCTTTAAATCAAAAAAAAAAAAAATTGTTTTAGTTTAAACTATATTTCAAAATTTGTTCTTTTATAGATTTTCTTCTTCTTCAAACTCCATTGAAAAGTTTTAAAATTCATTTCCGTCTCCTTTAAAAAAAAATTCATAAAATCTCTGTCGACTTTTCCAACGAAACATGCATTTTAAACTGTATATATTTACATTCAAAATGCATATATTTACAGCAAGAACTACATCTCTTTGTAGGCGGAACTATAAATTTTTATTTTACAAAAATATGCATTTAGAACTGTAAATATTTGCATTTTAAACCACAAATATTTGCAGTTTTAGCTGCATATATATTTTGTTATTTGAACATTTTTACTAAAACATAATTAAACTGTTTAAGTTGACTTGAAATTGTTTGTTATTGTTACTGTTTTGATACTATTAAGAAATAAATAGAAATGAATACTCGTACCATTCCTAACCATTGTTGTGCAAATTATAATTTTCTAAATTTGGAAAAAAAATTGACAAACACAAATACACAAATTTCCTTCGTTCGTTTCAAACAAAACAAAAAATTCTTGCCGATTAATCTAATATGAGAAGAAGTAGTAACAAAATGGCAAAATCTTATCCATTTTGCTATTAAATCCCTTAAACATCAAATTCTTTATCATTTTATCGTCAAACTAAAAAAAAGTAATATTTGAGTCGTTTATCAACTAGCACCCAAGAATAATCAACTGTACAAAATATTTTTGTATTGATAATTCTTCATCAAAATAAACAAACCAAATCACTATTGGTTGCTCGACAATTTTTTGTGCGTCAATTTTGAAGTGAATAAATCGCTACTTACTATAATCTCAAACTATTCCTAACCATCGTTTTGTTATTTCAACATTTTTACTAAAAACGGAACACAGAGGAAAAAAAGAAGAAAAAACAAAATTATACACCTACAGACCAATATTACTTTAAACTAAACATAACAAACCAGCCCAACACTAACATAGCATATACTTCACTAAAAAAGGAGAAAAATAAAAAAAAAGAGAAAAATAAAAAAAGGAGAAAAAAAATCTTTTTTTTAAACACATGTCATTAAAGCAACAAACACGGTATCTATTTAAGAGTTTATATATTCAACAACAAAATGCATTTTTAAAAGGTTATATGTACATAATGGTTACAATTATATGTATCTGCGTTTATATATGTATATCCTTCGTTGTTCAATACTAATGGCGGCTAGCCTCAATAACAATTTCCAAAATCCAAATCCAATCCAATACAAATTCCTATCCAAATCCAATCCATTACAAATTCATATCCAAAATCCAATACAAACGAGAAGCCTAACATCTCTGTTGTAGAAGGAGAGAAGAAGGACGAGGACGGGTAGGAGATGGTGCTGAGAAAGAAGAATAAGGTGGCTATGGGTGGTGGTGGAAGAGGAGGAACCAATAATGGTGGAAAAGGGGACAAATCCTATGCAAACAACCAAAGCAATGTTGGATGGAGAGGACATTGCCCAAATCCAAAAACCAAAAGTTTGAATTCATAATAAATTCACAATTGATTCGCAAGAAAAATCGAAAATATAGTGTGACATAGTAAAAAAGAAAGCAAAGGATGAATCTCTTGATAGAGATAGAGGTATTACCTAGTGGCAATTTTTTAATTTTTTACATATATCTTACTCGATAGTCAATCTTGTTAAAAATAAAAGGTATTTTTTTCTATTATATACTTGTTATGTTATGATATACTTAATTAAGTAATTAATTTAAAGCATACAGAAAATTATTAGACAATATGTCATGTAATGGTAATTACAATGTGTTGCAATCAAGAGAAATTTATCACATTAAAATAACATATTATTTCAAATATTCATAGTCAAGATGTTTTAAGACGGAATATATCCATTGAGATTGGAGTACAAATGCTCTCCAAATGTATTATATACCCATGGCTGCTGGGGACAATAATTGGTTAAGTACTGATAGTTATTGGATAACAATGGCGACTTACTTGATAGTTCTCTATTGGTTTATATAACTAAGGTCAAACAGATAATCTCGAAGCATTGATGCTATAAGTTCTCTCAATTTGAGAATATTGTAGAAATTCAATGTGGACGCTCCACTTTGATTATAGTTAAATCGTGGTATGTCGTTCATCAAATGACTGTAGTTAGGTCTGAGTTGAAGCATTGGAAGTGAAACACTATTTAATTCTGAATTCGTCTCCTTAGTCATATGAGGTTAGTATTACGGTCAACTGTAGTCTGCTCAAAATCAAGTCTCTGGCTAGAGTAGTATGGTTAATAATAATTATTATTATTGAACCAAGGACTTTGTATTTGGACTAATCAAGTTGAATGTGGATGGTGTTGGAATTTTGACCAAAACCAAATTCCATAAGTTAGAAAGTGATATGATTTTGATGAAGAGAATTGGTGTAAATAATCATTATCAAAAGGTAACACCTACAAAAACATGAAATTGGATTTTACCGAAAAGGTCTATGAGTGATGAGTTTGGCCAAACTGTCATACCACCAACTAAGGTAACGTGTGAACGCTAATATTTGAACTGTTCAATATTAATCACTGATTGAATTCATACTTCTGAGTCGCACAACCGCAATTATGATTTCTTCGAAAACCACGCGTTTTAATTAATTTATTAATTATTATAAATTGGTTTAATTAATTAATATTTATGAAATATTAATTATAATTTATTTATTTGATGTTTTGAATGTTGTTAGTAATTATTTAGATGCATATATAAAAGTTATATATGCACATATCAATATTCGACATCGGCACACCTTTTAAATGGAGTTTGAAATAAATAATTACATGATAGTTTTTCCGAAAAGTTTTCCCACTACGGATGCATGCTAAGCCATCCTATACATGGAAAAAATGAAGAGATTGATTTACAGAATTAAATAAGGAAGTTAAATAAGGAGGGTGGGAAAAGACTATTTTATCCTATTAAGAACAAATCTCACTACAACAAAATAGCCTTTTAACAGCGTTTAAAAACTGCTGTTAAATGATATAACAGCGTTGTGAAGAACGTTGTATAACGACATGCGGTCGTTGATATGTAATTTCAAACAGCGAAAAAACAACGCTGTCAAAAATAATTTTCCACAGCGTTATTTTGTCGTTGTTTATTTAGTTTCTACAGCGTTTATATTTTGCTGTGGAAAAGTGTTTAGAGTGGTATTTTACATTTCTACAGCGTTTAAAATACCCTGTCTAAAACAAACTCACTAGTTTTCAACAGCGACAGGAAAACGCTGTTACTACTTATTCATCAGCGTTTGTAAAACGCTATTGTATCAATGTGATTTATGTTTTTAAATAACTTAAAGCAAGGCTTTAACGCTGTCGTATTATCATGAGTTATTGTCCCAAAATACTGACCGCACTTTTTAAACGCTGTCGTTTATGACAAATCATACCACTACAATAATCACATATCCGTAATCTAATTGCATTTAATTATATTTCAATCGGATAATATACAAATCAAAGTAAAAAACTATAAAATAAAAGCATAACAATTGATCATTTCCATAAAATAGCTATACAATATATCCACGAACAAAGCTTACTTACAAACAACGATGAAATTTATAAACCATCTTCATATAACATTAGACAAAGACCCAACATCTACAAGGTTTTGCTTCAAATATTAATGACAAAACATGCACCCAAAAAATTTTCATGTGCTAACTAGGCCGAAGCTCCAAAAAACTAAAAAGTATCTTGTCCATTTTTTGCATCTAAAAACTTCACCTACCTGTAACAAAGAAATTCAAAAGTTAATGATCAAACACATTTAAAATAACATGTTTAATTTGCAACTATTAAAAAATTGCAACACATTTAAACACAAAATTTTCAACTTCTTCAAACGTAAGTCTCATAATTCAGTTTCTCTTTCTGCTGCCTATATCCTTAATCCATAAGGGTTCATCCATTTGCACCATTTCCTATAGGCATGCTTAACCATAAACTGAGTAACATGTTAAAACTAAGAGCTATCTTTCATATTACCTGCCAATAACATAAAGTATGAACCTTGGATATACATTGTTTGCTCTCACATACTAGTTGCCACCACCAACATAAGCAAAATGATGATAAAAATAACAAATAAATACTCTACAAAAATTGAGGAATATAGATGAGTTATCGAATGCACAAAGCTAAAACATTCAATTTAAACAAAGTAAAAAAAGAAAAAGGAAACCTAACCAGAAACTATGTTGATCCTAAAATAAAAAACATAATCAAACTAAACTCATTATATTAATTCATAGCAACTTAATAAGCCTTAAGGAGGTGATTATTGCTACAAACAATATACGTGTGCTGCATAATAAGGCCAGTATAAAATAGTAAACACGCCAACAAATGGAACTTTATCATTGTATAATTTTAACCAAAAAACCCATAGCCCTCAATTTTTAGATAAATAATTTTTAGAGGAAGTAATAGCTTCTGAATAACAATCCATTCTATAGTCAAGCCATTTCTAAATGATAAGCTATGTCTGACGTGGTAACATTTTTAAATGTTAGTCGTGTGATTGATTATACATATGGTTTAAAATTTAAATTTTAGTTAATTAAATAGTTAAATTTTGAATTTTAAAATTTTTAGTTGATTGAAATAGTTAAATAAAAGTTTTACTAAAAAAAGTAGTTAAATAAAAAAATTAAATAGTTATATAAATTATAAAATATGATTTAAAATTTAACTAATAAATAGTTTAATAAAATATTCAAGTTGTTGAATGAATTATAAATTAGAATTTTAGTTAATAAAATATTTAAATATTTATAAATAGTTGAATGGATTACAATTTTAGTTATAAAATAGTTAAATAATGCCAAACAAAAGAGCTTAGAAACTCGATGTGCTTCAAGCAAACTGTTTATAGTTTCAGATACATAGAATATGAGTTCAAAGTCTATATCACAGCTAAATGAGGAAAATTCCGAGTTACAAACAGAACACTTACAAGACAGTATTGCTAACAATTCTGTTGCCAAATATGATGCAGCTTTGAATGTCTCTTAGATCGATGCTAATGTCTACACCATAGAAGCAAACAGCGAGTCAACCCCTGATCAATCATCTACTGCTCAATATACAACCAAATTGAGGTCCATGAGCAAAAACCAGATCATATGAAATGCCCTTTGAGTTTAAAGCTTTAATGCCTTCGGATGTTATTGAAAAACCTGGCCTGCAATAACATGGTTAATCAATTAAAAGCCAAAAACAAAAAAAATCAAAAAAAGCAAAGACAAGTAGCCATGCTAATGTTGGTAGGAACATGAGTACTGGTTTTTCAAACAGAAGGAAAACTAAATTAGCAGAGGATTCAAGATGTACTTTCATTCATAGACGTTAAGGTATATCTTATGTTGTATGAAAAATATATGTTTAAAAACCATTTTATATTACTAATGCAAATTTCTTACATAAAACTAATCAATGGACACATGTACTAGGGAGAGATAATGAGTGGAACAGTTATTTATTTCCCACAACCAGTGCATTACGTGCCCATATGCTAAGCCAGCTTCCAACCTAATGTGTTAGGAACACTACATGTCCTGAATAGCATCAACAAAATATATTCCAGATATTAAGCATGGTATTTTAGGACCTTTTAAAAAAATTCACCTACCTATAACGATGAAATTTAAAAGTTAGTGATCAAATACAAATTTAAAATAACATATCTAATTTGCAACTACTGAAAAATTGCAGCACATATTTACATTTTAGCATTAGCTTAGTTTTGAATGTAATAAAAACACATTTTTGTATCACTATTACAAGTGCTTGTCCACAAATGAAATTTTCAAGTTTAATAATACTGATAGAAGACATAAGTTTGAATCAGACGATGATGCACAAAATTGTGCATGAGATGAATGTAGCATTAGCTTAGTTTTTGAAAAATAGAGCATTTAGTTTTTGAGTTGAAAAAACTGAGCATTAGCTCAGTTTTGACAAAACTGAGAAGCGCTGTTTTGAATTAAAACTGAGGTCAGTTTTGACAAAACTGAGAAGCGCCAATTTGAATCAAAACCGAGTTCAGTTTTGAAAAAAAACTGAGCATGAGCTTAGTTTTGAAATTAGTTTTGAAACAAAGCTCAGTTTTGACAAAACTGAGAGCTCATGATAAAACTGAAAGCCCAATGCACGAATGTATCTCACTTGATTAAAATTTTGTTCATCTGATGTACACAAACACTCACACATACCTAGAATGTCTTTGTGGATGTTTCATGAAATCAGGAATACATAATGTGAATATTAAGATTCAAATTGTTACTTGTTCACTTGACATAGATTTGAGAGTTGGTCAAATTAGAGCTTACATGTGACATTTTGGGCCATTAAGTATATTGCTGCTTGTTTATGATATGTGATGCATTCATCGATTAAAAATCTTGAGAAACAACGTTTGCAATGATTCATGTTAGCTTTAGAGAAAGTTACGCTATGAATAGAAAGTGTTTAGGCTTTACATCTATTTTCTAAGAAAGTGCACCTTTACCAAGATTTAAAATTCATATTTCAATTTTGTTTCAAGAAATTTTCAATTTCAGTTTCGTTTCGAGAATTTCAAAAATTCCTTTCTAATTTCATTTCTTTTTCACGATATTTTATATAAATATATAAATTAATAAAATTTATTCATATAAGCAATTTGGAATTTATATAATTTGGAAAAATATTCACATAAATTTTAAATAAATTATTTTATACTAATTGGTTGACAACAATGGTGCATACAAGTGATGCATAACAGGATGCATGGGCGCATGATGCATTACAAAGAATGAACGACAAAGGTGCATGATAATGGTAACTTAGTGAAATTTTTATAATAATCATACTTAGTCATCTTAGTTAAATTTTTGTAATACTTAGTTAATTGTTATGAACTTATTTAACATTTATAAATCTTAGTTAACTTATTATTATTATAATTCTTAGTTAATTACTACTACTACCACTATTATTATAGAAGATTTAATTATATTTATATTTTTATATACTTAGTTAGTTTTTATAAACTAAACTTGTTAATTTTATAAAACTTAGTTAACTTAGTTAAATATTTATAATACTTAGTTAATTTTTATAAACTTATTTAATATTTACAAATCCTAGTTAACTTATTATTATTATAAATCTTTATTATTATTATTTTATTATTATTATTATAGAAGATTAATTATATTTTTATATACTTAGTTAATTTTTGTTAACTAAACTTGTTAATTTTTATATACTTAGTTAATTTTTATAAGCTAAACTTGTTACTTTTTATAAAACTTAGTTAATTTTATTATTATTATTATTTAAACTTTTATAATACATAGTTAATTTTTTTAAACTTATTTAATATTTGTAAATCTTAGTTAACTACATTATTATTGTTGTTGTTTTTATAGAAGATTTAGTTATATTTATATTTTTATAATACTTGGTTAATTTTTATAAACTTATTGAATTTTTATAAGACTTAGTCAATTTTTATAAACCTGGTTAATTTATTATTATTATTAAAGACTCATTTAATTTTTATAAAACATAATTAACTTATTTATTTATTTATTTATTTATTGTACAGATCCAGTAGTATATTGCTAGAATTTAATTTATAAAACTTAATTAATTAACATAATTAGAACACGACGGTACAAATAAGAAGAATGCACAACTTACCAGTCATTATTGTTTTGCTATTTCCCCTAAGAGAATCCTGCCATAAACAAAATTTATTGATTAATAAGCATCAAGACACATTAATTTATATGAAACATAATATTAACAGTAACTAATTTTAACTAGTTTTTTATTATATAATAATATTGGCTAATATACATGTGTCACATAACTTGAACAGTACTAATGAAAAACATATTTGATTTCTCTTCCACACTAACATATGTTTAAGTTATCTTGATTTGACCAATGGGGTGAAAGTGATTAAGTTGGATAATCAGTCTATTCCTGAGGTAGTTTCTTCCAGTTTCCTTTTGACTATATTAAGTGTCACTGCTTTGGCTCCTGGACCATTGGCTGGTGTTTATTTTGCTACTAAAGTTGCTATCCATGCACCAGCGGATACTTTTAAGGTAAGTTCAAAACATGCTTTGTAGTAATTAGATAATTTGTATAAAGCTTACATACACAATAACATGCTTAGTAATTAGATAATTTGTATATAGCTTACACACCCAATTACATGCTTCACTACCGATCCTGAAGTTAAGTGATTATAGCTAACATCTAAATCATTACACACTTTTAGAGAAAAAATCAGTTAGTTGCCATTAATATGCCCTAGCAGAACTTTTTTTGAATAATGCTAATTCATATAGCATTTGCTATATAAAAGAAAAGGAGTTCAGCCACTGTTTATATATTTTGATCTTGTTTTACATTAATTGTAGGCTAGAACTAAGGAGTTTCAACATAAATGTCATACGTGTAGTTCCAGGTGCAATTAAATCAAATCTAGGAAATTCATCAATGGCTAAGTATAGCAAAATGCCCGAATGGAAATATTATAAACAATTTGAGGCTGCAATATGCTCACATACTACTCTTTCTCAAGGTCCCAGAGCTACTCCTGTAGAAGAGTTTGCAAAGAAAACTGTTGGTGTTGTTTTGAAGAAGAGCCCCCTGCTTGGTTTTCTTATAGGCATCCATCAAGTATCTTTGCTATAATTCATTATCTTCCTTTGTTCCTCAAAGATTTTATTTATAGACTTGCACTCAAATGCTGATTTAAATATGGGTCTTTTTATATTGTTTTTTAGTCAATCTGTGCACACTAGTCCTGACATAATATTTGCTAAATTATGTTATGTATGATAAACATCTCACAAAATAAGTTTATATATTTATATGTAATTTATTTGCATACTCAGGCGGTTACTTATACTGTCATGTTTGTGCCTTAGTTCTGAAAATTCTATTAAACTAGAAAAACAATTCATATGTTTAGTGTGAAAAACACATTCATAATTTGAACAATACTAATTTGTATGCTATAAATTTTGTTAAGCTCAAAAAATTTCTGTTAGTAATGCTTACCTTTTAAAACCATGGACTTGAAACATTTCTGTTAACTGTACTTTAACTATGACGTGAAAGAATTGCTTCCACTAGCCTTTTGTTTTGAATTAGAATATTAACCTTAGAAGTCCCAGGAAAGTAGTAAGGAACTTATACGCATAGTTTAGCTATATGTGAGATTAATCAAGTTTTTAAAAGTTAGTTAAAGCATAGAAGTATAATTAATAGAACAATTAATTCATGAAACTGATATGCAACAAAAGCGAAAAGCCTAAATTTATATATATATATATATATATATATATATCAGTTTGAGAATCCGTGGGACAATAGTAAAGAACTTATACAGATATACCCACAGTTTATTTTTAAGTGTGTTTAATAAAAAAGTTAAAGCTTCTTGAAGCATATAAGTATAACTAATAGAACAATTGATACATGAAACTGATTTGTAGAAAAAATGAAAAGCCTGAAATAAAATATAAATAAATCAACATGATATTTTTATATGCATACCTAGTTACTTTTTGCAAACTATACACAGTCTTCAATGTTATGCCAATCTAAACCTAAAATAAAACTTAAGCCTTCGTGTTCAATAAATGAATAGGAGAAGCTGATTTGATCCTTTACTATACCTTAGAAGCAAATTTTGATGTATCACTAATTGTGTGTCTGCAACTTCCAGTTGGAAACCTGAAGAAAAATATAGTAAGAGATAAGTAAAAGATATTATGAATGTATTACTAAACTGACAAACAAACTTGTAGTAAAAGATATAAGCTCAGAAGTAAATCAACTATGATCCAAACTAAGCTGATAAACAAATTGATGTTCACGTGTCCTCTAAAGAAATTGCTCACGTTAATATTCACTACTCATAGTTACTTGATATATGCCCTGTGTAAAGATTTTGGGCATACATTACAGTTCTACCCATATAATGGAGAGAATCCAAAATAGTTATGTAAATTAGATACAAGCTAAACCTTAAAATTAATATGAAGAAGAATATATAAGGCTTGCTAATCATAGATCTTTATGTCATTTTCAGAACTCAAAAAGAACAGTACCCATCCATAAGCCTACTACCTCTAAACAACTAGCTAATAAGAAAGTCTATATTTCAAAAGTTGCATCTTCAGAAAACAAAGAAACGACTTTGTTAATTCCCATCAAGGAATTATTGCCATGTGTCTAAATCAAAATGACAATCATATTCCCACAACCTACGTCCAATCAACAACGGCCCCATCCCCTCACCCATGCAAAAACTTATGTCATGTCCCTTATTTCAAATCTTATCTCTTATCTTATCATCAAGCCTAATCCTTTGGAACAAGGAAAAGAATCATCCTCTAGTAACAATCATCATCAAAATCTAGCTTTAACCACTAATGTATCTAGTCTTTTGCCCTCTTAGTTGAATTATCCAAATATGAATGCAATCTTGATCATCTTAATGAAACATGAAATCGAGTTTCATTTCTAACTATATCCAGACATGCACAAGATGTGCATGGTGATACAAATACAATTCCTCACAACAACAAAAACAAAGTTCAATCAAGTCTTCCTAATCATACTAGTACTTCTATTCTGCATTACACTATTCTCAATAGCACCAACTTCTTGGCTTTATCTTCTACCGATACTGAAGTCCTCACCATTCAACCTCATAACTATGGACACTTTTTCTACATAAAGCCTTGCCCACATCCCTGGTCTAATTTTTTGAATTTTAGGTAAACATGCATCTCCTAATTATCTTGTACTTGGAAAAGCTCTTTGCCTTGACATCTCCTTCCTAATCACATAGAAAACTTGATACAGCTCATGTTACAATCGCTTGGTTGCTCTCTAACCCAACAGCTTGAGCAGCTCCCTCACATGCTCATACACTTCATGATCTGGTTATGTTGTTCAACTATACCGTTCTAGCTTCTATGCGGTTCTAATTTGTAAAACTTTGTTGTTAGTTTGTAGCCCATGGTACCTTCTATCCATGCAATTCTACTTCTTGCATCTAGTGTACCCTTGCTATAGACTTCCAAGTACCCTCAATTTGTTATTAGCTATGAATGAATGCAATTCCAGGGTTCTGCAAAGATGCCCATGCAATAAATTATCAGCAAGCCTAATATGACATATCCACTTGTTTGTCACAAACATTTATTCTTGAACTATGAAAGCATGAGCAAGCGATACAGACTTGCATTCCTTTGGAGTTTCTTTTTGATGCCTTTACTGCTCTTTGGATGGAACTATTTCTTTTTGTGCTTTCAACATAGATTTGCTTCATTTCCTGATTGCGATACTTGCTTTCTAAGACTACATAGTTATTGATCACGTATTGCTTCGTTTTGTCTTATATTGGATGTATAAACTATAAAACCTTTGTAAATTTATAGCTCAATTCAAACTACTCACTGAAATAATCAAATTCTAGAGGATGCATAAACTATCAAATTCCTGATTGTGATAACTATTATATTAGAAGTATAAATTACCAAATCATCATCCAGATCTTAATGGCGATTGATACACTAGTGCTCCTAATGGCCATCTAAGCAGCCTTTCGCATGTTGTGGTGGTAGAATTGAAGTTATCGTTGGACAGATGCCGACAATGGCGATTTAGGGTTAAGCTTTGTATTTGGGGATATCGGGTTTAAAATTAAAGAATGAACATGAATAAAGTAAAAAAATAAAACTAAGATTCGATTAGAAGATAAATGCATGAAGAATGAAATGCAGTAGATTTTGGTGAAGAAGATAATCAATATTTGTTGGGGATGAAGTGTGAGGGTAAGAAGAAAAGGCGGCTACAAAAAATTTCTATTACCCGCGTTAAAATTTCAGCTCTAACCTAGAATGTCAGCGTTTATTGATCAATCTTATTCTTTTAAAATACCATTAATTGCATTTGTTGTTGAAACGCTGACAAAAATTGCTGTCAAAAGTGAATTTTGTTGTAGTGTCTCCTCATTTCACTTTCTTTTTTATAAAAAGATCTTCCTCCTCCTCTCCAAAATAATGGCCGTCATCATCTTCCCCTTAAAAAAACAACAACTTAAAATCAAACATCAAGTTAAATTAAAACAAAGGTGATTCGTCCTTCTCTTGTAAGGTAAGGTGCAGATTTGCTTGGTATCTAAAGGTGAAGCCATAAGTTAAGATACGAAAAAGGGCAAGATTTTTGGGTATGTTTTTCTTATTTACAATTTATTCATGATGTTTAAAATAATGATTGTTCACGTATATGTATATTGCAACCACTTATCAAGATCTATTTATAATTCTCTATGTACTGTTATTGAATGTGAATTCTTTTGCGAATGATTTTACATGAACATCGATGATTTGATTGGATTGGAATTTATTTGTTAGAATTTTTTTATCCATTATTATAATTATTTAATTATTATTTTTTAACCAAACAATTTATAGTTTATTTCATTTGAGATTTGAAACATATCCTTTTGTTTGTTGAATCTAAAACTGAAAGTGCTGTTGTAAATCTGTTTTGTTTCGATAACTTACTATTAGTGTTACTGTTTGTTCCCTTTTAAGTGATCAAATTTTCAATAGATTGTATTATGAATATACATACATACATACATACATACATACATACATATATATATATTATCGATTCTTCTTCAAATTGTAAACTAACATTAAAACTAAATCTTTTATCCGGTTGATTTTTTTTAATTAATTCAATTTCATGCTTTAAAATTAAATTTCATTTTATTACATATATGTATGTACATAAATATAAGTTTTATGTTTCAGATCTAATTATGTCATCATGGACAATAAAATTGCACTTCATGATTATTTTCCTTTTTAACTCAGATTTGAATAGATTTAATTGTAACATAAATTACATTTCCATGTTTATTCTTTTAATTTACTCTTATTTGAAATATCTACTTTATGTGAATTGGTTTCATACACTTACATATATATATATATATACACATATACATATATATATATATAAAATATTTTTTATATAAGTGGCAACAAATATTACATATGTGTGTGTATGTTTAAAATATATACATGTGATACTATCAATATGTGTGTGCTCAAACCATAGACATTATGCTTAAGCCTATCTATATACTCGGGCATTTATATTCCCAATATACATGTAAATTATTACATGTATATGCAAGTATAATATATATGTGTATACAATGGATAAAAATCCCAATCTCTGGATGTGTATGTGTGTGTGTATTTATACACATTTTTATATTAGTTTATTTATGATGTTGTATGTTTGAATGTATATATGATGTCATCGCATTCCAAAGGAATTACCACTCCCCCAACTCCTACTCTTGGTGCACCGCTCCACCCATAGACAACTTTTCCTGACTTTTCTTGTAGGGTGCCATATTTGACTGCGACATCCAAGACATCCTAGAGAAAGAAGCGGACCGGGACGTCCAGTGGATCCAAAAACTCATTGATCAGGGCTAGAGTTGAAAAGGCTCACCTATGCTCTTTCAAAAGTTAACTGTATAAATCACATGAGTATCCAATCCTTCGAGTCAGAGAAGAAGACTTATGATAGCCTCAATAAGGAGTATAAAGAGGACCTCGAGAAGATAAAGGCAGACAGAGATGTCGTAGTGGAGTCGAAGATTAAAACCGACAGCTTGATGCTTGAAATGAGGTTAGCGCACACCAATGCTAAACTCGTGTTAAAAGACCTGCTGAAAATTGCACATGAAGGTAGTGCCGCTCTGAAGATGCAAATTGCTGATAAGAACCTGGACCTTGCTGCAAAAGACAAAACCGTTTGAGCCAGGGACAAAACCATTGAGGAGTAGGAAGCCGAGATTCAAAATCTTCACGGGGACAAAGATAAACTAGAGGAGAGCCTACTACTGGTGAAGGCCGAGAAGTTGGATATAAAGGTTGAACATTCCCTTACTGCACAAGAACTAAATGACCTCAAGAAAGGAAAGGTCAAAGAAAGGGAAGAATTGAATGATACTCTCTAGCAATTCATTACAAATGTGATTCAGTTTAAAAATTGAACTGGTCGGGTAGCACATATGCTGCAACCCTCGCCGATGCTTGGGAAGAGGTGCCGCATCGTTGGAAGCAACTAGTGAATGCCACACTGAGGAGGAACTAATGGCTAAGTAACTCGACGTCAAAGATATAGTACAAGGAAGGAAAGACATGCTTGTCATTGAAGATGACGCCCCTACCATTGCTGATGTCGAGGCTTTTGTTGGCCCAAGTGCATTGGGTTCATGGGAATCGTCCGTTCTAAAGTCTAAATAGCCTACACAGATATTCCTAAGATCGACGGGGCTAGCTCCGAGGCCACCCAGACCATTCCATCATCTACAACAACTTTTTTTGAGTCATATATTCCTCCCTTTATTGACCAATTGATCCAGCACTCACCCGAAGAGGGTGAAATTTCTATGTCCCTTGCTTCATAATCAACTCCGACCGAAGGTATATCTCTTGTTTCATCAGTTTTTAAGAAACTTCAGTTCTCGAGCGAATCTGTTTTTAACCTTTACCATTCTGTTTGCAAACTTGTAGGTCATCTATATCTTCCTCCTCCACTGCCAGCCACTCAGTATATGGGTTCTACAACTATCTTCACTATGTCAACCTCCTTCTTCACAGGGCTTATCATTTCCGTTCCTCCTCCAAGTTCTGCCCCAAGGCCTGATTCCAAGAACATAGCCATCCTAGAGAACTTGGAGGATATGTCCTTTTCCTCGGAGGGAGACATCTCTATCACCAGTGTTGTAGACCCGACCGATTAGAATACTATTGCAAAATGACTGAAGATCCACCTGTCCAAGGTCAAAATTAAAAAGGAGCTTGGTATAGAAAAATCTATCAGTTTTATACCTACAAGCCCTACTACTAAGCTTCCCCAGATTAAGCTGAAGCCCCTCAAGCTCAAATACTTTAAGACCTTTGTTGAGAAAACTACCGAGCCCACATCACTATCATGGGAGACACTATCCAATCCGAGGGTGACACTCCTGCAGAAGGGAAATCCAAAGGCTGACGAAAGCTCAAGAGATGACCTGGTAGCTCCAACCACAGAGGTAGCAAGAAAGGGAACAATAAGTACATAATTCCTGGGTCATGCGAGCAAGACGACTCTTTTTGCCGTACATTTTGTGTTTCCTTTTTGATGTAAACATGCAGTGTTTGTGCGGGAATGACCCCCGCTATCTTTGATATAAAATTTTAAGTAGTAAAAGATCATATTTTGTCCTATAATCTTTGTTCCATTTATTTTTCTGCACTTTTAAATTATGTACCTGCTTATATACAACTATCTGCATATATAATATAACTGCCTGTTTCACAATTTATTCATACTATACATGCTTATTCTTATGTAATGCTTTTATTTATCGCAACTCTGTGCATATAAATAAAATTGTTGCAATTATTTTAGTTATATCATGTTACTCGATTTTGGTTATAGTTGCTAAAGTGTTTCGTTTTCATAAGCAAAACCGTAATTTAACCAACTCTACAATTACCCATGCTTATTTTAGTTTGAATCTTCCTTTGACCACTAACGAGTTACCAAAAGTCCAAGTTCCGGGCCGTTCCCTAATTCCAAGGAACATCGGTTTGAACGTCTGGCGCTAGACATCCCCAATCTCATTGATAATCGAGCATGACCAGCATTATCCATAAGCTTACACTACCAAATCTCGTCAAAACATATCCTGCTTAGACGTGTGTGAAATTTTAGTTCTTTTATAGGCAAGACTTGTTCCCGGGACCCGTAATTACAAATGCCAATATCCAAGCATTGTCCTTCGACCTTATTCATTCTTAAGGATTTGGTTGATTATTAGCTATGCGGGGTTATCCGATTGCCTCCAATCCAATCGTACTCTTTTGGTCCGAAGCCCAGACTGGAAGAGCTAATTAGTATCAGTTTCCTACTTTCAATGACTAACCTCGCTTATCCTTGGCTATGTGTGTCCCGTAGGGCCATAAGTGAAATTGTGAATTTCCTATCGGTTGACCGGTTTGAATGTCCTAGTGCCTGGGCCTTTGGATGCCTATCACTGAGCATTCAATCCCAGTCTTGCTTATCTCCACATGCTGATTGAGAGTACCCACTAACCGTCCTTGCTTATCCTCAGCCCAGAGCATCCTGCTGAGCCGCTAGCGAGGTCAAAAATTTCTATCAGCGCTCTATTTTCTGTTTTAAAAAACTAGAGCTTTCTATTACCTACCCCTAAGCATTCCTTATTGACATCGCCTATTTCTAAGTAATAGTTAATACGTGAAGGTCAGGGTCGAATTTTCTGGTTGACCCCTATGTCGGTCATTTTCGGTCCTAATTCTGGACCGGAGGGATCAGTACCACTTTCCGAGTACCTAAATTTATGGGGTTGAATTATCTAACCAACCCCTGATATTATATTCTCCAGTCTTGATCCTAGACCAAGGGAGTTTGTACCTTACCGGGCTACTCATCATGCAACACAAGAAATCTGCCTCCAAGAACACGATTCCATTGGTTCAAGAAGCTAACTTTTATTTATAAATTGAGAACGTGGTAAGTCTTGCCTTATTACATTGCCCACAGAATCCTTGGGGGGCTTATTTGAGAAAAATAAATTAAACAAAACTAAGTAAAGTAGGGTCATAACAAGTTGCTATTCCATGCCCGTGGAATTAGGATTCCATCTACAGTGGCTAGCTTGAACGTTACATCTCCGAGCTTCTGTTCGATTGTGTAAGGATCTTCACAATTCGGACCAAGCGCCCCCATACACAGGAGAACTTGTTTCAAAATGGGATTCTCTACCTCAAAGGTATGAGTCCAAACCTTGGTATTAAAGTGCCATGCTACTCTTTTTTGGTGAGCAGCCACCCTTAATTCTGCTTCCTCACTTTTCTCATCAACCAAATCGAGAGGCTAACCAAGGGTTCATTTTTTACCTTTGAATCATAATGCCTTTTAAAATGAAAGGGACCTCCAATTCAATTGGGATCATTGCCTCTGATCCGTATGCTGAAGCGAACGACGTATGTTCAGTCGTAGACTTGTGAATGGTCTTATAAGCCCATAATGCCAGTAGGAGCTCATCAATCCAGTTGCCTTTGGCCTTAATTAACTGTTTCTTCAAAGTGGATTTGATGATCTTATTCACAGTCTCTGCTTATACGTTCGCCTATGGTGTACTACCGTTGAAAAGCTCTTCTTGATCCTATACCGACTGCAGATATCCTCGAACTTGGCACTTTCGAACTAAGTTACATTGGCTGTTATAATCTTCCAAGGCACTCCGAACATACAGATGATATTCTTCGTCACCGAGTTGATTACCTTTTTCATTGTGACCATGGTGAGCGGTTCCACTTCAGCCTACTTCGTGAAGTAATCCACCACAACTATTTCATACTAAACTCCTACTTTTGCTATTGGTAGCACATCAATAATGTCAATCCCCAAATCGCAAATGGTCATAGGCTAACCATTTGTGTAAGCTCTATATATGAGGCTCTTGGAATCTTTGCAAATCTTTGGCAATGGTCGCACCTTTTGGTGTAATCAACTGCATCCCAATTTATTAATGGCTAGAAATATCTGTTTGCGAAATACCTTCTTAGCCAGAGTCCACCCACTAGTGTGATCACTACGACTACCCTCATGGATTTCCATGAGGATTTTCCTAGCCTCATCCTTAGCTACACACCAAAGTAAGGGGACAGAAAAACCTCTTATGTACAACATTCCATCTTGGATCATTAACCGAGGTGCTTTTCGAAGGAGTTTCTTTCATTCATTCCTATCTCTTGGGAGAGCTCCATGTGCAAATATTCCTTGATTGGAGTCATCCATGGCTTCACTTCCTTCGCGGTCTCAAAAAGCCATTCGACATCAATTTGATAGATACTCGAAGTCTCTAAAACCTCTACTGAAACCAAACCCATCATCTGTGCTTCCTCACAACTAGCCAGTTTAGCCAGTGAATCGGCCTTTATGTTCCCCTCTCCAGGGATGTGCGTAATCATATAGTGCTTTATATCATCCAATAGTTAGTGCTTTTGTTAGGTAAAAAGCAAGTCTTGCACCCTTAGCTTAATATTCCTTCCTCGCTTGACAAACCACTAACTAGGAATCACTAAATATGTGCAGCATCAGTTTCTTCACTATCCTCAGTCCTGCTTCAACGTCTCATACTTAGCCTCATTGTTAGTCACGAGAAAGTACAAATTTAATGTGTAACAAACGATCGCCCTTTCGAAGTTATAAGCAATACTCTTGCACCTGAACTATGTTCGTTTGAACCTCCATCCATAAATAGCTTCCAATGGGAAAGTGTAAACATATCGTCTTCCTCTTCGCCATCCCATGTCGTAAACTCAGCGATGAAATCCGCCAATGCTTTCCCATTTATCGCTCTTCCTTAACTCTATATTCTACTCTAGCAACCTCCCCGAAGTTTCAGTTCGGTATAATACTTGGTTTAAGGGCTGATCCGTTAGCACCTTAATCGAATGATCCTGAATGTACGACCGTAGCTTTCTCAATGCAATCAACAAGCAATATGCAATTTTCTCCAATTTTAGGTAGTTCTTTTTAGCTCCAGTAAACCGCTTGTTGATATAATAAACCAGCATTTGAATCCTTGCCTCCTCATGTACCAATGTCGCACTTAGTGCATGAGTAGGCACTGCCAAATAAACAAACAAATCTTCCTCGTCCATAGATTTGGATAGAACTAATAGTGTCTTCATGTACCTTATCAACTCATCGAAGACATTCTGATAGTTTTGATTCCACTCAAAGTTCTTCTTACCCTTTTTGAGGGCATCGAAGAATGGTATGCAGTTATGCATTGCCCTTGAGATGAACCGACTCAAGACAACACTCTTCTTATTCAAGCTTCGTAATTTATTTTTCATGGTTGGGGCAATTACATTCCTTATGGTGTCAATCTGCTCTTGGTTGGACTCAATGCCCCTCGCCTTCATGATAAATCCTAGAAATTTTCCCGATGCAACTCCAGAGGAACATTTCAATGTATTCAGCTTCATTCCATATTTTCGCAAAACTTCAAATATCTCTAAAACATCATCCAATTGGTTCCATGATAGCCGTAACTTCACAAGCATATCATCCATATAAACTTTCATTGTCTGTCCAGTTTGATTCATAAACATAGAATAAACCAATCTTTGACACGTAGCCCCAATGTTCTTCAAGCTGAATGGTATTACTCGATAACTGTACAATCCCAAATCCGTTATAAAACTGGTATGCTCCTAATATGGTATATGCATTGGTATTTGATTATAGCCTGAATAAGCATCCATAAATGAGAGCAACTCTTGTCCTATGGTCCCGTCTACCATCTGATCAATCCTAGGCAAAGGAAAGCTACCCTTCGAGAATGCTTTACTCAAGTCCGAATAATAAATACACGTCCGCTACTTTCATTTAACTTCTTGACCAACAAGGGTTTTGATACCCATTTTGGGTATAAAGCATCATGGATGAAACCATTCGCCTTCAATTTGTCAACTTCCTCTTTTAATGCAGCGGATCGCTCCAGACCCAAACTACGCCTTTTGTATTTCACAGGTGGAAATTTTGGGTCCACATTCAGTGCGTAGCACGTTGTCCCCGACGACATGTCGTATATATCCAAACGTGTCTAAGCAAATACATCCAAGTTTGCATGAAGGAAATTAGCTAATTCCTTCCTTAGTCCAATATCGAGCTGAGATCCAATATTAAAAGTCTACGATGGATCATCCGTGCCGATTGGAATGTTAACTGTCAACTCAACCGATGCCCCCTGAACTTTCTCTGACTTCTTCTTGGGATCCATAGTCTTATCAAATCTGTTATGGATCTCAAACCAGGTTTGGGCTTTAGTTGCTATGCTTTCGAGTTTTTGCTGTGGTGAGTCTTCTCTACATTCTTCCCTTTTTCACATCACTTTGCTTCTCTTAGCTCAGCAACATAGCATTCCCTTCCAATACTCTGGTCCCCTCTTACTAAACCTACCCCATTCTCCGTAGGGAATTTCATCATTAAGCACCAAGGGGCCAGTGCTATCCTAAAATCTACCAAGTTCGGTCGGCCTAAAAAGGTGTTATATGTCGAATATTCATCCACTGTAACAAACATTTGGATTCGCACAACCTTGCGGTCTCTGTCACCCAACTCAACCAATAGATCAATCATCCTAACCGTTTGTTTATCTTCTCCTGTAAGTCCTCCAATCTTGGTACTACAAGTCATGACATCCTTCATGCTAATTTTGATTTGGTCAAACGTTATCCTGAACAGAATGTTCACAAAACTTCCACCATCCATCAGGACCCAACATGCAATTTTCGGTACAATAACAACCATTATAACAATAAGGTCAAAGGTTAGTGCTTCGAATCCATCATAATCTCTATTCTTGAATACAATATCATCTATTGCTATCCTTTATTGCTTGGATGGAGCTTCGTCCTTTATGGCAAAGCAACTTTCCTGTGATACGTGCTTTAACGAACCTGCATACCACTCCATTTCCTTCTAGCTTTTCCCCATCAGATGAGGTCCTCCTATAATTGTATTTAGGACTAACCTTCCATCAATGCGCCTAGGCCCCTCTTCGTTAGGTCCAGGCTAGTTTCCTTGGACATTTGGCCCTTGTGGTCTAGCGTTTTGCCTGCCATCCTGCGGATTTCTGACATACTGCTATAATTTTTTCTTCTTTATCAATTCCTCAATAAAGTCTCTCAAATGTCAACAGTTGTTCGTGTTGTCTCAGTGAGTTTCATGGAAATGACAGTACTTTCCTGAGCATATTTCCTTCTCGGCCGCCTCCTTCTTAAGCGGCCTTTGATATCATTTTGTTTCTTGCATAACAAGGTATATATTTTCCAAAGTATCATTCAAGGGCGTATAATCATTAGGATTTTGTTCCTTGGGTGCTTCTTTGCCTCGTTCTGCCTACCACCAAAGCCCTGATTTCTTTTTTTATTATTATTAGAATTCCCAACGTTTACAGCCACATTACCGGATCTGTCGTCGGTTTGCTTAATTGCAACATTGCTCTGAACCACTTCCTTTGACTGCCCACCATCAGTTTTTCCAGCACCTTGACTTGCTTCTTCCAAACACAAGAATTAATTAGCTTTCCGATGGAATTCCTCCATAGTTGTTGGTTGTTTTATCTTTAGCCATCTTCCAAAGTCTATACTCATATGTATGCCCCAAATCAGGGCCATAAACACCAAATCCTCTTTCGGATTGTTAACTTCCATTATAGCAGCTTTAAACTGATTTAAGAACCCCTCTAATTTCTCCCTGGCCCTTGAGATAAAATTGATAAGGACATCATATCCTTAGGCTGAGCAGTATGGAACCTAAACTACTCCATAAACTTTTTTGCCAATTCATCAATGGTCGATATGGACATCGACGCAAGCCAAGTAAACCACATCGACACTACTCATTCGAGAAAACCAGGGAAACACTTACACTGTACCACATTTTTCATCTTGGCACCATCCATGTGTTATTCATATTTGAACAAGTGCTACTTAGAATCAGTAATCCCATTATGCGATGGCATTGTCGACGTCATGAACTTCTTAGGATCTCTTCCCTTAGAATGTTCTTTATAAATGGAGTCCTACTTGGCATAGAACCCCACTCCTTGTTCTTTCTATCATTACTTTCTTCTATCAACCATTTAACCATATCAGCTATATTCTCATTGTTAGCACGGTATTCTGAAGGTCGACCGTCAGGAGTTGTGCCGTGTATTTGACTCTACAAATGGTCTCAGTTTTCTCGTTGACGTCTAGGTTCTCCAAATTCTAGGGGAACCGCTTCCTTAGGCCTCTTCTGTCTCTTGGTAGGCTCCGTAGCGGTCGTTTGCACACCAGGACTTTGAACTCCAACAACAAGCTCATAATCATCAACATCAAACTGCAAGTCATCCACCAAAATTCTTTTCGGTACCGAACTGATTCTGGTCGGTACCGAGTTGATTCTTTTTTAGGAGAGCACTCCGATTTCCTCTAGCGACTCCTTCTTTCGCTCTAGTAGCCTTTTCCTTTTGTTTCTATTTTCCATCTCGCCTATTTTGACCAGAAACATATGAGTTCTCTTTAGATCCGTCATGTGAAACCTCACTTCTGCTCCTTCTGGTCCTCTATGGCTATTGGGTTAGCAGAGCTATATTAGCATCCATCTTTACCATTAGAGCCTTTTGACTATCTTCCATGAAATACCAAGTTCAAAACCTGATCTAAGAGTGTAGAAGGGAAAGTTGGGGCCTACTGGGCCATAAATTCTACTCGGTACCGACCAAAAGTGGTCGGCACCGACATGAATTTTGGAGAGGGAACTCCCCCTTCTTCTCTCCTTTGTTCTTTTATCCCAAATTCATTGTGTTTCAAGTTCTTTTCCTAAAAGATTGCACTGTTTCTAAGAGGTTCTAATACCGCTTGTATTTGTCTGCTTCACCCCATAAAATCCTTAGAGTTGCTCATCTATTCGTTGAGAAATGCACTCCATGACGATTACATGAGCCATTGCTCCATATACAAGATCTTTAGGGACCCATGGGGGGTAAAAGAGTGTTCGGTACCGTGTAGAAAATCTCGGTACTGAGTTACTTCCACTGCCCCAATGGCTCTCCAAACTCTCGAGTTCTCTTCTATTTCCCTTTAGTTATATTCCCAAGTTCGTGAATCATTTTATGTTTATCTTGGCATCCAGAGTCCACTGAAAACTTGTTTATTAAAACAGCAGGATAACAATACACACACATATATTATTAATTATATGTAGAAATATATAAAACTATTTTTGTTAAAATAAGGGATAAGTGATTTTATTAACTATATAAGTGAAATTATTATTTTTTGAGATAATTGTTGTTTCAGAAACCACTATCATAAAAATGACTTATAAAAATATTTTCTTTAACAAATACCATATGTTTTTGAATAATATGATTTCTTTTATAAAGTGGCCTCTTTATATTTTTCTGTTCTATGTCGATGTATTATGACATCATATATATATATATGTATGTATGTATGTATGAAGTGTTAATCCATGATGCTAGTGAAACTATGTTATGCTACAAATGATGCTAAAGTGATACCCCACTATATTGTACTATGGGTGCTCATTACATCATGATTATGTTCGCCTCATTATGCTCATTTTGTTTATGTTGTGAACTATGTAACATGAAAAGTGCATCCCATATACCATGCTAAGTCATATGCCATGATATTTGTGGTTATTGAAATATGATATTTGAGCAATTTAAAACCCCTTAGTGACATCGAGATATAAATGACATTTTGGGATTAATGTCGTTGGTGAGGACAAGTTCAATAAATGTAATAAAATTTATCAATACGAGGTAAGATGCCGAATGAGCAAATTATCCATCCTAGTTGGACTAATTTAGGTTCGCACATGAATCATGGTGATCTGGTCACAACATATAGTCCAAACGTATGCTGCATGGGCACAACAATGGCGCGAGGCGCTAGTGCAATGGTGATTTGATGAAAATAAGGTGTGGTGTAATGCACAGTGAGGTGCACCAAGAAGGATGAGTGGAGAGAGAGATAACACGGCCAATAAATCAGGTGAGGTAGCCTACATCTTTGAACACGGGGATTGTGGATTATATGTCGCATTCCTTAGTGTTGATTCAGCATCGGTAGAATGAAAGTGAATAGGATTTTACTAGTGACAGATACATCGATCATTTATATACCTATAACATTGTATGAATTAAAATAAAGGTGCAACTTATAAATACGAACATGGGTGTATTCTCAATTGACTAGAGTTGCCACTATGAGTCACATTTAATAGAGGTGTGACACCTATGTTAAAACCCTTATGCATGATGAGATATAGGCTGGTGTAGAATAGTGAGTGTCTAACCTCTATATATATATATATATGCATATCACATATATCCGACATTCACATTGTATTATGTATTGCACGTTGTTACACTCGCTGCTAGTTTCTAGCTTGACCATGGGTGTGTTATTTGTTTAACAACATTGGGTCGGACCGAGGTTATTTTCAAGATGTACAATTTTTGACATGTGACTGTTTTGAGATGCGTTTTGAGGATAAAGCAGAAGATGATGGTGATATTGAAGTGACCCACTTCTTTTTAGATTCTAATTTATGTGATTTTTAGTGAGTTTTTTTTTAAAAACAAGTGATCACTTCTTTAATTCATTAATTCATTTCCCCCAAGATCCAAAATCTTACCAATATAAAAATATTAGTACATGAATCAAAACATGTCATTGATATATATGAAGATATATAAATGTTCCTTTGCCCATCAGAGTAATTAAAATTGCAAAGAAAAATCAATCACATAATATTCTCATATCTGAGAGATGTTATGTCACATAGCTTCATTCTGGTTTTAATTTTTTTTTTTCCTTTAACAAGCTAAATTCTTTCTTAATTTAAATAATATTCTTTTAATATTTTCTTATTCTATTTATCAGCTTGTTTCTTAATCCAATTGATTAATTTCCAGATGTTTAGTCAATACTTTCCTTTCATTTGTGAAACCAGGAGTTTAACACTTATAGTTTTTCTTTTGAATTTCATATTAAGTGTTAAAACAACTCAAGCTTGAGAATTTTATCCCGGGGTGCTTATTGCTTACTCTAACAATGTTTGTGTCAAGTAACTATACTCATGTCTTAAAATATTTATAGTGTTCTTTGAACATTTGGTGATCAGTGTATTTTAAATCAGGCAGAGGAAAAACTACAGACAAGCTAAAATGCTAACTTAATCTAGCATACCAGATATGGACTTGCATGAATATAATGATTGAAGCAATATCAAAATCAGCCTAATGTAAACTTTCAGATGAACATTTGAGAAGAGTACTGATAAGCTCTCAGATTATAGAATAGTTGAAAGTGATCAATCAAACAGAGGGATTTTTAGCATGTTTAACATCTAGGTAGACTACACAGCAATGCATTTTTGTGAGTTTAGCAAACTTGTTAAAGACCAGACTCCCCTGACTTAAACCAAGTAGGTGGTCAGATAGGCTCAGTTTAATACAGTTGCATTTCAGATTATAAGTACAAAGCATATATGTTTCATTTTTACTAAACAATACCATGCCAATTCTTCATTGTAAAATCAGATGTTCAAAGAGGATTTTCAGGTTAAGATTTCAAGCTTCTCATGATCCTATATCAGTTATAAGTCATGGTCAAGCTCTTCTGGTTAGCCAATGCCAGACTCAATATCACTTAAAATTTTTTAGCTACATGCTTATCCATAAACTAATGCAACTTTTCTATTTAAAAGTTTAACAACCTTTGATAAAGAAAGCATGTCCACATATTAAATTACATGGCATAATTTTCCCCATCATAGTCTATCAGAAAATATCAAAATCAGTCACTTAGATCTGTAACTTCAGACGCATATAATATTTAAGTTTTACAACTTCTTTTCAAATAAACAAAGCCACTACAATGCTGAAAGGTCTACATAGACTTAAGAAAGTTTGCCTAGTTATCTTTATTACAACGAACTACAGCATATTTAAAAAGAAACTCAAGCAAGTCTTCTAACTTCCCAAGTAAGCAATCTACTCATGCATCTCTACCTGCAATAATATTTTGAGCTGCCTCAATAGAAATGAGACACCCCAAATATTGCAAAGGCAATAAATAGGGTCAGAATAAAATTCAGGTATGAGTGAAATCATCATATAATAACTTGTCATTTTTACATTGTTTTGCAGAATTGTGCTAAAAGCACTTTGGATTTATAATGTAACTGAGTGTGTGTGTGTGTATATATATATATATATATATATCTATACTCCTACTACACTCATGCACACAAGTAAACATTCAATCATTCAATACAGTATACATGTACACATACTCTTGTGGAACTAACTCATTTTAATTCCACAACTCAGCTCTAAATCTTGATTTATTAATTTAATTTGGTCATATCTCTTTTCCGTTGAACACCATGTGTGCATTACAAGGGACTCAATTCTGTTAACCCCTGCACAAAGGCCTATAGGACTTAAACAAGTCATGCACATACCCATCATACTCCTTATGATGAATGGATCAAGGCTTCTCTCCTATATTAGTTTTATAATCTAGTGACCAGTCTCATTTCTTATTTCAGAAAGATTTATTAACTCTTGAAATGCTTTTTCATTCTTTCTTTCTTTCTCCATGAATCATAGAGAATTAGACTCACTTAGGGATTTCAACTGACCATACTTTCATTCATGAAAATAATGCTATATTTCATTTTTCCAGTTGTTTTATTCAAAATTTGTTTTAACACTTGCATATCCAGAATATCATGATCACTTAAAAAAATCCAGTAGAATCATACAAAAATTCCTATACTCAATTCTATTGTGAACATAGGGTAAGGTTTTTAAGAAAAACCCATAAAACATTGTAGCTTTTGATCTGAACAAATCAGCACATAAATATTTTATTGCATTGTTCATTTCAAATTTTAAAACAATCTAGACATAAGCATGAACCTCCTTTGTTCACACTGCCTAGCTTATTTTCCAGTAATACCCTACTTCATAATAAAATGTATGTATCTTTCTAAACATATTTACAAACTGAGGTTTTAAATTACTGGATTCATATCAGAGATCATGGTATTTTTATTATCAAACAATCAAACAAACAAAGCAAAGCATCAACCAAAGATTTATCAAAACAACAACCATTCTCAGTATTAATCTATTCAGAGAAAACAAATTGATCAAACACCACAAATAAAATGGCTGCCCTTAACTTGGGTCTTAATGCCTTAGCCTCATGAGATTGATTAATCACTCACCTTCCTTTGCTCCTCTCCGGGAATGCTCAGGTCTGAAGGCAATGTGAGTTTATTTTCTATTTTAATTTTTTTTCTCTCCTGGACAACTATTGTCCCCCCCTGATTTAAATCACTCTGTTAGGGTTTAAATGGAGGAAAAACCCATTCTATCCTCACCTTACTCAGAGATTCATGTATGCATCTTTATGGCTAAAAGTGCCATTTTCTCTTGGTTTCCATTTTCAGTAAAACAGTTGCCTTATTGCTTTTCTGTTCACATGCTATTTGCATGATTTCCTTGCACATTATTTTTATGTGACTCAGCCTTATATTTCTTTTTCTCATTTCTTTTGTAAGCTTGATTTTTAGCTAACAAATTTTTATCATCTATCTTGATTTATTTTAAAAATGCATTCATACCCAGAAATATTACTTGACTAGTTGGTATGCATTTTAATTATCAAAAGAAGTTATTTTACTACCCAAATATTTTTCTGGCCATATAAATTTATAGTATCCATAAGATATGTGTATTTAAAACTCATTCATACCTTAGTTATTTTTCTTCTTATTATTTATTGAAATATTTATTCCCTATTGATATTTATTTCAAAAATACATTCTCACTCATAAATATTTCTTAATTGATTTCTATGCAACTTAATTATCAAAAGGATTTTTATTATTAACATCCCATACTTCTCTGATCATATGTATATATTCTTTTTATACAATATTCACACTTTCATGTGAATTTTTGAATTTATTTTATACTTAATCATTTTCCTTTTATCATTGTATTAAAACATTTATTCCTTGCATAATTTCTTCACTTACTTCTGATATTTAATATCAAGCTATTTTTCTCCCATTCTTATTTACTTTATTCATTCTTGTATTTATTTTAGAGTAATTTTTATTCTCAAAATTTTTTGGGTCTTCACATACTCTCCCCCTAAAAAGGAATTGTGTCCCACAATTATTCTCTCATACATTTCCATCCAAATGTATACAAAGCATAATCCCCATTGAATGAAGTTTTAGAAATTCATTCATTCTAAATCAGTCAAACATACATAAATAATTTTCGGGTCTCATCATGAATTTTTTTTAAACATACCTTTAAGCAGAAAACAGATTAGGATACTTATCCTTCATCCTCTCTTCAGCCTCCCAAGTGCAATCATTCCCATCGAAACTCCATTGGATTTTAACTAGTTTAATTATTTTATTTCTCAGTTTCTTTTCTTCTCTAGCCACAATGCCCACTGGTTCCTTTTTATAAACCAGATTTTCTTGAATTTCAACATGTGTAGGAGATTCAAGAATGGACTCTTTATCATGCACCCATTTTCTCAATTGGGATACATGAAATACATCATGTATTTTGCTCAATTCCTCTGGTAACTTCAACCTATAAGCTAAAGTCCCTATTCTTTGAACAATTTCATATGGTCCTATATACCTTGGTGACAGTTTCCCTGCTTTGCCAAATCTCAATATTTTCCTCATTGGTGAAACTTTGAGAAACACGTAGTCTCCCACCTCAAATTCTACTGGCCTTCTTCTTTTATCTGCATAGGCTTTCTGTCTCTCTTGAGCTACTCTCATTCTTTGCCTCACTAGTTCAATTCTTGCAGAAGTTTCTTTTACATGGTCTGGTCCAAGCAACACCCTTTCACCAACCTCCATCCAACATGCAGGAGATAAACAAGGCTTCCTATACAAAGCCTCAAATGGAGCCATTCCTATAGTGGACTGGTAGCTATTATTATAAGCAAACTCAGCTAAATAAATATGATCCTCCTAGTTGCCTCCAAAATCAAGTATGCATGCTCTCAGCAAATCCTCTAAAACTTTATTAACAATCTCAGTTTGCTCATCTGTTTGTGGGTGGTAGGATGTGCTTAGGCTTAGTTCTGTCCCCATAGCTTCTTGAAAGCTACTCCAAAACCTTGAAGTAAACAAAGTATCTCTATCACTAATGATAGTCTTGGGGATGCCATGCAATCTCACTATCTCCTTCACAAACAATTGAGCTAGCTTGTGAGCATTTCTGTTTGAACTTATTGGGATGAAGTGTGCTGTTTTTGTGAGTCTATCAACCACTACCCAAATACTATCATTGCCTCTCCTTGTTCTTGGCAAACCATCCACAAAATCCATTGATATACTCTCCCATTTCCAAGTAGGCACTTCCAAAGGTTGCGATAGGCCTGAGGGTCTTTGATAGTCTGCCTTTACTTGTTGGCATGTCAAGCAATTTGCCACATATTTTGCTACTGCTCCTTTCATTCCTGGCCACCAGTAATTTCTCTTGAGATCATGGTACATTTTTGTACCACCTGGATGGATAGTATATTTTGTTTTGTGATGCTCATCCATAACTTCTTGCTTTAGTTCCTCTACATTTGGCAGACAGAGCTTCCCCTTTTTCCTTAAGTATCCTTTATCATCTACTTCATAATTCTCTACTGTCATGCCTTGTGATAACATGTTCTTTTTCTCCTTTAAATTTAAGTCTTGACTTTGCATTTCTCCTATTTTATCAACCAAAGTTGACTTTAAAGAATTGAGGCTTAGTTTACCATATTCAATCATATTATTAGGCACATTATCTGGTGCACTAATTCCTTCCTTCATCTCCACTTCACTAAGGATTGTTAAATCCTTAAACTCAGTCATCATTAAGCTGGCCAATTTTGCTTGATGTCTACTTAATGCATCTGCCACTTTATTAGCTTTTCCTGGGGTGTATAATATATCAAGATCATAGGCAGCTAGGAATTCTACCCACCTATGTTGCCTCATGTTTAAATCTTTTTGGGAAAACAAATATTTAAGTGACTTGTGATCTGTAAACAATTCAAACTTAGCACCTAATAAGTAATGTCTCCATAGTTTCAATGCATATACCACAGCAGCTAGTTCTAAGTCATGTGTAGCATACCTAGTTTCATTTGGCTTGAGTTGCCTTGATGCATATGCTATGACTCTACCATGTTGCATAAGAACCGCCCCTAATCCAGATCCACTAGCATCTATGTAAACCACTAACTCTTCATTACCCTCTGGAACCTGTAAGACTGGAGCTTCCACCAGTGCTTTCTTTAGTGATGCAAAAGCTTGTTCACATTTCTCTGTCCACACATATGGTTGCTCCTTTTTAGTTAACTTGGTCAATGGGGTGGCTATTCTTGCAAAGTCTTTTATAAACCTTCTATAATAGCCTGCCATTCCCAAAAATGATCTCACCTCAGTCACTGATTTGGGTCTACTCCAAGATTGCACTGCCATCACCTTATTTGGGTCTACACTAACCCCTTGTTGTGATACAATGTGCCCCAAAATTTTTACTTCATTCTGCCAAAATGTACATTTAGAGAATTTGGCTTTTAAATCATGTGCCCTCAGTCTAGACAAAACCAGATGCAAGTGTTTTGCATGATCTTCTTCTGATTTTGAATACACTAATATGTCATCAATAAAGACAACCACAAATTTGTCTAGAAAATCTCTAAATGTTCTATTCATTAAATCAACAAAATATGATGGTGCATTTGTCAATCCAAAAGGCATCACCAAAAATTCATATAATCCATACCTTGTGTTGAAGGCAGTATACTTAATACTTTCTTCCTCCACCTTCATTTGATGAAACCCAGAGGCTAAATCTAGCCTTGAAAAGACCTTTGCTCCATTTAATTGATCGAATAGATCGTCAATTCTGGGGAGTGGGTATTTTTTTTAATGGTGACTTTGTTTAATTCCCTATAATCAATGCACATCCTCAAAGTACCATCATGCTTCTTCACAAATACAACTAGAGAACCCCAGTTTGAACTACTAGGCCTTATGAAGCCTTTCTGCTCCAGTTCTTCCAACTGATGTTTCAACTCCACTAGTTCTTTAGGACCCATCCTAGTAGGCTTTTTGATGATTGGACTTGCTCCTGGGATTAGTCTTATTTGAAATTCTACTTGCCTATTTTCTGGAACACCTATGACTTCACCAAAGACATCTGGGTATTCATTTATAATTTTTATGTCTTCCAGTTCTAATTCATTCTCAGTCATGCTACATATTTGGTTACAATAATTGATTTTAGCAATTTCACTCATGACTATAATATTTTTACCATTTTCTGTTTTTAGATAAATAGTGAAAATTTCCAAATTCAAAATTGCTTTGAATTTGCTCAACCAATCTACCCCTAAAATAATTCCTATTCCAGGGTATTTCAATACAAACAAATCAAATTTAAACACATTTCCTCCTATGTTTAATTCCACTCCCAAACATTTTAATCCTAGCAAACAAGAGCTACCTAGTGGGCTTTGAATAAATAAGGGATTATCAACTAAATAGCATGTAAGAGTCAATTTATTCACTATGTCTTGGGATATTAATGAATGTGTTGCTCCAATGTCATATATAACTGAGATGGGGTGATCTTTAATTAGAAGTATACCTTCCAATTGTCCAGAACTTCCCACTGCAGTTGCTTTTGCTTTGCCCTCAAGTGCTCCTACCTTTGCTCCCTTTTTGAATTCTGGGCAGTTTCTTTTAATATGACCTTCCTTCCCACAGTTATAGCAGCTGAATGGTGCCTTCTTGGCTGCTTGACACTTATTACTCATGTGTCCTTCTTTGCCACAATTATAACAAGTAATTTTTTTCTTAGCTTCCCCAGTGGCTGCTCCCTCCATTTTCTTTTCCACATTCTTTTTGTCATAGGGATGTACTCTATTTTTCCCCTTCTTTTGATGGTTAGCCCTCATGCTCCTAAATTTTTCCCTTGCATTGTCATGTTGTTCAAAAGAAAGAGCAAGGTCTATGACTTGATCAAATGTTTTATCCTTGTATGGTAACATTGCTCTACTCAGACCTGCATTTAATCCTTGGATAAATCTTGAATTCTTTGATTCTTCATCTCCTATGAGCATAGTTCCATACTTGGACAAGCTCTCAAATTTTTGAGTGTATTCAGTCACACTCATTGGTCCTTGCCTCAGCCTTATGAATTCCTCAAGCAATGTTGCCTTAGCTGTTGCTGGAACAAATCTTGCCTCAAGCATCTCCTTGAATTGATCCCATGTTATCTCATTTTCTGGCCTTCCTGTGATGATCACCTCCCACCAATCTAAGGCTGCTCCTTTGAGTCTCCTTGAAGCTATCTGCCTCTTCCTTTGGTCATTAATTTGCATATCTGCAAATATCCTTTCCAAAGTTCTCAACCATGTCTGCACTCCCATAACTCCCTCAGTGCCTTCAAAATCCTTGCCTCCTAAATTTGAAAATGTCTTCAATAGTTTGGCTAATTCCTCATGAGGATTCTCTTCCATGTGCACTGCTCCTTCTCTAAATGCCCTCACCAAATCTTGCAAGTTGACCATTGGTGTTGTATTGGAGGGTCCTGCTCCATGACTTGGTGGTCTTCCTACCATGATTCACTATTCAATTGCATAGCTAGTTAGTTATATTTCTAATTTAATTATTTTCTGCAATTTATTTCTACTGTGGATATTTATTTCCATCATTATTGTATATATTTATTTTTATTTTAGAATTTTATCCCTACAAGAAAATTGGATAATATATTTATGCTATGTTTTAACAACATAGCTCTGATACCAACTGAAGTGACCCACTTCTTTTTAGATTCTAATTTATATGATTTTTAGTGAGTTTTTTTTTAAACACAAGTGATCACTTCTTTAATTCATTAATTCATTTCCCTCAAGATCCAAAATCTTACCAATATAAAAATATTAGTACATGAATCAAAACATGTCATTGATATATATGAAGATATATAAATGTTCCTTTGCCCATCAGAGTAATTAAAATTGCAAAGAAAAATCAATCACATAATATTCTCATATCTAAGAGATGTTATGTGGCTTATGTCACATAGCTTCATTCTGGTTTTAATTTTTTTTTCCTTTAACAAGCTAAATTCTTTCTTAATTTAAATAATATTCTTTTAATATTTTCTTATTCTATTTATCAGCTTGTTTCTTAATCCAATTGATTAATTTCTAGATTTTTAGTCAATACTTTCCTTTCATTTGTGAAACCAGGAGTTTAACACTTATGGTTTTTCTTTTGAATTTCATATTAAGTGTTAAAACAACTCAAGCTTGAGAATTTTATCCCGGGGTGCTTATTGCTTACTCTAACAATGTTTGTGTCAAGTAACTATACTCATGTCTTAAAATATTTATAGTGTTCTTTGAACATTTGGTGATTAGTGTATTTTAAATCAGGCAGAGGAAAAACTACAGACAAGCTAAAATGCTAACTTAATCTAGCATACCAGATATGGACTTGCATGAATATAATGATTGAAGCAATATCAAAATCAGCCTAATGTAAACTTTCAGATGAACATTTGAGAAGAGTACTGATAAGCTCTCAGATTATAGAACAGTTGAAAGTGATCAATCAAACAGAGGGATTTTTAGCATGTTTAACATCTAGGTAGACTACACAGCAATGCATTTTTGTGAATTTAGCAAACTTGTTAAAGACCAGACTCCCCTGACTTAAACCAAGTAGGTGGTCAGATAGGCTCAGTTCAATACAGTTGCATTTCAGATTATAAGTACAAAGCATATATGTTTCATTTTTACTAAACAATACCATGCCAATTCTTTATTGTAAAATCAGATGTTCAAAGAGGATTTTCAGGTTAAGATTTCAAGCTTCTCATGATCCTATATCAGTTATAAGTCATGGTCAAGCTCTTCTGGTTAGCCAATGCCAGACTCAATATCACTTAACAATTTTTAGCTACATGCTTATCCATAAACTAATGCAACTTTTCTATTTAAAAGTTTAACAACCTTTGATAAAGAAAGCATGTCCACATATTAAATTACATGGCATAATTTTCCCATCATAGTCTATCAGAAAATATCAAAATCAGTCACTTAGATCTGTAACTTCAGACGCATATAATATTTAAGTTTTACAACTTCTTTTCAAATAAACAAAGCCACTACAATGCTGAAAGGTCTACATAGACTTAAGAAAGTTTGCCTAGTTATCTTTATTACAATGAACTACAACATATTTAAAAAGAAACTCAAGCAAGTCTTCTAACTTCCCAAGTAAGCAATCTACTCATGCATCTCTACCTGCAACAATATTTTGAGCTGCCTCAATAGAAATGAGACACCCCAAATATTGCAAAGGCAATAAATAGGGTCAGAATAAAATTCTGGTATGAGTGAAATCATCATATAATAACTTGTCATTTTTACATTGTTTTGCAGAATTGTGCTAAATGCACTTTGGATTTATAATGTAACTGAGTATATATATATCTAAACTCCTACTACACTCATGCACACAAGCAACCATTCAATCATTCAATACAGTATACATGTACACATACTCTTATGGAACTAACTCATTTTAATTCCACAACTCAGCTCTAAATCTTGATTTATTAATTTAATTTGGTCATATCTCTTTGCCATTTAACACCATGTGTGCATTGCAAGGGACTCAATTCTGTTAACCCCTGCACAAAGGCCTATAGGACTTAAACAAGTCATGCACATACCCATCATACTCCTTATGATGAATAGATCAAGGCTTCTCTCCTAGATTAGTTTTATAATCTAGTGACCAGTCTCATTTCTTATTTCAGAAAGATTTATTAACTCTTGAAATGCTTTTTCATTCTTTCTTTCTTTCTCCATGAATTAGAGAGAATTAGACTCACTCAGGGATTTCAACTGACCATACTTTCATTCATGAAAATAATGCTATATTTCATTTTTCCAGTTGTTTTATTCAAAATTTGTTTTAACACTTGCATAACCAGAATATCATGATCACTTAAACAAATCCAGTAGAATCATACAAAAATTCTTATACTCAATTCTATTGTGAACATAGGGTAAGGTTTTTAAGAAAAACCCATAAAACATTGTAGCTTTTGATCTGAACAAATCAGCACATAAATATTTTATTGCATTGTTCATTTCAAATTTTAAAACAATCTAGACATAAGCATGAACCTCCTTTGTTCACACTAACTAGCTTATTTTCCAATAATACCCTACTTCGTAATAAAATGTATTTATCTTTCTAAACATATTTACAAACTGAGGTTTTAAGGTACTGGATTCATATCAGAGATCATGGTATTTTTCTTATCAAACAATCAAACAAACAAAACAAAGCATCAACCAAAGATTTATCAAAACAACAACCATTCTCAGTATTAATCTATTCAGAGAAAACAAATTGATCAAACACCACAAATAAAATGGCTTCCCTTAACTTGGGTCTTAATGCCTTAGCCTCATGAGATTGATTAATCACTCACCTTCCTTTGCTCCTCTCCGGGAATGCTCAGGTCTGAAGGCAATGTGAGTTTATTTCTATTTTAATTTTTTCTCTCTCCTGGACAACTATTGTCCCCCCTGATTTAAATCACTATGTTAGGGTTTAAATGGAGGAAAAACCCATTTTATCCTCACCTTACTCAGAGATTCATGTATGCATCTTTATGGCTAAAAGTGCCATTTTCTCTTGGTTTCCATTTTCAGTAAAACAGTTGCCTTATTGCTTTTCTGTGCACATGCTATTTGCATGATTTCCTTGCATATTATTTTTATGTGACTCAGCCTTATATTTCTTTTTCTCATTTCTTTTGTAAGCTTGATTTTTAGCTAACAAATTTTTATCATCTATCTTGATTTATTTTAAAAATGCATTCATACCCAGAAATATTACTTGACTAGTTGGTATGCATTTTAATTATCAAAAGAAGTTATTTTACTACCCAAATATTTTTCTGGCCATATAAATTTATAGTATCCATAAGATATGTGTATTTAAAACTCATTCATACCTTAGTTATTTTTCTTCTTATTATTTATTGAAATATTTATTCCCTATTGATATTTATTTCAAAAATACATTCTCACTCATAAATATTTCTTAATTGATTTCTATGCAACTTAATTATCAAAAGGATTTTTATTATTAACATCCCATACTTCTTTGATCATATATATATATTCTTTTTATACAATATTCACACCTACTCAAATCATGTGAATTTTTGAATTTATTTTATACTTAATCATTTTCCTTTTATCACTGTATTAAAACATTTATTCCTTGCATAATTTCTTCACTCACTTCTGATATTTAATATCAAGCTATTTTTCTCCCATTCTTATTTACTTTATTCATTCTTGTATTTATTTTAGAGTAATTTTTATTCTCAAAAATTTTTGGGTCTTTACAGATATACTGTATATCTTACTTTATAGCCTTGGCTTGTAGTGATGGTATACATGTTATCATACTTCGTGGATGTATTCGACTTGTTGTGTATGGTTTTATGCAGTATTGATGATTTTTATTTTTGTATATATATCATTTTTGGTTGACATGAGACATCCATGTATATATGTATATTTCTGGGATGTCCTAGTACATTGACATGAGTTTTTGTATATATTAGGTTTTGATCGCTTCCGTTATCTTTTATTTAAGAAATGTTTTTATATATGTCACTGATTCTGATTTCTCCATCTTGGAAACTCATGTACACTGCTTTGTGCTTAGACAAGGTACGTATTATTGAGATGTATTATAGCATTAGAATGTATTCGTGTTAGCCTAAGGGAGTGTATATGATAGTTCGCTCCTACTGTGTCATTTCCTCCATACTATCAGGCTATTAACTCTCTCTAGTAGCATGGGTACTGGGCTGGTGCATCACGTCTCTCTTCCTCCTACCAATGGAGGCCAAGCTCTAAATTTTGTTGTTTAGTTTTTGTGATGAGTAAATGAAATGAATGGTATGTGATAAGAGATAGAAGAGTTAATAATTTAAGCTCGGGCTAAAACCCCTTCTTACTTAGTCTTATTAATTCATGAACCCCTTGTGATACAATATCCATTCACCCATTTAATCATTTTTACATCGAATTATGCATGGTAACAATTACGTTTATTTCAACTCGATTAATCTTTTAAGTGTCCCATGCTTGATTGATTTTATTTCTCATTGAGTAATTCCTTTATTAAACTCCTTTAATTTTTATTTAATTAACATTTTTTGATTGAAATGAGTGATCCTCTCTAGAAGGAGAGAACTCATGCAATTTTATTCCATACTCTAAAATGGTGCTACCAACAAGCCTGAAAGATAGTGATTAGCCCACGTACATGTAAAAGAATATAATAAAAGCCCATCCCCAAGAATAATGACTAGACTAAGGAGGACTCCAAGACTCAACTCATGAATCAAGCATGCTGGTACTATGATATAAGATTGAATACAGTACTAAAATAATCCAAGTAGATCAAATTGACCCAAGACCAATGAAGGGTCAAAATATGCAAAAAGATCCCATTGGTCAGCAACCAAGGAAGTAGTCTGGTGTTTGTCAAAATTCGTGTACCCTATAGCCACCACCACGACTAATGTTGAAAATAGCTCCATAAAAAGTTAGTCTAATACATATATGTATATAAGCGATGGTTTATATACATATATGTATGGCAATAAGTAAAATGATGAAGCCAAGAGCTAATGGGTCTAGTAATCATTGAGAAATAATGTTGAGTTGTTGCTTATATTGGAAGAGTGTACTAGTTCAGTTCCTAAAGTAGTATCGTGTTTGTTATTGTTTTGCTCAATTTTGGTTTTTAAAGTAATGATATTACTTTTGACTTCTACAATGTATTCTTTGTATAAAATCTGGTTGGCCAAATTATATATCCGGTTAGCAATTCAGTTATAAGCTAAAAGCGAGATATAATAAATTAGGTTATTAAAAGGGGTAATAACATTATCAAACATTCTTTAGTTCTTTTCAAACCATATGTGTCAACAGGTGATGTTGAACATGGTATCCAATAAAGTCTTATGAGCTATATCTCACATTGTTCTTATAATGTTCCAATGATTATTTTTACTAAAGTTGGTGAATGTCCTATTAAAATCGAAAATTTTAAGGGTGCGAAGGAGGATGTGGTGGGTTAAGAGGCAATTGTAGTACAGATGTGCTACATTTTCTAGGTGGGTAAAGCAGAACACACATTTTTTAATCTATTTGAAGGTTCTTCGTCCTAAGACATTCAATTGTGTTTAATTTTTTATGGATGGTTGACCGCATGTGCAATTTAGATTTAGGTGGAGCATCAACTCTCCAGATATATATTAAGACGTTTTTCTTAGTTCTTGAGAATTCAAAATTTTATACATCGATCTAGAGGAGTAAATGTTGCTCCTATCCCAACACTAGTTCTTGGAATCACTTTTGTTATATACGTTGTAGAGCTCAAGTTTGGCACAAAGCAAGCCAAACTGGAACAAGGTGGTGCCTTCAAGATTTGGTTAAATGTGAAGTCTCAAGGGAAATGGAATTGGGAGTTGAAAACCTGAAGGATTAATGCATTTTTGAAGTTGCAAATGTTGAAAAGCTCTTTGAACTCCACTCTAAGTGAGATTGGTGATACTCAAAAACTGTCCAAAATGAAGTATTATCGCTTGATGGCAATATTGTTAACCCCAAGTTTGAATAAATTTCTATTTTTCAAAATGGATTTCTAGAAGTGAGATAAATTATTTGGTTTAGGAATACAATGGTGAAAGTTAAAGATTCTATCATAGAACTAATAAGATATTATTTCATCACATATAAGTTGGTCATCACTATTACTGCTAAATTTCCAAAGCCATCTACCTAGTAAAGACGCATTTAAGTTATGTAGATTTATATCTCCTAACTCCCCTTCATCTTTGGACTTACGGACATCATTCCAATTAACAAACATCTAATGCTATATTAGAGTTCTCTCCACACTAAAGGAAATTCCTTCTAACTCTATATATTTTATTGATGACCCATTTTAGAAAGAGGTAAAAGGACATCCAATAGTTAGATAGAGCTAAAAGGACAGAGTTGATTAGAATGATTCTACCAGCTCTTGAGGGGAAATCATGAATTCCACTTAGACAATTTTCTACTGATTTTGTCAATTATTATTTGCCAAACTACCATTTTAAGTTTAGAAGGTCTAATTACGAACCTTGAATATTATATTAGAAATTTCATGGTTTTACAATTAAGAGTGTTTGCAATTAGATTTTCCACCTTGTCCCATTAAGGACTATAACGGAACTCTTAGAAAAATTTATTAAGACCTATTTCAAAACCATATAAGAATAGTTATATAGCAGCAACATGTCTCAGAAGATGTGAGGTAAAGAGCATGGTGTCATCCGCAAACTGCAGGGTCGAAAGGCCCTCATTAGTGATATCATTACCTACACTGACTAGGACCTTATTATTAATAGAAAGTTTGGTATTCATAGTAAAAGCATCCCCCACTATGTCATATAGTAAGGGCGACAAGGGACCCCCTTGCCATAACTTGCATTTAGATTGAATTTTGTTGCTTATAGTACCGCTAACCGTAATTCTAGAATTTTCAGTTTTGAGCAAGGACATAACCCATCCCATCCATCTAGATTCAAAACCCCTAGCCATAAGTAAATCTTGTAAAAACAACCAGTAAACTGAGTCAAAAGCTTTAGTGAAATCAAGTTTTAAAAGGGCGCAAGTAATACTACTTTTACATCAATAATTAATGAATTTTCGGACTGCTGCTATCCTTTTCATAATATTTCTAACTTTTGTGAAAGCAGATTGAGTTATATTGATTACGCTACTCATTTTAGTGCTTAGCTAGCACCTTAGAAATAATCTGAAGCAAGTGTTGATTAGAGAGATAGGTGTAAAATATTTAATTCACTTGCACATACTTTCTTGTGGAGGATGATAACATTTGCAAAGTTAAATCTTCCTAGTTGCATGTGATTGCTATAATATTCTATAAACATTTTAAGGATTTCCGTTTTCAGCACATGCTAAAATTTCTTGTAAAAAACCACAGAACCATCAGGATCAGGTGATTTATCGCTAGGCATTTCGTTGATTGCCCTGAAATCTCTTCTTCATTGAATGGAGAATCTAGATCATCAAGGGCAAACCTAGAGTTTGGTGGGTAGAGGTTGTCCATATAGCGTTTATCATTTTTTCCATATGAGTTCCAAATATTTCTTTGTAGTAGTTTGTGAATGATTTCGTTTTGATAATAGTTTCCACATTGTTGATTGTAATGGAGTTTATGGCATTGCTGCGTTTATGACCATTAGTGTTTTTGTGGAAAAACATGGTGCTTTTATCCCATTTATCCATCCATTGGACCCTAGATCATTGTTTCTACATTATTTCCACATTGTTCAGTTAACATTATTATTAAAAATTAGGCCCATATTGTAAAACTCCAAAATACGGGTGTTGCTAGTCATCACTGCTATCACTACTTTTGTGCTACCGCTTCTTCGGCATCCACTACCTCTTTCGGGTCTACCGTATACTCATATCTGGGGTCAATGTCTATTTCAACCTTGACCTAATCCTAGAAGGAGCCGTGGTATCATCTATTGCAAGAGGAGGAAGAACAAATGGTGATGGAGGTGGGTTTGAAATGGGGGTATCATTAAAGCGGCTAATAAACCATTTCGAATTGATTCGTTGACGTGAGATGCGTTCGACGCATTTGACATCAATGTATTAATTTCAACAACTTTTCCAAAAATCATTTTCATCCATTTTTTTATTGTTAGATTCATTGGACGCGAGAAGAATGGTAAGGACTTAAATAATCACCGTGGAAGCTACCTAAAATTTGAAGAAGAGATAAAAACTAGTATATTTTTTTTATTCGTTATTTATTTTTTAAAGATGTAAGCACTGTTAATTTGAACCATTAGATTGGATCCGGACCTGATGTATTGGGTCTCGATTCTAAACAGACCTTGATTGGTTAAACCTAGACTCTACCTGACTTGGGATCAGGTTAGGTCCGGCTCGGTGGTTCGGATATAGTTGTAAAATTACACCTATATTACACATATTTTTATGTTTTTTGGTTGGATTTTCGGCTCGGGTTTCATTGGATCTAAATGGTATTTTTCAGCACCTTACTTGAATCGAGAATTGTCGTGTTTGTTTTTTTCCTTCCTTTTTTTGAGTCGATTCTTCTAGTTCACGACACTAAATAATATAGATGTCCACTTAGTTTCCACCTAATTTTCAATACATACTGCTCTTTGCACATTATTTTCAATAGATCCAATGCACTTACTAACTATTTTTTAATTGTATTTTGGAATAAATAGTTCATGATAAAAGGTGACATGATCCACAAATTTTGGTGGCGCAAAGGAGTTTTCTAACTATCCATGGGAATTCAGGTCAGCTGAATAAGTGTCGTCCAAGCAAAAGTTGCTTAAACCCTCAAATTACAGTTATTAATCCAATGGCTGCTTAGCTTGGTAATTATGAAAAGTTATTAAATTCTCAAATCAAGTTGATCGGTAGAGCAAGAAATATGCTTCAATTAAAGTGAGTCAAAGAAGAGGAACATGTTTAGTAACATGGGAAGTATCGTATTGCACTCCGCTTACCGAAAGTTAGATTAGATCTCAATTCAACAATTTTAATTTTAGGTTTTTAATCCACAGGTCTTGCAACATACATTGACAATGATGAACCGCTTTTTCTTTACGTTAAAAGCTTAAAGCTTTTTTTATTCTAGGTCCTCCCTCTTAATGAACTAAAAGTTTAGCCATTTTTATCAAAGTGGTAAAATCAGCTGCGCTTTATTTCAAAATTTATTGTCATGTTATCATTTCCTTTCTCTTTTTTCAAAATTATAAAATGAGAAAATGCATCTTATCAGTTCGGTTTTGGGCTTTCAATCGTGACTAAATGTCTACATAAGCACAATTGGTGGATTATATACTCATTGTCATAAATAATTATTTCATAAATCTTCAACTGATGCATCTTTTTTTTTTCATTGCAGCAGACTTGAAAAACAAAACTTAACCGAACCAATTCGAATAGAACCTAATTCGATCCAAACTCGATGAATTTTAGGTTGGATCCGAATAGTAAAAAATAACATTTATATCTGATCAAATCCGATTTGAAATATTTGACTAAAACACATTAAATATGTGTGTTTTAAGTAATTATCTAACCGAATGCGACATAAACTGAACCGTTGATTGGGTTCAGGTATCAAAATGTATAGTTTAGACCAGACAACCACTGATTGGGTTAGAGTAATTATCTAACCGAATTGTGAAAGGTGATGTTCATTTGATGCGTATCATATCTCATAAAAAGCGGTGGTGCAAACTTTAGAATAACGGTTGGTGCCGATGGATGAAAGATTCCAACATTTTGGTTGATTTAGAGGAGAGAAAAAATCTGATTTCGACGTCACATTTCGATTTAAATAATATAACGAGATGACTAGATAGAAAAAAATATTATTTAAATCGGAACATGTGTTTACAATCAAAGGAGAACAGAGGTGTAGCACAAATGAGGTATTGTCGATTCTTGCATATATATATATATATGTGTGTGTGTGTGTATGTATGTATATGAATATATATATATATATATGTATATATGTATGTATATGTGTGTATGTGTATATATGTATATATGTATATATATATAGACACATACACAAAATATAACTCAAAATGTGTGTGTTATAACCGAAAATGTAAAGATATCTTTCATATATTAATATATAATGTAAACAACTATTAAAGTGAACTTTTCAATTATATCGTCATATTTCAATATATCTAAATATTGGTTTCTAGCATAACCCTTTGTAAACCTAATATTTTTTGTGATGTACTAGTTCGAAGGTAAGATTTTACTAACTATAAATCGGAGATTTATTTTCCTTATTTTTTTATTTTTTTAAAGCCACGGTAACCAAAATAGTGAAAAATTCAATATTCTACTCGTACATTTAGAAACATTAGTGACATTACAATAGGATCTTAACAAACCAAGAATCCTAACTATTGGATAGAAAAAGTATATTATTTAAATCGGAACGTGTGGTTACAATCAAGGGAGAACAGAGGTGTAGCAGAAATAAGGTATTGCCGATTCTTGCATATATATATATATATATATGTGTGTGTGTGTGTGTATGTGTGTGTGTGTCTGTGTGTGTGTATGAATGTATATATCTGTGTGTGTATTATAGACACGCACAAACAAAATATAACTCAAAATACATGTGTTATAACAAAAAATGTAAAGATATCTTTAATATATTAATATATAACGTAAACAACTATTAAAGTGAACTTTTCAATTATATCGTCATATTTCAATATATCTAAATATTGGTTTCTAGCAGAAATCATCGTAAACCTGATATTTTTTGTGATATACTAGTTCGAAGCTAAGATTTTACTAACTATAAACTTTATTTTCCTTATTTTTTATTTGTTTGAAGCCACGGTAACAAAAATAGTGAAAATTTCAATATTCTACTCGTACATTTAGAAACATTAGTGACATCACAATAGGATCTTAAGAAACCAAGAATCCTAATTATTGTTTACTTTAGATGACAAAAATCAACTTACATGTGTAAGCTAAGGAAATAGATCTTTTCCACAAATATCACTTTCTTGAGTGTACTCTAAAAAACTTTAACTTCATACAATACTCTTTCAACTAACCGTCATCAATAATTTTGAACTTTGCATTCGAAGATCACCAAAAATCATTCATGAAGTTTAGATTGTTTAAATCCATCCGCTTGGGAAATAAGACCTTGATCGACTATACGAAGAAAGTAACCAATTCTCAAATTATTTTCCAATGATTAAGTTCATTAAAATCAACTTCATATCCTCATCAAATTGCCTCTTTTTACGAAAAACTAATTTTTCCTTTATTTTTTCTATTTTTTGCAAAAATTTCATCCACAAACCCTTTTGCCTCATTTATCATGTTTCAAATCTATCTATTCTAAAAATTTAATTTTAAAATGCAATGTATTTACATGAATAACATCTTTGTATTAAATCTTATTCAGCATTGACTAGGAAAGGATTTTGGTGTTTTAATTTTTATTCAATTGATTTAAATTAAAACATTTACATTTATAAATTATAGTTTATCTTTTTTAAATATAATATATGTTATTATTTTATTCTAATTTTGTATTTTAATTAATATGTTCGCATTCACAATGCAAATATGATAGCTATAATAGATATAATGACCTAAAATATGGTATATAATGAATAATTAATAGAGTTAAAGGACTGACCTAGGGAAAATTATGTAATTTATTATGTAAATTAACTGTTATAAGAGAATATTGTTCGAAATGACGCAATCATCTAGTTATATATATATATATATGTGTGTATTGAGTGGATACATATACATACACACATACATACATACATACATACATACATATATATATATATACAGACATATATATAACACTTACTTCTTAAATATTCATAGTCGAGAAGTTTCGAGAAAAGGTTATCGATATGTCTGTAAAGGCTAGTGTACATAACGCTCTTCATACAATGGATTGTGATTTATTCATGACCGTAAGGGGCATTATTATCCGGTACTTGAACCAAGCAACGTTTCGATAAAGTTGAACTACAAAATAATGCGGGAATGAATCAAGAAGCTTGGAAGATATTAGGATGAAGTCTCAAAATAAAATACCAAGTATGGAAGCTTCAATTATCGGTACCGATTGATTAATGGCTACGAATGGATCCCACCTTGCTCCTGTTATGATTCTACCTACAAGTTTAGAGAATGCATATCGACAGCTACTGATCGATCAGTATTAAAGATTTTGCCCCTGAAGATCTAAGGCTTGAAGATTAAACAACTATGAAGAAAAGAGCTAAGAATTGGTCAACACAATCATCGGTACCGATCGATCAAAATTTAGGAAAATATGCAAATTTGGTTTGATTTGTGTGCTGATAACTCGGATCTGGATATTTGAGAGCTTCAATAGGAGATCTGCCGATTCTATTTTTATATGAAAGAGGGGTAGATTTGGCCATTTTAATGTGTAGATTCGTCTATAAATAATGAACTTCAGCATGAAAAAATGATTTTTGGGTCCTTTTGCTGACTTTTGCGTGGAATTGTTACAGAACTAAAGATCGAGCAGTTATAGAATTGAATTAGCATTGTATTTTTTTTATAATTATAAAATCAGTCGGCAATAAAAGGATAAGCATACATAGCCATAGAATTTGCCGAACCACTATAAAAATAATGTATTCCTTCACTATTTCTTTTAATTTTTTACATTTTAAATTCTTTTTCGATCGATTGGGGGTGTTTATCCATTTCAGTTACAAACATTTTCTGGTGTTTTCACTGAGAAAGAAAATGAAGAACAAATCCGTGATAGCTATTAGAATTTGCACAAAATATCCTACTAGATCCGAAAGGAATGGCTTCTAGAAAGGCACCTAATAAATTCGAAGTGGCTCTCGAAGACTATGAAAGTTTAGATGATGGAGCCAGTGAAGTAGATCAATGAAACCTTAAAGGAACTTCGATGCGACCTGAAGCAATGACGAAGTAGGAGCCAAATCGCATGATGGCTGATATAATCAGATAGATGATGCAAAGCCATATGTTCATCATGGAAGAGATAAAAAAGAATTTGCTACGTTCGCGCTATCGTTACAATAAAGAGGATCCCGCTGACACCGCAAAGACAGATGGAATTCTTCATCATCTGATTCAGATGAAGGAAATTCATCACATCAGAGCTGCAAAGATGGGAAGCAAAAAATGCAAAAATAGGGGGCTAGAATGTTATGGAAATAAAACAATAGAACTGGAGCGATTGCCCCCAGTTGGACCATCAATCGATACAGACCAATCGGGAAGGATTGATACCGATTGATCCGAGCAACATATTGATTTGAGTGACAACTTAGGATAGATATAAAGGTAGATGTTGGTGGTGTAGGATAGGAGTTAGGGGTATGCTCTAAGGGTAGTTCTATTATAGCAAGATTTTCTAGATGACGACGACAACTCCATATTGTAGTCTAAGCAAGAAAAATTATCACATAGCTTTAAATAGATGGAAGAATATGCATAAAGAGAATCATCTAAATGAAGAACACTGGAAGACCTTGTATATGTGATTCGTTTTATCTTAGAAATATATTGTTAAAACTCACAAGAATCACACACTATCATCTCAAAGCCTTAAAGACCTTATATACAAGGCTCCTTAAAAGCCTTAGATTTCACAAAAAAATTATCCACAAGCGGTTGACCATCGAAGCACCAGTGGATGAAATTTTTTATTTTGAAATTCTAAAGCACGACTTAAAACTTCTTTTCATCCCAAACAGTCATGTTTCTTCTTCTTCCTCTAGACGCGACTCTCTCCAATGGTAAACATCGCATTCCCTCTTCGAAGCTCTTTAATTCTATAAATAACTATGTTTTCAAGAGGATCAATCACCTTACTTACTTTCAAAATCTCCAATCTATTTTTTGAAACCTTAGTTTATCATACTGCTTTCAAATCAACGGTAGTTCAATTATTGATATCAACCTTTTGATGTCAAACCTCCTAAACTTTTGCACATTCAATTACAAAGCGATCCTTGTGAGCTATAGGAGCTTCTACTATATTGGGCATATAGTGTATTCAAACATGTATACTACTAAATTCTATTCGTATCAAGTTAGTGGAAAAGGCCCGTTTCAGCGGTTCAGGCATCTGTATAGACTCATTTCTCCAGTGAAGTGAGAGTGTTTAGCAAGTAAAAAAAGCTAGAATATAGATTATTGGATTGGATGTAGGACAACAGTCCGAACTAGTACAAAAATCTTGATATGCACGTTCTTTACGTTACTTTAAGTTATCTTCTGTTCTGTTAGCTTTATAATTTATTTATACACTTATACCTATGGGTTAACCATATATATACACTATTGGAACTAGGCCAGTCCACAGCGGAACTTATGAGTAAATTTCAAATTTTTTTGCTTATTAGATCTTTATTGGGCCTATGAAGTTTAATTTATTAGAACATTTCTAATTTCATTTAAATAAAATCTTTTATTTTCATTTAAATTTATAAATTATATAGTTTTATTTAATTTATATTATGACATATATATATATATATATATATCTATAAACGTGTATCATATACACATATATATGGGTGCGCATGTGTAACATATCAACCCGTGCAAGGCATAACCTGCCCGTGTATGAATGTTGGGATTTACATCGCAACAGACACGTTAACACATCTAATATGCAAGTATATATTATCCAAATATATGTATATATGTATATACTATTATTTATATATAAATATTATATATATATGTATGTATTAAGTTTTGTTTAAATAATTTTATATAAGTATATATAAGTATATTTATATATATGTATATATATTTATATACATAATCATATGAACAAAATACTAATATTGTATATGCATATTATATATAAGCAAAGGGGGAACGCATAATCCAAGTAGAGATAGTAGGTTTGAGTGGAATCATATTTATAGAGCAACTAGATGGAGAAGTTTACGAACTATCACACTGTTGATCACGTCGAAAACATTTGTGTATGTGATATGAAGGGAAAGAAATTTAAAGATTTTCAAGGGAGAATTTATGGGTGTGGAGCCTTTGTTCAAGTTGATGCAAAATGAAATAAAAGTTAGTCTTGACTACCGTGCTTATGTAGTGGAGCCAGATGATAAGGATAAGTGGGCTAACTGATGGCTTACTTTCCTTATTTGTTCTTGTGTGTTTGTTTTTGCAATTGTTTATCTATGCCTCTTGTTTCCCTAGTCTTCTTTGTATTTTCTTGGTTGAGATCAGCTTGTTGATTTCAATCTTTCTTTTATGTGTTTATAAAATAACTAGTAAGGGCATAGTCAATCTTGCTTGGTTGGGAAAAAATAAATTTATTTAGATATAAATATTAAAAATATTTTTTTATAAAACGGTGAGTAATACATATATATAAATATATTAATAATTTTTTTAAATACACACACACACATATAAATATATATGCATAATGAAATATGTGTGTGTGTGTATATTAATATAATACTCAAAATAATTTCTTCAATTAAATTCCTAGGTCTTGCGCACAGCTTAGTAAAATAATTTTTTCTTTAATTTTAAAATACATTTTAACTAAATGTCCAATCGAAAATTAATATAATACTAATTAAAAATAATTTCGAAACTTTACTTTCAAATTTTAAATTTTCGGTAAATCATAAATGATATTTTATACTTTAAAAATATTTTTCATAATTTTTTCAGTTTAAAATAAGTTTAAAATGATTTTCATTTTTGAATAAAAATTGAATATTAATCTAAAAATTAAAAAAATCATACTTTTTTTGAGATCTTCTTTACCGTTAATATTATTTTATAAAATATAATATATAATTTTCATAATATATTTGAATTAATATTATTTATTTATGTATTAATTTGATTTAAATAATATTAAATAATAATAAAATATTCGTAAAATTATTTTCCGCTTCAAAAAATTATCATAGCTTTGATTCTTTACATATAAAATTATATGACTATTTTTGATTAAAGTATGATCTTGTAATTAATTATAAACTATATATATGTAATTAAATAATATATATTAATTTCATAAAATATAAAAATCATATTTCTTATTCAAAGCCATACTAACCTGATGTATATTTGAGAAAAAAAAATTATTATATATATATATATATATATATTTATATATATGGATACAACTAAACCACTATTTGATAATGTTACTTGTATATCAGAATCGTCACCTAGCTAGCAATATATAATATATACATATATAATAAAACATTGTAATTGAGAGTTAAAAATTATATTTTGATTAGAAAGATACCTTAATCCCATTTCCTTAAAGTACACCTTGAAAAGATGATTTTTGCCCCTTGAAACTGTTTCCGACTCAATAGAGAGCTAGTATTTGAACCACTGACCATCGACTATCAGATAGCGACTAAATTAACTTGATTTGAACTTGATGAGATGAAGAGAGACCAGTAAGAATTTCGGCCATCAAGCACAAAGGAGGAGGCACCAAAAGTTCTAAATAAAATTAGGTTAGAGATGCTTATATAGTGGATAGAAAGGACAGAAGTGTGGATCACATATCATACTCATTCTCCTTTAATCTCAGCCATCCAAAGCTTTAACTTTACCAAAATTTTGAGCCGCCCATATCCTTATTGCTGCCGAAATTTCCAGCCTTATGATTGGCCTTAAACCTAATTTAAACCCAAATAAAATATTATGCAATTAAATCAAATTTAATCGCTTATCGATACCGTATATCGATTAATATATTTATATCTATTACAAATATATTTAATAATATTTATTCATCAGATCATAATCAAAATTTATAATTATTATTTCATAAATATTGATTAATTTAATTGATTTATAATAATTGTAAATTAATTTAAATAGTTTGGTCAAAGGAAAATTCATCGTTTCGGTTGTGTGACGCGTCAGGTGTAAATTTGGTCAGCAATTAATATCAAACTATTTGAATATTAATGTTCATATGTCACTTAGCAAATAGTGTGACATTTTGGTCAAATTTATCGCTTACTTTGTTTTGGTAAAATCCAATTTTACTTTATTAAGTGTTAGTAGGTTTGTGACTCTTATTTATATCAATTCTCTTCGTCAAAACTACATCTCTTTGAACATATGAAATTTTGTAATGGGAAAAATTCTAATATAGTTCATATTCCACTCTATAGTTCAAACACAAAGTCCTTGGTTCAATAATAACAATTATTATTAACCGAAATGCTCTGGCTAGAGACTTTGATTTTGAGTTGACCGTGATACTAACCCCATATAGTTTAGGAGACGAATCCTCACTTGAATAGTGCTTCACCTTCAATACTTCCACTTTACCTAACTATAGTCACTCGATAGACTATGTGCCATGATTTGATTTGACTATAATCAAAGCAGAGCTTTCATATTAAAGATCGATAATATTCTCAAGTCGAGAGAACCATGTAAATTAGTCACATTGATATTTTCTGTTTGACCTTGGTTATATTAATCAACAGAAAACTATCAAGTAAGTTATTCCATAGTTTCCAATATCTATTAGTGCATAACCTCTTGATGCATCTAGCAATCATGAGTTAATACACTGTCCAACATTTGGAGAGCATTACGTACTCTGGTCTCAACGAATGTATCGATATCCAGTCTTAATACATCTTAACTAGGAATATTTTAAATGGTATATTTATTTTTATTGTAATGAATTACTCATGGTTACAACGCTTTGTAACTACTATAACAAAACATACCATTTATGGATTTTCTATTAAATAGACTTTTAATTTAATTAATTAATTATTACAACACATTATATCAAGTATATAATATAAAGAAAATACATTTTATTCCGAATAAGATTGGTTATCGAGTTAGATATATGTAACAACTTATATAATTTCCCCTAGGACATACCCCTAACTCTATCAATCTCCCACTTGCACTTGGGGTCAATTATGGAATCTTATTCTAACTTCTCCAATCAGTTGCATCAAAACTAATTTGGTTTGTCCGTCTGTAAACGAGTATGCTATTATGTTTCCATTATCTACTTATCAGTCAACTCTCTCCGATGCTGATAAACTATCTTTATCATGTGGAACAATTCAGAGTACGTCTCTCGACTTCCAGTGAGCTCTAAGTTCTGTTATGAACTATATCATGACACTGTCATCATATAACAATGTTATGAGATTCTCAACATTTGGAATCACTCTCAGCTCAGTTATAAATTCATGCATTTATATTTATATACATCGTTTTTATTGCAGCGCTATTCAAGGCGATGTACTTGCCTTTTTCATTGATTCAGCCATAGTTTTTCATTTGGAACATTTCCAACCTAAATATTCTTAACTTGAATTTATTATTTACATACTATGCCCAATATCACTTATGTAAGTTTTAGTTCGAACACCCCTTCATAAAGAGTTTGTTTTTTCTTTAAACAATTCTCTAGTGTTTTGTAAATACATGAGAACACTTCAAATTGCCATTTAGTGACATCAATTTGGATTTGATATTTGCTTAATGTATCAAGTACATACCCGAATCATGATATCATGACAACATAACATGTGATAATTCCTAGTGCCAATGCATAAGGAATCCATCTTACATTTTCTGTATTAAACATTTTAATAAGGTGTCCTTCCATTTTGTTTTGGGACATTCCCAATAATTTTTGTACTTACTATAAAAGACATCATTTACAAATCCAACGTCAATTATTAAAACAACTAAAACTAATTTTAACACAAGAACATCATTAACAATCAACATCATGTTGTTTACTATGGTTTAGAAATATCAATGTATCTTTTAACACTCTTTCTTATGAACACATGCTTCCTTTGCATTTTGATTGATGATTAAACTATTTGATACTTCTATCAAAATACCTGTTTAATTTTGATACTTTTCGAATGACACTTTCGTATCTACTTTTGGATCATATTCGGAAAACCCACAAAGTTAATATCGCTTCCACTGACTTCGAGAAATTTTGGTTGTTATGTGCAAACGGTTTAGTCTATATCTATATATATAACTTTTTTCTTCAACATATGTAGCAAAACATAAAGTCATACTGGGCAATAACTTTATGAGTAAAATCTGAACCAACTTAAGCACATCGAACAGTGAATCTGTTACATTAATTTCAACAATTGAAAGTCATAGTATTATTCTTATCAATGTGGCTTACTATATTCCAACTGCATTTGTCTTTCTCTTAAAGGCACATTTGCGGCCAATGGATCATATCCCTTCAGATACAACTATCAAAATCATATTTTGATAATGTACTTGGAATCTATTTTGGATTTGCGCATCGTACCATATTATAGAGTCAATACTCTTAATGGTTTAATTAAGCAACCGAGGATTATTTATTCTTAACATTAATAAGAAACTCACAGTTTCTCTTTAATGTACAAGAATACTTATTAGACTTTCGAATGCGTTGTGTTCATTTAGGTGTGCTTAATTTCATTTCATCCCTTGCAATCAGTTTTATCCTTGAGTCATATCCAAAACCATTTTATACCAATAATTTCTTAGAGAAATTCCTTCGTTACGAAGTGGATATTTCTTGAAACAATAGTTGTTTATCAGTGCAACAGAATGAGAATTCATAAACATTTTATGAAATTCCTTATATAAAACTAATGCAATAGTTCACAATATATCTATGTTCACAACATACATTAGTCATCTAATGACTATCATTCCCAAAATTCTGTTGGGACGATTCATACAAGATCCTTTATGTATAATTAGTATGTGCATTCTTTCGACTCACACAATCTACTAACTTCTTGGCCCATGATATATAGGGGTTTCTTATAAAACCTTATCTTGTATAGTTTTGTAAACTATTCTTTGGATGACATTAATTTTGACTTGTGTACTACTCTTAAGTACACACCTTGTTGAAAGAGGTTTAATCAACTTCACTCATCATTAATCATGCTTTATCCAACAAAGTTCGATTACTCCTTATCAATATATGTTATGTATTATAGGGAGGAGTGACCGTTGAGATTGAATCTTTCATATTAGGCATATAAGGAACTCTTTCCAATATACTCTCTCATTCGATCAAATCGAATCATTTTGTTGATTATTATTTTGTTTGCTTCCATTTTATATTCTATAAGCTTATTATAAACTTATACATGCATTCAAATATACATGTCCATGTCTATGATAACTCATCGGTGAATATGACGAAGTATATGGAACCATTTTTGTATTTATAGACTTATGACTGCATACATCTCTATGTATCAATCCAAAGAGTTCATCGACTCTTATGACACTCCCACTAGCTCTAAATTATTTGAGATATAATTAACTTGCATCATATGAGTCATAATCATATAATAAAAATTATTTCTCAAAACAAATATTTTTGAATGCATCACTTTTATTGTGAAAAAATATCATGTTATAGTTTTATTTCACAACAAATATTCAAAATATTCAAACTGAAATATAAGTATGTCTATTTTTCCGTCAACACTGAAAAATAGTCATTATTTCATAAATAATGTTCAATTTGTTTTACGAAAACAATTTTCCCAATTTGATGCAAACAATAAGTGCCATATGGCATGTTCCTACCATTTCTGCAATTACTATAATAACATGTTAAATTCAAAGGTTCATCAATAACTTAATATAGATTATTTATTTCATATACTGCAACAATTTTATAGCGGAGAGTTCTTTGATCCAATATCTTGAACTCAAAGAAATAAATCTCATATCTATATGAAAATACATTTCAGAATAAAAATCATATTTCTTATTACAATGTTAAATATCAACTTTTATTATTATTACAATTCTCCTTTCTGATGTTCCTTTATAAAGCAGAAGTGACCACTCACTCTCTTAATCCCGATTGCACCTTAAGTCACTTCTACTCTTATACGTTTGTTTTTCTTTTTTAAATGGTCAAACTAATCAAAAGAAAACCCATACACAATACCTTAATGAATTCTTTACAAAAGTGCACTCGATCATCTTTAACATTTATGACATCAAATATGCTACACTTCGCGTAAACTTATCAAACTGACATTTCAGTGATCGAGTTCTTTTATTTATCTCATAGTTTTGGTCTAGTGTTGCATTTAGCACAATACAATATTTATTGTAATCAACCAAATTGAATACTCCATCTCGCGGTATGGTTTATTTGTTTGCTTCGAATGAACAAATTCATCGAAGTATCGTACATTACAAAATCTGACCGTTCACTATATAACACTTATTTGTGATAGTATATGGATTAAATATCCATAGTCTTGTATTGCTTTTGAGTTCGGAACTCATAGAATGCAATACATGGTCTCGACCAAATAAACACGTAAGCGACCAAATTACGAACTTATTTAGTAGTTGTAAAATCAGGCGCTTGTATGAATGATTGTGGGTTACGGTGTAACGGATTTTAAGGCTACTTTAACACTAGATTGGGATGAATAGTGCTTTATAACTTTTATAAATCTTTATAACTTTGTTTCAAGATTTAAATCAAATCATAGATTATCAACATGAATCTATATTAATCAAGCAGTCACAAATGCAATCATAGATAAATATAAAAGCAAGACCCCAGGAATTTTATACTAGTTCAGGTTAACCAATCCTACATCTAGTCCTGGACAATACTGCATGGATTTCTTTTCAATCGCCTAGTTTAACCAAGAAGAAAGCAAATCGAAATACCATCTCGATTTCAAGGCTGCGAGATACAATCCCCTATCCCACGAGTCCGAGGTAAACTCTTTTGATTTTACCAGGTAATAAAATCAACAACTAGATTTAGACAGGCTACTTGGCATACCTACTTGATTTTAACGCGCTATAAGCACACCCAAACAAATAAGAGTAGAGTTATTGATTTTCAAATACAAATAGTTGTACTTGGAATGCAATATATCTTATAGCCCTTCTTATAGTGGTTTAATCTTTGAGTTTGTAGGGACAATGTTTCTAAAATAGTAAATAATTTGTAGAGAATCAATTTAGTAGTGTTGGATTGATTCTATGTATTTTTGAAGAATATAGTAAACAGTTTTCAAGAAATATTTTAAGGAAGTAAAAAGTAAGAAGAAAGGTAGAAAAATTAGTTAGAAAATTCGTTTACACTCACCTTTATATAGTAAATGAATAGATTGTATCCACTTATGAAGAGGTGTGCCCAAAAGACACCTTTTTTCAAATTTAAAAAACAAATTAATGGTCACTATGGCATCATATCTAGGAGGCGTATGTTGGCATACCCTTGTAAAATCTGAAAATAATTTTCTTTTAAATTGTTTTCAAACTTTTATATTTTTGGAAAATAATTTAAACATAGTTTTTATATACTTTGAACACGTAATTTTTTTTATAAAATATATGTAAAAATATATTTTGAATTTTAAGTGTTAGTACCAAAATATGGCACCAACACCCAATAGATTAAGTAGAGAATAAAAGTGATGAAAAGTAAATTAAAATGAGTAAAAACGAAACAACACATGTTTATAGTGGTTCGGCTAATCGTTGCCTATGTCCACTTGAGATTTTTATTGATGATATTATTGTTTTAAAGGTGTTGTTCTTATGGTTCGGTACCACTCGATAGTCGATTACAAGGAATGTGTAAAAGATTTCCAAAGAGCTAAAATTCCTTGAAGTGAAGCCCCTCCATGCCTATTTATAGCTGTAGGTCATCAAGAAAAGCTCTAGCGCATATTTCTCCACGTTCTCCATGATCTAGCAGCAGTTTCTCTCGAGGAAACGTAGCTAAGTCAGCAAACAACTATGGATCGGTATCAATCCATATGCGTAGTTTGGTACTGATCCATAAGATTGACTTATAAATGGTTCTAGTCACCTTGGATTGAAATGATATATCATTAGCTATATGTTTCTCGACTTATTTACATTGCTATAGGCTTGTTTCTGAGTTAATTGGATGGATCGGTGGAGGAGTAGACTTGTTGATTTCTAATGCTTGAAGCTTTCGATAGCATATGGCATGCGAACGATCCATGGAGTTGTGGATGCGATTCTAACATCAATACTTGGTTGCAAGAGGAAAATGGAGTTGTTTGGGTACAACTTTATCTTTTGATACTGATCCATTACCATGGATCGGTACCAATCCATAGACTTGTTGGAATTGCCTTGATCATTTTATATGTTGATCCTATTTTTATCTTGTAGTCTTAGTTGTACCTATTTTCTGGACTTTACAGCTACCTCTCTAAGCTTTCTACCTCGATACATTCAAGTTCTATTCATCAAATTGGTCTAGATACTGTTTGGTCTAAAAGCTGGATAACATTTTCCTTCCTAAGTGCATCTTGTTGCAAACACAATGTACTTTGAATTAAGACAAGTTGGGATTGCCATATCGGACTCCAATCCATGCTTTGAGTAGTTTTTATCCTTTTTCAGACCTTTTCTGTGATGTGCTATGTCGATAACCATTCATTATGATGCTTCGCTAGCATTTGAAATTGGAGCGTGCTCTCACGATCTGTTGTTCCAAACTCGATAGTTTTGAACTGATTTCTTTTTTGGATTTTTCAGGTTTTAATCTGCCTTTATTTGGTTTCCAGTTATTGAATGTTGAATATGGTCACACATAGATGCGTTGACTTTGCACCATGCCCTGGCTCTATGTACATATTGGCTGCTGTGAAGCACTAGATATAAATGTATATGCACATATGTATATGTATGTCATTTTCCATTTTTCATTTTTGAACATCAATCGATATTGATCTATAGACATGGTTTGGTACCAATCCTTAGCCTTAGAAATAGGCGAGTTTGATGCTTATTCTTCTAGGTCAAGAGTATTATATACTCAGCCATTCCTCTTTCTTTCCTCACTTTATTTTCTTGCAACTGATTTAAGCTCGTGATTGCCATTAAAAAGCTTTTGCCCTCAATTCGACCATTGCTCCGCCTTTTGCATTACCGCCACTACTGTTCGCCCTATCGATCTCCGAACCTTGACTGTCGTTTGTCCCATCTAAGTTGTAACTAATCCATCTGCACTTGAGCCAAACCACGATTAAAACTTCAAATCGATTGCACTTTCTGATCTGAACGTCCGTAGGTGAGTGGCGATGGACATGGAGATGAATGCCGGCAGATTTCATGTCGATGGTAGTGCTTAGGATGAGGGAGCAAAGTGTGAAGGAGAGAAAAACCCAGCAAGGGTATGGATCGTTACCGATCTTACCCTTGGAGGTTTTTTGTCTTCTAATCCTCTTTTGAGAATTGCACTGTTAATTAATGTACGGATTTTGCCAAACGTTATCCCCCAAATTCTTGAGCATTTCCAAAGCATATCCAATGATGTGAAAGCCCGTCCGGACTATCAGCGATGACAGTCACCTTGGATAAAATACAGATTTTTAAATGAACATTTGCATAATATCAAAAATCAGCACTACACGACACTACACAACATTGCACTAGATTTTCACTTTGGCACGGGGCACGACTTTTAATCAATCTAATACCAATTATATGCTGGGTTTTAATAGCTATGGCTCATAGACATTCCGAACATCTCTTCGCTCAAGCTACAGGTCCATCAACTATCAGACATGCCGAGTAAGATACTGAGTAAAGTTCAAATGCAACTCATTCTATACAACAAATTCTGGTGTAGCCTATACCTTAACCAAAAAATTCACAAGTAGAACAACAGGTTCCATAAGTTCCAATAGAGCCTGCAGAAGGATCAGAAGTTGAAACTTCTCCTGACACTCTTGAGGACGCGGTGATATTAGATGATCTAACCGATTCTATTGCTTCTAAGATGAAGGAAGAATCTATTAGGAATGATAAGCATGGTATCCCATTTGAGGATGTATTAGTTCTGACGTGCTATTAGAGTGCACACCATCTCACAATTACTATGAAGAACTGCTCGATGGGCGCAAGGAGAGAGATGACATGCAAGGAAAGAGATGATGCGCTAGACAAGGCGGAAAGAGTGGATGAGTTGGTGACATCCATAGAGTAACAGATTAAGGATAGCTTCGATTCACTCATCACTAACTATAATGCCAATGTTCTTAAGTTCTGCGATTTGGCATAGCTATGTAAAGCTTATCCTTGCACCTTGGTGATGGCGTGGGGGAAAATAGTGCAGGATGAGCATGAAAATTCAAAAGGGACTGAAATAAACTTGGTGGAGCTGGAGAAAGAGATGTTAAGTGCAGAGGAGATCGAGGCACTCAGAGCCGGTAGGCTTATTTTACACTCGGAACTGGCCACTACAGTTTAAAAGGATCAAGCCAAAGGTTTTGGCACTACTCCCTAGGATACTGTCATAGGTCTTACTTCCGGGCCTCTAGCTGCTTCTGTCTGTTCATCAGACCTTGGATATAATCCGGATGCGCCATAACTTCACAAGCCCATCATGCTTTCTCCAATATAAGAGGGAAATTTGGATGTTACGCCTGCCTACACCGAGCCTCAATCTAGAGAAGGTATATTATTGACCTCACCCTTATTTGAGAGAGCACACATGACGCCAGTCAACATTGCAAATCTCTCATTTCATCTTTCTCAAATTTCAGGTCAGCCAGCAACTCCAACTCTTCCTAAAGGGAGCTCCTAGCCAGGGCCAACAGCAAAAATGACCGATTCAACGGTTGTGACTATCTCCAGACAACTTCAAGCATTCCATCAGTGATACTCCCAGTCCCGGTGCACAGAAGATCCAAGCTCTAGATGAAGAAGGGTCCAGTGAGTTTCAAGAGATTCAAATAGTCGAAGATGTTTTAATGATGATGACTTCAGGGCCTGTAAGGACCAGCATTCTGGAGATCCATGATGAGCAAGTCCTAGACACCAGCAAAATCAAGTAAGAACCAGCTGACTTCTTCCCTCCTCCGTTATCCATTGCTCTACCCGGTGATCCTATTTTCATTCCGGTCATGATTCCTATGGCCAGGGTTTCTCAAAGTGTGCCTACTGTTCTTTTGCAGATCACACCTCCAAAGGGTAAAGGGAGCAGAAGAAGGACAAGGAAGCAGCCGAAGGGATCTAGTAATCCATCTTTTGTGGAAGAGAAGAAGGAGAGGAAAGATAAGAAGAGGAAAACCAAAAAATGATCACTTATCTTCTTCATGTTTCTTATCGCACTTTTGTAGGACTTACTTTTGTTTTTGTTCTCAGGCCGGTTTTATACAGGTTCGGGTCCTTTTTTGGTTTTTTTGCTTCAGTGTTAATAACACTTGTATTTCCTTCAAGCTTTGCTTAATGTGAATAATAAAGCTTTTTCTTTCATTCGAACTTTATGTGAATTTGTCTAAATGTTTGAGAAACGTGTTTTACATTCAATGGCTTACGATACATTTTCTCATTGTCATTATTGGATTAAGTTATTAGTCCATTTTATTGCTTTTAAGCAAGGAATGATCTCCGGGTAGTCTATTTGCATAACACCATGTTCAACTCCAGAACCGGGTCAAATTCCAATTACTTTAAGGGTTAAGTTAACATTCCTTTCAAGGATGTTTCGAGTGCGATCGCGCCTATCTCCGAGTGTCAGTCGTAGTAATTCACCTTTAGATGTCTCTTCGGACGTCTTTTTCAGTGCATATGCTGACCATGCCAAACTCTAGGCGTCGGTCGGAGTTAACCACTTAATCCTAGTAGTTCAAACATCCTTTTCCAAGATGTTAGTCTTCGATCGTGCCTAACTCTAGGCTTTGATCGACGTAAGTAAGATCCCGCCTATCTCTGGGCGTAGATTGTTTGCCCTACCTGCTCCGAACAAGGTATGGATGCTCTGCCAAACTCCAGGCATGAGTAGTAGAAGGTGAACAATCTCGTTAAGCCTTTGAAATTTATACTCCTACCCCTCAAGTCCTGGGTTAAAGAGGAGTTTGGCATCTATCTTTGGACACCAAATGCGGTTAAACTTTGGGCATCAGATCATGAGCTGCGGAAGTTTAGTTGCCACCTATCTCCGAGCACCTGTACACCTGCATTTTGCACATGCAAGCTTATTTAAACAAAACACTATTGACAGTGTAAAACCGAGTATGGACAGATTTATGAGCTCTGGAACTCATTCCTTTTATAAAACGTCAAAAATGACAGATTCTCTCCAGTTATATGGAAATTATGTACAAATTTACGTTCAAGTGAAATAATATCACAAGTGTTCGCTATTCCATGCCTGCAGGAATGAGATCTTGTCCCCCTTTGCCAACTTGAACGTGACATCTCCAAGTTTTTGCTTGAATGCATATGGACCTTCCCAAGTTGGGCCCAAGTTCCTAGGGCCAGGGAAGGTTCGTTTAAGAACGAGGTCGTCGATTTCAAAGGTCCGAGTTCTGACCTTAGTATTGTAGTATCGGGCAATTCGGTTTCGGTGTGTAGCTGCTCTTAACTCAGCTTCATCATGCTTCTCATTGATCATATCAAGAGACTCCAGCAGAAGTTCTTAATTTTTCTATGGATTATAGCGAGTCACTTGATGAGAAGGCACTTTAAGTCCAACTAGATTATAACCTCTGATCAATAAGCTAGGGTGAATGGAGAGTGGCCAGTCGCTGACTTATAGGTTGTTCGATAAGCCCAAAGTGCTAAAAGTAATTCATCTACCCACTTGCCTTTAGCCTTCTCCAACCGTTTTTTCAGAATTGACTTGATAATCTTGTATACTACTTCAACCTGTCCATTTGCATATGGATGCGCCGTCGTAGCAAACCTTTTTTTCGATACGGTGCCTGCGGTAGAAGTCTTTGAACTTGGCACTATTGAAATGGGTCCTGTTGTCGAAAATGATCATTTATGGAACTCAAAAGTGACAAATAATATTTCTGACTACGAAGTTGATTACTTTCTTTGTGGTGATTATGCTAACGACTCTACCTCAGCCTATTTGGTGAACTAATCAACTGCGATGATGGCGTACTTTGCACCACCCTTCGATACTAGCAATATGCCAATGACATCGATTCCCCAAATTGCAAACGACTAGGGACTGATCTTTTGAGTAATCTCCGTTTGTTGGGCTCTTGGTATCTCGGTAAATCTCTGGCACTTGTTACACTTTTTGGTATAATCAGCTGCTTCTTGGTTGATGGTTGGCCAGAAATACTCGCAACGAAGGATCTTCTTTGCTAGGTTTGCCCCTCGGTGTGGTTTCCACAGGCCCCTTCATATACTTCTTTCAGGACTTTCTTGGCCTCATCGTTGGCGACACACCGAAGCATATGGATAGAGAATCCTTTCCTATAAAGTGACCCTTCTTGTATGGTAAACCTTGCAGCTTTACGAAGGAGTTGACATTGTTCGTTCTTCCTGTCCAGAAGGATTCCTCCCTGTAGATATTTCTTTATCAGAGTCATCCATGACTCCTTCTCGGGTTCAACCTCCAAGATCCAATCGAAATCCATTTGGTCGATGCTTGGAGCTGACAGTACTTCCACCGGAACCAGGCCTATGAGCTGTGCATCTTCGAAACTGGCTAACTTAGCTAAAGAGTCAGCCTTCACATTTTCCTCTTTTGCAATATGCATTATCGTGTAATATTCAATATCACTAAGAAGCTCATTGGCTCGGTTTAGATAAGGAGCTTGCCTCGCTCCTTTTGCTTGAAACTTTTTACGCACTTGACGTACCACCAGTTGGAATTTTTAACTCCTATTTTCTTGGCAATCTTGAGTTCTACAATCAAGGCCTTGTATTTTGTTTCGTTGTTCATTGCAGGAAAGTCGTGTTTCAGAGCATGACAAATTAGGTGTTCCTCAGGATTCACTAGCACGACTCCGACGTTGGAATACCATTCATTAGATGAACCATCCTTGTACATCTTCCATCTGGCATTATGCTATCCACTACTCTCCGAAGTGTCATCTCGTGCAGTGTATTCAACAATGAAGTGTGCCAAAGCTTGACACTAGATAGCTCTCTGAGGGTGATAAGTAATGTTATATTGGCTCAATTTAATGTTCCATTTCAACAGCCTTCTAGAGTCTTAGGTTGTTGCAAGACCTGTCTCCGCTGGTCAGTTAGAACCTTGATCGGATGAGCCTGAAAGTAAGGGCGGAGCTTGTAATAACCCAAAATCCAGTAGGTCCGGATTTTCGCAAAAATGCAAAAATCCAAGCCCACTGAAGCTCGAGTTGAGTTTCTGGTATCCTACAAATAGGCAAGACAAATATATCAGAGCTTAGATAAATATCTCACAGCGGAACTGACTAAAATATAATAGTAAATACTCACCAATATAATAACACTTTCTAAACAAGTGTCTCAAAGCTGGAAAATCTCTGCCATCTACCTAACCTGTAGGATGTTATGAGGAGGAGGTCAGAACTAAGTTCTGGTGAATGGACAAATTATACACTTCTGTACTTAATTCTACATATACCGTTTTATTTCCATTTACTATTATATTAGGTTCATTGGGTTTATAATACTCCCGCCTCTGTGCGTGAATCGTGTCCACCTACTCTCTAGTAGATTAAAATCTAATAACAGATATATATATATGTAGCTATATGCCGAATGACCGCATTGGTCCTAGGTACCACCCATAGTACCTTCCGTATCCTCCTCGCAAAAGACTCCATCAACTTCTTCTATGGCGTTCTGTGACTACATCTACAAAGGATTGTCTCGTAAGGCCTACAATACAGATGTTCCATCGTCTACTATGAAAACGTAAAACTGTGTCTGGACTAGTCTATACTAATGCTCGGACATCCATAATGTACCACCCGGTCCGCACCTTGAGGACTATACATAATCGTTCTGTCCACTCCCTGAATCCCGCTTAATAAGGTCTACCTTGTACGGAACTCAGTCCGGGATTTTCTATGTTTGTAAAGAACTGCCCTATTAGGCCTACAATACTGATATATTCTATCTGGCCTATCTCTTTTCTTATCGTGGCTATGGCCCCACATAGCCACCCCTCAACTAATCGAAAGACCTCTAAAGAGCTAGGTGGCTGTGCGCTACTACAAATAATCTAAACATCCAATTGGCAGCGCCCCTCATCCAATGTCTCGATAGTGAATGGTTCATTGGACTGTTGGTTTAACTCTAGTCTTTCCTGAACTCGCTTCTTGGTTTTGATGCTGGCCTGATATCCGCATGTGACTATCCTTTTGGATCCTGCCCACTAAAACATACTTGCAAGTAATGGGACATACAAATATCCTACTCCAAACATCAACCCCTTTTGACTGCCTACAATGGTCCTGCCATGCAAAAAGCAGTCAAGGCATACTCTTTTGATGGAACACCTACAGACCTGCCTCTGGAGAACTGCTTCACTATGCCTAACCCAAAGGGCCATCCGGGAGTACCCTCATGTTCCGTTGAAGTCTCGTACTTCATTATAGCCCAAAATAACTAAGTTGGACGTGCTTCTTCTGTGCAGAAATCTGTGATGAACTGCTTCGTTAGGCACTTTATCCTTTGGGCTGCTCTAAACGCATCTCACTCTTTTATTAGACACTAAGTCTAATCTTTTATTTTGCGTTTAGTTTACTTTTCTTATTCTGTTGGCTACTTATTTACCATAATTAGCATAATCTTGTCCCAGCCTCACCTAACTTTTGTGAGATCATCAGTTCCTGATTGAAAGGAAATGCTATTGGTATGGGTCACTTCTATTATCTTGCTTATTAACTTAATACAAGATCTAAGTTTATTAAAATAAGCCTCTTCTGTTATTTCTGCTCTATTTTCTAATTAACTTAATTTAAGTCTTAAAATAAGCCTTTTTTGTTCTTTCTACTTAATTATAACCTATGTTATAATTTTGCTTGCAATTGTCACTTTTATTCTCTTTTATAATATGTATATTATAAATATAATTACAAGTGTCTCTTTTCTACTCTAGTCTGTCTTCTTTTATTATAATATTGAATTCTCTTATATTATATGACAATCTTGACTTGGGACTACGTCCGACTATCACGAATTTACTTATCATAATAACTGCTTTTCTTTTATTCTATTATCTGCGCAGTAAATCCAGATCTAGTTACATTTCTGTCTATAGCTTCCAGTCTTGTCTAATAATTAACTTGATTCCTTCTTTAATTTCTTTAATTATTCGCTTTATTTTCTTATATTCTAGGAAGTAGTTCTATTCTATTTGGTTGGTTACAAAAAGCTGTGCTAAAAATCCATTTCCATGTTTTAATACTAAATAATGCTATAAACAATAATCCGTAACTGCAAGATATTTCTTTTATTATTTCTTTACTTATCGGATAGTGCAAAATACAGTAATTTCTCTATTTTACACTAATTCCCTTTTTCTTTCTTTTTATTCTTGCAATTACGTTTATCGTTATCTTTTAAATATTAAACTATAGAAATGTATTCTCTTTTCTAAACCAACCAATTAATCTATCACTTACTTCCAAATCAAGTTATTAGATTTTTGCTTTTTATTTATTTTTCCCCGTTTTAGCATAATTTACTGCAAATTTCTATTTTTCTCTTTTTATTTCAGTTTTCTTATTTTATATCTACTTTCTGTAAATCTAGTATTCTTTTATTTTAGTCCGTATTTGCGGATCCTTCTCTTTACTATTTTATTCGCGTAAAAATGAATAAAAAAAAGCTAACATTTACAGGCTAAATTTCAACTTTAAAATAGATGTAAATAACTGTAAATTTGTTACTTTTAGGCTTATGTCTTTCTCTAACTGTCAAACCTAATATTAATTAAATATAAGCTCTCTTATACAATTTACAGTCTCAGCATAACTAATTAATAGAATTAATTACTGAAATAAATACTGAATAAAATTATTCAACGGGAATCTGACGATAATATATCATAAACATAAAAGATATATAATTAAATCCACTCACCTGTAGTCCTTAGCTTTAAATCTCTATCTTCTAAAATTATTACGCCGTTCTACAACTTCTCTCCTTTAATTTGTTGTAATTTCTCTATTTTGTTCACATATATTTTATTTGGGTTTATTTGGTGAAGATTTGTGAGAAATAGAAGAAAAGAATGAAGAAAGAAGTCATTGTTTACTGTAAGTGAGGGATGAAGAAAGTGACGGCTGATGGAACGAATTACATTACGTTCTCTCTTATATAGATGCAGCCCACCAATTATCTAATTAATCCTCTACTTAATTGATCCTTCAATTAATTTTATGTGCAGCAATATACTGCCTATATGTACACATTCAAATCTAGGTCAACTATTATTTCTTTTTCTTATTAATTGACATTTTCTACTGATTACGTTACAATCCTAATTAATAGCCCCATTAATAGATTAACATGTCACCTCTATTAGTTAATTTCCCTAATTAATATTTTACACATTGTAACGTTTCATTAATGGGCATGTCAATTAATTCCACCATTCAATTAACATATATATATATATTTAATATGCATTTTTTTAATCCAGATTTGAATTTGAATATTTATTTGTTACATTTATATGTAAACCTCTTTAAATTGAGGGATTTGATATATAGATATATATATATATACACACACACGTTATATATTAATCCCCAATATTAATTCACATATTAATTAATTGCACTTTTTAGCTGATTCTGTTTGTAATGTTAATTATTCTCCTTTTTTCCTCTTACATCTAATTCTCTTAATAATTTACATTCATTACAAACATAATAAATCTTTTACTACTTTTATAAATATCCTATAAATTAATTGCAAATGTTTATAATGTATAAATTTCCATATTTTCATATGGAATTGTTTTTGACGCTAAAACTTCAAACGGCTATAATTTCTCCATTTGAAGTCCATTCAGAAAACATTGTATATGGAAGTTGATCAGAAAATTGACACGAACACAATGGTATAAGTTTCGTGGTCAAATTCCAACATTAGCAAAATTTCATTTTTCACTGTTTTCATAGTTATCAATTAAATTTATTTTAATTTAATTGTCAATAAAATATGGGGTGTTACATTCTCCTACCCTTTAGGAAATTTCGTCACCGAAATTCAACAAGGGTAAAATTATGTAATTTTTTGCATCAATCACATCCATTTTGTGTACATCCAATTTTACGACCATCCGTGTTCTTATGCAAAAGTGTTATTCAATACAAAGTATATGCATGTACATGAATTTCTAAGTGGTACCTCCTATATGAATGCTTTTCTTCTTTAAAAATTTACTTAAAATATGATGCACACACCCTAAATAGACTTGAATTTCTATATGATTGCAATCTTTTGAAAACTCAAAACGTTTTTCATCCAATTTTTCCCACACTTCTACTGAATAGAGTGTAGTTCAACGAATTTTTCATCCAAATCCTACCAAACAACTTTTAATATTCGAATTTCAGAAAAATCTAATCTTCCGAACTCGATTTCTTATGCCAGAAAGAAGGTAGAAAATGGAAAAACTCCACATTTCTCCGTTTTTATTTTGCGCACATCATTCTTCGTACTTGGAATTTAGGCTACTATTCTATAAAAATCCCTATTTGCTTTCCCAAGCACATTTTTCATAAGAAATATTTTTCTTTTCAAACTTTTTCACAAGCTTAATTTATGGGAAAGATGTATTTTTCTTTTGTAATTCTCATTTATTTCTATTGACGTTTCTGTTGCTCTCTTTAGATCTTCCCGTTTTTCTTTTAGTTACCTTATATATGCTTTTACTCTTCTTTTAATACAGTAACTAAACACAGCTATCGTCTAGGGCAAGGAAGTCTAGGAGCATGTCCACTATGACACAGAAAGTTCCTACTCTAGGAATCCAAGTAATTTATATGCTTCTCCTGCCGCCTATTACTTATTACCAACTTTCGCTGTATTACTCATGACGGATAAGATTTATTCATCTCTTATATTCCATGCTCAAACAGGAATAACTAAGTCTCATTTACTGTAATGGTTAAGGATTTCAATTTATGCAGTCTCTATCTAAAAAGGCAACTAAGCTTGGGGAAATATTCTCTTTACCTTTCATTTTTCCCAAACTAAGGTCTACTTTTTCCAACCACGTGTGTCTTACTATCTTACTAATATCATTTCACTATTCTTCTATAGTCTACACACATGAAGCAACATTTCTAGGTTTTCACTAGTGTCCTATACACGTTACGGGAACTTTTATTATTACTAGTAGGAGTAATTACTGCTATAGCCTTATATTTTTCCCGTTACACCTAGGAAATGATTCCTTTTTACTCCATATTTAAAAGTATAATCTGGTTTAGTATTTATCATTTTTCTTCAAAAATTAGAACTCCTACATTTCTAAAACATCAGATCTCAAAATTCTTACCTTTGAAAGTGTTACTTTAAAGTTTTCTGTTAAATTCAATGGTCTCGGTTACTTAAAATTTTATCTTTCAAAAAACTTATTTACTTTTTCACCAGACCATTTTTCTTTAAAGCATGTCTTGCTTGTTCTTAAAACATTTTTCTTTTTTCTTGACTTAAAAAAAAGTCCTCACATGTTTTCAAAATATATTCTTTCATAGATTTTCAAATTTACTAAAACTGTAGTAGATAAGAACAATTATTTTATCAAAAATCCCTTAACTTTTTCTACTCTTCCAATTACTTAACCTTGAAGGAGTTTCTAACTTACTACACTTAATGGTTTTATACCTTAATGTATTGGAATTACTTTCTCTTATGAGAAACCATTAACGCTAAAACCTTCTATGAATCCTTTAAAGGAGGATTTCATATTTATGTGAAATTATAAGGAATTTATTTTATATTTTATCGAAATAGGCTATACAAAATATGGTGCTTTCCATACCTTGTACATCTCTTTCATGTATTCCTTATAACTTGTACAAAACATCTTTATTTGTGATTCATAGAAAATTATATCATTATTCATTTCATTCTAATAGATTAAAGTATGTTTACTCTATATTTACTTACCTAAGATATTTCCTACTAATTTCATTAATTTATCGTACATTATTTTTCAAAAAAACTCATTTTCAAAACTGCTTTAATATTTCAATAACTAGAAAATATTTTCATATACTTACTTAAATAATAAGTGTACATACAAACCGCTTTAGAGATTATCTCCAAAACTCATTTGGGTCAAAACAGATGTTGCGTAAAACACCGTTACTAGAACCCAAAAATACTAATATATGGATTCAATTAAAATAAATATTAACAAATCACATATGCTATTTAAAAACATTTACTTTGGAAGTCACCTACTATAACAATCGTATCATTGTCTATGCTTCCTTTATTTTTATTGAAAACATTTATTCAACAATAAATATTGTAACCTACGTTTTCGATACTTAACACACTCTAGGTTTGTATATTTAAAATCCTTGTTTACCTACAAGGAAACTAGCGAGCTATAAATGCTCTATAATTCTTCAAAAAAAATTCACTTTTAACAAAATTTACATCATATAAAAACCAATTTAAATTTCATACCACTTATTTTTTTCAAAAACCCAATATTTACCTTCTCAAATATACTAACAGTTATATTTTTCAAATTTTCAATTCCAAAAGTTTCATTTTATTGGCTAGACATAAAGTGGATTTTCTTCTTACTAAAACCTCTTATTCCTTCCAAAATAAAAATACTCTCCCTACTATTCCTACGGAACTTTCCTACTTCATATGGATACTAACCTTCTATCAAAACATAGCTTAATGTACACTCTAAAACTGTAATAACTTAGGGCTCAACACCCTTGGATCATCCCAAACCCAACTAGCAAACTATGCATAATTGTACTTCCAGAAACTTCCCATATGTTAAAGTCTATAATTGGGGACTATTTGGATTTTAGTACATAATATATTTATATTTTATTCAAAAATACAAATACGTTCACTTACTATCTACCTAGAAATCCTAAATCTAGGCTCTAATACCAAATGCAATAATCCGAATTCCAATAGCTCTGAATTTTCGCAAAAATGCTAAAATCTAAGCCCACTTAAGCCCGAGTTGGGTTTCTAGTATCCTGCAAATAGGCAAAGACAAATATATCAGAGCTCAGATAAATATATCACAACGGAACTCACTAAAATATAATAGTAAGTAAATACTCACCAATATAATAACACTTTCTAAACAAGTGTCTCAAAGTTGAAAGTTTCTTCCATCTACCTAACCTGTAGGATGTTATAAAGAGAGAGTCAGAACTAAGTTCTGGTGAATGGACAAATTATACACTTCTAAGCTTAATTCTACATATACCATTTTATTTCCATTTACTGTTATATTAGGTTCATTGGGTTTATAATACTCTCACCTCTGTGCGTGAATCGTGCCCATCTACTCCCTGGTAGATTAAAACCTAAAAACATATATATATATATATATATATATATATATATATGTAGCTATATGCCCAATGACCGCATTGGTCCTAGGTACCACCCATAGTACCTTCCATATCCTCCTCGCAAAGGACTCCATCGTCTTGCTTTTATGGCGTTCTGTGACTACATCTATAAAGGACTATCTCGTAAGGCCTACAATACAGATGTTCCGTCGTCTACTATGAAAACGTAAAACTGTGTCCGCACTAGTCTAAACTAATGCTGGGACATCCACAATGTACCACCCGGTGCGTACCTTGAGGACTATACGTAATCGTTCTGTCTACTCCCTGAATCCCGCTTAACAAGGTCTACCTTGTACGGAACTCAATCCGGGATTTTCTATGTCTGTAAAGGACTGCCTTATTAGGCCTACAATATAGATATTCTATTTTGTCTGTCTCTTTTCTTATCGTGGCTATGGCCCTACGTAGCCACCCTTCAACTAATCGAAAGACCTCTAAAGAGCTAAGTGGTTGTGCCCTACTACAAACAATCTAAACATCCAATTGGCTGTGCCCCTTATCCAATGTCTCGATAGTGAAAGGTTCATTGGACTGTTGGTTTAACTCTAGTCTTTCCCGAACTCGCTTCTTGGTTTTGATGCTGGCTCGATATCCGCATGCGACTATCCTTCTGGGTCCTGCCCACTAAAACTTACTTGCAAGTACTGGGACATACGAATATCCTACTCCAAACATCAACCCCTTTTGACTGCCTACAGTGGTCCTGCCATGCAAAAAGCAGTCAAGGCATACTCTTTTGATGGAACACCTACAGACCTGCCTTTGGAGGACTGCTTCACTATGCCTACCCCAGAGGGCCATCCTAGAGTACCCTCACGTCCCGTTGAAGTCTCGTTCTTCCTTCTAGCCCAAAATAACTAAGTTGGACGTGCTTCTTCTGTGCTGAAATCTATGATGAACCGCTTCGTTAGGCTCTTCATCCTTTGGGCTGCTCCAAACGCATCTCACTCTTTTATTAGACCCTATGTCTAATCTTTTATTTTGCGTTTAGTTTACTTTTCTTATTCTGTTGGCTACTTATTTACCCTAATTAGCATAATCTTGTCCCAGTCTCACCTAACTATTGTGAGATCATCAGTTCCTGATTGAAAGGAAATGTTGTTGGTATGGGCCACTTCCATTATCTTGCTTATTAACTTAATCCAAGATCTAAGTTTATTAAAATAAGCCTCTTCTGTTATTTCTGCTCTATTTTCTTATTAACTTAATTTAAGTCTTAAAATAAGCCTTTTCTGTTCTTTCTACTTAATTATAACCTATGTTATAATTTTACTTGCAATTGTCACTTTTATTCTCTTTTATAATCTGTATATTATAAATATAATTACAAGTGTCTCTTTTCTACTCTAGTCTGTCTTCTTTTATTATGATATTGAATTCCCTTATATTATATGACAATCTTGGCTTGAGACTACGTCCGACTGTCACGAATTTACTTATCATAATAACTGCATTGCTTTTATTCTATTATTATCTGCGTAGTAAATGTGAATCTAGTTACATTTCTGTTTATAGCTTCTAGTCTTGTCTAATAATTAACTTGATTCCTTCTTTAATTCCTTTAATTCTTCACTTCATTTTCTTTTATTCTAGGAAGTAGTTCTATTCTATTTGGTTGGTAACAAAAAGCTGTGCTAAAAATCCATTTCCATGTTCTAATACTAAATAATGCTATAAATAATAATCCGTAACTGCAAGATATTTCTTTTATTATTTCTTTACTTATCGGATAGTGCAAAATACAGTAATTTCTCTATTTTACACTAATTCCCTTTTTCTTTCTTTTTATTCTTGCAATTACGTTTATCGTTATCTTTTAAATATTAAACTATAGAAATGTATTATCTTTTCTAACCCAACCAATTAATCTATCACTTACTTCCAAATCAAGTTATGAGATTTTCCCTTTTTATTTATTTTTCTCCGTTTTAGCATAATTTACTGCAAATTTCTATTTTTATCTTTTTATTTCAATTTTTCTTATTTTACATCTAATTTCTGTAAATCTAGTATTCTTTTATTTTAGTCCGTATTTGTGAATCCTTCTCTTTACTATTTTATTCGTGTAAAAAGGAATAAAAAGAAGCTAACATTTACAAGCTAAATTTCAACTTTAAAATAGATGTAAATAATTGTAAATTTCTTACTTTTAGGCTTATGCCTTTCTGTAGCTGTCAAGCCTAATATTTAATTAAATATAAGCTCTCTTATACAATTTACAGTCTCAGCATAACTAATTAACAGAATTAAATACTGAAATAAATACTGAATAAAATTATTCAACGGGAATCTAATGATAATACATCATAAACATAAAAGATATATAATTAAATCCACTCACCTGTCGTCCTTAGCTTTAAATCTCTATCTTCTAAAATTATTACACCGTTCTACAACTTCTCTCCTTTAATTTGTTGCAATTTCTCTATTTTGTTCACATATATTTTATTTGGGTTTATTTGGTGAAGATTTGTGAGAAATAGAAGAAAAGAATGAAGAAAGAAGCCATTGTTTACTGTAAAAGATTGATGAAGAAAGTGACGGCTGATGGAACGAATTACATTACGTTCTCTCTTATATAGATGCAGCCCACCAATTATCTAATTAGTCCTCTACTTAATTGACCCTTCAATTAATTTTTATGTGCAGCAATATACTGAAATGAAATTCCGAAGAGGAGCTTCGGGACTGGACGTAGGACGGGAGGTCCGAACCAGTATAAAATCCCTAGTGTGATTATTCTTATTTACTTAGATTAATATTGTTTTAGTTACATCATATATTTTGCCACATATACTCGCATATACACTGCACGATCCACCCCGTATAGACTTTCAATTGGTATCAGAGCCTGGGATTCTAGAGATCGTAACAACATCCTAGAATAAATGGCTATAAAGATATCTACTCAAGGCAATAGGAAGAGGAAGAGGAATAAAGAAGAATCAAAGGAGAAAACAAACAAATGCTTCATGGCTAAACTCAGATCACAATCGGTATGCTTGGATTCTTTATATAAAGATCTTCTGTTAGCACATGATGAACTATTAAAAGATTGTAAAACCTTGAATAAAGTTAATAGAATTGCTTTAGATAAGTTAAAAGATTGTGAGCAAGAAATTTCCATTTTAAAAGAGGAAAATAATTTTTTGATAAAACAAACTAAATGTTTTGAAAATACCGTAGAAGAACTTATTTCACAAAAAGATTTCCTACAAAAAGAAAATGAGCAGTTAGAAGATAAAAACAATGATCTTTTAGAGGAAATCAATGTTTTGCAAAATAAAAATACTATGTTTGATAAAGAAAAGGAAATTTTTTCCAAAGAAATTACGGATTTGAAAAGACAAAATGATTCATTACAATCATCTTTAGATAAATCAGAATCTTGAATTTTTCTTCTCGAAAATAAGAACTATACAATAAAAAGTGAGAATTCTGAATTAAATAAGCAAATTGATATTTTGAAAAATAGTAATATTTCTTTAGAAAATAATAATCTTGACTTCAAAGCTAAATTTGATAAACTTAACACTGAAGTCACAAAATTTAATAAAGGTCAAAACGATTTAAACATGATTTTATCTAGTTCTAAACCTTTACATGACAAAAGTGGTTTAGGATGTAATAAAATTGATCGTAGAAATAGCACTAGATACGCTTTCATGTATAGAAAAAATGATAGTGCTAGTACTAAATTTCGAGTAAAATCTAGATCAAATTCTTATAGAAATTCAAATACTGCTATGGTCAATAATATTTATAATTTCTCTAGAAGTACAAAATCATTGAATGAAAATATGAATAAAAATTATCTAAGTATTTGGGTTCCTGTTAATTGGCAAAATAGAGAAAAATACATTAATGATTATTTTGATATGGTAGTTAATAATGAAAATTATATTTATAAAGGTTCAACCACACTCAAATGGGTATGGTTTCCAAAGATCTAACCCCCCGGACCCTAACATAGTAAGTGGGTACCAAAAAATGATTTTTTATTACAAGTACTCGGAGAAACAAAAGGAAATTTATTGGAATTTGCAAATATGATTCCCTCATTCTTTTTTGATAATGACAAAGGGGGAGAGATAATGGAAAGCACATATTCAGGGGGAGATTTATAGAAATTACATATAAGTACATTGTATAGTTGTCAGAGGAACAGGTTTACAATAGCAAAGTTTCTTTGTCAAGAATGTGTTCTATAACACGGATGTTGACTATTGAGTACAAATGCTTCCAATATATATATCTATCTAGAGAATATTTGAATGAGGAGTTCTGTATATATGGAAGAGTTAAATACAGGTAGTTGATTGCTTAGAGATCAGGTATAAATCAGAGTATAAGAGATAAGAGCGTAAGTACGTAAAAGTCAATCTTTCTCTTGAATTCCCGATGCTATTTATAGTGGTGAAGAGTTTCTATGTGTAGTTGTCTCCATTAACAATCGTTGTATAGTTGCTCCTGTTGGTGATGAAGAGTTGCAGTGAAGAGGAGCGGATGTGTCTTTTTGGATGTGACAGTTGAACTTTGAAAATACACAGTCGAGCCTATAATCAGACGTCTGGAAAGTGACCTCAGACGTCTGTCCTTCATATATTTTTTGTGTCTGGTAGCATTTCAGACGTCTGTGTTTATCAACCAGACGTCTGGTCTTCATTTCTGTTTTATGTCTGGATGTCTTTCAGACGTCTGAGTTCAGGATCAGACGTCTGTTTTCTTCTGAGTTGTGAACCAGAGACTTTCTCCAGACGTCTGATATAATAACCAGACGTCTGAATGTGTGCATGTTGCTGTATCTGTGTCTGTGCAATTCCTTTTCCAATTCTATCGACTTGTAGCCTCTTGATACGTTCTTTGAGCCTTGTTCTTGTCTCTCTAGTGATGTTGCTCTAGCAAGTTCTTGTATATATACATATATGCACATTTGATTTTCATTGTATAGTTGTTGTCATTAAAACCATGAATTTGATTTCCTAACATATACTGCCTATATGTACACATTCAAATCTAGGTCAACTATTATTTCTTTTCCTTATTAATTGATATTTTCTACTGATTACATTACAATCCTAATTAATAGCCCCATTAATAGATTAACATGTCACCTCTATTAGTTAATTTTCCTAATTAGTATTTTACACATTGTAACGTTTCATTAATTGGCATGTCAATTAATTCAACCATTCAATTAACATATATAATTAATATGCATATATATTTTTTTATCCAGATTTGAATTTTAAAATTTATTTGTAAACCTCTTTAAATTAAGGGATCTGATATATATATACACACACATTATATATTAATCTCCAATATCAATTCACATATTTATTAATTGCGCTTTTTAGTTGATTCTGTTTGCAATGTTAATTATTCCCATTATTTTTCCCTTACATCTAATTCTCTTAATAATCTACATTCATTACAAATGTAATAAATTTGTTACTGCTTTTATAAATATCCTATGAATTAATTGCAATTTATAATTGATAAAATTTCCTTATTTGCATATGTAATTGTTTTTTATGCTAAAACTTCAAACGGCTATAACTTCTCCGTTTGAAGTCCATTCAGAAAATATTGTATTTGGAAGTTGATCAGAAAATTGCCACAAACACAATGGTATAAGTTTCATGGTCAAATTCCAACATTAGCAAAAATTCATTTTTTACTGTTTTCATAGTTATCAATTAAATTTATTTTAATTTAACTATCAGTAAAATGTGGGGTGTTACAGAGCTTCCTTGAGGTGATCGGAAGACAGTATGCGAGCTTTTCCAACTTCGGATATTTCCTTTCTTCTTCTATCGACCACTTACTAATGTAGTAGACTAGCCGCTAGATTCAAGAGTCTTTACGCATTAGTGTGGTGCTCAAAGTGTGCACCGACACTACCAAATAGATAAACAAGTCCTCATCATCCAACGATTTCGATAGAACGAGAGGTCTTTCTAAGTGATCCGCCAGAGCCTGGAATGCGTCTATACATTCTTGCATCCAAGCGAAATTCCTTTTCCCTTTCTTGACCACATCGAAGAAAGGAATGCATTTGTCAGTGGATCTGGAGATGAATCGACTCAAGGCGGCGACCTTCCCATTTAAGCTTTGTATGTTTTTGATCATCCTCAGAGCTTGGATGTTCCTTGGTGCTTTGATCTTCTCTGGAATAGCTTCGATCCCACGGGATTTCATGATGAAGCCTAAAATTTATTAGTCCATGAGTTGATGGTTTTGATGACAACAACCTTAGAATAAGATTATAAAATATAAATACTAACATTATAGTTTAGATATATATATATATATATATATATATATGTAGGATTTAACCATGCAGGTACCAAGAATGAAGACTGTACAATATAGAGATTCAATATATCAAGATTGAAGACTCATGAGTATCAAGATAATCAGGAGTTCAAGATTTCAAGATACGTATTGTGTCTAGAATTATGTTAAAACTTCACAATAGCACTGAAATCTTCACTCCATTTTTCTTTTAGGATGGAACCCGTTTGTACCTTTTTAGTGGCGTACAAACCCACGACAAGTAGCTTACAAACCTACGACAAGTGGCTTACAAACCCACGAACATCCTGGTTTTGTACGAGTTCTCGAGTACTAACATTATGAGATATTCTGCAGGAAGAAGCTTGCAAAACTACTTCAAAATGATTTTCAAAACTACTTCAGAATGATTTTCAAAATGTTTTACCCTCAAAAATTATCTTTTCAAATGATTTTCAAAAAATATGTTTTAGCCTTAAATATTCTGGTTTTTAAACTTGGGTTTTTTAAAATTATCTTTATACTTAGATTTAAATATAAAATTATAGTAAAATTTTATATATATTATTCTTTATATTCATCTATGTATTTTATCTATAGTCAAGTATATTTATAAAGTTTAAAATAGTTTAAATATAAAATAAAGGTTATTTCAAAGAAAAACAAAACATCAAAATTTCCTTTGGGATGTCGACATGCCCTAGCACCCCATGTCGACATAGTGTCAGTTAGATTCAAAAATTTGAATTTCAAAAGAAGTGTCTATTCGCCCTAACCTTTCACGAATGAACATGACTGTTGTTCTTCTATAAATAGGGGTTAGTTTCAACGAATTTTATATCAGTTTTTCTGGTTTTTCACTTCTCTTCTTCTTCCACATTTTCTTATTCAAAATCCTATCATTACTCTGTCAAAATCAACATTGAATCTAACTAGATTATCTCTGGTTTGATTCTCTATCACTATCTCAACAAGATCCAAGTGCTATTCAAAGTTATAGGCTTCTTTGTAATCTATCTAGCAAGAAAAGGTGTGATTGTATCCTTGGAAATCAATCAAGCGAGAAAAGGTGTGATTGTAGCCTTGGAAATCAATTGGGTGAACTTGTTGCCCCGAAAATCAAGTATCTCTACCCAGAGGATTGTGATTCTGGAGGGTGTACCTCGTAGCCTTGAAACCGAGGGTTGTAATTGTTGAATTGCTTTTGAAAGGAAATCCATACTTAGTTGTGCGGGATTGGATGTAGGGTAACCCCGAACCAGTATAAAATCCGGTGTGTTCTTTCCTTTACTGCATTTACTTTATTTCTGCATCTGTGTTTGTTTCTGTGATTATATCTGTGTTTGAATATTGCATACATTTGTGTTCAAATTAACATAAACTCAAAAAGATTTAGTAATTTCTTAAAAACACTATTCACCCCCCCTCTAGTGTTATTCCTAGCCTTAAGATCCATATACCGCATTCCTCACATTTGGTATCGGAGCGAGGTTTTCAAAAGTTTCATAATTTGAATTTTGAAAAGTTTTCAAAATGGCTACCAACACTGGTACTGTTATTAACACTAGTATCCCTGTCACTAGTTCATTTATAGAAGGTCAGTCTACTGCCAGACCACCACTTTTTAATGGCAGTAACTATGCATATTGGGCATGTAGGATGAAAATATATTTACAATCTGTAGGATTAGATACTTAGAATATCACACAAACTGAATATTCTGAACCTACAACTAATTTTGCACAGTGGACTACTGAGCAAAAGACTGTTGCACAAAATAATTCTAAAGTAATGAATATTCTGTTTTGTTCACTTAAAAGAAATGAATTTAATAGAGTGTCAGTTTGTAAGTCTGCATATGAAATCTGGAAAACTTTGCAAGTGACTCTCGAAGGAACAAGCAAAGTTAAACAGACCAAAATTTCCATGCTCACAAATCAGTTTCAGTTATTTAAAATGAATACTAATGAGTCTATTTTCGATATGTATAGTCGATTTCAAGATATTGTGCATTCTTTAATGTCTTTGGGAAAGGAATTTTCGGAAGAAGATCAAGTCAAAAATTTTTTAAATTCTCTCACTCCAGAATGGGATCAAAAGACACTAGCAATTGAAGAGGCAAATGACATCAGTACTTTAAAGATAGAATAATTGATTGGAAATCTAATGTCGTTTGAAGTTCAAATGATCGGGAGAAGAGAAAGCAAAGCATCTGAAAAGAAATCAATGGCATTCAATGCATTAACCGACGGATCAGACTCAAACAGTGATAATGATGAAGAGATATCATTTATGACCAGGAATTTTCGGAAATTTCTGAAATACAGAAAGATGAATAATCTCAAGAGAAACAACTATAAGAATTCTGGAAATCAGAATGCAGTGCCAAACAATGTCAAATGTTTCAACTGTGATGAACCAGGCCATATCAAAAGAGACTGTTTGTATCCAGAAAGGCAGAATCCTCCTATAAACAATGATTCCGTAAAGAAACGGAAGCATGCATTTACTGCTACTCTAGATGATTCAGACTCGTCCTCAAGCGGTGATGATCAGAAGACAGATAACTCAAATTTGTGTTTCACAGCAGTTCACGACTTCAACAAATTCAAGAAAACGGACTCAGAAAAAGGTACACATTTACAATACAATTGATTGAAATTGCATGCTTAGAATTAGATGATTGATTGCTTGATTGATTGATTTTGAATTGGTGTGTTGATTGAATTTTAAATTTATTTTTTATTTTTTATTATAATTTTATTATAATTTTATTATTATTTTTAATATAATAGTATTTTCTGGAATATACTATAAGAATACTCCAGATATATATATATATATATATATATAGACATTAAAATAATAAGTATATATATATATTAGAATACTTAGGAAAAATAAATCATAGAAATTCATAGGCATATGTCGACATGGTCCCTACCCTGATGTCGACATAGGTACCAGAATTTGAAATTCAAAATTTGAATTCAAATGGTTGATTTTCCCTCCATCTTTTCACTTCATTCAATACTCTGAAAAGGCATCTTTTGACCAGAGAACATGTCTTTCAAAAATCTATTTGGTCACTATCTTTTATCACAACTTTACACTATCATTTTCAAATTCAAACTCTCTCTTCAAAACTCCAAGCTCTCTACTCTCTACTTTAATGGCTTCTTCAAGCAACCCCTCTACCATAAGACTTTCCAGAAACTTGAAAGAGCAACTCCTCAATAATTCGGAGGCAATAAAAGCATACATCAATTATGCTAATTATGGAAAAGTCCATCCCGGAAAGTTTGCTATTTTTCAAGATTTTGCTTTTTATGAAATTGATACTATTTTTGCAAACAATCAAATTCTTAGTCTTGTTGATTCTTCTCAAAATGATTTTGTTTGTTACCCAAATCTTGTTAAAATTTTCTATGCAAATATCAATCGAGAATTTTATCAAGGAAATGATAATGAAATTTGGAGTAGTGTCAAAGGCACTAAAATTATTTTGAATTGTGATCTTTTGGGTACCATTCTCAATTGCAAAAGCACGCGAATGGATCTTTCTAGTTTTCAAATCGATGAACATGATCGTGAGACATTTCATCATATTTTTGAAGGAGATGAAAACTTTGAATTTAAAAACTGAAACTTTCGTCCTAAAGCAAAAATTGTCAATCTTCTTTTACAACATACTTTGACCCCAAGATCGGGAAATTTTAATAATCCTACTTCAAAAGTGTGCAAAGCACTTTTTGCTATTTTCGGAAATTATGATATCAATTGGGCGCAAGTTATTTTGGATGAACTTCATCCTAAAAATTTTGAAATAGGAGAAAACACTTTATATCATGGAATTTACCTTACTCGGATTTTCAACTATTTTGGAGTAAATTTCAAAGGAGAAGAATTTATTTCAAGAAAAGTTTTTAATATTTCAAACATTTCTCTCGTGAAAATCCCATATGTTTTTCAACCTTATGAGACTCTTTCCGAAAAGGAAGAGCGTTTGGCTCATGAAGAAATGGAAGAGGAAGAAGAAGAAGGGGATGAAATGGAAATAGAAGAAGGAGAAGAAGGTGAAACATCCCTAGAAGGTATTGAATATCTCTCCAATCCTACCAACAAAACCCTTCTCAAAAATCAAAAAATTATTGTTGAGAATCAACGGGTTCTTAAAAGATCCGTTAGTAAGAAGTTGGATAAAATATCATCCAAGATGAAAGAGTTTTTCTCCAAAGTCAGCAAGAAACTTGGATTATCTTCATCTTCATCATCCTCTAACTAGTTCTATATCTTCATATCATATCGAATTAGTTTAAGTTTGAGTGTTTATGTAGTTCTTTATGATTAATCATTGTATCACTCTTCTATGCAATGAAATTGAATTTCCTTTCTTTTATCTAGCTTATCTTATCTCTTGAATGTTAGTATATTATATAAATATATATATATATATATATATACATAATTATTCACAAAATCAAAATTACCATCAAATTTCACTATCTTATGTCGACATACCCCTCTTGACCATGTCGACATATACTGGTCAGAAATGACACTTCAATTTGAATTTGAAATTTGAATAACTACCATATGTCTATTCATTTCAAACGAATTTCTACACCTATATATACCCATCTCTTCCAGAATTCATTACTGAATATTATTTCTTATCTATTCTATCTCTCATTCTTCTCACAATTTCAAAAATGGCTAATCCAATTCATAACTTATCTAAGAATCTTGAATAAACTCTTAATTCATTCAAGAATATTCTCTTGTTCATTCTTCGTAACCAGCGACACTTAGAGTTGAGTCAAATGCAGATGATCAAGGAACAAGAAAGGCATTTCGAGGCAATTCAATGGATGATTTCTTCCCTGCACAAGGATGATAACGAAGCACATCCTCCTGACTCTCTCACAAATGACAATGAAAATTGGGATGCCATCAAAGCGGACCCTATTTTCGTAGAAGAAGGATGGGTGGAAGTTTACCGTAACGTTTAATTTGTTTGCTTTATTACTTTGGTTGAAATTGATTGTTTTGATTGAAATTGGTTGTTTTGATTGATTTGATTTATACATTGGTGTGGTTTGATGATTGTATAAATATACATTAATATATTTATAACCGTTGATTGAATATCATGTCTATAAGTATAGTTATTTCTTATATACTATATTATATAGTTTATTAATGCAGGTAGTTGAGTACAAGAATAAGGGGGAGTTGTATAGTTTAGAGTTTGTTTGTTTTTGTTGATGACAAAGGGGGAGAAATATAAAATAAGAGAGTTAGGTATAGATTAAGGGGGAGTTATTAGATTTAGGGGGAGTTATTAGGATAGAAGTAATATTTTATAAACAAAGGTTGTCATCATCAAAAATGGAAGATTGTTAGTCCACGAGTTGATGGTTTTGATGACAACAACCTTTGAATAAGATTATAAAATATAAATACTAACATTATAGTTTAGATATATATATATATATATATATATATATATGCAGGATTTAACCATGCAGGTACCAAGAATGAAGACTGTACAGTATAGAGGTTCAAGATATCAAGATTGAAGACTCATGAGTATCAAGATAATCAAGAGTTCAAGATTTCAAGATAAGTATTTAGTCTAGAATTATGTTAAAACTTCACAATAGCACTGAAATCTTCACTCCATTTTTCTTTTGGGATGGAACCTATTTCTACCTTTTTAGTGGCCTACAAACCCACGACAAGTAGCTTACAAACCTACGACAAGTGGCTTACAAACTCACGAACATCCTGGTTTTGTACAAGTTCTCGAGTCCTGACATGATGAGATATTCTGCAGGAAGAAGCTTGCAAAACTACTTCAAAATGATTTTCAAAACTACTTCAGAATGATTTTCAAAATTGCATTTCAAAATGTTTTAGCCTTAAAAATTATCTTTTCAAATGATTTTCAAAAAAAATGTTTTAGCCTTAAATATTCTGGTTTTTAAACTTCGGTTTTTTTAAAACTATCTTTATACTTAGATTTAAATATAAAATTATAGTAAAATTATATATATATTATTCTTTATATTCATCTATGTATTTTATCTATAGTCAAGTATATTTATAAAGTTTAAAATAGTTTAAATATAAAATAAAGGTTATTTTCAAAGAAAAACAAAACATCAAAATTTCCTTTGGGATGTCGACATGCCCTAGCACCCCATGTCGACATAGTGTCAGTTAGTTTCAAAAATTTGAATTTCAAAAGAAGTGTCTATTCGCCAAAACCTTTCACGAATGGACATGACTGTTGTTCTTCTATAAATAGGGGTTAGTTTCAACGAATTTTATATCAGTTTTTCTGGTTTTTCACTTCTCTTCTTCTTCCACATTTTCTTATTCAATATCCTATCATTACTCTGCCGAAATCAACATTGAATCTAACTAGATTATCTCTAGTTTGATTCTCTATCACTATCTCAACAAGATCTAAGTGCTATTCAAAGTTATAGGCTTCTTTGTAATCTATCTAGCAAGAAAAGGTGTGATTGTATCCTTGGAAATCAATCAAGCGAGAAAAGGTGTGATTGTAGCCTTGGAAATCAATTGGGTGAACTTGTTGCCCCGAAAATCAAGTATCTCTACCCAGAGGATTGTGATTCTGGAGGGTGTACCTCGTAGCCTTGAAACCGAGGGTTGTAATTGTTGAATTGCTTTTGAAAGGAAATCCATACTTAGTTGTGCGGGATTGGATGTAGGGTAACCCCGAACCAGTATAAAATCCGGTGTGTTCTTTCCTTTACTGCATTTACTTTATTTCTGCATCTGTGATTATATCTGTGTTTGAATATTGCATACATTTGTGTTCAAATTAACATAAACTCAAAAAGATTTAGTAATTTCTTAAAAACACTATTCACCCCCCCTCTAGTGTTATTCCTAGCCTTAAGATCCATATTCCGCATTCCTCACAAAATTCTCCTAACGTAACGCCAAATGAGCATTTCAAGGGGCTGAGCTTCATCCCGTATTTTCAAAGAACACCGAATATCTCAGCCAAGTCATCAATGTGGTTCCCCGATCATCATGACTTCACGAGCATATCGTCCACATATACCTCCAACAAGCATCCAATCTGGTTTTTAAACATCATGTTCACCAACCGTTGGTAAGTCGCTTCGGCGTTCTTTAATCCAAATGGCATAACAACATAGCAGTACCGTTCTAGATCGGTTATGAAGATGGTGTGTTCCTGGTAAGGTACATACATCGGGATCTGATTATATCTAGAGTATGCATCCATAAACGATAGCAACTCGTGTACATCCGTTGAATCCACCAGCTGATCTATTCTCGGGAGCGGGAAGCTATCCCTTAGAATTTCCTTATTCAAATCAGAATAGTCGACACATATCCTCCACTTCTCATTTGACTTTTTCACCAGACCTGGATTCCATACGCATTTCGGGTATAGGACGTCATGGATGAAGCCATTATCCTTCGACTTCTCCACTTCTTCTTTAAGTGCAGCAGATCTCTCCGAACCTAGGACGCGACATTTCTGTTTCACATGAACACACTTCAGATTAATATTCTATGCATGGCTTGCTATCTTTGGTGATATTCCATACATGTCCGAGTGAGTCCAGGCAAACACATCCAGGTTCACTCAGAGAAAAGCAACTACTTCTTTCATCATACTCATGTTAAGCTGCGACCCTACTTTCAAGACCTGTGTAGGATCACCGTTGCTGATCGGGATGTTGATTGTTAACTCAGTTGGGGCTTCCCTTTCGTCCATCGGCTCTTTCCTCGGATCCATATCCTTATAGAGCCGACTGTGTTACCCAAGCCAGGGATCAGGCTGTGGTTGCTATGCGTCCAAAGATATGATGTAGAGAGTCCTCTCTACACCCTTTCCTTTTTCTCTTTTCCCTGCCTCTTTCAACTCAGCGATGTAGCACTCGTGGCTAAGCCCCCGATCCCCTTGAACTATCTCCTTACCATTCTTGGTCGGGAATTTCATCATTAAACACCAAGGAGCGATGGCCACACTGAATTCAAGAATTGACGATCGGCCCAAGAAAGCATTATAGGCAGATTAAATATCCAACTCAACAAAAGAAACGACTCGCACTCTCATGCGATCGCCCTCTCCAAGAACCACCGGTAGATTCACTCATCCCACTGGCTCAGTAATCATCCTTATAAATCCCTGGATGCGAGATTTACATGGCTTTAAGTCCTTTGCCTCTAGAAGCATCTAGTCATAGACTCTTTTAAATAGACTGTTGACTGAATTCCCACAGTCAACCAAAACATTCCTCACTACAGTAATTCCGACCATGGCCAAAATAACTAGCGAATCAATAGTCGGGGCCTCTATCCTATTAGCATCTCTATTATGGAAAACGATATCATCTATCGCACTTCTGAGTTGCTTTGTTGGAGCACCTTCTTCGACAGCAAAACAGCTCTCATTCACTGCATGTTTTAAAGCACCAACATACCACTCCATCTCATTCCAACTCTTCTTAGTTGGATGTGGTCCACCGATTATAGTATTTATCACAAGACATTTCTCAAGCTGCCTAGGTTCATCAACACTTGGTTTGCCCTCGTTGTGATGTCGACCTATGGCGGTTGGAGTTTCCTTGCCCGCTATCGTGTGGGTATTACAAAAAATACTGCAACTTATTTTTACGAATCAATTCCTCGATCATATCACTTAAATGTCTACATTCATTGGTGTTATGACCATGTGTCTCATGGAAGCTACAACACTTGCTAGATTTTTTTTCTCCTTCTTAGTCGATTCCCTCAGAGCTGGCTTCCTGTACTGCTTAGTACCTTGGGTTTCCAAGTAGATATTTTCTACTGAGTTATTTAACTCAGTATAGCTATCATACTTAGGAATCCTGGGATGATTCCTATTATCAGTCGCTTCCTGGCCCCATTATCACTATGCTTCAGATCATCATTCCTGTCACCACATTTATATCCACATCCCCGAATCTCCCTTCGGACTATTTTACTACAATATTGCTTGGTATGACTTCAGCTAAATGCCCAACATCATCCCTTTAGGGATGAGTATGTGCCTTTTCCAGGCTTAAGAACTGATTGGCCTACTTGTAAAAGATATCCAACGTTGAGGGGGGGTTTCATTTCCAACCATCTCTCAAAATCGATATCAAGATGAATTCCCCTTATCAGCGCCATCAATATGATGTCCTCCTAAGCATTGCTTACTTCTGCCATTGTAGTATGAAATCTATGTAAAAAATCCTTCAAAGACTCTCCCACTCCCTGGAAGAGGTTAGAAAAAGACATTGCATCTTTTGAACGTCTTGTGTGCATGTAGAATTGCTCTATGAACATTCACACTAGTTGATCAAAGGACGATATGGATCTCGTCAGTAGTCGGGTGAACTACATTGTTGCTACCCCCTCTAAGAATATAAGAAACAACGATGTCTAACGACATCAGTATCCCTGGCCGAATCCATTTTCCATTCATACTTCATCAAATTTTGCCTTGAATCCATCTTTCCATTATATGACTGCATCACTAACATTAAAAACCTCCATCGGTATTCCTCACGCAAGATATCTTTCGTAAAGGGATTCTGGCTCGGGGAGGAATCCTACTCATCATTTGTCCGGTGTGTTGATTCTCACTTATTAGTCTCCTGACCATTTCAGTCAAATCTGGTTTAGGTTAGTCTACTGAACGATGGTGAACTTAATCTGCCTCGAGTGTTGGGTCCAGCAAACGCTCTCGGTTAGTCCCATGATACCTGGGCTCCCAGACTTCAGAGGAACCGTTCGTTCAGTAGTTCCTTGCACATAGTCTCTCCATGGTAGATCTGCAGCCCCTGCTTCTGTTCCAACATTCTGACCATCAACAACAGAATGCCCCGAAGCCAAACCAGCATCATCATCCAGAGCACCGAGACCCGCATTTGATGGTTTGATACCAATCCCTTTTGATGGATCGGTACCAATCCATAGGCATTGGCCGTGGCTCGGTCTCACTTCTATTTCCATATCCTGGCTTTCTTACTTAGCATCTTTTTCTTTCTGTCCCTCTGCCTTTGCTCTGACAATAAGGAACTGTTAAATTCCAAATCAGAAGGCACTGTATCCCTCCTGCTCCTCCTGCGATTGTTGGTTAGTTGATTCAATAAGTCCAAGTATTGCTTCTTCTGCACATTCAACTCATTGTAGCTTTCCTAGAGCATGTCTTCCATCTGCTTCATCATGCGGTCCTTCTCAACCTTGATGACCATATCAGTTGGGTTTTGAACATTCATAGGCATTGGCTGTGCAGCCTCATCAACTTGCTGAGGATCAATCTCCTCTACATCTTCGGTAGCACGTAAAGTGCTTGAACGATCTCTTCCAGGGGCTATTGTAGAAAGCTCTCGTGTAGATTCTTAAAAACCTAAGTAGTTAGAAATTCCAAAAAATGAAGTAAACTGGATCTATCTCTTGGATTTAGACAATCCAATAGTAAATAATGGATCCAAACAGGTCTAAGAATCAATTCTCAATAAAAGCACCAAAATGTTAGTACAAAAATATGGCACCAACACTCAATAGATTAAGTAGAGAATAAAGGTGATGAAAAGTAAATTAAAATGAGTAAAAATGGAACAACACATGTTTATAGTGGTTCGGCTAATCATTGCCTACGTGCACTTGATATTTTTATTGATGATATTGCTATTTTACAGGTATTGTTCTTATGGTTCGGTACCACTCGATAGTCGATTAAAAGAAATGTGTAAAAGGTTGTTAGAGGGCTAAAGATCCTCAAAATTTATGCCTCTTCATGTCCATTTATAACTATAAGTCGTCGTGAAAAGCTCTAGCATGTCTTCCTCCATGTTCTCCATGATCAATTATGAAGAACCTCTCAAGGAAACATGGCCGAATCAGCAAAAATCTATGGATCGGTATCGAACCATAGGCATGGTTTGGTGCCAATCCATAAGATTTACTTATGGATGGTTCCAGTCAAGGTTTCAAATCTCGGATTTTGGCCAATATCTCGGGCAAATATCTCGGCTGTCTCGGGCGATATTTAAAAGACTTATAACTAACCAAGCTGCCAAATCTCGGATTTTGGCTAATATCTCGGATTTTCATCTCGGTTGATCTCGGGGAGATTTAAAACCTTGGTTCCAGTCACTTTGGATTGAAGTGATGTATCGTTAGCTTTATGTTTCTTAACCTTTTTACATTGTTGTGATTTGGATGGATCGATGGATGAGTAGACTTGTTGTTCTGGTGCTTGAGGCATTCGTTAGCATGTGGGATGCGAATGATCCATGGAGTTGTGAATGGGCTTCTAACATCAATACTTGGTTATAGGAGGAAAATGGAGTTATTTGGGTAAAACTTTACCGTTTGGTATCGATCCATTGCCATGGATTGGTACCGATCCATAGACTTGGTGGAAATGCCTTGGACTTTTTGTAGGTTAATCCTATCTTCATCTTGTAGTCTTAGTCGTACCTATTTTTTGGACTTTATAGCTACCTATCCAGGTTTCACCTCGATAGCTTTCAAGTTCTATTCATCAAATCAGTCTAGATACCGCCTAGTCAAAAGGTTGGATAACATTAAATAATTTATTTTGATAAAATATCAAAGATCAGAAATTTGTGATAAAGATCAAAATCTGCTATCAGGGGATTTAACAATTTATTCTAATGGCTCATAACTATACAATAAAGTTTTAAACTCTTCAATTCTTTGTCTTTAAACTCATGAGCCTTGATCATCTCTGAATCTTGAACTTTAGCCTTTATACCGATCAATCTTCAAGCTTTATCATTACATACCTACGTAATATTTGGTAATATATACTATAAAACTTGGCAAAATATTAGTATATATAGTTATGTGGTTGTTATCATCAAAGTCAATATCCGAAGTATTAACAATCTCCCCCTTTTACATATTTCTATATATAAAATATAATGTAACTCCCCCTTAGCATATGCATGTGTTATATTTTATATTTTGTCCCCCTTTGTCATCAACAAAAATGGATGAAAAACAAACCCCCCCAAATGTGATATACTTATGAATTATGGAGTTAAAATCAATATTTAAATTTTAAGCAATTCTTTTTAGAGATTTAAACTATATACATAATTGTGATTAGGTTTTGATGAAAGGCATATATTTATGGAAATACTAGTCATTTTAAATGCGGTATATTCATAACATATATTCCGGACATATAATGAACAATGCTTAAATTTAAGTCATATACTAATAATGTAGACATTAAATAACTAAGAAAAGACAAACTTTGTTTACTAATCCAAATCATATAAAACAAACTAACATACAAACCAATTTTTCTTTTTGATTATTGGAGACCCATGGAAAGAACAATTAGGATAGTGGAGGCAAAATTTTCCTTTTCGTTCCACAAGATTTCCATTAGAATCAAAGAAAACTTCTCCTATACACTTTACCTCGTTCCCATCTACATCACCATCTTCCTCTTCCTCCTCTTCGTCATCATTCATGGGGTTATGAATGATAAGATTGGGGATATCTTCTTCAATCACTATTGGATTAGCCTCGTTGTCCAATATATGTTTTTGAAGGTATTGGAGGATTTTTCCTAGCTTTCCTTGATTTCAGGAGGCGAATCTGAACTACCTCTATTTCAGAAAGCATGTTAAGAACATGCTTCAGATCATCTTTAATTTTGGTGACTTTAGCTTGGGTAGAGTTTTGAAAGGGTCCTATATTAGAGACATTGAAGTTTATAAGGGTAGAATCATCTCTTGGCCTTTTGGATTTTGAAGGATCCATGAATTTACATTTTAATTTGAGTTTCCAAGAAGAAGAAGACTGGGAATGGGAGTAAATTAGAAATTTGGTGGTTACATAAACATATTTCAAATTTTGAATTAAAGATGGAAAATCAGTTTTCAAAAAACCTATCAGGTATTTGACATATATAGGAAGCATATGTTGACATATGCAACTAAAAAAATCTATTTTTCAGTTTTTAATTTTAATCAATAAAAGCTAATATATTTAGATTTTTGTAAAAGAACATATTCTTAGCTCTCTTCTTTGTTTAATGAAGGCAGTTTGTGCTAAAAGTTTCATTAAAATATCAGCTATTTGATTTTCAGTTACTTTAAATTCGAGTGAAGTAACTTCTTTTTTTTGTTTATCTCTTAGAAAATGATGTCTTATGTCTATATGTTTGGTCCTAGCATGATGTGTTGGGTTCTTAGTTAAATTTATTGCACTAATATTATCATAGTATATTGGTGACTGTTTTAGATTTAAACCAAAATATTTTAAAGTTTATTACATATAGATAACCTGTGAATAGGCTAATGCAACTGAGATATATTCTGCCTTTGTTATGGATAGAGATACAGAATTTAGCTGTTTGCTAAACCAAGAGACAAGAGAGTGCCCTAAAATGTGACAAGTTCCACTTTCACTTTTTCGGTCTGATTTGCATCCAGCATAGTCAGCGTCACTATATGATATTAAGTTAAAGGAGTCTTTTTGGGTAGAAGAATCCATAGTCTAGTATGTTTTTTACATATCTTAGAATACCGTTTGTGACTTTTAGATGAGTTTCCTTTGGTTGAAATTGATAATTTTCACAGAGACATACATTATGTATCATATCAGGTCTATTAGCAGTTATATAAAGTAAAGATCCTATCATACCTCTATATAGTTTTTTATCTACATCTTTTGAATTTTCTTCCTTATTTAGTTTTTCATTAGTTTCCATAAGAGTTAGCTTACCACTAGTATTGGACATACCAAATTTCTTTACTAGTTCCTTAGCATACTTTTCTTGGCTTATAAACATACAATTATTTAGTTGTCTAATTTGTAATCTTAAAAAGAAAGTTAGTTCTCCCATATGACTCATTTCAAATTCCTTGGTCATTATATCAGAAAATTCTTTGTTTAACTATTCATTTTTTGATCCAAAATTAATATCATCGACATATATTTATATGAGTTGAATATCATTATTATTTCTTTTAATAAATTGTTTACTATCTACTTTCCCTATTTCAAAGTTAGATTGTATTAGATAAGATTTAAGTCTTTCATACTAGGCTCCACGAGCTTGTTTTAAACCATATAAATCTTTTTATTTATTTATAAACATGATTTGAAAGTTTTTCATCTTCTAAAAGTGGGGTTTTTTCTACATAAACATCACTCGAAAAGTGGGGGTTCTACTCACTAGATTGTTTTCTATCAGTTAATATAACTGAGGTTAAACAGAAAATATCGATGTGACTGATTTGCATAGTTCTCTTGACTTGAGAATACCATTGATATTCAATATGAAAGCTCTGCTTTGATTATAGTCAAATTATGACACAGTGTCCATTGAGTGACTATAGTTGGGTCGAGTGGAAGTATTGGAAGTAAAGCATCATTCAAGAGAGGATTCTTCTCCTCGATTATATGGGATTAGCATCACGGTCAACTCAATGTCAAAGTCTCTGGCCTAAGCAGTTTGGTTAATAATAATTGTTATTATTGAACCAAGGACTTTGTATTTGGACTATAGAGTTGAATATGGATGATACTGGAATTTTGACCATTACAAATTCAATAAGTCCAAAGTGATATAGTTTTAACCAAGAGAATTGGTGTAAATAAAAGTCACAATCGAGTGATGCTTAAGAAAGTGAAATTAGATTTTATCGAAACCAAATAAGCGGTAAATTTGGCCAAAATGTCAAACCACCTGCTAAGTGACGTGTGAACGTTAATATTCGAATAGTTCACTATTAATCGCTGACCAAATTTACACCGAACGAGTCACACAACTAAAATGATGAATTCTCCGTTGACCAAACGATTTAATTAGTTAATAATTGTTATAAATTAATTAAATTAAATAATATTTATGAAATAATATTTATAAATTTGATTTTGATTTAATAGATGAATATTACATGTATTTATAAAAGTTATAAATACATTAATCGATATACGATATCGATAAGCGTTCTAAATTAGATTTAAAATGCAAAATATTCATTTCGACTCTAAATTGGTTTATAGCTTGACATGAGGCTGATAGGATTGGCTTGAATAGTGGGGTTAGAGGCGGCTGGTTAATGGGCTAAAGAGGAGTGAAAATGAGTGGCTGAGATGGAAGGAGAATGAGTAAAAGATACGATCCTAAACTCTCTCCTTTCCTTCCTCTATTTAAACATCATTTCCTCCATTCGATAAGGATCTTTTTCTACAGCCTCCATCCATATTCCTTTTCTAGCCGATCTACCCTCTCCCATCTCTCTAATATCCTAAGGTCAAATTAGGTTAATTCAATTGCTATCTGATAGTTGAAGGTCAATGGTTTAAGGACTAGCAATCTGCCAAATCGGAAAAGGTTTCGAAGGGGAGAGTTCATTTCTTTCAAGATGTGCCTCAAGGCTTTGGTTTTTAGGTATAACTTCCATTGAATTCTGGTTTATAATCTTCTGAATAATATTTCATTATGTAAATATATATATATTGTTATTATATTGTTAGTTAGGTGGCGATTTTGATATGTATTAATTTGTCACAAGTTAGATTAATTATATGAATGTATACATTTATAAATAAATAAAAAAATTCCTATATATCAGATTTGTACAGCTGCCTATTTTATATATATTAATTATTATTTTATTAATTTATATATATATATATTATTTAATTATACATATATGATTTATATTTAATTACAATATAATTATATGGCTAAAATCGATTGTAAAATTTTATACATATAACTATACAACAATAGTAACTTTCGACCGCAAAATTTAAATTTTATAATTATTTATTATTATTTAATATCATTTTAATCAATATACTACATAAGTAAATCATATAAATTAAAATATGCTAAGTAAATTATTTTTTAAATTTTATAAAATTAATTATCATAAAATAAACTCCTGGCGAGAAATAAAAATTAGAGAATCAAATTTGCTATATTTTAAAATTATTATTATAATAGGCCGAAAATAAATAAATTAATAAAAAATAAATTTTGACATAAAAAATGTGGAAAATTTTCAAACTTTGAAATATCATATATAATTTACTGAAAATTCAAATTTTGAAAAATATTTCGAAAATAATTTTTTATTAATATTTTATGTAATTTTGAATGAATATTCAATTAAAATATATTTAAAATAATAAAATTAATAACAATTTTTTTGTGCTGTACACATGATCTAGAATTTAAAAAATTAATTTTGTTAATTAATATACATATATATATATATATTACATAACTATATTTATGTGTATATATATATAATTTTAAATTAAAAAATATTTATTTTAACATTATATATATTAGTACATTTATTATTCACGGTTTAATAAAAAATTGTTATATATATATATATAATTTTAGTATTTAAATAAATTATTTATATTTAAATAGATATATTATAATAATATGCATATATATATATATATTACTTTATTTTTAAATTTTATATAGACATATATACATTTGTATTTTATTTGTAAAAATTAACTTATGTCTAATATCATTAAAAGGAGGATGTTGTAGAAAAGAGCAATCAATGATTTTTTTGATGATAATAAACGTTTACTTTATTTGACGTGTTTGTCTAGTGTTGTTTATTTGCAGGTTTTTTACAAAATCTTGGTTGTAAAAAAATTTCCTTTTAGTAAAATAAAAGAGTGCATATAGAAAGAAAAGGAAACAAATTAAAAATCTAAAGCAGGGAATATTTCAGTGTGCAACCAAAGGTAGTATATATGAAGAAAGGGAAAAAATAGAGATTGGAAGCGAAGAATTGTACACATTCAAACGATATATTTTGGAAGATACAACAAAGTTTATTTCCTATTATATACATATTATATTTTGTATACAGAGAAACAAAATATCTCCCAAATCAAATCCTTCTCCATATATCCACACACATATTTGTTTCCATACATACACATCCCTTCCATGAGCCTACATAAACACAAATTATAGCAAAAGAAAAGATTATCATATCAAAGCTTATGCATCAATTCCTTTTTCAACACACCCACTCTCCTATCATCTTCAACACATCAACTTTCATCCCTCATCAACATCCAATCAACCTTTACTAGGCCTGCAAGAGTTTCAGCAACTTTCACTTTGAAACAACCCTGATTTTTTTAGTTTTGTTTAAATAGAATAAATAAATATTTAAATTGGAGAAATTAAAATTTAAGTATTTTTATTTGAATAATAATTGAAATTAGAAATTGAAATGTATATATAATTGGAAAAGCAATATATGAAATTTATTGATATAAAATTCTTGTTTTAAAACTTATTAAATAATGAGATAGAATTTTCTAAATATTGTATAAATTTATTTTAAATAAAAGCTAATACTGAAATTTATTGTTAAAAATGAGAATTTTTTTACATGTTAATTGTTTTGGGAAAAGTTAAAGAAATCAATGGTTGTTAAATGAAACATTGTTTATTATAAATTGGTGTTTTATAAGTGGTAAAACAAAATAAGAATTAGCAACACTTTTCTTTTAGAAAATTAGCAACACTTTGCTAATTGGATCCACATCTCAACCCACTTAGCCCAAATAAGAGAAAGAAGTTTCTCTCTTTTGTAATTGACATAATGAACAAATACGTTTCTTCTCATTTTACAGTAAACTAAGAAATCATCTTTCTTCCTATTTCTAAAGGAAGTTTACACGACTTAGCCCACTTAGCCTATGCACTGTGACCGGTGGACTGGTCTACAAAACCGGTGCACCAGTCGTGACCTGGGCTAAGCGCCAGGTCATGCTGTTTTGGCCTCCCGACGCTTCGATTTGCCCGTTCGTTTGCCCATTTAACTTTTAAGTGTTAATTGGATGTTTGCCTTGATGTTTGAGATGATTTTTAGCGTTGAATTGAAGTTGGTTTGTAATGAACTACTTATGCATTTTTTTGGTGCTTGAATCAACCAATATGATCTTGTTCGTAAGGAAGTCTTGCTTTATGATTCTTGTCAAATACACTGTTTCACCGTACTAGTTTACGAAGTGATTTATAAAGGTGATGCTTATTTGAATATGAAGTGATTTATATTATATATATATATATATATACGGGAAATATATGTATTTTGGATAAGAAGGATTTTGGAGAATATATATATTTATTATTACTTTAAATTTCAAAGAGATTTCAAAGCAAGTTTCATATAAATATAGATATGAACTAAATCGTGTTTTCTACTATATATATGTAATAACCCGTACCTCCATGGGCCTAAATTCTGATAAAAATCAAAACCCAAGTCCATCAAAGCACATATCGTTGGATTTGGTACCTGCAAATAAGCATGAGCATTATCATAGATTGATAGAAATCTGAACTCATAGCAGAAACGATAATAGGATAAGAATACTGACTATGACTGCTATCTTGGAATTAATGGTATTTCTTTGATAGCAGACTGTCACATCAGCATCGAGCATGAGAGAAAAGAAGACTTCTCCAACAACAACACACGATTACTTACTTAGTCTCTCCCTAAAGTACAAAATACTGGTGAAGCCTTATTAACCACCCAATACTTCCACATCCATTTGCCACTTAATACTTCTAAATATGAAGCGGGCTTCTATAATACTTTTAAAAGAGTAATAGGCAGACTCTGCCATTTAAGACCTCAATCAAGGTAGACCCCATCATTGAAGCCCTAAATCAAGGTAGACCCTGTCATTTAAGACCTATTTCCTAGGTGGTTTACTAACAATGTTGTCAATGGTCGATGGGTCCTAGCTACAAAGAACTCAAACCACTATTTAAGGTTTTCGACAATAATGTCCAACTATTACCTTATCCATCACCAATAAAATCGTGACCATGTAATAAGCAGTACCCAAGCCACTTAATACCTTTAAAAAGGACTAGGCGGACTTCGAACTATTTAATACATGTATTCTAGGCAGGTCCCCATCACTTAATACCTATCCCCAAGCAGAATCCTCACCGGTACTATCATTATTACGGCCTTAGCAATATGAGAGACTGTACCCAAGCCACTTAATACCTCATTAATAAGGAATAGGCAGACCCCTGACCATTTAACACATATTTATAGGTAGGCCTTTGTCATTTGATACCTAACCCCAAGGCGGACTCCTTAATGGTAATATCTAGCTGGCATTTCTTGGAAATCTCATTGGGCTAGTTAATACTTCTTTTATAGGAAAGAGGTGGACCCTACAGTCACTTAATACCTTAAACCTGAAGCGAACCCTTCTCAAGATATCCACTATCACTCTTAATTATAAATATGAAATTTCATTAGGTTACTTCTTTCAGTAGAGAGGCGGGCCCTACAACCACTTAATACCTCAACACTGACGTATACCCTTTTAGAGACATCTTATTTATTCAGAATCTCACTAGGTTACTTAATACTTTCTTTTAGGAGAGCACCAGACCCTACAGCCACTTAATACCTTAAAACAAAAGCGAACCCCTATGGAGATATCCCACATCGCTCCTAATTCCAATACTTTGCAATTAAGAAAGTAGGTCCAATCTCTCACGTCATTACGAGTCCTATGATTAGTGATATCTCACATCTGTAGTAAGTGCACCCGACTGCTAGTAGCCTCATAGTGAAGTGCAGTCTTCCGTCGAGTGACTCTACTGACTTCGCATCACTAACCAACTAAGTCCAATTAATCATCCTAAGTCTTTACTTATATTATCTTAGGTAGACATTGGACTTAGCTTACTAATTCCCTTTTTATTTAAGGCAATAAGATTTACCTTAAATACTTATCTACCCATAATTCCTCTTTTGATGCTCATAAATGTCAATTTGCCCATAAAATCCCAACGGACATTTCTAAGACATTTATGTATGATTACTAATTTCGAATTAGTAACCTTTTATATCCATTCCATTTTTATCAGTCCCTTTAGTCCATTTACCTTATCAAATTATTGCTACTTCCATATTTACTACCATTTATTTTCCATTTATTGGAGTTACAACCTTTTAAATTCCTTTCTCATTAATTTGTTGTCCTAAATGCGAATATTACATGTAAGCTTCATTATTAGCTTTTTATTCAATTATTATAAGCGTAGTAAATTGCATACAAATATACACTTTTATCAAATATATTTTAGTTATATATCTTCACCAGAATATTCTATTCCATGTTTAATTGTTGAAATCATAGCTAAAAAGATTATTCGCTATAATTTCTATAAATTAGTACAAAACAAAAGATTCAACTTTAAATAAAGGATTACATCGTTTGAAATTACAAGGAATAATCATTTCCTTTTATTACTGAAATAGACAGTGTAAACTACAATGAATTCATACTTTACACATCTCTTTCTCTTTTTATTTGCATTTATCCCTTACTAGATCAAATGCTGCATTTTTCCAAAAAGGGAAAGAAATCAAACTAATTTACAAATATTAAACGGATCTAAATTCCAACAACTCCAAACATAGAAAAGTTTACATTCCAACAAGATTAGAATAAAAATCCAAATTCATAACATTATTATACAACCTATTTTAGATCTGGAATAAATTCATTTAAATCAATTTTATAAATTCATACTTTTGGGACTATTTTCTAGATCAGGTTGTAAATAATTCTAAATCAATTCATAAATAAGGATTTGTAGGCAATATTTATTATATTCAGATTATATTCAATTTATTGCTTACAATTCATATATAATTATCCAGTTAGGCATAAAAAATCAGATAAACACTAACTGAATCATTTTCATGTTATAACAATATATAAAATTTCTCACTCACCTTTCAAAAGCGATTCAAACCTCCAAATCTGAAGTACAACCTTTGATTCATCTCCAAATCCTTTATAATCCAAGAAATTTGTATAAAAAAGGTATATACATACATTAGAATTATAGATCTGAGAAGAGATTGGGATTGGAGGAGAAATTAGATACAATTATACAAATATATAAATTACCTCAAATATGGGTATAGTTGATTCTCTTCTCTTCTCCCTTTTATCAGATTTCTATTCTTCTCCAATTTGTATGAATATAGATATAAATATCTTATTTTTATACTTTAGAAAGAAACAGGAGAATAGGAAATAGCAGACCTTCGCTACCGCCTTCAGAAAAATATGAGAAGAAAAGGGAGGACAAGGTCTGAATTTATAGGCCCTAGAATCAACTAGAACCGTTAGATCGAAATATATTAAATCCGGGCCATTGGGCCTAGGCTAACCCTAGCCGCCTGAAGGCGACCAGTTGACCGTCCATGGAGCACCAGTCGACCGTTAGGGGTCGATCGGTCCCAATGACAGGTCGACCTGTGGGCCCGGACGATTAATTAATAACCATTAATTTTATTTATTTATTTATTTTCATTTCGAATTCGTTTTTCGTCCATAACTTCTTCGTTTGGACTCCGATCGTAAAACTCCAAATATGAAAGTTACTTAGAATTTCATCACGAATGCAATGGTGCAAGTTTTATGATCAAATTCCATTATTTGCACAAATTCCGTTTTACAAATGATCGCTCCTAACCAACCCTATTCACTTCACTAACAAAAAGTATTACCCGATAATACCCTTTGTCAGTGTGGATCTTGAGGTGGAGCGTTACTGTTGGTATTAGAGCAAGGTTCGGAACAATATTGAAATATGAAACACGAATCGTGACCTAGAGAGACTTAGAGTCTCGTCCCTTGGGTGTGTCGGGTAGAGTTTAGGATTTATTTCCTAATTAAAATAGAATTATAAATGATTATCGGGAATAATCATTGGGACATATTTGTGAAAATTTCAAATTAATTTACAAATTATTTTTATAAAAAGTATTTTAAAAAATTTAAGTGGTGTGTAGTGGAGTCCTCTATTTTATATGAAGTATTTCACTAACCATAGATAAATAATATATTGCTTGAATAATATAGAGTTAGAAATTATTTTGAAGAAGAGATTTATCTGATCAAATCATTTAAATTTTGAAAGGAAATTTGGAGTTTTAAACTATAAACTTTTTATAAGATAAATATTTTGAGAGCCTTAGTTCTATAATATGGGGAGTACTGATAATTTACGTAGTGTTACTGATTGGTTTAAATGATCTCAAGAAAATGCTTCATCGAATATTGTACAACTCATTGAATATAACGTTTGAGTGGTATTTACTAGCACATTTGTGAATACTCGAATTTCACCGGGTAGTATGGGATGTCTTGTTTAAATTATTGTGATTGCTATTAGGAAGTACTTAACATTTTGGATTTGTATTCTCTTTCGATGTTTGGTGGGACCAATAGATCCTTAAGAGAATATAGTACAGGTTTTCCAATATAAGAAAAATTCTTTTGGTTGATTATTAGATGTAACTTATTATTAAAAGTTAGTTTTCTAATTATGAATCTCAAATGAATAAATTTGAATTGGATGAAATTAAAAGAAGGGTCATGGATGAATGCTTGTAATGATGTTTAGTTGCAAAATTTTGAAGTAAGTGGAGCTTACTGACTTGTAGTAGATGTTCAAGGAAACCTGAGTGGTTATAGGATGTATGGGCGTTACTTGGATGATTACTATTAGAAGGTATTTGACACTTTTGTGACAATGTGTGAAGTGCATGTCTTGGACTTGCGATGTGCAGTCATTTATATTAGATTTGCGATGTGGAGTCATTTATATTAGATTTGCGATGTGCAGTCATTGATGTTAAACTTGCAAAGTGCGAGACCTACAGGTAAACATGCGATGTGCAATCATATATGATAGACTTGCGATGTGCAATCACATATGTTAGACTTGCAATGTGTAGGCAGACTTGCGATGTGCCGGTAGATTTGCGATGTGTACTCAACTGTGTTAGACTTGCGATGTGCAGGTGGAATTGCGATGAGTAATCATTTGTAATAGACCTTGGCCCTAGACTAGCAAAGTGAAAACATTTGTGTAGACAAGAAAAGTACTTTCAGACATGCGAAACAACGACTTTTGTATGGGTTTGCGAAGTGCACGTCACTATTGATTTAATGGATTTATAACTTGCTTTCATGCTAGATTATTGCGATGATGTCTTGATTGCTATCTTGAGTGTGATGGATGGTGATTATAGTAATAGCATGATTTTAAAATATGATAAACCAATTAGAATTTTTAAATTGAAATACAATATGCAAAATGCAATTTATAAAGTGTAATTTGTGAAGTGCGAATTTTTTGGGAAATTAATCTTTGCTTTAAAAATGGAACTATCTGTGAAGTATAAATTTTTGAAAAAAATTAATTTTTGGAGAAATCAATTTTTGAAAAGATTAAGCAAAGACCATTTGAGATATTGATTTAAAAGAAGCGAATTTTTATAAAAAGAAGTAATTAATTGGAGATCAGTTGAAGAAATCTAATTTTTGGAAATAATTTGGGTAAATATATATGAATTGGATGTTTGAATCTTTTGAAAAGTAAGTCAAAAGATTTTATTTGAGTATAAATACAAGAATTTTCTCGTATATGGGTTGATTATTGTGTTGCTTGGATGTTAGTTGTTTTAGGGTTAGTGTATATTATGAATAATAGAAATATTATTTATAGTAATATGTTTCTATTATTTATAGACTTTGCTCCAAATTAGAAATTACGAGAATGCAATTTCTTTAAGGGGGGAGGTCTGTAACAACCCTGATTTTTTTAGTGTTGTTTAAATAGAATAAATAAATATTTAAATTGGAGAAATTAGAATTTGAGTGTTTTATTTGAATAATAATGAAACTATAATTTGAAATGAGAATTTTAAAATGTATATATTATTGGAAAAGCAATGTATGAAATTTGTTGATACAAAATTCCTATTTTAAAACTTGTTAAATAATGAGTTAGAATTTTCTAAATATTGTAAAAATTTATTTTAAATAAAAGTTAATATTGAAATTTATTGTTAAAATGAGAATTTTTGACATGTTAATTGTTTTAGGAAAAGTTAAAGAAATCAAAGGTTGTTAATGAAACATTGTTTATTATAAGTTGGTGCTTTATAAGTGATAAAACAAAATAAGAATTAGCAACACTTTGCTAATTGGATCCACATCTTAACCCATGTAGCCCAAATGAGAGAAATAAGTTTCTCTCTTTTGTAATTGACAGAATGAACAAATACGTTCATTCTCATTTTACAGTAAACTAAGAAATCATCTTTATTCCTATTTCTCAAACCTAGCCTCAAGTAAAAATCAAACATTTAAATTTAAATAAAATCAGCAAAAATATGGGAAAATTAAGGTAATCTATCTAACCAAAACTACATCTACATCTGAAATCATTTGTGTAATCATTGCATATATTTTCAAATTTTGTATTTTTTTATGAAATTAAGTTCTACATTTTAATTGGGCAAATTGAGTTCTAGCTTGAAGATAAAGGCAAAATAGAATTGTACAAGGCTATAAGGTGAGTGTAGAATTCACAACTATCCCAATTTCATAATTATATACTGAACTTGCTGTTTGTATAAGTTGTTGTTGAATTATCTCAAATTTAGTTATGATAATTTCATATCTAGATCTCATATTCTCTAATAGCCTAAACCCTATTTTCATTTTATGAAAACCCACCTCTTATGATCATGATTTGCATTAAATTATTGATGTTTGTATGCTTGCATGGATGTTAAACCAAAACCCTAAGATTCAAGAAGATCAAAACCATGAAACGAGGATGAACGGAGCAATGGGAGGCCACCAGCGCATCCTGGGGTTCAGCCCAAGCGTTGCGACCGGTGGACCGGTCTACATGATCGGTGCACCGGTTGTGACCTGAGCTGAGTGCTAGGTCATGATGTTTTGGCCTTTGGACGCTCCGGTTCGCCCATTTTTTTGCCCGTTTAACTTTTAAGTGTTAATTGGTTGTGTGCCTTGATGTTTGAGATGGTTTTTTGCATCGAATTGAAGTTGATTTATGATGAACTACTTATGCATTTTTTTGGGTGCTTGAATTAAACCAATATGATTTTGTTCGCAAGGAAGTCTTGCTCTATGATTGTTGTCAAATACACTATTTCATTATACTAGTTTACGAAGTGATTTATAAAGGAGATGCTTAATTGAATATGAAGTGACTTCTATTATATATCCGGGAAACATATGTATTTTGGATAAGAAGGATTTTAGAGCATATATATATATTTATTATTACTTTAAATTTCAAAGAGATTTCGAAGCAAGATTCATATAAATATAGATATGAACTAAATCGTGTTTTCTATTATATATATTATTATTATCATAAATCTTTTTGAATCAATATTTTTAAATTAGATTTAAAAGCAAAACTATTTTATTATGAAAACAAACTATCTCACTTGAACGAGAAATTTAATTAAATGGTTTAATAAAACGAGTGGTATGAAACGCTCGCGTTTGCTTTGCCGGTTAATTCTTGGACGTGTTCAATTGAACTCTTATTTGCACGAGTGGAGTTCACTAGCTTTTAGTAATTATTTGAGCGTCTTCAAGTGGTTATGGGAGATTAGTCTACCCTCTTATAATTACTAATTGAAAGTGGATGACAATTATCCATTTGTCCAGTTTTCGGACTCAATCTTGAGGAATTCGGTTTAGGCGGATTATATGGGTCTTCAGACCCATCTTGTGATACTCGTATTTAGCGAGTTATATTTGCATTGTGCAACTTCTTATGTTGGCGTGCGTAGTGCGTGTATATTGTGTTGACTTGTGAAGTACATGTTGCATATATGGATGTGATTATTAATGCTTTTATTGTTGTGGTTGGTCTGGCTTCGATGAATGTGTAAAATAGTATAAAACCTAACTTTAAGTCATCAAGTATTAAACGAAGTTTTACTATGCTAGCGAAGTACAATCTAAGGATACTTATCCTTAACTCTTATGAAAGTTGTTTGTTGTCAATATCTAACCTTTTATGATAATTAGAAATAGTCTGACCCGGGTGTTATATTAATGATCGGGTCAGACCAAGACTTGATAGGTACATGGACTCAGTGGCCTTGGATGTGAGCTACCTTAAGAAGTCTAATTTGAATTTGTTATATATTGTGATGTACCATTTGTGTCTTGTATAGAAGCTTGTTTACGTTGTAGACTTTTGTGGTTATGTATATATTTGAGACCTGTTAGCGTTAAAGATGTATATGTATATAAATGTGAGTCTAGTGTTTTCTTTTATAGACTCATATTTTTAAGAAGTATCTGAGGTATTTTATTTCCGTTGCAATGTTCGACTCTATGTTGTATATTATATTGTGTATTGTTCTGAATTACAGTATTATTGTTTCGCGCTTGGATCGGTTATGTTGAATTTTCACTTGTAAGAAAGAAAAATATAGTCATATATTTTGACCCATTCGATGGTTGCCCAAAGAAATTTTACAGACGGTCGCTCCTAACCAACCCTATTCTTAATACTAACAAACAATATTACTCAGTAATACCCTTTATTAGTGTGGGTCTCAGGGTGGGGCGTTACACACTTCATCCTAGCCAGCGTCACCATTGACTCCACCAGCTCCACACTGCTGCAATATCAACCAGCACATCTCCATATGCAATCTATTTATGAGCAATACCAAGCAACGCGACCAACACAGAACATCTTCAGATCCTCCACTGCTACAGACATTAAAAAAATCTCCAGCTAAAAAGCGATGTCACAACTCTCTAGCATTCGAGCTTTAGGCGGCAACATTCAATTTTCAGATCTCGATAGCGGTGACAAGCTCCTAGCAGCAGCAAGATTATCTTGCGATTTCGGCAGCATTCAAACATAGGTAGCGACTCTCGATTCCAAGCAAGGCGACGTGACTTCCAAGTATTTATGGTTGCATCTCCAAACAACTACAGTAGCGACGACATGAGTTGGACTGGGTTGTGGCAACACATTTTCTGTTGCCTACGGGATTAGAATTTTCTGGCGAAGTTGACATTTTTTGGTAAAGTCGATTTATTTTTGAAAGTGGAAGTCGAATTTTAGGGAAAGAGGGAAGTCAAAGTTTTCTAAAGTAGAAGTCACATGATTCACAAGGGGGAGTGCTAATTCCTTTTTATTTTATCTCTGTTTGATTTTGTTTTGTATTTTGTTTATCAGTTTTGAACTCTACATTTTCTGGGCTTGAGCTACGTGTTGTAGTCCAAGGATTCTGATCTCAAAGTTTGAGTTCAGGCAGAGTTATTAGACATAGAGTTAGAATATTTGTTAGTAATGTCTGCGAGATTACTTTTTATAAGCATTTTAATATTTAACTCTAGTAATAGCTTTTGGGGTAGCAGTAGGCATTAGGTTGAAGCTTGGTATATTTTATGTTATTTATTTTCTACATTTACGTTTTCGCGCTCTATTTTATCTGTTTATCCGCAAAATAATTTAAATGCCCTATTTACCCCCTTCTGGGGTATATTACTCGATCCCATAAGTGGTATTAGAGCATAGGTGCTAGGCTTACTCTACAGTCATGTCTGTTTCAAATAATTCTTCTTCTGAGTGTCGGTCAATAGCCAGACCACCTATGTTCAATGGTACTAATTATGCTTACTGGAAAGCTAGGATGAAAATATATCTGATTTATGTTAACTAAGATGTTTGGGATGTAGAAGAAACGTGGTATACACCACTTACGATGAAAAACAACGATGTAGAATTCCCTAAGCCTAGAGATAAATGGGATGTAACTGATAAGAATTGCTTTCATTAAACACTATGAATGCCCTTTTTTGTGCTTTTGATAAAATCGAATTTAATCGAATCTCTCATTTTTTGATTTCGTAGTAAATTTGGCACACTTTGGAGGTTGCACACTAAGGTACATCTCAAGTCAAGGAATCACGTCTCGCTCTACTCAGCAATGAGTATGAAAATTTTGTGATGCTAATAGACGAAAGCACAAAAGAGATGTAAGGATGCTTTTAAGTGCCGGTGTATAATTCCAGAGCTTTGGGCAAGGTTACATCGAAGTTGAGTTGGTTTGGAAAACACTAAGAATTCTTCCAAAGAATTTTGAGGCAAAGGTGACAGTTATACAAGAATCCAAAGTTCTCGACAAACAAAGCATGGAGGAGTTGATTGGAAATATTATGGCCTATGAGATGGAACTCAAAGTTAGGGAACTTTGTGAAAATTCAGACTCCAAAAGGAAATCAATTGCGCTCAGCGGCACTCTTGACAACGATGATGAAAATAATCCTATCACTGACCTAGCAATGTAGATGAACGGTTTTAAGAAATTGTCCAAAAGGAACTTCAAACCTTGAACCAAAAAGAAAGGAGCCAAGTCAAGGTCAGTTAAGAACTCAGATAATTCAGATAAAGAAATCATGTGCTATAGATGTAGACAAGCGAGTCATATCCAAACTAACTGTCCATTGATTCAAAAGGTTAAAGGAAAGAAAAAGAAAAGAAGGGCATTTGCTGCAACATGGGACGATGAAGAAGGACAAGAGTGCATTGATAGTGATGTAGTTGAAGTGAATTTATGTTTGATGGGACACTCAACCTGTGATGATAGCGATGACCACTCAAGCGAGTTATCGAACTATACTTTTCAAGATTTACTTTTAATATATCATGAACTTATTAGAACAATTGATAGTCTTAATCTTAAAAACAATAATTTGAAATCTGAAAAATTGAGTTACTTCGCATAAATGACAGGTTAAAAACTACACTTGAAAAATTAAAGAAGCTCAAAACTTCGAATGTGAAAGTTGTCGATCTTTAAAAGGGGAGTTGAATGAATGCACGACGAATCTTGAAACTCTTAATGTAACGACCCTAAATTTCCGACCCAATTTAAAATTTTAAATTCATCGTTTCAATAAAAATTTTGAAATTTTAAACGATCTCAATTTACGTCCAAACTTTATTTGTGACATACGTCTAGTTAGATATGGACATAGAAAAAGTTTCGTTGAAAAATATTACAGTAAAGTCCGTTCGCGTTTTACTGTATATCAGTCCATATAAAGCTGCGTAAAATTTATCTTCCAAATCCAAATATTTTTACACAGTCCGCTTGTAAAAATTATTCTGATCAAGATTTTATGATTCGTTTCGTCTAAAACTGTCATCGCCTGCTCCGTTTATATTATTTTGCAAAACGCACAACTTAAGCGGCATAAATGCAAATTTTATAAAATCGTCGTATCACCAATATTTTTATACCGTTGTGATCGCGTCGTCGCGCTGACCAAAACGATATATTTATTCGGGTTAATCGCAATCAGTCGCAAAAACGTTGCGTTAAAATTTACCGTTCCGAACGGACCGGGTAACAAATTCCAGCTCACATTTTAGCCCGTATTCACTTAAAAAAAAAATATATACTTTTGATTGGCTGGTGTAATTAATAGGGTAGTTGGAAGCTAAGGGGTTACTTTGGAAATTGATGTGAACGTTGGGAAATGAATAGCTTTTTGGGATACGAAGCAACAAAGAAGAAAAAATTTATATTGTCTATCACCGTTCTACTATTCTAACATTTCATATCCTCTCTGCTTTCTAACCATCAGGTAATGGCCGCCTCTTCCCTCCTCTTCATCTCCCATTCTTCTTTCTTTTATTTTATTTCCTCACTGTAATGAAAAAAGAAAAAAAAAGTTTGCAAAGGAAAATGTGAATCCCTCCTTCATCCTACCACTCCATTCAACACGTGGCCATCAGCCCTCCAACGCCAAAGCACTGCCTCCCCTGACTTCGCTGCCATCTACCACCACCGCCACCCAGTCACACCGCCACCAGCACTCAACCCGCCATCCATTTCCTTCGGCGTATTTCCACCAACCGCAACCAGCCCCACCACCCACGCGTCGACCCAATCACCGACCTTCCCCTACTGCCGAACAACACTGCCCTTCCACCTCACGCTGCACTCCTTCAGCCGAGTCATCTGATTCCCTCCCGTGTGTGCGTGTGTGTGTGGTGTGGTGTTGAGTTGTGAGGTGGCGTGCTACAAAGCGGTGCGTGCATGTAAATGGAGGAGTGCATGGGTAACACACGCATGGGTTGTCGGCGAAGTACTATTTGCATGGAGGCTTGGAGCAGGTTTACATGGTGGGAATATGTAATGAAGGGAGAAGCACTGTTCATTGCATAGCTCTTTGCACTTAGGTCCCTATTAATATGTTCAATTGCAAGATGGGGGGGAATGTACAAAAACCTATACGTGCGTGAGTGAAGGGAGGAAATGAGCTGCAAATCTTGTCTCGGCTTATATAAAAAAAAAAAAAAATGAACTGAGATTGTTGAAATAGTTTTAAATATTGCAGTAAAATATTATCGCTAATTTCTATTGGTTGCCGAAATAGTAACCGACTTTTCTTTGCTTGTTGCAGCGACCGACTGAGCTTCTTTCGCAACAGCAAATTTTCAGCTTCGTTCTTTCCTCCTTCTTCGGTAAGCGCATTTATACAAATTTATAAATTATATACAATGTTCATTGTATTAATATCGTTTCTTTTGTCGATATTACAGTGTTCGTTGTTCGTGCTGTACCGACTCTGTTCTTATTTCTTCGTGCTTCGTCGTCAAATTTCTTATCCACGAAAGGTGAATTAATTTTCACGACTATATTCTTATGCAAGTTTGAATTGATAAATGATTGCGATGTGATGTTGAATTGGTTGTAAATTGTTATTGTTAAGTGACAAATTAATTGCAAGTTAAAAATTTGATATAGGATGATTAACGATTTAAATGAATTATATATGTCGAATTTGATTGTTAACTTGACCCCTTTGTGATGAATATTGATTAATTAAATTGACCCTTAAATTGTTAAGTTAGTTAACACGTAGAATTGACAAATTTCACTTTGGACTGTTGAACGTATATTGAATTAACTGTTGTAATTGAAATTGGACGATAAGTGAAACCGAAATGTTATAATCTTTAATCTACTTGAAATGATAGAGTAGATTCTAGAAATAGTTATATTAATTGGCGTAAATAACAAACGTGAATTAATACGATTATTTCGGGATTATTTGAAATTGTTGAATTGTTGTGAATGGATGCTATTGCTTGTTTATTTACTTTGACACCATCCCAGCTATCACACTGCAAGTTCCCTTTGTATGTTTGATTTTGAATTTAAATAGAATTGGATTGAAATGATAAATACCCAATTGAATGAATTGGCCTAGGATAGATAATAAAAATAAGAAACCGAACGGTCAACAAAGAACGTTTTTGAAATTGAGACTTATTGGAATTATGGAATGAACTTAGGAAAATGGTATTGAAATTTGGTAACGTAAATATAAATAAATTTGTTGAAATAAATAAAATGATTTTATTGAATTGAATTGAATAAATAAATTTGTTGAAATAAATAAAATGATTTTATTGAATTGAATTGAATAAATAAATTTGTTGAAATAAATAAAATGATTAACTGAATTGAATCGAATAAATAAATTTGTTGAAATAAATAAAATGATTTTATTGAATTTAATAAATGAATTTGTTTTGAAATAAATAAAATGGATTTTATCGAATTAAATAAGTTAGATTTGTTGGAATAAAGAAATGAATTTAATTGAAATAAGTGAGAATGAATTAATATAATGAATTGAAATGGGTTTGTAAATTATTTAGTTAAACAAAGTGTTTTGACAAAGTTAACCGAAATGAGATTTAAGAAGTAAATAGGTTAGACGATAAAGTGATAAATTTCAAGTTTTGATAGATGAATAAACGAAGTTTTGACAAAGTGAATGTAGTAAATGGAATTGATATAGTAATGAACCTAGGAATGTAAATACGGATTTAAAGAATAAAACTTGATTTAATTAGTTGAACTAAGATTGACTATTTGATTTAATAAGTGAAATGTTGATTTAACGTGAATACTTAAAATTTTGATAACTAAAGGGCTTGAACTAGAATTTCTTTTCGAAATATGAATTTTAGTAATTGAAACGAATCGAATTGTGAAATATCAAATTTGGAAGTCAAATTTGCAACTTGACCTTTGGATTTGATTTGTTTTAACTTTAATAAAAAAGTTGACTGTTGGGTAATTAATACGTAGTTATTAAAGAGTCCGGGATCGGATTATGGGCATACTCTCTGTCGATACCGAAAACCACTTTAATAACTAATATACGCGAAGTGTCGATCCAGAATGAAGTGGATGGTTTGGTGAACGCGTTGACTGAAGAAAGAGAACGATGTTGGATGACCCCTGACATGACTAAAACAGGAGCCGCGCCGGGCCATTGAGGATCGCCATCTCTAGCGGACACACTTCTTCGATACCTTATCTATTACTTATGTGATTCGATTTGGGTGCACCCCTTGATTTGGAAGTGTTGTTTCGCGGTGTTGGGGTGGTAGCTGCTATGCCCAACATCAGTCCGGATCAGGCAACTACTAGTATCCTAGTTGGTATCGCCTCATGTACCTTGTCATACTAATTATCCTATCGCGACAACTACGATTTTGATTTGTACCTTTAGTATATGGATTGCCCTCTGGTGACTTCCGGTTTTGGGGAAACTACGGTCTTGTATATGCTTTTGGGAATAAACAGGTTAAGAGGTGTATGGGCCCTGCTTAACCCTATTTTGATATCTTACTTTATGGATTAGACATTATCTATTTAGCGTATTCTGTAGATAGTTTATCGATCCCTTAATGATGTTTATATTCACCTTTGAATTATGGACTTTATTATATGCATTTGATTATCCTGTATAAGATTTTGAGTCCTGACTCGAGTGTTTCTTTTGCATATGCTCGGGTCAGTCTGAAGCTACTCCGTTGCTGGTCAAGGTTGGTCGAAGATGCTGAAGGCTTAGCTTTTATCTATATCATTTTATTTTCAGTATTTGAAGTACTTATGTATTGGACATCTTGTATCTCTTTCAGTCGCTTTATGTTGAGACATTGTTGTATTCTCTGTAGTAGCTTCATGAACTACTATTATGACGATGTATTTTCCGCTGCATTATTCTGTGACTGTTCTGAGTCTGTGATGTTGTATTGATTCTCATTTACATTTATGTACTTATAATCCCATAATGTTCTGTGTTTTGTATTATTTAAGTTGACAAGTGTGGATTTTTGTCAATTTAAATGGTCCAAATATACGGGATGTTACAGTTGGTATCAGAGCTCTGGTTTTCCTAAAAAAACCTTAGTTCGGGATTATAAAGAAACTCATTAGAGATAGAGTAGCAATACTCTAGGATGAGGAGAATCAATTCAATATCCAAATCCTTTCGAAAAATTCAAACCCCTTTGATTCGTTGATTAGTTTTCTTAGCATTCTATTATCTTATCTTTGGTTCTAAATCTCTTTTGGTATTTCAGGATGAGTACCAGAAGAAATGTTAGAGGTGGAAGAGGCAACGGTCCTGCCCAGGCTGCACCTGCCGCTCCAGCTCCTGTCAAATTCACTACTCTTAGCAAGGAGTATTCGCAACTGGGAGGTACTAAGTTTTCTGGATCCGAGAACATCATAGAGGCTCAGCAATGGCTTAAGAGTTTGGAGAAGATATTTTCTGGATTGGAAATTACTGATGCTCAGAAGCGTCAGCTTGCTGCTTGGCAACTTCAAGATGCCGCACAAGATTGGTGGGAATCCGTTACTTCTCGTATCGAGGAGGACACCATCACATGGGCCCAGTTTAGGTATGAATAGTTTGGATTCTAGTGGTTTAAATTCTTCCTTCTATCTTTGAAATGTTATTCATCTTGTCTATCTTTGATTAGGGATACCTTCTCGGCACAATGGATGCCAGCTGCTGGGAAAACCCAACTTTATAGAGCTTTCATGGATCTTAAGCAAGGCAGTATGACTATTTCTGAGTATGAGAGGAAATTTAATGAACTCTCCAAGTTTGGACCGGGTTTGATTGACACACCACTTTTGAAGAACGAGAAATTCATTTTGGGAGCTAGACCAGAATATTATGACTTGCTTACCGGACACATTCGCTCCACTTTCACAGAGCTTATTGATTTTGCTCTTAGATATGAGGCGAAGCCTAAGGGATCCACTGCCAAGGCTGCTCCTACTCAGCCCTCTTCTAGCCAGCCCGGGAAGAGAAAGATGAACTTTGATCAACAAAAGAAAGCTTGGCAGAAGACTACAGGATTGGGATATGCTCAGAAAAGCCCTATCGATCTTGCTAATATCACCTGCTTCAAGTGCGATAAGAAGGGCCATTATGCTAATAGCTGTCCATCTACCGGAGCTGCTATTCCACCACCTTCTACGACTAGGAAAGACTTATGCCATGTATGCCTACAGCCAGGTCATTTCAAGAAAGACTGCCCACTATACAAGCGTGGTACACCCTCTGGAGTATTTGCTGTCACCACACCTGCACCATCTGCACCACCCGCTCAGGATGACCAAGGTACTTTGCGTAGTATATTTCATTTACATGATACACCTGTTAGAGTATTATTCGATACTGGTGCTTCTCATAGCTTTATATCTGTTGACATTTGTAATAAGCTCAAGATAGAGTCCACTCTTGCCACTACTTTTTTATGTGTCTCAAATCCCATCGGAGGACCTGCTAACCTCCGGAGTATTTGCAAGGATGTTACATTGATGTATGATTTTTCTCGATTTACTTGGGATTTCTATGTGCTTGGATTTCAAGCATTTGACCTTCTTCTTGGAGCTGATTGGTTAAGCAAATTCGATGCTGTCATCTCTTGCAAATCCCGATCAGTTTCTTTGGTAAGCGACCAAGGCTTACCACTCGTCATTAAATGCAAATCACCTCAGAAATATGCCGGAAGCTTCATATTCTCTCTTGATGCTCCTCCCGATGATCTTGTCACCACACCTATAGTTCAGTCATTTCCCGATGTATTTGGCGAAGTCAGCTCTCTCCCGCCTAAACGGGAAATAGATTTCCGTATTGATCTAATTCCTGGAGCTACGCCCGTAGTTCTCCCACACCGAAGGATGGCTCCTAAAGAAAAGGCCGAACTAAAAACTCAAATTGAGGATCTATTTGCTAAGGGCTTGATTAGAAGAAGTTGTTCCGAATGGGGCGCTGCAGTTGTATTTGTCACCAAATCAGATGGATCTCTTCGCATGTGTGTTGACTATAGAGAGCTCAACAAGCGCACTCTTAAAAATCGTTATCCGATGCCTCGCATCAACGATTTATTCGACCAGCTTCATGGTGCTAAAGTTTTCTCACAACTCGATCTAGCCACTGGGTTTCACCAACTCAGAATAGCGGATGATAGTATCCATAAGACAGCTTTCCGGACCGAAAATGGGTTCTATGAATGGTTGGTTATGCCATTCGGTTTGACCAACGCACCTGCTTACTTCGTCGACTTGATGAATCGAGTCTTCCGTGATGTCCTTAACAAGTTCGTTCTTGTATTCATTGATGATATTCTTGTCTTCTCTAAGGACAAGGAAGAGCATAAGGCACACCTTCGTTATGTCCTTGAAACTCTCAGAAACCATCAGCTTAAAGCCAAGTTTTCTAAATGCCATTTCTGGAGAGATGAAGTGAGATTCCTTGGCCATATTGTTTCTGAGAATGGCATTTCAGTCGATCCAGCTAAGATTGCCATAATCAATGTAAGTTTTATCATATTCGAAATTCTATTCAAACAATCTTATCTCTCGCTAATTTATATCAATTAATCTACAGGATTGGGAGACCCCTAAAACTCCTACGGATATCCGTAGTTTCTTGGGCCTAGCCGGATATTATCGCAGATTTATTGAGCACTTTGCCCGGATCTCTGCCCCACTTACTGCTTTAACTCGGAAGGATGTTAAGTTTATTTGGAGTGAGAAGTGCGAATCAGCTTTCAATGAGTTGAAGAGTAAATTAACTTCAGCCCCAGTTCTTGCAGTCATCGATGGAAGTGAAGGATTGACTGTTTATACAGATGCTTGCCGAGAAGGTTTAGGCGCTGTTCTTATGCAAAATGGGAAGGTTATTGCTTATGCCGGTCGTCAGTTGAAGACCCATGAATTGAACTATGCCACTCATGATCTTGAGCTTCTTGCTGTTGTATTTGCTTTGAAACTTTGGAGGCATCATCTTTTGGGAACAAAGTTCGAACTATTCACTGATCATAAGTCCCTGAGGTATATCTTTTCTCAAAAGGATTTGAACCAGAGGCAAGTCCGATGGCTTGAATTCTTAGCTGCATACGACCTCGACATCACTTATACACCGGGGAAAGCAAATGTTGTAGCAGATGCTTTGAGCCGCAGCAAAGCATTGTCTTGTTGCAATCTTATCGAAGGCATGTTATTCCAGCTTAGTATCTCTCCATCTCTTTTGGATCGCATCAAAGCTAAGCAATATGAAGACACTTTGCTCTATCGTATGAAGGAATTAGTTATGGGTAGAGTAAGTAATGCCGACAACAAAGTGGGTGCACAAGTCGATAGTGATGGAGTCTTGAGGATCGACAATCGTATTTGTGTTCCTAATGTTGATGGTCTTAGACAGGAAGTGCTGCGAGAAAATCATAAGTCTTCGCTTTCATTTCATCCCGGTGCTACCAAAATGTACCAGAATATGAAGAAACTATATTGGTGGAGTGGAATGAAGCGCGATATTTCTATCTATGTTAGCAGGTGCACCACTTGCCAACAAGTTAAAGCAGATCACAGAAAGACAGCAGGATTGCTCCAACCGCTAGAGATTCCAGGTTGGAAATGGGAGCAAATTTCTATGGACTTTATTGATGGGCTGCCAAGGACTAGAAAGGGTAATGAAAGCATATGGGTAATTGTCGATAGACTGACGAAGTCCGCTCACTTTATTCCAGTCAAGACCACTCGTACAGCTTCGAGTTTGGCCGAAATATACATGAGGGAAGTTGTTAAACTTCACGGTGTACCATCTAGTATTGTATGCGATCGCGATCCTATTTTCACCAGTAAATTCTGGAAAGCATTCCAGGATACTTTGGGCACCAAACTGAATCTAAGTACAGCTTATCATCCTCAGACAGATGGCCAAACTGAGAGGGTAAATCAGATTTTGGAAGATCTTCTCCGAGCTTGTATTATTGACTTTGGTGGATCTTGGGAAGACCATCTTCACTTGGTTGAATTCACTTATAATAATAGTTACCAGGTAAAGAATTTGAATTTCAAATTTGAATAAGTATATTTGAATTTGAATTAATTATCCTTTAAAAACCAGGCAAGCATTGGTATGGCACCGTTCGAAGCCTTATATGGACGGCCATGCAAATCGCCAGCTTGTTGGATTGAGTCGGGAGATCGATTAGTACTTGGACCAGAAATGATTATGGAAGCTTCTGAAAAAGTCGAAGAAATCAGAGAGAAGATAAAGACAGCACAGGATAGACAGAAAAGCTATGCTGACAAAAGGAGAAGAGATCTCGAATTCAGGGTTGGGGACAAAGTATTTCTGAAAGTGTCACCTTTGAAGAATATTGTTCGTTTTGGAAGGAAGGGGAAATTAGCTCCCAGATTTGTTGGTCCGTTTGAGATTACAGAAAGAGTTGGAACATTGGCATATAGAGTTGCATTACCAGAGAAGTTCGCTGGTGTTCACAACGTGTTCCACGTCTCACATCTTCGCAAAGTTGTACACGATCCATCTATGACCATCCCTACTGCTCAGTTAGAAGAGATAGTTATTGAGCCAGACTTGACTATTGAGCGAAAACCACTTCGGATAGTCGATCGTGAGACAAAGCAACTCAGAAGGAAGTCGGTAAATCTCGTCAAAGTACAGTGGAGCGCAGATGAGCGAGATTGCACATGGGAAACTGAGGATAGCATTCGGGATTCAAACCCCGAACTATTAATTTCAGGTATTATTCTAATTTCTCGAAATCTATCTTGACTTTTCTTTTCGAGGACGAAAAGTTTTGAGTGGGGGAGATTGTAACGACCCTAAATTTCCGACCCAATTTAAAATTTTAAATTCATCGTTTCAATAAAAATTTTGAAATTTTAAACGATCTCAATTTACGTCCAAACTTTATTTGTGACATACGTCTAGTTAGATATGGACATAGAAAAAGTTTCGTTGAAAAATATTACAGTAAAGTCCGTTCGCGTTTTACTGTATATCAGTCCATATAAAGCTGCGTAAAATTTATCTTCCAAATCCAAATATTTTTACACAGTCCGCTTGTAAAAATTATTCTGATCAAGATTTTATGATTCGTTTCGTCTAAAACTGTCATCGCCTGCTCCGTTTATATTATTTTGCAAAACGCACAACTTAAGCGGCATAAATGCAAATTTTATAAAATCGTCGTATCACCAATATTTTTATACCGTTGTGATCGCGTCGTCGCGCTGACCAAAACGATATATTTATTCGGGTTAATCGCAATCAGTCGCAAAAACGTTGCGTTAAAATTTACCGTTCCGAACGGACCGGGTAACAAATTCCAGCTCACATTTTAGCCCGTATTCACTTAAAAAAAAAATATACTTTTGATTGGCTGGTGTAATTAATAGGGTAGTTGGAAGCTAAGGGGTTACTTTGGAAATTGATGTGAACGTTGGGAAATGAATAGCTTTTTGGGATACGAAGCAACAAAGAAGAAAAAATTTATATTGTCTATCACCGTTCTACTATTCTAACATTTCATATCCTCTCTGCTTTCTAACCATCAGGTAATGGCCGCCTCTTCCCTCCTCTTCATCTCCCATTCTTCTTTCTTTTATTTTATTTCCTCACTGTAATGAAAAAAGAAAAAAAAAGTTTGCAAAGGAAAATGTGAATCCCTCCTTCATCCTACCACTCCATTCAACACGTGGCCATCAGCCCTCCAACGCCAAAGCACTGCCTCCCCTGACTTCGCTGCCATCTACCACCACCGCCACCCAGTCACACCGCCACCAGCACTCAACCCGCCATCCATTTCCTTCGGCGTATTTCCACCAACCGCAACCAGCCCCACCACCCACGCGTCGACCCAATCACCGACCTTCCCCTACTGCCGAACAACACTGCCCTTCCACCTCACGCTGCACTCCTTCAGCCGAGTCATCTGATTCCCTCCCGTGTGTGCGTGTGTGTGTGGTGTGGTGTTGAGTTGTGAGGTGGCGTGCTACAAAGCGGTGCGTGCATGTAAATGGAGGAGTGCATGGGTAACACACGCATGGGTTGTCGGCGAAGTACTATTTGCATGGAGGCTTGGAGCAGGTTTACATGGTGGGAATATGTAATGAAGGGAGAAGCACTGTTCATTGCATAGCTCTTTGCACTTAGGTCCCTATTAATATGTTCAATTGCAAGATGGGGGGGAATGTACAAAAACCTATACGTGCGTGAGTGAAGGGAGGAAATGAGCTGCAAATCTTGTCTCGGCTTATATATAAAAAAAAAAAAAATGAACTGAGATTGTTGAAATAGTTTTAAATATTGCAGTAAAATATTATCGCTAATTTCTATTGGTTGCCGAAATAGTAACCGACTTTTCTTTGCTTGTTGCAGCGACCGACTGAGCTTCTTTCGCAACAGCAAATTTTCAGCTTCGTTCTTTCCTCCTTCTTCGGTAAGCGCATTTATACAAATTTATAAATTATATACAATGTTCATTGTATTAATATCGTTTCTTTTGTCGATATTACAGTGTTCGTTGTTCGTGCTGTACCGACTCTGTTCTTATTTCTTCGTGCTTCGTCGTCAAATTTCTTATCCACGAAAGGTGAATTAATTTTCACGACTATATTCTTATGCAAGTTTGAATTGATAAATGATTGCGATGTGATGTTGAATTGGTTGTAAATTGTTATTGTTAAGTGACAAATTAATTGCAAGTTAAAAATTTGATATAGGATGATTAACGATTTAAATGAATTATATATGTCGAATTTGATTGTTAACTTGACCCCTTTGTGATGAATATTGATTAATTAAATTGACCCTTAAATTGTTAAGTTAGTTAACACGTAGAATTGACAAATTTCACTTTGGACTGTTGAACGTATATTGAATTAACTGTTGTAATTGAAATTGGACGATAAGTGAAACCGAAATGTTATAATCTTTAATCTACTTGAAATGATAGAGTAGATTCTAGAAATAGTTATATTAATTGGCGTAAATAACAAACGTGAATTAATACGATTATTTCGGGATTATTTGAAATTGTTGAATTGTTGTGAATGGATGCTATTGCTTGTTTATTTACTTTGACACCATCCCAGCTATCACACTGCAAGTTCCCTTTGTATGTTTGATTTTGAATTTAAATAGAATTGGATTGAAATGATAAATACCCAATTGAATGAATTGGCCTAGGATAGATAATAAAAATAAGAAACCGAACGGTCAACAAAGAACGTTTTTGAAATTGAGACTTATTGGAATTATGGAATGAACTTAGGAAAATGGTATTGAAATTTAGTAACGTAAATATAAATAAATTTGTTGAAATAAATAAAATGATTTTATTGAATTGAATTGAATAAATAAATTTGTTGAAATAAATAAAATGATTTTATTGAATTGAATTGAATAAATAAATTTGTTGAAATAAATAAAATGATTAACTGAATTGAATCGAATAAATAAATTTGTTGAAATAAATAAAATGATTTTATTGAATTTAATAAATGAATTTGTTTTGAAATAAATAAAATGGATTTTATCGAATTAAATAAGTTAGATTTGTTGGAATAAAGAAATGAATTTAATTGAAATAAGTGAGAATGAATTAATATAATGAATTGAAATGGGTTTGTAAATTATTTAGTTAAACAAAGTGTTTTGACAAAGTTAACCGAAATGAGATTTAAGAAGTAAATAGGTTAGACGATAAAGTGATAAATTTCAAGTTTTGATAGATGAATAAACGAAGTTTTGACAAAGTGAATGTAGTAAATGGAATTGATATAGTAATGAACCTAGGAATGTAAATACGGATTTAAAGAATAAAACTTGATTTAATTAGTTGAACTAAGATTGACTATTTGATTTAATAAGTGAAATGTTGATTTAACGTGAATACTTAAAATTTTGATAACTAAAGGGCTTGAACTAGAATTTCTTTTCGAAATATGAATTTTAGTAATTGAAACGAATCGAATTGTGAAATATCAAATTTGGAAGTCAAATTTGCAACTTGACCTTTGGATTTGATTTGTTTTAACTTTAATAAAAAAGTTGACTGTTGGGTAATTAATACGTAGTTATTAAAGAGTCCGGGATCGGATTATGGGCATACTCTCTGTCGATACCGAAAACCACTTTAATAACTAATATACGCGAAGTGTCGATCCAGAATGAAGTGGATGGTTTGGTGAACGCGTTGACTGAAGAAAGAGAACGATGTTGGATGACCCCTGACATGACTAAAACAGGAGCCGCGCCGGGCCATTGAGGATCGCCATCTCTAGCGGACACACTTCTTCGATACCTTATCTATTACTTATGTGATTCGATTTGGGTGCACCCCTTGATTTGGAAGTGTTGTTTCGCGGTGTTGGGGTGGTAGCTGCTATGCCCAACATCAGTCCGGATCAGGCAACTACTAGTATCCTAGTTGGTATCGCCTCATGTACCTTGTCATACTAATTATCCTATCGCGACAACTACGATTTTGATTTGTACCTTTAGTATATGGATTGCCCTCTGGTGACTTCCGGTTTTGGGGAAACTACGGTCTTGTATATGCTTTTGGGAATAAACAGGTTAAGAGGTGTATGGGCCCTGCTTAACCCTATTTTGATATCTTACTTTATGGATTAGACATTATCTATTTAGCGTATTCTGTAGATAGTTTATCGATCCCTTAATGATGTTTATATTCACCTTTGAATTATGGACTTTATTATATGCATTTGATTATCCTGTATAAGATTTTGAGTCCTGACTCGAGTGTTTCTTTTGCATATGCTCGGGTCAGTCTGAAGCTACTCCGTTGCTGGTCAAGGTTGGTCGAAGATGCTGAAGGCTTAGCTTTTATCTATATCATTTTATTTTCAGTATTTGAAGTACTTATGTATTGGACATCTTGTATCTCTTTCAGTCGCTTTATGTTGAGACATTGTTGTATTCTCTGTAGTAGCTTCATGAACTACTATTATGACGATGTATTTTCCGCTGCATTATTCTGTGACTGTTCTGAGTCTGTGATGTTGTATTGATTCTCATTTACATTTATGTACTTATAATCCCATAATGTTCTGTGTTTTGTATTATTTAAGTTGACAAGTGTGGATTTTTGTCAATTTAAATGGTCCAAATATACGGGATGTTACACTTAAAAATGAGATTTTGGTTGTAAAGAAAAACGATGATGCAAAGAGAGAAAATTTTATTAATAGATGTACCATGCTTCTAGAAGAAAACACATCACTTAAATCCAAAGTTCAAACTCTTGAAACAATCATTAGTAAATTCTCTAAAGGTAAACAATCATTAAATATGCTCTAGGAAATCAACCATACGCAAACAATAGAAAATGACTTGGGTTTGGTAAATCACAACACAATAAGGAAAATAGGACCGATAATGCCCGTTGTAGAAGTGTATTTCCAAAATGTATAAGTTGTTGTAAACTTAGACATAGTTTTGATAAATGTTGGTGTAGGAAAAAATGCAAAAATGTTTGAAAAATTTGGCCTCCTAAAGGCTCTTTTGATAATTTTAGATTGCCAAAGTCTTTTACCACAAAAAATAATAGACCTATGAAGTTTTCTAGGTCATCGTTTTCTTTCTATATGTAGGTGTGTTGGTGGGCTAAGGAACAACAAGAACGATATTTGGATTTAGGCTGTTCTAGCCATATGACGGGCAATGAATGAAAGTTCCTTAGCCTAGAAGATTATAGAGGTGGGAGTGTTACTATGGGAGATAATGGTAAATGCAAGATTGTTGGAAAAGGAACAATAGGTAAAAACACTTTTTTTTATTGTTATTCTTTATGTTGAAATTTTACATCATAATCTCATCTCTATAAGCCAACTTTGTGAGAAAGGTATGAGCGTTGTCTTTGATCTTGATATGTGTAAAATCATCGGTAAATCTTCGAGTGAGGTTGTATTTACAGGTCAGAGAAAAGAGAATGTCTACAGTCTATCGTTTGATGATCCAACCCTTTCTAGGTGCTTAGTAGCTAAAGACGAGGAATCCACCTTGTAGCACAGACGGCCAGGACATACTAGCATGGGATATTGGAAAAGCTTGGGAGAAAATAATTAGTCAGAGTATTGCCACATCGAAAATTCAAGAACAATAAAGTGTGCAAAGCTTGTACAAGAGTAAATTTAATAGATCATCTTTTCTTGCCAAAAACACCATGTGTACCTCTAGAGTTCTCAAATTAATTCATATGGATTTTCTTGGGCCTAATGATATCGCTAGTTTAAATGGTAAGAAGTATTGTTGTGTTGGTTGATGATTACTCTAGATTTAATTGGGTTTACTTTCTAGCTAGAATGTTTGAAACTTTTGAATATTTTTAAAAATCTGTAAAACTTGTTCAGAATGAAAAAGGTATTTTAATAACAACTATAAGAAGTGATCACGGTAGAGAACTTGAAAGTTGAGATTATGAAAATCTTTGTGAAGAAAATGGTTTTAAACATGGATTCTCCACACCATGAACACCTTAGAAAAATGAGGTAGTCGAAGGAAAGAATCGTACATTGCAAGAATTAGCTAGATTAATGCTGAGTCAATATAACCTTCCTTTATTCTTTTAGGCAGAGGTAGTTAATACTTCATGTCATGTAATGAATATAATAATGATTAGACAATTATTTAATAAAACTTCTTATGAATTATGATTCAGCAGGAAACCTAACATTGCACACTTTAGGGTATTCAGGTGTCCCTGCTTTATTCTTAATATAGGTGATCATTTATGGAAGTTTGAATCCAAGACAAATGTAGGTGTTTTTATGGGATACTCATCAAGGAGCAAAGCTTATAGAATCTTTAGCAAGTGCTTGGAAATAATCGTGGAACCAATAAATGCAAAGTTTGATGAGTCAGATGTCGATGCAACCATAGAGAATGACAAAATTGATGGTGGAGATGATGGTGCAAATGAGAAAGGTGGTGAAGACAACAATAAGGGTGATTTGTGCACTATTGATCCTTCAAAATCAAGTTTGAAAATTGAATATTTGAAGTTCAGAGGAAGTAGTCTAACAGAATTGGTTGTAGATAATCCAATGGTAGGTACAAAAACACGCTCTTCGTTTAATAGAAATCTTAGTGTTTTGTGTATTCATAGTGGTTTTATTTCTAAAATCGCACCAAAATTTTTTGGTGTTGTGCTTAGCGATGAATTTTGGATAATTGCCATGCAAGATGAACTTAACCAATTTATGAGAAATAACGTTTGGAAATTAGTTCCTAAACCAAATGACTATCCAATTCTAGGAACTTAATGGGTGTTCAAAAATGAACTTAATCAATCCGGGAATGTAATTAGAAACAAAGTCAGATTGGTTGCAAAGGGATATAATCAAATAGTAGGCATTGATTTCGATGAAACATTTGCCCAAATGCTAGGTTAGAAGCCATTAGAATTTTGCTAGCTTTTGCATGTTTTAAAGGTTTTAAACTTAACCAAATGGATGTAAAAAGTGCCTTTCTAAATAGTTATTTGAAAGAAAATTTGTATGTAGAACAACCCCCAGTTTTGAAAGTTATAAATTTCCAAATCATGTGTACGAACTTGAAAAAGCATTATATGGTCTCGAACAAGCTCATTGGGCTTGGTATGAGTGTCTTAATGCATATCTTTTGGAAAATGGATTTAAGAAAGGAAGTGCCAACACTGTTTTGTTTCCATTACATGAGCATGATGACTTTTTGATTGTACAAGTTTATGTTGATGATATCATTTATGGTGCTACTAATGAAAAATTGTGTGAAAAGTTTGCAAAAGCCTTGCAGGATAAGTTTGAAATGAGCTTGGTACGGGAGTTAAAGTATTTCCTAGGATTTCAAGTCAAGCAAAGCAATAAGGGAATTTTCATCTCTCAAACCAAATACGTGAAGGAGCTGTTAAAAAGATTTGGTGTTGAGAACGCAAAGCGACTAGCTTCGAACTCCCTGAGCCCTTCAACCAAGCTTGACAAAGGGGAAAAGGAATTGTAGTTGACCGGAAAAATATCAGGTATAATTGGCTCTCTTCTCTATCTTACTACTTCTAGACCCGATATCATGTTTTTTGTCTTTTTTGTGCACGTTTTCAAGCAAACCCAAAAGAATCTCATTTAAAAGCCACAAAATGAATTTTGAGATATCTCTTTTATGCACAAAAGTTTGGATTGTGGTATCTTTCATGTGATAATTTTGATTTAATTGGTTATTTTGATGCTGATTATGCGAGTTGTCTTGTGGATAGAAAAAGCACTAGTGGAACTTGTTTCATGTTAGGTCATTCATTAGTTTCCTAGTCAAGTCGAAGACAAACCTGTGTTGCATTGTCTACTACTGCAGTAGAATATATCACCTTAGGCAGTTGTTGTGCTCAGACTCCAGGGATGAGACAAACCTTGTTAGATTTCGGCTTCATACTTCAACGTGTTCCCTTATAATGACATAGCAAATGTGCAATTGATCTGTTAAACAATCTTGTTCACCACTCACGTACTAAACATATAGACATAAGACATTATTTCATTCGACATCATATTTCAAAAGAGGACAATTGCATTGAATTCATCTCTGTCGGTTTACAACTTGTTGATATCTTTACAAAACCTCTTTCAGAAGATAGATTTTATGATTACGTCAAGATTCGAGAATTATGGATATAGATTAGTATGAAGTCTATTTTAGTCTTTGTTCATTTTTTCTCTTGCCGCTTATTTTCATTTTTTTTCCATCCTCTAGTTTCTTTTAGGATTTTTTTTCTTCAATCTACAAAAAAAATTAGGATTAGATCTTTTTTAGCCTTCCTAATTTTTTTATCCTTTTTAAATAAAAATTTAAAGATTAGGGAAACATACTCTTAGATTGTCTCAGATTTCTTGCTTTTGGAAAACATGGCTATGACCGAGTTGAACCTATTTTTGCTTATCAAATCTTTTACTAATGATTACATAGTTGTTGGGAAATGAACTGTTGTGCTCTTGAGAAGAAATGATTTACCACAGTCTAAGTTAAGCATGAGTTACTAGCATTCTATTTTGTGTTATTACATATACCACAACATTTTCTTATCTATCACATACTATTGTTCCGTGTTTTTTTATTTTATGCATGTGTAGGTAAGATTAACATTAACTAGAGGAGCGTGGTAAAATTTGATTGGAAAAAATAGCGTGTATCGAGGATAAGTCATGCACACGCTTCATATGAAAATTAAATCGCATATCAAATATTATAAATAAAAAAAATCTAAAATTTAATGGTTAAAGGCCTACGCATGGAAAATGGATATAGTGTGAGCGTAGAGTTACATTATCAAAGGGTATCCGGACTGCGCTGAAAATTCTTTAGCGTCGGTATATATTAACCTATCAAGTAATGCATATCTTCTCTCATCTTAGAGACCTCATGGCAATATATGGTTATAAGTATCTTGATCTCATTTATAATGAGTTAGGGACAAAACTGTCCACACATAAATACTACACTTGGAAAATAAAATAAAACTGCCATAAAATGTGTTTATCGTTGATGACAACATGTCATAGAAATAATAATTTTTTTAAATTACCATCCATTTCCTAAATTGTTGTACGTGCTTGATCAATAATGAGTGCTATAATTCATGTTTGATGTCAAGCTGGAAATATATTATTTGTTTATTATTTACATTTGGGTTATAACTATTTGTTTTCTCTTTGACTTTGTTTACTGTTCACTCATACTTTTGATGAAAACAAAAGGGGAAGGGAGTTTAAAATTTGGTAGTGAAAATTTATTGTCAATATCTAAGATGTGTTCTCTCCTTCTCTCTTTGGTGTTACTAAATTTTGGTCATTTTGTTTAAGTTTATTTTCCTCTTTTCTGATTTAACCTCATATCATTTGACGTGTTTGGAGCATGCTAGAAAAGGAAAATTTGTGTTGGAGAACATCTGAATAGGGAGAGTATGTTTGTAGGGGGAGCATCTATATGAAGGGAGCTTCATTAGAATTCATCAAGTTCCACACACCATTTTCACACACAACAAACACATTGCATTTTATTTGTAAATCTTAACATATGTTTATTATCATCAAAATGGGGAGATAGTAGAAAAGAGCAATCAACGATTTCTGTTTGATGATAATAAGCATTTGTTTTATTTAATGTGTTTATCTAATTTAGTTTATTTACGGTTTTTTATAAAATCATGGTTGTGGAAAAGTTTCCTTTCGGTAAAATAAAATAGTGCATATAGGAAGAAAAGGAAAAAAATTAAAAATCTGAAGCTGGGAATATATCAGTGCGCAACCAGAGGCAGTATATGTGAAGAAAGAGAAATAAATAGAGATTGGAAACAAAGAACTGTATACACAATCAAACAATATATTTTGGAAGATACAACAGAGTATATTTCCCATTATATACTGATTTTATTTTGTACAGAGAGAGACAAACTATCTCACAAATTAAATCCTTCTCCATGTATCCATATATATATATATATATATATATATATATATATTTGTTTCCATATATACACATCCCATCCAAGAGCCTATATAAACACAAATTGCAGTAAAAGAAAAGATTATCTGATTACACAACTAGAATTCCCTCTTTGTTTCTTCTCTCATTATCCATCAAAGCTTGTGCATCAATTTATTTTTCAACGCACGCACTCTCCTATCATCTTCAACACATCAACTTTCATCCCTCAATAACATCCACTCAACCTCAACTAAGCGTGCAAGAGTATCAGCAACTTTCACTTCATCCTAGCCAGCATCACCATTGACTGCACCAGCTCCACGCTTCTGTAATATCAACCAACGCATCTCCATCAACAATCTATACATGAGCAATAACAAGCAATGTGACCAACACCAAACATAACGACCCCACCGCTATACCCATATTATTAAAGAACATTACAAGTAATGTCATCTAATAACACAGATAATACAGCTGGTTAAGGGCGATTGAATGTAAATATATCTTTGAACTAACACCGGTACGTCTTTATTACCTTTTAAGGATTTGAACTGAAAATTTTGACTTGTACAGTATTAATACAATGTAACAAACACACCGATTAAAAATATTCAGAACGGTATATAATATAGATAAGTCAGAATCAGAATCACACATCGTAGCCGAATAATATACATCATATATCATAATAAGATGTGAGTCTACAAAATATCGGTACTGGACCCACATTAATATATATACATTACATTAAAAATACTGTCTCATGTACAAAATGACTACTAAATAATAAACATGACACATCATCCTAAATGTCAACATATACAATAATGAAGTAAATTGAACAGTCAAAATAGTCTACTACATAGCTAACACAAAATCCAAAAGTCAGCGAGTCTCTGTACCTGTAGAGTCTTGACCCGATCTGAGTATTTTAAAAATATATGGATTAGACTATATTTAATACAAAGTGGGATACTGAAATCATAAATATATGATTTAACAATAAAATAAGCCATAATAGAAATATGTCTGAAATCAAATAATCATAATAAAGCATATCACTCAAAATCACCATTTCATAAATCCATATCGTAAATGTATGGCTTAACAATAAAACAAGCCATTACAGAATTATGCCTGAAGCCAAATAATCATAATAAAACATATCAATCAAAATCACCATTTTATAAATCCATATCATGTCTCAAATTGACTATCATAAAAAATAGTGATAACAATTCAAAATCTCCAAATTCACAAAAGAAAGGGATCCTGAATGCAGTGACAAGGTCGCTAACACCTCTCCAAATAGTTTCGTCGGCCCTAACAAAGTCGCTAACACCTCTCTAAGCAGTTTCACCTTGAATGACAAGGTTGCTAACACCTCTATAAGTAGTTTCGTTGGCCATGGTAAGGTCGCTAACACCTCACTAAGTAGTTTCCACTGAGTGATAAGGTCGCTAACACCTCACTAAGCAGTTTCGCCCCGAATGATAAGATTGTTAACAACTCTATAAGCAGTTTCGTCATTCGCTATACAAATCTAAGAACGTATCAACTGTCGGGTCGATGAAAAATGAGTCATCTTCTCTCGAGAATCTATCAGTCTGAAACCCAAACATCCTAAGATAATACAACTCTAAAGTTTAAATTACTTTCGCTATAGTAGCTACTAAAATTTAACTACTATCCCATACCAACAGTGAAGTTATAATATTTACTAAGAGCTAGTAAATTTCAATCAAACTTTATTTAACAAAATATAATAATAAGCGTAAGAATTGTATGAAAAGTCTCATACCAATCCAATAATTCAATCATTTATTAAAATTATTTGTTTCATAGAAAAACACGAAATTCAATAAAATCTCAAAACCATAATAAATAAAACAAAGGAGTATTAAATTAATTTTATATAAACAAAGACATAATTTCCCAAAATCACTTTTAAATTCTTAAATTCATTTTAAGGAAAAGTTGTTTATTTACGAAGGCTTTTGAACACTTTCAAATAAATTTAACTATATTTTATCTTTTGCCTCTAAATCAATTCCAAATTTTAACATACTTATAATAGTAAATTTTAAAAGGTTTTATGAATAAATATTACTCATCTTTAAAAGTTTTAAATAGAGATTTTGAAAAAGGAAATAAATTAATAATATAATATAATTTAACTATATTCTATTAACTAAATTCCAATAAGGATTAAAATAGATACAATACCATCTTGAAAATCTTTTAAAAACATTTAACAATTCAAACAATAAATCCATCAAGAATGCAACTTTTCAAGCCAACAATGCTTTATAAATTGTCATTCAAAGTATGAAATTATTTATCAATCTGAGTTGCTTTCCAGCAAACTCCGATCATACAAACAATGTATGTAATTTCAACCATCAGCCAAACTTAAAATGAACTATATATATACATACATACATACATACATATATATATATATACATATATATATACATATATATCTTAACATGTAACCTTATTTTAACCATTTGATTCAATTTCAGCTATCTATTCAAATCTCATATTTCAAACACAAAAATCAACCAATTCAAACACCAAACTAAATGAGATTATAACATGCAATTGTATTCCAATCATATCATTCAATCACTACCATGCATTAGTGTAATTCATAACTAAAGCAAGGCATATAAAAAAGAATATTACTACTTTAAACATAGGTGTGTAGGTTAACAAAATAACTCACCTAACCAATCGTTGGTTGAAACTTTTTTATTTATGGTGTTGTCGAAAACTTCTGCCTTTAGTTGTTGTCGCAGCAAGCTTTCCAACCTCATGCCTGAGGCCCATCACCAGACGTTGTCGCGAACACCACTGCATCGCCAGTTACCATACGATCTCCAGCCACGACCATCCCCTGATCGCCGCTAGCCAGCAGCCCGGCCTTCACCTCGATGTCCTCCATCGCAAATCCTACTCCACCGCTGCCATGCTCCAAGCGCAGTGTCCAATCCCCAGCTTTAGTCGCCGTCACGACCCTGCTCCATGTGTGCGACCATCGACTTTTGGTCATAAACACAAGATCGTGCAATATTTTTTGAATGTTGAATTTAGGAGTTTATTTTTGGGGATTTAGGTTTACAAACGGGAAAGAGATGGAGGTAAGTGAAATGGGAAGTGAAAATAAAATGGGTTGGGCTAAAAGTGAGGAAGGGACAAATTTTGACTTGAATTTATTTTGTTTTCTCTTTAAATTTACAACTAAGCTTCTTATATAAATAAAATTTGTATTTTACCTTTTTGTTTAAATTTTTAAATCCCTATATATAAATGTGAATAATTCTACCACTGGTTTGTAGATTCATTTCCAATTTAAGTTGATATATTATCCAATTTTCCAAAGTATAACTCAATATTTCCACAACATTCCTAGATTCAATATTTGTCCATCTCTAGTTAATTATTTATTGTATTAATGAAAAGTAAATTTATTTTTCAACTATTTCAATGGTATAAAAATTATTCATACTTTTGAAAATACATTTATATTGGTTAAAACTTATTTTTAACTGATTTAAAATATATCTTCAAAAAGAATTTATTAACTAATTCGATTTATTAAACAAAAATCATTTACTAAATGATCTTAACTCAATAAAATACTATTTTCAAATAATAGTTATTAAAAATCCAATTAGAATATTTTCATTTGAATTAAATTAATTTGTTATTACGGCGTAGAAAGTAGGGATGTAACGGACCTCCCCCTGAAGAAAATTGCGTCCTTGCAATTTCTTATAGGAAGATGTCACACATACTCAAACGTTAACCCTCTTTCGAAATCGCAATCAAATTGAAACTTGCTCAATTTTTTAATCAATATTAGAGCTAATCTTATCGTATGTTATAATTTAAAATAGATGCATTAATTAACTTCTATTTCTTCACATATGAAAAGTTATTGAGAAAAATTTCTAAGTTTTAGAATTTTTGAAAAAATTCGATATAGTCTCCTTTATACGGAGAGCCGTTTGCAATTTCACAAATATAATATATATGATATACATCGACCACACCATCGGAAACACAATATATATTAATATTTCTAACACTTCTATATTTTAAACTGTAAGCGTACTTTTATTTATCATTTAAAGCAAGTTACCTTACTATATTGTGAGCAAAAGCAAGCTAAATTCACCGCATAGTTGCACAAGGCCTTCTAGTGCTTCGGTGCTCAGCTCAAATCAAACGCATAAGCTCATATAGATAAAGTTTTATAACATGGTAGTCATTCAGCTAAATATACACATATAAGCAACTTTCCAATTAGTTTTTTAAGTGCCAAAACACAATCATGTGATGGTTTCAAAGGTAAGTTTGTTGGTTGTTGTATTCCAAATACTTGATATTTGATGAAATCTGCAAATCGATGTTTTAAAAGACTAAAATCACAAAGGTCAATCTTCCTTAATAAGAAAGAATTAATACCAAAATTTTGTTAAGAATACAGACATCGTTATTATTCTAGCTTGTCCAACCGATGTATTATTTACAATAATGTTGGAGGTGGGCAATTAAAGACAGTCAATTACGGACATGGAACTTTTTATTTATTTATTTGGATTATATCACTAGTTTTAACTTAAAATAATTACAAGAGTTCACTAATTCATGTCGGTTCTGTATTTATTCTTGTTTACATACATATAATGCAAGGTCTATTTTGATTAATTGAAATTATACTTTATTTTCGCTCGCTGCTGCATATTGTAGCAGCTGTTCGATAGCAGCCTGCTGTTGCCTTACAGGCAACACTACTACATTTTTATTTTCATAGACAGTGAACAGGATTAAATAGAAAATGTCATAGTTATGAACAAACCATGAAAAACTATTGTAAAATAATGAATTAAACATATTAGACATGAATCTAGGGGTTGATCAGTATGGAACAATTGTACAGTGAATAATATATAAAACATGGTTAATTCCAAATTGCAAACGAGGAAAATATTGAAAACTTCTCTGTATAGGAAAAAGCAATTTAGTAACAAGCCACTTTCAACTATGATTCCATTATAGAAATACATTGTCCAAAAATCTTAATTTTAATTTTTTAAGAATAAAAATATAAAATCCTTCTTTCCAAACTTAAATTTAAAATCCATTATTTACTATAACTTTCAATTATTATATCATTTAAAAGTTGTAAAAATGTTTTTATAAACTTTGACTTATAGATTTCAATACATGTTTAAAGTATACGCTTGCTTTTATTCTTTGGAACCAAATGTTTTTCAAAACAAAAATACAACTGAAACTTCAAAACATTTAAAAAATAGTTCAAAACCTTAAACCATGATTTCCAAAGAGTTTAAATATGTTTTTAATGAGTAAACTTAGCTTAATATCGTCGAAACAATTCAAGGCAAGCTAAAGAAATGATGAACATCAAAAAGGTCAAAATTTATATTTTAATCTGTCAAACTTGCTTGAATTATTATATTCGATCATTTAGAACCTTTGCTAACAATATAAATTCCTTCTCAAAATCTTTAAATCGATATTGAATTTATCACTTTTTCATTAACTTCAAAATAACTGAAATTCATTCTTTATAAAACCTTTTGAGTTATAGAACTCGTCAATTTCTTTTTGAAGAATTTAAATATAAAATTCTCCATTTTAATTCAAAATAATCTAAGTGCTTATCTTTAATAAAAATTCTATCAAAAAGAATTTAAATACATATCGCCTTTCTATATATGTATGTATATATATATGATTTATCCAAATCATTCGACTACTTTTAAAAAAATCAAATTCAATCATTTAAAAACATAGATTTTGTCTCAAAACATTTTTATATGATATACTACATTTTCAAAAAAATAAACAAGTATTTATATCAATATTTTCTTCATTTGAAAATATTCACATACTTAAAAAAACCTCCTTTTTTATTTAAATTCAAATAATCTAAAAATACTTTGAAGATTTCCACTCTTGATATTTTAAAATATCATATATAAGAAATTCAAAACTCGAAGATTTTAAATGAATTTTCCAAACCATAGCTTGTTTACTATAAACTAATTATAACATATATTTTTGTTTACATTAAAATCAATTCCTTTTCTTAATATCATTTTAGGTTATAATTCATATTCTAGTGTGTTTGTGGAGTGTGATATATAGGTTTCAAATCATTTGAAAAATGCAAAACAAGTAATGGCAGGGAAAAAAAAATAAAGCCTGGACAAGTTTCTGAAATAAAAAATAGTGCATATAATATTTTTAAAACTATTCAAAGCTTTTTAAAAGATGTTCAACCATGATTTTAAGAGATGTTTGCTTAATTTTGAAGTGTCTTGGTAACTTAAACATCTCAATCATGCCAAGAAATTAAAAGAAATTCAAATGCAAGTAAAATGACAAGGTTTTGGAATCAAAATACTTCAAATTTCAAACATAATAAACTTCACAAAATATTATTTATAATACTACTAAAATCATTTTGTGTGTCTGTATATTTTCCAAACATTGTATTTATTATCATATTTTTTCCATGCCTTGTATTATTGTCAAAATGTCGTTTTCTTTTCCAAAACTTATTATTATTTTCAAACAATTGTGTGGAGATGCCACGTTCTGGTATTTAAGAATCCCTACTGATAACGTTGGCCAAACGCATCAACCAGAATTCTTAAAATACTTAATAGACAAATTAACATAAATTATACCATTAAAATTCTTTTCAACCGCTTTAAAAAATAATATTCATACTTTCTCAAAATCTTTTGCTTGCTTACTTAAAAATATTTACTTATGATGTTACATGTATACACTGTAATGTTAACCCGCCTTTTGGGAAGGTGGCATACAGGCGGATTTAACCCAATTGACTGCACAGTGATCGAAGTTGGATTGTCACGGACTTGGTTCAAACAAATAGATGGACGATCAATCACGGATAATAAACATGATTACGAGGCCCGAATATAGCACAGTCGATGGACAAACAACACAGGATACTTGAGTATGGGTTTTTGGCAAAGGTCGAGCTGCTTCAGGATCACAACGGGTTTACTTCGGGTTTTCAGGAGGATTGCTTCGAGTCAAAGAGGTGTTTGCTTTGGGTCACGATAGGGCATTCTTTGAAGGGGATGGCATTGGACCTCCTTGGATCAGCATTGTCTTGCTTTGGGTCATCTCAGCATTTACTTCGAGTCACTGGAGGGGTTACTTTGGGTTAAAGTCATGGATCGATCCATATCCATATGATCCACCTCAATTTCATATCCATCTGCCCACAAGCATCAATTCGTATCCGTCCATCAAGACCCTTTGGTTCGTATCCATCAAACAATAGCATCTCTTGGAATGATCCGAGTTCATTTTCTCAACAACCGTCTGTTTCATATCGATCCCATTTCTGTATATTTCATATCGATCAGTCAAATGATCGATACAAACCAATCATCAAACGATCGATACGAACCAATGAGCAAACGATCGATACGAACCAAAGACCAGGCATCGATATGAAGACAAGGTCCAGGCATCGATATGAAGGGAACAACCTAGGATCGATACGAAGGAAGTAGTATAACCAAAGGAAGTGGTCTACAAGCATGAAACATGGATCTCCACGGAATTCTCGCTCCACGTCATCGCTGCAAAACTGATCGATACGCAGCCTATCGATACGAAGGAGCATCGATACGAAGGCATCGATACGCAGCCATCAGCCTACCTGCAAAATCAATCTTGGATCGATCATAACTCAAACACTATAAGTCCAAATGCTATCAAATTTTCACTGAAGCTTACTTATCCATTAAAGAACCACCATGATTGATCGCACCTTCATTGGACCAAATCTTGATCTATACGAAGAGAGTAGGGATCGATCAGGATCAATCCCAAACAACCCTAGATCGATTTGATGGGCTGTGAGAAGAAGTATTCCGAGCTTTGAGGGAGATATTTCCAGATCTACACCTATAAATAGCACCCTTACACCTAAGAAAAAGGACTTTTGGCTCTTCTATGCCGTTACTCTACTAAAACTCCATTGTAACTTAAGTGCTATTTATTGTACTTTTGTAAATCAATTGGGAATCATCAATAAACAACAAAATCTTCAAAGTGGACGTAGGCTACAACGCCGAACCACTATAAATCTCATCTTTTTACTGCTTTCTTGTTAATTTTTATTGTTCTTCATATTTATATCCTCTTCACATATTCTATCTGTAATTTGCGGCTATGAATTGGTGCTTTCATCTGCAATTGGGCGTTTGTGACCAATTTTGGCGTAAACATGTAATGACCCAGAATTTTCAATCATTTGAAATTGGAATATTTAATTAATTTTAAATACTGAAAAGTTAATTTTATAGATTAAATAACTTGAATTTCAAAAATAGTGATTTATTGGATAATTTAGTTGTTGAATTTAATAATTAAAAATCATTTAAATAATTGAATATTGGGTTTTAAGCTGGATAAAAACGATTTAAAGGCTTATTTAATTTCTATTAATGAGAATGAAGGTAGTAAAACTTTTAAATGGGATTTAAAACTGATTAACTCGATTTTGAAAATAACTCGTTTTAATTAACGAGTGAAAATAGCCTTCCAGGGCACTATCTCGGATTTCGACGAAACCAGTGTCATTGGGTCCGTAATAATGAATTATAATATGCCATCAAATTTCGTAGTAATCAGACGTATCATTTGGTCATACGGGATAAAAACGCGTTGAAATTAATATTGGAAATTTAATATAATAATTGGGTTCAAAAAGCTATTTTCTCCATACGATCAAATTAGGTCTTGAAACAAGTTCCGTTGCATTTGGAATAGGGGTATAACATATAGAACGCCAGGCGGCGCGCCTCGATTGGAGTCCGTAATTTTATAGTTAGATATTTTGAATTTAAATAATAATATATTTTATTCGATTTAACTATACACTGCCTTCACCTTTCCTATCAGCCCACTTTTAACTGTACAAGCCCATATATCATCACGCGTCTCGCCTGTTATCTCCCGTCCATCTTCTTCTATTTAAAACCATCTCCAGATAAAAAGAAAAGAAAACGGGACTTCAAAAATAAAAATATAAATCTATACTCGACCGAAAATCCTCCTTTTCGATTCGTTGAACTCGTATGATGTTTATCTACGACCTAACCCTTCTTTGTGCATACAATCATATTTGAGCTGGCTCAAGTTGGAGGAGATAGACCTAGGGCTTGATCTAGTTGGATTTTTAGGCGGTTTTAGGCGAATCGGGGCATGGAATCGAGTTTGTCGTTGGAAGAGGGTGCTCGGGACAAGTTTTGGGTTGTGCGGTTTCGATTTGGGGGTCGCTACTTATAGGGCAGCGACGTGAAAACCATCAGGTCGTGATGGTGTTAGCGTGCTCGGGTGATGAGTGGTGGTGATGAGCTTGACGAGGAGGAGGAGAGAAAGTCGATGGCATCGCCGGAATTTGCAATCGAGGCCCGGAGCTTGGTGCTAGTAGGGAATGTGCATAGGGAGATAAGTTGATTTGGGGAAGAAAAGGAGGAAGGGTGATGTTGTAATATAGTGGAACTTGTAATTGTTTATTTATTATAATTTTAAAAATATTGATAACTTATAAAATTTGTAACTCCTGCATACGATGTCCGATTGGAACGAAACCTTTTGCGTTGCGCTCGTGACGATGAATGCTTCGCAATGGAACTGGTTTGGTCAGAATTGGAGACAATTGAATTTTGGGCTAAAATCAAACGTCGTCCGGTTTTAGTTCCAAACCGGAATGCTTCGGCGACAGTAGAAATTTTGGTGAGTTCAACTCACCTTTTTTAATAACTAGTAAGATATATAGTTGATAAAATCTGTTGGTTGACTATTTGGATGAATTATTATATATATTAGTTGGTTTGGATATATTCCCGACTAATGGAGCGAATGGGACCCTATTACGTTCCCGTATAAGAGCGGATGACCCTTTGTATACGAATCCCGCCTCGAAGCGGTTGATTTATATTTTATGATTATCCAACATTTGTGATGCAGGGGAAAACAGGTTGGAGGGATCCAATGGGATTCCTCGCTATTATTGAATTATATTGCTTCAATAATATTTCCTGTATATGGATTATTGGTTAATAAATATGATTGTGGTTGCTGTAGTTATTACATCGTTATCTATTTGAAAATAAAACCCAGTAGCGATAAGAAAATCAATATCAATATTTGTTAAGTGTTGGGTGGCTATTGGCCTCAAATTAGTATTTTAAAATACTATAAATTGCCGTTAAGTAGAAATTGGTTTTAAAAGACAAGAAATGATTTTTAAATCCGAAATCGGGTTTCGGGAATATTTTGTTCTAAGGATTTATTTATTTAATTTTAATAACATTATTTTTAGGTTATTCAATTATATTAATGTTGTTTATAGTTATTTTATTATAGTAATATTGTTTTAAAATGTTAATTTAAACTAATATTGTTTAAAAAGTATTTAATTATATCAATATGGTTTTAAAGTTAATTATCTATAGTAATATGGATTTAGAGAATTATCAAAGTGTGATAAGGTTAATTATGGTTTGGATTTAATATTAAGGATTATTAATAAGGATTTAAAATAAATAAATTATTATTATTTATGAAAATGGTAAAGATTAATTATTATTGTTCTTAAACAATATTTTAAAGTTATTAATTATCATTTTTGAGATGTTTTAAAATTTATAAATTTTTATGTTAATAATCATTATTATATAATGGTGTTTGAAGTAAAATATTTTAAATTATATATAATTATTTCTGAGACCCCGAAAATATATTTGAAAGACTTAGATTTTATAAAGGAGTTATAAAACGGGTTTGAAGAATTAAGGAAAGGTTATTTGAAAGGTGAAGAGTTTATAAATGATTAGATATTTATAAACGAATTTCAGAAACAAGTTTATTGATTTATAAAAGAAGTTTATAAATGGGGTATGGATTCATAAAGGGTTTATAAGTGATTTTTGAAATGTATAAGAAGCTTATAAGGGATGGAATTTTTATAAAGGGATTATAAATGGTTTTAGAGGTTTATAAAATGATTTGTAAATGGTTTAGGAGAATCGAATAAAAGAAAACTTTCTAAATTTTGTGGATATACGTATACCGTTGAGATAAGTGTATGGATATTTCTAAGTATTGAAATATAGAGATTTGCGAGTATATCTTTGTAATTTACAAGTAATTTATGAACTGGGTTTTATTTATGAAGGATTTATTAAAAAGAGGCCGGTGGCCGCTATATGCTTAACCCATGTTGTTTTCACCTATGGAATAAATCTTTGTGTGAATGTTTTTTTATTTGATAGTTCAATAACCGACTATCAAATCTTGGCCTAAATATGCAATCCTTCTTAATTTTGGTGGTACGGAAATATTCCCTACTTAACATCGAAGGATTTTAATTCTGGAAATATCTAGGGGAAACACGGGAATTATATGGTACAATTACCATTGGTGGTGCTATACGTTTAAACTCATTTCATTCTTCTAAGACGAATGGTACGGAGATCCGTCCACTTAAACGGTTAGAGGGTGATCCCCGCTCTTATGTATTATCTGATTATTTCCTAAAGAACCGGTATTGAGCATTCCGGAAAATCGGCGTTTGATTTTGTGGAGCACCCAGAAAACGGAAGAGTGTACTCGTTAGAGATGACTCGAACCCGTAAACACTCCGGAAACCATATACGGTTCTATGGAGGAGATTCATGATATTTTGACATGTTGGAATCCAAGTGTGTCCCGAGACCCGTTGGGGTATGGGAATCCGAGTGTGATTCCAAGATCTAATTGAGACGTAGGAATCTATGTGTGATTCCAAGACCAGTTGGGGTATTGGAATCCATGTGGGATTCCATGATCTATTTGATGGCGGTGCCTAAGCTGGAATGTCGGACGTAGCCTCATCAGTGGGAATGACTAAAACCAGAGATATGAGGCATGACCAGTAGGGTTGGCAAACCCATAGGGTGTAGTCGGCTCCTCCTAGATGTCACTTACAGTTGTTATGCATGCATGAGGCGATGAACTCGGTCTTAGCAAGACTAGTCATGTTTTTCCTATGGTACATCACTAAGGATGCCTCTAATCCATGTGCAGGAGGACCATTCCTTGAAGTACTGAGGGCACCTCCGTGGAAATCCTACACAATCAGCGAACGCGCCTTATCGATTTTTGATTATATACATAGTACTGTTGTGTTGTACACTCACAAGCATCACAACTACTTAATTATTATTATTTTTGCCTTTAGACATTACTATAATATCAATGGATTTTCTATAGAAAATGTTTTGGTTATCGTAAGGTAAAAACCCGTCTATGCTTATGTACGCGTGGTCTTACGAGGTACCTTTTGATTTCAAGGATTTTTATATAGCTTTAACATTCAGTTGGGTGTGTTTTCTCACGCTGGTTTTCCAAACTAGCTCGGGTGTTATTTATTATAATGCTCGGGTCATACCGAGCATATTACAGATTAGTTTGGATGCTTGGAGCTTCAGGAGACAAGTTGAAGGCTTAGAGACGTATTCACATAGATGGTTATTTTCCATGGTATTCATTATTGTGTTTATCAGCAATTGTGAGGACAGGTTGTAATAACTATCGAGGCTGAAATAGGTTAGTATACTCTGATTGATGTTTGTATGTACACACATTACAGTTTTGTTTTTGTGTAAAGATTTATGGTATATTATAGATTATTTGTTCCGTTGTGAAATTCTATGCTGTTTAGTTTTCTTCTTATCTTCTTCCTTCTTTCTTTTACCCTAACAATCGGGCCTTCCGGCATTCGATTGCTCGACATATGACACAATGGACGTATTAGTGTCGATTTTCGAGGGTCGAAAGCCCAGTTCGTTGCATACACATTCATTTATCAACCATGTGGAGTCAAAACAATACATTACACCACATTTAATTTTTCACAGCGGCAAGCGACCATTCAATTTTTATTTTTTTATATCTTATTTTATTTATTAAGTATATTTTCCAATTTCAAATTTAATTGGATATATCTAGTCTATCATTCTATATATTATGACTATTAATTACTTAAACATTTTTATTATCCACCGGTAGTTTTATCTTAGAGAAACTATTGGCTTTTATTAATAATTGATTTTGTCTAGATTCAAACGAGTTTATAAATTTTTTGGATGATAATTTCTTATTCAATTCCATACATACATTAAGCAACCATTAAATTTTTTCCTTAGTATTTAATATACATATGGATTCATGTTCTATTTTTATAAAAGAAACAAACTTCCAATATCCCTCGCAATAGCTACACCAACGAAGACACCGTAAGGTCTTATTATTAATATCGAGTAGGTTTTAAATTCTCAAGTGTTGATTCCCACTCAATACTAATTTTAAATAAAGACTTACATTTTCAATGCAATCAATCATTCATCAATAATAAAATTAAATAACTAATTAATGTGTTCACCAGAAAGCAATCCATCCGCTTCCACTACGCAGCTTTGATCATTAATGGATCAGGACATAACAATATTCGATTCTAAGCCATCTATGGTCTCATTTATACTATCCATTAAACCTCACACTTTAAATAAGTGAGTTCCTACTTTAGAATCATTTCCATAACAATAATTGGTATAGAAATTCAATAACTTTACAAATACGTCCCGATGATTATTCCTGGTAATCATTTAAATTTTTATCCTAAATAGACATATAAATTCTAAATGTACCCCGCACGCCCAAGCGATGGACTCTAGGTCATCTAGGTCTAAGTCTTGACTTTGTGTCAATTATATTCTATAACATTCTAAACTCAGCTCTGATACCAAGATGTAACGACCCCACCGCTATATCCATATTACTAAAAAACATTATAAGAACTATCATCTAATAATAGGGAGAATACGATAGGGTAAGGGCGATCAAATGTGAATACAACTTTGCATTAACGCTGATACGTCTTTATTACCTTTTGAGCATTTGAACTGAAAATTTTAACGTATACAGTATTAATACAAAGTAATAAACAGACCGATTAAAAATATTCATAATAGTATATAATATATGTTTGCGCCAAAAATGATCACAAACCCCAAATGTCATGAAAGCACCAGTGTATGAACACAGATCAACAATAAATGATCACCAATCATAGATCTAAGTAATTAGAGGATAAAAAAATGAAGAATGATAAACTTCAAATGGAAAGAAATAGACAGAGACACAAGATTTATAGTGGTTCGGTTATCTTCGGCCTACGTCCACTCCAAAAGTTAATCTTTTATTGACTTTCCTAGCTGGTTACAGCTGATTACAGCGATTTACAATGAAGAAATTCAAGTACAACAGTAGCTTAGTAATGCAAAGGTGTTTCTGGCAGAGTCTGGACGTTAGATAGCCAGAAGATCCCTTTTTCTATAGGCTCTGGGGTGCTATTTATAGGCGCTCCATGCAAATATCTCGCTCAAACTTCGGGAGACTTCTTCTGGCATGTGAGTGGGCCCACGCGATCGATTCCATTAAGTTTCGGCTCGATCCGTGATCGATACGAACGTAATTCATATCGATCAAGATTTTGTCCAATGGAGTCGAAACTTGGCATGAACCTTCTTTGACTTGTAAGTAAGCTCCTGTGAAAATTTCATAGCATTTGGACTTGTGGGTTGCAAGATATGATCGATACGAAATATAACTTCCTTAACGTCGTTCGGTTCGTATCGATCAATTCGTACTGATGCTTATTCGTGTCGATACTAAGCACGTATGCATCGGTGACGTGGCACTATTTTCAAGGCTCGATCCCATTTTCATGTAGAGTTTAATGCTTCTTCCTTCAAACTGCGCACATTTCTAGTTCGCATCCAGGCTTTGTGCTCTTCAGCTTTGTAACTACTTATTCGCATCCATCTGTTTGCATTGGTCCCATCTGTGTCCATCGATTCGTATCCATCAACTACTTCCTTGTTCGTATCGATCAGGCTATTGCCATGGATTGATACGAACAAGACTGATACGAGTTCTGCCTTCGTATCCATTTGAATTGATACAAAACCTTCGATTCGAAGTACACTGCTATGCTCCATCCTGATCGATACGAAATAATCGAGTAGAACAAACCATCGTGCGCCCATCTTTTCAATCCAAGTCCATATTCACCGAGTCGAGACACATCGTCCCCTTCTTTTTGATCGATACGAACAGCGTGTTCGTATCCCTGCCGAATTATTCTCCACGATGGATACGAATGACGTGCTCGTATCCATGCCGATCGATATGAACGACATGTTCACATACATGTCGATTGATGCGAACTCGTATAGATTCGAACGAAAACATCCTTGTGCAAGTATCCATCAATTATTTTGAGCAAATGAACTCCGTTTGACCTGAAATTTAAAACGTAGCCTTTCCTAGCCTCGATCACCAGTCCCAATCGATCCCGCCTTGATTGGAGCTCGGCCAAATTTTGACGACATCGATCATAGCCTTGTTGCCAATCGATCTCCAACCCTGATATCCATCTTTTCCATCCAATTTTTTGATATCCCGGCCTTGACCAAAAGGTGGGATAACATTTGCCCCCCAAAACATGCCTTGTGGTAAGAAGGTGTGTTTTGAATAGTTCCGAATCCGACATCCAAAGTCCATATTCCGTCCATAGCCATACCATCCGATTCATAATCCAATCCATTACCAAGCCATCCCATCCAAGTGCATCGTTCTTGACTGCTCCGAGTCGATATCCAATAACCGAATCCAGGACCTCTCTGGGTCGATATCCAAGTCCTTTGCCATTCATAGCCAATATTCATATCCGTAACCTCCCCGGGTTCTTGCCAAGCGCAATCCACACCTGACGACTGTGGTCCAGTATCCCTGAACGTTGAGTATTTTCCATGGCTTAAGTCCTAAGCCGAATCCTGGTCGCTCTGGACCCTTGTCGAGCATAGTCCATACTTGACGACCTGAAATAGTAACCGATAATATAGGGCTTAAGTCCTAGGCTGAATCCTGGTCGCTCCGGACCCTTGTCGAGCATAGTCCATACTCGACGACCTGAATAAGTCGATTTGCCACACTCGGACAAAGCGACTTACCCCTTGTCAGGTATTATCCATACCAGACGACCATTTACCAAAAGCCAGATAAAAATCCAATCAAAATCCAATCCAAAATCCAAATCAAATTAGAAAACCAAAAATCCACATCCGAAATCAAAACCAATATCCAAACATGGAAACAATCATCCAAACAAAAGTCCAAACCAGAAAACAAACAACATCAGGAGTTCAAACCAAACTCCAAAACCAAGCCAGAAAAGATAAATGTCCAAACCAAAAGAAAAAAAGATTTCACAAACCATAGCGTCGCGATTTATCATCATTCATAGCATGCCTAGGGGCCATCTTCGTCCCCGTACATGAGTAAATGACTTGGTCGTCTGCCAGTAGTTTGCTACTTATTTCATATCATCCCTGTCAATTGATAACCAATCGACCATCATCCCTGGGCCTCGCGCCATCGTTGTTTGAGGTAGGCGGTGGTTGCTCCTATTCCACCGCCGCATTCCGATCCCCGACATATTGTCGCAACTGTCCATTCCTTACATGCTCCTCAATTATGTCCTTTAGATGCATGCAGTTGTTGGTGTCATGTTCGTCCAAATCGTGGAAGAGACAGTGCCTTCCTGATGCCCTTTCACGTTCCGAGGGTTCTCTCCTTGCTGACCTTCGGTAGGGAAGGCGGTTCCGAGTCTCCATGAATATCTGTTCCAACGTCTCGTTTAATCCCGTGTAAGTGGAAAACTTTGGCTCCCTCAACCGCTTCTTAGCTTTTCCTGATTCATCATCCAGCTTCCTTTTTCCCTTATCTTTATCCTTGTCCGAGCCTCCGCTGGATGGCCTTCCATCCTTAGTCGCATTCACCTCATTCAATTTCATATCTGAACACGCATATTCCTGCCGAAGGAATCTCTCAGCTTCGTGAAAGAATTCCCCTAGATCCATTGGTGGGTCCCGTATTAGAGACACTTTGAAATCTGAATTCTCTCTGACTCCTGATACTGCTGCCATTAAAACCATTGATGGATCTGGTCGATCCACCGAAGCAACCGCTGCATTGAACCGAGTTAAGAGAGCTCTGAGCGATTCGTTTATCCTTTGCTTTACCGATGTTAGCGTCATCACGTTCTTCGGCCTTTTGATATAAACCCGAAACTGCTTCAAAAACCTATCCACCAATTCTGTCCATGTCCTAATAGATCCTTCTTCCAGCTGTCTGAACCACGTAGCAGCTATATTTGTTAAGTATAGAGGGAAACATCGGGCCATCACTTCCTCCGATGCCCTCAGCACTTCCATATGTCTTGTGTATCTCATCAAGTGATCAGTAGGATCAGCCTTGCCATTGTACACTTCCAAAGTAGGTAGCTTGAACTCTGGTGGATTCCGAGCAATTCTGATGTCACGAGTAAACGGACTCCTGTTTACTCCTTCTAGATCTCTGTTTGTCAAACCTCTGCGCATAATTCGCCTGATAATCTCAGCCAGTCCAATGTTGTCCGTCAAGGGTTGCCCCCCGAGTCCCCGAGGGAATTCTGGTACATACTCTTCATCCCGCGCTCCTACATTCCTTCCAGCATCTTTTTGTATGGTGTCACCTGGAATTCCTCCATGGATTGGTCCATTATTGCCGGGTGGTGTGCCCCCATGTCTAGATCCATCCAGATTAGCAGTTGCGTGATGATTAGGGGTTGTGTCTTGTTGAGCTGCTCCATTCGACTGCCTGTTTGGTCCTTCCGATTCAGCTCCGTGGACCTGAACTCCTGAATCTCCAGCTGTTCCTGCTTGTCCAAACTGCTTGAGGAGGTTCTACATCATCTCCTCCTGCCTTTTCAGAAACTCTTCATGCATAGCTCCCATCATCATCTCCATCTCGCCTCTGGTGATGAAAGCGGAAGTCTAATTAGCCCCTGATGATGCCTCCTAGCTTCCTTCGTGCTGACTTCTCTCGGCTCTTTGTCTTCTACTTGATTGCCTTGTCATAGCTCTTTAGATCTGAACCCTTAAGCCTTCAAATCCGTACTCGAAATCTGGTATAGCAGGTGCTAGTTGCCCTCAGTGAAAGAACCAAAGTGTTTACGCCAAAAATGGTCACAAACCCCAAATGTCGTGAAAGCACCAGAACACAGATCAACAATAAATGATCACCAATCACAGATCTAAGTAATTAGAGGATAAAAAAATGAAGAATAATAAACTTCAAATGGAAAGAAATAGACAGAGACATAAGATTTATAGTGGTTCGGCTATCTCCGGCCTACGTCCACTCCAAAAGTTAATCGTTTACTGACTTTCCTTGCGGGTTACAGTTGATTACAGCGATTTACAATGAATAAATTCGAGTACAACAGTAGCTTAGTAATGAAAAGGTGTTTCCGGCAGAGTCTGGACGTTAGATAGCCAAAAGATCCCTTTTTCTGTAGGCTCTGGGGTGCTATTTATAGGAGCTCCATGCAAATTTCTTGCTCAAACTTCGGGAGACTTCTTCTGGCCGTGAGTGGGCCCACGCGATCGATCCCATGAAGTTTTGGCTCGATCCGTGATCGATACGAACATAATTCGTATCGATCAAGATTTTGTCCAATGGAGTCGAAACTTGGCATGAACCTTCTTTGACTTGTACGTAAGCTCCTGTGAAAATTTCATAGCATTTGGACTTGTGGGTTGCAAGATACGATCGATATGAAATATAACTTCCTCAACGTCATCCGGTTCGTATCGATCAATTCGGACCGATGCTTATTCGTGTCGATACTAAGCACGTGTGCATCGGTGACGTGGTGCTATTTTCAAGGCTCGATCCCATTTTCATGCCGAGTTAAATGCTTCTTCCTTCAAACCGTGCACATTTCCAGTTTGCATCCTGGCTTCATGCTCTTCGACTTTGTAACTACTTATTCGCATCCATCTGTTTGCATCGGTCCCATCTGTGTCCATCGATTCGTATCCATCAACTGCTTCCTTGTTCGTATCGATCAGGCTATTGCCATGGATCGATACGAACAAGACCGATACGAGTTCTACCTTCGTATCCATTTGAATTGATACGAAACCTTCGATTCGAAGTACACTGCTATGCTCCTTCCTGATCGATACGAAATAATCGAGTAGAACAAACCATCGTGCGCCCATCTTTTCAATCCAAGTCCATATTCACCGAGTCGAGACACATCGTCCCTTTCTTTTTGATCGATACGAACCGCGTGTTTATATCCCTGCCGAATTATTCTCCACGATGGATACGAATGACGTGCTCGTATCCATGCCGGTCGATACGAACGACATGTTCGCATACATGTCGATCGATGCGAACTCGTATCGATTCGAATGAAAACATCCTTATGTAAGTATCCATCAATTATCTTGAGCAAATGAACTCCGTTTGACCTGAAATTTGAAACGCAGCCTTTCCTAGCCTCGATCACCAGTCCCAATCAATCCCGCCTTGATTGGAGCTCGGCTAAATTTTGACGACATCGATCATAGCCTTGTTTCCAATCGATCTCCAACCTTGATATCCATCTTTTCCAGCTAATTTGTTGATATCCCGGCCTTGACCAAAAGGTGGGATAACAATATAGATAAATCAAAATCAGAATCACAGATCGTAGCAGAATAATATACATCATATACCATAATAAGATGTGAGTCTATAAAATATCAGTACTCGACCTACATGAATATATATACACATTACATCAAAAATACTATATCCGGTACAAAATGACTACTAAATAATATACATGACATATCTGTAACATCTCTAACTTTTGATAACATTATTCGGAAAATTTAATTAGACAAATTAAATAGAATAATGATGATAAGGGGATTGAGATTTGAATAAACCATATATAGGGCCGTGCTTATTAACAAAGTAAATGGACTTTAATTGGGTTATTAGCTAATTAAATTACACATGGGTATATTAGTAAAATAGCCACTTCATTATACACGGTTATACACTTCTCATTCTTGTCTATTCACGTTCATTTTTTTCAAAACAAAAATAAATGCAAAAACCCTAAGGAGCTGGCCATTATCAAAGAGGAAAATTACAATCTAAAGCTACGGATCAAAACTAGGAAGGATTAATCAACAATAAATCTAAAATTCCTTATCATACCTAAGGTGAATAATAAATACAATCTCCATTTTATTCTATGATTATATGTTTTAGGATTTATGATTAAATTCATTTTTATGATGGAATGGATGATAATAAGCTTGAACTATATTATGTTTGATTTATTTTAATTCATCCACATATGAATTTGCACGGTTTTGATGCAAAACCGAGTGACTATGATTTTAGAATGCTATGTAATTTTTTTATGTTAAGTAAAACATGATTTTTGAAGATGATTTTTAATTTCCATAATTTTTTGAGCTATATAAAATTTATTATGAATTTCTAAAGGATAATATGATATAATTGGGTTTAAAATTTAATTCGAATATTTTAGGAAGAAATTGGGTCTAAAATTTTAATATGTTTGGTTACATGATAAAATTTAATTTCTGTGATTTTTGGAGATTTTTCCCAATTGATTTACTAGGGAAAATAAATTATTTTAAGAGAAGGACTTTTCTGCAATTGTTGGTTTTGTTATATGGAAGGGCATAAACGTTATATTTCTTTGATTTCGATCTAATTAAATGTGGCAGTTTTTAATTGTAAAGTATTTGAAAATTTTTAAAGTAGCCAATCAAGGAATTATAATAGGCAGGTTAGTTATAAAGTGATTGCCATATTTAGCCATAACCCTACGTCTTTCAGAAAAAGGTGGTTTCGCCTATTTTGGAGGTACCTTTCGACTCCTTTACATCTGCACCAATCCAGTTGAAGCCACTAGAGTTGAAACCAATGCACATGGTATTAATGGTATTGGTATGAAGTGAATTGGTAAGTAGCGGAAGGTAGAGTGTCGAAAGCGATGCTTTCGTTAGGGTCGAAACCAAACTTTGCTTTCAAAAGATAAACGCCTGCCTAGTTTTTAAAGGGGCTTTCGACCAAGTCGATACCCTATAAGGCCGAGACCTTAGTTTGTTTTCAAAAGAAAATTCCTACCTTGTTTTACTTAAAGCTTTCCACATAGTCGAAACTCATACTTTCGAAAGGGACTTTATAAATAGCTTTCGAAAGGGTATCTTTTTCTTTAGATCAGTGTTTTGGAAAGGATTGGTTTTGACCAAGACGAAACCCAGCCGCTAATTTTACTTTCGACTGAATTGAAGCCATTAATGCATTTGAAGGGTTATCTTTGTTTTACCTGAGCTAAGTCAGTTCCTAAATGCTTTCAAAGGGGGTTAAGGGTTTCGAAGTCAATGGAGTCGAAAGGGGTTTCGACTCTATCCTTCAAAGTTTTAATTTAAAGGTTTATGCTTTTGAATAGGTGGTTCCGACACCCTCAACTTTTCCCTACAACAACTTTATAATTGGTTTCGAAAGAGACACTTTCGTACATAACCATTTTGACCCAAATGATGTTTTTAAAGAGTGAATCCAATACTTTCGAAAGGGATACTTTCATTTGTTTCAATGCTATGTTTTAGAGGACGTTTTGATACCATCGAAAGGTATGTTTGGTTTCGAAAGAGATGTTTTAAGAATTCAAACATAAATCCAATCTCAAATTTATAGGAACAACCATGGAATAAGCAAGTAAAAGGTTATGAAATGAAGAATTTTTCATTTATCATAAAGGTTTAGGGGATTAACAAGGATATGTATAGATGATTTAAGGATAATAAACCAGAGGTGTTCATATTATTTTGTTGTTAAGATTACTTTTTCATGTATTTACTCACATTGTAATTAACCCATAACGATATTTTGGGAAAGGGCAGAATAACCAGTTAGGTTGACCCAGAAGTGAATATAACTTAAGAAATGTTAAAACCTTAACTATAGATATTGTTAGGGGCCAATAGGTTCGCAGTACGCCCATGAAACTGTGTATTACAAAAGATATTGGCAGGGGCTAATAGGTTCATAGCCAGCCCATGAAAACTATGATTGATATTGGCAGGGGCCAATAGGTTTATAGTTTGCCCATGAAAACTATATCCGGATTAAGATATTGACAATTAGTCAATATGTTCCTAGTTAGCCCATGAAAACTATATCCGGATTAAGATATTGACAATTAGTTAATATGTTCCTAGTTAGCCCATGAAAACTAAGATGATAGAAAGGATAATAGAAACGATATTGGAGTTACCAATAGGTTCTTAGTGATCCCATGAAAACCATGAAATTAGACAGATAGTCCATAAACATTTAACATGTTAATAGTAACCCTAGAAACTATAATTGAGATAGATAGTCAGAATGAATGTGGATGGGCAACCCAGATTCGATTTACTTGTTATGCGTATCATAATAATATTTTGAAATGGTATGCTTTAACCATTGTGGATGCAGGAGCACAGTATATGGTTTTATAAATGTTTTAGGATACTAGTAAGCGGAAAACCCGTTTCGCTAAGCGGCGTGGTCTTACTAGATATCTAAATGTTTTGAGATGGTAAATTATTGTTCATACCAGGCTTTATTTCTGACTCGAAGTTTTTGTTTTCCCCTTAAACTCTTGGGTACTCAATTGATTTTGAGTGGTTTAGAGTTAAGGTTTCCAGGTGTTCTTTTAGATGAATAAAGCTTCCGAGGACGTGTAGGAGGCAAGCTTGTTATTAGAGTTCTTTTATTTTCGTTGTGTGTTTGATTGTGAAGGCAAATTGTTTTAGTCCCTTATTATATACTCTGATCATCCAAGGGGGCATCTTCATATGTTGTTCTTGGCGTATTTTGTATTAATTATATGTTATCTGAACGTGGTTTGCGTAATGGGATTATGTAATGAACTTGAAATATTTTGAAATGGAATGTGGAATTTGTTTGCTGCTTTAAATTTTTTCCATTTTCATGTGTTTCTGTGTATTAACAAATCTAACACCGCCGTGTTTGGTCGTCGAGGATTAATAACTATGGATGGCTGCAACATCTGTAGCTGTTAATTTTAGGTCTCCAAGTAGGGTGATGTTACAAGTTGGCATCAGAGCATAGGTTTATGATACTTTAAAAGAGACTTAAACCTAAAAGATTTTAACATAATCCAGTGAATCAGATAATAAGATTGGGGTTCGGGTTAACACTATAGTAATGTACCTGTAATTGATATATAGTTATATATAAGCATGTATTCCCCGCTCTCTATAGACCATTCTTTTTCATCTTACTAAGGCTCGTATGAAGATTTACGAGAAAGGAGATATGGAAGCAGAAAACGGAAGAGGAAATCTCGGTGGAGGAAGCACCACAACTAATGGAAATGCTCGACCCACTACACGGAGGAACCCGGGTCGACCGGCTAATGCTAGTAATCAAAATGTTGATGCCAATGTAGGTGCTGGAAATCCACTAGTAGATATGGGGGCGATGTATCAGTTCTTTGTTGGTTTGAAGCAAGCAGGAGATGCTGCTGGTGTTGTTGGAAATGTAGGAGGAGCTAATCATGTGGCTCCAGTTGGGAATAATTATGCATTGCTGAGTAGAGATTACACCAATTTGGGTGGGAACCCATTCTTGGGAACGGAGAGTGCCATAGAGGTTCAGAATTGGCTGTTTCATTGTGAGCATATATTTATTGATTTGGGTCTGAATGATGGGCAAAAGAGAAGGTTAGCCTCTAGACAGTTGCAGGGGTCAGCACTACATTGGTGGATAGTGTCACTACCGGAGTTCCGAAAGAGCAGTTAACTTGGGCTGATTTTAAAATGAGATTTGAGCATAAGTTTGTATCTAAGTTTGCTAGTAAAGAACTGATGAGGAAGTTTATGGATCTAGTTCAAGGAGAGATGTCAGTAATCGAGTATGCTACTAAGTTTGAAGAGCTGTCTCGATATGGATATGCTACTATAGATACTGACATCAAAAGGAATGAGAGGTTCATTCGGGGATTGAGGCCTGAGCTTGCTAGAATGACCATGGCACATGTCCATGATCCTTGTAATATAGTGGTGGAAATGACCATTCGCCATGTGGAGTTACTTGCTGATTTTGCTAAAGAGAGGCCAGTGGAAACTCAGGGTTCTCAAGGTAAAAAGAGGAAGTTCTTTAGAAAGGAGGGAGCTCAGAAGGGAGATACTGCTAAAAAGTCAAAGGCTGAGATAGTTCGCTATAAATGTGACAAGAAGGGTCACTTTGCGAATGAGTGTCGGTCGTGAAATGGGAATAAAACTGCAACCAAGAAGAATGTGAAGTGCTTCAACTATGATCAACTAAGACATTACAAGAATCAGTGTCCAGAGCCATTTAGGGAGGACAAAGGAAAAGTTTTTTGCTATAGGACCAGCTAGGCCTACTGCAGCTGATAAAGGAAAAACTATGATGGAAGGTACGCTTTTGATTCAGAGTATTCCAGTTAGAGTATTTTTTGATACCGGTGCATCACATTCATTTATATCTCAGTATTTGGTTGATAGATTATGTTTAGAACCTACCTACCTTGTTACTTCTTTAAGGGTGGTGAATCCAACAGGAGGGTATGCCACTCTAGGGTTAAGATGTGACTAGTTAGAACTTGATTTGTTAGGACATAAGTTTACATGAAGTTTGTATGTTATTAATTTCGTAGATTTCATGATCATTTTGGGTATGGATTGGCTAGGTAGGTATGAAGCTAGAATATTTTGCCAAGATAGGGAGATATCACTGAGGCACCCTAATAGTCATAACCAAGTGATATTCTCAGTAGAGAATGCTGATCGGAGTGTTAGTGCTTTGCTTAGTGCTATGGAGGTAGGAAATGAGGTAAGTCACATATAGGTAGCAAGAGAGTTTGCAGATGTCTTTGAGCCAGTCACTAGACTACCACCTAAAAGAGATGTTGAGTTTAGGATAGATCTTATGCTCAGAGACGAACCTGTGAGTAGACCACCTAGCAGGATGACACCAACAAAGATGAAGGAATTGAAGATGCAGTTGGTGGATCGTGAAGGAAGGAATTTTATTAGACCAAGCAGTTCGCCTTTGGGAGCATCCGTAGTGTTCGTGAAGAAACCAGATGGGTCGTTGAGGATGTGTATCGACTATCGTAAGTTAAATGAAAGGACAATTAAGAACAAATATCCTTTGCCAAGAATAGATGATCTGTTCGATCAGTTGAGTGGAGCCAGAGTGTTTTCCCAGTTATATTTGGTGACAGGTTCCATCACTTAAGAGTGGCAGAGGACAGTATTCCTTTGACATCATTTCGAACTAGGTATGGTTCATATGAGTGGTTGGTGGTGCCATTTGGATTAACGAATGCACCTGCTTTCTTTGTGGATTTGATGAACCGAGTTTTCCAAGAATATTTTGATAGGTTCGTACTGGTGTTTATAGTTGACATACTAGTCTACTCTAAGGATGAGAGAGAGCATGAAGTTCATCTCAGAGTGGTACTTGAGATGCTAAGGGAGAATCAGCCGAAAGCGAAGTTTTCCAAGTGCCATTTTTGGAAGAAAGTGATTAAAATTCTTAGTCATGTGGTTTCAGAGAAAGGATTGTCGGTCGATCCAGATAAGATCGAAGCCATGAATAATTAGAAGAGACCAGAGACGGTGACTAAGATCAGGAGTTTTCTTGGAATTGCTGGCTACTACCGGAGATTCATTAAGGATTTTTCATGGATAGCAGCACTCTTAACTAAGCTAACCAGGAAGGAGGTGAAATTTGTCTGGTCCGATAAATACGAGGATGCATTCCCTAAGTTAAAGCATTTGTTAACCAATGCACCCGTGTTAGTAGTTCCAGACGAAAACCAAGGGTTGGTGGTTTATACTAATGCATGCGGCACTAGATTGGGAGCAGTATTGATGCAAAACGGTAAAGTTATTGCCTATGCTTTGCGACAGTTTAGACCGCATGAAGTTAAATATCCTACTCATGATTTGGAGTTGGCAGTTGTGATCTTCGCTTTGAAGATTTGAAGACATTATCTCTTAGGGGACAGGTTTGAGTTTTATATCGATCATAAGTCTTTACTGTGTTTATTCTCTCAGAAGGAGTTGAATATGAGGCAGCAGAGATGGCTGGAGTTTTTAGCTGCATATGATTTTGGTATAGAGTATACACCAGAAAAAGGTAATAAGGTAGCAGATGCTCTTAGCAGAAAACATCAGAATGTAGTGTTAGCTATGTTGGCAGAGTGGAAAGATTTAGAAGCTTTAGTCAGTTGTGATGTGCAGTTAAGATCGACTGCTGGTTCTAATAAGAGTTCTGCCAGGTTGTCTTGTTTAGAAGTTCGACCAGTATTGATTGAGAGAATTACTTTTAAGCAGAAGGAGGATCCACTGTTGGCTGAGAGAATCAGTAGGCTTGAGGATGGAACTGAGATCGATGATCTAAAGAATTTTAGCCTCAACCAAAGAGGATTGTTGAGAATGAAGGGACGATTGCGTGTTCCGAATATTGAGGACTTGAGGAAAGAAGTTCTTAGAGAATGTAATCGGTCCAAGTTTATGATTCATCCTGGAGGGACCAAGATGTATCAGGATATGAAGAGGAGCTTCCAATGGGAAGGTATGAAGAGGGATGTTGGCTTGTGGGTTAGGCGGCCTTTAGAGATTCTAGTTTGGAAATGGGATTCGATATCCATGGATTTTGCCAAGGCCAAATATGGGTAATGGGAGTATATGGGTTATAGTGGACAGATTGACCAAAAGTGCCCATTTCATTCCAGTTAAGTCAACCAGAACGACACCAGTTTTAGCTAAGTTATTTCTAAAGAACATAGTTAGACTGCATGCAGTTCCTAGTAGTATAGTTAGTGACAGAGATGCTTTGTTCACTAGTGAATTCTGTAAGAGTCTACATGAAGTGATGGGTAACAAGCTTAATACGAGTACTCCATATCACCCTTAGACAGATGGGCAGATAGAGAGAGTCAATAAGGTACTCGAAGGTCTATTGAGAGCTTGTGTATTAGATTTTGGTGGATCTTGGGAGGATCACATACATTTGGTTGAGTTTTCCTATAATAATAGTTATCAGACTAGTATAGGAATGGCGCCGTTCGAAGCTTTGTATGGAAGACCATGAAAATCACCAACATGTTGGTTGGAGACTGGAGAAAGATTTGTCTTAGGTCCAGACTTGGTTAGAGAGGCGTCAGAATAGTTAATCCAAGGAAGGATGAAAGATGCTCGGTCCAGATAAAAGAGTTATGCTGATAAGAGGCGTAAAGCCCTAGAATTCTCAGTTGGAGATAAGGTTTTCATTAAGGTATCACCTATGAAGGGTGTGGTGCGATTTGGAAAGTCAGGGAAGTTAGTCCCGAGATATGTTGGTCAATTCCAAATTATAGAGAGGATTGGAAAGCTTGCATACAGAGTAGAGTTGTCGAGCAGTGTGGCAGGTGTCCATAACGTAATTCATGTGTCTTATCTTCGCAAGTATGTGCATGGTCCAGAGACTTCTATTCCTCCGATAGGGTTGGATGACTTGGTGGTAGAGCCTAATTTGACTTTTGTTAGACAACCAATTCGGGTTGTAGCTAGAGATGAGAAAAGATTAAGGAACAAGACAGTCAGGTTGTTGAAAGTTCAATGGAGCGACAACGAGTAGGACTATACTTGAGAGATAGAGGACATGATTAGAGATACTTATCCTGATCTACTTTGAGGGTATGTCTATATTAGATTTATATAGATAATTGCTAGTCAGATAGGTAATATGATTGTTATGGTTATTAGGAGCCATTGCAGATGATTACTATGTTTAGTATTTAGTCCTTACTGAATTTAGAGGGCGAAATTCTTTAGGGGAGGAGGCTGTAACATCCCTAATTTTTGATAACATTATTCAAGAAATTTAATTAGATAAATTAAATAGAATAATGATGATAAGTGGATTAAGATTTGAATAAACTATATATAGGGCCGTGCTTATTAACAAAGTAAATAAAATTTAATTGGTTTATTAGATAATTAAATTACACATTGGCATATTAGTAAAATAGCCACTTCATTATACACGGCTATACACTTCTCATTCTTGTCTATTCACGTTCATTTTTCTCAAAACAAAAATAAACGCAAAAACCCTGAGGAGCCGACCATTACCAAAGAGGAAGATTAAAATCTAAAGTTAAGGATCAAAGCTAGGAAGGATTAATCAACAACAAACCTAAAATTCCTTATCATACCTAAGGTGAATAATAATTCCATACCATCTCTATTTTATTCTATGATTATATGTTTTCAGAGTTATGATTAAATTCGTTTTTATGATAATATGGATGATGATACACTTGAACTATATTATGTTTGATTTATTTTAATTCATTCACATATGAATTTGCACAGTTTTGATGCAAAACCAAGAGACTATGATTTTAGAATGCCATGGAAAATTTTTATGTTAAGTAAAACATGATTTTGGAGATGGGTTTTAATTTTCAGAATTTTTTGAGCTATAGAAAATTTATTATGAATTTCTAAAGGGAAATATGATATAATTGGATTTAAAATTTATTTCAAATATTTCAGGAAGAAATTGGGTCTGAAATTTTAATATGTTTGATTACATGGTAAAATTGAATTTCTGTGATTTTTGTATTTTTCCAATTGAATTACTAGGGGAAATAAATTATTTTAAGAGAATGACTTTTCTGTAATTGTTGGTTTTGTTATATGGAAGGGCTTAAACGTTACATTTCTTTGATTTAGATCTACTTAAACGTGGCAATTTTTAATTGTAAATTATTTGAAAAGTTTTAAAGTAGCCAATCAAGGAATTATAACAGGTAGGTTAGTTATAAAGTGATTGCCATATTTAGCCATAATCCTATGTCTTTCAGAAAAAGGTGGTTTCGCCTATTTTGGAGGTACCTTTCGACTCCTTTACATCCACACCAATCCAGTCGAAACCACTAGAGTCGAAACCAATGCACATGGTATTGGTACGAAGTGAATTGGTAAGTAGCAGAAGGTAGGGTGTCGAACGTGATGCTTTCGTTAGGGTCGAAACCCAAGTTTGCTTTCAAAAGATAAATACCTGCCTAGTTTTTAAAGGGGCTTTCGACCAAGTCGATACCCTATAAGGCCAAGTCCTTAGTTTGTTTACAAAAGTAAATTCCTACATTGTTTTATTTAAAGTTCTCGACATAGTCAAAACACATGCTTTCGAAAGGGACTTTATAAATAGCTTTTGAAGGGGTACCTTTTTCTTTAGATCAGTTCTTTCAAAAGGATTGGTTTCGACCAAGACGAAACTCAACCGCTAATTTTACTTTCGACTGAATTGAAGCCATCAATGCATTCGAAGGGTCATTTTTGTTTTACCTAAGCTAAGCCACTTCCTAAATGCTTTCGAAGGTGGTAAGGGATTCGAAGGCAATGGAGTCGAAAAGGGTTTCGACTCTATCTTTCAAAGTTTTAAATTAAAGGTTTATGCTTTCGAATAGGTGGTACCGACACCCTCAACTTTTCCCTAAAACAACTTTATAATTAGTTTCGAAAGAGACACTTTCATACATAACCATTTTGACCCAAATGATGTTTTTAAAGAGTGAACCCAACACTTTCGAAAGGGATACTTTCATTTGTTTCGAAGCTATGTTTTAAAGGACATTTTGATACCATCGAAAGGTATGTTTGGTTTCGAAAGAGATGTTTTAAGAATTCAAACATAAACCCAATCTTAAATTTATAGGAACAACCATGGCATAAGCAAGTAAAAGGTTTTGAAATGAAGAAGTTTTCATTTATCATAAAGGTTAAGGGGATTAACCAGGATATGTATAGATGATTTAAGGATAATAAACCATAGGTGTTGGTATTATATTGTTGTTATGATTATTTTTTCATGTATTTAAGCACATGGAAATTAACCTATGACGATATTTTGGGCAGAATAACCTGTTAGGTTGACCCAGAAGTGAATATAACTTAAGAAATGTTAAAACCTTAACTAAAGATATTGGCAGGGGCCAATAGGTTCGCCGTAAGCCCATGAAAACCGTGTATAACAAAAGGTATTGGCAGGGGCCAATAGGTTCATAGTCGGCCCATGAAAACTATGATTGATATTGGTAGGGGCCAGTAGGTTTATAGTTAGCCCGTAAAAAGTATATCCGGATTAAGATATTGACAGTTAGTCAATAGGTTCCTAGTTAGCCCATGAAAACTAGGATAATAGAAAGGATAATATAAACGATATTGGAGTTACCAATAGGTTCTTAGTGATCCCATGAAAACTATGAAATTGGACAGATAGTCCATAAACATTTAACAGGTTAATAGTTACCCTAGAAACTATAATTGAGACAGATAGTCAGAATGAATGTGGATGGGTAACCCAGATTCGATTTACTTGTTCTGCATATCATCATAATGTTTTGAAATAGTTTGCTTTAACCATTGTGGATGTAGGAGCACAGTATATGGTTTTATAAATGTTTTAGGATACTAGTAAGGGGAAAACCCATTCCGCTAAGTGGCATGGTCTCACTAGATATCTAAATGGTTTGAGATGGTAAATTATTGTTCATACCGGGCTTTATGTCTGAATCGAAGTTTTTGTTTTCCCCTTATACTCTCGGGTACTCAATTGATTTTGAGTAGGTTGAGAGTTAAGGTTTCCAGGTGTTCTTTTAGACAAATAAAGCTTCCAAGGACGTGCAGGAGGCAAGCTTGTTACTAGAGTTCTTTTAGTCCGTTGTGTGTTTGATTGTAAAGGCAAATTGTTTTAGTGCCTTATTATATACTCTGATCATCCAAGGGGGCATCTTCCTATGTCGCTCTTGTCGTATTTTGTATTAATTATACGTTATCTGAATGTGGTCTGCGTACTGGGATTATGTAATGAATTTGAAATATTTTGAAATGGAATGTGGACTTTGTTTGTTGTTCTAATTTTTTTTCCATATTCATGTGTTTCTGTGTATCAATGAATCTAACACCGCCGTGTTTGGTCATCGGTGATTAATAACTATGGATGACTGCAACATCCGTAGCCGTTAGTTTTGGGTCTCCTCGTAGGGGGATGTTACAATATCATCCTAAACGTCAACATATATAATAATGAAGTAAATTTAATAGTCATAATAGTCTACTCCATAACTAACACAAAATCCAAAAGTTAGCGGGTCCATGTATCTGTAGAGTCTCAGCCTGACCAGAGTATTTTAAAAATAAATGGGTCGGGCTATATCTAATAAAAAGGTGAGATACTTATACCATTAATATATGACTTAACAATAAAATAAGCCATAATAGAAATATGTTTAAAACTAAATAATAATAATAAAGCATATCACTCAAAATCACAATTTCATAAATCCATGTCATAAATATATGTCTTAACAATAAAAAAAGGCCATAATAGAAATATGCCTGAAACCAAATAATTATAATAAGGCATATCAGTCAAAACCACCATTTATAAATCCATATCAAGTCTCAAATGGACTATCATCAAAAATATGGTGATAACAATTCAAAATCTCCAAATTCACAAAAGAAAGAGATCCCGAATGCAATGACAAGGTCGCTAACACCTCTCCAAGCAGTTTTGTCGGCCCTGACAAGGTAGCTAACACATCTCTAAGAAGTTTCGTTGGCCATGGCAAGGTCGCTAACACATCTCTAAGAAGTTTCGTTGGCCATGGCAAGGTTGCTAACACCTCACTAAGCAATTTTGCCTTGAATGACAAGGTCGCTAACACCTCACTAAGCAGTTTTGCTCTGAATGACAGGGTTGTTAACACTTCACTAAGTAGTTTCGCCCTAAATGACAAGGTCGCTAACACCTCACTAAGAAGTTTCATCGTTCGCTATACAAATCTAAGAATGTATCGACTCTCAGATCGATGAAAAATAAGTCATCTTCTCTTTGGGATCTATCGGTATGAAATCCAAACACTCTAAGATAATACAACTCTAAAGTGTAAATTACTTTTGCTATAGTAACTACTAAAATTTAACTACTGCCCCATACCAATAGTGAAATTATAGTATTTACTAAGAGCTAGTAAATTCCACTCAAACTCTATTTAACAAATTATAATAATAAGTGAAAGAATTGTATGAAAAGTCCCATACCAATCCAACAATTGAACCGTTTATTAAAATTGTTTATTTCATAGAAAAACATGAAATCCAATAAAATCTCAAATCCATGATAAATAAAATAAAGGAGTTTTAAATTAATTTTATATAAATAAAGATATAATTTTCCAAATCACTTTTAAATCCTTAAATTCATTTTAAGGAAAAGTTGTTTATTTACGAATGCTTTTTAACACTTTCAAAATCATTTAAACCTCTTTTATAACTAAAATCACTTAAAACTGAGATTAGTACTTTCATAAAAGCTTTTATAAAATATTACTATATTTTATCTTTTGCCTCTGAAACATTTTCAAATTTTAATATATTTATAACAGTAAATATAATAAGGTTTTATGAATAAATATTACTCATCTTTAAAAAAATTGAATAGAGATTTTGAAAAAGAAATAAATTAATAATATAATATAATTTAACTATATTCTATTAACTAATTCCAATAAGGACTAAAATAGATGAAATGCCAACTTGAAAATCTTTTAATAACATTTAACAATTCAAACATTAAATCCATCAAGAATTCAACTTTTAATGCCGACAACGCTCTATAAAATGTCATTCAAAATATGAAATTATTTATCAATACGAGTTTCTTTCTGGCAAACTCTGATCATACAAATAATGTATGTAATTTAAGCCATCAACCCTAACTTAAAAGGAACAATATATATATATATATATATATATATATATATATTAACATGTAACCTTGTTTTAACCATTTGATTCAATTTCAACTATTAATTCAAATCCCATATTTCAAACACACAAATCAACCAATTCAAACACCAAACTAAATGAGACTAAAGCATGCAATAGTGTTCCAAATCATATCATTCAATCACTACCACGTATTAATGCGGTTCATAACTAACATAAGTCATATAAAAAGGGATATTACTACTTTAGTTATAGGTGTGTGAGTTAATAGAATAACTCACCTAACCAGTCATTAGTTGAAACTTTTCTACTTATGGCGTTGTCGAAAGCTTCCGCCTTCAGCTGTTGTTGCAGCCAAGCTTTCCAACCTCACATCTAGGGCTAATCACCAGATGGTGCCGTGTACACCACTACATCGCCAGTCACCATACGATCTCCAGCCTCCGCTATGCCTTGATCGCCGCTAGCCAGCAGCCCCGCCTTCACCTCAACGTCCTCCATCACAAACCCTACCCTACCCAATCGTTGCCATGCTCCAAGTACAGCCCCCAATCCCCAGCTTCAGTCATCGTCCCAAGCTTCCTCCGTGTGCGTTACCATTGACTTCGGTCATAAACGCGAGATCGCACATTTTGTTTTGATGTTGATTTTAAGAGTTTATTTTTGGGGATTTAGATTTACAAATGAGAATGGGATGGAGGTAAGTGAATCAGGAAGTGAAAATAAAATAGGCTGGGCTAAAAGTGAGGAAGGGAGAAATTTTGACTCGAATTTATTTTTTTCTCTTTAAATTTTCAACTAAGCTTCTTATATACATAAAAATTGCATTTTCCTTTTTTATTTAAAATTTTAAAATCCGTATATATAAATGTGAATAATTCAACCATTGATTTTGTAGATTCATTTCCAGTTTAAGTTAATCTGCTATCCAATTTTCCAGTATAACTCAATAATTATGCAACTTTCCTTGATTCAATATTTGTCTATCTCTATTTAATTATTCATTGTATTAACGAAAAGTAAATTTATTTTTCAACTATTTCAATAGTATAAAAATTATTCACACTTTTGAAAATACATTTATATTGGTCAAAACCTTTTTTATTTGATTTAAAATGTATCTTCAAAATGAATTTATAACTAGTTCGATTTATTAAACAAAAATCATTTACTAAATGATCCTAACTCAATAAAATATTATTTTTAAATAATAAGTATCAAAAATCCAATTCGAATATTTTTAGTTGAATTAAGATTTATTTGTTATTATGGCGTATAAAGTAGGGTTGTTACACAAAACGTCTTCAGATCCTCCCTATATATCGACGACAAATAAATCTTCATCTAGAAAGCGACATCACAACTCTCGTGTGGGTTGTAGAATTATGGATCTTAAGGCTAAATAAACATTAGAGGGGGATGACTAAAGTTTCTAACTTTTGTAAATCTTTTTAAATTTCTTTCAAGTTTAATGTTAAATCATAGATTTTCAACACATAATTGTATCAACAATCAGACAGATGCTACGAGACACCAAGGATTTTATATTAGTTCAGATTTCTCCTACATCTAGTCCCGTACAACTGCTTGTACAGATTTTTTTTTCAAATGCCAATCTTTAAACATTATGAAGGCAAACCCAATTACAATCTCGATTCTGACACTACAAGACACACCCTGTTGATTTTCTAGGCTAAGGGTACACCCACTTGATTTGGACGGGCTACAAGCACACCTACTCGGATTTTCGCGCTACCAAACACACTAATTGATTTGAACTGCTACAATCACATACAAGCAAACACAAATAGAGTTTAATGGATTTTCCAAAGGTAATTTCTAGAACTTTGGATACCATGGATCCAATAGCCTCTTGGACAGTACTTTAATCTTTGATTTGTGAGAGAGATGTTTCCAAAATATTAAGAGAGTAATATTGAATCAATACACAAAAGTATGAATTTATTCTATTTGGTTTTGAAGAGAATTTTGTATATTTTCAATGGATATTTTGTGAGAGAGAGAAGAGGGAAGAAAACAAGATAATAACTTCTCAAAAATTCGTTTGAAGCCTCCTATATATAGTGTATAAACAGACGTGTCCATTCGCGAAGAGTTACGACGAATAGACACTTCAATTCAAAATCTAAAAAAATAAATTGTAGCATGTATATCGACATACCTAGTATACATATGTCGACATATGTATGTGATTTTTGAAAAAAGCATGCATTTCGACATACATAGTATACATATGTCGACATATGTATGTGATTTTTGAAAAAACTATTTCTTTTTAGAACATTTAAAAATACTACGCTTTGTAAAATGATTTGATATTTTGTAAACTAATTTAAACGTAGTTTATAAACATTTTAAACTTTGGAAAACTTTTATAAAATATTTTTAAATATATTTGAAAATTTATTTTATTAAAAAATATAAAAGATCGAAAAATAAGAGATAGAGTCCAAAGATTGCTATTAGAGACTTTAACAATATTCTATGACTTTATATACTATACTATAGTCTTGAAATCTTCATATCCTAGTCTTTATACTCATGAGTTTTCATGTCCAATCTTTGAGTCTTTACACTGTATAGTCTTCGATTCAATACCTATGTAATATCCTGCACTATATACTACAAGACTTGGCAGAACATTAGTATCTATATTTTATATGAATGTATATTGTTGTTTATTAAGGTTGTTATCATCAAAATCAATAACCGAGGTATTAACAATCTCCCTTTTTTTGATGATGGCAACCATTTATATCCTGTATATATAAAATACGATATAACTCCTCCTGATTTAGATTGCTCCCACTGAATATATGCATATGTATATTTTATATTTTTCTCCTCCTTTGTCATCAACAAAAGTGGGTGAAAAACTAAAAACTTGTAACAGCCCGTATTTTAATGGGCCTAAATTTCGATAAAAATCGGAACCCAACTCCATCAAAGCACAGATGGTTGGACTTGGTACCTGCAAATAAGCATGAGCATTATCAGAGATTGATAGAAATCTAAACTCACAGCGGAAAAGATATTGGGATAAGAATATTGATTATGACTACTTCCTTGGAATTAATGGTATTCCTTTGATAGCAGATTGCCACATTAGCATCGAGCATGAGAGAAAAGAAGACTTCTCCAATAATAAATCACATCCAGCTCCAATGACCTGTTCCTTTAAATCTATCCTGTGGGTTGTAATGAGGAGGGGGTCAGAACAACGTTCTAGTGACTGAAAAATCTATAAACTGTCCATAACATAAATTTATACTGACTGGTTTTCATTTAATTGCTATGTCCATTAAGGTTAGCAATTCTAATCTAACCTTGCATTGCACACACGATTACTTGCTTACCCCTTCCCAAGGTACACAATACCGATGAAGCCTTATCAACCACCCAATACTTCCAAACCCATTGCCACTTAATACTTATAAATATAAAGTGGGCTTGTATCATCACCACAAGATACTTTTAAAGAGAAATAGGCAGACTCTGCTATTTAAGACTTCAATCAAGGTAGACCCCATCATTTAAGACCAATTTGCAAGGTGGTTTTCTAACAATGTTGCCAATGATCGGTGGGTCCTAGCTACAATGGCCTTTAACCACTATTTAAGGCTTTCCACATTTAATGTCCAACTATTACCACATCTATCTCCAATAAAATCGTAGCCATGAGACAGCACCCCAACCTCTTAATACCTTTAAAAGGACTAGGCGGACGTCTAACCATTTAATACCTATATTCTAGGCAGGTCCTTCATCACATAATACCTATTTCCTAGCGGACTCCTCACTGGTCTATCGTTATTAGGGCCTTAGCAATGTGAGAGACAATCCTCAAGCCACTTAATACCTCATTGATAAGGGCTAGGCAGAACCCTTATTATTTAACATCTATTTATAGGTAGGCCTTTGTTATTTAATACCTGACCCCAAGGCGGAGTCCTCACTGGTTATATCCAGCTGACATCGCTTGAAATCTCACTAGGTTGCTTAATACTTCTATTAAGAGAGAGTCGAACTCTTAGATCAGTCACTTAATATCTAAAACCCGCAGCGAACACTTCCTGAGATATCCACTATCAATCTTAATTATAAATATGGAATCTCATTAGGTTACTTCTTTCGGTAGGGAGGCAAACCCTAAAATATCCACATAATACCTTAACACTGAAGTAAACCCTAAACTTTTAGAGACATCCTTATTTATTTGGAATCCAACTAGGTTACTTAATGCTTTCTTTTAGGAGAGAGGGGGACCCTATAGCCTCTTAATACCTTAAACCAGAAGTGAACCCTTATGGAGATATCTCTCACTGCTCCTAGTTCCAAACTTGGACCATTTAATAACTTTAAATTAAGAAAGCAGGTCCAATCTCTTACATCGTTATGAGTCCTAGGATCAGTGATATCTCATATCAGTTGTTAGTGCACCTGACTGCTGCTATTCTCAATGTGAAGGGCAGTATTTTGTCGAGTGACTCTACTGACCTCGCATCACTAACCTACTAAGTCCAATTAACCATCCTAAATCTTTTACTTGTATTATCTTAAGTAGACATTGGACTTAGCATTAGTAATTCCCTTTTTATTTAAGGCAATTAAATTTACCTTAAATACTTATCTACTTATAAATCTTCTTTTAATGCTCATAAATGTCAATTTGTTCATAGAATCCTAACAGACGTTTCCTAAGACATTTATGTATGACTACTAATTTCAAATTAGTAACCTTTTTAAGTATTCCATAGTTAATTCAACTTCGTTATTTATTAGTCCCATTAATCCATTTACCCTATCAAATTATTACAAATCCCATATTTATTACCATTTATTTCCTATTTATAGGAGTTGCAACCTTTTAAATTCCTTTCTCACTAATTAGTTATCCTAAACGTGAATATTATGTGTAAGCGTCGTTATTAACATTTTACTTAATTATTCTAAGCATAGTAAATCATGTACAAATATCTATTTTTATCGAATATATTCTAGTTATATACCTTCTCTAAAATATCCTTTTCCATGTTCAATTGTTGGAATCATATCTAAAAAGATTATACGTTATTATTTCCATAAATTAGTCTAAAACAAAATATTTAGCTTTAAAATATAAAAGATTGTATTTTTTGAAATTACAAGGAATAATCATTTCTTTTTATTACCGAAATAGACAGTGTCAACTACAATGTATTCAGACTCCACATATCTCTTTCTCTTTTTATTTGCATTTATTCCTTGCTAAATCAAATGTTGTATTTGTCCAAATAGGAAAGAAATCAAACTAATTTACAAATATTAAATGGATCTAAATTCCAACAACTCCAAACATAGAAAAGATTACATTCCAACAAGAATAGGATAATAATCCAAATTCATAACATTATTATACAGCCAATTTTCAGATTTGGAATAAATTTTATTCCAATCAATATTCTAAATTCACACTTTTGGGACTGATTTATAAATCAGGTTGTAAACAATTCTAAATCAATTCATAAACAAGAATATGTAGGCGATATTTATTATATTCAAATTATATTCAATTTGTTGCCTACAACTTATATATAATTATTCAGTTAGGCATAAAAACCAAACAAACACCAACGTGGTAATTTTCATATTATAACAATCTATAAAATTTCCCACTCTCCTTTTAATAAGCGATCCAAATCTCCCAATCCGAAGTAGAACCTTTGATTCATCACCAAATTCATTGTAATCAAAGAAATGTGTATAAAAAGGGTAAATTCATATATTAGAATTACAGATCTGAGAAGAGATTTGAGATTGGGAGAGAAAATAGATACAATTATATAAATTACCTCAAATACGCGCATAGTTGATTCTCTTCTCGTTTTTATTAGATTTCTATTCTCCTCCAATTTGTATGAAAATAAATACAAATATCTTATTTTTATAGTTTAGAAAGAAAGTGGAGAAGGATAAACGGCAGAGCTTAGCTACTGCCTCTAGAAAGATATGAGAAGAGAAGGGAGGGTTAGGCCTGAATTTATAGACGTAAGAATCAACCTCCACCATACAATTTAAAATATTAAATCTGCCCCGTTGCTGCCTAGGCTAACCTTAGCCGCCACACAAGGAACGGTCGACCGCCCCTTACCTAGGAGTCGACCGCCCGTGTTCGACCGCCCATGATGATGGATCGACCTGTGTGACCGGGTTAATTTAGATAATTTTTCTTATTTATTTATTTATTTATTTTCATTTCGAATTTGTTTTTTGTTTGTAACTTCTTTGTTTGGACTCCAATTGCAAAACTCCAAACATGAAAGTTGCTTAGAATTTTACCATGAATTGCAATGGTGCAAGTTTCATGGCCAAATTCCATCGTTTGCACAAATTCCTTTTTGGAGTCTAATTTATTAAAGAACCTAACTAATTAAATAACTAACGCCAAATTACGGGGTATTACATTCTCCTCCCTTAAAAAAATTTAGTCCTCGAAATTTCACAAACGACTAAGTCATGGTTTTGGCTCCCAATTATCCTAAACAACCAATGAGTGTACAACCAATTTTCAACCAAAGCTACACGAGTGCACGGTGTATTACTGTATTAGCATACAGAAAATATGTATGCATAATGATTCTAAATTGGATCCTCCTATATGAATTCGTTTCTTTCGAAAACTTTTTTGGAAACATAATGCAAACAACCTATATATATACTGGCAGTTCTATGTGTATGGAGCATTTTGAAAAATCTTTTCACCCAAAATCCCTATACTTCTACAAATAGAAGTATGAAGCAACCAATTTTGGACCCATTTCCTACCATCCAATAATCTAACGCATCGAAAAAACGCTTCCTAAACTTTACTCCTATGCTGGAAAAAAAAATGTAGGAGGAGAATTTAACATTCTTACCACACTATTATTTACCTATTCCCGCAGTACAGTGGAAGTTTCCTCACTGCTCCGGATTTACTTCAAATTTTCCACGTACAAAACGCATATGGAGGCATATTTCAAGCTTTAAAACGGAATTACGTCTGAAAATAGACTCGAGCGTGTCGTCAACAAGGTATGGAAATAGAAATTCCAAAACAATTTTTCCCTTGTTATTGCTTGCATTTATCGCATCGTCGATCATCGCTAAATGCGCAAATTCTAACACTACCTTCCTTCCCTACGCCTAACACGTGGCCTTCAAAATCAAAGATTCCACAAAAACCTTTCCCACTTTTCAAATTTATACGTCAAAATAAGATTCCGAAATATTTAGATGCATATTTTCCTTTGAATAAAATTTTTAAAAAACTCTAAAAATAATTAAGAGTCAAAAACAACTAAAACCTAATTTTTTTTCAAAAGAGAACTTCTCAAATCAATGGGAAACTTTTTAAAATATTTTCCTTCAAAATTTTTGATAAACCAAGCCACAATTTCAGCGTAGTCGGAAGTCGGTTATGCGCTAAACATATAAACCAAATTCTAAAATCTACAACTAACCTTTACCCATAAAAATTGACGTTTCACATAAAGAAAAATGTCAACACATATATTATTCAAAATTATTTAGCTTTTAAGGAAAATGAGCAATGACCTGTGATATCAAAACAACTTTATCATGTCCTTCACTAAAATTTTCCAACTATTCTAAACTTCCAGCCTTATATTGCATTTACTGTTAATCAAGTGTCTTTATGAGATTCCCATATTTATACTGCTTCTTTACTATGCATATATAGGAGTGGCTCGCATGTTTAAAAACAGTAACACGGTAAATAAATAGAAACTCCTAATATCGTATGTGTCTTTTACAAGAGACAACTAACAGTTACAATCCAAATAACCTATAGAAAAAAGACAAATGCTGGAAATAAAAAATACAACAAACCTAAATAAAACACCGCGTACAAACTATGAGAAGGTCTCACTCCATAGTTGGAGCTCGAGTCGTTGCTGCGGCCGCAGAATGATCGTAGCATGTGGGTTATGCACCCAATCTCATGCCCCTAGCGTTGCTACTCCACACTAACCTCTAGGAGCTCTGCCAAAACCTAACAGATAGAACAAGCTCAGGACTCAATTATTCCTCGGTGCCCTGTGCTATTCCCAGTTGTTGGTGCTGCTGCTCTAGTGCTGGTACAGGTGGTGAGGCTAGCGATAAAGGAATATTCATTCTCTTAATTGTGGTCTGGTCGATGGCTGGAGGGACCTTCCTCACTACTGGCTCTCCCCTCAAATTTACATCATAATGCCTAAACACTCGAGTAAGCAAGTGGAAAAATGGAAAGTGAGTCATCGGGGTACCAACTCCTTGATCAACCATATGAAGCATCAAAACACAAGGCTAATCGATGGCTATGCCACCAATTGTAGCATAGGCGGCTCTCCGCACTGAGGTATAGATCTGGTCAAGGATTTCCGTCGTTGGAATGATGTTGTGCTGAATAATGCGCACGACGAGACAGGTAACCAGTCGCAAATTGTCGGTCCTCCATTCACCAATATTTCTCGAAAAGATCCGCTGTAGAATCTCAGGATCAGTCATCTCCATGTCACCCAAATCTACACCTACTGTAGATATCTCCAAAATCCCTGTGAGATCATCATTTTTCATCTCGATCCAAGCTCCCTTTACCACGGACTTAATATAGTCGTTACCATCATCAAAATTTTGCACCATCTATGCATTAAAAAGATGGATGTAGAGCAGGTAATATTCCCGCTCGCATGTCTCGAAGCAGAGGATTGATGCAAATCCTACCACGATGAAAAGCTCTTCCATCCCAAAAGTGGAGAAACCTTTTGCTCATTTCGGTCCAGCCAAGTGGCCTCTTGAGGATAGAGGCCATAATGGTGTGAGGAAAAACCAACAGTGAGAAAAGGTATCTTAGGCTAAGAAATGGTCGGAGGGAGGGAAAATGGTTTATATCTGGTGTGATGGTGGTGCGAGATCTAACATGCAAAACCAGCATGAGGGGGAGGCGAGGCTGCAGCTCCTATGGAAAAACGGCATCATCTTGGGGAGAAACGGAAGAGAGAGGGTGATACTTGAATGAGGAGGAGGATGGAGATTAGGTTCGGCTTGTTGAGGAAGGAGGAACGAAAGAAGGCAACTGGGGAATTTCAAACGTGACTTTTATAGTCCTGTTCTAGGTTCAAGTTGTGCAAAAACTCGTTAACTAGTAGACCTCTATAGGTTTAGCGCTAGGTGGTCAACCGCTAGACGGGCTTTGGGCATTAATTGAACCTAGACACAATTAGGGCCGCATTAAATAATAATAATCATTTCACACCGCTCCTTTGATTTGACATAATTCATAAAACTTCTATTCTCATCACGACAGTGTCAAAGCCTACCGCCACCCCAAACCATGCTCCAACAATTCAAAGTAGTCCCAACAAAACTGCTTCAACCAGCAACAATTCCAAAAACCCGAAAATATTCCAACTGTTATTTCCTGCCTACTTTGCACATAAATTTTTCTTCTAATAGCCGGTGGTACAACAACACTTTAAACTACATATCCCAGTAAAGTTGAATGTTATTCCTATTTTGTCTATACCTTAAAGAGAGAAGATATTAAAAACCTTGATTTTATAAACCGAAAAAATCATTGAGCTAAATATATGCTTCTTTATACTTGTTTCTAAATAATAGAAACTATTTTATACCAAAACTTCCCTTAAAAAACAAACTTATATAATTATTTTAGGGTTTCCAAAAACCTTTTTAAAACACAAATTTCCCAAATTGGAAAACTTTTTCCTTGCCAAAAATAAAAGTCAAGCCTTTACAGATGTATATAAATATTTAAGGATTTTAAAAATTAATCTTTTGTAAACCAAAAATTTATTAACACGATCAACTTAGTGGTATATGTGTTTCTTTGAGAATTAAAATTTTAGAACTTTCCCAAAACAAAATTTCCAAAATAAATCCTTGGGAAAAGAAATCCTTTGAAAACCTTTCCAAAATCTAAGGCATTTCCAAAATATACTTTATAAAAATTCTCTCACGGGTTTTAGAGTAAGGAATTGACATTAATTCTCCAAATAAAAATCCGATTTGCCATCGAAGAGGTGATCAATGAATGCACCCTAGCAAAAACATACTTTCGAACAATAACGATATACAAACTCTAATTTGCCGCCCATCTGGAATAAATGTGTGTCTCCGACTGGAATTCTATCAAAATCCAAAATCACAAAGTAGCTAGAATCTCAACCATCAAGTGAACACCTCCAGTCTCTGGGATTCTGGCGTATGGCATACTCATGCTCTACATCAACAACGCTTTACGCATCGCCAGTACTCCGTGGGGTACTTCGGAGTTGGCGTGAAAATCTTAGCTCTAACATGTTTCCAACCCATAGTTGCTTTTCCCATTCCCTTGGAGTGGAACTACAACTACTTCTATAGTCAGAACTCTTAGAATCTAATGTAAAAATATAATATTACTAGATAGGAAAGTACGAATATGTTCTCTCAATTTATCCTAATCCCTCTGATCTACTAACCAAAGCTCTTATCCCAAATGCAACAACCCATACCTCAATGGGGTTGAATTTCGATAAAAATAGAAAACCAAGTCCATAAAAGCACAGATCATTGGATTTGGTACCTGCAAATAAGCATGAGCATTATCAAAGATTGATAGAAATCTAAACTCACAGTGGAAACAATAATAGTAAAAGAATACCGACTATGACTACTACCTTGAAATTAATGGTATTCCTTTGATAGCAGATTGTCACATCAGCATCGAGCATGAGAGAAAAGAAGACTTCTCTAACAACAAATCACATCCAGCTCCAATGACCTATTCCTCTAAGTCTATCATGTGGGTTGTAATGAGGAGGGGATCAGAACAACGTTCTGGTGATTGGAAAATATATAAACTGTCCATAACATAAATTTATACTGATTGGTTTCCAATTAATTGTTATGACCACTAAGGTTAGCAATTCTAACCTAACCTTGCATTGCATAAACGATTACTTACTTACCCTTTCCTAAGGTACAAAATACTGATGAAGCCTTATCAACCACCCAATACTTCCAAACCCATTGCCACTTAATACTTCTAAATATGAAGTGGGCTCCTATCATCACCATGAAATACTTTTAAAAGGGAAATAGGCAGACTCTGCCATTTAAGACCTCAATCAAGGTAGACCCTATCATTTAAGACCTATTTCCAAGGTGGTTTTCTAACAATGTTGTCAATGGTCGGTGGGTCCTAGCTACAAAGATCTCTAAACACTATTTAAGGCTTCCAATATTTAATATCCAACTATTACTGCATCTATCGCCAATAAAATCGTAGCTATATAAGAGACAATACCCACGCTACTTAATACCTTTAAAAGGACTAAGTGGACTTCTAACCATTTAATACCTATATTCTAGGTATGTCCTTCATCAGTTAATACCTATCCTTAGGCGGACTCCTCACTGGTACTATTGTTATTATAGCCTTAGCAGTGAGAGACTATACCCAAGCCATTTAATACTTCACTAATAAGGACTAGGGGGACCCATGACCTTTTAACACCAATTTATAGGTAGGCCTTTGTCATTTAATACATAATCCCTAGGCGGACTTCTCACTGGTACTATCTAGCTGACATCGCTTAGAATCTCACTAGGTTACTTAATACTTCTTTTTAGTAGAGAGGCGAACCCTTAGATCCGTCACTTAATACCTCAACCCGAAGTGAACACTTCCCGGGATATCCACTTTCACTCTTAATTATAAATATGGAATCTCATAGGTTACTTCTTTCGATAGGGAGGCGGGCCCTAAAATAGCCACTTAATAACTCAACACTAAAGTAATCCATTTTAGAGACATCCTTATTTATTTGGAATCTCACTAGGTTACTTAATACTTCCTTTTAGGAGAGACGCGGACCCTATAGCCACTTAGTACCTCAAACCAAAAGGGAATCCCTATGGAGATATCCCTCACCGCTCTTAATTCCAAACTTGGACCATTTAATACTTTTCAATTAAGAAAGCAGGCCCAATGTCTCACGTCGTTACAGGGTCCTAGGATTCAGATATCTCAAATCAGTAGTAAGTGCACCCGCCTGTTGGTAGCCTCAAAGCGAAGTGCAGTCTTCCGTCGAGTGACTCTACTGACCTCACATCACTAACCTACAAAGTCCAATTAACCATCTTATGTCTTTTACTTATATTATCTTAGTTAGACATTGGACTTAGCTTACTAATTCCTTTTTTATTTAAGGCAGTGGGATTTACTTTAAATACTTATCTACCCATAAATCCCCTTTTAATGCTCATAAATGTAAATTTGTCCATAAAATCCTAACAGACATTTCTTAAGACATTTATGTATGATTACTAGTAACCATTTTAAATATTCCATAGTTATTAATTCAACTTCTTTATTTATCAGTCTCATTAATCCATTTACCCTATCAAATTGTTGCAACTTTCATATTTATTACCATTTATTGGAGTTACAACCTTTTAAATTCCTTTCAAACTAATTAGTTATCCTAAACGTGAATATTACATGTAAGCGTCGTTATTAGCTATTTATTTAATTATTATGAGCACGACAAATTACGTATAAATATCTATTTTTATCGAATATATTCTAGTTATATACCTTCACTAATATATCCTTTTCCATGTTTAATTGTTGGAATCGTATCTTAAAAGATTATCTGCTATTATTTCCATAAATTAGTCCAAAACAAAAGATTTAACTTTAAAATATAAAAGATTATATCATTTGAAATTACAAGGAATAATCATTTCTTTTTATTATTGAAATAAACAGTGCAAAATACAATGAATTCATACTTTACACATCTCTTTCGCCTTTTATTTGCAACTATTCCTTGCTAGATCAAACACTGTATTTTTCGAAAAAGGTAAAGAAATCAAACTAAATTACAAATATTCAATAGATCTAAATTCCAACAACCCCAAACATAGAAAAGTTTATATTCCAATAAGATTAGGGTAATAATCCAAATTCATAACATTATTATACAACCTATTTTAAAATCTGGAATAAATTTCATTCAAATCAATATTTTAAATTCATACTTTTGGGACTGATTTGCAGTTCAGGTTGTAAACAATTCTAAATCAATTCATAAGTAAGAAAATGTAGGATATTTATTATATTCAGATTATATTCAATTTTTTGCCTACAACTCATATATAATTATCCAATTAGGCATAAAAACAAAATAAACACCAATGGGATAATTTTCCTATTATAACAATCTATAAAATTTCCCACTCACCTTTTAAAAGCTTTCCAAATCTCCAGATATAAAGTAGAACTTTTGACGCATCTCCAAATATTTTTTAATCCATGAAATATGTATAAAAAGGGTATATGCATACATAAGAATTATAGATCTGAGAAGAGATTAGGGATTGGAAGAGAAAATAGATACAATTATATAAATTACCTTAAATACGTGCATAGTTGATTCTCTTCTCTTCTCCTTTTTATTAGATTTCTATTCTCCTTTAATTTGTATGAATATAAATACAAATATCTTATTTTTATAATTTAGAAAGAAAGTGAAGAAGAAGAAATGGCAGCGCTTCACTACTGCCTTCAGAAAAATATGAGAAGAGAAGAGAGGTTAGGACTGAATTTATAGCCGTAAGAATCAACCTCAATCGTACGGTTTAAAATATTAAATCTGGACTGTTGCGGCCTAGGCTAACCCTAGCAGCCACACATGGAACGGTCGACCACCCCCTAGCTACGGGTCGACCACTCCTGGTCGACCACCCGTGATGGTAGGTCGACCTGTGGGCTCGGGTTAATTTACTTAATTTTTCTTATTTATTTTCGTTTGGAATTCGTTTTTCGTCCGTAAATTTTTATTTGGACTCCGTTCACAAAACTCCAAATATGAAAGTTGCTTAGAATTTTGCTACTAATGCAATGGTACAAGTTTCATTACCAAATTCCATCGTTTACACAAATTCCATTTTTGGAGCCTATTTAATTAACTAGCTAACTAGTTAAATAACTAACTCCAAATTACGAGGTGTTACAAAACTCCCCCTAATTTAAATACTTAGAGACTTCATCTTCAAAATCAATAACTAGGTTAGATATGATATATATATATATATAATTATGATGATTTTTAAGATGTATAGTTATATGATATATTTAGAAATAATGCACCATTTTATACTCAATGTGATTTAATATGTTAATAAAGACTTATAAATTAGATTTTATTTATACAATTCAAATTATATAAATCAAATTCATACATACAAGCCAATCCATCTCTAATCACTCAAATCCAAATATTAACCCTTAGTGTAAAAAATCCAAACCAATCAAATCCAATCAATTTATACACACCAAATCAATCAAACCAAATCCTGAGAGTATGTGTGTGTGTCTATATATCTACATATTAAATCCATACCTAATAACTAGATGTTTCATGAAATTTCAACCCAACTATCAGACCCAAAGATTGGATCTGCTTTAATGGCATCCCAATTTTCATTATCCTTGTTAATAGTGCACTTTGCATTGTTGGATGTTTCATCTTTGATTAAGAAAGAAATCATCCATCGAATGACATCGAAATGCTTTTCTTGTTCCTTAGTCATCTGCATTTGACTTAACTCTAAATGCCTTTAATTTCTTAAGATAAAAGAGAGAATATCCGTACAAGATTGAAGAGTTTGTTCAATATTTTCATATAATTTCTGATGTGGAGAACATATATTTGTAAAAATATGTTTGAGAATGAAAAGAGAGTATAGAATAAAATGACGAGTGAGTTTTCTGGAAGAAATAGCCTTATATAGGAGTAAAAAGTCATTTGGAATGATTGAATAGGCGGTAGTTATTTTTAATTTGAAATTTAAAAAGTTTGCCAATTGGCTATTATATGTCGACATATCAATAATACGTATATCGATATACATACCTAAAATTTCAAAACTAGTCTATTTATTATAGTATTTGTTTTTATCTCATTATATTATATAACTTTCAAAGACTAATAGACAATATAGGATAGTATTAGATTTATCTCATTACTTAGAATCGAAAGATACATGGATTTCAACAATTAATAAAAGAAAATACGTAAAAACAACATAAATTTAAACTAAAAGCACACAATATAAAGCTAGATATCATAAGGAAATAACTAGATAGGCTTAGAAAGATGTAGATGATGGTGATGAAGAGCCACTAAGTTTGCGAATGATCTTTCCAAAGTATTTTTCCACTTTGTATGAAAAGGAGGTGAACTTTTTACTAAATGATCTTTTAAGCTTCTTTCGGTTTTTAAGAAGCTTTTCTTGGTCCCTTAGGATCTCTTTGTTGGAGGGTGGGATGGTTTGTCAAAACTTTCTGAGGAAGTATCCAATTCTTCCTCCTCTTCTTCTTCTTCTATTTCCATTTCATCGCCTTCTTCTACTTCTTCTTGTTGGATCTCTTGTTCTTCTTCATATGCCAAACCTTATTCTTTTTCAGGAAGTGTCTCATATGGTTCGAAAAAAGGTTGAATGTGGAATATTGGCTTTGTCGGAAACTTTTCAAGAAATAAATTTTTCTTCCCTTAAATCAACACCCAAATATGTGAAAATTCCAGTAAGATACACACCATAGAAGAGTGTGTTCTCATGTATAGAAATATTCTTTTGAACAAAGTCATCTAAAATGACTTGTGCCCAATGTTGTAATGACCTTAAATAGCAAAATGAGCTTTAAAAGTTTTTTGAGTAGGGTAATTGTAATTACGCATCCTTGGAGTGATACTTTGTTGTAAAAAAAGACTCATTAGTCACGATTTTGGTTGAAGATTCTTGTGTTTACTTCATCTTTTTCAAAAATATCATGAAAAACTTTACCATTTTGTTTATCAATTTGAAAAGTGGAGTTCTCAATTCCACTAGATTTACAACCTAGAATATTACCCAAAAAATCACAATTTAAAACAATTTGAGTACCATTAACACTACTTCAAACTTGACCTTCTTCTCTTTGATAAATTTTTTTGTTTAAATTCGCATAAAACATTTTGACCAAATCTAGACAACAAACAAAATCATTTTGAGAATATTCAATTAAACCAAGAGTTTCATTTTCAAAACAAAGATCTTGTAAACCATAAGTGGAAAATCTTCGAATTTTGCAAATCTTCCAGGAGAAATGTTTTTGGAAGTTAGTATACTCCATATAGGATTCAATGACATCTTTCTCATTAAAGAGAAGGCTTTTAGTTTTCTTAAAGAGCCTTATGGTTTTAGGATTTTGACTTGAGGAAGCCATTTTTGAGTTTTTGAGGAGATAAGATAATGAAGAGATATTTGAATTTGAAATAAAGTGAGTGAATTAATAGAGAGTGAAGAGTCATGTTCTCTGGTCAAAAGGTGCCTTTTTAGAACATGGAAGTAAATACAAAAGAGAGAGAAATTTGAAATATGAATTGAAATTTGAATTTTCAGTTTTCAATTTTCTGGCATGTATGTCGATATATATCCCAAAATTTTCAAAAATAAAACTAAGCTAATATAATATATACTTACATATTTATATTCATCTAATATTATTATTAATCTATGTGTTATTCATAAAAACCAAAATCAACTAAAAAAATAAAATAAAATTTACCATTTTTGCAACTTTTAGTTGATCAATCCTGACTAGTCTGTTATAGCCGTGAAACACATATTCACATTCTTAGTACTGGTCCAGTGTCGCTTGAGGAAGTGTCTAAATCATATAATGTTGCTATATAAGCCTTCTTTCTTTTTTTGGTTGAACCATTAACTGGTGAAATTTTTGATTTATTCAAATGCGGACAGTCTCTTTGAAAATGCCCGAGTTCATCACATTTGAAGCATCTAGTTGCAGTTCCAGTTCTATACGTCTTGTTTTTAGGTTTTCAGAAGTTCTTAATCTTTCTATACTTTAGGAAATTTCTGATATTTCGAATCTTGGAAGCAATTTATTCGTCATTGTTATCATTATAATCCTGATCGTCATTTATTGCATTGAAAGCGATGGATTTCGTTTCTATTGCCTTGCTTTCCATTCTTCCTTGCAATTGTGTTTCATAGGACATTAAATTGCTTATTAAATCTTCAATTTTTAGAGCACCGATATCATCAGCCTCTTCAATTGCAAGTGTCTTTTGATCCCACTTTGAAGAGTGAATTGAGGATTTTTCTAACTTTGTCCTCTTCAAAAAAGTTTTAGTTAATGCAATCGATGAATGCACTATATCTTGAAATCTACAGTAAATGTTAGAAGTAAACTCATTTGTATTCATTTTAAACAATTGAAACTGATTAGTTAACACGGAAATTTTAATCTGTTTCAATTTGCTAATGCCCTCATGTGTAACTTGCAATGTTCTTCAAATTTCATAAGTAGACCTACAATAGAGACTCTATTAAATTCATTTTTATCTATCGAGCAAAACAAAATATTCATGGCTTTAGTGTTATTATGTGCAAGTGTCTTTTGGTCAGCAGTCCATTGTGCAAAATTTGTCTCGTGTTTAGTGTATTCATTTTGTGTAACATTCCAAATATCTAAACCATTAGACTGTAGGTAAAATTTCATTCTTCATGACTGATAAGTGTAGTTGCTGCCATTAAAAAGTGGAGGTGTAGCAGTAGATTGTCCTTCAACAAAAGTGTTAACAAATGTATCAACAGTGTTATTAGCCATTAAAAATTTTCAAAAATCAAATTGCTGATTTTTAAAACCTAGTGTACCGATACCACGTGCGAGTTACAGAATTATGGATCCTAAGGTTAAATAAACACTAGAGGAGGAGGGTGAATAGTGTTTTCTAACTTTTGTAAATCTTTTTAAATTTCTTTCAAGTTTAATGCTAAATCACAGATTTTCAACACATAATTGTATCAACAATCAATCACAGATGCAAACACAGATAAAAAAGCAGTAAATAAAGTAGAGAGTTAGAGAGATGACACCAGGGATTTTATACCGGTTCAGATTTCTCCTACATCCAGTCATGTAAAATTGCTTTTATAGATTTCTTCTCAAATGGCAATCTTTAAACGGGCAGAAGGCAAACTCAATTACAATCTCGATTCTGAGGCTACGAGACATACTGTAACGACCCGTAAATTTCAACTGTTTTAATAACGTAATTTGTTAAAATTTTGTGAAATTTTAAACGATAAAATTTTGAAATATAAATTTGATATTTGGAATGCGGTTAGTTAAACATAGCGACTGGTAAATTTTCGTCCGAAAATATGGAAGTTTATTTCGCGCGTAAATTCACTTCAATTTAATCAGTTAAAAAGCGATGAAAATAAAATGTTTCCGAAACCTAAATATTTTTACATAGAAAAATTCTAAACCATCTTCTGAGCAAGATGTCAGTTTGTCGTTTTTCCAAATTCGGACATCTTTGCCTCCGTCGTTCTTATTTTTCAGCGTTTTTCTTGCATTTTCCGCTATTGGAAAATTCGAATTTTTATAATTCAATCATACCACTGATATCTGTATACCGTTTTGATCGTCTCGTCGTACTGATCCCTACGGTATATTCAACTTTCAATTTTGAAGTCCAGTAAGCAGCGGAATCAGTAAAAACGATTCTGGATCGGTACCCGTTTAACTTCGTGTTTCTGTCCATTCGTTTCCTCAGCTGATATGAATAGTCATAAACTTTTACTATTTCCAAAAATACCAGTAGCCATTACTATTACTATCCTCTGAGTTAAATTTTGGTCCCTCAATATTCTCATTGGAAATTTAAAATTGCAGCTGTCTTTTGGTTTTTCAAATAATTCCATTTACTTTGGTTCGTTCATTATCTGGTACTCTGTTTAGTTTCATTTGTGAAAATGAACGTTTCAAAGCTCCTTCTTCTTTCTCCACCTATCCCCATAACTCACGACACAGCCACCACAAGCCACGCCTTCTTCCTTTCTTTTGCCAGCCAAGCACGTACTATCGCCTCCAGCCTCCTCCACCGTACATCAGCTCGAACCACCGCCTGTCTGCACCTCCGAACCACCACCCCTTCCTCTCAACCATGTCGAGCCCACCACCATCAAAACCCTCTTGCCGAGCCACCTGATCTTCCTCTCTCTCCTCGTGCTTAGCTCCTCTTCCCGCTTGCAGCCCACCTTCCACCATAGCCGAGACAAGTCACCATTCCCTCCTTGCTTTAGCCGCCTTGCCTCGCAACCCCACGCCATGCTTTCTCCCTCGTCCACCAAAGCTTCCAGCGACCCGCCTTTGCTTTCCATATGAACTGCCTACTCGAGTAGCTTGCTTGTCTTCCCGCATCTCTGACTTCATCTTGCACCATCAAGTTTATATGTGATATGTTAAGATAATTATTTAAGTTATATATGTTATATTTGAAACAGTTTTAATCCTAATCTATATAATATATAATCTCATTTTCATGTTATACATATGCTTGCAAGCGGTTTCGTACTTTATGTAAATAGTATGCAGTGTTGTTTTAAGTGTACATATTTGGCAATGGGCTTATTTATATCAAATATGTTCTGTTAACATTTTTTTGGGTATGTTTATATTTATATAATATGTTGTATTCACAACTTTATTAATACTTTGGGAAGTCTATGCTGTGAGTTTCATAACAGAGATGAGGTTATACAGTTTTACATGTATATATGCAAGTTATATATTATGGGTTAGTTTATAAAATATATATATAGTTATAGCATGTCAGTTATATATGAAAACTATATTAGTTTGATATTGTTTTATATATATATACATATATACACGTATATTTCCAGCTGATAAGCCATTGGTAAATTGTTGTTGTATTTATATAAACAGGTATACCTGAATCTGGGTTGAATAAAACATGTATAGAGGTTTGTTGTATAGGTGTTTATGTGTTAGGATTTAATATTGTCTTTATATATATCAATTGTTTTGTATTTTCGAAATGACTTGTCACTGTTTGTAAAGTTGTTTTAGTAATCAGTAAAATGTTATATATTTTACTATAAAGTTGTTGACTTGGGTGTATATTGGTTATATTTTATTAGTCTACATACTTTTCGCATATATATGTTGGAGTATTCTATAAGCTACTTATAACAGTGTTTTAGTTGTTTATAGTATGGGATGGGTCTTTATATTTTATATGAATATTAGTATATACATGTCAGGTTTTGAGGGTACATAAGTTTATACTAATTAATATACTTGTTCGGCTGTGATTCATATATATTAGTTTAGTATGTAGGTTATTTTATGTGTATATATATATTTCACTTTGAATTGAATATGATAAACCTTCTACTTTTGTTTTATATATAAAAACTTTTATATGCTGTTTTGTACTATGAGTATTGATATTTACAGTATAATGGGTTTACTTGGTAGTGTGTCAGTATGGGTTAATTGGTTCAATCATTTTCCGCAGTGATAGTTTAAAGTATTTTTTTTATTTTTTTGGATATATATGTTAGTTTATATATCTATATCTATATATGGTTGTTATATATATTTTTTGTATATAAGTTAGGATATGGTTGAGCATATTTTATTTTATTTCGAATTTTATTACGTGTATATATATATATGTTTGGATTTTATAATTTGTGTTTTATTTAAAATAATGATGTTTGAAAACCGCATGTATATATATTATTTTAATATAAGTTGAAATTTGAACGCAATTTTGTATATATATAATTATACATGGTATATCTATATCAATTCACTTATACAACTGATTCTAATCGGTTCATCCATTCTTATCTATCAGCTATGTCAACTTCGTACCAATCTACTTTGTTTTGCAATTCATGTTTGGATTCGTAGCTCATTCCATGTGTCGAATCATCTCTAGCCTCGAAAGGTGAGCAATCACTCACGATTAACGTTCTTTTATTTATTAAATTTGATTCCAATTGAAACAACAATTGAAATATGCTGCTGTTAGTTAATTACACTGTTATATATGTTATTGCCTGTATCAGTTCACTTGTGACATCTAACACCATTATCTGTAAATTATTGATGTGATGATAATACAGTTTGGCTGATAATTGATTGATTGTTGATGTTTATATTGGACGTTAAATTGTTAGTGATAAATGATAAATAGTATGCAAAAATTAGAATGGATATAGGATAGTTAACAATTTTAAAACTGATTTATATGTTAAATTTGATTAGTGAATATGACCCCTTTTAATTGTTAAATTAATTGACATGTAGAATAGTGATAATTACACTTTGAACCATCGACGTATGTTAGATTAATTGTTGTAGTTTAAAATTATAATTGAATGACAAGTGAAAAACCGTATAAATAATTAGTGGAATAATCTTTAATCTGCATGAAATGATAGTGTAGATTCTAGAAATAATTATATTAATTCGCACAAATAACAATGTGAATTATTATGGTTATTTCGGGATTATCTAAATTGATCATTGGATTGATATTGATTGTTGTTATTGCTTATTTATTTACTTTGACATCATCCCAGTCATCACACTGCAAGTTCCCTTTGCTATGCTATGATTTTGAATTGAATTGGAATCGGGTTGAAATGATAAATACCCAAATTGAACTTTGACCTAGGATAGAAAATTAAATAAAACCCGATTGGTCAATAATTTGATTTAAAAATAAAACGAAGATTTTATTTGAATAAATAATATGGTTTTGAAATGAAGTGGAATTTGAATTTTTAATGAAAGAAAATGTTAATATTTAATAATCTGAAACAAAATATTAAAAATGAAATTGATGAAAGAATGTTGTTTAATGTGAGAAATGATATAATTAAGTTTGAAATTATTAAACTTTGAAATGATTTAATAATTAAGTTTGAAATTATTAAACTTTGAAATTATTTAATAATTAAGTTTTGAATTATTTAATAATTAAATAAGATTGAATTATTTGATGATTAAATTAAATTGAATTTTTGAATAAGTGAATTTTACTTCGTAATAATTGAAATTGAGTTTCTTTATTAATTAAGTTTGGAAAATCATTTAAGTAAGTAAATAAGTGAAATTGAATTTCTTTATCAAGAAATAAAAATGTGATTTATTGAAATTAATGCAAGACTTGAAATTTAAAGAATTTGATTTGATGAATTTAATTTAATGCAATTTGTAAGTTTTGATATAATGAAGTTGAATTTAAATAATGGATTTAATGAATTGGAAATTGTATAGAAATTGTTTTGAATGATAAATTAACTTAATGAATATTGAATGAAATCGATCAATGAATTTAAACTGATTTGAATGACAAATTAAATTAATTTAAATGATTTCGGAATGAAACTTATATACGAACTTGAATCAATATTTGAATTGAAAATTGAATTATAAGATTTTGAAATGGTAATTTGGAAGTTTTGAAACGAAAATTTTGGAAATTGATTTCGAAAGACAAATGAAATGTTGATTTACAAATTCTAATTGAAATTGAATTTGATTTGGTTTGGAAATATATAAACGACCAATCGGTGAAATAATTACAAAAGTTATTAAAGAGACCGGGATCGGATATGGACATACTCTCTGTCGATACCGAAAACCACTTTAATAACTAACATTCGCGGAGTGTTGATCTAGAACGAAGTGGTTGGAATGATGTACGTGATGACTGAAGAAAGAGAACGATAATGGATAGCTTTGACACTTGTGTCAAATTGGAAATGACTAAAACAGGAGTCGTGCCGGGCCAATGGAGGATTAGCTACCTCAAGTGAACACACTTCTTCGAACTACTCATTACTTGTTGTCGATTGGTGCACCCTTGATTTGGGAGTGTTGTTTCACGGTGTTGCGGTCGCTGCGGCGATGCGTTCTCACCAGTTCGGATCAGGCGAACGGTGGTGTCACTACCTTGGGTATTGCCTCATGTGCCTTGTCATACTTGTATTCCCTATTCGCGACCACTACGAATCTGTTTTGTACCTTTAGTATATGGATTGCCCTCTGGTGACTTCCAGTTTTGGGGAAACTACGGTCTTGTATATGCTTTTGGGAATAAAAATGTGTTAAGGGTGGAATGGGCCATGACTTAACACTATTTTGATATCTTTATATTACTGATAGACATTATCTACTTAGCGTACATTACTACCTAGTAGATAGTTTAACGGATCCTTGAAGGATGGTTATTCCAAACATCCTTTGAGTTACTTGTATTTCAATTTCTATTTCACTTGAGTTGGATTTATTAATATAAGAATGTTAATCCTGACTCGAGTGTTTTGTGTTTTGCTTTACGCTCGGGTCAGACTGAGTGATCCAGTATTCGAGACTCACCTTTGGAGTTGGAGCTTTGCTTGAAGATCCAGCCATCTATTCTGCTTTCCGTATTCGATGATTCCAGTGATGTATTCTGATTTGTATCTGATGTATCATGTTACTCTTCCATTGTATCTGGTTTAACTCTGATGTATCGTATTACTCTTCTGTTGTAAACTCTGATGTATCTTATACATTTATATAGTAGCTTCATGAACTACTATCTCTTTTATTTCCGCTGCATTTATTACTCTGTGTCTGTGATCTGTGATTATTTATTTACTGTATATGTTCAGTTTTGCCAAATTTAAATTAACAACGCGGTATTTTGAGCAATTCAATTCCGGCATGAGTGTCTACCTATACACTTATAATGGATGCGAATGGTCCAAAATAACGGGTCGTTACACATACCCTCTTGATTTTCAAAGCTCAGAGTATACCCACTTGATTCGAACGGGATACAAGAACACCCACTCGGATTTCTGGGCTACCAATGCCTCTTAGACAACACTTTGATCTTTTTGTGAAAGAGATGTTTGCAAAATAGTAAGAGGGTAATACTGAATCAATACACAAAAGTATGAATTCGTTCTACTTGTTTTTGAAGAGAATTTTGTATATTTTTAATGGGGATTTTAAGAGAGTGAGAAGAGGAAAGAATACAAGATATTAACTTCTTAAAAATTCATTTGAAACCTCATATATATAGTATATAAATAGACGTGTCCGTTCATGAAGAGTTACGACAAATAGACATTTCAATTTAAAATTTGAAAAACTAAATTGCGGCATGTATGTCGACATATGTATGTGATTTTGGAAAAACTTTTTCCTTTTAAAACATTTAAAAATACTATGCTTTGTAAAATGATTTGATATTTTGTAAACTAGTTTAAACATAGTTTATAAACATTTTAAACTTTGGAAAACTTTTATAAAATTTATTTGAAAATTTATTTTATTTAAAAAATATATAAGATAGAAAAATAAGAGATATGGATTAAAGATTGTTCATAGGGACTTTAACAATATTCTATGACTCTATATACTATACTATAGTCTTGAGATCTTCATCTGGTCTTTATACTTATGAGTCTTCATGTCCATTCTTTGAGTCTTTATACTATACAGTCTTCTGTTCAATACCTATGTAATATCATGCACTATATACTATATAACTTGGCAAAACATTAGTATCCATATTTTATATGAATGTATATTGTTGTTTACTAAAGTTATTATCACCAAAATCAATAACTAAGGTATTAACATCACTAGCATTCGAGCTCCAAAGGGCGTTTAATTTTTCTGATCTCGACGACAGTGATAAGCTCCTAGCAGTGGCGAGATTATCTGGGGGTAGTAGTAGCGAGAGTATTTGGTGACTCCACGGCGTTTAAATAGAGGTAGCGGCTCTCGATTCTAGGCAAGGCGACGTGACTTCCAAGCGTTTGCGATGGCATCTCCAAATAACTACAACAGCAGCGACATGAGTTGGAGCTAGTGGTGCCATCATGTTTTTGGTTGCTTACGGGATTCGAGTTTTCTAGTGAAGTCGACATTTTTGTGTGAAGTTGATTTATTTTTCTAACGTGGAAGTCAAGTTTTGGAAAAGGAGGAAGTCAAAGTTTTCTAAATTAGAAGTCACATGATTCACAAGGGGGAGTGCTAATTCCTTTTTATTTTATATCTATTTGATTTAGTTTTGTATTTTTTTTCTTCAGTTTTGAACTGTAGATTTTATAGGTTTGAGCTACTTGTCGTAGTTTAGTGATTCTGATCTCAGGGTATGAGTTCAGGCAGAGTTATTAGGCATCGAGTTAGAATATTTGTTAGCAGTGTCAACAAGTTTATTGTTTGTAAGCGTTTGAATATTTAACTCTAGTAATTTCTTTGGGGATAGCAGTTGGAATTAGGCCGAAACTGGGTATATCTTATGTTATTAGACTAGTTGATGGGTTAAAGAGGAGTGAAAATAAGTGGCTGAGATGGAAGGAGATTGAGTAAAAGATACGATCCTAAACTATCTCCTTTCCTTCCTCTATTTAAAAATATTTTCCTCCATTTGAAAAGGATCATTTTGTGGAGCATCTATCCATATTCCTTTGTTGGCCGATCTACCCTCTCTCATCTCTCTAATATCCTAAGCTTAAATCAGATAAATTCAGTTGTTATTCGATAGCTGAAGGTCAACGGTTCAAGAAATAACAATCTACCTAATCGAAAAAGGTTCCAAAGGGAAGAGTTCATCCTTTCATGATGTGTTTTAACGCTTTGGTTCTTAGGTATGATTTCTATTGAATTATAGTTTATACTCTTCTGAATAATATTTCATTATGTATATATTATTATTATATTATTAGTTAGGTGATGATTCTGATATTTATTAATGCTTTCACAAGTCAATTTTTTTATATATCAGATCTGTACAGCCGCCTATTTTATTTATATATATTATTATTTTATTAATATATATTTATATATTTTATTTAATTATACATATATTGTTTATATTTAATTACAATCTAATTAGCTAAAATCGATCATAAAATTTTATACATATAATTATATAGCAATAGTAGATTTTGACTGCAAAAATTTAATTTTATAATCATATATTATTATTTAAAATTATTTAAATAAATATACTACATAAATAAATCATGGAAAATATAATATGTTACAAAAATTATTTTTTAAATTTTATAAAATTAACTTATCTTAGGATAAACTCTTGGCAGGAAAATAAAAATTAGAAAATCAGTTTTGCGATTTAAAAAAAATTATTTTTATAAATTAATAAAAACTACAATTTGAATGAAAAATATGTATAATATATTTTCAAACTTTAAAATCTCCTATTTAATTACAAGAAATTTAAAGTTTGAAAAAATGTTCCAAAATTTATTTTTAATTAATATTTTAAACAATTTCTAATGAATATTCAAAAGAAACTATATTTTAAAATAATAAAATTAATAATAATTTTTTTTGTGCTGTGCACACAATCTTGAATTTACAAAAAAAAAATTTTGTTAATATATATACACAAATATATATATTTATATATTATAACAATATTTATGTATACACACACACACACATTATTTTAGATAAAAAATATTTATTTTATCAATATACATAGGTACATATATCATCCAAGATTTAATTAAAAATATATTATATATACATATATATATTATTTTAATATTTAAATAACTTATTTATATTTAACTAGATATATTATAATAATATGCATATATATATATATTAATATTTTATTTATAAATTTTATATAAACATATATATATATATATATTTAAATATTTTAAATTTATGACAAATTATTTAAACAAACTTAACATATACATAAATATATATATATATATATGTACAATATTTATATATAAGTAATAATTTATATACATACATATATTTGGACAACATACATTACATATCGGATGAGCTAACATGTACGTTACGATGTAAATCCCAAGATCTATATACGAGCATGTTATACCTTGCATGGTTTATCAAGTTACACATGCACAGACATACATATAAGTGTGATACATATGTGTACATTTATATGTATAAAATATAAATTAAATAAAACTCTATGTGGTCTGTAAATTTAAAAAAAAGAAGACATATTATTTGAATAAAATTTTGAAATGTTATAAATAAATTAGACTTCATAGGCCAAATAAATGTCCAATTGTGTAAAAAAAAATTGAAATTCACCTATAACTTCCACTGCAGACAGGCCCAGTTCTAGTTATTCCATAATTATCCAATAACTATCAGTACATAACCTCTTGGTGCCTCCAGCAGTCATGAGTAATACACTGCCTAACATTTAGAGAGCATTATGTACTCTAGTCTCAACAGATGTATCAATATCTAGTCTCGATACATCCTGACTAGGAATATTTAAAAGGGTATATTTATTTTCATTGTGATAAATTACTCATGGTTATAACATTTTGTAACTTCTATCACAAACATACCATTTATGGATTTTCTATTGAATATACTTTTAATTAAATTAATTAATTAATATAACACATTATACCAAGTATATAATTAAAAAATACCTTTTATTTTGAACAAGATTGGTTATCAAGATAGATATATGTAACAAATTACATAATTGTCCCTAGGGCACACCCCTAACTCTATCATATACACGATCCGGTATACTTTCATTTGATATCAAAACAATAATGTAATAAAAAATTTAGACCATCAGATAATAAAAATGGATTTGGTTTCAAGACAGATAAAAACAAGAAAACTCCAAAGAAAAATAGTCTTCTATACACAAAATTTAAAAATCTAGTAACTTTAAAATGGAAAAAGGTATATTTGAAAATATGGTAATAAAAATATGGATTCCTAAAACCAATAATAGTCTTATTAGAAATATATATATATATATATATATATATATCTGATATTCATAATAATACTAATTACTCTTTTAAAGGTTCTACCAAATCCTTCTAGGGAAGGTTACCTAAAACTTAACCCCATAACCCTAACGTAGGAAGTGGGTACCAATAAATTTACTTATTTTTTGCATCTACCCACCCCATGTTTTAACCATATGACAGGAAACTCTAGTATGCTAACCAATATCAGACTAACGGATGGAGGTCTGTACCCTTCGATGACAATTCCAAAGGATATATCATCCAAACAAGGGACGTTAACAACCGTGGTAATTCAAATTCACTCTTAGTTACAAATGTTTACTTAGTTAAAATTTTAAAACATAATCTTTAGAGTTTATGTCAACTATGTGATAAAGGTTTTAAAGTTAATTTTGAAAATGATAGTTGTAATATTTTTGATCAAAACGAAAGATTAAATTTTGAAGGTATAAGAAAATGATATATGTAACGATCCGCAATTTTATCAATTTGATAAATTATATTTATTTTTAAAATATTCAAATAAAAGGTTTTTAACATAGATTATAATGTCTTGAATAATAAATAATGACGGTAATCTTATTTTGAATAAGTATTTACAAAAATATAAACTTTGGAAAAATATTGATAAAATGACCGAAAACTGTTTTATGGATAAACAACTCTATCATTATCAGAAGTCGCGCACGGAGCTGGATACATACACTTATTTAGTAATTCTAAACAAGAATATGAAATAAAATTATTTATTTTATTTTTGGAAAATAAAATGTATTTATGACATCATCAATAATGACATCATATTTAATAATTGATTTATTAATTTAAATTGAGATTTAATGATTTAATAATTGTTATAATTTTTCAATAATTTTTTTTAAATGATAATAAATAATAATTCATTTTAATTAGTTATGAAGTGATAATAAATCATTTACAATAGTTTTATAAAGATATACATTGATTTGAAATTATAAGGAAAATTCGTATCGCTTTATCGATATAACAACACTTTTTGTAAACATTTGTTTGATATTAATTCATATGGTTTTATAAATCAAATGTGATTAATTAGTTAAAAATGATAAGAAATTAGTTTTCAAATTTTATTTACATTTATATGTAAATTAATTTATAAGTGAAAATGTGACCGTGAATTGGCTTCTCGATTTTTAACGGTTTAACGAACGCAAATTGTTCAAAGTTGTTGCAACCTTGTTTATATGTCTTGTGCACATGTATAACATACACATGCGCACACTAACATATACATGAACACATATATACATACAAATATACATATACTCTTATATATATATTACAAAAGGTCTAAGATAATTACACACTTAAAAAAAGCAAACTTCACTTCACTCTTACACATATCAACTCACACACATGGCTATACACATGAGGGAGGGGGATGTTCAGCCATGCATAGTGATGGAGGAGGAGGGTGTCTTGGGGATGAAATGTTGATGTATATGCACATACATATCATGATATTTTAGTTCACAAATTTGCCTATATACTACCCTCCGTCTTCACTTCACTTATTCATAAATTCCTAAGTTTCTTCATCTCTTTATACTCCTCTTTAATGGCTTCCTACCTTAGGAAAATTATGAAGAAAAATTAGCAAAAAGAAAATAAATTTATATAAGTACATATGCATTAGCAATCCACTTCAAAACAAGCTCAAATCCACTCCTCTCTTCTCTCCAAACCCACGGGCCACATCATCCACCACCAAAGGCCGAGCCCATTCAAAGGTCCAAGGCTCGATTCCATAGTCTTTGATTCAATTGTAGCGAAACTATAGCGAATTTTCATAAAGTTGAAAACCAATAAAGGTGAGTAACTATATATATCTATCTATGTATGTGTGTATGTATGATGTGATATGATTGCTATGGATGTTTACTATGCTTTGATCATCAAGTATTGGTTGTTTTAATGTAATGATTAATTGTGCAAACAAGTCACGTTAAATACACGTTGATACTACACAAGGAAATCATTTTTCGAATCAAGTTATAAAAATGATATGGAATCATTAAATCTCTTTAAAATGGTTAGAATAATTTAGAAACGTTTCATAAACATTTAAAAGTGTTTCGACAAAGTTTGGAAAGAATACAAAATTGAGTTAAAATAGGCGCGTCGCGAAACGGTAGTTCGCGATTTCGCGCCGTAGAAAGTTAAATCCATTTATACATTGGATTCGGAGTCGGAATTCTTTGGAACAAGAATTTTCTAAACCATTATAATTATTATTTAAAAAAAATGATCGAGATTTTAATTAGTAGATTTTGAAATATGAGTAAATTAAGTTTTCAAAATAGTCGCGGTTTGGCAGTTCGGAAATCAAAGCAATAAATTCTTTAAAAATGATATCTTTAATTCTTTAAAAATATGAAATAAATTCTAAAAATATTTCAAAATGTTTTAAAAGAGATTTGAATTATAAAAATGGATTTCTAAATGGTAGAAAAGTTGTTTTTATCGAATAAGCTTTGAAAACACTATTCGCAGCATTTATTGCAGCACTCTTAATAACTTTTGAAATATGGTTTTAAACTTAAGTATTCTTTCCCAAATCTTTTATAAATGTTTTCTATTAAATAACTAAGTATTTTAAAGATAATGTGGAGGTTTCATAATTTATTTTAAAAAGGTTAAATAAATGATTTAAAGAAAAGCTGTTAAAATTAAGTGATTTAAACTTTGCTCTAAAAGCCGATGAGTAGACTAAATTATTCTATTCGGGAGTTCCGGATGTGAGGTGCTTAAACTAAGGAGATGTTTAGCAGTATCTAGTGCCCTGGCTCATCTTGCCTCTTTCCTGGGCGAGGAATAGATAAGGTCAAAATGTTGAAAACGAGACAAGTATAAAAGATTCAAATTTACAAATTTAATTTCATACAACTTAGATTGTATAGAAATAATCTTTTTATACTTGGCATCAAATTTCGAGGAGGGAACCCATACTACCCGTGTGAACTTAAAAGTGGATTTCACCATTATTCGATGGATAGTAAAGGTTAAATATGGAAATTGATGTTAAGTAGAATTAGTACAATTTCTATCAACCCTTTTTCTCAAAAAGGTTTTGCAATATGATTTATGAAAAATGATTTAGATTCAGTATTTCCAAAGTTAAAGAGAGGTTTAATGATCCCGTATATACTGAAAAGAAATGGTTTTAAAAGATATATACCTCTAAGAAGATATTTTGGAAAAAAGGATACAAATTAATGGAATATTAATCACCTACTTAATATCTTTTTATTGATAATTGGTTTGGAGAAATCGAGGAACGAATGTGGTCGATTCTTATCCAAAAACCACTTCGAACCAATTTATGAGTTCGAAAGTGAAGCTATGTTGAAGATAATGAAGTTGAAGGCTGGGATCTTCATAATGGAAGGACTGCTTGTTGATAACTTCATAGTAGCTTCCGAGATAAATAAATAGTTGTGGTCCCTTTGTTTTGGGATCTTCGTATGCAAGGACTACTTGCTACTAATCCTAGGAGTGATGCCCAATAGGATGTGGTGGGAGAGTGCCTTCGGTTTGTCCTGTTCCTGGGCAACTTGTATGGATGGATGTCTGACATTGCATTTCTAAGATCATAGTGCATTGATCTCTACAAACATACATATGCTGGTGGTATAGGAGGTAACCCCTTTTATACTTAACAGCCTTCTTTGGGACGTATGAGCTCAGAGGTTGTACTTTTTTTTGAAATCAATAGTGTGTTGTTGAAAATAACAATGTGACATTTTAAGTAAAAATGTTCTAAGAAAGGTAACATTACCTCTAGCTTCACACCTGGGGAATTATGAAACAAGGGTTGCTTTAAGGCTATGTGGTTCACAACCATTAGGGTGCGATATCACCTTATGAGATTTATTTTGCATCCGCTATGACGTCGGGTAAAAAATACATGTGGTGTATGGTATGAGAGCACTCGGATAGCTCGGGAACGGCCAGGGTGATATCATATTCGGTGCTATCCGAACCATCTACGGTCTCGGGTAGGTCGGTCTTAATTCGCAAAGGACCATCTGTGGGTGGCCTTGGTGCATTCCTCTAGAGATGCACTATACAGGAGGCAGTCCCTTACCTCACTATTCATTGAAAATCCAAATCTCCAATAAGTGCCTTCGATTTTAGTTGTAATCCTATTATGCCGCCAAATTTAACCAATGTAACAATTTCCGCTATTTGAATATATTTATTTGAAAAAGTGCTTTCAAAAGAATGTCATTAAAAATAATATCACTGGATTTCGCGTGGAAATATTTTGGTTATCATAAGGTAAAAACCAATTCGTGTTTATGTGTGGCATGGTCTTATGAGATACACTTTGTTTTCAAAAACTTGTATTTTGAGTTTCTCACACCAGTCTCATGACTGACCCAGAGTTTATTTTCTTTCCCTTAAGCTATGGGTGCCCTATTTTTCGGGCAGCCTTGTAGTCAGGTTTTGTTTGCATTTTGGAAGAGCTTAGAAAATGGAGTTAGAAGATTTTTCTGAAGACTATTATCCATTTTCACCACACTCATGTGCTGTTGTATTCCGCATTTGTAAGGATATATATTTATAACTGTCTATGTTAATGTTAAGTTAAACACTAATAAATGTGCTTAGAATTTTCCACTGTAAAGATTATATGTTGAAATAATATATGTTATTCCATTCGTGTACTGTCTTGTTCTTTTCTTTCTTCTACCCTTGACCATTCGCCTCTCTGGTGCTTGGATCTATGGCACGTGAATATCTTGAATGTATTAGTGTTGATTTCCGAGGGTCGAAAAGGCGGGTCATCACATTTGGTATCAGAGCTTTAGTTGACCGAACACCTAAGCTTAATATGGGTAAAGTCTCATCAAAGATAGGATTAGTAATATCATAGGATGAGTAACTCATTAGAAATAGGGTTAGTATCACCCTAGAATGAGTTGCGAGTATATTATATAAGAGCACGTATTTGTTAATGATATACAAATGATTATTGTTTTAGAAAAATATGGTAAATAAAATAATTTCATCTAGGATTATATTTTGAATATAAAGAATATATTTTGAATATAAATAATATATTTTGAAAAAATATATAGTTAGATATGGTATAACTTGAATGATAGTTTGAAATCAATATTTGTAAAATCTAAGTATAAACATCTTATTAAACTTTCATAGTTTAACTATAAGATGTTTAATAATAATACTGAGAAGATTAAGAGTAATACTTTGGAAAATGATTTGGATAATGAGAACTTTTATTTAAAAAAGTGTTTTTTGGGAAGACAATTTTCAAAGGATTTTATTTGAAACATTCTAAGTATTGGTTTGGGAGAAATATTATCATGTGCTTAGCAAACTGTCACCCTTAACATTGTACAATTAAAATGGATTTATGTCGGGATAAACTTAGATTTATAACCTAACATTAGATTTAGTTAAGACAATTAAAATTATTAGTATCTAAGTGTTTGTTGTTGATAATTATAGAAACCCTCATGCTAAGAATGATCTAATCATTATTTCAAGTGATGAGGAAGAACCCGAGAAATGGCCACTTAGCAATATTATGCCTATTATTAAAGGAGAATTAGATCCATACACCTGACAAGATAAAGACGGTTACTCTATGGCCAAAATGCCTATATCTTCCCCAACTTTACAACTTATTATAGTGTCCAGTGATAAAGAGACCCCTCAAGGCTCAGAAGGAATGTGGATCACTGACCCAGTAAGTTCAAAACTCGAACCGAAAAAAGAAATTCCTGAGGAGGAGCCGATGGAAGAAGAATTTGAACCTGAAGAGGACCCAAACACTATGATATCCCATGAATCGAACAGCAATAGTAGAGACAGTAACGTCATTGGGAGATGGACAGTGACCATATTATTTGGCGCAAGGAGTCATCGGATTCCCTCATTCATTAGGACAACATGGAGGACGAAGAGGAAGAATTTGAGGATCCCGAGAAAGAAGAAGTGCAAGATTTAGACGAACTAGAAGAAGGAGAAGTTACAAGAACTTCCAGCCGGACTTGGGCATGTTCCATGGAACCAGCCCTGTCCACCATATGAAGTGGACGTGATAGCACAGATTGAGGATGGAAACGAAGCAAATAACAAACAAGATGAAAGTGATGATGATGGGGAAGTATTGTTTGATTTTGGATACAAAAATGGATCGTCAGCATCGGACTCAGAGGGGTGATTATGATGTGAGATTGGAAGATTTGGAAACACCTATCTAGTGTTAATATTATGTAGTAGCATATATATGTATGGCTTGTAAGGTAGTTATGTCTGCATTAGTATTATGAAAACTCAAGTAGGTTTAGAAGGACTTAAGAGTGGTTTAAGTATGTAAGGAGAAATGATGTGTGTAAGATAAGGATGAATGTAAAATATAAGCATATATAATATAATTATGTCCATTGTTTATGAATTTGTTCGAATGTCAATATACAAACTACTTAAGAAAATTTCATAAGAATAAAAGTATATCTTTACGAAATGTTTAAAAACTTAAACCAAGATTTTCTATACATTTTGGAAAAGATAAAAAGTATATGCATTTTACACGAATTATTTCATAACACAAATTTGGCCTAAAGATTTGAATATAGGATTTTTATATCCAAAAAGAATTTATCACTCGATGCTTTAGGGAAAACATTGATGATGATTTGTAGTCGGATCCTTACATTTTCTATCATGGTTGATAGCTACGTAAGGAAATATAGAAGTTTCTGAGCCTGATTAAAGTCCACACTAGAGAATTGAAGGATTAATCCTCATTCGGAAGTAATGTTGAATATTGAAATAGTAGATCGGATCAGATATTACGTACATATAATCTATATACATTATACAAGTATAAGTTTAAAATTAAATATTTTAGGTAAACACCGATTGGTTTTGCATTGTAATTTCGAGGACGAAATTCTTTTAAGAGGGAATAATGTAACGACCCACAAATTTATCAATTTGATAAATTATATTTATTTCTAAAATATTCAAATATAAGGTTTTTAACATAGATTATGACGTCTTAAATAATAAATAATGATGGTAATCCTATTTTGAATAAATATTTATAAAAAATATAAACTTTGGAAAAATATCGATAAAATGACCGAAAACCGTTTTATCAATAAACGGCTCTATAATTATCAGAAGTCACGCACTAAGCTGGATACGTACACTTATTTATCCGTTCAAACAAGAATATGAAATAAAATTATTTGTTTTATTTTTGGAAAAAGAAATGTATTTATCACATCATCAATAATGGCATCATATTTAATAATCGATTTATGAATTTAAATTGAGATTTAATGATTTAATAATTATTATAATTATTCCAATAATTATTTTAAAATGATAATAATTCATTTTAATTCGTTATGAAGTGATAATAAATCATTTATAATAGTTTTATAAAGATATTTGTTGATTTGAAATTATAAGGAAAATTCATCGATATAACAACACTTTTTGTAAACAATTATATGGTTTTATAAATCAAATCTGTTCATTTTAATTAGTTAAAAATGATAAGAAATTAGTTTTCAATTTTTTTTACATTTATGTATAAATTATTTTATAAGTGAAAATGTGATCGGGAATGGAATTCCTAATTTTCAACGGTTTAACGAACGGAAGTTATTCAAAGTTGTTGCAACCTTATTTATATGCCTTATGCATATATATAACATACACATGCACACCCTAACATATACATGAACACATATACACATACAAATATACGCATACACTTATATAAATGTTACAAAAGATCTAAGATATTTACCCATTTAAAAAAAGTAAACTTTACTCTTACACACATCAACTCAAACACATGGCTACACACATAGAGGGTGTTCAGCTGTGCATGGTGATGGAGGAGGAGGGTGTGGTGGCACTTAAATTGTGATGTATATGCACATAAATATCATGATATTTTAGTTCACAAATTTGCCTATAAATACCACCCTCCATCTTCACTTCATTTGTTCATAAATTCCTAAGCTTCTTCATCTCTTTATACTCCTCTTTAATGGCTTCATACCTCAGGAAAATTATGAAGAAAAATTAGCAAAATGAAAATATATTTGTATAAGTATATATGCATTAGCAATCCACTTCAAAACAAACTCTAATCGACTCCTCTCCTCTCTTTAAACCCATGGCCAAATCATCCACCACCCAAGGCCGAGCCCATCTCCATTTGCAAGCTTAGGCCGAGCCCATTAAAAGGTCCAAGTCTCGATTCCATAGCCTTTGATTTGATTGTAGCGAAGCTATAGCGAATTTTCATATTTAGAAACCAATGAAGGTGAGAAACTCTATAAATGTATATATAATGATGTTGTGATATGATTGCTATGGATGTTTACTATACTTTCATCATCAAATATTGGTTGTCTTAAAATAATGTTTCATTGTGTAAACAAGTCACGTTAAATACACGTCGATATTACACAAGCAAATCACTTTCCGAATCAAGTTATAAAAGTGATATGGAATCATTAAACCTCTTTAAAATGATTTAAAAATGTTTCGTGAACATTTAAAAGTGTTTCGATAAAGTTTGGAAAGAATACGAAAATTGAGTTAAAATAGGTGCGTCGCACAATAGTAGTTCGCGATTTCGCGCCGTAGAAAGTTAAATCCATGTATATGATGGATTCGGAGTCGGAATTCTTTAGAATAAGAATTTTTCAAACCCTTATATCATGGTTTTCAAACAAAAGAAAAGGATCGAGATTTTTTTAGTAGATTTTGATATATGAGCAAATTAAGTTTTCAAAATAGTCGTGGTTTGGCAGTTCAGAAACCAAAGCGAATTTTTTTTAAAAAATGTTATTTTTAGTTCTTTAAAAATATGGAATAAATTCTAAAAATATTCTAAAATGTTTTAAAAGAGATTTGAGTTATAAAAATGGATTTCTAAATGGTAAAAGGTTGTTTTATCGAATAAGCTTTGAAAACACTATTCATAGCACTATTCGCAGCATTTTTTGCAGCACTCTTTATAACTTTTGAAATATAGCTTTAAACTTAATTATTCTTTCCCAAACCTTTTATAAATGTTTTATAAATAACTAAGTATTTTAAAGATAATGTGGAGGTTTTATAATTTGTTAAAAAAAAGTTAAATAAATTATTTAAAGAAAAGTTGTTAAAATTAAATGATTTAATATTGGCTCTAAAAGTCGTTGAGTAGACTGGATTTTTCTATTTGTGAGATCCAGATGTGAGGTGCTTAAACTAAGGAGCTATTCAGGAGCATCCAGTGCCCTGGCTCACCTTACCTCTTTCCTGGGCGAGGAATAGATAAGGTCGAAATGTCAAAAACGAGGCAAGCATAAAAGATTCAATTTACAAATTTAATTTCATACAACTTGGATTGTATAGAATAATCTTCTTATACTTGGTATAAAATTCCAAAGAGGGAACCTGTACTATTTGAGTGAATTTAAAAGATGATTTCACCGTTATACGATAGATAGTAAAGGTTGAATACAGAAATTGATGTTGAGTAGAATTAGTATATTTTCTATCAACCCTTTTTTCTCAAAAAGGTTTTGCAATATGATTTATGAGAAACCAAGGATCCAATTTGGGTGATTCCTCTTCGAAACCCACTTTAAACCAATTAACGAGTTTGAAAGTTAAGATATGTTGAAGACAATGAAGTTGAAGGCGGGGATCTTCATAACAGAAAGACTGCTTGTTGATATATTTGGAGTAGCTCCTGAGATAAATAAATAGCAGTGGTCTTTTCATTCTGGGATGTTCATATTCAAGGACAACTCGCTACTAATTTGAGGAGTGATGCCCAACAGGATGTGGTAGGAGAGTGCCTTCGGTTTGTCCTGTTTCTGGACAACTTGTATGGGTGGATGACTGACATTGCATTTCTAAGATCATAGTGCGTTGATCAATACAAATGTACATCTGTTGGTGGTATAGGAGGTAACCCCTCTTATACTTAACACCCTTCTATAAGACATACGAGCTCAGAAGTTGTACTTTTGATGAAATCAATAGTGATTGTTGAAAATGGCAATGTGGCATTTTAAGTGAAAATGTTCTAAGAAAGGTAAACGTTACATCTAGCTTCACATTCGGGGAATTATCAAACAGGGGTTTCTTTAAGGCTATATGGTTCACAACCAATAGGGTATGACATCACCTTTTTGGATTTATTTTACGCCCACTATGATGTCGGGTAAAAAAATAAGTGGTGTATGGTTTAAGAGCTCTCGGATAGGTCAGGAATGGTCAGGGTGATATCATATTCGGTGTTCTCCATACCATCTGTTGGTGTCGGGTAGGCCGGTCTTAATTCACAAAGGACCATTTGTGGGTGGCCTCGGTGCATTCCTCTAGAGATGCACTGTATGGGAGGTAGTCTACCTAGCTACTAATTGGAAATCCAAATCTCCAATAAGTGCCTTCAATATTAGATGTAAACCTGTTATGCTATCAAATTTAACCAATGTAACAATTTTAGCTATTTGAATATGTTTATTTGAAAAGTGCTTTTAAAAGAATGTCACTAAAATTCATATCATTGGATTTCATGTAGAAATGTTTTGGTTATCATAAGGTGAAAAGCCGTTCCTTGTTTATATGCGGCGTGTTCTTATGAAATACCATTTGTTTTCAAAAACTCGTATTTTGAGTTTCTCACACCAGTCCCATGACTGACCTGGAGTTTATTTTCCTTCCCATAAACATTGGGTGCCCTGTTTTTTCGGACAGCCTAGTAATCATGTTTTATTTGGAGCATTTTGGAAGAGCTCGGAGCATGGAGTAAGAAGATTGTTATCCATTTCCACCATACTCATGTACTATTGTATTCCGCATTTGTAAGGACATATATTTATCACTGTCCATGTTAACGTTAAGTTAAACTCTGATAAATGTATTTAAAATTTTCTGATGTAATGATTATATGTTGAAATAATATATGTTATTCCATTCATTTAAGATTATATTCTGTTCATTTCTTCTTTCTACCCTTGACCATCCCTCTCTCCGATGCTTGGATCTGCAGCATGTGAATACCGAGTATATATCAATGTCGATTACCGAGGGTCGAAAAGGCCGGTCGTCACAAAGTATTTACATCTTAAATATAAAAGTTAGTAATGATGTTAACATGTGCCTTGTAGCAAACTCGTATAATCCAAGGCTTTAGCACAAACCTTTCTATTATATTAACTTTAAACTATTAAATTAATTATCAAAACATGAAATTGTATGAGGTCTATCTAAAATTAATTTTAAAGTAAATAACTTACGCGACGCTTGTCAAAAAGGTTATGAAAATAATCTTTTAAATCTATAAATGAAATTTTTACTAATTAAACTTTGGAATTAGTTCACTTAAATTTATTTGGTCCGACTCAAGTTTGATCAATAAATCATAATAAATATGTTTTTTAAATTATTGATGATTTTTCAATATATACTTGGACTTTGTTTTCGAAACATAAAATTGATACTTTTGAAATATTTAGAAACATTGTAAAAAGAATTCAGAATTTAAAATATTTAAAGTTAAAAATATTTGAAGCGATAACGGAGGAGAGTTTGAAAATGATGATTTTACAAACTTTTGTAATAAAAAAGGAATCACTCATAACTTTTCTTTTCCCAGAACACCGCAGCAAAATGGTAAAGTGGAAAAAAATTAAACTTTACAAGAATGCGCTAGAACATTACTAAATTGCACCATTTTAACTCAGAATCTCTGGGCTGAAGCGGTTGTTGTTATCCCGCCTTTTGGTAAGGCCATGACACCAAGGATTGTCCATCCCAAAGATCAGTTATACACAGGTCTATTATGGATACTGGCACATTTGGTTCGAGCCCGGATCGAGCTACAATTGACAAGACATGACAAGCAAAGCCATGAAAGCCAACATTCCAAATTTCAAGTCAATCGGAGTTTGTATGCTCAAGATATTGATCGATCAAAGTCAAGGAAACTAACTCCAGTCGTATATATACAAATTCGTATCCATCCCTTTAGAAAGCTTTATTTCCTGTCCATCAATCATCGACTTCCTTCATACCCATCGAAGCCAGAATACTTCGTATCCATGAAGAGTTTCCATTTCATATCGATCATGTTTGCTCCACTTCGTATCCATCAGCAAACAATACTTCGTATCGATCTCATTCATACATGCTTCGTATCGAACGCTCCATCAACTCGGTTTGTATCGATCAGCCATTGATCGATACGAAACACGCTACTAAAAAGATCGATACGAAATAGCACTTAAAAACATTGATACGAAGTCGGGGTCTTCGATCGATACGAAGAGCCTAAGTTCGTATCAATAAGAATTGAAGTGGAAATTATCGATACGAAGTAGCCTTATACATCGATACAAAATAAAGTCGAAGTCATTGATATGAAAGGAATACACTAGGTCGATACGAACGAAGCACGTTCAAGAAGGAAGACTCGGTCCCTCAGCATAAAAAGAGGATCGATCCTAGAAGATAGCGCCACGTCATCTGGCCAACACGTGCAGACCATCGATACAAAAAGAGAAATACGAAAGTATCGATACGAGCTCGGCAACATACCACAAATCCAAACTTGCATCGATCATATCTCAAAATCTACAAGTCCAAATGCTAACAAATTTTCACAGGAGCTTGCGTACCACCTCAAGAATGTACCTGATCGACCTTGGCCCAAAAAGACATTTCTTGATCGATACGAATTGGATACGTATCGATCATGGATCGAGTCGAAATGACCAGAGATCAATTGCGTGGGCCCACCTACGTGAGAGAAGGAGTTTTCCGAGATTGGGGCGAGATATTTGCAGCTTACACATATAAATAGCAGTCCGAGGCCTTCAAAAAGGGACTTTTGGATGCTGGAACGCTGATACTCTGCCTAAATCACTTTTGTATCTCGATTGTACTATCATAAACATCTGTAACCAACGAGTAATATTAATAAAACATCAACTTTCCATAGTGGACGTAGGCTACAACGCCGAACCACTCTAAATCCTTGTGTTTCTATACTCTTTTCTGTCTGTTTTTGGTGTGTTTGTTAGGTTAGCTTGATTTTTCATTTATATTCTTAAATTTAACCTCTTCAAACCCGCCCGAAGAGTGTTGTGCCCAATTTTGACACAAACACTTTGGTGCTTTTACTAAGAAAACCCAGCTTTTCTCTTGCTCTTTGGATTTACTACCGATATTGGATTGCAAGAACCTAAGGAGAAGATCAAGATCTCATACCCAGAAATTCTTCCAACCTATTCAGATTTGCATCAAGTCTAGGAGACAGCTTCACCCTTCACCATGGTTACCACCAGGACTACCTCAACCGCTGCGGATCAGGAAGGAAGAGATAGGCAGAACCCTGCGCAGCTACCCGCCGCAGGCCAGAACTCAGTTGGACCTTCAGATCCACAAGGCCCCATCACATGGAAGGAATTCCAGATGTTGATGCAAGAACTAACCTAAAGTCGCCAGCAGCTTACTCAGCAAATCCATGCCAGCACGGAGTTAACCAACCAATTGAATCAGGAAAGATGAAGGAGATCCAGGAGGGATCAAGCTTCCTACTCATCCATTAAGAGCTCTGCTTCGTCCGATTACCATCACAGATCCACACGTCCACGACTGGATGGAAGTTACGCACAAGCTCCCAGGCATCAGCGCACTTTGAATCTTGGACAAGCAGGACCTGGTCCGTCTACTAGTCACTAGGCAGGCCCCTCTTCCCAAGGAGGGACAATTCCTTATCACATCACTGATAACCGTGCTGCTGCCACCACTATCGACTTGGAAGCTGACATTTGAAACCGGACAGATCTGAACCTTCGTCAATGCGATCATACTCCTAAACCCTATGTTCCCAATGACCTGGAGCCAAGGAGGCGAGGTATGGACCGTCGACCGTGCTCGGGCCATCCTTGCATAGTGGAACCCGACCACACCTTGGCCCAGCATGCCTGGAATGTCCAGATGCCAGACATTCTGACGATGATTCGTCAAATGATTCAAGAAAGTCAAGGACTCTCCAATGATGACTGGGGAATCTCCCGGAGTCATACACCCTTTACTAATGACATCCTTTATGCTGAACTGCCTCATCAATTCAAAATGCCAACTTTACCTGTTTACGACGGGAGTTCAGAACCTAACCAGCACATTTTGAAGTATGAATGGCTTATGAATGCCGTACGAGCTGACGATGCGGTCAAATGTAGAAGTTTTCCAATCTCTCTAGGGGCATCATGACTATGTGGTTTACTCGCTTGCCACCCTGATCCGTTTAATGCTTTGATCAGTTAGCTACGAAATCCATCGAACAGTTTCGTATGCACGTTATAAGACCTAAGGATGTGAACACTTTATCTAGCGTCACTCAAGCTCCTAGAGAGATGCCCAGACGTTATCTGGAAAAGTTCCATGGCGCTTGCGCAGAGATTAACAACCCTAATGATAATTCCATATTAATGGCACTGGCTAAAGGAATCGATCCTGATTCCGAATTTGGCAACTAATTGATTGGGAAACCCCCTGCGTTATCGGACCGTTTCTTTTCCAAGGCAGGCCAGTTCTTGAGAAGGGAAGATGCGAAACAGTCTAGGAAAAAGGATGACGTAGGGCCCAGCGTGGAAGGAATTCAGAGCAATGTCGTTGTGAAACAAACCGGTGAGAGTTTCGGAAAGGTGGAGTTAAATATACAGAATAAGCAGAATCAGCAGAAAGACGATGGAAATCAGGATAGGAAGAGGGATCAAAATCGCAGATCGCGGCATAGAGCTCCCATGTTTGACACCTATACTCCTTTGAATACATCCCTGGAGAATGTGTACTTGCAAACCTGTAATGCTGGCCAATATAAGAAGCCTGCTCCGAAGCAGTCGTTCGAAAAGCAGATTCAATTTGGGAATTTCTGTAGATTCCATGATTGCTATAGTCACATTACCAACGAATGTCGCCATTTACAGGATATCATTGAGAAGTTAATCCGAGATAGGAAGTTGGAACAATTTGTTCGAGCGCCGTAGGCTGGAGGTGCAGACCCATCAAACCAAAATCAAGTACCGAATCAGGCCAGACCGGAGGAACCCGCGCGTAATGGCGGGAGGTCAGTGATTAACACAGTTAGTGGTGGTCATCATCCAGTGGATCGGAGCTGGATGGAAATGGAGTCATATGCCATTTTAATTAGGCATGCAGATTTCGAGTGTTGCGGTAATCTTGACGACGGGGCTCCGGCTAAACAACAGAAGACGATGACAGACGACATCGTTTTCCAAGACAAAGATGCCGATAAAGTCGAAGCCCCCACCATTGATCCACTAGTCATATCAGCTCAGATAGGTCTTGCTTGGATGAAGAGGATCTTAGTGGACAGTGGAAGCTCCATGTATATACTTTTTAAGCGAGCATATGACCAAATGAAAATGGAAGCAAAGGACCTGAAGCCGTGTCAATCCCGTATACATGGTTTTAATGGAAGTGCGACTATACCCTCTGGAATGGTAGAATTACTAGTGGAGTTGGGAGTTGGAGAACGCCGGAGAGTCTGGATGTTGCAGTTCATTGTGTTGAATATTAATTCGTCATACAATGCTTTCTTGGGCCGACCGGTCCTGGATGAATTTAGGGCAGCTATTGCCCCTTGGTGTTTAACTTTCAAATTCCCCACTGACAACGGGGTTGGAGTAGTTCATGGAGATGAGGTGGCTGGACGCGCCTATTATGTTGCTGAGCTGCGGCAGGCGCAGTGAAAAGAGAAGGGCAAGGACGTAGAGGAATCTCTCTGCATCTGTTTTACCGACAATTGACAGCTAACGCCTAGGCCTAGGCCCGGGCACCACAACCAATTCCTAAAAGATCTCGATCCGAGAGACGATGATAATGAAGAGGATGTCAAAGATAGTCAGGCTTCCCAGATAGAGTTGACGATCGATGTTCCAATCGATGACGACGACGACTCTAGAATGATAAAGATCGGGTCTCAGCTAAGCCAACAGATGAAAGAGGAATTGGTTGAATTTCTCCAGGCAAACCTCGACGTGTTTGCTTAGACACACTCAGACATGTATGGGATCTCGTCGGGCATCGCGAGCCATATATTGAATATTGACCCGCGGCATGTCCTGGTCAAACAGAAAAGGCACGGTATGGATCTAAAGAGATTTGCCGCCCTGAAAGAAGAGGTGGATAAACTCAAGACGAACGGGTTCATCCGAGATGCATTATATCCAGAATGGGTATCCAACCCAGTACTTGTCAGAAAATCAAACGGGAAATGGAGAACTTGTGTAGACTACTCGGGTCTAAATAAAGCATGCCCTAAAGATAGTTTCACGCTTCCCAGAATTGATCAGCTTGTAGATTAAATGGCCGGACATGAGCTCTTGTCTTTTACGGATGCGTATTCCGGCTACAATCAGATACTGATGCACCTACCCGATCAAGAGCATACCAGCTTTGTCACCGATCTTGGACTCTATTGTTACAAAGCGATGCCATTCGGACTTAAGAACGCCAGGGCGACCTATCAAAGACTTGTTAATCGAATGTTTGCCAGCCAGATCGGGAAAACTATGGAGGTGTACGTGACAATATGCTTGTAAAATCGCGACTCTCCATCAATCATGTCAAAGACCTTGAAATAGTGTTTAACATCCTCCAAGAATACCGAATAAAGCTCAACCCATTGAAGTGTCACTTCGGAGTCACCACCGGAAAGTTCCTTGGATTCATTGTCAATGATAGAGGAATTAAAGCCAATCCCGAGAAGATCTGGGCAATTCGGAATCTTAAGACTCCTAGAACTATAAAGCAAGTGCAAAGCCTTAACGAGAAGGTAGCAGGATTATGTAGGTTCATCTCCAAATCCACCAACAAATGTATTCCCTTCTTCGACCTGATCAGGAAAGGAAACTGGAACTTTGAATGGACTGAGGAGTGTGAGGGCGCATTCCAAGCACTGTTCGACAACTATCTGCGCCACCTATTCTGTCAAAGCCAATTGATCATGAGAAACTATATATCTATATGGTAGTGCTAGAGAATGCAATCAGTGCTGCATTAATTCGGGAGGAGGATCGGATACAACGACTGGTCTATTACATTAGCAAACGATTGACCGGAGCAGAGAGAAACTATCCGAAGTTGGAAAAGCTGGCCTACTGTCTCTTCATTGCCTTGAGAAAGCTCCGTCCCTACTTTCAGGCTCATCCTATCACAGTTTACACTGACCAGCCGTTACGACAGGTCCTTACGCGGCCTGAGATGTCTAGTAGGTTATTAAAGTGGAACATCGAGTTGAGTCAGTTTGATATTGCTTACACACCAAGGCGAGCTATTCAAGGACAAGTTCTAGCGGATTTCATTGCCGAGTTCACTATGCCGAAAAACTTGCCCGAAACTAGTGAATCTCCCAAATACATATGGAAGCTATACATAGATGGTGCATTGAACGACCTTTTCTCAAGCACTGGAGTTGTACTTGAAACCCCAGAAGGTCGATCCGTATGTTATGCTTTGAAGTTTGATTTCCGTGCAACCAATAACGAGGCCAAATATGAAGCTTTACTTGCCGGACTCAGACTCGCCAAAGACGTGAAAATTGTTGTTGTGGAAATTTACTGTGATTCGCAATTGGTCGTATGTCAGTTAGGGGAGAATACCAAGCAAGAGACCGGAGGTTGGCTGCTTATCTTGCTCGGGTCTAGGAAGTATTGAATCAGTTCGATTATTATGTCATCTATTGCATACCTCGAGATCATAACCAGAAGGCCGATTCTTTGGCAAAACTAGCCAGCACCGGTGAAGCACAGCAAATAGGACTTGTCCCTATTGAGACACTTACCTCTACGAGTATCGATCATATGGAGACAGACTGGGTTCCTAAAGCCACACCCGAAAAAGAGTCATGGATGACCCCTTTTAGAAACTATCTCGAGCATGGAACTTTAGCCGAGTGCAGAAGTGAGAAAAGACAAGTTCTTTGAAAATTTTCACGGTTCGTTATCCAAAATGGAGTTATGTATAGAAGAGGATACTCTATTCCTTTACTCCGGTGTATCGCCCACGATGAAATCAAACGAGTGTTACATGATGTGCACGAGGGAGAATGTGGTGATCACACTGGGAGGAAAGCCCTTGCTAGGAAGATACTCCGATATGGGTATTATTGGCCGACTGTGAATCGGGACGCATCTGACTATGCCAAGAAGTGTGACAGATGTCAAAAACATGCTCGGATACCAAGAGCTCCGCCTACTGAAATTACTTAAATGGTCAGTCAATGGCCGTTCGCCATGTGGGGCATCAATATAATTGGATCTTTACCTCTAGCTAAAGGTGGTGCGAAGTACGCCATTGTCGCAGTTGATTACTTTACCAAATGGGCGGAAGCTGAGCCCCCTGCTACTATCACGACGAAGAAAGTAATCAACTTTTTTGTCCACAACATCATTTGTCATTTTGGCCTCCCACATACCATTATCACTAACAATAGAGCCAATTCGATAGTGCCGAGTTCAAGAACTACTGTCAACGTTTCCATATTCAGAAAAAATTCTCGGTCGTTGCTCACCCTCAAGCGAATGGATAGGTCGAAGCTGTTAACAAAGTTATCAAATCCATTCTGAAAAAGTGACTGGAAAAGGCCGGAGGAAAATGAGTCGATGAGCTTCCCATGGCCCTATGGGCATATCGAACTACCCACAAGTCCGCGACCGGCCACACTCCATTTTCACTTTCTTATGGCTCGGAAGCCTTCATTCCGATCGAACAGGAAGTACCTTCTCATCGTGTGACTTACTATGATCCTAGAACAAATTCTATATTGCTCGCCGAATCTCTAGACTTATTAGATGAGAAGCGTAAAGAGGCCGATTTGAGGGCAGCCGCGCACCGAAGTCGAGTCGCTCGATTGTACAATGCTAAGGTCCAACGCTGAACCTTTGAACTTGGCGATCTCATGCTCAAGAGAATTTATCCGGTCCCTTGGCATATGAATCCAACGTGGGAAGGACCGTATGTTATTGAAAAAAGACTCGGAGATGGGACATTCAAATTATCAACCGTCGATGGTCTCACTTTGCCGAGAGCTTGGAACAACAAAAGCCTTTGTCGCTACTACACATAACAGGCTTTGTGTATTCATTTAGTCTGGTTTTCATTTGCAATTTGTTTATGCATTTCGAAATTTGAACTTGTAATAAGGCAACTGACTTTGCCATACTTTCTTATTTCAGTAATAAAATGCAATCTCTTCGAGCCGAAGTAGTGATTCTTGAAATGCGTCACATGACCATCACGATGCATGGAGAGCTAAGTTCCATCCTACGGTGGGACTTATTCAAATAGGGAGTGGCTGTGATATGACCGGTCACTCACTAAGTGAAACTCGAGCTCGGGGGCAAACTACCACACTGAAGCCAAAAAGGATTGATACATGACAATCCTCTAACTAACTCCGGCTCTTAGAGTGCGAGATGGAGTATAAACTTACAAAATGTAAGCTCGAGGAGGGTGGACCCATCCATCTAACAACCTCGCTTTCCACATTCACAAGCTCGAAGAGGGTAGATCCGTCCACCTACGACTTCGCTTATTTACTCAGGATGGATGTGACCCGACCATCCACGATCCTGATCAATTTGTCATTCCCAGAGTGCGAATGAGATATCAAAAACTTAAAACAGACGTGATCGACCGTCTATTAGCTAACTCCAGATTCCAAACTAGAGTATAAACATCGATTGGGCGTGAACTGACCGCTCACCAACTAACTCTATGTCCCCAGAGCACGGACTGGAGTATAAACATCGATTGGGCGAGAACTGACCGCCTGCAATTCAATCTAAGTTTCCAGAGTGTGGACACGATTCTGATTATTAAAACGGGTGTGACTGACCACCCGAAAAATGACCTAAGCCCCCGGAGTATGGACGTAACTTTAAACATTAAGCAAGTGTGATCGACCGCCTACATGCGAGTTCAATCCCCACAGTGTGGATGCGATTGTCAATACATGAGTGAGTGTGATCCGACCGCTCGAACTCATCTCACAACAACTTAGTTCCGACTAAGTAAAAATAAAAGTGTCGAAGGTGAAAAACAGTCATCGTCCGACCACTTCACTTCATCCCCGGGACTGGAGGCATAACTCCAGCACCAGCTACTAATCGGGACCGTACAACATCGAGAATCGACTTAACTTTTAGTTATGGCCCGAAGCCATGACTCTGGGACATAACAACCAAACACAAGTCCAACCCAGAAAATAAAGCTTCACAAATATATTAAATAAAAATTCAAGTACTGAAACACTTAGACAAATCAACTCGGAGTTATGCTAAAAAACAAAAGGAGATTTTATTCCATCTATTCTTTGGAAGCAAAAGTGAGTACAAAAGGAAGCGTATTTCAAAATTTTCTACTAGTAGAGGCCGAACCTGCATCTATACATGGCCTACAAAAACCAAAAAAGTAACTCCGACCTATCTACCAAAAAAGGGGACACCAAGATACATGCCTACTCCTTAAGCTACTTCTTCTTCTTCTCCTTTGGCGTTGACCCACTTGAGCTGCCACTGTGATGCCGTTTTGAGCTCTTGCCTTTACCCGGTTTCTCCCCGGCCGAGGGAAGAATTGTAATCTCCTCTTCCAAACTCATGGAAATCGGAACACTTTCGGAGTGCATAGTCAGAGGGACGGGGGCACTTTCTATGTAAGGAGACATAGGGGGTACCCCTGTGATGATGATTGTACCACCTGGAGAGACCATGCGTAAAGGAGCCGGCCCGGGACCTGCCATACCACCTCCCATACTACCGTCCAGCGCGGCACTTTCCATCTCAGCATTGAACTCCGCCATTATCGCCTCATCATGGGCTGCCTGAGTGTCCGGTGGGATGCTGGCAGTTGGGGCCGAAGAGCCGGCTATGAATACGCCTTCACTCGTGACAAAAGGCAAATCTATAAGTGGATCGCTCTAATGACCGAGGAGCTCTTCCACCATCTATTCATTGAAGATAAAAGCGCCCGCATGAACTTCCTCGGTCGACGTAGTAGTTGTGGTAGTCGTCGCCTCTGTCATGACTGCCTCATGTTCTTGATGTTGCACTTGGGTTACACGGGGCACTATCGGTGCAGCTACTATCACTGAATGAAGATAAGAGAAAATATTAGTGATTTCTTCTGACAATACTCCAGATTTAGAATGAATTTGAGAAGTGTTCAGAATACCTTCCTCGGGTTGGCTCGCGGGTGGAGCCGGGGCTCCTTCGGAGATGTGCTCGCGAGCCGGAGACAATTGCGGTTGATCAAGGTCATACGCAGGCACAGATAGAGGATTGACTGCAGGAGTAGATTCAGGCTGGGTTGGCATAGGAATTTCAAAACTTGTGTCATGATGCTCAACACCAGAACCCTCTCCGACCTCCGGATGCTGAGTGGCGAGTTTCTCTTTTACAAATATGATAGCGACATCGTGGAGAACTCTTCTCTCGTCCTTAGTCGACATCTAGTTCTCTAATTCGAATTCATCAATGGATTCAGTATGATGCTCCGCCTTTTCATCCGCAACCAAACGACACCAAACGTTGTGCAAATGGGTCAGGTAATCATCGAGCCAGCTCAGACCATGGTTTCTCAGGACATTGGCGTTGTAAGTGATTAAAAGATCTTCCATATCGCCTTCTAGTCTAGCTTCGACGGCCCCAACTTCAGCTTCAATCCTTGCCTCAGCCTCCTGAATGCCACATCTCACTCTTTTTAAGCTCCACCGTCTGGTCGCACGCCTCCTGGGCAACCTTATTTGCGTCATCTTTTTCTTTGATGGCTTCGACGTACTTCGCCTTAAGCTCATTAAGCTCTTTAAGCACATTGTCTCTCTCAGCGGTGACGATGGAATTTCTGTGGCCCATATCGTCGATCAATTTCAAATGCACCTACCTCATCCACTCCATTTCCCTATTGGCCTCGTCAACTTTCTTCAGGGCCTCTGTTTCAGAATTTCTCAAAGTGTCATTTTCGGCAGTAAGCACCATGAATACATTTCTTGGCGATAGTTCCTTATAGCTCCTCAATTGTCTTTGCCCGCTCAAATGCCCCAACCAAGGCCTTCTCTGCGGTTTTCTTCCACTCGCGATATTGGCCAAAGGCATGATAGACATGATCGTGTACAATTTTCTCTCGCATTTGGAAGCACCCGCAAATTGGGAGGAAAGTGGAAGCCGTCAAAACAGATATTAGGAAACTCTCTTTTCAATTGGCAATTCGAGCGGCTCCCTCCCCTGTAATATCTGCAGTCATTGAAGTGGTAGCGATAGAAGTGTCTACCCTAGTTGTATGGAGATGTTCACCAGGCCTTAGAACTTGTGGAGGCACTGGCTAGCGCGAGGATCCAACAGTTTGTGTTTCAGAGCTGGGGGGTGGAAATGAAACCCTGGGTGGAGGAGAGCGTGATCGAGAGCTGCGCCTATCTCACCTATCTCTTTCCTTCTCTCTTTTTCTTTCTCTCTCCCTTTCCCTAGCTCTTTCTCTATCATAATAATCCCTGTCCTGGCTGGAATGACGGCGGTCATAGTCAGAATCATGCTTGCGGTACTCCCTGTATGAACTAGACGATTGGTGTGCAACGCGGAGGCTACCAAGCGTAGACGGTTGCCTCGACATTGAATCTGTAGAGTGAAAAGAGAAACAAAGTTAGTTATCGTCGGAAATTTGGCAGCTCATATATTTCAGTTGTGTGGTGCCATGAAGTGTATGCATGCATGTGTTAACCCCCCAACCAAATGGTTGTTGTAGCCGTGCTCGGAGAAGTTGGCTCTCCTAGAACTAAGGCACTCTGAAGCCCTTCCAATCCGGTGTCTTGTTGAAGAGATACATCATCCGAAATTTAGAGATCTGCAAGTCCTTCGAAAGGGCTCTCCATGTGCGGGGAGGGAGCCTCTGAAATTACCACACCCGCTGTTGGTAGAGACATGACAACAGACTTGCGTCTCGGAGCTTTATAGGCAGCGACCTTGCCTCTCCTTATTCTCTCAGAATGTCGATGGCTTTGTGAAGGCCCGGGTGCAGGTTCATCCCCGGCGGGCATATCCTTATCGTCACCTTGCTCGGCGATCACTATCCCAGGAACTCTCCTCCTAACTTGCCTCGCTGGGACCGCCCTGAGATACCCTTCAAGCCCGGTACTTTGATTTCCACCAATCAACCCGACGGCCCTCAAATTCTCATCCGTCAGAGCTTCATCAATTCCTCTATCCACGATGGGCACTCTTTGAAGAACGCTTACGATCTCTTTAAAATGGTCACCTTCAGGTCGTGGAATCGAAGTTGTGAAAGAACGAAAGTATTAGATTCGACATCAAACTAGATTATCCAATCAATCGGCATAAAAGTTGAAGTACTTACGCCTGACTAGCCACCGTTTGGCGATACCCAGTGGGCATCGGAGGTAGAACCATTCCGTCTTGAAATAACTTAGCTTGGTCCATGCTCCGATCATGACCTGGCAATTCCTAACCGCCTCTAAGAAGGTGAAAGATGGATTATCCCCGCGGCTCTTTATATTGAACAGGTGCCAGACTTCCTTTGGAGTCGTGGGTCGAAAGAGATGCTCCATAAAGATGACAAATAAGCTGTTCAGCGAAGCATATCCGTTCGGGTGCATTTGTGACAGAGCAATCCTTAAATAGGATAACACTTCCCGGATGTATTGGTTGACTGGAGGAAGTGTCCCAGCTGTGCACGAAAATATGTTAAAAGTGGTATACCCTTTCGAGGGAGAGTGAGGTCTGTCTTCTGCCCCTGGCAGTAGGGCGTCATCCCTCGACAACCCATGCCTTGTGCAAATCCTACCTGGCATTTTCTCAGAGATATTAGATGGGATAGAGTCTTGTGGATTCCCAATGAAGGCTGCTCCTGGTAGCTCATCCGGAGCTGGACTTATAACTTCGGCTGCGATAGCCGGCATCTCGATTATGGGAAGAGGCGGACTCTGGGCCCCCTGTTGTTGTGAAATGGCTAAGTCCAATTATGCAAGGCAGAAGCTCGTCGGAGTCAAATGTTCAAGTGTGCAAAAAATTTGTATCCATCAAAGTTTGGACTTGGATCGATCATCAGGATTGCAATTCGTATTGGTCATGGAAATAGCAGTTCCTATCGATCATGGTACACCACTTTGTATCGATCACCCGAGGGTCGTTTCATATCGATCCAAAATTCCCTACTTCGTATCGATCATCAGCAACATTTTCGTATTGATCGCCAGGCCCAAAATTTCATATCCATCGCTCTAGATCGATACGAGTATCAATCATCAATCGGTCGATACCAACATCCACTTTCCATCAACACGAAGCAATTCTGCTAATCGATACGAAGCTGTGTTATATCTACATCGATACGAACTCGACCTTCATCCATCATCGATACGAAATCTCCTATCGTGTGCATCTACACTTCTTCTTCTCCAATCAACCTGAGCTCCATCTCCTCCGTCCTCGACCTTGCTTCGACCATCTCCGGCCTCCTTTTCACCAAAATCGGCCATGAATACGTGTAGAACGACACAAGAATTCAAATCTCATCATTTAAATGTGGATTTAATGATTAATTACCTAAATTGAAGTGTGAATTCGAAGGATCAAAAGAGCTGTATGGATTTGGGGGCAAGAGCAATTTCTATTTCTCAGTTTTTTGATCGATACGAAAGCAAGGGAAAATGAGAGCAAGTGAAAAATTTTCTAAGTCCAAAATGCATTTATATGGACTCGAACTAAAGGAAAAAAGACGATTCATCTCCTGGTAGAATGGACCTGTCAGAACGGTCAAAGCCAGAATGGCACAAAAGGCCTTCCTCGTATCCATCCACGGTCAATCTAGGACAAAGTTCTTCGTATCCATCAAGCTATCGATACAAGGGCCACTGTGCAAATAAACCTGTAGCGACTGCTACTTCCATCGACATGAAGAACCTACGCACATCCATCAATCTAAAGCGGCCTGAAGTTTAATTGTTCGTATCCATCGACCCTTCGATACGAATAGGATAACCGAAACTTGTTCGAGCCTTCCAGACCCATCAGAGATTCATCGATACGAAGAAGCAACTTCGTATTCGTCACTTTAAAGCCCACAAAGATTCGTATCCATTGATATGAAGAAATTTCAAAATGCGAACTATTACGTATCGATAGCCATTGATACAAAATACCTATCCTGACTTCTAAAATTGGTCCAGGAGAGGATCGATACGAAGGGATACTCAAAAACAACCATCAAGTGTTGTTACAACTCGAATTTCATGTCGTTCCAGGAGAGGATCGACACGAAACTCGATAAAAAAACTTAACAGCGACTCATGAACGTGCAGACGTTAACGAGAGTTGGGTTAACATACGTTCATTTATGATGAACTAACATTCAATTTTCAAAATTCACAGGAATTGAATGCTCACCTGGCGACAATTACAACTGTGAACAACAAATTGCTAACACTCGATGCTCAGTTACAACAATACACTGCACAATAATTTGCAGTCAACAATTTGGTATTTGTATTACTGGAAATCATTCGAAGGTTACATCTTATGACGAAAAGGCAACGACTGTTCGACGAATCAGATGGAACATTTTAGACTGAAGATTGCAGTTTTTCAAAGCACGTCATGTTCACACAAGACATACTTTGGAGGCAAATGTTATCCTGCCTTTTGGTAAGGCTGTGACACCAAGGACTGTCCTTCCCAAAGATCGGTTATACACAGGTCTATTATGGATACTGGCACATTTAGTCCGAGCTCGGATCGAGCTACAATTAACAAGACACGACAAGCAAAGCTATGAAAGCCAACTTTCCAAATTTCAAGTCAATTTGAGTTCATATGCTCAAGATATTGATCAATCAAAGTCAAGGAAACCAACTCTAGTCGTATCTGTACCAATTCATATCCATCCCTTCAGAAAGCATTATTTCATGTCCATCATCATCGACTTCTTTTGTACCCATCGAAGCCACACTACTTCATATCCATGGAGAGTTGCCATTTCATATTGATCATGTTTGCTCCACTTCGTATCCATCAGCAAACAATACTTCGTATCGATCTCATTCATACATGCTTCGTATCGATCGGCCATTGATCGATACAAAACACGCTACTAAAAAGATCGATACGAAACAGAACTTAAAAACATCGATATGAAATCATGGTCTTCGATCGATACGAAGAGCCTAAGTTCATATCGATACGAATTAAAGTGGAAATTATCGATACGAAGTAGCCTCAGGCATTGATACGAAATAAAGTCGAAGTCATCGATACGAAAGGAATACACTAGGTCGATACAAATGAAGCACGTTCAAGAAGGAAGACTTAGTCACTCGGTATAAAAAGAGGATCGATCCTAGAAGATAGCGCCACATCATCTGGCCAACACGTGCAGACCATCAATACGAACAAGAGCGATACGAACGTATCGAAACGAGCTCGGCAATATAACACAAATCCAAACTTGCATCGATCATATCTCAAAATATGCAAGTCCAAATGCTACCAAATTTTCATAGGAGCTTGCGTACCACCTCAAGAATGTACTTGATCGATCTTAGCCCAAAAAGATCATTTCTTGATCGATACGAATTGGATAGGTATCGATCATGGATCAAGTCGAAATGACCAGGGATTGATCGTGCGGGCCCACCTACATGAGAGAAGGAGTCTTCCGAGATTGGGGCGAGATATTTGCAGCCTACACCTATAAATAGCAGTCCGAGGCTTTAAGAAAAAGGACTTTTCGCTAGTACAAAAGTGCATATTGCTTCGCCTCATTTGCATCGGTTGAAGTAAAAACTGATGTAAATAGAACTATTTGCATCAGTTCTATCTTAATAACCGATGCAATTGGTACGTGGAAAGCAATAGGTAATAAAAAAATAAATTTGCATCAGTTGTCACCGACAACCGATGCAAATATGTCGATGCAAATAGTTTTATTCGCATCGGTTTTAAAGTCAACCGATGCAACTGCATGTTGATGGCAAAGATATGAAATTTAGGTGGGAAATAATGAAAAATTGGCTCCAAAGTTGCTACTTTGGACAAATTTACTCCATCTTCCTCAGTAACCCACTTGGAAAAAAAAAATTCTTCTCCTCCTCAGAATCTCGCTGCCAGAAAATTTATTTTTTCCTCTTTCCATTATTTAAACTCGGCCAGAGAAAAGAAAAAATGTTTGAATTCAAAAATCAATATATAAAAATCTGCTCAATATAAAAATACGAAACAAGCCTTAAAATCTTTCGTTCGCGGATAACTTCATTTTCATATGCATTTTTATAGGTGCGTTGCTTGTTTGGGCTTCGACAGTGGGGACTTCGAACTAGGGCTTCGGTTTGCATCAATTTGAGGGAGAATTGGTGATAATGGAGGACGGATTCGAGTTCAGCGAAGAAATTAGCATCTATGATCGAGATTGGGTAAAGCTCGGTGCCCTGTAGATAATTGCCTACAATATACGTTTCAAAACATGAAATAATGTATAGCATGGATGGTATTAAATTTTGCCTCTTTTCTATTTTCCTTTGAATGCAGTTATTAATGTAAATAGGTGATTTGACTTGGTTTTTATAAACATTTTAAAATATGTGCAGCTAGAGGAGCTTTCCAAACTATTACATGTGACGATAGGGAGTCTTGGGTTTGTTACTGATGCTTGGAAACAGGTATTACTTCTGTCATTTCTAGATTTGGTGTCTATACTTTAAGGATTATTTGCTTTGCATCATCTTATCATTCAAGATTAATTATCATCCAAAGTGAATTTCCAGATGATGTAGAGGTGACCATCTTCTCAAAAAAAGATAGCGATGAATCCTAATTTCACGAATATAATATTGTATCATCTTGCATGTTTTGATTATTTGGTAATAATACTGCACTAATCCCGTGACAATGTCATACGAATGAACAGATAATAGACTGTCGGGGAGTTCTCAAATGGACGTATCCCTACGGTTATTACATACTAGAGAACGAAGTTCAAAAGAAGGAATTGTTTGAGTATTTACAAGGTTTCAACTCATTTCATGTTGATTTCTATGAATTGTAGTCAACTAGGTTTTTCTGTTTGTTTTACTTTTGTAAATATATTCCATGGCACTATATTTATCTTTTTTACTTGTAGGTACTGCGGAATCTGCTTTAGAACAGCTTCATAAATGTGCTGAGGAAGAACTTCTTGATTTCTTTAATGACAACAATCCTCCTGAACCTTCAGCTGAATACATGAACTTCAGCTGAATACAATAACTCAATGTAGTGGATGGAAATCAATGTTTAATAAGAAATGTTTCCATCATACCAGACATCTTAACTTGCACTTGAGATTGAGCTTGAATTTGCTCTTGCATTTGCTCATGTGGTTGATTCGTCTCCACCGGCTCACTGTGCTGTCGATCCTCAAACTCAACTCACTCTTCTCTCTATTTGTTCATGCCTAAGATGTTCTATTTCCTCTTGCCTAGATCTAAGTTGCTCTGCAGCTTCAACTTGGTCACGTTTCCTCTTGCCCAGATCTGTTAAGTAAATCAATATGTAACCGTTTCTCTCTATTTGTTCATGCCTAAAATGAATACAGGTTGAATCTCATACCAGAAAGCAGCAAAGGTTCATTATGAAGGAAGGCAGTTCATTTGATCATACTTTGGTAAACCGCTCTTACAATGGTTCGTGAACTTTTTAACTCTTTAATTCTCTACAAATTTCTTGGTCTTTGATGTTGATATGATGTCTTTGTTTGGACTCAATGGATCTGATGTTTACATGCTCTAAAATCTGTTTGCAAGTATATTGTTCACTGCTATATATACCCTTGAACAATCTATTATTTCTCTCATTTCAAATGCTCCACACAGATGCATTATTATAATCCCCCATCAAAATCTATGCCTCTTGAATAGCTGCTGCTTCCTGAATGATGTGTTGCCAAAGTGTTTCTCTCTCACAAAACAGTTACCCGCATAAACTACTATGTAGGTAAGTAGGAAACCACCTAAGTTAATTACTGATAATGTGGTTTTGCATCCCACTGATTTTAAGATGTCATATTTCCTGAAGGATCATATAACTAAGGTTTGGAAGCCTACCGGTAATTACTATGTCCATAATGCTCCAAAGTTTCATTAGGCTGTGCAATTAGAGGATTCAAATGATTTTGAAAAAAGTGATGGGATCTAATACATACTTGTACTTTGGAAAAATTCTTAAGACAGCTGCATGGCATCCTGGCTATGACTTTGGTAAACATGATATAAAAGCAGTTTAAGTATGGATCAAACTATTTAATCTTAATATGGAAATATGGACAGTTAACACACTATCTATGATTGACAGTTTTATTGGTATCCCACTACAGATTGATGATAACACCGGGCATAATTTTTTTACAAAGTATGCTAGAATTCAAGTCTCAATTAATACAAAGTCTAAACTTGTTACAATAGTTCCTCTTTTGTGACATAATGGGAACAAGAGAGAGATTGCAGTCAAGTATGAATTTATTCCTTTAAAATCTGATCACTGTGATACTTTTGGCCATAAGACATCCTTCCACGCTAATGCTTCTTAACCAAAATGGATTCCTAAGGAGAAGAGAGATGTACCCAACACATCTGCAAACAACGAACACACAACTGATGAACCAAATCAGAGTAAAACAGATGAGACCACCATTGAAGACATAAACGTTGAAGGTCAGTCTGCTCCTACTGCCGAATCAGATGACCATCTAAAATTTTTGAATCCAGACCTTTCACATAACATTGACATGGAAGAATTACAACATGTAGCTATTGTCATAATTGAAGAAACTATTGTAGAAGAAAACATAGATGTGCCTGCATTTGTGACCGCAAACTAGGATTATTTACAGACAGGCAAAGGGAAAAGAACAGCATATAGGATGTCATAATATACTGTTCTTGTTTATGAGATTAGTGCAGTGGTTAGTTTGCTTCTAGTAATGATGGAATATGAGTTTCTATTATATATTAGAAATAGTCCTAGTTGCAAAAAAATAATTTAATTTCACCTTTCATTTTATTTTTACAAATTTCTTATACAACATGCATTGATTTCAACCATATCAAAGAATTGCTACATTTATGTCTCAAGCCCCAACTTCTTCTTTATGTTCTTTCTATGGTGTCGACTCTGAATCTAATCAAAAGGGAACAAATCAAGCATTGGTATTTTTATTGATTGACCATAAAGTAACCAGCAGTTTCTAGAGAGAGGTAAGTTACTTCTGAAAGTAATTTGCATTGGTATTTTTATCGATCAGACACAATTAAACATTGGGTGTAGGCAGCACATCAGGGATACTACCAGTTAAATCATTGGGAAGAACTTGTGGGGCCAGCTAGTTAAAGAAAATTGATTGGGCACGTTGCTGTTTGAGCATCATCAATCACTTGCATATTTTTGCATCATTTTGGTAATGAGTTAGTGAATGCATAAATGCATTAGACAGAGTATATGGCAGAACATAATGATGATCAACCTTTCATCAATAGAAGACTGTCTAGAATTTACTACTGACTGTCTGATTATGTACCGTAGAATTTATTTACGTTTTTCATTCTTTTGTAGAATTATTAAACCTGATTATGTATTTGCCATCAAATTTAATTTTGAATGATTGTAATATTGCATGCAATAATTGTTTGTTATAATCAATAATATATATAGTCTATTTGAGTACTGTAATAATGGTTTCTAAGAATGGCTTTTTTGCATCAGGTATAAATAGCTGATGCAATAGAGGGATGAGTTGCATCGGTTTTCATTACAACCGATGCAATATGAGGGCTGTGTCCAAGCAACCAACCATGATATTTTGCATCAGTTGTTAGTAACAACCGATGCAAAAAGGACCTTTTTGCATCGGTTTCAGAACTGATGCAAAAGTGTTAAGCCTGTTGCATCGGTTGCATATGCATCGGTTGTTGAACTGATGCAAAAGGGGGGTAAACAACCGATGCAAATGGCCTGTTTTGTAGTAGTGTTTGGACGCTGGAACACCGATACTCTGCCGAAATCACTGTTGTATCTCGATTGTACTGTTGTAAACATCTGTAACCAGCGAGTAATATTAATAAAACAGCAACTTTCCATAGTGGGCATAGGCTACACCGCCGAACCACTCTAAATCCTTGTGTTTCTATTACTCTTTTCTGTCTATTTTTGGTGTGCTTGTTAGGTTAGCCTCATTTTTCATTTATATTCTTCAAACATGCCCAAAGTGTGTTGTGCCCAATTTTGACACAAACAGTTGCTACTGCCTGTTATATTCTAAATTGCATTTTAATAAGACCAAAAACTAAAAGTACTTATACAAACTTTTTTATCAAAGAAAACCTAAAATATCTTACTTTAGAATTTTTGGAGCAAAATGATTTATTTTAAACATTAAAGATAATCTAGGTAAATTTGACTCTAAAGCCAATGACGGAATCTTTTTCAGTTATTTAGAAAGAAGTAAAGCTTACCAAATTTTTAATAAAAGAATAAAAACTATTGAAGAAACGTTACATGTTTCCTTCGATGGAAATTTTAATAAATCTAAAGATGATACTGAAATAATCAATATTAATCTATCTTTAAATACTGCTCAAAATATGGGTCAAGATAAACTTAATGAAATTACTTAGGAAGTAAATGAATCTCCATAACAAAATATAAATAGAGATCCTCCTAGAATATTAAGAGATTTCCCCATCGAAAATGTTTTAAGAGACAAGTTTTAATCAAAAGACAACTAAATGAAATGAGTCATATGGAATTTATTCTACAATTGAACCTAAGAACTATAAAGAACCCGGTAAAAATGAATATTGGAAAATGCAATGCAAGCGGAATTAAATCAAGTTGAAAGAAATAATGTGTGGAAATTAGTCCGTAGGCCTAATAATCAATCAGTGATAGGAATGAAATGGTATATAAAAATAAAAGAAACAAAGCTAGGTTGGTTTCTCAAGGGTATAATCAGGAGGAAAGAATTGATTATGACGAGACTTTTGTCCTGTTGCACGACTTAAAGCAATTAGAATATTAATAATATTAAAGTATATCAAATGGACATAAAAAGTGCTTTCTTAGATGGTTTTATAAAAGAAGATGTATATGTAGACCCTTATTTAAACATGAAAAATATCCAGATCATGTTTTCAAACTTAAAAAGGCACTTTATGGTCTGAAACAAGCACACATGCTTGGAAAGATAGACTAAAAAGATATTTAATTTTGGAAATTTGAATTCAACACCTTTTGTAAAACATGAAAATAACGATTTATTAGTTGTCCAAATATATGTTGATGACAAAAATTTTGGATTAATTAATGAAAAACTTAGTGCATACTTTTTTGAAATTATGAAAAAAGAATTTGAAATGTCCTATACGGGCAGATTATATTATTTTCTTGGTTTACAAATCAAACGGTAAGAACATGGAATTTTTATTTCATAAGAAAAATACTGTGAAGATCTAATCAAAAATTTTGGAATTGAAAATATGAGTAGTAAGCCAATGCCAATTAGTACAACTGTTCACCTAGATAAAGATGGAAATGGTAAAGATGTTGATCAGAAACTTCATAGTTGAATGATTGGTTCTTTGCTATATTTAACAGCGAGTCACCAAGATAAAATGATGATATTTTAATGGAAATAAAGATTACGGTCTGTTCTATCCAAAAAGATATCCATTTGAATTATTATCATACAATGATGCTGATTTTGGTTGATGTCATATAGATAGAAAAAGTACCGGTGGGACATGTCACTTTATAGGTCAATCTTTAGTTTCATGGTTTAGCAAGAAACAAAACTACGTATCTTTATCTATGTGTGAAGTAGAATATATTTCAGTCGCTTTAGCTTGTACTTTAATTATTTATAGGCAATAAACACTTAAGGATTTTGGTGTAAATTTAACAAAATCATCTATATATTGTGATAACAACAATGCAATTAATTTAGACAAAAATCTCGTAAATCATTCTAGAACCAAGTGTATTGATATAAGGCACCATTTTCTAAGAGACCATTTTGAAAAAGATAATATTATTTTGAAATTTGTAAATACTAAAAATCAAATTGCACACATATTTAATAAATTATTAAATAAAAATACTTATATTACATTACATTAAAAATTAGGAATTTGTTTGGTTACAGATTTAGTTAAAAAAATTAATAATAATTATTATTTATTTTAAATTTATTTATTTTTTTAGACCTTAATAAACTATTATATATATAAGTTATATAAGGTTATAAATTTTTCCTTTTTAATAAAATTAATTTTTATAAAGTTTCTCCAATAATAATTTAAAAGTAAAACTTTGCGCTTATAAAAGATTGGTAAAATATACATATACATATATATATACACACACAAAAAATCTTGCTTCATTATTTCTTGCATAACTAAAAATATATATAACTTTCATAATTAACGTCTTTAAAGTTTAGAAATTAAAAAAAGACATATATATATATACTTTAATAAGTTAACGTTTGTCAAAATAATTTATAAAGTTTTATATATATTACAATAATAAAATAAAGTTTAAACATAAACCAAAATAAAAATAATAAACTAATAAAGTTATTCAACATTCCTAGTAAATAGAATATAATTCAACTAATCAAAACATTAAATATAAAATTTCTATGTCTAACATAAGATAATAAATTTTGTAAGTCTAAACAAAATTATTAAAAAGATACTTAACACATATTCCTAATCACCTAAATCAAGCCTGAATCCTATAGAAATATTACCCACCGATGCAACAATGCCTTTACACTAGCTCACCGATGGCGCATATTCCTACAGGCCCGAAACTTGCTTTAAATCCTCCATTTCCACTACTCTTTTTATTTTATTAGCTATATCCGATTTTAAACCCAAACCCCATTAATCCCTGCATCAAAATCACCCAAATCCTTCAATTTTTTGCTTAAAATCGTTGCTTTGCATCATGGGAAGAAAAAAAAGGCCAATTTCTTCAACATCCTTTGGTTCCATCAACGAAATCCTTATGGATGAAGTTAGTGATAGAGTTAGAGGTATGACCTATGGGAAATTATGTAATTCGTTACATATATTTAACTCGATAACCAATCTTGCTCGAAATAAAAGGTGTTTAGTTTCTATTATATACTTGATATAATATGTTATATTAATCAGTTAATTTAAATAAAAGTATATTTAATAGAAAATCCATAAATGGTAAGTTTTGTGATAGTAGTTACAAAGTGTTGTAAACGTGAGTAATTTATCACAATGAAAACTGTTTGCAACCAAATTGGACATAAACACCCAAGAATAGGTTTATGTAGAGAAGTAAATGAAGAAAATTAAATTAAAACAGAGAAATAGAGTAAACTAATAAGCAAATCAAAACAATAACCAAGAACACAAGGATTTATAGTGGTTCGGCGTCGTATGCCTACGTCCACTTTGAATATTCTCTTTATTGATTCACTATCAATTTGATTACAACAGCAGATAGCCAGAAGTAAGGAAAAAAGTTGATTACAATATAGAACTATGTAACCAGCAGCGTCCCGCCCCTCAGAATGACCCTTTAGGCCAGTATTTATAATGAAGGCAACCACCAATCTCTTTGAAACTTTGGTTACAGGACCTCCTTACCCATATGGGCCCACCATAGGGGTCGCTAGGCCCAAATCCCAATGAATAGGGATCAGTACCGATCCCTTCATTGGTTGATTTTGGGGCCGCGATCCCTATGATAACTTCTTCATGCTTAGATATGATGGCTCTCCAAATATCATATTGATTGGACCAGGAGCTAATGCTTATGTTTGATCTTTGGTTCAGATCCATTTTGAAGTTATTTTTGTCGATCCCTTCTAAGTGGATCATGCCGATCTCTTCTATTTGGCTCCAATTAGCCGATCCCTATTTGCAACCAAACTCTGCCGATCCCTTTTACATACCAAACTCTGTCGATCCCTTTTACATGGCATGCATACTCATTCATGCTTATCCCTTGAATGCCATTATAAAATGCCGATCCCTCCATTTCCACAATGCTATGCCGATCCATCTGACAACCCACTACGCCGATCCCTACTCTTCCATAATACCATGTCGATCCATCTGATAACCTACCATGTCGATCCATCTAACAACCCACTATGTCGATCCCTACTCTTCCATAATACCATGCCGATCCTTCCATTACTTCATCCATGTTGTCCCTTCATCCAACCAACTATGCCGGTCCCTAGGGTACTACCTTGCTATGACAATCCCTCTTGTTCCACGTGGCCATGCCGATCCCTCTCCTTTCATAAGATATGCCGATCCATCTCAATCAAATACGCCGATCCCTCTTCTATAGGCTGAAGTATGCCGACCCCACTCAAGGAGCCAAGCTATGCCGATCCCTTCAACTTACTAAGCTATATTTCATATTTTAAGCATTTTACATTGTTTATCCATCAATTCCATTCAATTCCGACTTCACGTTATTATCTGTACTTGACTTCCGGGCCCCACAATCATCACTCTGGAATCATCGGCCTCGATAATCGCGAAGTCTGTTGGGTTAAATCCGCTTGTTTACTGCCTTGGAAAAAGGTGGGTTAACATTTTGCCCCCCTCCCCAAGACATGCCCTGCTATAGGAAGGCGTGTTTTGAATTGCCTTAAGTCCAATGTTCGAAACCCATTGATAATCTGTGAACAAATTAGTGATCTTGCCTGATTGTTAGTAACGACCGTTTGGGTAATCAAATTCGTAGCCGTCCCAAGTTGATGATGATCGCACGGGATCGAGTGTCAGTTCGAGGCGAAATGCAATCGTTCGAGATTGAATGCCCATTTGAGGCAAAATGCGATCGTTCGAGATCGAGTGCTTGTTCTAGGCATAATGTGATCGTTCGAGATCGAGTGCCGTTCAAGGTGAAATGTGATCGTTCGAGATCGAGTGCTGTTCGAGGCGAAATGTGATTGTCCGGATGGGACTCAAAATTATTAATGTTGGATTTCACGTTCGAGTGAGTTTTATAATCAAAATATTCAACCAATGAATTAAGTTCAAGTACTAAAAGAGAAACAAAAATAAAAACTAAACACTACAATGCATGCATCTTCGGGTGTGACGGTTCATTGTCATCTCAAAGCATGCCTAAGGACCGTTCTCGATCACGTACATGTGTAAGTGACTTAGCCATTTTATTATGGAGTTTATTACTTATTCTTTGCCATTCCGATCAATTGATGACAAGTGGACGCCTCCATCCAAGGCAATTCCCATTCGATGCGGATGGTGATTGCTCTTGTTCTGTTGCCGCAGCCCATGTTCTTATGTATTGTAACAACCTGCTGTTCCAGACACGTCCCTCCATCTCATCCTTTAAGTTCCTGCAATCATTTGTACTATGCCCGTCCAGCTCATGGAACAGACAGTATTTTTCTAATTTCTTTTCATTGTTTGTAGGCTCTCTCCTCATTGGTCTTCGATAGGGGATCCAACCCATAGTATCCAGATATGTCCGTTCCAATGTTTCAGTCAATTCTGTGTAAGAGGTGAATCTCGGTAAGCTTCGTGGTCGTTTCGATCCATCAGAGCTATCCTCTGCTTTCCGTTTTCCTTTATCCTTGTTTGAACCTTCCCCGGGCGGACCTCCACCTTTAACCACATAAACTTCCACTTCCTCTCTTCCCTCTCTATCAGCTTTTGCATCTTCTTGTCGCAGAAACCTTTCTGCTTCACGGTAAAATCCCCCGAGATCCACTGGTGGCTCCCGTTCCAACGATATCTTAAAATTCGAGTTATCTGCAATCCCTGACACTGCTGCCATCAAAACCATCGACAGATCCGGTTGATCCACCGAAACTACTACCGCATTGAACATGGTTAAGAAATCCCTGAGTGATTCTCCTTTCCACTTCTTCATCGTTGTTAAAGTCACCATACTCTTGGGTCTCGTGATGTGGACCCGAAATTGCCTCATAAACCATTCGATCAGTTCCATCCATGTGCTAATTGAGCCGCTTTCCAACTGTCTAAACCATAGTGCGGCTATATACGTTAAGTACAAGGAGAAGCACCATGCCATGACTTCCTCTAATGCCCCCGGTACTTCCATGTGTCTCATGTATCTCGTCAGATGAACAGCGGGATCCGTTTTTCCATCATATGTCTCAAGCGTTGGTAGTTTGAACTCCGGTGGATTCCTAGCTTGCCTGATATTTGGAGCGAATGGACTCCTATTTACATCCTCCAAATCCCTGTTCACTAATCGTCCACGCATAGCTCGCCTGATCATCTCTGCAAACCTGTCATTTTCTTCCAGTGGCAGTCTCCTATCATCACGTCTAAGTTGCCTCCCGAATCTACGAAGGAATTCTGGAATGTATTCCTCCGGACGAGCATCCAAATTCTGATTTGCACCAAGCTCCACAGGATTGACCATAGATGCTCCAGCATCACGATTAACTAGACCCGAGGGCATGCCCCCTAGCCTTTGGGGATCAGTACCATCCCTTTGGAGGGATCAGTGTCGATCCCTCTAGGATGGTAGGGAACTGCCTTTGGCTGCTCTACCCCGCTCCTTTGTCCATTGGCTCCATTTCCATGTTCCCGATTCTGATTTCCAATGATTCCTGCCATCTTGACTACTTGGTCCATAGCTCCAGTAATTCCTATCGTTACAGCCCCTTGGTTTTGCATTCCAGCAGCTCCTATGGCTCCAGCCTGTCCAATTTGTCAGAGTAAAATTTTGCATCATCTCCTCCTACCTTTTCAGCATCCTCTCCTGCATAGCATCCATCATTGTTTCCATTTCATCCCTACTGATATAGATAGATACTTGATCAGCTTTAGCTCCTGAGGAAGCCTCCTGACTCCCTCCACGGTGGCCCCTTTCTGGTAGCACTCTCCTTGTTGATTGTCTTACCATTGCTTCCTATATCCAAGTACCTAAGCTTCAAAATCTAAGCTCCTAGCTTCCAAATCCACGGGTGCAAGTCCTTCTCAGTGAAAGCACCAAAATGTTTGCAACTAAATTGGTCACAAACACCTAAGAATAGGTTTATGTAGAGAAATAAATGAAGAAAATTAAATTAAAACAGAGGAATAGAGTAAACTAATAAGCAAATCAAAACAATAACTAAGAACACTAGGATTTATAGTGCTTCGGCGTTGTATGCCTACGTCCACTTTGAATACTCTCTTTATTGATTCACTATCAATTTGATTACAACAGCAAACAGCCAGAAGTAAGAAAAAAAGTTGATTACAATATAGAACTATGTAACCAGCAGCGTCTCGCCCCTAAGAATGACCCTCTAGGCTAGTATATATAGGTGAAGGCGACCACCAATCTCTCTGAAACTTCGGCTACTGGACCTCCTTACCCATGGGCCCACCATAGGGGTCGCTAGGCCTAAATCCCAATGAATAGGGATCGGCACCGATCCCTTTATTGGTTGATTCTGGGGCAGCGATCCCTATGATAACTTCTTCATGCTTAGATATGATGGCTCTCCAAGTATCATATTGATTGGACCAGTGGAGCTAATGCTTTTGTTTGATCTTTGGTTCAAAGCTATTTTGAAGTTATTCTTGTCGATCCCTTCTAAGTGGATCATGCCGATCTCTTCTATTTGGCTCCAATGAGTCGATCCCTATTATCAACCAAACTCTGCTGATCCCTTTTACATACCAAACTCTACAGATCCCTTTTACATGCCATGCATACTCAGTCATGTTTATCCATTGAATTCCATTATAAAATGCCAATCCCTCCATTTCCATAATATGCCGATCCATTTGACAACCCACTATGTCGATCCCTACTCTTCCATAATACAATGCCGATCCATCTGATAACCTACCATGCTGATCCATCTGATAACCTACCATGCCGATCCATCTGACAACCCACTATGTCGATCCCTACTCTTCCATAATACCATGCCGATTCTTCCATTACTTCATCCATGTTGTCCCTTCATCCAACTGACTATGTCGATCCCTAGGGTACTACCTAGCTATGACAATCCCTCTTGTTCCATGTGGCTATGTCGGTCCCTATCCGTTCATAAGATATGCCGATCCATCTCAATCAAATACGTTGATCCCTCTTTTAAGGGATGAAGTATGCCGATCCCTCTCAAGGAGCCAAGCTATATCGATCCCTTCCATTTACTAAGCTATATTCCATATTTTAAGCATTTTACATTGTTTATCCATCAAGTCCATTCAATCCCGACTTCACGTTATTATCTATAGTTGACTTTCGGGCCCCATAATCATCACTCTGGAATCATCGGCCATGATAATCGCGAAGTCAGTTGGGTTAAATTCGCCTATTTACTGCCTTGGCAAAAAGTGGGTTAACAACAACAAATATACCTTTTTAAATGTTTCTAGTCAAGATACATTGAGATTGGATATCGGTGTATCCGTTGAGACCAGAGTACGTAACGCTCTTCAAATGTTGGACGGTGTATTACACATGACTACTGAGGGCACCTAGGGGTTATGTATTGATACTTGATAGTTATTGAATAACTATGGAACGACTCACTTGATAATTTTCTATTAGTTAATATAACTAATGTCAGATAGAAAATATCAATATGACTGATTTACACAGTTCTCTCGACTTGAGAATACTGTCAATGGTCACTATGAAAGCTCCACTTTAATTATAGTCAAATCATGGCACTGAAATCATCGAGTGACTATAGTTGGGTCGAGTGGAAGTATTGAAAGTGAAGCACTCTTCAAGAGAGGATTCATCTTCTCAGTTATATGGGTTTAACATCATGGTCAACTTAAGTCAACTCCAAGTCAAAGTTTCTAGTTAGAGCAGTTCAATCGATAATAATTGTTATTACTGAACCAAGGACTTTGCGTTTGGACTATATAGTTGAATATGAATGATGCTGGAATTTTGACCATTACCAAATTCCATAAGTTCAAAGTGATATGTAGTTTTGATGAAGAGAATTGGTGAAAATTAAAGTCAGAACTGAGTAACGCTTAACAAAGTGAAATTGGTTTTCACCGAAACCAAGTAAGCTATAAATTTAGCCAAAATGTCACACCACCTGCTATGTGATATGAACGTTAATATTCGAGTGGTTCAATATTAATCGCTGATCAAATTTACACCTAACGAGTTGTACAACCGAAACGATGAATTCTCCTTCGACCAAAATAATTTAATTAGTTTATAATTGTTATAAATTAATTAATATTTAGAAATATTAATTATAAAATTTGACTATGATTTAAGAAATAAATATTATAAAATATATTTATAAGAATTATAAATATATCAATCGATATACGATATCGATAAGCGATTAAATTGGATTAAATTACGTAATAGTTTAATATGGGCTTAAATGGGTTTAAGGCCCATCATATTGCTTGTTATTTTGGTAGCACATACATGGTATAAGCGGCTCAATTATGGTGTATGGGGGCTTGATTTTGGATGGCTCGGATTGAATGAGAAAGAGTATTATATTAGATCAACTTTTCCCTCCTTTCTATCCACTAGCATCTCTAACCGTAATTAGATTATATCTTTGGTTGCCTCCTCTTTCCTTCTTTTGTGAGTCGAATTCGTACCCTAGCCTCTCCATCAATACAAACTCAAATCAAGTCAAATGTAACCACTATCCAATAGTTGAAGGTGAAATGTTCGAGGAGTAATAATCTGCTGAATCAGCAAGAGTTTCAATGGCAGAATCTATCTTTTCAAGACGTACTTCAAGGCTTTAAAATTAAGGTATGATTTTCATAGTTAATAATTACTAGTATAATGTTTTATCATATATGTGTATACATATATTATATTGTTAGTTAGGTGATGATTCATTACAAGATATACCGTGTTTAACGGTGGCACGTAGTGACGGCCATCGACGGCCCATCGAATTTTTCCGACGGCTAGCCATTTTATTATTTACTAAATTAAATAATTAATTTATTTAATTCCCATTACATTTTAAAAATATATTTAAAATTATTAATTTAATTCCAAAAAAATAAACAAGATATTTTAGCACAATCATTCAACGTAACGACTGTTCTGATCGATTAAATTAGTATTTTTGATTATCTATTTTCGCGCAATTCGAATATTTAACGTTATTGAAAACCTAACTCCCACAAACTATCTATGCGACTTTTAGTCGGTCCATTAAGCAACTTCGATAAAGTTGATTTTGTGTAACATTTTTATGAATTAAAATATTTTTTAAAACTGTTGGATAATTAATTATGAATTTTTAACTGTATTTAGCATGATAAAATTATATAAAATAAAATGATCGATAGAAAATTAAATTTATTGGATCTCATGTCGATCTAAAGTATACTTAACCTATTTCCAAAAGATGACGAAAAAAACTCTTAGGTGTCGATCTTGAATTTTAAATTTACAGTCGTTCGTCGATATTCGAACTAAAAACCCCTTCGTTTAAATGCCAGACGTCCTTAGAACAAGGGCAAAGTTGAACCACTAATGCTTGGTAATGTACTAATCCTATCCGTAAGGTTAGATTCATAAGAAAAATGTGTAGAAAAAATTTAACCTCTAAATAGGTCATTTCGTTGAGAGTTGTATAACACTTATCTAAGGTCGCCTCTCGTCAACTTCACTTAAGGTCACCAAAACTCAGCGGAATCACCAATCTCTCCAATTTCTTCTTAATTTAGGTAAAATTTTAACCCTAATTTCGTATTTGGGGCTAATTGGTACGATCATGGGTATGAAATTGATGATTATTGCGTATTAGTTAGTGAAAATAGTGTATTACTTGATTTTGGGATATTAATTAGTGTCATGATTGTTTAATTTGTAATTAAAAATTAGGTTTGATTTATAATCCAAAAATTAGTGTATAATTATTGATTAATTTGTATGTTGATTAGTTTACGCGATTGTTTATCATAATTTAGAATAATTTTATGGTTAATATATATGATTGAATAGTGAATATGTTAAATATAAAGAATACGGTTAAACATAATTAATTTATTTTATTTAGTTAGTGTGTGTTAATTATAAGTGTTAGTGGTAAGTATAAAATAAAATTATTATAAGTGAAAACATCAAATTTTAGTTTACAAAATAGTTAAAACAAAAATTTAAATAGTTAAATGAATTCTAAAATATGCTTTATATTTTCAAATTTAATGAATAAAATATACATAGTTGAATGAATTATAAAATATGTTAATTACAAGTGTTAGTGGTAAGTATAAAATAAAGTTATTTTAATTTATTATAAGTGCAAACTTCAACTTTTAGCTTACAAAATACCTAAATTAAAAAATTAAATAGTTGAATGAATTATAAAATATGTTTTTAAATTTCAAAGTTAATGAATAAAATATTTAAATAGTTGAATGAATTATAAAATATGTTAATTATAAGTGTTAATGGTAAGTACAAAATAAAGTTATTTTAATTTATTATAAGTGCAAACTTAAAATTTTAGTGTACAAAATAGTTAAATTAAAAAAATTAATAATTAAATGAATTATAAAATATGTTTTAAAATATCAAATTTAGTTAATAGAATATTTAAATAGTTGATGAAATTATAAAATTTGTTAATTATAAGTGTTAGTGGTAAGTATAAAATAAAGTTATTTTAATTTATTATAAGTGCAAACTTCAAATTTTAGTTTATATAAAAGTTAAATTAAAATTTTAAATAGTTAGATGAATTATAAAATATGTTTTAAAATTTTGAATCTAATTAATAAAATATTTAAATAGTTGAATGAATTCTAAATATGTTAATTATAACTGTTAGTGGGAAGTATAAAATAAAGTTATTTTAATTTATTATAAGTGCAAACTTCAAATTTTAGTTTATAAAATAGTTCAACAAAAAATTTAAATAGTTAAATGAACTATAAAATACATTTTAAATTTTAAATTTAAGTAATAAAATATTTAAATAGTTGAATGAATTATAAGATATGATCTAAAATTGAATTTCTAATTATTAAAATAGTAATTTGTGTTTTGGAAGTAGTTTTAAATAATAAATTTCTTGTGAAACAAATATTCTATTAAAATCATTTTGTTAAAATTAAGAAATGAATACAATTTTTATTTGAAAATAAGCGTAAAGTATTATTTTAACAAATACAACAATAACAAATTAAAGCCTTTATTCCTAAAAAAGCTTTAATTTATTTTAGAAAATACAACAACAGTACACCCATTGGATGTAAAGTTATTTGTACAAGAGAAAGAAATGAAGTGTTGTCGAAATTAAAGCCTTTTGTCCCAAAAGGCTTTTATTTGTTTTAGAAAATACAACAACAACACAACCCTTTGATGCAAAGTTATGGAACAAGAGAATGAAGTGAAGTGCTATCAAAATTAAAGCCTTTAGTCCCAAATGGCATTAATTTGTTTTAGAAATAAGTGAAGCGTTGTCGAAATTTCTAACATATATTTGTAAATTAGGAAAAATGTTCGATTATTTTCTCGACCGTAATTGGATGTATGAAGTCAAAACTGGTATGAAAGGTTCGGTAAAAGAATATTTCTACAATGGTGTACATGAATTTATTAGGTTCACAAAATTTAGTAATGGAAATGACAAAGAAATTTGTTCCTCTTGAAATAAGCGCAAACATTCGAAACATTGGAAACCAGATATAATTATAGTACATTTGTGCCAAGCGGGTTATGTGCTAAATTATTACTTATGGGATCATCATGGAGAACTTGTTGCACGTACACCTAATCCTACAGTGTCAGAGGACGAAGTAAATAACGATTATGTTATGGAAAATGTAATAGAAGATATAGTGGAAGATGCAACACGATCATTGTTCCCTACCATTCAAGTTGACGATGAAGATGTAAATGTCGAAGAAGAACTGGCCGTGGGAGCGAAAATAATCCATGAGTTATTGGATGCAACTAAGAGGCCACTGTAGGATGGTTGTAAAGCGGAACCGAATTATCAGTAATAGCTGAATACATTACTATGAAATCAAAATTCAACTTTACAGAAGCTGGATTACAGCAGTTGTACAAGTTGTAAAACGATATATGCCACCCAATAATCTGATGTGCGATAGTCATTATGAAGTGAAAAAAACTCATGTCCGCTTTCGGTCTTCCGTACCAAAAGATAGATACATGTATAAAAGGTTGCACATTATATTGGAAAGATGACAATAACCTTAGGAAATGAAAAATATGTAATAAGGAAAGATACTAACCAACAAAAAAGAAAGGAAAGAAAGTTCCATACAAGAGCATGCATTATTTACCCATCTCTCCTAGACTTCAAAGGTTATATGCGTCTTCTACTACAACATGTCATATGCGATGGCACAATGTGAGAACATAGGAAGAGGGAACTTTGACACATTCATTTGATGGAGAAGTATAGAAACATTTCGATAAGACTTATAATGTGTGTGCCACCGAGAGCCGTAATATCAGACTTGGTTTATATATGGATGAATTTTCACCATTCTCTTAATTTGGTAGTAAATATTCATCTTGGTCTATTATTGTTACAACTTATAAATTACGTCCATAGATGTGTATGAGAACTCCATATATGTTTCTCACTATTGCCTTCCCTAGCCCTGATGATCCGACACAAGGAATCAAGGGTTATTTACAACCATTGATTGAAGAATTGGAAATACCATGGCATGAAGGAGTCGAAACATATGAAATTACAAAAAAAAGAAATTTCATATGTTCTCTTCTTTGTTATGGACTATTAGTGATTTTCCTGCGCATGCAATGCTTTTGGGTTGGAGTACGATCGGTCGTCTAGCTTGTCCTTATTGCATGGAAGAAATAGGGCATTTCCTTTACCGCATGGGAAGAAAATTTCATGGTCTAATTGTCATCGGTGTTTTCTCCATATTAATCATCCTTTTAAAAGAGGTAGAAAAAACTTTACAGCTAACAGAGTAGAGACTATGCAACCATCAATGATTTGATCAAGCGAAGGAATATATGAACTTGTAAAGGATTATCCAAAGATACATGAAACTGGAGTACAAATTGAAATTCCAGGTAAATTGATAATTGGTGCAAACAAAGTATATGTTAGGAGTTACCTTTCTGAAAAGATCTCTTACTTCAAAATAATATTGACATGATGCATCATGTAAAAAACATGTTTGATAATGTGTTTAATATAATTTTGAATGCTAAGAGGAAAACTAAGGACGATCTAAATTCGAAATGTGATATAGAACAATTATGTAAACGTCCCGAACTTCATATGAACCCTAATGATAGTAAAAAAAACCCAAAGCATGCTACGAGCTAGACAGCAAGCAAGTAAAACTCATGCTAAAATGGGTGGAAAGACCAAGACATCCTGATGGGATTTATTCTAATCTCCATAGATGTGTTGACTTTAAAAACAATAAATTAAGTGGAATGAAAAGTCACAATTTCCAAGTCATGATGGAAAATTTATAACCCGTGGTTTTCAAACAATTGTTGCCCGTAAAAGTACGGACTGTTATAACACAATTAAGTTTGTTTTATAAAGAGCTTTGTTCGACTACATTAAATGTCGAGCGTATACGTAAACTTGAAAAAAATATCCATATATTGCATTGCAAACTAGAGAAAATAGTTCCTTCAGAATTCTATGATGTAATGGAGCATTTACATATTCATTTTCATCTGAAGCACTTCTTCGAGGTCCTATGGTCCTGTGCAATGAGGCTGGATATATCTGTTAGAGAGGTAATATTGAATATCTGTAATATTAATTTTAATTTAAAATTCAGATTAACACAAGTAAATTTAAATTGAATTAGTTTTGTATTAGGTGCTTGAATCATCTAAAGAAAATAGTTAGACAAAAAGCACGAGTTGAATCTTCGATTTGCAAATCATATCTTGAAGAAGAAACTTTATTCTTTTTCTCTCATTACTTCAGTGACTATGTGAACTTATCATTTGTAAGTGTTCCTCGTAATGATGAAGCCATTGAACAAGATTCTTCTTAAATAATATTATCCATTTTTAGACAACATGGCCGACCTGTTGGAAAATGTGCGGAAATATAGTTAGATGATAGAGATTACCATGTAACACACATATATATTCTTCTTAATTGTGCTGAAGTAGCACCATTTGTTAGGTAATATTAAATTCATATTTATTTCAAATATACTTACATCTTATAATGCAATATATTATATATATTTGTAGTATTTACGAATCACAACGTCCACTTGGCGATCTTAGTAACGAATTTGCTAATTGACTTTCGAACTACGTATATGATCCAAAAAATTATGTCGTTGATAAAGGATTGAAACATCTTGCACTAGTACCATAAAAATAATATAAATGCTTATCTAATATTCTTCATCAATGGATTTAAATTCAACACTTAGGAATATGGTGCTGAAAAATTAACATATAACATCGGTGTGTTTGTCAAAGGTAGCGATGATCCAGATGAGCATGTAAAAGATTTTTACGGCCTTTTAACACAGGTTTTAGAATTGACATATTTTATACTACGTGGAATTTTTTTTATTCAAATGCAATTGTTTCAGCAATGTTCTTGGTTCTGGAATCAATGTGCACAAAGAATATAAGCTTATTGAAATAAAGCATACCTCGCATTACTATAAGTATGATCCTTTCATATTAGCTAAGCAAGCATTACAAATTTATTTTTCTCAGTATCCATCCCTAAAAAGAGATAAAGCGGATTGGTCGGCTGTTTTAAAAACAGAATGCAAGATTTATGTTTGACAGAAATAATATCCTGGACGAAGCAGCTTATCAAGCATATTTTGAACCAAATAATGAATAATATGAACTGATAATCTTACTGATTTAAGGCCTTTGAACGATGAATCAAATATTTTAATAGAAGCATTTGAAAGTATAGAGGAAAACGATATAGGGTACAAGACTGAGTCTGAATCAGAAAACGACGAAGACTGATTATTAATTATTGATGATGTGATGTATATATGATGAATATTTGTATCTCTTATTGTATAATTTGTATTTTGACTTTCCGCTATTATTAATAATGATGACTATGTTGTAAGCTACGTATTATTATATTTTATTAATTCTATGTATTCAGGAGATCTTGTTCCATTTTTGTAGTTTTAGTGAAAGATTTATGTGATTATTAATCAGACATGTTTTCTAATAATAAAATCATATGTTTTATTCATTATATGAAATGATATATTTGTAGCAGATATTATATATGTCTTATAGGAGATCTCATGCTTCCACTTCTCCTGCTGCTCGCGAGGGTGCCGGCGACTTGGTGAATTTACGCCCACGGGCGGCCATGATTTCGAATATTATTTAAAATTTATTAAATGTCTACATCAAAATTAATACATGGATTTTGAATTAGAGCCTTCCGACTATATTCTGACCATCTCTAAGAAAATGTACATGAGTCGGATGTCAGTGTGTTGGCCTAAGTGGGATGATATCCCACCGCATGTTAAGAATCCTATATGAGCCGACGTGTTGGTAAGTATAAATTTTTAATTCATTTGAAAATGAGATATTTGGTCTTTGAAAATTAATATACTGCATATAATTCATTTTAATTTCAACGTGTAGACTGTAGTAGCTATTGAAGAGGAATATAAAGATATTTTTAGGATTCACTGGAATAAGAAGCTGAGAAAAATTACAAGCACACCCTCTTAGGGGCAAAAAAAGGAAAAAAAAAACCCGATTGGATGAGCGCTAGTATTTGGACGGAATTTCAGTAGCACTAAAGACTCTCACCGTGAAAGTAAGTTTTCTTTCATATTGTTATTATAATTTGTTTAAAGTTCGTATAATAATTGCATTAATTTAGTCATTCATATATTTAAATTTACTGTAATTTGTCGAGCGGACTCGGTAGATAGGAAACAAAATCTTGTTTTACACCACGGCGGCTCAAAATCCTTTCAACAATATCGAAAGGAATTGGTAAATTTATAAATTGTGATTGTAAAATAGTTATAACATTATTTAATTATATATATATACATTGTCTATTCATAAATAATTTCAGGCTAAGGAGAAGGGTCGTGAGCCTACATATGCGGAGGTCTTCACACGGACTCATGCCGTCAAGCACACCAATGATGATGACTCGGTTTCGTTTACTTGGATGGGCCCTAAATCTCAAGCCGTAATGGTAAACATACTTAAAAAATTTCATCTATTTCACATAACATAAGTTGTAAATTGAATATTTATTGAGGCAAAATTCTATTTCTAATCACAGGAAAGATTTGAAACCGAGCTAGCTCTTGTGGTGAAGTCCATCGATCGAGAGAAGTTGACCGCTGATATGGAAGATAGGATTTTGATGTTGTGACCGACAAGCCCATATGAAATAGGCGATATGGTTACGGTAATCAGGAGGTAATGTTTATTGAGTTTAACTACTTCATTAACTAATTTATAAATTTTATTTAATATTACATATAAATTATAACTAGCTATTAACTAATCTACAGGCGAGGATGTCCCAAATATGGATAGTAGAGTTGAATGATTGACGGAAGAGCGGAGGATTGGCTATGCTGCTAAATGTGGATTATGGCATATTTGGCAGAGCAAGAGACATTTCCTTCGTATGGATTGGGAAATGATAATGAGTAGGTATGGTTGTGTTTCTGATGGATATTTAATTGTTTTGTTTTATCCTTATTTGATATGTGTTGATGGATTTGATACTTATTTGATAATTGTGTTGTTTGTGAATATTTGATGGATTTTGTGGATGTTTGATGGTTGTTTTGTTTGATGGACATGAGGATTTGTAGGTATGGTTGTGTTTTTTGATGTATTATTGATGTAAATATTGACTTTTGTGATATAAACTTGGTTATGTGTGATATGTATGAGATTATGCGATGTATGTGGCAGTTTTAATTGTGAAATTGGGTATATATATGTTGTATGTGAGGTGGAAAGACAGATGAATATATATGTATGGTTAGATGGTGCAAATAACAGTTGTTATATAAACAGAATGCACAGGTTAGCGACAACTAGTGATAGCATATTGGCGATGGCTAGTGATGGCCAATTTGCAAAGATTAGCGATAGCTACCGAACCCATTGGCATATATGTGGTGCACAGATACGTGCCATGTGTCCATCAACCTTCATCGACTAATGACGGCTAGGCCATCCCTATCCGTCGAAAAGTTAACGATGAGGCCACCGCTAAAGCCGTCGCCTTTTCTTCGATTGACGACTTAAGAAGCGATGACATTTATCATCGATCGACAATGGCCGTCGACGGCTGCTTTCCATCGCTAACCAAAGTATGTCTAGTAGTGATTCTGATATGCTAGTAGTGTTGTCATAAATTAGTTTGGTTATATGAATGTATATGTTTATGCTTAATAGAAAAAAGTTTTTTTTATCATATATGTCTGGTCAGTATAGCCAAATGAATAATAATATAATTTTATATCTTATTATATTAATATATTTTTTATTTAATCATATATATGGTTAATAATTAGTTGCAACATTATATCATGATTAAAATTAGTAATATAATTTTATTTATAATGTATTATTTTAATATTAATTTTTGGGAGTAAAAAATTGATCTTTTGTAAATATTTTATTATTATTTAATAATATTTAAATTAATTTATTTCATTCATAAATTACATTAATTCGAAATTGCCATGAAAATTATTTTTTAAAGTTTATAAAATTATTTTAGCATTAGTTAAGCTCTGGTCCAAAAGAATCAAAATTTAAACTTATTTTTCCTATTTTCTAAAAATTAATTATTTAAAATAGCTGAAAATATATTAATTATTAAAATTAGTTTTAGGTCGAGAAATTATGGAAAAATTCTTCAAACCATAAAATATCATTTAGGATTTTATGGAATTTTAAAATTTAAAAAAAGGTATTGAGATTAATTTTTATCAATATTTTATTAATTTTTAATGAATATTTAATTAAATCTGAATTTTAAATTAAAAAAAATTTCTTTAGGCCGTGCATATAACCTAGAAATAATTTTTTTGTTTTGATTAATTTTACTAATATATATGTGTGTGTATATATATATATTTATGTATGTAATATAAATATATTTGTGTATATATATAATACATTATTATTATATATATGTCTACACATATTATTCATGGCTCAAATATAAATATATATGTTAATATTTAAAATAATTTTTATATTTAAATCAATATATTATAATGATAATAATATGTATATACATAATATTAATATTTTATTTATAAGATGAAATATATACAAATATTTAGTTATATATTTTTAATATACATATATAAATAATTATTTAAACCAATTTAACATATACATATATATTTATAATATTTGTATAAAATAAAGGCTTATATACATACATACATATATATATATATACATATATATTTGGACAACATATACTTGCATATTGGATGAGCTAACGTATCTGTTACGATATAAATCCCAACATCTATACAGAGCAGTTATACCTTACATGAGTTGATATGTTACGCATGCACAAACACACACACACAAATATATATATACACACACACACACAAATTAAATAAAACTATATAATTTATAAATTTAGAAAAAATAAAAGACTTTATTTAAATAATATTTTGAAATGTTCTAAATAATTAGACTTCATAGGCCTAGTATAGATCCAATAAGGGAAATTTTTTCGATATTCACCCATAACGTCTACTACGGACTGGCCCAGTTCCAACAATGGCATCGGAGCAAATTAACCTATGCGGTCTAAATTAGTCATTTTAAGGCTAACTAATTAAAGCCTACCCATATAGTAGGGTGTCTAGAAAAGTAGTGTCTAAGGTTAGGTTTGGATAATCAAGTACTCTGCCCTACTTGGCTACTAGACTAGCCCGAAATGATGAGATAAGCCTAAAATGTTATCCTTAACAGAAAAGGCCTAATTTGAATTGGGCCTTGGGCTAATTTAAAAAAATTGAAATTAAAAATAAAAGTTTTAAATTGAAAAGTTAAATTTAAATAAGAAAAATATATTAAATGTCATAATATAAATTTGAAAATTGAAAATATAAGATTTTTAAATTTAAATGTTAAATTTAAAATATAATATATACATATTATAAATGTTATAACATAGAAAATTTTGAAAATGTTTGAAAATTAATACAAATTGATTTTGAAGTTTTATAAATTTATTAACAAGATTAATAAACTATATTAATTAAATAAGTTAATTAATTAATAAATATTTGCATGTATTGTATATTATGTATATGTTATGTTGTTTTAAAATGTTAAATTAACATAAGTGTGCATGTATGTTTATAAATGAATTTCGAAATTAATATAAATTTAATTAAGATTATTTAATTAAATAAATTAATTAAAAGGTTAATTAATTAAATAATATACACATATATATGATTTTTTTTGAAATGACACACATATATGATACACATGTTATACTATAAAGGTTATAGTATATAATTATTATTAAATATAAATGCTATATTAAAGTAATATAAAATTGATTAAAATGTTAGTTAATTAAGATTAATTAAATAAGGTTTAAATAATATAATATATATATAAGACTATTATATAAGTAATATGAAATATAAAAGGTATATAATAATAAAACTTATATGATATGAATGTATAAACTAAAGCTGGAACATTAAGAAATTCTAAATAGACATAAGGAATAAATATATACGTAATAGTATGTAATAGTGATTTCTGATGTGTCCGACAGTTGAATCACGATGGCATTTCATAAGAAATACATTATTTCATAAGTCGACATGAATCAATATAATACACCCAAGGTTATGAATCTTTAATATAAAGTTGTCCTCTATCATTTATATATTAATAAATTGCTTGCATACTCTTTGATTGTTGAGCTTTCCTCAAGTTAGGGATGTTATGTGTAGTACTATTAATATATTGAATAGATGAGATAAGATAACTGCACATAATTATTGAGCTTTCCTCAAGGTATGTGCGTTATACTTAGGCCGTCGCGAAATGATAGGTTAAAGTGAAAAATCCCACCTTGCTTGTTAAGCTTTCCTTAAGGTAAAAGTGGGATTAGGGCAAGGAACCATGTGTTAGGAGTTGTATGTGATATAATAGATAAAGGGTTATCCATCGTATTCGGGCCTATGATTTATTGAGCTTTCCTCAAGGTCAAAATTTCAAGGCATACGAGTCCTAACACCCACTAGAGAAATTGAAATACTTTTATGTTTCACCAAGGGTTTGGTGAAACATAAAAGAGTAGTGGGAGCCTTATTAGAAAATTGAAATGATAGCATTTAACCTTTATAATATTGTAAGAACATATGCCATATATTGTTATAATAATCTACATTGATAAATTTATGCATTTAATATGATTGATAAAATGTTTAACAATTAAGATTTATAAATGAACTAAATTGAAGATTGATAGATAGAAATATAACATATACTTTCTGAAAAATGCTTATTACATGTTAACATTTCAACACCCATGTAAGCGCCTGATTCTACAACTACTAAGTACGTTCGTAATTTAGTCCTTACGTGTTTATTTAGTCTAGACCCTATATTGCATTCAATGAGTTCCAAACTCAAAAGCACTACATGACTATGGATATTTGATCCATATACTATCACGTATAAATGTTATATCGTGAACAGTCAAAGTTCGTAACGTACGATACTTTTATAAAATTAGTTTATTTGTAGAAACAAATAAACCGTATTGTAAGATTGAGTATTCAATTTCATTGATAACAATAAAGATCATATTGTGTTAAATGTAACACTAGAATAAAACTACAAGATAGATTTAAGAACTTGATTGCTGAAATGGCAGTTTGATCAGTTTCTGCAAGGTGCATCATATTTGATGTTATTAAATATTAAGGATAATCAAATGCATTTTTGGAGAGAGTTTGTTATGATACTATAGTAAGGTATTTCTTTTGAATGGTTCGACCATTTAGAAAGAATAACAAATGTACAAGAGTAGATGTGATTTAAAATGTAGTTCGGATGAAGAGATTGAGTAGTCACTTCTGCTTCATAAAGAAACATCGAAAACGAGAATTGTAATAATAATAATTGATACTTAACATTGGAATAAGAAATACAATTTTTATTCCAAAATGTATTTTCATGTAGAAAATTGTTTTCTTTGAGATTTATTTTTTTGAGTTCAAGAAATGTGATCAAAGAACTCTCCATTGTAAACTAGTTGTAGTATATGAAATAAGCAATCTATATTAAGTGAATGATGGACCTCTGAATTTAGTATGCTATTATAGTAATAGTAGAAATAGTAAAAGTATTCTATATAGCACTTATTGATTGCATAAATTTAGGAATGTTTTCGTAAAACATTCAGAACATTATTTATGAAATAATGATAATTTATGGTGTTGATTGAAAAACAGATATAGTTATATTTCAATGTGAATATTATGAATATTCGTTATGAAATATAACTATAATGTATATTTGTTTTCATCACAAAAGTAATGCATTGGAAAATACAGAAGTATATAAAATTATTTACAATTATTTTGGAAATATAGACTAAGCCATAGTTTTGAGAAATACTTTTTTTATATGATTATGAATCATATGATACTGGTTAATTTTATCTTAAATAAATTAAGGGATATTTACCCATTTAGTAGGAGCATCATAAGACTCGACGAACTCTTCGGATCGATACATATAGATGTATGCAATCATAAGTCTATTAATACCAAAGTAGTTCCACATTCTTCGTCATATTCACTAATGAGTTATCATAGACATGAACATGTGTATTTGATATGCATCTATTAGTCTATGATAAACTCATAGAATATAAAGCCAAAGTAAATAAAATAACATGCGAAAGAAATGATTCGATTCGATCGAATGAGTGAGTATATTGAAAAGGGTTCTGTATGTACCTAATATGACTTAAGATTCAATCTCAAATGTCACTCATCCCTATAGTACACAATGATGCATCGGTAAGGAGTATTCGAACTTTGTTGGAGAAAGCATAATTAATGATAAGCGAAGTTGAGTTAAAACTGTTAAAACTTTTTCTCTAAGGTGTGTACTTAAGAGTAGTGCACAAGATTAAAATAAATATCATCCAAAGAATAGTTAAGAAACTCATACATATCCTAGGCCAAGGAGTTAGCAAGTTATGCGAGTCGAAAGACTGCACTTAATAATTGTATGTAATGGATCTTGTACAAATTAACCCAAGAGAATTTTGGGAATGATAGTCAATAAATGACTGGTTTATGTTGTGAACATAAATAGATTGTGAACTAATGTAAAACTAGTTTTATATAAGGCAATTCAAAAAATGTTTATAAATGCCCATTCCGTTGCATTGAGAAGCAACTGTTGTTTCAAGAAATACCAACTTCGCGACGAAGGAATTTCTTTAAGAAATTATTGGTATAAATGAATTTGGATATGATCTAATGATAAAATCGATTACAAGAGATGAAATGAAATTGACCACACCCAGACGAGCACAAATACATTAGAACATCTAATGAATATTCTTTTACATTAAAGAGAAACTATGAATTTCTTGTTAACATCAAGAATAAATAATCCTTGGTTGTTTAATTAAACTATTAAGAGTATCGACTCTATGACATTTTACGATGCGTTAATCTGAAATAGATTTTAAGTACATTACCAAAAATATGATTTGATCGCTATATCTAAAGGGATATGATCCATTGGCTGCAAATATGTCATTATGAGAAAGATAAATACAGTTGGAATGTAATGAGCCACATTGATAAGAATATTACCATGAATTTAAATTGTTGTAAATCACGTAACAGATTCACCATTCAATGTGCTCAAGTAGGTTTGGAATTTACTCACAAAATTAACGTATATTATGACTTTATGTTTTGGTATACATGTGTTACAATGGAAAATTATAGATAAAGATTTGGAGTAAACTATTTACACATAATAACCAAAGTGTATCAAAGTCAGTGGGAGCGATATTGAGTTTGTGGATTTTCGAATACGATCTAAGAACAGATACAAAAGTATCATTATGAAAAGTATCAAATAGTGTTTTGGTAGATGTATCAAATAGTTTGATTATCAATCAAAATGTAGATGAAGCGTGTTTCATAAGAAAGAACGTTAAAAGGTACATATGTATTTCTAAATCAAAAGTAAACAACACACTACTGATTGTTAACGATGTGCATGTGTTAAAATCAATTTTAGTTGTTTTAGTACACAACGTTGGATTTGTAAATGATGTCTTTTATAGTAAATATAAAAGGTATTGGGAACATCCTAAAACGATATGCAAGGACACCATATTCAAATGTTTAATATGGAACATGTAAGATGGAATCTTTATGCATTGGCAATAGTAATTATCATACATGTTATGATGTCTATAATATCATGATATGTTTGTGTATTTGATACATGAGGCAAATATCAAATCCAAATTAATATCACTAAATAGTAGTTTGTAGTGTTCTCATGTATTTACAAAATACTAGAGAATTGTTTACACAAACAACAAACTCCAGTTCGGACTTAAATTTCATAAGTGATATTGAATATAATATATTAATAATAAATTCAAGTTAAGAATCTTTAAGTTGGAAATATTCCAAATGAAAGATTGTGGATGATTCAATAAAAAAAGCTAAGCACATTGCCTTTAATAGTGTCGCAATAAAACAATGTATATAAATATAAATGCACAAATTTATAACTGAGCCGAGGGTAATTCCAAATGTTGAGAAAACCATAACATTGTTATATGATAACCATGTCGCGATATAGTTCGCAATATAACTTAAAGCTCATTAGAAATCGAGAGACATACTCCAATTTGTTCAACATGATAAAAGTAGTTTATCCGCATCGAAGAGAGTTGATAAACATAGTAAATAGTTGAAATATAATAGCATACCCGTTCACTGAGAGGTTGACCCAATTGGTTTTAAGGAAACTGATTGGAGAAGTTGGAATAAGATTCCATGATTTACCTAAGTGCAAGTGGGAGATTGATAGAGTTAGGGGTATGCCATGGGAGCAATTATGTAATTTGTTACATATATCCAACTCAATAACCAATCTTGTTCGAAATAAAAGATGTTTTCTTTCTATTATATACTTGTAATAATGTGTTATATTAATCGATTAATCCAAATAAAAGTATATTTAATAGAAAAATCTATAAATGTTGTGATAGTAATTACAAAGTGTAGTAACCGTGAGTAATTTATCACAATGAAAACAAATATACAATTTTAAATATTACTAGTCAAGATACATCGAGTTTGGATATCGACGTATCTGTTGAGACCAGAGTACGTAACATTCTCCAAATGTTGGATAGTGTATTACTCATGACTGTTGAGACATCTAGGGGTTACGTACTAATATTTATTGGATAACTATGAAATGACTCACTCGATAGTTTTCTAATGGCTAATATAACTAGGGTCAAACAGAAATATTGATGTGACTGATTTACACAGTTCTCTCGACTTGAGAATAACGTCGATCTTTAATATGAAAGCTCTGCTTTATTTATAGTAAAATCGTGGCATGATGTTCATTGAGTGACTGTACTTGGGTCGAGTGGAAGTATTGGAAGAGAAGCACTATTCAAGAGAGGGTTCGTCTCCTTGCTTATATTGGGTTAGTATCATGGTCAAATCAAGTGAACTTTAAGTCAAAGTCTCTGACCAGAGCGGTTCGGTTAATAATAATTTTTATTATTGAACCAAGGACTTTGGGTTTGGACTATAGAGTTGAATGCGAACGATATTGTAATTTTAACCATTACCAAACTCCATAAGTTCAAAGCGATATAGTTTTGATGAAGAGAATTGGCATAAATAAAAGTCACAACTAGGTAATGCTTAAAAAGTGAAATTGGATTTACCCGGAACCAACCAAGCGATAAATTTTGCTAAATTGTCACACTACCTGCTTAATGACGTGTGAACATTAATATTCGAATAGTTTAATATTAATCGCTGACCAAATTTACACTTGGCGAGTCGCACAACCAAAATGATGAATTCTCCTTTGACTAAATGATTTAATTACTTTATAATTGTTATAAATTAATTAAATTAATTTATATTTATGAAATATTAATCATAAAATTTGATTATGATTTGATATATTCTTCAAACCACAAAATATCAGTTAGGATTTTTTGGAATTTTAAAATTTGAAAAAAGTTTTAAAATTAATTTTTATTAATATTTTATTGATTTGGAATGGATAGTTAATTAAAAATGAATTTTAAAATGAATTTTTTTAATAGAATTTCTTTGTGCTGTGCACATGACCTAGAAATAAAAATAATAATTCTTTTTACTAATTTTATTAATATATATATATATCTATATCTATATATTACAAATATATTCACGTGTGTATATATATAATATTTTATTATTTAAAATAATTTATATATTTAAATCAATATATTATAATAATATGTCTATACATAATATTAATGTTTTATTTATAGGATGATACACACACACACACACACACACAAATATTTATTTACATATTTTAAATACACTATACGTATATATATATATATATATTTAAAGAAGAAATATATATAAATAACAATAGGAGGAGAAAGCCTTCCTCCGGAGACTCACAGCATTAGGCGAAGCGCATAACCTCCTTAGAAAAAACCAGAAAAAGAAGATAACCGAACAAATAAAACAACTCAAAGACACCGGGCAGCCAAGAAGCTAGGACGAAGCCCAAAAAGAAGAAAAAATCCAGAAACCCGCTCTCCCACTCTCCCGCCTCAACCAGAAGGTGAAGGCCAGTCCACCCAACAAACCACCACCATCCAACAAGCCCATCGAGCAGCCAGGCAGAAATAGCAAATCAAACTAAGAAAGATCCTAGGCATCCGCCCTCCTGCCCACACCATCGAGCTCCGGCAAGGCCACCGCCCAATGGTGTAGACAGAAAAAAGTGATAGGAGATCACCATAGAGGGAGCAATAGTCCTCAACCACAAGAGACGACGAAGGAGAACCAAGCGCTCAAGCCAGAAGAAGCCAGATCTCAAAAGCGAATCCGTCCTAAGCAAAAACGCAACAGGGAGACAGCAGAAGCACCTGAAACTAAAACAAGCAGCCGAATTAAAAATAAAAAAGGGGAGGAGAGGAGCGCAGAGGGGAGGACACCACCCCAAGGCAGAGGCCTAACCAACGCCTAGTCTAGCGGCAGTAGGAGAGCAAGAAATCGACAGAATACCAACAAGCCGCCTAGAGCGATGACTTAGAGTACCCCTGAATGGTCTACCTCGAAAAGCCAGGAATACGTCATTCCTCACCCGATGGATAATAGACCGAGGATCCATCGAAATGCTCTCGAAAGTAGCCTTATTCCACGCACACCAGACGTGCCAGCAGATGAGACTAGGAATTAAACGGAAAACGCTAGACCGAAGGGATCTCCCAGAGTTCCCATTCCACCACGAATTGAGGAATTGAAGAGGATAAATGGCCGGACACCGAACACCGACAAGATTGCCAAAATAATTCCAGCAATATACGTATATATATATATAGTTATTTAAACTAATTATATATATATATATATATATAATATTTATATAAAATAATAGCTTATATATACATGTATTTGGATAACATATACTTGCATATTGGATGAGCTAACGTTTAAACTGTGATGTAAATTCCAACATCTATACACGGGCATGTTATACCTTACACAAGTTGATATGTTACATATGTGTACATATATATATATATTTGAAAATTGGTTCTTTTTATTGCATATAAGAACCCTAGGTGACTCGTCTCGTCAGCATCAAAAATCAAAAATCAAAATTATAAAAGAAGCCTAGCCCAATTGTCGCCTTATATCTCCTTGACCTAACTAGATTATCGAGTAAATATTCAGCTGGCTTCGAGTAATCTTCTCATTCATCAACCCGCATTTTTAAGCTTTATACCCCACTTCTGCAAAATCCGATATTTCTGGTTGTACAAGTACTCTTCACCTTCGATTTCATCATCAGGTCCGTGATCTCTGCCTGAATGATCTTCGATCTCTCTAGCTTATTGATTTTTTTGTGCTAAAAAATCTAGTGTTCTTCCTAGATAAAGTAAATTGTGGTGACAAGGCAGCATGAAGCAAGTTGACCGATCTGATCCGCACTACGAAATTAGGATCTCATCTGGCTAATTTCATCTTTGAGATCCAAGGAGTTGTTGTTTGTATTTAGATTAAGCTTTACTTTCGTGAGCATCCATATGTATCTAGTGTAGTTGAAGTTGAAAAATAAATGATTTATACTTTCCGGTAGTTCCCTAGATTGTACACATTCCTCTTCACTGTGTTAATTCTCCCTAGAATAACATTATACGCACAACGGGACTTTTTATACTGTTAATGCTATTCTATATAATCAGGCACCAGTTTAATTGATCATATGATTGTCTGCATGCTTGCCATATCTTATTAAATGAGAAATGTTGTCCGCACCATTCCCAATTGAATGAGTTTCATTGGTTGTCTCGAATAATACTAGAAACTGCTATGTACTTGTTGTCAGAAATGTGTTATTTGTCCTAACCTAATATATCTACTAACGTCTTACTGTTAATCCAAGGTTCTATCCAAAGTAAAGTACTACTGCCATCTACTATAACCCCCTTGATTCATTTAAGACTGTCTCCCCTACGTCTGTGCATGTTCTTCATGGTACATGGCATTATTATTGTTGAATTGTAGTTGCCAGAAAGTTGTATTGCTGCAATATTTGTTATGCATCCACTTAGACCACAAGTTGCTTTTAAAATGAAGTTCCATATGAGCTTTAAACAATCAATAATCTGATGAGCTTTAAACAATCAATAATCTGAGTTCTTGAAAGTTTTTTAAGCTAATTCCATCTTCTAATTTTGGTCTACAAAGTTTGCTCCATGCTATTTTTTGTATTTTTTCCTGCCCAAAAGAAATCAGCACAAATGTTGTCAAGTTTAATAAGTGTTGCAGTTAGCATGTGCCAAACTAATAACCAGTATAACACCATAATAGTGATAACAGAGTGAATCAACTCTGCTCTACCTGCCATAGATAGTAAACTGCTGTCCTAGTTATCAAATCTGCCCATTGTCTTTTGAAATAATGAATGATCCAGCATAACGTAGATAATCAGATGATATAGGTACCCCAGATATTTGACTAGTAATGATGATTCCTGAAGTTGTAGGATATCCAGAATTTCTGTTTTGTTCTGGCAGCTAGAACTAAAGTACACCTTTGTTTTCATTTGATTTAGACTCAAGCCTGCTACTACACTTAGACATCGAGTTATGTTTTTAATGCCATGTGCACTCTTATTATCTACTATTGCAGAAAAAACATAACATCATTGGCGTAGAATAAATGAGATACGGTAGGTTGTATGTTGTTGATGGGAGTGATATCTTTCTTTTATATTGCTGTTTCCAATTTTAGGGACATGTATTCCATAGCAATGCAAAAAAGTTAAGGGGATAGCGGGTCCCTTGCCTGATTACCCTTGTCCAAAAGATATATCCACATGACACACTTTTTATCAGCACTGAAAAAGTAGGTTTGGGGATACATTTATGTATCAATCTAATAATTTGGTGTGGAAAACTCATTCTTGCCAACATATGACAGATAAAGTCCCTGTTTACTCTATCATATGCCTTTTGTAAGTCCACTTTAGTGCAAAATTTCTTTATCCCTTTTTTATTAAAACTTCCGATGTTCTCATGAGCCAATAGAATATTTTCTGCAATGTTTCTACCAGGGATAAAGGCACCTTGAGCTTTAGGAATTAAAAAAGGCATAAAACCTTAACCTGTTGCAAATTACTTTAGAAATTACTTTGTATAACACATTGCAATAGGCTATGGGTCTGTAATGTTATATATCTGAAGGTTTATCAATTTTAGGCATCAATGTTATGAATTTATGATTTAAACCTTTAGGTATACCAGCAGATGCATACACATAATTTACAGCATGAATCAACTCATCTTTAATAAGTATCCAATTAAGCTAGTAGAACTTGGCTCGGGGATTGCACATCTTTGATTGAATAGACATCATTATTAACTTGCTTTTCTGGTATTGATTGCAGCAGATATGATTTTCCTTGCTCATTTACCAGTTTCCTGCATTGTATGTTTTCATAATGCATGTTGTGTAAGTGTTCCCTATTAAACGGGTCTGTATAATATTGAACTTCCTGGTTTTGAATTTGCACTGCGTCGTATATCAGTTGTCCACTGCGATTGTATAGGGCTTTAATGTTGTTCGTGTATTTCCTCATATTCATGTTGGCATAGAAAATTGTAAATTAGAATTACCATCATTGAGCCAATTAATTTTGATTTCTGCTTTGCTTCAATATACTTTTCATGCATTTTCGATTTCAAGACATTGCCTGCATGTAACATTGCATCATACACTCAGTCATTTTCTGGATTGTTATCTGTAGCCAATAGCCTTTTATTGTAGTTTGATTCCAAATTTGCCATTGTATCTGTATCCTTCTGCCTCGTCTTATTCCACATTTTAAGATTCTGTTTAATTCTTCTAAGCTTGATCATAAATTTCTAAATTGGTGCACCCTAAGTAAATTCTGATAGAATAGTTATAACCTGATCTTCATAGCCATTTACTAAGTGCCAACTTTTGTTATATCTGAAAGGTGCACTCCTCTGTTGATCAATTTATGTATGTAGTTTGATGATGATTGGGGTATGATCACTTGATGGTGATGCAGTGGTAGTAGCAAATAAATTTGGGAAGTGATGTAGTAAAGTGTTATTAATTAACACTTCATCAATGTGCATAGTTATGCCTCTTCTCCTCTATGTGAATTGAAAACCTTATATGTTGACTTCTGCAGGGCCACATGTGAGTAGATAATTAGAAACCCCTATGAGATGAGAAAAAGGTACTGGAAGTCCTCCTTCCTTGTCCTTTGGGTTGAGCACATTTGCTAATTGAGATAGTCTTGCTACAATAGTTCTCTATCTGAAAACAAGTTAGTCGCATACACAATTGTTAGAAACGTAGAGTATCCTCCCATATTTTTAATTATGCAAGTAATGTGTTGAGTATTTGGTTGAATAAAATTTACTTTCCATATAGATTTATCCCACAACATTAGAATTCTACCTTTTGAACCATATTCATTATTATGTATACTATCCTAATTTTTGTCTACGTTGGATAGAAATTTAGATATTTCTTCAGAAAATAGCTTATTTTCCAATAAACCAATAATGTTTGGTTTATTGGGTTTCCGGAAGGATATAATCTGATCCATTTTAAGATCCGTATTTATCCCCTCAATAATCCATACAACAGAGGTAATTTACCAGTTTTTCTAGCCCTACTTGATCTTTTAGGGGGCTTTGAATGTGGTTGTTCACTTTTTGTTGCTTTTGAAAGTTCTTGTTCGTACATAGAGTTGTTGAAACATAAGAGGAAAATTTGTTATCTTGAAACTAGGGCTGGGTTATTTTTCGTTTTATCGGTTTTCCAACGTTTCCTTCCATGCTTTTTTAAGATTTTCAATTTTCGTGTTTTTTTTTAAAATAGTTCGGAAGGAATTCCTTTCGATTTGTGATGGAAGAAGGCGGAAATTTTGTTCCTTCTGTATTTGTTTAATCGATATAATTGACTGGGCCTAGCCCACGAAACAAACGTTCTTCTCACAGTACTATAACACTTCGGATAAAAGTAAAAGGAAAAAAAAAATCACTCGGCCATTGCTCAAATTAGCTTGAATTAGAAACTAATCCTAATTCCTCTTTCCTCCCACATCCACGATTACTAAAAAAACCTATTGATTACGTACATTGCTAGTTTTTCCAACAAAGGAATTCTCCTTTAGGTATTGAAAGCACTTCAATTTTAGTTATTTTGTTGTTTTTATCTTTTTTTGTTTTAGGTTCGTTCATCTGATGATACTAAAATTGATTCGATTTCTTGTTTCTTGTATGAAAAACCTAATATTTTGAAATTTACTTTAAAATTTGAACTATGCTTGTGAATATGTTGCTCTGTAGATTAAGTACTGGTAGTACCGACACATTAATAATATCAAAATTTATTATACTTCTGTCTAGAGAAGAAACAGAATACTCTTATTTGCTTTTCATTATCATTTCTTTTGAAAACAATTAAAATAGTAGCAGCAAAAACTAAAACTTATGTTGCTTGTACTGCTCATGATTGTAAGTAGATATGGCACTAGTGAAAAAACACTGATCAATTCTAGTTTTTATTTTATTTGTTCGTGATTATAGTCTTACCACATTCAGTATTAATATATGCTACTGTGTTCATGCATATAAGAAACATATTAGTCATAAAAAATGGGTATTTGTCAAGGTCCGCTTAGGATTTTTCTGGGCTCTGGGTTAATACATTATTTTTTTTTATATAATTTTGTTTATATTCTTTGAGATTTAAAAAAAAAAAAAGAACTGTACTATCCCTTCAAAATTATCATAGTTTAAGTTATTTCAAGTTACAACAATTACAGTATACGTTGAGATTTTGAATAGGAAGTTATTCTTAAATTTTGCACAGGAACTTATTCTTTTTCATCAGTAGCATCATCATCACAACAAAGTGAAGCAAAATGAAGACAGCTATTGGCAAGAATATATGATGCTGGGATATAGCTGTCATTTTTGGATCTTTAATGCAGTTGCTTTCTTGCTTGTTACTCTTAATTTTGCATATATAGTTCAATTCTGTTTTGTATTTTGCTAAGGTTATATTGTGTTTTCATTTAGTATCTTGATTTATGATTCTAATATTTTGTTAACATCATATGTGTTTTTTAATTATAATTAGCGTTTGAATTTAATACTGCATGTAGTATCATACTGTATTATGATTCTATCTTACAACAATTTTGCATTGTTCTATATTGCACTTTCTGTTAGATTATTAGTTTGATGCAAATTTTGACTGTACAGAAACAAACCAAAATGGTATTGCAGTTTCTCTTAAATTATGATTTACGAGTTTGGTAGAAAATTTGACAGTACATAAATTTTCTTGGTCAGTTACAGAATAAAGTCATAATCGTTCATGAACAACTAGCAGAGACTAACCGCTGCATCATTTCTCTCGTGCTTCAGCTCCAGTGGCTATTGGCAGTCTGCATCAGTCATCAATAGTATTGCATTTACTAGTTCATAGCTGAGTTCGATGAAAAATTTACATTAAAAACACTTGAAAAAATGAAATTCCATGTTTTTTTCCGTTTCTTTTGGTTTCCGCTTGATGGAATTCCAAGGTTGACGGTAAGGAATACGAAACATCTGATATTATTCCGTCGACGATCGAAAGAAACGGAAAATGTCTCGGTTAGTACGGAAATCTTCCATACCCATCTCTACTTGAAACTACTCTTTTCCTTCTTCTTGTATGTTCCATGCAAAATTTTCAATGAAGTTTGATTCATGTACGAAACCTTCTTGTGCAAGGAAGAATTCTTCCTTTTCAGTGGTGTCTCATCTTCATCATCTGTTCAGCTAGGTGCTTCAAACTGATTGCCAGTTGTTGTATTTACTTCTTGATGATGCTTGCCTTTTGCAGTTGCACTGTAAGTTACATAAGTAGAATCTTCATTTTGGTTTGTGTAGATGTGTGCATTATTTTTTGTACTTTGTTCCTGTGATGTAGATTGAGAAGCGTAAGTACTGGATTTTGGTTTGCCATGCCTTTTGCGTGTCCATATTTTTGGTTGGCACTGCATTCCCCTTTAAGCATTTCTGTGTTTGGTGCCCAAATTGTTTGCATGCAAGACATATATATTGCTTAAAATCATAATCAACTTGCACCATGCACTCCTGTCCATTATTCGGGCATAATTTGTTCGTTTTCTTGTTGTAGTAACACAATCCGCTCTGATTGGCACTCCCATAACACTGCTAATTCCGCTCAATGCCTCCACATCCCAATGTTCCAATCTTATGTTTCTTAATTTTATCCAGATGGGCATTTCTTGTAATTTCTTTATAGCAAAATCCATGACCATTGTCCATTGTTTTGTAGTTATAAATATAGAATCAAAAGTGTAAGGGCCATTGTCAAAAATCTTTGTAAAAATCAGTAGTCGTAGAAAAATGTACTAAAAAATGGCTTGAATTGTGGACTTCTAGTTTGTATTCAAATTCAAGCTTCCAAATTCTGTCAATGTAATTTTGAATTGTAGTAGGTTGGCCTGTAACCATAAATACTGCAAATCAGTATATTCTGCCATTTGTTCATAGATCATTGTAACACTTCATCAGGCAGTAAAGCGAATTATGTTTCTCCTTCTTTGACTGGTGTAAAATATTTCAATTTCATGCCTTGATTTTCTGTTCCGCCGATAACCGCTTGTTTATATGTTTTAGTTGTTGGTACTTCTCCATTTCCAGTCGGATTATGTACTGCCGTTGAAGGTTGATCAAAGATGCCTTTTTGCCTAAATCGCCTGTTGTAACTGTTTCTGCCAATCTCCCATTAAAAATTTATCTCCTTTTTACACACACATATTAAATAAGACTATATAATTTATAAATTTAATAAAAGATTTTATTTAAATAATAGTATTTAAAAATGTTTTAAATAAATTAGACTTCGTAGGTCCAATAAGAGATTTTTTTTGAAATTTACTCATAATTTCCACCATGGGCTAGCCCACTTTCGATAGTTAGGGCTTGGTTGAAAAAGCAAAAAAAAATATATTGAGAGATTTATGAACATCATATTGAATGAATCGCTCGGTGGACGTCCAGTAAACTTAAATACTCTTTCCATATACGACATTCGCAATTTATTCACTCGAGCACAATTAGTAAATATAATAAAGATGAATGGCTTTGATATTGACATCTACCTAAGATGTACAACTCTCGTTTATGCTAATCTTGAAGTCGGGCATGGTGATAATGGATTAGTATTTCCTACTAGTGCCAAAGATGTAGAAACTGAATTTAATGAACAAGTATTGGGAAATTTTTTGGAAATCTCGTCCGAAGGCGTGACATTGGATGATTTGGTTATGGACGATGAGTTTATTTTGCATCAAATAGTTAAGAGACGAAACACAACTTGGACAACTTTAAATTTAACTCATCAAGCTTGTATGGTGATTAGAATTCTGCAACACAACTTAATTTTCAAAACTAGTAGTTTCGATGAGATATATCTGTTAGTCCGAAAAGCCACGTATGCAATTATTGGAAATATTACTATAAACCGGGCACATGCAATAATGGATAATATGATTGAAAAACATAGATATAATTCGTATGGAAATTAGATTGTTGTGATACTTTGTCGTTTCGGTGTTCCGTTAGAAGATGAGATTTTTCATAAACATCATTATTCTACCTTTTTAATGTGTAACGCCCCACTCTGAGACCCACTGTAACAAAGAGTATTACAGAAGTAATACTGTTTGTTAAAGCGGAGAATATAGTATAGTGGAAGCGACCATTTGTAATCAAGCTATAACTATCTACTGAATACGTCGAAAGGATGGTATCTATATTTTTTTTCAAGTGGTTCGACATATTCAATAAATATTCATAACGAAATTACAATGGCTAAAGACCTATCAGAACAAGCATAGTAATAAATGATAAAACATCACAGAACTGAATCACATAACAGATATAAAATTCCAGAACAATACATCGTCAATACAGCTCCAAATACTATAAGTGGGTACAAACCACTGCCCACACATATGAGTCAAAAATATGTACATATCAAAGTCTGAATAATAATAGAGTAGCGGAATAGTGGACAAATAAAAGCGCTATCTATCAGCATAGCAGATAATGTCCAAGCGGAAGCACAGAAGCTAAGTCCAGAGACTTAACCTGAAACAACTCGGTCTGACCCGAGCGAAAACACTCGGGTCAGGCTAGCTAAACAATTAGTAATAACTGAGATATATAATAATGCGGTACATAAATAAAACAGTAATTTTCCTAAGAGAAGAGTATTTTGGACCACATGAATATAATGACGGTCCCTAATCATCAATCAACAGTAAAAATCTCCAAAGAGAATATCAGCACCAAAGTGTTGAATAAATAAAATCGCCTCATATCATCGGCGTAGCCAAAGCTATATAAAGTTGCCCATAGGCAATAATCCCAAGAGTGACCAGAGTCTGTAATCAATGCCCAAGCAAAGATCGATGCTCCAAAGAGCAATGGGGATATACTGAAAAGTCAATGAAATCAAACACCGAAAAGCAGTGTCCAAAGACACTGTGAATCCACAAGGTAATCGCACTTACATCGTATGGTTCCATAGAACCAACACCGAATGGCGGTACTCGAATGGATATAAAAATCATCAGATAATACAAGTATAGCACGTGCACCGACCGGAGTCGTTATTGCCAAGTACTGTAGAGTTGTGATCGATCACTCGCACAGATGCGGAACGCGCGAGACGACGAGATCCTTCCCAGAAGGATAAAGGCCCAGAGGCACACGCCGAAAAAGTAACTGCTCCATAGAACAGGTGTCCAGAGACGGTTGCCCAGAGGCGTGGTGACCCAGAGGTCCAGTACTGGCTGCCTAGAGGCTAATGTGTCACAAACTTCTTGGAGTGGAACCCGTAAAGTGTTAACAATGAGTCCCATACCCCACGTACGCACTAAACGGTTTACTAAACAATAGCAAGCTCACATTCCAAACAATAAAAAGTCCACCTTGTATCATCGATAAACTAGACCCAAAGGTCAAAACGATCAATCGAATAGGTCGGGGATTAACCGGAAAGAAAATACACACGGTTCCGTAGGCCGGAGATTTCCTAACCGTTTAAGCACCTTTCCACTTCGCTCGACGTGCTAAAAGTGAGTGTGAGGTTTTTATTATAGAAAATAATGGTTCAAAACGGATTTATAATTGATTTTGAGAACACTTTAAAATGGCTTTTGAAAACGCTCCTATTATGGAGTAAATAGTTTACTAATTAAAAATAATATTATATAATAATTTCGAAAGCCATTTCGGAGTGAAAAATCCTTTTAAAACCTTTTTATAAGGCCCGTGTATGAAATCCAGAGACAAATCTCAAAGAAATCGATAAAACCAGAAAATCACTGAAAATATTCCAAGTGTTGGAAAATAGTCCAAAACTGACGTGAACCCAAGTTCGGAAAATTATTCGGACTAGCAAACTGAATCCGAATGGCATGAAAATTTTTAGGAACGTAGTTCGACATTCCTACTTCAGAACGAAAAAAGAATTACTCGATTCCGACTTGAAACGAAGAAACAGCGTCGTCTCAAAGTCGGACAAAAATCACAAAACTCTACTGTGTCAAAACAGTGCAAAGGTCCCACTTCGACGACATGGTCGAAGGGTCACATGAACACAGATCTTGATAAAAATTTGCAGGAGCGTAGAAAAGTACTCCTACTTTGATATGCAACAAGAATCGTTCGGTTCCGACTTAAAACGAAGAAATGACAATGTTTCAAAGTTGGTCCGACGATAACTGAAAATGATCACTATTGTAAAACAATTTCTGGGTGCTACTTCGGCAATAGAAACAAAGTATCTAATGCACCCAGATCTAAACCAAACTTTGCATGGTTGAAGATCTCGACCTCATATTTTTAACGAGACCAAAAACAATGAAATCCGACAAAGGACGAGCCCGGTATGGCGTCGCAAAGCCGGGTTCTACACTGAAAACAACGGGAGCAAAGAGACTAAGGCCTGTAGCTATGCACTAACAGACCAGAGATGAAAAACCACGATTTTAGCATAGTAAACTTCCAATTCTGACAAGATGAATAAAATAAAAGTTGTAGCTTAGTTTCTAAGCTTTCCGGAATGACCAAGATCGTCAAATTCCGATCGGGGATAAAAATTCTATGACTAAAACAATTCTCAGATCTAAATTCTATATCACTGTCGTTGTGCTCTCGGGACAGTGGTAAGAATGCACAGTTTTGACGAAATTAACTTCGAAATTTCATGACATGAAACTTTTAGCCCTAAATCTAAGCTTTCCAGAACATCCAAAATTATTAGATTTGGATAAGAAACGAGTAACTTATGGCCAAATCAATTTCAGGTTTTTATTTTCTCAACCCTGTAGTTTGTTGTCAGGTCAGCGACAAACAAACGTGATTTCGACCATTCAAACCTCAAAATTAGGCAAAGCACAAAACATAAAAGTTATAGACTATAGAATAAGCTTTCCATAACATCAAGAAAATCTTAATTCCGATTTAAGATAAATGAGATATGCCTAATTTACTAACAGCAATAAACTAATTATAATTTCAGCTAGCATATATTACAAGCACCTTATGTGCACACCCCAAAATGAAAGCAAAGATGATCAAAGAGCTATGATTCACATGTTACATAATAAAACATGTGTTACTAACTGATTACCGAAATCAAAAGATTATTAAACACATATTAGAAGAGGTTTTAGCAATATACCTCTCTAGAAAGCAACAAAGACCACTATAGTATCAACCCAAGTTAGCAAAAGATGATTAGGAGGCTATAAGATCAAAAAAACACATAAAACATGTGTTACCAAATAAATTTCAGAAATTAGAAAGATATAAAAACTGATTTGAGGTGGGTATTTGCATTACCTTTGCATAGAATGACTTGCATAAGCTAAAACTAGAAGGAGATGAAGATAGAGACCATTTTTGTTAAGAAGCTTTAGGAAATGATTAGGGTTTTGATTAGGGATAAATGAATGAGGTTAGGAGAGTTTGAGATAATTTATAGAGGAGGTTTAGGGTGGGTTATTGGGCTAGGTTTAGTAACCCAATAAGAAGAAAGTTATTTACATATTTCCAAAATTTAGTCTAAGTGTTCATATATGTTTATAAAACTCATTTTTCTTATCCAAACCCGTTTAAAAATCTCTCCTAAAATATTTAACTTTCCAAAAATAACATTTTATCCTCATTTTAAATTCCATATTTCCCATTTAATTAAAATAGCCTTTTTCAAATAAATTTTTGTTATTCCAAATCCTTTTATGCTTCATTAAAATAAATAAAAATCCTAACTTTTATTTATTAATTGGTAATGCAAATCCCGGATTGTTACAGACTCACCCCCTTAAGAAAATTGCGTCCCCGCAATTCCTTAAGATAGATGTCGTCTATAACGTCACATCCCCAAAAGAAGTGATAGAGATAAAATAGATAATTCTCACCCGCAGAAGAAGATGGGAGAAAGCCAGGATAAGAGCGTTCGATAGATTCTCTGGCCTCCCAAGTGCAGTCCTTAGGATTCGGTGACCATTGAATCTTCACGAGTGGAACCTCTTTGTTGCGAAGGCGTCTAACCTCCGAATCAAGCACACGAAGAGGTTGCTGCTCCAAAGATAAATCAGGTAAGATCTCTAAATCAGGCACAGCATGCGGCTCAATGATAGAATCAGGATCGCGGACACACATGCGAAACTGGGAAACATGGAACACATCGTGCATTCCAGAGAAGTGAGCAGGTAGAGCCACACGATAAGCAACGGGGCCGATGCGTTCCGTAATAGGAAATGGTCCAACATAGCGAGGAGCCAACTTCCCTGTAGAGCTGAAACGCACAACCCCCTTCATGGGAGATATCCGAATAAAGACATGATCACCAATGGAGAACTCAAGAGGCTTCCTACGGTTGTCCGCGTAGGATTTCTGACGGTTCTGCGCCTCTTTCATTCTCTGACGAATAAGAATAATCTTCTCAGAAGATTCCTGAACTGAATCTGGACCAAGAAGGGGCTTCTCATCAGATTCTAACCAACACGAAGGAGAACGACATGGCCTTCCGTAAAGAGCCTCGAAAGGAGCCATGCCAATACTAGACTGGAAGCTGTTGTTGTAGGAGAACTCTACAAGCGGTAAGTGATTCTCCCAACTACCTCCGAAATCCAGAATACAACAGCGTAAAAAATCCTCTAAAACATGATTCACCCTCTCCGTATGACCGTCAGTCTGAGGATGATAAGCAGTCGAGAGATTCAGCTTTGAGCCCAAAGCTGACTGTAGGCACTTCCAGAAGTGACTAGTAAAGATAGTGTCTCGATCACAGACGATAGAGCTAGGAATGCCATGAAGTCGAACGACTTCCTTCACATATAGCTTGGCAAGCTGAGGAGCAGTCCGAGTGGACTTAATAGGAATGAAATGAGCTGATTTGGTCAAGCGATCGACGATGACCCAAATTGAAGTATGGCCTGACCTCGATCGAGGCAGACCGTCAATAAAATCCATGGATATCTGATCCCATTTCCACAATGGAATCTCTAGCGGCTGAAGAAGACCAGATGGACGCTGGTGCTCAGCTTTGATCTGTTGGCAAGTCATGCAACAGCTTACATAACTTGCAACATCACTCTTCATGCCCTCCCAATAAAATAGGCGACACATGTCGGCATACATCTTACTCGACCCGGGATGTATAGTGTACTTAGTGCGATGACACTCGTCTAGAATGTCACGCCTAAGAAATGAATCAGATGGCACAACAATACGGTTCTTCCTGCGAAGACACCGATGAGAATCAATAGAATAATCCGACAATGTCTCATCACTGGATCCCGACTCAACGAGATGAATATATCGCAACAAGTCTGGATCCTGCCGCTGAGCATGGGCAATGCGATCCAATAGAATAGGTCGAGCTTCCAAGCTGAATAACAAGATCTGAGGATCAGAAGACGGAGCTCGATTTCGAATATCACACATAGAATGAGTCTCAAGAATATCCCACTCGGCTATCATCATAGAAACTACTGCCGAGTGTTTGCGACTGAGTGCATCAGCCACACGATTACCCTTGCTAGGGGTATACTGAATATCTAAGTCATATGAGGCGAGATACTCAAGCCATCGCTGCTGCCTCATATTGAGATCCTTCTGACTGAATAAATACTTCAGCGACTTGTGATCGGTGTAAAGAGTGAAGCGTTCGCCTAATAGAAAGTGACGCCACGTCTTCAAAGCAAAGACGATAGTTGCCAATTCAAGATCATGAGTCGGATAGCGAACCTCATTCGGATGTAGCTGCCTAGAAGCATAAGCAACTACCCGATCCTTATGCATAAGCACAGCACCTAGCCCGCTACCACAAGCATCGGTGTAAACAACAAGATCATGGTTACTCTTTGGAACCACTAGAATAGGAGCATGAGTGAGAAGTTCCTTCAGTCGCTGAAAGGAAGCTTCACACTTATCAGACCAAATAAAGCGAACACCCTTACGAGTCAGCGTCGTAAGGGGAAGTGCAACTCGAGAGAAATCCTTGATAAACCGACGGTAATAACCCGCCAGCCCAAGGAAGCTGCGAATATCATGAACGTTCTCGGGATGCTTCCAATTATGAATAGCTTCGATCTTGGCAGGATCGACAGAAATACCCTCAGAAGAAACAATATGACCCAAGAACTTGACCTTGCTCTCCCAAAAATGGCACTTGGAGAGCTTGGCCTTAAGCTGATGCTGATGAAGAGTATCCAAGACGATCCTCAAATGATGAGCATGCTCTGTCTCGGATCTAGAATAAACAAGAATATCGTCGATGAAAACCAGAACGAATCTATCGATGTATTCCCGGAATACTCGATTCATGAGATCGACGAAGAAAGCCGGAGCGTTCGTCAAGCCGAACGGCATGACCAACCACTCAAAAGAACCATAACGAGTGCGAAATGCTGTAAGAGGAATGCTGTCTTCCACGACTCGTAGCTGATGGAATCCGGTGGCAAGGTCAAGCTGAGAGAAGACCTTCGCACCGCTCAACTGATCAAACATATCGTCTATCCGTGGCAATGGATAACGATTTCTGATGGTCAACTCATTAAGCTTGCGATAGTCAATGCAAAGCCTAAGAGAGCCATCGGGCTTCTTAACGAAGACCACAACAGCACCTCATGGCGAAGAACTGGACCGAATGAACTGCTTCGCCTCAAGCTCTACTAACTGCTTCCTGAGTTCCCCATTCTCTTTAGTAGACATCCTCGTGGGAGGACGCCCAACTGGATGAGAGCCTGGAATGAAATCGATGCAGAACTCAATAGCCCGCTTCAGTGGTAAACTAGATACTGGCTCGAAGATATCGGGGAAATCCCGAACAACAGGAATAAGGGATATGTCCACATTCTCATCTCGTGAATCAAGAGCAAATAAAGTAATATAAAAAATCCCAACATCCTGAAGAGCAATAGCTAACGAAGCGGGCGATTTAGGATGACGAAGAAATAATATCCGCTCCGAACAAATGATTTTGGCGTCTACTGAGCGAGCCAATCCATGCCAAGAATCATGTCAAAGCCCAAATACTCCATAACGTGCAGATTTGCACGGAAAGAAAATCCACAAAGATCAATATCTATATCCTCACAAAGCAAGCTAAGGGTCGTGGATCCGCCGATGGGATTCACAATCCTTAGTGAAGAAACCAAACAAGTAACATCCAAAGATAAAGTATCAACTAGTTCCTTTGATATGAATGAGTGAGAGGCACCCGTATCAAAAAGAACTCTAATAGATCTACCATGAAATAAAATAGAGCCTTCAAGAACGGAAGAATGTGTACCTCAAGGATGAGCTGAAGATTTAGGAGCCTTGGCAGCATTAAGCTTGCCAGATCTAGGAGGTGCAGTAGGACAAGTGGAATAATGATGACCCTCCTTCTTACAATAGCGGCAAATAAGAGGCTTGGGACACTCTTTAAACATATGATCGATAGATTTAGTTAAGCACGATTCAAAGATAGATAATTCATTAAGGAATATTACGGAATATAATAGATTCCTACACATATTCCTAACTTATTTATCTAAAGGTGGATATGTTCAATTTGGATCGTATTATAACGTATTGTACTACGTGTCTGTTCTGTATTTGTTATGCTTAATTCTGAACCTTGGCTCTGATACCAAACTGTAACGCCCCACTCTGAGACCCACTACAACAAAGAGTATTATAGGAGTAATACTGTCTGTTAAAGCGGAGAATAGAGTATAGTGGAAGCGACCATTTGTAATCAAGCTATAACTATCTACTGAATACGTCAAAAGGATGGTATCTATTTTTTTTTTCAAGTGGTTCGACATATTCAATAAATATTCAAAACAAAATTACAATGGCTAAAAACCTATCAGAACAAGCATAGTAATAAATGATAAAACATCACAGAACAGAATCACATAATAGATATAAAATCCCAGAACAATAAATCGTCAATACAGCTCCAAATACTATAAGTGGGTACAAAACCACTGCCCACACATGTGAGTCAAAAATATGTACATATCAAAGTCTGAATAATAACACAGTAGCGGAATAGTGGACAAATAAAAGCGCTATCTATCAGCATAGCAGATAATGTCCAAGCGGAAGCACAGAAGCTAAGTCCAGAGACCTAAACTGAAACAACTCGGTCTGACCCGAGCGAAAACACTCGGGTCAGGCTAGCTAAACAATCAGTAATAACTGAGATATATAATAATGCGGTACATAAATAAAATAGTACTTTTCCTAAGAGAAGAGTATTTTGGACCACATGAATATAATGACGGTCCCTAATCATCAATCAACAGTAAAAATCTCCAAAGAGAATATCAGCACCAAAGTGTTGAATAAATAAAATCGCCTCATATCATCGGCGTAGCCAAAGCTATATAAAGTTGCCCATAGGCAATAATCCCAAGTGTGACCAGAGTCTATAATCAATGCCCAAGCAAAGATCGATGCTCCAAAGAGCAATGGGGATATACTGAAAAGTCAATGAAATCAAACACTGAAAAGCAGTGTCCAGAGACACTGTGAATCCATAAGGTAATCGCACTTACATCGTATGGTTCCATAGAACCAACACCGAATGGAGGTACTCGAATGGATATAAAAATCATCAGATAATACAGGTATAGCACGTGCATCGACCGGAGTCGTTATTGCCAAGTACTGTAGAGTTGTGATCGATCACTCGCACAGATGCAGAACGCGCGAGACGGCGAGATCCTTCCCAGAAGGATAAAGGCCCAGAGGCACACGCCGAAAAAGTAACTGCTCCATAGAACAGATGTCCAGAGACGGTTGCCCAGAGGCGTGGTGACCCAGAGGTCCAATACTGGCTGCCTAGAGGCTAATGTGTCACAAACTTCTTGGAGAGGAACCCGTAAAGTGATAACAATGAGTCCCATACCCCACTTTCGCACTAAACGGTTTACTAACCAATAGCAAGCTCACATTCCAAACAATAAAAGTCCACCTCGTATCATCGGTAAACTAGACCCAAAGGTCAAAACGATCAATCGAATAGGTCGGGGATTAACCGGAAAGAAAATACACACGGTTCCGTAGGCCGGAGATTTCCTAATCGTTTAAGCACCTTTCCACTTCGCTCGATGTGCTAAAAGTGAGTGTGAGATTTTTATTATAGAAAATAATGGTTCGAAACGGATTTATAATTGATTTTGAGAACACTTTAAAACGGCTTTTGAAAACTCTCCTATTATGGAGTAAATAGTTTACTAATTAAAAATAATATTATATAATAATTTCGAAAGCCATTTCGGAGTGAAAAATCCTTTTAAAACCTTTTTATCAGGCCCGTATATGAAATCCAGAGACAAATCTCAAAGAAATCGATAAAACTAGAAAATCACTGAAAATATTCCAAGTGTTGGAAAATAGTCCAAAACTGACGCGAACCAAAGTTCGGAAAATTATTTGGACCAGCAAACTTAATCCGAATGGCATGAAAATATTTAGGAACGTAGTCCGACATTCCTACTTCAGAACGCAAAAAGAATTACTCGATTCCGACTTGAAACGAAGAAACGGCGTCGTCTCAAAGTCGGACAAAAATCACAAAACTCTACTGTGTCAAAACAGTGCAAAGGTCCCACTTCGATGACATGGTCGAAGGGTCACATGAACTCAGATCTTGATAAAAATTTGCAGGAGCGTAGAAAAGTACTCCTACTTTGATATGCAACAAGAATCATTCGGTTTCGACTTAAAACGAAGAAATGACAATGTTTCAAAGTTGGTCCGACGATAACTGAAAATGATCACTATTGTAAAACAATTTCTGGGTGCTACTTCGGCAATAGAAACAAAGTATCTAATGCACCCAGATCTAAACCAAACTTTGCATGGTTGAAGATCTCGACCTCATATTTTTAACGAGACCAAAAACAATGAAATCCGACAAAGGACGAGCCTGGTATGGCGTCGCAAAGTCGGGGTTCTGCGCTGAAAACAATGGGAGCAAAGAGACTAAGGCCTGTAGCTATGCACTAACAGACCAGAGATGAAAAACCACAATTTTGGCATAGTAAACTTCCAATTCTGACAAGATGAATAAAATAAAAGTTGTAGCTTAGTTTCTAAGCTTTCCGGAATGACCAAGATCGTCAAATTCCGATCGGGGATGAAAATTCTATGACTAAAACAATTCTCAGATCTAAATTCTATATCACTGTCGTTGTGCTCTCGGGACTGTGGTAAGAATGCACAGTTTTGATGAAATTAACTTCGAAATTTCATGACATGAAACTTTTAGCCCTAAATCTAAGCTTTCTAGAACATCCAAAATTATTAGATTTGGATAAGAAACGAGTAACTTATGGCCAAATCAATTTCAGGTTTTTATTTTCTCAACCCTGTAGTTTGTTGTCAGGTCAGCGACAAACAAACGTGATTTCGACCATTCAAACCTCAAAATTAGGCAAAGCACAAAACATAAAAGTTATAGACTATAGAATAAGCTTTCCATAACATCAAGAAAATCTTAATTCCGATTTAAGATAAATGAGATATGCCTAATTTACTAACAGCAATAAACTAATTATAATTTCAGCTAGCATATATTACAAGCACCTTATGTGCACACCCCAAAATGAAAGCAAAGATGATCAAAGAGCTATGATTCACATGTTACATAATAAAACATGTGTTACTAACTGATTACCGAAATCAAAAGATTATTAAACACATATTAGAAGAGGTTTTAGCAATATACCCCTCTAGAAAGCAACAAAGACCACTATAGTATCAACCCAAGTTAGCAAAAGATGATTAGGAGGCTATAAGATCAAAAAAACACATAAAACATGTGTTACCAAATAAATTTCAGAAATTAAAAAGATATAAAAACTGATTTGAGGTGGGTATTTGCATTACCTTTGCATAGAATGACTTGCATAAGCTAAAACTAGAAGGAGATGAAGATAGAGGCCATTTTTGTTAAGAAGCTTTAGGAAATGATTAGGGTTTTGATTAGGGATAAATGAATGAGGTTAGGAGAGTTTGAGATAATTTATATAGGAGGTTTAGGGTGGGTTATTGGGCTAGGTTTAGTAACCCAATAAGAAGAAAGTTATTTACATATTTCCAAAATTTAGTCTAAGTGTTCATATATGTTTATAAAACTCATTTTTCTTATCCAAACCCGTTTAAAAATCTCTCCTAAAATATTTAACTTTCCAAAAATAACATTTTATCCTCATTTTAAATCCCATGTTTCCCATTTAATTAAAATAGCATTTTTCAAATAAATTTTTGTTATTCCAAATCCTTTTATGCTTCATTAAAATAAATAAAAATCCTAACTTTTATTTATTAATTGGTAATGCAAATCCCGGGTTGTTACATATTGACAAAGTATTAAAGACCATAAAGATCGCTGCTAACTTAGATGAGACTCAAGTTTAGGCTCCCATGTATCAATTGGTGGAGCAAGATTTACCTGGCTCATCCTCTCAGCATCCCACTTCCCCATTGCATGCCTCTCCATTTCCATTGGAGCATATTATTTTAATGCTCGATAGACAAGAGTAATTGATTCTAACTGCTAGAGAGGAGCACCGGGAACAGAAGAGAGAGTTGGGTATTATTTGGTCTCTTCTCACTCATCTATGCAGCTATACCCACACCATGGAGAGTGGAGTTGGCACGATCAATGAGGGTAATTGTAGCGATCTGCCTTTCTTACTCCTAAAGACGACATTTAATATATCCACACTATTCGTGTGCTGATCAATTAGGCGTCCGAAAGACTGGTCGTTGGGGTAAAAGAAAAGAAAATACAAGAAGAAAGAAGCATAGAATCTCACAATGCCTGGAAATCATGTATAACATAAGATAGTATATATAGTCACTTCCAAAATGAAACATCAAAGTTAAAATAGATACTAATTTCAGCCAGGAACAATTATAACTGCCTTTGGCCACAATGCTGATACATACCTATATACAAACATGACAGGGAAAATATAATAGATAACGGTGAAGCCTCCTGCTTCATGCTCCTCCAAAATGCATCCGTAAGAACTTGGACTACTTGTCTACTCAAAAATGGAAGTACCTAAGAGTTTAAAGGAAAGAAAGAAGAACTCTGGATCAGACATGGGTCTGGTATGAGTAAACTTAAAACATATGATTTGTTATATTTATAACACCCTTTAAAAATAAAGGTATCTCGTAAGACCACTGTTGATTCATGAGTTTTGATTCATGACACAAGCTTCAGAGATCATACGACGAATTACAAAGAGAATACTATACGAAAGCGACAAAAAGAGAATAAACGTATATTATGCACTACAAAGGAGACAAGACTACAATCCAGAGATTAGTATGTGTAAAGACCCAGTATTTTCAACCATTCGCATCCATTATAAGTGTATAGGTAAACACTCATGCCGGAGTTGAATTGCTCAAAATACTGCGTTGTAAATAAAATTTGGCAAAAACTCAGCATATACAGTAAATAAAATAATTACAGATCACAGACACAGAGTAATATAACAATAATGCAGCGGAAACCAAAGGATAGTAGTTCATGAAGCTACTATATATATAACAGAGTTAAACAAGATACAACAGAGGTCTCGAATACAATAGATGTCTCAATACAATAATCAAATACCAGATCTGAATTCATCACTGGAATCAACAGAATAACAGAAAGCAGGATCGATAGATTGCTGGATCTCCAAGCGACGCTCCAACTCCAAAGGTGAGTCTCAAATGCTGTATCACTCAGTCTGACCCGAGCGTAAAGCAAAAACACAAAACACTCGAGTCAGGATTAACATTCTTATATTAATAAATCCAACTAAAGTGAAATATCAACTGAAATACAAGTAACTTAAAGGATGTTTGGGATAACCATCCCCTAAGGATCCGTTAAACTATTTACTATGTAGTAATATTCGCTATTATAATAGTGTCTAAATAAGTAAAGTATAATCATATCGGAAAATAGCGTTAAGGGGATGGAGAACCTTAACGCGGTCGGATCTTAAAATCATAATCGTAGTAAAGCTCGGTATGGTAGGTGACACGGCACAACTAGGCAATGCCAGGGTAGATATACCAATTACGCACACGGACTGATGGATACGCATAGCAGCCACTACCGTTCCACCTCGAACAACATTCCCAATCGGAGGATGGCCATCTAGTCAAATCACAAGTAAGAGTATAATATCGAAGAAATGCGTCCGAGAAGAGGTGCTACCTCACTGGTCCGAGATCGCTCCTGTTTTAGCCACCTTATTGCCAACTCACGGGAGTTGGGTCCACGTAACATACCTTAAGAACGTCGCCACCATCCTACTTCATTCTGGAATCTCCACCGCGTACACGGTTGTCAAAGTGGTTTTCGGTATCGACAGAGAGTATGTCCATATCCGATCCCGGTCTCTTTGCCAACCAATCGTTATTATAACACCGTGGTCGTTTCAAAATAGTTTATACTTTAAACCAAAATCATTATCATTTCCAAAACCCAATTTAATACGATATCATTTCACTTCAAATATATCATTTTTTAAAATCATATTATTTTCCAAAGTTATAATGCTTTGAAATCATAGTCTGGAAATCACAGTATTTTGGAAATCATACACTTTCCTTTTTAAACCGTTTAGATATTAAAATTTCGTTATAAAATAAATTAGTTTCCACAAATTTCACAATCGATTCAAATTAACTCGAATTCCAAAAAATTAATTTACTCAAATCTCAAATCATCAGTTTTAACTCGATTCAGCTTCTAAATAAACCATTTCAATTTATCGATTTCAATTACATATCTGAACCATAAAATAAGCCATTTCAATTTTTAATATATTTCAAAGCTTTAAATATTCATCATTTCAAAACTAAACTCGATAAATTTATATACATATCAGATTCCTTTTACAATTATTTAGTTTTGAAATATTAACTTAATCATCTCCATAACCTTTAAATTCAATTTCAATTTAAAATTTAAATAAACAAAATATCTCATTCAAATATTTATACGTTTGGAATATCCATTTAAGTCACCCTTTCCAAATTTCAAGTTGTAAATCAATTCTTTAAATTTCAAATTCAATACATTTCAAATCTAACTTATTTAAGTATAATTCTTAAATAACTATAATTTCAATCAATTTCAAATCATTATAAATTCTATATTTAAAAATATGGAATTAAATAAATACTTAACATATTATTTATCAACTTTATTAAATCAACTTTAATAAATCTTAAAAATCAATATTTATCAAAACCATATATTTATTTTTCCAAAACCATAGAAATCATTTTCAAACGTTTATATATAGACCAACGGTGCCTGTATATAATTTTCTATCCTATGGTCAAGTGATACGGATATTTATCATTTCAATCCGCAATTTAAACATATTCGGGTATATATCTTTTCAACCCGAAATCCCAAATTTAATTCAATTGAAAATCGCTTGGGTTTATCATTTCAACCCATAACGATTTTCTCCTATTCTACAGATCGTTCGGGTATGTATCATTTCAACCCATAGTGATTCTATACTAACAGGGAACTTGCAGAGTGATAACAGATATGATAATAATATAACAACAGTAACAGGCATATAACATCAGCATAAATAACAGATAATGGTGTCAGATGTCACAGGTGAACAGATACAGATAATGACATATATAACAATGTACATAACTAACATCAGCATATTTCAATTGACGTTTCAATTGAAATTAAACTTAATAAATATAAGAACAATAATCGTGAGTGATTGCTCACCTTTCGAGGCTAGAGATATTTGACACTGAACTGAGTTACAAATCCGAGCACAACTTCCAAAGCAAGATAAGATTGGCACGAATTCGATGGAAAAGCTGATAGATAAGGGATTGACGAAATCAGATTAGAACCGATCGATGATGACAAGTGGTATAAGTGAACTTATATACATATAAAATCATATATAACTACCTATGAAACCATATTCGGAATTCAGACACTTTTAAATTTAATTATATATATATATATATATATTTATATCAAAAATCATTGTTTTAAATGGAACACATATGCAAAAATCAACGTATATACATTATAAAATTTGAAATAAATACATATATATCTATACTTATTAAAAGTACAAAATACTTAAATTCTAACATACCATATTACAGATATACTTCAAAATACTATCATAGACCATATATGTTTTAAACCCAATTTACCTAGAACACTTACAAGGGTATATACTTCAACACATCATATTTATGCTATAAACAGTCAAATGGCAATACCTTAACATAATATAAACTACATATGTGACTAACATTCGCAAGCTGTAAATATATATATAACACTGTAACTAAGCATTTGACTTTTATAACTTTATAAACTTATAATAAGAAACAGCTATTTATACAATATATACACCAACATATTTACATGCATATCCATCTGCAACATAAATACTATATATAACCTATACATCACTAACAGCAAATAGGTAAACAAACTTTATATATGACTTATACACTATTATCTATACAACAGTAAAATACTCAGTAAACAAATGCTTTATAAAACATATATGAATATATATATATATAAACATCACTATCAACAGAGCAAGTGAAAAGAAATATATATACATTGGCATATAAAATATAAATATTAACAAGATAGTACTAACATACAAAAGGTTATACGAACACATATATATTAAATATATGAACATAATAAGGCAAATAACTTTATATCTATACTCATACTTTTTTTTATAAAAAAAAAAAACAAACCCGAAAGTATATATAGTTAATATATATAACTGACATGCATGCGTGCACATAAAACTAACAGAAGCCTTTTGTTATAACCCCTATAACTAAAAATTATAAAGTCTATATACAAAACAAGTTCAGCCGAAACATTTATATACAAATTTAAGTAAAAAGAGACTAAGGCTACAGATCCAATCCAAAAATCCAGTAACTTACTTTATTAAACCAATATAACTCACATAAATTTGTATATAAATCAATTAGATTTTTATTTCTTAATAGATATACCTATTTCTAAATATAACAAAGACGCAGGCTATGAAAAAATCGAAATGCATATAATGTTTATAACCACATATATAAACTTATACACGAACTTAACGGATCAACTATAATATTCATACAAACAAGTATATATATCAAACAGACATTGTGTGCTCTTTATATAACTAATACATATATAAACACTTTAAAAAAAATCTGACTGTAAACAAAAATCTTAAAACAAAATATATATAATACTTACATAATAGTTTCAAACACACGGCTAAAGGAGGAGTGGATGAAGACTTGGTGGTCGCGGCTGGGTGGCGGAAGAGATGAGGCGAACAGTGTTTTGGGTTCAAGGCCATAGTCTGGTGGTGTTGGTGGGTGGGTCACGTGAGGTGTTGGCTATGACAGCCTGGGAGATGGGTGGAGGGCTGTCACGGAGGCGGTTCTCAGGCGTGGGGTTGGAGGCAGGCAGGTTTGAGGCGGAGCACGAGGTGGCTGATGGGTTGCTGCCTCGGTCGAAATGGCGGTGGTAAGAGAATGGCGGTCTGGTGGAGTTTGGCTGAGAGGTGGTCAGGCCGGGCGTAGGGTGACAGGGTGGTGGCGGATCTCGTCATGATGGTGGTGGCTGTTGGTGACGATGGTGGTGATGGTGTTGCGGGCTTGGGCTCGTCAGGAGGCTGGCGGTAGCGTGTGTTGTGAGGCACGAAGTAGGGGAAGGCCGGAAAGGTGAAAGTGGCGAGACGAGCTGGGGTTCGGTGGTGGTGTCCGGGCAGGGGTAGATCTGGTGGTGGCTGACTTCGGTTGGGAAAACATGGGGTCGTGGGGTTTATGAAAGAAGGCGCTGTTGGTTTTAGTTGGAGAGGGGCGAATGGTAAGAGACTGAGGTTGATCGGGGGCGATTGTTATAATAATAATAAGAAAAGTAGGGTTGTTTGTGAGAAATGAGTCTGCGACGGATTGAGAATTGCCTGAATGTGGAAGGGATTTTAGGCAAAGGGAGAAGGACTTGGGATTCCATTGTTTACTTATTATTTATTCAGTTGCCTCTAAAGCGAAATGAGATATATGGACGAGTAGCATGATTGAGAAGGTAGCTTCTTTGATTAATATTTGGAACGCATTGAATAGAGAAGGCAAACGAACAGATATAATTACAACGAAAGAAAAGGTCCACAGTACTAAACAGTAGGAATAGAATTGGTCACTCCTTGATTTTTGGAAATTTATTAAACCAATTAATTGTTGTTGGGCTGCACGTTATAGATTTGAAGCCTAAGGGAAAAATGTAAAGTCAAAATTCGGTACCGTTATGGTGAACTGTTTATTCTTTTCGACGCGTACCGGATCTCAAATTATAGAAATGAATATACCGCAGAGATCAGCACGACGAGACGATTAAAATGGTACACAGATATCAGTGATACGGTCATCCGATCAAAAGTCGATAACCGGTACCAGAAATGCTGCTATTTTAACAGAAATAAGATAAACGGAGCAACAGAAGTCCAAATTTGACGAAACGAAAGATGACGTCTCACTCAGAAGATGATTTACAAATTTTCCATGTAAAAATATTTAGGTTTGGAAAACATTTTATTATCATCACTTTTTAACTGATTAAATTGAAGTAAATTTACGCGCGAAATAAATTTTCATATTTTCGGATGAAAATTTACCAGTTGCTATGTTTAATTAGACGCATTCCAAATATCAAATTTATATTTCAAAATTTTATTGTTTAAAATTTCACACAATTTCAATTAATTAAATAAATAAAACCACTAAAATTTACGGGTCGTTACACTCTCCCCCACTCAAAACTTTTCGTCCCCGAAAAGGAAGGAGGTAGGAGAATAGAAACAACCAGAAAGAAAAAAATAGCTTTGAAACAAAATAAACAACAAAATTTTAAAAACTATACAAGTTCAAATTAAACTATATAATATTTAACAATTTGATTTAATCCACTGAGTTCACTTAAGTTAAATCAATTCATCTATTTCTGAATTCATTACCTTATGTCTAGTCATCCTGAATTAACAATTTCTAAATCAATCAATTGTATAATCATTTATTTTCCTCATATTTTTTTCAACAATTTTAATTCTTTTATTCTAAATTATTATTAAGTTTATTTCACTTAATATATATCTTATTACATATATTCAAACCATATAAATTAATTTAAACCATATAAACTTCTATTTAAATTAATTTATAGTCAATAATTGACTTAAAATTCAAGGTATTTCCATAGGTTAATCTAATTTCAATTTTTATTAATTCTTTCAAAACAAATTTATTTGTCTCATCTATTATTCAATTAAATTATTATTCTATTTCTCTCTACTAACATCTTTATAATAAAATTTAAGTATATAACATTTATTATAACCACTCAAATTTTTTTTTTACTTATAAATTTCTTTATATTGTATATTATCCAATTACATTTTCCACTTCTGAAATTTTTAGGTAAGTTATGCTAAGATGTAATTGAGTATTATACAAATAAGATTTTACAATTCAGTTATTCCCAGTTAACTATTCATCCAAGAATTTTGACTTTAGTTTATAATTGAAATCATCTTTAATCTAAAATTTAAGAATTTAAATCTCCGATTTACTTCAAACAATTTTGAGATATATATAATATATTTATATCAAATCGAATTAAATTTTAAAATCAGATACCTGTATATATATATACATCAAATTATACTGAAGAAATTCAAATCGAATATTTTTTTTTTCTCAAAACAAAACCGTAGCAAAGCTACAGAATGGTTTCTCCTCTTCAAAACTCGAAAATGAATGTCGATGATGCGGCCGTCATCACCGAAATTATTTTCCAGCGACAACGAGAAGAACACTAATTTTAAACATTTAAAATTCTTTGAAAACCATTTTATTCGAAAATACTTTAAATAACATACATTTTAAGGCTTTAAACAAAGTTTGAAATCACCAGAAATTTAATTCTTAAATTTCTCAATTTAAATTCATTTCAATTCCAAATAAATTTATAACCAATAGTCATTTTGCAATAGTCAATGACTTACAAACAATAAAATGAAAATCAAATATTATCATTTTCAACAACCAAATTATTTAGCTTTTAATTCCAGAAAATTTTTCTTATATACTTATAATATAATCATACAAATTTATTTCATTTATCAAATTTGAAAATTATATTGTGTCAGTTTGCTCTGTTCAAGTGTTTTGGAAATCCTATCGATAGCGTTGATCAGACGAATCGATCGAAAACCCAAATCAACATCAACAACTCAAACAACACAATATATAAAACATTTTAATATTTTATATTGATTACAAATACACTCCCTCACACGATGATTCCAGAATTGGATTCCGACAGAAGGATAGAGATCCAAATATAGAGGGACTCTAATCCAAGAGGATTATAATCTAAAATAGATACACTCGAAACGAAGGTTAGATGATTGCATTTCAAACAGGAAGATGGATAAAGTTGTATAAATCGCGGGCAACCTTAACCGGGTCAACCGTGACTTCATAGATAAGATCGATGTAGAATTCTGAAGCAAATCGACATTCGATTACCAGAGGTAGAATTCGGGTATAGCATAAGATAGCAGCGTCGTAAACCGAGGATACAGAAATCTCCGGTGAATCAATACCGATTGTAAAGGAGTTTCACCCCAGTACAAATTATTCGAAGATTGGCGAGACCGCCGATTTATTATAGAGATCATTCGAGGTGGAGTTATGGGATACTCCAGAATCAAAAGACACGAATAGGGGAGACACGAATGGACTTTGGAACCGAAGTGAACGTCCCAAAATTCAAAGGAACCGAGTCAAAGAAGAAGGAATTCAAGCTCGAACGAAAGTGATTTTGTAATCGAATTTACTTCATATGCTGAGTTTTGCCTAAAACCAGAGCTCTGATACCACATGTAAAGACCCAGTATTTTCAACCATTCGCATCCATTATAAGTGTATAGGTAAACACTCATGCCGGAGTTGAATTGCTCAAAATACTGCGTTGTAAATAAAATTTGGCAAAAACTCAGCATATACAGTAAATAAAATAATTACAGATCACAGACACAGAGTAATATAACAATAATGCAGCGGAAACCAAAGGATAGTAGTTCATGAAGCTACTATATATATAACAGAGTTAAACAAGATACAACAGAGGTCTCGAATACAATAGATGTCTCAATACAATAATCAAATACCAGATCTGAATTCATCACTGGAATCAACAGAATAACAGAAAGCAGGATCGATAGATTGCTGGATCTCCAAGCGACGCTCCAACTCCAAAGGTGAGTCTCAAATGCTGTATCACTCAGTCTGACCCGAGCGTAAAGCAAAAACACAAAACACTCGAGTCAGAATTAACATTCTTATATTAATAAATCCAACTCAAGTGAAATATCAACTGAAATACAAGTAACTTAAAGGATGTTTGGGATAACCATCCCCTAAGGATCCGTTAAACTATTTACTATGTAGTAATATTCGCTATTATAATAGTGTCTAAATAAGTAAAGTATAATCATATCGGAAAATAGCGTTAAGGGGATGGAGAACCTTAACGCGGTCGGATCTTAAAATCATAATCGTAGTAAAGCTCGGTATGGTAGGTGACACGGCACAACTAGGCAATGCCAGGGTAGATATACCAATTACGCACACGGACTGATGGATACGCATAGCAGCCACTACCGTTCCACCTCGAACAACATTCCCAATCGGAGGATGGCCATCTAGTCAAATCACAAGTAAGAGTATAATATCGAAGAAATGCGTCCGAGAAGAAGTGCTACCTCACTGGTCCGAGATCGCTCCTGTTTTAGCCACCTTATTGCCAACTCACGGGAGTTGGGTCCACGTAACATACCTTAAGAACGTCGCCACCATCCTACTTCATTCTGGAATCTCCACCGCGTACACGGTTTTCAAAGTGGTTTTCGGTATCGACAGAGAGTATGTCCATATCCGATCCCGGTCTCTTTGCCAACCAATCGTTATTATAACACCGTGGTCGTTTCAAAATAGTTTATACTTTAAACCAAAATCATTATCATTTCCAAAACCCAATTTAATACGATATCATTTCACTTCAAATATATCATTTTTTAAAATCATATTATTTTCCAAAGTTATAATGCTTTGAAATCATAGTCTGGAAATCACAGTATTTTGGAAATCATACACTTTCCTTTTTAAACCGTTTAGATATTAAAATTTCGTTATAAAATAAATTAGTTTCCACAAATTTCACAATCGATTCAAATTAACTCGAAGTCCAAAAAATTAATTTACTCAAATCTCAAATCATCAGTTTTAACTCGATTCAGCTTCTAAATAAACCATTTCAATTTATCGATTTCAATTACATATCTGAACCATAAAATAAGCCATTTCAATTTTTAATATATTTCAAAGCTTTAAATATTCATCATTTCAAAACTAAACTCGATAAATTTATATACATATCAGATTCCTTTTACAATTATTTAGTTTTGAAATATTAACTTAATCATCTCCATAACCTTTAAATTCAATTTCAATTTAAAATTTAAATAAACAAAATATCTCATTCAAATATTTATACGTTTGGAATATCCATTTAAGTCACCCTTTCCAAATTTCAAGTTGTAAATCAATTCTTTAAATTTCAAATTCAATACATTTCAAATCTAACTTATTTAAGTATAATTCTTAAATAACTATAATTTCAATCAATTTCAAATCATTATAAATTCTATATTTAAAAATATGGAATTAAATAAATACTTAACATATTATTTATCAACTTTATTAAATCAACTTTAATAAATCTTAAAAATCAATATTTATCAAAACCATATATTTATTTTTCCAAAACCATAGAAATCATTTTCAAACGTTTATATATAGACCAACGGTGCCTGTATATAATTTTCTATCCTATGGTCAAGTGATACGGATATTTATCATTTCAATCCGCAATTTAAACATATTCGGGTATATATCTTTTCAACCCGAAATCCCAAATTTAATTCAATTGAAAATCGCTTGGGTTTATCATTTCAACCCATAACGATTTTCTCCTATTCTACAGATCGTTCGGGTATGTATCATTTCAACCCATAGTGATTCTATACTAACAGGGAACTTGCAGAGTGATAACAGATATGATAATAATATAACAACAGTAACAGGCATATAACATCAGCATAAATAACAGATAATGGTGTCAGATGTCACAGGTGAACAGATACAGATAATGACATATATAACAATGTACATAACTAACATCAGCATATTTCAATTGACGTTTCAATTGAAATTAAACTTAATAAATATAAGAACAATAATCGTGAGTGATTGCTCACCTTTCGAGGCTAGAGATATTTGACACTGAACTGAGTTACAAATCCGAGCACAACTTCCAAAGCAAGATAAGATTGGCACGAATTCGATGGAAAAGCTGATAGATAAGGGATTGACGAAATCAGATTAGAACCGATCGATGATGACAAGTGGTATAAGTGAACTTATATACATATAAAATCATATATAACTACCTATGAAACCATATTCGGAATTCAGACACTTTTAAATTTAATTATATATATATATATATATATTTATATCAAAAATCATTGTTTTAAATGGAACACATATGCAAAAATCAACGTATATACATTACAAAATTTGAAATAAATACATATATATCTATACTTATTAAAAGTACAAAATACTTAAATTCTAACATACCATATTACAGATATACTTCAAAATACTATCATAGACCATATATGTTTTAAATCCAATTTACCTAGAACACTTACAAGGGTATATACTTCAACACATCATATTTATGCTATAAACAGTCAAATGGCAATACCTTAACATAATATAAACTACATATGTGACTAACATTCGCAAGCTGTAAATATATATATAACACTGTAACTAAGCATTTGACTTTTATAACTTTATAAACTTATAATAAGAAACAGCTATTTATACAATATATACACCAACATATTTACATGCATATCCATCTGCAACATAAATACTATATATAACCTATACATCACTAACAGCAAATAGGTAAACAAACTTTATATATGACTTATACACTATTATCTATACAACAGTAAAATACTCAGTAAACAAATGCTTTATAAAACATATATGAATATATATATATATATAAACATCACTATCAACAGAGCAAGTGAAAAGAAATATATATACATTGGCATATAAAATATAAATATTAACAAGATAGTACTAACATACAAAAGGTTATACGAACACATATATATTAAATATATGAACATAATAAGGCAAATAACTTTATATCTATACTCATACTTTTTTTTATAAAAAAAAAAAAACAAACCCGAAAGTATATATAGTTAATATATATAACTGACATGCATGCGTGCACATAAAACTAACAGAAGCCTTTTGTTATAACCCCTATAACTAAAAATTATAAAGTCTATATACAAAACAAGTTCAGCCGAAACATTTATATACAAATTTAAGTAAAAAGAGACTAAGGCTACAGATCCAATCCAAAAATCCAGTAACTTACTTTATTAAACCAATATAACTGACATAAATTTGTATATAAATCAATTAGATTTTTATTTCTTAATAGATATACCTATTTCTAAATATAACAAAGATGCAGGCTATGAAAAAATCGAAATGCATATAATGTTTATAACCACATATATAAACTTATACACGAACTTAACGGATCAACTATAATATTCATACAAACAAGTATATATATCAAACAGACATTGTGTGCTCTTTATATAACTAATACATATATAAACACTTTAAAAAAAATCTGACTGTAAACAAAAATCTTAAAACAAAATATATATAATACTTATATAATAGTTTCAAACACACGGCTAAAGGAGGAGTGGATGAAGACTTGGTGGTCGCGGCTGGGTGGCGGAAGAGATGAGGCGAACAATGTTTTGGGTTCAAGGCCATAGTCTGGTGGTGTTGGTGGGTGGGTCACGTGAGGTGTTGGCTATGACAGCCTGGGAGATGGGTGGAGGGCTGTCACGGAGGCGGTTCTCAGGCGTGGGGTTGGAGGCAGGCAGGTTTGAGGCGGAGCACGAGGTGGCTGATGGGTTGCTGCCTCGGTCGAAATGGCGGTGGTAAGAGAATGGCGGTCTGGTGGAGTTTGGCTGAGAGGTGGTCAGGCCGGGCGTAGGGTGACAGGGTGGTGGCGGATCTCGTCATGATGGTGGTGGCTGTTGGTGACGATGGTGGTGATGGTGTTGCGGGCTTGGGCTCGTCAGGAGGCTGGCGGTAGCGTGTGTTGTGAGGCACGAAGTAGGGGAAGGCCGGAAAGGTGAAAGTGGCGAGACGAGCTGGGGTTCGGTGGTGGTGTCCGGGCAGGGGTAGATCTGGTGGTGGCTGACTTCGGTTGGGAAAACATGGGGTCATGGGGTTTATGAAAGAAGGCGCTGTTGGTTTTAGTTGGAGAGGGGCGAATGGTAAGAGACTGAGGTTGATCGGGGGCGATTGTTGTAATAATAATAAGAAAAGTAGGGTTGTTTGTGAGAAATGAGTCTGCGACGGATTGAGAATTGCCTGAATGTGGAAGGGATTTTAGGCAAAGGGAGAAGGACTTGGGATTCCATTGTTTACTTATTATTTATTCAGTTGCCTCTAAAGCGAAATGAGATATATGGACGAGTAGCAGGATTGAGAAGGTAGCTTCTTTGATTAATATTTGGAACGCATTGAATAGAGAAGGCAAACGAACAGATATAATTACAACGAAAGAAAAGGTCCACAGTACTAAACAGTAGGAATAGAATTGGTCACTCCTTGATTTTTGGAAATTTATTAAACCAATTAATTGTTGTTGGGCTGCACGTTATAGATTTGAAGCCTAAGGGAAAAATGTAAAGTCAAAATTCGGTACCGTTATGGTGAACTGTTTATTCTTTTCGACGCGTACCGGATCTCAAATTATAGAAATGAATATACCGCAGAGATCAGCACGACGAGACGATTAAAATGGTACACAGATATCAGTGATACGGTCATCCGATCAAAAGTCGATAACCGGTACCAGAAATGCTGCTATTTTAACAGAAATAAGATAAACGGAGCAACAGAAGTCCAAATTTGACGAAACGAAAGATGACGTCTCACTCAGAAGATGATTTACAAATTTTCCATGTAAAAATATTTAGGTTTGGAAAACATTTTATTATCATCACTTTTTAACTGATTAAATTGAAGTAAATTTACGCGCGAAATAAATTTTCATATTTTCGGATGAAAATTTACCAGTTGCTATGTTTAATTAGACGCATTCCAAATATCAAATTTATATTTCAAAATTTTATTGTTTAAAATTTCACACAATTTCAATTAATTAAATAAATAAAACCACTAAAATTTACGGGTCGTTACACTCTCCCCCACTCAAAACTTTTCGTCCCCGAAAAGGAAGGAGGTAGGAGAATAGAAACAACCAGAAAGAAAAAAAATAGCTTTGAAACAAAATAAACAACAAAATTTTAAAAACTATACAAGTTCAAATTAAACTATATAATATTTAACAATTTGATTTAATCCACTGATTTCACTTAAGTTAAATCAATTCATCTATTTCTGAATTCATTACCTTATGTCTAGTCATCCTGAATTAACAATTTCTAAATCAATCAATTGTATAATCATTTATTTTCCTCATATTTTTTTCAACAATTTTAATTCTTTTATTCTAAATTATTATTAAGTTTATTTCACTTAATATATATCTTATTACATATATTCAAACCATATAAATTAATTTAAACCATATAAACTTCTATTTAAATTAATTTATAGTCAATAATTGACTTAAAATTCAAGGTATTTCCATAGGTTAATCTAATTTCAATTTTTATTAATTCTTTCAAAACAAATTTATTTGTCTCATCTATTATTCAATTAAATTATTATTCTATTTCTCTCTACTAACATCTTTATAATAAAATTTAAGTATATAACATTTATTATAACCACTCAAATTTTTTTTTTACTTATAAATTTCTTTATATTGTATATTATCCAATTACATTTTCCACTTCTGAAATTTTTAGGTAAGTTATGCTAAGATGTAATTGAGTATTATACAAATAAGATTTTACAATTCAGTTATTCCCAGTTAACTATTCATCCAAGAATTTTGACTTTAGTTTATAATTGAAATCATCTTTAATCTAAAATTTAAGAATTTAAATCTCCGATTTACTTCAAACAATTTTGAGATATATATAATATATTTATATCAAATCGAATTAAATTTTAAAATCAGATACCTGTATATATATATACATCAAATTATACTGAAGAAATTCAAATCGAATATTTTTTTTTTCTCAAAACAAAACCGTAGCAAAGCTACAGAATGGTTTCTCCTCTTCAAAACTCGAAAATGAATGTCGATGATGCGGCCGTCATCACCGAAATTATTTTCCAGCGACAACGAGAAGAACACTAATTTTAAACATTTAAAATTCTTTGAAAACCATTTTATTCGAAAATACTTTAAATAACATACATTTTAAGGCTTTAAACAAAGTTTGAAATCACCAGAAATTTAATTCTTAAATTTCTCAATTTAAATTCATTTCAATTCCAAATAAATTTATAACCAATAGTCATTTTGCAATAGTCAATGACTTACAAACAATAAAATGAAAATCAAATATTATCATTTTCAACAACCAAATTATTTAGCTTTTAATTCCAGAAAATTTTTCTTATATACTTATAATATAATCATACAAATTTATTTCATTTATCAAATTTGAAAATTATATTGTGTCAGTTTGCTCTGTTCAAGTGTTTTGGAAATCCTATCGATAGCGTTGATCAGACGAATCGATCGAAAACCCAAATCAACATCAACAACTCAAACAACACAATATATAAAACATTTTAATATTTTATATTGATTACAAATACACTCCCTCACACGATGATTCCAGAATTGGATTCCGACAGAAGGATAGAGATCCAAATATAGAGGGACTCTAATCCAAGAGGATTATAATCTAAAATAGATACACTCGAAACGAAGGTTAGATGATTGCATTTCAAACAGGAAGATGGATAAAGTTGTATAAATCGCGGGCAACCTTAACCGGGTCAACCGTGACTTCATAGATAAGATCGATGTAGAATTCTGAAGCAAATCGACATTCGATTACCAGAGGTAGAATTCGGGTATAGCATAAGATAGCAGCGTCGTAAACCGAGGATACAGAAATCTCCGGTGAATCAATACCGATTGTAAAGGAGTTTCACCCCAGTACAAATTATTCGAAGATTGGCGAGACCGCCGATTTATTATAGAGATCATTCGAGGTGGAGTTATGGGATACTCCAGAATCAAAAGACACGAATAGGGGAGACACGAATGGACTTTGGAACCGAAGTGAACGTCCCAAAATTCAAAGGAACCGAGTCAAAGAAGAAGGAATTCAAGCTCGAACGAAAGTGATTTTGTAATCGAATTTACTTCATATGCTGAGTTTTGCCTAAAACCAGAGCTCTGATACCACATGTAAAGACCCAGTATTTTCAACCATTCGCATCCATTATAAGTGTATAGGTAAACACTCATGCCGGAGTTGAATTGCTCAAAATACTGCGTTGTAAATAAAATTTGGCAAAAACTCAGCATATACAGTAAATAAAATAATTACAGATCACAGACACAGAGTAATATAACAATAATGCAGCGGAAACCAAAGGATAGTAGTTCATGAAGCTACTATATATATAACAGAGTTAAACAAGATACAACAGAGGTCTCGAATACAATAGATGTCTCAATACAATAATCAAATACCAGATCTGAATTCATCACTGGAATCAACAGAATAACAGAAAGCAGGATCGATAGATTGCTGGATCTCCAAGCGACGCTCCAACTCCAAAGGTGAGTCTCAAATGCTGTATCACTCAGTCTGACCCGAGCGTAAAGCAAAAACACAAAACACTCGAGTCAGAATTAACATTCTTATATTAATAAATCCAACTCAAGTGAAATATCAACTGAAATACAAGTAACTTAAAGGATGTTTGGGATAACCATCCCCTAAGGATCCGTTAAACTATTTACTATGTAGTAATATTCGCTATTATAATAGTGTCTAAATAAGTAAAGTATAATCATATCGGAAAATAGCGTTAAGGGGATGGAGAACCTTAACGCGGTCGGATCTTAAAATCATAATCGTAGTAAAGCTCGGTATGGTAGGTGACACGGCACAACTAGGCAATGCCAGGGTAGATATACCAATTACGCACACGGACTGATGGATACGCATAGCAGCCACTACCGTTCCACCTCGAACAACATTCCCAATCGGAGGATGGCCATCTAGTCAAATCACAAGTAAGAGTATAATATCGAAGAAATGCGTCCGAGAAGAAGTGCTACCTCACTGGTCCGAGATCGCTCCTGTTTTAGCCACCTTATTGCCAACTCACGGGAGTTGGGTCCACGTAACATACCTTAAGAACGTCGCCACCATCCTACTTCATTCTGGAATCTCCACCGCGTACACGGTTGTCAAAGTGGTTTTCGGTATCGACAGAGAGTATGTCCATATCCGATCCCGGTCTCTTTGCCAACCAATCGTTATTATAACACCGTGGTCGTTTCAAAATAGTTTATACTTTAAACCAAAATCATTATCATTTCCAAAACCCAATTTAATACGATATCATTTCACTTCAAATATATCATTTTTTAAAATCATATTATTTTCCAAAGTTATAATGCTTTGAAATCATAGTCTGGAAATCACAGTATTTTGGAAATCATACACTTTCCTTTTTAAACCGTTTAGATATTAAAATTTCGTTATAAAATAAATTAGTTTCCACAAATTTCACAATCGATTCAAATTAACTCGAAGTCCAAAAAATTAATTTACTCAAATCTCAAATCATCAGTTTTAACTCGATTCAGCTTCTAAATAAACCATTTCAATTTATCGATTTCAATTACATATCTGAACCATAAAATAAGCCATTTCAATTTTTAATATATTTCAAAGCTTTAAATATTCATCATTTCAAAACTAAACTCGATAAATTTATATACATATCAGATTCCTTTTACAATTATTTAGTTTTGAAATATTAACTTAATCATCTCCATAACCTTTAAATTCAATTTCAATTTAAAATTTAAATAAACAAAATATCTCATTCAAATATTTATACGTTTGGAATATCCATTTAAGTCACCCTTTCCAAATTTCAAGTTGTAAATCAATTCTTTAAATTTCAAATTCAATACATTTCAAATCTAACTTATTTAAGTATAATTCTTAAATAACTATAATTTCAATCAATTTCAAATCATTATAAATTCTATATTTAAAAATATGGAATTAAATAAATACTTAACATATTATTTATCAACTTTATTAAATCAACTTTAATAAATCTTAAAAATCAATATTTATCAAAACCATATATTTATTTTTCCAAAACCATAGAAATCATTTTCAAACGTTTATATATAGACCAACGGTGCCTGTATATAATTTTCTATCCTATGGTCAAGTGATACGGATATTTATCATTTCAATCCGCAATTTAAACATATTCGGGTATATATCTTTTCAACCCGAAATCCCAAATTTAATTCAATTGAAAATCGCTTGGGTTTATCATTTCAACCCATAACGATTTTCTCCTATTCTACAGATCGTTCGGGTATGTATCATTTCAACCCATAGTGATTCTATACTAACAGGGAACTTGCAGAGTGATAACAGATATGATAATAATATAACAACAGTAACAGGCATATAACATCAGCATAAATAACAGATAATGGTGTCAGATGTCACAGGTGAACAGATACAGATAATGACATATATAACAATGTACATAACTAACATCAGCATATTTCAATTGACGTTTCAATTGAAATTAAACTTAATAAATATAAGAACAATAATCGTGAGTGATTGCTCACCTTTCGAGGCTAGAGATATTTGACACTGAACTGAGTTACAAATCCGAGCACAACTTCCAAAGCAAGATAAGATTGGCACGAATTCGATGGAAAAGCTGATAGATAAGGGATTGACGAAATCAGATTAGAACCGATCGATGATGACAAGTGGTATAAGTGAACTTATATACATATAAAATCATATATAACTACCTATGAAACCATATTCGGAATTCAGACACTTTTAAATTTAATTATATATATATATATATATATATATATATATATTTATATCAAAAATCATTGTTTTAAATGGAACACATATGCAAAAATCAACGTATATACATTATAAAATTTGAAATAAATACATATATATCTATACTTATTAAAAGTACAAAATACTTAAATTCTAACATACCATATTACAGATATACTTCAAAATACTATCATAGACCATATATGTTTTAAACCCAATTTACCTAGAACACTTACAAGGGTATATACTTCAACACATCATATTTATGCTATAAACAGTCAAATGGCAATACCTTAACATAATATAAACTACATATGTGACTAACATTCGCAAGCTGTAAATATATATATAACACTGTAACTAAGCATTTGACTTTTATAACTTTATAAACTTATAATAAGAAACAGCTATTTATACAATATATACACCAACATATTTACATGCATATCCATCTGCAACATAAATACTATATATAACCTATACATCACTAACAGCAAATAGGTAAACAAACTTTATATATGACTTATACACTATTATCTATACAACAGTAAAATACTCAGTAAACAAATGCTTTATAAAACATATATGAATATATATATATATATATAAACATCACTATCAACAGAGCAAGTGAAAAGAAATATATATACATTGGCATATAAAATATAAATATTAACAAGATAGTACTAACATACAAAAGGTTATACGAACACATATATATTAAATATATGAACATAATAAGGCAAATAACTTTATATCTATACTCATACTTTTTTTTATAAAAAAAAAAACAAACAAACCCGAAAGTATATATAGTTAATATATATAACTGACATGCATGCGTGCACATAAAACTAACAGAAGCCTTTTGTTATAACCCCTATAACTAAAAATTATAAAGTCTATATACAAAACAAGTTCAGCCGAAACATTTATATACAAATTTAAGTAAAAAGAGACTAAGGCTACAGATCCAATCCAAAAATCCAGTAACTTACTTTATTAAACCAATATAACTCACATAAATTTGTATATAAATCAATTAGATTTTTATTTCTTAATAGATATACCTATTTCTAAATATAACAAAGACGCAGGCTATGAAAAAATCGAAATGCATATAATGTTTATAACCACATATATAAACTTATACACGAACTTAACGGATCAACTATAATATTCATACAAACAAGTATATATATCAAACAGACATTGTGTGCTCTTTATATAACTAATACATATATAAACACTTTAAAAAAAATCTGACTGTAAACAAAAATCTTAAAACAAAATATATATAATACTTACATAATAGTTTCAAACACACGGCTAAAGGAGGAGTGGATGAAGACTTGGTGGTCGCGGCTGGGTGGCGGAAGAGATGAGGCGAACAGTGTTTTGGGTTCAAGGCCACAGTCTGGTGGTGTTGGTGGGTGGGTCACGTGAGGTGTTGGCTATGACAGCCTGGGAGATGGGTGGAGGGCTGTCACGGAGGCGGTTCTCAGGCGTGGGGTTGGAGGCAGGCAGGTTTGAGGCGGAGCACGAGGTGGCTGATGGGTTGCTGCCTCGGTCGAAATGGCGGTGGTAAGAGAATGGCGGTCTGGTGGAGTTTGGCTGAGAGGTGGTCAGGCCGGGCGTAGGGTGACAGGGTGGTGGCGGATCTCGTCATGATGGTGGTGGCTGTTGGTGACGATGGTGGTGATGGTGTTGCGGGCTTGGGCTCGTCAGGAGGCTGGCGGTAGCGTGTGTTGTGAGGCACGAAGTAGGGGAAGGCCGGAAAGGTGAAAGTGGCGAGACGAGCTGGGGTTCGGTGGTGGTGTCCGGGCAGGGGTAGATCTGGTGGTGGCTGACTTCGGTTGGGAAAACATGGGGTTGTGGGGTTTATGAAAGAAGGCGCTGTTGGTTTTAGTTGGAGAGGGGCGAATGGTAAGAGACTGAGGTTGATCGGGGGCGATTGTTATAATAATAATAAGAAAAGTAGGGTTGTTTGTGAGAAATGAGTCTGCGACGGATTGAGAATTGCCTGAATGTGGAAGGGATTTTAGGCAAAGGGAGAAGGACTTGGGATTCCATTGTTTACTTATTATTTATTCAGTTGCCTCTAAAGCGAAATGAGATATATGGACGAGTAGCAGGATTGAGAAGGTAGCTTCTTTGATTAATATTTGGAACGCATTGAATAGAGAAGGAAAACGAACAGATATAATTACAACGAAAGAAAAGGTCCACAGTACTAAACAGTAGGAATAGAATTGGTCACTCCTTGATTTTTGGAAATTTATTAAACCAATTAATTGTTGTTGGGCTGCACGTTATAGATTTGAAGCCTAAGGGAAAAATGTAAAGTCAAAATTCGGTACCGTTATGGTGAACTGTTTATTCTTTTCGACGCGTACCGGATCTCAAATTATAGAAATGAATATACCGCAGAGATCAGCACGACGAGACGATTAAAATGGTACACAGATATCAGTGATACGGTCATCCGATCAAAAGTCGATAACCGGTACCAGAAATGCTGCTATTTTAACAGAAATAAGATAAACGGAGCAACAGAAGTCCAAATTTGACGAAACGAAAGATGACGTCTCACTCAGAAGATGATTTACAAATTTTCCATGTAAAAATATTTAGGTTTGGAAAACATTTTATTATCATCACTTTTTAACTGATTAAATTGAAGTAAATTTACGCGCGAAATAAATTTTCATATTTTCGGATGAAAATTTACCAGTTGCTATGTTTAATTAGACGCATTCCAAATATCAAATTTATATTTCAAAATTTTATTGTTTAAAATTTCACACAATTTCAATTAATTAAATAAATAAAACCACTAAAATTTACGGGTCGTTACAGTATGAATATTTTATTTTATTGAGTCTTAGAATATTGTTAAAATCATTCCTCAAGTAGTCACACACACACAAAAATTGATTTATATTGATATATACATAAATTAGTGTGTACTGTGCAATTGACTACAGGTCGGCTGACCGACCAGAAACCTCGGTCGACCGACTCTGTGTCAAATGCACAGATATACATTTTTCTATGTACGGGTTTGAAACTCAGCTGACCGACCAGAAACCTCGGTCAACCGACCTGAACATAACGGCTAGTTTTCTGAAGAGTTGCGATTGTTCATGAAGAGGAATGTCCTTCAGTCCAAGAGATACGGACACAACTTTTGATTGAAACTCTTCATGAAAGATTGTAACTATTCTACAACTATATAAACATGTTCAATTCACTTCTACAACAACCAATTCATGTTTTAATTCTAAAATCTATTCTCTATTATTCTCTGCAAATAAAAAGCATTCATTCTCATTCAATATCACTAGAATCCTTGAATTAATTCATAAACTTAGATTCTACGTGATTATCTTCCTTTTAAATCTTCACACACATACATACTCTTGAGGATTTGATTATAGGAAAGTTGTACTATCAAAAGACAATCAGTGTTATTCAGAACACATTCGTCAACAAACTATTTGTATTAAGTTGAAGTCCTCTTCGGCTGTTGAGGCGAAAAATTCCTGTTCGGCTGCTCAGGTGTCGTATATCTATTCCTCCGGGTTAAGTGAGGGGTTTAGTTTAAATCCAGAGGGTATTCTGGGACTGGACGTAGAACGGAAAGTTCGAACCAGTATAAAAATTCCTGGTGTCATTTTACTATACTGCTTTTATATTCCGCACTATTTATAGTATTAATATCATCTCTATACTCTGTATTATCATATATCCATATTACACGGTCCATAGCGCACCTTCATTTGGTATCGGAGCCTGATATTCTATCGATCGTCACAACATCATAGAATAATGGTTAGAAAAAGATCCGGTCGAAGTACAGCAAACAAAAAGCCTGAAACTATCAGAGCAATGACCAATGAGAACTGTAAAAAGGTACATTCTAATTTACAAATTTCAGTAAGTAGTAATAATGAATTAATTAGTTTATGCGATAAAATCTCAAAGCATAATTTTATTATTTTAGAAAAGATGAAATCTGTTGAACTTGAAAATGAGAAATTGAAAAATGAGAAGCTAGATTTAGAAAATCAACTTGGTATTTTAAAGAGTAATTTTGAGGCTCTTACAGATTTTCTAGATAAACAAAACACCATATTTGAAAACGAGAGAGAAAAATTTTCAAAAGAAAATTTTGATTTGAAAAGACAAAATGATTTATTACAATCCTCTTTCAATAATTTAGAATCTCAAAATTTCCTTCTCAAAAATGAGAACGGTACGTTAAAAAATGAGAATTCTGAATTGAATGGGAAAATTGATATTTTAAATAATAGTAATATTTCTTTTGAAAATAATAAGTGTGACTTTAAAGCTAAATTTGATAAACTCAACACTGAAGTCACAAAATTTAATAAAGGTCAAAATGATTTAAACATGATTTTATCTAGTTCTAGACCTTTACATAATAAAAATAGTTTAGGATATAATCAAAGAAATAGCACTAGATACGCTTTTATGTATAATAAAAATGTTAGTGCTACTACTAAATTTCGAGTAAAGTCGAAATCAAATTTTTATCGAAATTCAAAAACTACTATGACCAATAATGTTTATAATTTCTCTAGAAGTACAAAATCATTAACGAGAAATATGAATAAAAATTATCTAAGTATTTGGGTTCCTGTTAATTGGAAAAATAGAGAAAAATGCATTAATAATTATTTTGATATGGTAATTAATAATGAAAATTATATTTATAAAGGTACAACCACACCCAAATGGGTATGGTTTCCTAAAAATTAGGAAATTATAAAAATCTTGGGTATCGCATGCTTTAAATGTTCATTGTTTTCTGATACCTTACAAGTAGTGATTATTTTGTTCTACATTGTTAACACTTGTGTGAAATATAATATTTGTTATCATATAAACTCTCCTTTTCGTCAATGACAAAGGGGAGAAAGATATTGCTCTAACACAATTTTCAGAAATAAACAATGCAAGCACAGATTAAGGGGGAGAAAAGTAAGTATTACCTTAAAACTCTTATTTGTGATGATGCAATGTATGAATGCTTGTTTCTTTTATTGCTATGTTTTGAATATCTATACATGCATCATATTGTTTTACAACTTGCTATTTCATAATTTCAAGTATTCTTTTACATATTACATCTAGTAAGTATTCCTTTTTGTCGATGACAAAAAGGGAGAAATATATGAAAGCTAACAAGTTTTTTGCAGAAAAGTCGCCACATATTCAGGGGGAGAATTATAATATGGATAAGTTTTACTTCGTCACATAAGTATTGTCATCAATCAAAAAGGAGGAGAATGTTGATTCATGAGTTTTGATTCATGACACAAGCTTCAGAGATCATACGACGAATTACAAAGAGAATACTATACGAAAGCGACAAAAAGAGAATAAACGTATATTATGCACTACAAAGGAGACAAGACTACAATCCAGAGATTAGTATGAATATTTTATTTTATTGAGTCTTAGAATATTATTAAAATCATTCCTCAAGTAGTCACACACACACAAAAATTGATTTATATTGATATATACATAAATTAGTGTGTACTGTGCAATTGACTACAGGTCGGCTGACCGACCAGAAACCTCGGTCGACCGACTCTGTGTCAAATGCACAGATATACATTTTTCTATGTACGGGTTTGAAACTCAGCTGACCGACCAGAAACCTCGGTCAACCGACCTGAACATAACGGCTAGTTTTCTGAAGAGTTGCGATTGTTCATGAAGAGGAATGTCCTTCAGTCCAAGAGATACGGACACAACTTTTGATTGAAACTCTTCATGAAAGATTGTAACTATTCTACAACTATATAAACATGTTCAATTCACTTCTACAACAACCAATTCATGTTTTAATTCTGAAATCTATTCTCTATTATTCTCTGCAAATAAAAAGCATTCATTCTCATTCAATATCACTAGAATCCTTGAATTAATTCATATACTTCGATTCTACGTGATTATCTTCCTTTTAAATCTTCACACACATACATACTCTTGAGGATTTGATTATAGGAAAGTTGTACTATCAAAAGACAATCAGTGTTATTCAGAACACATTCGTCAACAAACTATTTGTATTAAGTTGAAGTCCTCCGGCTGTTGAGGCGGAAAATTCCTGTTCGGCTGCTCAGGTGTCGTATACCTATTCCTCCGGGTTAAGTTAGGGGTTTAGTTTAAATCCAGAGGGTATTCTGGGACTGGACGTAGAACGGGAAGTTCGAACCAGTATAAAAATTCCTGGTGTCATTTTACTATACTGCTTTTATATTCCGCACTATTTATAGTATTAATATCATCTCTATACTCTGTATTATCATATATCCATATTACACGGTCCATAGCGCACCTTCAACCACGTCGTACATAAACATAGACGGGATTTACCTTACGATAACCAAACCATTTTAATAGAAAATCCAGTTATATTATAATAATGTCTAGGATTTAAAATAAACATGGCCGAAATGGTTACAATAATTACATTCATAGAATAAAACAAAGTCCATAAAGGCATGTATTGGAAAATTATAATGACCCGGATTTTTAGCCATCTGACTTTGGGGTAATTAACTAATTCTAATTATTGAAATATCAATTTTTATAAGTCGATAAATAAATTTTCTATTATTTAAAATATTTGAATCTATAAATTGATTTAAACTATATTTTAACATATAAATTTCTGGATATGACAAATTTTATAGATATATGTATATAAACTCCACCATTAAAAATTATGATAGAATATCCATATATGTATATAAATATATACAGGCTTTATGATGTTTAAAAATATGTAAAAGTTTATATGTGTATATGTTTATAAAAATATTGTATATGTAAATAAATATATATACATGAATGTATAAACTTCGTAATGACAAAATTTCAAAACTTATGACTATGTATATGTATATATGTTTATAAAAGGATAGTATATATGAAAATCTATATATGTATATGTAAATATGTGTATACCTAAATGTATTTATGGATATGAATATATATATATATATCTAAAGGTAATAGGTAAAAATGTAAAAGTGTATATGAGGACAAAAAATAATATATGTATAGATATATATGTTTATATAAGAATAGTGCATATGTAAACATATATATATATATATATATAAGTACAAACCTTATGATCAAAATTTCAAACTATGATCAAATATATAGGTATATATTTTTATGTGTGTAAATATGATAAGATAAATATGTAATTATGAATGTATGCATATCTATATATATGTTGCAACTTTTCTATTGATTAGAAAAACACAAATTTCAATAAATTCTGCAAGCGCACAGGCGTGTAGTATGCAGGTCGAACACAGGGAATTGCGTTTTAAAACAACTGAAATTCATTTTTAAATCTTAGGCGTGTTAAACAAATTCGATGATGGTTTTGAACGGATAATAAAAACAATAATAAAAGCAATCACCCTGAAATTCCAAATTTCACTGAAACTAATCAACGAAATTTACTGTAGAATTCAGAGTAGAAATAAAAAGTACGGAAGGGAAATAAACAGAGTAAACAACTGGAAATCAAACGAACTGTATTTAAATTACTGAAAAGAGTACTAAAACAAAAATAAACAGACTGCTAAAACTAATTAACAAATCTGTCCATGCTCTGAAATAAATAACATTGCTGAAAAAATAAACTAGAAGAAAGAAGTGCTGGGTAAATAATGAGATTTTCTTTCGTTGCTCTCTGCTTGCTATTTATAGGCTTCCAGCCCCTAAAATCAGTCAGAGTATTCACAAAAGAATAGGTCTTCATCACTTCTCTGCCGATATACATGTGCTGACCGGGTCTCTTGCTTGAATTGGTAAAAAGAATAATGTTTGCTTGATTTCACATGACTAAGCTTTGATGTTGAGAGTATATCAAAATATAATATGCTGGCAAGTGGCTTTTCTTTAAGAATATGGTGGTCCCTACATGAGTTTCTCCTTGCTTTGTTCACGTACCATGTTTCTTTGAATGTATGCATACTTGAATTTCACGTTTGCTGGATGTGAGATAATGACTTCTTTGACTATATGAATATGCTTTGACTTTGAAGTGCACATGGCCACAATTTGATTTTTATTTTCCTGAGCCTTGATTTCCACATGGTCGTGCTTTAAACGTTAATCTAGTTGGATTATTCACCACCTTCAAAACATGATTTTTGTCTCTGCTTTGATTTATTTGGTGCTTCAAATATTGCATTCTCTTCTGTGTGTCTTTTGAACTAATGGATGTCACATTTGATTAATTTTAACGTTGCATTTCGAGATCCATAATCTGCAAAACAATAATAAAATACCCGTATAATACCGTTTTATTAAAATAAAAATATATGAAACGAACGGTTTAAAATGCAGAAACATATGTTCATCAATATACATATAAATGTATATACATGTTTCATGATGGCAAACTTCAATTCAAAGCACACATATGAAATCTAATCAAGCAATCAAGAAATCAAATCAGCATATAAATGGTCCAATCACTCAAAAATCAAATCAAAATGAAAATGAAAAAAAAATGTAAAGGCATATACAAGGAAAAAAAACATCAACCACCTTCTTGCCTAAATGTCTCCTTTACCTCTCCTATATATTTACACCGTTGGCCGAGCTTATACTTGTTCATGTTCTTAAAAAAAGAAAGAAACCAAGTACTGCCATTTAAAACATGAAAAGATCAAAGATATTCAAAAAACTAGAAGCAGAGCAAAACAAAGCATGCAGCAAAGTTCAACATTGGGTTACAGTGAGTAAATCACTTGATCTTGTTTACTGGTTATACACACACACACAAATATATATATATATATATATGTATGTATGTATATATATATGTATGTATATATATGTTTGTATGTATATATGTACTATGATTTATGGATGAATCTTTAGGCTAGGTTAATTGCATATGAATCTGATATGAGTTTTAATACATATGTAAGAGTGTGTTCGAACATCAGACAACTGTACATCTTCCCAAATGGCTCTGTTGTTTTTTTTGGGTAAAACAGTGAAACTAATTACTTCTAAAATCGTTATCTCCTCATCCATTTAATTTTAGGACATAATTCAAAAACCAAAGCTGTTAGTTTTTGAGTATACGAAATTTTAAAATTGGTTTCTTTAAATTTCGTCAAGCATAGGATGAGGAAACCTATTTAAACAGTGGATGGGTCAGTTATTGTCGAAAAAAATAATATCATTATACCGAAAACAAATCATATAGCTGTGTTCGGCTTCGGAAAACATGATTTTTAAGTTTTGTTTGGGAATTTTTAGTGGAGGGTGGAAGGAGAATAATGGAGTTGATCAGATTTGGGAAAAATGCAAAATTTCGGTGATGGATCGAGTTCGTGGCCAACGGTTGGGTGTGGAGGTGGTTTTGGTGGAGGCGCATCATGGAAAAATGGAGCGGCATTTTTCTGGTGGGCGTGGCATCGAGTCGTGGTCGAGTTAGGGTTTTAGGTAAGTTTTTGTGTGGGTTCGGTTTTGAGGCGGTGGCGGTGGCACGAGGCAAGAGGGGCGTGCGGTCCGGGGGGATTGGAAGAAGTTGTTGAGGCGAAGTAATGGGCGGGGTTTGGTGATGGATGGTCGAGTGTGGTGGCAGGGCGAGGCGTTGAATGGGTGCGGCTTATTTTCCAAGTTTGGACGAGTGGTTCATTTTTCGAACGTGTGTTTTTGCCGCGTGTTTCAGATGGTGGGCATGATGATGGGGTCGACGGTGACTCATAGGGATGATCGACGTCGTGATTCGATGATCGAGTTGGACTTACACGTGCACATGTGAGTGCACGTTTTCTTGCTTCTAGGCGAATGAAGAAATAGAGAAGGGAGGAAAGAACAGGGAAAAGAAAGAAGGGGGAGAAATAGTATGGGCCGGTTTTGTTTTTGTGGGCCGTGAGTTTGGGATGGGCTGGTTGTGTTGTAAAAGAGAATTTAAAATAACTCTTTTATTTAAAAGTTATAAATTTTAAAACAATGAATCCCCTTAAATTTTAAATCCAAAATGATGAGCGGATTCTTGCGTCGAGATCCTACCGCCGAGTGCTTCTATATGAACAAATAACGTCGAGATTTCTACAAATGAGAAAGTTTAAGTGTTTATAAAATTTAAAGTGAACAAATAAGTAAATTCTTATTTGATTAATTTAAATTAATCGATTGATTTTTAAATGGACCTTTTAATTTTTAAATTAACTGTAAATAAATTATTCCATAATTTCTTTGATTAACAAATAATCTTGATTTAAAAATATAACTTGGCTATATTGTTGAAAACGGTTCAGTTCTAAATTTTAAATGAATTTAATATTGATTTTTAATCGTTGGTTGAGTTAACTGGTAATGTTCTTGATATTGATTTAAATTGTCTATTGTTCATGCTATTAAGTAGCCAAACAAATTAAAGTGAATAGAATAAAACGTTAACACGTTTTTTTGGCAAGTAAATCGACTTGTACTGATAGCTATTCCAATTTCAGAAGAATGAAATGATTACAAGCAAATGAATTTCGGCAGACAGGTTAGGATGAAGTACACCTATGGAATGAATTTCCGTATGTAAATATTAACACCCTGATTGTAAATTTTTTATTTAAACGACTTGGACCCTTTAATAATTTATTGCTTGGATTCGATAAGACCGGAAACATATTTCTACATTATCCGGTACCACTCGATCCAATAACCACCTCGAACCTTCACGGTTTGATTATAGAGTCTAATATGCTGGAATTTAAATTAATGAAACAAATTCGGCTTTTCAATAAGTATGGTACCTAGACACTATTATAATATCACCAGATTTTCTGAAAAAGTGTTTTGGTTATCGTAAGGTAAAAACCCGTCATGTTTATGTGTGACGTGGCCTTACGGCTTCCCTTGCTTTGGAGCTCAGGAGACAAGCTGGACGGCAGAGACGTATTACGCGTATTTGATTATATTCCGCTGTGTATTGTAGGCTATATATTCAGCATTTTGAGGACAAGTTATTATAACTGTCCAGATTTATATGTTGATGATTGTACTCTGATAATTTGTATGTATATTAACAGTTATAGTTTTTCTTTTGTATAAAAAGGTTGTTATATTATATTATATTTTGTTCCGCTACGATTGTGAAATTCTATGTTGTTGTTTCTGTTTCTTCTTCTATCTCTTTCTTCTTAAACCCTAACAATCTGGTATTTTCGGCGCTCGATTGCTCGGCACTCTATTCAGTGAACGTATTAGTGTTGATTTTCGAGGGTCGAAAATCGCCCAATCGTTACACGTGGTATCAGAGCTGAAGGTTAAGCGAGAACCGTGGCTCTGGTGGGGATTACTCATTAGAGATAGGGTCAGTAATACCTTAGAATGAGTTGAGTGTATTATATATGAGGGCGTATTTGTTATTTTCTTATATAATAGTTTTTAACGATAAACGATTTTAAAATAATTTTTATATAAGATTATATTTTGATATAAAAAAAGAAATATTTTTTCTGAATTATTATAGTATATTAAGGTGATTGGGTGTTGTTATTGTAATCAAATAAGATTATAAGATTTAAGTGATTATATATATAACCAAATATAAATTTGATAAGAATGAACTATACAAATAAGTTAAACTTAAATAGATCCAAGCCAGAATTTAAATTTCGGAAATTTTGGAAGAGTTTTTGAAAGTTTTTTGAAATGAAATAAGTTTACCCTGATTATATTATATATATAAATAATTTTTAAGGAGATTATTATGGAATATATGGTGTGTTTGGTTTCTGGATATGATAATATTGAATATTATCATAAATTGGGTGTTGTGTGTTAATGAAGGTGTTTATTACAAATTAAACAATGATAAGACACGGTGAAATGTTTTAAAGAAGTGGAATTATATAAGCATAATTTATAAATGTGACTTATAAATTAAAATGGATCTAAATTGAGAAGTTTTGAATCTATGTCCCGAAAATTTTGAAATGTGTTTCAAGGTGTTTTGAAGAAATAATAAGTAAGATTATTTGAATATTTTTGATATGAAAATTTTGTTTTAAAAACAAGGGTTGTTTTGAAAATTTCGAAGGAATTTGTTTTGGATAGAAACCAAGGTTGGTTTAAACTTTAAAAGTGTGATTTGGTATATAAATGGGATATGTGTGTGTGTGTATGATTTCAAGGTGATTTGAAACAAATACCGGGTGTTGAATTCTAGGATTCCCATTAAAATGAGAAGTAGAACCAAAGGAAAAAAATAAGTTTTTGAACTTATTAGTGGAAAGTGATATTAATAAGAATTGGATTTTGGAATGTAAAATTTAAATTAAGCAAGTATAAATGGATTAATCGAATTGGGAATTAACTCAGGTTAAGTTAAATAAGTTTTGAACTTATAACCTGAAATTGGAAATTTCGAGGTGAAAATAAAATTTAACTTATGGAAGTTAAATAAATTAAATTGTAAAAGAAAAGGTATATGTTTGATAAGTGTTGCAAAAGAAGTTATGTATGTATGAATGATTTCCAAAATGATTTTTGAAATAAAACCGGTTTCGAATTCTGAAAATTTGTGATGGATGTTATTGATTGATATTTTAGATGATTTGGATGTTTATTTATTTTGATATATCCTATTATCATCACGTATATTATTTACAGTATATAAAACTGTAAATCGAATTTTTTCAAATAAATTAAGAAGTAGGTTGAAATGATATATACCTATGACATTTATTTTGGATTGAAATGATATATATCCATCCCTGAAATTAAATCGAAACAATGGATTCACTTGGCCATAGGATATAAAATTATATACGAATACCGGATTGGTTAACTTAAATGATTAAAAAAACAAAAAACTTTGATTTGAAAATATTTTAATGATTTTGATTTTAAGAAATAAAATCGAATTTATGGAAATGGAATCATTTTTTGAACTCGAGTTTGAAATGTTAAAAATGAACTTGTCAACCAGAATTGTTTAAAGAATCGGGTTTGAAATTTTGAAGTTATAATTGAGAAATCACTTGAATTCTGGAAATCGATTTGTTTAAAAAAATATTTGAACTCTTACTCGAACCTTGAAATAAGTCCAAGTAAAATTATTTAAATGGATATTTTGAAATTTGGGCTCGGAATTGAATTATTTTAAAAGTTTTGGATTTATAAATTGAATATTGAAGGTTAATTTAATTTAAGTGATTTAAATCGATATTTTGAAAATCGAACTCGAATTTATATAAATCGAAATGGTTTTTAATTGAGAATTGAATTGAAATTAATTCAAATTGGAATTGAATTAAATTAATTGGAACTGAAATCGAAATTGAATTAATTTGAAATCGAAATCGAATTCGATTTTAATTAAAATTGGAATCGAAGTTAATTCGAATTGAAATCAGAATTGAATCGATTTAAATGGAAATGGAAATTGAAATTGATTTGAATTGGAAGATTGGGAATTGAATTAGTTTGACTTTGAAACTATTTTCAAATAAATTATTTTAATATAAACTGTTTAAAATCTATCTTCTTAAATATTCAAATTATTTTGATTTTCCAAGCTATTTATTATAAAAACCATTTTTTTAAAACTCAAACTATCTTATATTAACTATGTAAAAACTATTCAAGCTATTTTCTAAGTTCAAACTGGTCAGAGTGGAAATTGTTTATATTTAAATCATGGATTTAAATACAAATTGGGTTAAATTGAAGTTATAACCCAAATGGAAATTCGAAGCAATTTTGAATTGGAACCGAAATCGAGATATTAAGGCAAAAATGATTTTGAAGTGAAATAGTATATTTTTAGTAAATATGATGATTTTAAAATGAAGATTGAATAGTTTCTATAACTGATATTTACTTTATAAGAAGTAAGAAATGTTACCAATAACTTTGAAGAGTAATCGAACTTGGAAATTTTTGATTGGCATTAATGAGATTATATATGTTAGTTATATATTCAAACTCCCCTTGTTGAATTTATAACCAGAAGGAAACGATCTTTGAAAGATATTTGAAATACTAATTGGAGTTTATATATGTATAAACCGGACTCAGAAAACTATTGATCCTTAAATTATTTAAGTTGGAAAGAATGATCTTATTTGTATATGAGAATGAAATTGAAATAGTTTTGGAACCTATTGATTTTTAAAGGCATTGATTTTGGCAAATAGTCGATTTGGAAATTGGGTAAACGGAATGTAAAAACTATCAATTTTAAAGATATCGATTTTATATAGATAAAATTCATATGTGATACATATGAAGTGTATGATTTGAAAGATATTGTATATATATAGTACGATAAGTTTTGAAACTAAAATTATTGGAAAGGCACCCCCACGAAAGTTGAAATTTGGAGTAGGAGATCCACTGGGTGGTTCTACCTAGGAATCCACAGGGTGGGTTCAACGAGAATTGGGATCCTAGAGGATGTTCGGACAAAACTCATTAGTTCCTGGTGATCATTTGTTTGTATAGCGTAAATCGAGGGGTATTATACCTACGGTTACATTTGGTTTTGCTATGACAGCAACGTAACCTTTGTGTAACTGCGATCTATCGTGGTTCCATAGCGTAATTCGGGAGGCAGCGATTGCCTACAATCTACGTTTGATTTCGCTGGGATAGCGATGTAACATCGGTAGATTACAATCTATGTGGTTTGGTTCCATAGCGTAATTCGGGAGGCAGAGATTGCCTACAGTCTACGTTTGGTTTCACTGGGATAGTGACACAACCTTTGTGTAGCTGCGATCTATGTGGTTTTGTTTTGTTGATAGCGTAATCCGGGGGGCAGAGATTGCTTACAGACTACTTACGGTTTTGCCGTGATAGCAACGTAACCTTTGTGTAGCTGCGATCCATCGTGTTCCTATGGCATAAGTCGAGGGGTGTTGATGCCTATAGTTTACTTATGATTTCGCCGGGATGACGACGCAATCATTGTGTTAACTGCGATCCACGGTGGTAAAGAAGGAAAAATGGGTGATACTTTCCATATCGTTTGAAAAGGTTTTTCAAGTATTTTCACTGGGTGTTGAAATAGGTCTACTAAATACTTAGAGATTTTCAGTCCTACGCCTGATCAACGTATGACTAAATTTCTGTAAGAACAAGGATGGACCTGTTAAGACATCGAGTTATGAAAAATGTTTAATATCAAACTAGCTGGGTAATACTATGTACTTTAAAGTGTATGTATCCTAAAATCTATAATGAAAGAATGAGGAGTTTAAAATGTTTAAAGGATGATTAATTTAGTAATATACATCAAAATTCTAGTTCTCGTTTCATTCCTTTTCGTGGACGAAAAGTTTTAAGGGGGGAGGAATGTAACGACCCAGATTTTTAGCCATCTGATTTTAGGGTAATTAACTAATTTTAATTATTGAAATATCAATTTTTATAAGTCGATAGATAAATTTCTGATATTTAAAATATCTGAATCTATAAATTGATTTAAACTATATTTTAACATATAAATTTATGGATATGATAAATTTTATAGATATATGTATATAAACTCCACCATTAAAAATTAAGATAGAATATCCATATATGAATATAAATATATACAAGTTTTATGATGTTTAAAAATATATAAAAGTTTATATGTGTATATGTTTATAAAAATATTGTATATGTCAATAAATATATATAAATGAATGTATAAACTTCATAATGACAAAATTTCAAAACTTATGACTATGTATATGTATATATGTTTATAAAAGGATAGTATATATGAAAATCTATATATGTATATATGAAAATCTGTATATGTATATATGAAAATCTATATTTGTATATATGTATATATGTATATGTAAGTATGTGTATACCTAAATGTATTTATGGATATGAATATATATATATCTAAAGGTAATAGGTAAAAATGTAAAAGTGTATATGAGGACAATATATATATGTATAGATATATATGTTTATATAAGAATAGTGCATATGTAAACATATATATATATATATATATATATATAAGTACAAACCTTATGATCAAAATTTCAAACTATGATCAAATATATAGGTATATATTTTTATGTGTGTAAATATGATAAGATAAATATGTAATTGTGAATGTATGCATATCTATATATACATATAAATGTATATACATGTTTCATCATGGCAAACTTCAATTCAAAGCACACATATGAAAAATAATCAAGCAATCAAGAAATCAAATCAACATATAAATGGTCCAATCACTCGAAAATCAAATAAAAAAGAAAATGAAAAAATATTTAAAAGCCTGTACAAGGAAAAAACATCAGCCACCTTCTTGCCTAAATGTCTCCTTTACCTCTCCTATATATTTACACCCTTGGCCGAGCTTATACTTGTTCATGTTCTTAAAAAAAAGAAACAAAGTGCTGCCATTTAAACATGAAAAGATCAAAGATATTCAAAAATTAGAAGTAGAGCAAAACAAAGCATGCAGCAGAGTTCAACATTGGGTTATAGTGAGTAAATCACCTGATCCTGTTTACTAGTTACTCACACACATATATATGTACTATGATTTATGGCTGAATCTTTAGGCTAGGTTAATTGCATATGAATCTGATATGAGTATTAATACATATGTAAGAGTGTGTTTGAACATCAGACAATTGTACATCTTCCCAAATGGCTCTGTTGTGTTTTTTTAGTAATACAGTGAAAATAATTACTTCTAAAATCATTATCTCCTCATCCGTTTAATTTTAAGATATAATTCAAAAACCAAAGCTGTTAGCTTTTGAGTATATGACATTTTAAAATTGGTTTCTTTAAATTTCGTCGAGCATAGAATGAGGAAACCTATTTAAACAGTGGATGGGTCAGTTATTGTCGAAAAAAAAATTATACTGGAAATAAATCATATAGTTGTGTTTGCCTTCGGAAAATATTATTTTTAAGTTTTGTTTGGGAATTTTTAGTGGAGGGTGGAAGGAGAATTATGGGGTTGATCAGATTGGGGAAAAATGCAAAATTTCGGTGATGGGGTCGAGTTCATGGCCAACGGTTGGGTGTGGAGGTGGTTTTGGTGGAGGCGCATCAATGAAAAATGGAGTGGTATTTTTCTGGTAGGCGTGGCGTCAAGTCATGGTCGAGTTAGGGTTATAGGTAGGTTTTTGTGTAGGTTCGGTTTTGAGGCGATGGTGGTGGCACAAGGCAAGGGGGGCGTGCGGTCCAGGGGGGATTTGAAGAGGTTGTTGAGGCGAAGCGATGGGTGGAGTCTGGTGATGGATGGTCGAGTGTGGTGGTAGGGCGAGGTGGTTGAATGGGTGCGGTTTTGTTTCCAGGTTTGGGCAAGTGGTTCGTTTTTCGAACGTGTGTTTTTGCCGCGTGTTTCAGGTGGTGGGCGTGATGTTGGGGTTGGCGGTGACTCGTGGGGATGATCGACGTTGTGATTCGATGATCGAGTTGTTGTACACGTGCACATGTGCATGCAGATTTCTTGCTTCCAGGCGAATGAAGAAATAGAGAAGGGAGGAATGAACAGGGAAAAGAAAGAAGGGGGGAAATAGTATGGGCCGATTTTGATTTTGTGGGCCGTGAGTTTGGGATGGGTTGCTTGTGTTGTAAAAGAGAATTTAAATTAACTCTTTTATTTAAAAGATATAAATTTAAAACAATGAATCTCCTTAAATTTTAAATCCGAAATGATGAGCGGATTCTTGCGTTGAGATCCTACCACCGAGTGCTTCTATATGAACAAATAACGTCGAAATTTCTGCAAATGAGAAAGTTTAAGTGTTTATAAAATTTAAAGTGAATAAATAAGTAAATTCTTATTTGATTAATTCAAATTAATCGATTGATTTTTAAATGGACCGTTTAATTTTAAATTGACTATAAATAAATTATTCCATAATTTCTTTTATTAACAAATAATCTTGGTTTAAAAATATAACTTGGCTATATTGTTTGAAACATTTCAGTTCTGAATTTTAAATGAATTTACTATTGATTTTTAATCGTTGGTTGAGTTAACTATCTATTTTAACTGGTAATGTTCTTGATATTGATTTAAATTGTCTATTGTCCATGCTATTAAGTTGCCAAACAAATTAAAGTGGCAAGTAAATCGACTCGTACTGACAACTATTCCAATTTTAGAAGAATGAAATGATTACAAGCAAATGAATTTCGGCAGACAGGTTAGGATGAAGTACACCTATGGAATGAATTTCCATATGTAAATATTAACACCCTGATTGTAATTTTTTTATTTAAACGACTTAGACCCTTTAAGAATTTATTGCTTGGATTCGATAAGACCGAAATCAAATATCTGCATTATCCGGTATCACTCGATCCAATAACCACCTCGAACCTTCACGGTTTGATTATAGAGTCTAATATGCTGGAATTTAAATTAATGAAACAAATTCGGCTTTTCAGTAAGTGTGGTACTTAGACACTATTATAATATCACCGGATTTTCTGAAAAAGTGTTTTGGTTATCGTAAGATAAAAACCCATCGTGTTTATGTGTGACGTGGCCTTACGGGTTCCCTTGGTTTTTCAAAAGATTTGATATCTTAAGCAATTCCAAATTAAGTGTGTTTACTCACGCTGGTTTCCAGCCTGACTCGGGTGTTACTTTATTGTAATGCTCGGGTCAGACCGAGTATTACAGATTCAGGTTAGGTCGCTTTGGAGCTCAGGAGACGCGCTGGACGGCATAGACGTATTACGCGTATTTGATTATATTCCGCTGTGTATTGTAGGCTATATATTCAGCATTTTGAGGACAAGTTATTATAACTGTCCAGATTTATATGTTGATGATTGTACTCTGATAATTTGTATGTATATTAACAGTTGCAGTTTTTCTTTTGTATAAAAAGGCTGTTATATTATATTATATTTTGTTCCGTTGCGATTGTGGGATTCTGTGTTGTTGTTTCTATTTCTTCTTCTATCTCTTTCTTCTTAAACCCTAACAATCTGGTATTTCCGACACTCAATTGCTCGGCACTCTATACAGTGAACGTATTAGTGTCGATTTTCGAGGGTCGAAAATCGCCCAGTCTTTACACGTGGTATCAGAGCTGAAGGTTAAGCGAGAACCGTGGCTCTAGTAGGGATTACTCATTAGAGATAGTGTCAGTAGTACCCTAGAATGAGTTGAGTGTATTATATATGAGGGCGTATTTGTTATTTTCTTGTATAATAGTTTTTAACGATAAACGATTTTAAAATAATTTTTATATAAGATTATATTTTGATATAAAAAAAGAAATATTTTTTCTGAATTATTATAGTATATTAAGGTGATTGGGTGTTGTTATTGTAATCAAATAAGATTATAAGATTTAAGTGATTATATATATATAACCAAATATAAATTTGATAAGAATGAACTATACAAATAAGTTAAACTTAAATAGATCCAAGCCAGAATTTAAATTTCAGAAATTTCGGAAGAGTTTTTGTAAGTTTTTTGAAATGAAATAAGTTTACCCTGATTATATTATATATATAGATAATTTTTAAGGAGATTATTATGGAATATATGGTGTGTTTGGTTTCTGGATATGATAATATTGAATATTATCATAAATTGGGTGTTGTGTGTTAATGAAGGTGTTTATTACAAATTAAACAATGATAAGACACGGTGAAATGTTTTAAAGAAGTGGAATTATATAAGCATAATTTATAAATGTGACTTATAAATTAAAATGGATCTAAATTGAGAAGTTTTGAATCTAAATCCCGAAATTTTTGAAATGTGTTTCAAGGTGTTTTGAAGAAATAATAAGTAAGATTATTTGAATATTTTTGATATGAAAATTTTGTTTTAAAAACAAGGGTTGTTTTGAAAATTTCGAAGGAATTTGTTTTGGATAGAAACCAAGGTTGGTTTAAACTTTAAAAGTGTGATTTGGTATATAAATGGGATATGTGTGTGTGTGTATGATTTCAAGGTGATTTGAAACAAATACCGGGTGTTGAATTCTAGGATTCCCATTAAAATGAGAAGTAGAACCAAAGGAAAAAAAATAAGTTTTTGAACTTATTAGTGGAAAGTGATATTAATAAGAATTGGATTTTGGAATGTAAAATTTAAATTAAGAATGTAAAATTTTGGAATGTAAAATTTAAATTAAGCAAGTATATGTATATGTAAATATATGTATACCTAAATGTATTTATGGATATGAATATATATATATATATCTAAAGGTAATAGGTAAAAATGTAAAAGTGTATATGAGGACAATATATATATATATATATATATATGTTTATATAAGAATAGTGCATATGTATATATATATATATAAGTACAAACCTTATGATCAAAATTTCAAACTATGATCAAATATATAGGTATATTTTTTATGTGTGTAAATATGATAAGATAAATATGTAATTGTGAATGTATGCATTTTTATATATACATATAAATGTATATACATGTTTCATGATGGAAAACTTCAATTCAAAGCACACATATGAAATCTAATCAAGCAATCAAGAAATCAAATCAACATATAAATGGTCCAATCACCCAAATATATCAAATCAATAACAATATATTTAACATTAAAAATAGTAGTATCTTAATAAGGTTAGCTATAATATTAACCTATTTAAGCACAATAATAATATATTTAACATTAACAATAGTAGTATTAATATTATTTCAAACTTATATGATGATCTCACTGTTAATCATAACTTACTTACGATCAAAGGTTCATAAGAATTTTTTAAAATTTGTTTCAATTATTGTTCTAGTCATTGTTGGTATTAGTTCGTAAGTGATGCAGGCCAAGTACTAGGTCGTGACCGACCTATCAAACTCATAGGTCATAACATGTTGATAGGTCGAATCCGACCTAAAGCTAAGGAGTTAGCATCTTGTGAAGAAGGGTGGAAAGCTGAAGTCTTAGGTCGTCTACGACCTAAGGAAGTGATAGGTCGCGAACGACCTAACATATCACCAGGGAAAGAACTACGACCTAATGGGTTTGGGGATGGCGAGTTAAAACAAGGAGATAGGTCGCTGGGACGACCTAACATGCTTTTAGGTCGTATACGACCTAGCAAAATAAGAAATAGGTCGCTGGAACGAGATAAGAGGGTGCTACGACCTAACAAGTCACGACCTATGATAGGTCGCAGGAAACAGGAACGACTTAAGATAAGTCGCTGGGTGACCTGGAGAGTTAAGTCGCAAGGACTTAGGTCGCAAGGCTTAGGTCGCGAAGTTGTTTATGTGATCGCTTATCTTTTAGGTCGCAAAGCTCTAGATGCCATTGATTCGTCTGTCGAGTTAATCTCTGCCTTTGATTCCCTTAAGACGTTGATTTGGGATGCCGCAAGTTTTAAAGTCGCTGAAGCTCTGGATGCCGTAGATTCTTATGCCGAGTTAATCTAAACCATGGATTGTTAAGTCACGAAGAAAGATATGTCGCTGCTGTTGAGTCATTGGACCTGTTAAGTCGTAGGTCGAAGGTTATAGGTCGGAAGTGACTTAAGTGATGAAACATGATGTGTTGTATCTTCCTTATGTTGTAATCTTTTAGGTCGTTTGATGTATGTCATATGCTTTGTTAAGTCGTGTACTTTTTAGGTCGCTCCATTATAGGTCGTAGGTCGCTCACGACCTAAGTACTTGTAATTTTTGAAGTTTTTGTGTGTGTTGAGTTGTAACTACTATAAATAGTGCGTGAGTCTCATTTGTAAAAGGTTGTTGATTTTTGAATAAAATTCTCTTTTGTTAGCTTTGTGCTTTCATTCAAATTGGTAGTTGAGTGTAATCTCCTATCTCCACCTTCGACATTCGAGTGCGCTCGAATCTTCGATTGTTGAAGCCGATTCGCGGAATCAAGTGCGCTTGGTCAACGCATGAAGAATCACAGATCTTTGAACCCGGTATCGTGCGCGATCAACGAGTTTGGGATAGCTAGAGTTCGGTATCTACGGATCAACGAATTCGGGCATTTCAGTATCCATCAATCCATCGATTGCTACTTACACCGATTAAAGATTGTTTTGATTAATCCACTACGTCAATAAGTATTTTAATTCTTTAGTATTTGTCCAATTAGTCTTATTTAGGTTTTTATTTCCTACCTCATTAATACAGATATATGTATATAAATTATATAAATATACATATATATGTATCATTCTAACTTTTTTCTTTGTCATCCTTCAGACACAGGTATGGGTGATAGGGTGCCAGGTTCACTTAGCAGGTACTCATGTCTTCAGATTGCAGGATTTCGAATTGCAGAGAGGTCATCAAAGCAGAATTTTCCTCTTAGGATCACTAGCAGTTCCACCACAGATACATGACACTCTCATCTTTACTGTGGCATTACTTATTCAGGAGGATCTACTCTTTTGCTTGGCACTTCTTTCAGTTGTACAGAGTCTTCAGAGCGGATTTTTCATTCAGCATCATATTCAGTTCCACGTCAGAGTAGTTGCTTTTCCATTCCATCCGAACCAGAAGCATGGAGCTTCCTTCTTAGTTTGTGACGTCATCCAATATTATTGGATTTTCTATAGTTTATTAGGTACTTCTAACACCATAATATTGGGCGGTGGCCATCTCGGAGCTCGATATCGGGGTGTGATGGGTGGTGGCCTTGCCGGAACTCATCTTAGGGGTACCTGAGCTTTTTTGATACTTGTAACTAGTTTTGTTACCTGCCAGGCATGTTGGCAGCGCCTTATTTTGTGATATATATAGTTGCATGTGTGCTCTCCTCTATTTATAGAGGATCACACATTTTTCTCAAAAAAAAAGAAAATGAAAAAAAAATGTAAAAGCTTGTACAAGGAAAAAACATCAGCCACCTTCTTGCCTAAATGTCTCCTTTACCTCTCCTATATATTTACACCCTTGGCCGAGCTTATACTTGTTCATGTTCTTAAAAAAAAAGAAACCAAGTGTTGCCATTTAAAATATGAAAAGATCAAAGATATTCAAAAACTAGAAGCAGAGCAAAACAAAGCATGCAGCAGAGTTCAACATTGGGTTACAATGAGTAAATCACTTGATCTTGTTTACTGGTTACACACACACACACATATATATATATATGTACTATGATTTATGGATGAATCTTTAGGCTAGGTTAATTGCATATGAATCTGATATGATTATTAATACATATGCAAGAGTGTGTTCGAACATCAAACAACTGTACATCTTCCCAAATGGCTATGTTGTGTTTTTTTCTCTGTAATACAGTGAAACAAATTACTTCTAAAATCATTATCTCCTCATCCGTTTAATTTTAGGACATAATTCAAAAACCAAAGCTGTTATTTTTTTAGTGTACGACATTTTAAAATTTGTTTCTTTAAATTTCGTCAAGCATAGGATGAGGAAAACCTATTTAAACAGTGGATGGGTCAGTTATTATCGAAAAAAATATACCATTATACCGAAAACAAATCATATAGTTGTGTTCGCCTTCGGAAAAATGATTTTTAAGTTTTGTTTGGGAATTTTTAGTGGAGGGTGGAAGGAGAATTATGGGGTTGATCAGATTTGGGAAAAATGCAAAATTTCGATGATGGGGTCGAGTTCGTGGCCAACGGTTGGGTGTGGAGGTGGTTTTGGTGGAGGCGCATCAGGGAAAAATGGAGCGGCATTTTTCTGGTGGGCGTGGCGTCGAGTCATGGTCGAGTTAGGGTTTTAGGTAGGTTTTTGTGTGGGTTCGGTTTTGAGGCGATGGCGATGGCACGAGGCAAGGGGGCGTGCGGTCCAGGGGGATTGGAAGAGGTTGTTGAGGCGAAGCGATGGGCGGAGTTTGGTGATGGAAGGTCGAATGTGGTGGTAGGGCGAGGCGTTTGAATGGGTGCAACTTTGTTTCCAAGTTTCGGCGAGTGGTTCATTTTTCGAACGTGTGTTTTTCGTGTTTCTGGTGGTGGGCGTGATGTTGGGGTCGATGGTGACTCCTAGGGATGATCAACGTCGTGATTCGATTATCGAATTGGATGTACACGTGCACATGTGAGTGCACATTTTCTTGCTTCCAAGCGAATGAAGAAATAGAGAAGGGAGGAAAGAATAGGGAAAAGAAACAAGAGGGAGAAATAGTATAGGCCGGTTTTGATTTTGTGGGCTGTGAGTTTGGGATGGGCTGGTTGTGTTGTAAAAGAGAATTTAAATTAACTCTTTTATTTAAAAGTTATAAATTTTAAAACAATGAATCTCCTTAAATTTTAATTCCAAAATTATGAGCGGATTCTTGCGTCAAGATCCTACCGCCGAGTGCTTCTATATGAACAAATAACGTTGAGATTTCTGCAAATGAGAAAGTTTAAGTGTTTATAAAATTTAAAATGAATAAATAAGTAAATTCTTATTTGATTAATTTAAATTAATCGATTGATTTTTAAATGGACCATTTGATTTTTAAATTAACTATAAATAAATTATTCCATAATTTCTTTGATTAACAAGTAATATTGATTCAAAAATATAACTTGGCTATATTGTTGAAAACGGTTCAGTTCTAAAATTTAAATGAATTTAATATTGATTTTTAGTCATTGGTTGAGTTAACTATATATGTTAACCGGTATTGTTCTTGATATTGATTTAATTTGTCTATTGTCCATGCTATTAAGTAGCCAAACAAATTAAAATAAATAGAATAAAACGTTAACACGTTTTTTGGCAAGTAAATCGACTCGTACTGACAGCTATTCCAATTTCAGAAGAATGAAATGATTACAAGCAAATGAATTTCGGCAGACAGGTTAGGATGAAGTACACCTATGGAATGAATTTCCATATGTAAATATTAACACCCCGATTGTAAATTTTTTATTTAAACGACCTGGACCCTTTAAGAATTTATTGCTTGGATTCGATAAGACCGGAATCAGATATCTGCATTATCCAGTACCACTCGATCCAATAGCCACCTCGAACCTTCACGGTTTGATTATAGAGTCTAATATGCTGGAATTTAAATTAATGAAACAAATTCGGCTTTTCAGTAAGTATGGTACTTAGGCACTATTATAATATCACCGGATTTTCTGAAAAAGTGTTTTGGTTATCGTAAGGTAAAAACCCGTCGTGTTTATGTGTGACGTGGCCTTACGGGTTCCCTTGGTTTTTCAAAGGATTTTGATATCTTAAGTAATTCAAAATTAAGTGTGTTTACTCACGCTGGTTTCCAGCCTGACTCGGGTGTTACTTTATTGTAATGCTCGGGTCAGACCGAGTATTACAGATTCAGGTTAGGTTGCTTTGGAGCTCAGGAGTCGAGCTGGACGGCAGAGACGTATTACGCATATTTGATTATATTCCACTATGTATTGTAGGTTGTATATTCAGCATTTTGAGGACAAGTTATTATAACTGTCCAGATTTATATGTTGATGATTGTACTTTGATAATTTGTATGTATATTAACAGTTGCAGTTTTTCTTTTGTATAAAAAGGTTGTTATATTATATTATATTTTGTTCTGCTGCGATTGTGAAATTTTGTGTTGTTGTTTCTGTTTCTTCTTCTATCTCTTTCTTCTTAAACCCAAACAATCTGGTATTTCCGACACTCGATTGCTCGGCACTCTATACAGTGAACGTATTAGTGTCGATTTTCGAGGGTCGAAAATCGCCCGGTCGTTACAAAAATGGATTCCATCAATGACAAGGCTACCGGGGTACCGCTTGTCAAAGTACACCTCTAGAGAAAATATACCGAGAGTCTCACATGTACCCTTGCATGGCAAGACTGGGCTACGCCTTTTTGGATAGTACCAAATATAATCATCCCTCGGTTGTAATCAACAACCGTACTAGGCCAGAAGCTTACATTCCAAATAAATATCGATCTAGATCAGGGATAAACACCCTAATGGTAGCGATCCACTTAGCTTTGTAGCATATCCATTGTTTTAGTCATTCCCGAGTGTGAGGTCTGTGGCAACGATTACTATTTTTAGCAAACATATCTTGGAATGCTAACATTGCCTTCAAGGCAACAATGCAATGTCATCATTCATCAATAAAAGTTGTTCTGAGATCGAACAAACACACAAACTTACTACCTTCCAGTGTGGAATCACCCAAAGGATAAGTAGTACCACTCCATAGCATACTTCACTTTGATTTAGAACATGAACCGTTTGTTAGTTTAAAGTGTTTCAGATAAACCATACTTATCTAAAACCAGTACCTCAAAACTAAAGCGATGAATTCTCGGCTGACTTAATTCCGGTTCTTTTGAAAGTGCACAAACAAATATAAGAGTCTTCTATGGGGAACCTCAAATGTATATTCTTAAATGCGAACTACGTTTCATAGAAATGAGTCCTCACCGGGAGTCTCAAACCATATGAAATCGCGAAGCTTTTATATACTTCCCAAGTCAAAATAGGTCAAGTTGTTGATAATGGAAAAACCACTATCTGGTGTAAGTAATTAGTTTGCATATGGAAAATCGGACAGCATATACTTATCACCACTTTTTGATTTCAACCCGTACTATCTCTCGATTAACAATGAAGTTGGACAATTTAGTGAACTACCCTTTCCTCGACGTACATTCTTAAAATCTCACAGATAGAAACGGGCTTCCATACCTAGAAATTTAATGTCAAGTATAAGATGAAGTACCTTCCATATACTTAATTAATCATGACCTATTTATACAAATTAACTCTCTTATACTTATCGCACTTCCAATATTTCGACTTCTCTATCCCTCGCCAAGAATCGAAGCGAGGTAAGTTAGGGCACAATTGCACGTGGCCTTGCATTGTTTAAAATACTATGATTCTAGGTCTCAGAGATAGAGGAAAATTTACTCATCGGATTTTGGTACTAAATATAAGATGACTTACATTCCATAAACGTGTCAACATTTTAGTATTATTTATCATATTTGTTTTGTGTTAATTAATGGCACTTAAAATAAATCCCCTATTTAAATGCAAACTCCTTTTTTTTAAATAATCAAAAACTAACTTTATAAATTTATTTTTGGCCTTTGATTTCAAAGTTATTTATTTTAATCCAAAGCTTGATTTAAAATCAAAAATTTTCCTTTATACAAGTAAATACCATTTTAATAAATAAATTCCAACCACCTTAAAACATCTTTGTAAAGAGTTTTGAAAACAAGAGTTGATTTCAGAAAAACCCTTTAAAACATTTTAAGAGAGGTAAGGTAGCAAACCACTTCAAAAGAAACCAAGTGATTTTCAATGTTGCATAGAAATCTGTAATAAATCGATTAACTAAAACTAAGAACATTATCAAGCATTTATATACATGTTCATATAAAAAAAAAGGCGATAAATCCTTAGAGTCCCTCTATTACAAGAGTCCCCTATAAACCTTACCAGATGCACTTTGAAGTGTATCGTTGCGACCTATTCACAACGAACACCTCGACTTCATTCCTTTTACCAATCCTCTGTTTAAATCCTATATGTCATCCGCTTTCAACGGGGAACCAAACCAAATAATAATAATTACATACAATTATAAACATAAGCAAACACATAAATTATTACAACCAAATACTTTAATTATAAGTTGCTTTGCTTTTACGTGAGCTTTACCAACTTAAACAAACATATACTTCACCCAAGCTACCACGACCTTGCAAACAACACATGGACCTTGCTTCCTTCTACGCAAATTGCTTTTTAAGACCTAGGGAAACATCACTACACCATATTGGCAGTTTTGTAATTCCCCAATGCGGAAGAATCGCAACGGTTTTAAGCCGTTGCTAAACAGCTACAGTTTGCAGCCGTTGTAAATGATTTAGGAACGTTTATGGGCTGTTTTAATTTTGCAACGATCCAAAGCCGTTGTGTAGTTTTCCTAGTTTTTTTTATTTGTTAACCACTTGCGTACATAACACCCCCCCCCCCCGTTCCCAAAAAATTACGCTCCTTAATTTCACTTCCCTCCTCCGCGCATTTGCCCTAATTAATCGCCCCCATTTCTCTCTGTTTTCCCTAACCGCGCGCAAATCATCATCGACCTGAGATCAAGCGTTGGAACCCTTGGCTATTCGAAATTGAGCAAGAAGGTTCATTCTCTTTTGATTTTTATCATTAGAAATACAATAATCGTGTAAAACTGTAAGAGTAACGTATTTTTCTTAGTATATATGGGTTATGTTTACAGATCTAATGTACTGAAATTCCCTTTGATTGGATGAAGTTTTTGAATTTGTATGTATTGATTTGTGCCATATTAATCATGAATTAATTTTATTTAAATTTGTCCCTTTTACCTGTTGATCAATGTTTTGTTCTTTCCTGCTTTGACAGTACAAATGCCCTGTTTTGTTTAGTTGTTGACATTGGAAGTTTGTTATATTTTGGAATATTGAATACAAAATTAATAATGTTGCACCTAAGAAGTTTCGCATGCTTAGTTTTGCTGCAACTGTTATGTTAATCCTGTGTGGATGCTAAGCATACAGAGCCTTCTTCAGTTGTTGAAATGTATGGTCGAATATGATTATGTAATGAATGTGCAATCCATGCTACTGATGAGTTCATTATAATTCTCCATCATTGTGGATGGTGCACAGTCTACATATTTAGTGTACTTTGATTTCCCGCTTGCTGCTGGTATTTCTATCTCCTACAGTACATCAGTAGGGATATTCTTTGGGGTGTGATAAAGAAATATTTTGTATCTTCATTTAGCATTGAGCTTTACTTCATTAATGTTGAGCTAATCCCTGCAGTCATTGCATAATGATTAGTGTTTTCACTTTTGATTGTGTTTTGTGTAATTCCATAGGAAAATAGAGGGGGAGGGGGAAACCGATTAGCAGACGATTGTCTGAATTTTATGGAAAAGATATGTTGGCAAGAACATCGTATTGTCGTTGTGTAATTCCATTTGGATTTTATATTGCATAGAGAATAATTTAGCATAAGTGATTAGGCATAGGGTAATACATTTGTGGTCAGATTATTGGAGTTATGCATCTGCATTTTAATGTAATGGGTTATCTAAAACCATGAGTCATGGGACATGTGAAGTGGAGGATGTATATTGCTCTAACACGAAAGATATCTCATATTATGTTTTATGCCCATGATACTTAGTAAAAGGACAAACAGATTGTGTACACACAGCAATACAGAAAGACAATACAAATGCCCTGTTTTGTTCTTTCCTGCTTGGGATGGAAGTTGGCAGTCCTGATGAATGCAGCAATCCCAAAGTTTCCCTTTTTTTGCCTTACTCCTTCATACTCAATCCCCGATCTGTTTTCATAAATGTGTATTAGAACTTAGATGATATCTAAATTTTGGATACAACCACAGTTTAAATAAATTTATAAGTAGTAAAGGAAAAAAACAAAGGAGTGATAAACTTACAAGAATTGACAATACAAATGCTTGATATGATTAGGAGGAGAAAAACAATCGTCTTCATATTGAGTGGAGATTTAATATTTTTGAGAAACAAGAATTGTTTTATGAATCAGTTGAAATTAATTGGTGGGGGTATTTATGCTTGGTTAGAGTAATTCTACTTATTAATTAACTACAGTTGTGTATCATACACCATTGTTATATACCATGGATTTTCATTGAATAAATTAATTCTAAGTAATTCCTATCCTACTTCAGTTATTTTATGATATTATTTTATAGAATAAGTTCCATTGTATGACGAGAGATAATCAGTTATTTTTGACATATGGTGCCATCAGTCATCAAAATATTAATAGATGAACTCCGACGCTACTAGGAAAGTGAACATAAAATGGTCTATATTTATTTTTCATTGGGCTAGATCTCCATGTAAGTGAACATAAGAATTTATACACCAAACTAGTTTGAGTTTTGTTATAACAGGTCAGTATGTCTTCTAGTATAGACAAACAGTGGATCAAAGAATCCGATCAAAGAACTACACGATATATGGAAGGAGTGCAGAAGTTTATTGACTTCGTTGTGGAAAATGGTGATAATAAGGAAATCTATTCTTTTCTTTGCACACATTGCAAAAATATGAAAATGTAGACTAAATTAGTTGACATTCATTATCATCTACTTAGATGGGGAATTGTCTAATCATATACAATTTAGCATTTTCATGGGGAAGAGTCGGCGGGGAAGCAAAAACAACCCTTTAGTCAAGCCATAAGTACCAATGAGTTTGAAATTCCTAGGATGGAAGATCTGGTTAATGATGCCGATAGATTTCATCATTTTCAACCTACAAGTTCGTTGCCCGATAATATTGGAGAATCGCCTACAGTTGATGTCGATTCACTTTTTGATAGTGCAAAAGAGCCACTGTATCCTTTATGTCCAAATAGGACAACAAAATTGTATGCCATTGTAAAGCTGAATAGCTTGAAAACTCAGTACGGCTTTTCTGATATGGTTTGACTGCACTCCTCGAATTTATAAATGAATTACTCCCTGAAGGTAACTCACTACCAACAAAGTACTCCGACATGAAGAAGATGATTAAACAAGTTGGGATGGATTACAAAACTTATGATGCATGCACTAATGACTGCATTTTATACTAGAAAGATGATGCAAACAAAGTTTCTTTTCCAATTTGCAATGAACCAAGATATAAGACAACATTCAACGAAGAGAAAAGAGCTACCAAAGTACCTCAAAAGACGTTGAGACATTTCCCTTTAATTTCTAGATTGAGGAGATTGTATACTATACCATGGATAGCAGATGCTATGACTTGGCATGGTCGTACCAAGTCTGATTCAGTTGTAATGCATCACCCATGTGGCACTTCTCAATGGCGAGCTGCAGATTCTTTTGATAAAACGTTTGTTGTTGAACCACGAAATGTCACGCTTGGAATAGCAACGGATGGTTTCAATCCACATGCATCTCTAGCTAACCGTTACAGTTGTTGGCCAGTAATTGTAGTATCGTATAATCTTCCTCCATCAATGTGCATGAAAAGGGAGTTTTCAATGTTGGCATTGTTGATTTCCGGGCCAAAATAACTAGGGAAGGATATTGATGTTTATTTGCAACCATTGATTGATGAGTTTAAGCAGTTGTAGGAAGGAGTCATTGCATTTGACTCATTTAATAAATCTTAGTTCACAATGAGAGCTAGGGTGTTGTGGGCAATTCATGATCATCTTGCACTTGGGAATCGGGGTGCACAACTCATGACTATTTTGCATGTCCTATATGTGGGGAAGACACTTGTGCTTATTATCTTCCTGAAAGTAAGAAGATGTGTTACATGGGACATCGAAGATTTCTTCCTTCCAAACATAGGTTTCGAGATGAAAAAACAAACTTTAATAACAAACAAGAATATCGTCGTCCTCCATGGCCATTAAATGATTATCAAGTTGAAGAGAAGGTAGCGAATATCAAGATGAAAGTTGGTAAAAACAAAACCGGAAATTGGTCGAAAACAAAAAAAGAAAATCGATGAGGAAGAACTTACCTGTAACGTATCGGGTTTTGCCCGCTCGAAAATCAACATCCGTACTTCACATTGTACTAGAATGCCGCAGATTCGACCGTTCAAATCCGATTCGCCGGAGCTATAACACAATTAAGTAAATAACACAGCGGAATGAAAAGAATAATACATTGATATACAATATCCGATACAACAGAGTGATACAATGAATATCAATATACATCAGAGATATGATACAAGAAATAGCAGCGGAAAAGAAAAGATAACAACAGCAACGGAACAATATCAATAGGAATGATAACTCCAAAATGATCTTCAGACAAGAATGAATCCACAACTCCAAGATAAGCAACTCCGATGAATGAACTAGCTCCAGATAATCTACTAAACCTGAATATCTGAAAAGAAACCCAACTCTAGACTGCTCGTGTGGAAAATTATGAGCACCCAGAGTTTAGGAAAGGAACAATAAACTCCGGATCAGTCATGGGACTGGTGTGAGCAACAAAAACAGTTTATCTTTAAACAAACACAAAAGGTTTTAAACATTGAAATCCGCAATGCTTTTTAGAAAATGAAACTACCATAAGACCTCCCGCCACACACACAATGCAAACGCAGAATTGGAGGAGATTTCTTCTTATGATAGTCAAACATGCTTACTACGCAAAATCAATTGAATATTATTATTAGTGCATAGTGCAGAAAAACATTTCGAAAGTATAATATTAATCTTAGCCAACATACGACCAGTATCGTATGCCTACTATAGCTACCATCTAAACAGTGGTGACCACCGTACGTAAATGGCAGGTTCTACAACTAAAACCGTACAAGTTCCGTATTGGAGAAATGGATTTCCAACAAATGGTCAGGCTAAGGAACTTCCTTCCGCCGCATGGGATCGCCTCTGGCGGGACGTCCCGAGAGACAAACTGCTCTCTGCCAAACAAGGCCGGGTTACCCCTGTAACAGGTAACTCACGAATATGTCATCACCCGGTCCTTTGGGACCTTTATCCGAGCTCGGTATCCAACATCACACATCATAAAGAAAGTGTATCCACATGAGTAAGTATCTGGTCTCCATACCATGATACCACCCCTTTCCAGAAGGAAATGACATACCCTAAAGGGCGCGACCCTCATAACCTTGCCGCAACGATCCTGTTTCGACCATTTCCGGGTAGTGAGGTCCTGACGAAGTCTCGTCCACAAAGCTACGCTTTGTCACAAAGCCATGCTTTGGGTCAACAGATGATCAACCTATGATCACAAAGATAAATGATCAAACAAATGATCATATCACAAATGATCAAACACTGATCATCACACAGCAACACTCAGCATGTCACATTACCAAATTGGGATATATCGCTGATAAATTTCAACTACATAACCTCTGAGCTCGTACGTCTCAGAGAAGGGTGTTAAGCTAAGAGAATAAATTCTCCGCCACCAAACAGATATGTATTTGAAAGAAATCTGCTTTATATCTCAAAGTGTAATGTCAGACATACAATCCATACAAGTCTGTTCCGGGATCGAACAGAACCGAAGGCACTTCTCACGAAGCCCTTGCAAATCCGGATAATTTCCAATCACGTCCGGACTTCCCGTCACTAAGGATGATAAAACCTCTATATCGGGGATCAGCCGATGCAGAGTAACTCGACGGTAATCCTTCCGTTTTCAAAAATATCCGGTCTTCAACACCGGTCTTCAAATGCTATCCATATCGACATATCACATATTCGGAATGGGTTATACGACCCAAAGGTCCTCTCCCGACTAAACCGAATAGTGAGCGACCATATTTAAAAACATATGGATATGGGATTTCAATTAAGTCACAACTTATTACCCAAAATCTTCTTTTCAAATGGTTTAACAAATTACCATTTTAAATCTTTTCAACAAAAAGATTTATTTTAAACAACCTTCAATGGTTTAAACAATTTCCACATTTAAATCTTTTAAATAAAAGATTCATTCACAGATTTTCTAAATTAATTTCCATTTCAAATTGATTAACTCGTTAAATCTTCAAATCAAAGATTTAACTTACAGTTTTCAAAACAATCCCATTTCAAATGATTTAAACCAATCATTATTTTAAATCTGTTAAAGATAACAGATTCAAATCATAGTTTTTCAAAACAATTCATTCATAACTTGGAAAACCACTTTTCAATTCAATCTTGAAATTCCTTTGATTAAACTGGAATTTAATTTCTTATCTGAAAGCTTTTATTCTTTTAAAACAACAGTTTCATTTCAGAAAATCTGATTCATTCATACGATTTAAAGTCTTTGGGTTAAATCCAAATTCTCAAAATTATACTTTTAAATGGTTTAAATTCAGATAAACACGTTCATAACATTTTCAATCCCTAGTTTCAAATTATAGGATTCAATTTCAAACTTGAATTCAAATTTAAATCAAATTATTTAAATTTTCAAAACTCGATTAAGTTATCCGAAATAACTTTTATCTTTGAAATCCCATTTCAAAAACTTTTCACTTTAAACCCAAATTTCCAATTTCAAAAATCAATTGAAATAAAAATTTCAATTTCAAAAACATCAAATTTACATTATCTGTGACTTAACCGATTTCCACGTGAAATCCATATTTGTGTGTGTAAGAGTGTAGTCCAGGGTTTCACACAGTAGTGCAACAAAATGAATCATCACATATCAGAATACAGAAATATAATTCGATAAGCGGTATAAGAACAACGCTTATCATTCATTCACAGATCATAGATATATAAAGGTCACAGATAAATAAACTACAGATCACAACATAAATCAGGATGTATCACAAAGCATCATATATCAGGGATATCAAACAATCAAGTCATTCAACGAAATCCAAACATTCATAAGTGAGGTCAAGCATTTAATAGTCATTTATAAGTAGGATTCAATAGTCATTTATAAGTAGGATAAATTAATTGTTTAATCTTAATTTATTCAACTTATTTTCAATTAAATTAATTTCTTATGAATTAATTATTCAATCCTGATTTATAAATTACCAATCATTTCATATAGATTAATTTATCAAACACTTTAATTTATTAATTTTTTTCTTAATTAATCATATTAATCAGGTTCTACTTTAAACCAATTACATAATTTAATTAACCTTAATAAATCCAAATATCCAAAAATTTATTACAATAAATGATTAATTTCTAATTTCTTTCCTTAAGTAATTACATTTTAAACAATTCATAATTGATTTTCGGAATTAATAAATCAATTAATTATTAACATTAATCACTTAAATCAAATACTTAACAATCCTTAGTTAATTATCTTCATCAACTAATAATATTTCTTTGATTACTTACTTAAGAAATAGTTTATTATTAATCATTTCTAATAATTTAAATTTATTAATTTATAAATAAAAATAAATCATTCTTTAATCACCTTATAAATCTTTAATTACTTAATTCATTACAAATATAAATTTGTTAATCCTTCTTCATAACTCCTTTTTAAACAGTTAATCAAAAATGATCATAAAAATTTGTTTAAAGGGAATATAACTTAAATTCTTTTATTCTGGAGTTTGCAAACAGTTTCGCCCAACATCAACAACCCGAGAATTCCCCCAGATCTACTCGAGTGGCCTCTCGAGTTTCCCACCAAATCTCACGGGTTCTTCTTCTCCCCTCTCATTCGTTACTTCTTCTTCTTTTAATTTCTTTAAAACTTAGTTTAATTTTTAAGTTGAAATCTGGGAATACGACTATCACTTGCGTTCTACTCGTACCCATACCCGAGTTAAACACCCTAAAACCCCTACCTCGCTTCGAGTCGTCACCATAAAAACTCGAGTAACCCAGGCGAAACTCTTTCTTTCCCAAACCAAACTACAGGGATACGAAATGCACGCGTGCACGTGCACCACTCCATGGTGATACTCCGATCAACGTCATGGCCTCCGGCACGTCTCTCACCATCGCCACACCCCAAAACGACCACCCAAACGCTCGCACGCGCTTCGAATAGAAATCGAGCATTCTGATGGACCTAAACCCAAAACTTGATCAACTAATCTACCTCGTCAACGTCAACGAGTTCACCAGAAAATCCACGACTCTGGCTACGCCTTCCCCAGCCTCTACGCCACCATTCCTCTGAGTTTCGTACAACTCGACTCAACAGGGAAGAAGCAACACGCGAATTCCCAGACTCGACTAAACACAGTTCGAAACCCTACTTTTGAATCATCCCACTAATCATTGCATTAGAAAAATTTCCTAGCATTTTTCCCTTATTAGTAAACCATCAAACTAGTCTCTCACCAAATTTCAGAAATTAAAATTTGTTGAATCAATTGAAATTGGTAAAAATGCATCTTGGCTTCATTTTTAAACTGCCCCTTGAATACTCTCTTACAAATCCTCATTTCTAATTTAAAAATCCTAACTTTGTATACTAAATCAAGATATAGGTTCAAATCTTCGAATTAAAAGATTCGAATTTTTGACTTTGATTTCTTTTTATTGAGACTTAAATAAACAGTGTCTATTTTATACTGATATGCTTCAAAATAAACTACCAGGCTTATAAACTAAGTTAAACAACTTAATTAGCTTAAACTCTTAGGTTTAAATTATTTAGATAAAGGAGTATTTAAAACTTCTCTGCTTTACTTGGTTCAAAACTTGAAATGTTGAAGAACGAGCTTCCAGTAAACAACCAATCATCACAGAGCATTTTATTTCCAATACATAGCAACATAAGATGATATGAACTAATTATCAAGTTTTAAATTTTCAAGAAAGCATGTTTACTCACAGGCATCCAAATATTAAAACATGTTATGGGTTTAAAAGAAAAGTTACTCACATTTGTTTACCCAGAAGAAGAACAGAGAAAGAACAGAGAAGCTTGGATTTGCTTGAATTTGAAAACTGGAAATTTGTTTATGAATTTGATCTTTCTGTAAATCTTCTTGCTTTGAGTTGTAAATGTATGATGCTTCTTCCTTCTTGTTTCAGTTTTGTAAAAAAAAAAAGAAATGCTAACTGTATTTTCTTGTTTCTGGTTTTTTTTGTTTAGTTTGAAGGAACGAATTGAATTGAGGAGCTGTTATAAAGAAAAGAGTTTACTTTTGCAGGTTGATGATGATATTGTACAAAGTAATGTATAATTTTATTGGTTTGTACCAGAGGATAATATGGGTTTATACCCTATGCCAGAGATTTTTATCTCAAATTGGAGGCTGAGATGAAATGTTGTACAAGATGATACACTTGCATTTATTAGCTTGTACCAGGTCATATATTTTTTTTCCTCCTTCTTTAGTTCGGCTGAGAGTATCTTGTATTAATTGCTTTGTACCACTTGTATTTTATTTGCTTTATTTTGTCTTGTGTTGCAACTTAATTTATACTCATATTTTGCTTACACTTAAATATATGCTCTCTTTTGCAAGTGTATATACATAGCTTGCTTTTATATATTTGTTTAAGTGTTCATACTCATCATATTCGAAGATACTTTGTTTGTTATGATTTTACAAATTTGTTTACTTTATATTTTATATAGTTTATCTTATATTTATATGTATATATTTCTATTTCAATTTTTAACTTAAATATTTATTAATAGAATTTTGAAGTACTTACACAACTTCTGAAATCCATAGATTAAGATTGAATTCAAATATCTTTACGTTATTTATAAACTCCAATTCAATTTTAATTCGAATACATTATCTCCAATAATTCACAATAAATTCATAACTTAACTAAATGAATATTAATTACTAATTAATTAAACAATTTAAATTCAAATCAAATATATATATCTATATATTTATTATTTCAAATTTAGTCAGATATGTTCAAATACAGATATATATTCTCATATATACAATAATTTAAATTTTTAAACGATTTATACAAATATACTTGGATATCGGTGAAAATCGCTCCATTTTATCGATTTATTCCACAAATATAAATTCAAAAATTAATAAATTATCATTTTAAATATTTATAAAATTCGGGGTCGTTACAGACTTCCCCCCTTAAAAGAATTTCGTCCTCGAAATTACCAAGGAGACAAAAAGATAGATGAAGAATATTTCATCGAATCAACTGAATATCTATTCTGCATTTGGCTCACCAAATCAGAATATCAATAACAGATACAGAACGAATCTGTTTGACACTTCACAAGATACTCGGGTTATCCAGATCTACGAAATATACAGTGGCATCGGTCAGTTCGAAGTGAAAACTAACCATTCGTAGTACATATCCGGACCCAAAGAATAGATAGATATATGAATAAAATTCCGAAACTTTTAGTTTAAAACTAAAGTATACCTATCAACCATAGCAATCAAAGCAAACAATTCATCCATACAAACAATTTTGGCCATTTCGGAGTTTATGTCCCATTTTAATATATCGAATCTCTTTCTGGATCGACCAGAAATCATGGAAGAATTGAGAAAAAGATGACGAACAAAAGAGATTGATAGAGAAAAGGTTGCTTCCTTGTTATTACAGAGTATTGACCATTTATAGTCGTATTCCCCTGTCCTCTATCTCATCCTCTTCTTGCACTCATACTTACTATTAGTGGATAGTAAAGAGAATTTACTGAGGCTTTCGAACGGATATCTGAGGAATACTCATTCTAGGGTTTACTTCACCCTATCTCTAATGAGCTACTTAACGTGTTATACTCCTGAGCTAAAGTTCAACCTTAGCTCTGATACCACATGTAACGTATCGGGTTTTGCCCGCTCGAAAATCAACATCCGTACTTCACATTGTACTAGAATGCCGCAGATTCGACCGTTCAAATCCGATTCGCCGGAGCTATAACACAATTAAGTAAATAACACAGCGGAATGAAAAGAATAATACATTGATATACAATATCCGATACAACAGAGTGATACAATGAATATCAATATACATCAGAGATATGATACAAGAAATAGCAGCGGAAAAGAAAAGATAACAACAGCAACGGAACAATATCAATAGGAATGATAACTCCAAAATGATCTTCAGACAAGAATGAATCCACAACTCCAAGATAAGCAACTCCGATGAATGAACTAGCTCCAGATAATCTACTAAACCTGAATATTTGAAAAGAAACCCAACTCTAGACTGCTCGTGTGGAAAATTATGAGCACCCAGAGTTTAGGAAAGGAACAATAAACTCCGGATCAGTCATGGGACTGGTGTGAGCAACAAAAACAGTTTATCTTTAAACAAACACAAAAGGTTTTAAACATTGAAATCCGCAATGCTTTTTAGAAAATGAAACTACCATAAGACCTCCCGCCACACACACAATGCAAACGCAGAATTGGAGGAGATTTCTTCTTATGATAGTCAAACATGCTTACTACGCAAAATCAATTGAATATTATTATTAGTGCATAGTGCAGAAAAACATTTCGAAAGTATAATATTAATCTTAGCCAACATACGACCAGTATCGTATGCCTACTATAGCTACCATCTAAACAGTGGTGACCACCGTACGTAAATGGCAGGTTCTACAACTAAAACCGTACAAGTTCCGTATTGGAGAAATGGATTTCCAACAAATGGTCAGGCTAAGGTACTTCCTTCCGCCGCATGGGATCGCCTCTGGCGGGACGTCCCGAGAGACAAACTGCTCTCTGCCAAACAAGGCCGGGTTACCCCTGTAACAGGTAACTCACGAATATGTCATCACCCGGTCCTTTGGGACCTTTATCCGAGCTCGGTATCCAACATCACACATCATAAAGAAAGTGTATCCACATGAGTAAGTATCTGGGCTCCATACCATGATACCACCCCTTTCCAGAAGGAAATGACATACCCTAAAGGGCGCGACCCTCATAACCTTGCCGCAACGATCCTGTTTCGACCATTTCCGGGTAGTGAGGTCCTGACGAAGTCTCGTCCACAAAGCTACGCTTTGTCACAAAGCCATGCTTTGGGTCAACAAATGATCAACCTATGATCACAAAGATAAATGATCAAACAAATGATCATATCACAAATGATCAAACACTGATCATCACACAGCAACACTCAGCATGTCACATTACCAAATTGGGATATATCGCTGATAAATTTCAACTACATAACCTCTGAGCTCGTACGTCTCAGAGAAGGGTGTTAAGCTAAGAGAATAAATTCTCCGCCACCAAACAGATATGTATTTGAAAGAAATCTGCTTTATATCTCAAAGTGTAATGTCAGACATACAATCCATACAAGTCTGTTCCGGGATCGAACAGAACCGAAGGCACTTCTCACGAAGCCCTTGCAAATCCGGATAATTTCCAATCACGTCCGGACTTCCCGTCACTAAGGATGATAAAACCTCTATATCGGGGATCAGCCGATGCAGAGTAACTCGACGGTAATCCTTCCGTTTTCAAAAATATCCGGTCTTCAAATGCTATCCATATCGACGTATCACATATTCGGAATGGGTTATACGACCCAAAGGTCCTCTCCCGGCTAAACCGAATAGTGAGCGACCATATTTAAAAACATATGGATATGGGATTTCAATTAAGTCACAACTTATTACCCAAAATCTTCTTTTCAAATGGTTTAACAAATTACCATTTTAAATCTTTTCAACAAAAAGATTTATTTTAAACAACCTTCAACGGTTTAAACAATTTCCACATTTAAATCTTTTAAATAAAAGATTCATTCACAGATTTTCTAAATTAATTTCCATTTCAAATTGATTAACTCGTTAAATCTTCAAATCAAAGATTTAACTTACAGTTTTCAAAACAATCCCATTTCAAATGATTTAAACCAATCATTATTTTAAATCTGTTAAAGATAACAGATTCAAATCATAGTTTTTCAAAACAATTCATTCATAACTTGGAAAACCACTTTTCAATTCAATCTTGAAATTCCTTTGATTAAACTGGAATTTAATTTCTTATCTGAAAGCTTTTATTCTTTTAAAACAACAGTTTCATTTCAGAAAATCTGATTCATTCATACGATTTAAAGTCTTTGGGTTAAATCCAAATTCTCAAAATTATACTTTTAAATGGTTTAAATTCAGATAAACACATTCATAACATTTTCAATCCCTAGTTTCAAATTATAGGATTCAATTTCAAACTTGAATTCAAATTTAAATCAAATTATTTAAATTTTCAAAACTCGATTAAGTTATCCAAAATAACTTTTATCTTTGAAATCCCATTTCAAAAACTTTTCACTTTAAACCCAAATTTCCAATTTCAAAAATCAATTGAAATAAAAATTTCAATTTCAAAAACATCAAATTTACATTATCTGTGACTTAACCGATTTCCACGTGAAATCCATATTTGTGTGTGTAAGAGTGTAGTCCAGGGTTTCACACAGTAGTGCAACAAAATGAATCATCACATATCAGAATACAGAAATATAATTCGATAAGCGGTATAAGAACAACGCTTATCATTCATTCACAGATCATAGATATATAAAGGTCACAGATAAATAAACTACAGATCACAACATAAATCAGGATGTATCACAAAGCATCATATATCAGGGATATCAAACAATCAAGTCATTCAACGAAATCCAAACATTCATAAGTGAGGTCAAGCATTTAATAGTCATTTATAAGTAGGATTCAATAGTCATTTATAAGTAGGATAAATTAATTATTTAATCTTAATTTATTCAACTTATTTTCAATTAAATTAATTTCTTATGAATTAATTATTCAATCCTGATTTATAAATTACCAATCATTTCATATAGATTAATTTATCAAACACTTTAATTTATTAATTTTTTTCTTAATTAATCATATTAATCAGGTTCTACTTTAAACCAATTACATAATTTAATTAACCTTAATAAATCCAAATATCCAAAAATTTATTACAATAAATGATTAATTTCTAATTTCTTTCCTTAAGTAATTACATTTTAAACAATTCATAATTGATTTTCGGAATTAATAAATCAATTAATTATTAACATTAATCACTTAAATCAAATACTTAACAATCCTTAGTTAATTATCTTCATCAACTAATAATATTTCTTTGATTACTTACTTAAGAAATAGTTTATTATTAATCATTTCTAATAATTTAAATTTATTAATTTATAAATAAAAATAAATCATTCTTTAATCACCTTATAAATCTTTAATTACTTAATTCATTACAAATATAAATTTGTTAATCCTTCTTCATAACTCCTTTTTAAACAGTTAATCAAAAATGATCATAAAAATTTGTTTAAAGGGAATATAACTTAAATTCTTTTATTCTGGAGTTTGCAAACAGTTTCGCCCAACATCAACAACCCGAGAATTCCCCCAGATCTACTCGAGTGGCCTCTCGAGTTTCCCACCAAATCTCACGGGTTCTTCTTCTCCCCTCTCATTCGTTACTTCTTCTTCTTTTAATTTCTTTAAAACATAGTTTAATTTTTAAGTTGAAATCTGGGAATACGACTATCACTCGCGTTCTACTCGTACCCATACCCGAGTTAAACACCCTAAAACCCCTACCTCGCTTCGAGTCGTCACCATAAAAACTCGAGTAACCCAGGCGAAACTCTTTCTTCCCCAAACCAAACTACAGGGATACGAAATGCACGCGTGCACGTGCACCACTCCATGGTGATACTCCGATCAACGTCATGGCCTCCGGCACGTCTCTCACCATCGCCACACCCCAAAACGACCACCCAAACGCTCGCACGCGCTTTGAATAGAAATCGAGCATTCTGATGGACCTAAACCCAAAACTTGATCAACTAATCTACCTCGTCAACGTCAACGAGTTCACCAGAAAATCCACGACTCTGGCTACGCCTTCCCCAGCCTCTACGCCACCATTCCTTTGAGTTTCGTACAACTCGACTCAACAGGGAAGAAGCAACACGCGAATTCCCAGACTCGACTAAACACAGTTCGAAACCCTACTTTTGAATCATCCCACTAACCATTGCATTAGAAAAATTTCCTAGCATTTTCCCTTATTAGTAAACCATCAAACTAGTCTCTCACCAAATTTCAGAAATTAAAATTTGTTGAATCAATTGAAATTGGTAAAAATGCATCTTGGCTTCATTTTTAAACTGCCCCTTGAATACTCTCTTACAAATCCTCATTTCTAATTTAAAAATCCTAACTTTGTATACTAAATCAAGATATAGGTTCAAATCTTCGAATTAAAAGATTCGAATTTTTGACTTTGATTTCTTTTTATTGAGACTTAAATAAACAGTGTCTATTTTATACTGATATGCTTCAAAATAAACTACCAGGCTTATAAACTAAGTTAAACAACTTAATTAGCTTAAACTCTTAGGTTTAAATTATTTAGATAAAGGAGTATTTAAAACTTCTCTGCTTTACTTGGTTCAAAACTTGAAATGTTGAAGAACGAGCTTCCAGTAAACAACCAATCATCACAGAGCATTTTATTTCCAATACATAGCAACATAAGATGATATGAACTAATTATCAAGTTTTAAATTTTCAAGAAAGCATGTTTACTCACAGGCATCCAAATATTAAAACATGTTATGGGTTTAAAAGAAAAGTTACTCACATTTGTTTACCCAGAAGAAGAACAGAGAAAGAACAGAGAAGCTTGGATTTGCTTGAATTTGAAAACTGGAAATTTGTTTATGAATTTGATCTTTCTGTAAATCTTCTTGCTTTGAGTTGTAAATGTATGATGCTTCTTCCTTCTTGTTTCAGTTTTGTAAAAAAAAAAGAAATGCTAACTGTATTTTCTTGTTTCTGGTTTTTTTTGTTTAGTTTGAAGGAACGAATTGAATTGAGGAGCTGTTATAAAGAAAAGAGTTTACTTTTGCAGGTTGATGATGATATTGTACAAAGTAATGTATAATTTTATTGGTTTGTACCAGAGGATAATATGGGTTTATACCCTATGCCAGAGATTTTTATCTCAAATTGGAGGCTGAGATGAAATGTTGTACAAGATGATACACTTGCATTTATTAGCTTGTACCAGGTCATATATTTTTTTTTCCTCCTTCTTTAGTTCGGCTGAGAGTATCTTGTATTAATTGCTTTGTACCACTTGTATTTTATTTGCTTTATTTTGTCTTGTGTTGCAACTTAATTTATACTCATATTTTGCTTACACTTAAATATATGCTCTCTTTTGCAAGTGTATATACATAGCTTGCTTTTATATATTTGTTTAAGTGTTCATACTCATCATATTCGAAGATACTTTGTTTGTTATGATTTTACAAATTTGTTTACTTTATATTTTATATAGTTTATCTTATATTTATATGTATATATTTCTATTTCAATTTTTAACTTAAATATTTATTAATAGAATTTTGAAGTACTTACACAACTTCTGAAATCCATAGATTAAGATTGAATTCAAATATCTTTACGTTATTTATAAACTCCAATTCAATTTTAATTCGAATACATTATCTCCAATAATTCACAATAAATTCATAACTTAACTAAATGAATATTAATTACTAATTAATTAAACAATTTAAATTCAAATCAAATATATATATCTATATATTTATTATTTCAAATTTAGTCAGATATGTTCAAATACAGATATATATTCTCATATATACAATAATTTAAATTTTTAAACGATTTATACAAATATACTTGGATATCGGTGAAAATCGCTCCATTTTATCGATTTATTCCACAAATATAAATTCAAAAATTAATAAATTATCATTTTAAATATTTATAAAATTCGGGGTCGTTACATTACCAATGTTCAGGCATGGTATAGGAGGTCCATCCTCTTTAATTTGCCATATTGGAATGCAAATTTGGTCTGAGATAATGTTGATGTTATGCATACAGAGAAGAATGTCACTGAGCATCTCATTAGCACAATCATGGGTCATAAAGACAAGTCAAAAGACGGCATCAACGCGCGCAAGGATTTGAAAACCATAGGTATAAAAGAAAAATTGTGGGTGATGGATGATCCTGAAACAAATAAAATAACCATACCAGATGCAACTTTCACCTTGAGCAAAGAAGAGAAGTTACGATTTTGCATCGTTTTGAAAAGCCTGAAAGTGCCTAGCGAATTCTCTTCCAACTTCCATAACAATGTGAACATCAATCCTCCTGAACTAACAAATATGAAATCGCATGATTACCACGTCATAATGCAACAATTACTTCTAGTATTGCTTCAACATTCTTATTCACAACATAAGGATCTATGTAATGCTATACATCGTATAAATCTATTCTTCAACATTTTATGCTCAAAGGTGATCAACAGGGAACATCTTTTAAAAGCAAAGGCTAGTTTGGTAGAAGCAATGTGTGTGTTTGAAAAACATTTTCCACCTGCTTTTTTTGATATCAGCATCTATCTTATGGTTCATTTAGCCGACGAAGCATTGATTTGCGGCCCTGTTAGATATAGGTGGATGTATCCTTTTGAACGGTAAAGTACTAATTTCAGTTTTGTTCATCATCATTCAATTTAAATAGCTACTGGTTATTTATAATTGATTACCTTCATAGGTTAATGAAAACATATAAAGGATATGTGCGCAACAAAAGATATATTGAAGGATGTATTGCAGAAGAATATATCGTACAAGAAGCTAGTCTTTACTGCATGGAGTATATGCCAGAAGGAGGTGATGGCATACTCATGAGGCCTTTTTAGAAAAGGATGATGAGTTTGCTAGTGAGATGCCTCTAGGTAATGGTAAAGATATAACCTTAACCCAAGTGCAGTTTGAACAAGTTCATAAATGAGTCCTTAATAAGTACGATGGATTGGATGAACGGGAGAAGTAAGTTCACGAATAACTCCTGAATTCACATTATTGTAAATCAACTCATATATATGTTTTGAAACGTGTATGTCGTAGGAGGTATAACATCTATGTGAAAAGTACTAAATCTCAACCTCGAAGTGGGGTTACATCTGTGGAAGCTTGTCAAAGTTTTACTCTATGGTTATGTGGCGAGGTATACATTACATCTTATTACATATTTCACGTGTACTTAAGTGGATCATACACCTTCATGACCACACTTTTGACTTATTTTGGTTTTTAGTTGGTGAAGACCAACGATGTTGACTCAACTCTTTGGCGGCTGGTGAATGGGCCAAAGTTCAAGGCGCGTAGTTATATGAAGTACCAAGTGAATGGGTTTACATTTTCCTCGAAAAGTTACGAAGAGCGGATGGTAACACAAGACAACGGTGTATGTATGAGAGCAATTACAAAATTTAGAGTGAGTGGGAAGAATAAATAATATAAGGAAGTAGACACAATGTATTACAGAGTTGTTCAAGAGATAATTGAGTTGGATTACATCGACTTTAAACAAACAGTTTTTTATTATGATTAGGTAAAGGTCGAAGACAAGGTCAATGGTTGCAAGATTGATCCTATTTCAAACTTGATCACGATTAACTTAGAGAAATTAAAGACCAAAGATCGAGTGACTGATGAGCCATTTATTCTTGCATCGGAAGCGAGTCAAGTGTTCTACTCAAAAGATTTAAAAAATACCGGATGGTTTGTGATTTTGCACACACCAAAACGGTTGACTACAAACGTTGATGACATTGAGTTTCTTACTGCTTATCAATCAGCTTTTGAAGATAACAAAAAATTAGAAGACCTTACCAAATGCATATGTTAATATAAGATGTATTTCTTAATTGAATTGAGTTGAATTTCAAGCGTGACTAAATTTAGAATTTTTTCACTATGGATATTATTCAGCATTTGTATGTTTAGTTGGTTATTGGTTTTGTTTCAAACCATTTATAAAATACTCCAAAAAACCATGTCTACATTTTAACTATTTGCTTGTTAGGTTGTTAAAATTTAATTAGTTGTTAGTTGTTTGTATCAAGGCTTGGAGATTATATTCCCTATATTTTCATATTAAGTTGGCTTTTGGTTTTTGAATGTTGGTTGTTGATTTTTGTTCAAATGATTGTGGTATTTTCTCTAGAGAGAGAAACGATGAGGAAACTGTTTGTGAAAAATAAGGTTATGTCATGGTCATGCACATTTTAGAAGTACGATAACTTGTCACATAATCTTTCTTTCAGCTTGCTTTGTTCCATAAGAATGATGATGTCGCCGCTGTCAATTAGATTCATGTTTAATATATAAAAGATATTTTCAATTTTAAAATTTCCTTTTAGAACATGTTTATTATCAGTTCCTGTTTGGTTTTTTGTCTCCTTCATATATATAGTTATATTCGCAATTGCAGTGAAAAAAATTTAACAATCAACAATCCTTCATATTTTATTCGTGCGTCTCTTGTTTAATTTACTATCTTCCATTGCTTACTTCTCACGAATATTCTTCTACTAAAAATTCAACAATCATTCTTATAAATTATTATAAATTATGCAATATAAATATGGGAATCTATTCATTATTTTGCAATTGCAGTGAAAAGAAACCAAGTATAGATGATTTGGTGGGGATTTTGCATGAGGGCTTAGGAATAAAGCAGGAGAAGAAGATAACGCAAGTATTAGGTAAGAATTCTCTGGCAAAAACTATGCTAATTAGATAATTTATATGCTTATATCGTATACTTAAATAACCCATTTTCCTATGCATCATCCCCACATAGAAGCTTCAGTGAACAGGGTATGTTAGCTTGGATGAGTATGTATGTATTCGTATGTATATATGAGCATTTTTAAGCATTTTTGTGGGTTGACATTGCTATGTTTGGGCAGTGAAGATGCTGCTGTTTTTCATGTGTGTATGTGTATTATTTTTGGGTACAAAACTGGGTATATGTGTATGCATTAGAGTGTAAACTGGTATATGTGTGTCTGCATCTATGTATACGAATATATATTAGTTGTGCGATTGTTTGCTTGCGTGTGTTTATATTGGTTTATGCAGGCATGTCATGTATATTTAGTTGTGTGAGTATGTTTACAAGGTAAGCACATGCGTGTGAGTGGAATTTAGTGTGGGCAAGTATGTGTAAAGTCAAGAGTATGTGTTTATATGGGAATGTCTATATTTTCTTATACCTTGCTTGATTGCTACCTATATTTGTTTTTATAGCATGAAAATCTTGGACATAGCATCATTCTCTTTCATTCAGTAGGAATTACTGACACAGCAGAAATAACGAATGGCGACGAATTGAAGAATTCATGTCAAACTAATCGATGAAATGACTAGATGAAGCAATATGAATCAATGAATTAATGATACCAAATGCCCAAATCCGTTGATCACGAAGATACCGGACTTTAGCAATCTTAGACATGTTGATCGCGCACGATGCCGTGAGAGAAGATCTGCAATTCTTCGACGTTGATCAAGCGCACTTGATTCCGTGAATTGGCTTCAACAATCGTTGATTCGAGCGCACTCGAATGCCGAAGGTGGAGATAGGAGATAACACTCAACTACCAATTTTAATGGTGGCACAAAAGAACACAAAAGAAATTTTATTCAAATTCAACAACCTTTTACAATGACATCACGTCCCTATTTATAGCGTTTACAACACGACACAAATGACTTAACAAAATTACAACACTTCACAATGACTTACAACAATTTACATAAATGACATAAGAAAAGTACTTACAACAGCTTGAGCGACTTAACTGGTTCGCGAATTAGAAAACACACGCGACTTAACTGGTTCGCGACTTACAAAAAAAAACCCACGCGACCTAAAAACCCACGCGACATTTCTTTTCCGCTCTGCTCTGTTACAATATTCAACGACCTAAAGACAACTTCACGACCTATAATTCATCAGCGACATAAAGGGAAATTCGCGACCTAGGTTGTAGCTGCTCGTGCTTCACTTCTTCAACGACCTTGGCGTTAGGTCGCTCGCGAATTGATGAGGCGGAGTAAGGTCGCTCGCGACTTAGAGAGGTAGAGTTAGGTCGCTCGCGACTTAGGGCAGAGGAGTTAGGTCGTTCGACTGAAGAGTTAGGTTGCTCACGACTTAGGCCAGTGGAGTTAGGTCGCGGTGACGGAATCATGGTGGAATTAGGTCGCTCGCGAATTGAAGAGGTAGATTTAGGTCGCTCGTCTTCGTCTTCGCCATCGCTAATGCGGATTGAGGTATTTGCTGCATCATCCTCCCCAGGTTGGAAAAAATTCGTCCTCGAATTTAAAAGTTCTTCCCCATTGGGTTGTTCATTTCCATAATAAGGTATAAGATTTTTAACATTAAACACGTCAGAAGTGTAAACATCCTCTGGCAGCTTCAACTTATAAGCATTTTCATTGATCCGTTTTATAATTTCTACTGGACCAATCTTTCGGGCTTTCAACTTGTTATAAGCACCCACTGGAAAACGATCCTTTGTTAACACAGCATACACCCAATCACCCTCATTGAACTCCACACTTCTTCTCTTTTTATCTGCAGCTCGTTTATACTTCTCATTCGTCTTCTCCAAACATTCCTGAACGATTCTATGACAATCTTTTAACTCATTAACGAAATCTGACGCCCGTTTAATCATTCCTTTCGGTTGAGGCACTACCGTTAAATCCAACGGCCCCTTTGGCAAGCTTGAATATATCACTTGAAATGGACTGTAACCAGTGCTTCGATTAACAGCATGATTATGTGCAAATTCCGCCTGACACAGCTTCATATCCCAACTTTTCAAATTATCCTGCACAAGACATCTCAACAGATTTCCCAATGATCTATTCACAACTTCAGTTTGCCCATCCGTCTGAGGATGATATGCACTACTAAAATTCAGCTTCGTCCCAACCATCTTCCACAGACTCAACCAAAAGTGACTCAGAAATCGAGTATCTCGGTCAGACACAATAGATTCAGGTAACCCATGTAAACGATAGATTTCTTTAAAGAATAACTGAGCAATACGGACTGCATCCGCGGTCTTTTTACAAGCTATGAAATGCACCATCTTGGAAAATCTATCCACCACCACATATATTGAATCATTCCCTCGCTGAGTTCTTGGCAACCCCAAAACAAAATCCATGCTGATATCAACCCATGGTTTAGTAGGCACGGGTAATGGCATATACAATCCCGCATTCGTCGCTGTCCCTTTGGAAACTTGACAAATATGACATCGCTTCACAAATCTTTCAACTTCTTTTCTCATAGAAGGCCAAAAATATGATTGTGAAATCAACTGCAATGTACGATCTCTGCCCACATGACCCTCTTCATGCAATTCTTTGTCAATCTTCAACCTCAAGCTACAATCCGGAATACACAATCGGTTTCCTCTGAACAAGAATCCATCTTTCATCACAAAATCATCAGAACTCCCTTCCTGCAACTGATCCAACACTTTCGCAAAATAAGAATCTGAAATAAGCAACTCTGGCAACAAATCAAATCCCACTACTTCCACTCTCATAGTTGTCAGCAAATGATTTCTACGGCTCAATGCATCGGCAACTCGGTTAGTAACTCCTGATTTGTGCTTCACAACGAAAGTAAACTGTTGTAAATAAGCCACCCCGAAGCATGCCTTGCTGAAATTTTATCTTGCCCCTGCAAATGTTTCAAAGCTACATGGTCAGTGTATAGCACAAATTCTTTATGAAATAGATAGGGTCTCCAATGCTTTATGGCTTGGACTATAGCATAGAATTCCAATTCATAAGTACTGTATCTCGTTTTAGCTCCCGTCAGTTTCTCACTAAAGTAGGCAATAGGATGACCCCTTTGACTCAACGTTCCCCCAATTCCAACATTGGTTGCATCAGTATGTAGCTCAAAGAGTAACTGAAAGTCTGGCAATACTAGAATTGGTGCTGACGTCAAAAGCTCTTTGATCCGCTCAAAAGCTAATCCTGCTTCTTCCGTCCACAAAAATTGTTTTCCCTTCATACAATTAGTAACTGGTGCCATCACGCTACTGAAGTGTGGAATGAATCTTCGGTAGAATGATGCTAAACCATGAAAACTCCTCACTTCCATTATTGTCTTAGGCTGTGGCCATTTCGAATAGCTTCAACTTTACTCTGATCAACTTGAATACCATCCTTCGACACAATATAGCCCAAGAATAGAATACTTGTAGTCATGAAGGTACACTTCTTCGTTGCAGCATAAAATTCCTCACGTCGTAAAACCAGCAATACTTCCCGCAAATGCTGTAGATGTTCTTCAGTGCTTCCACTGTAGATCAAGATGTCATCAAAATATACCACTACGAACTTCCCGATAAATGGTCGAAAAATCTGGTTCATGACTCTCATGAATGTACTCGGAGCATTTGACAAGCCAAACGGCATCACCAACCATTCGTACAGACCCTCCCGAGTTTTAAAAGCAGTCTTCCACTCATCACTCGGTCTAATACGAATCTGATGGTATCCACTTTTCAAGTCAATCTTTGAAAACATAGCAGCACCGCTCAACTGATCCAACATATCATCCAGTCTCGGCATAGGAAATCGATATCTCACCGTAATCTTATTCAATGCTCTACTATCTGTGCACATTCTCCACATTCCATCCTTCTTCGGTACCAACAAAGCTGGCACTGCACAAGGACTCAAACTCTCCTGAACACGCCCTTGTTCCAGTAATTCCTCCACCTGTCTTCTCAACTCCTCGTGTTCTTTTGGACTCATCCGATAGTGCGGTCTATGAGGCAATGCAGCACCTGGCACCAAGTCAATCTGATGCTGTATGTCTCTAAGCAGTGGTAACTCTTTCGACAACTCCTCTGGAAATACATCTTTGAATTCCTCCAAAATTGGCTTCACTTCCTCTAGAACTTCCGTAACTTCAATAATTTCATGCCCAATTAACATAAAAACTTCAGGGCTCTCATCTACCTCTTCCACGAATTCCTTCAGAGACAACAAAGTCTTCAATTCCTCAATCTCCTCCAGCTTGTCCTCATTCTACTGTCGCTTCTTCGGAACTAAAGTGATTTTCGTGCCATCGAACAAGAAACTGTAGCTATTTGTTCGACCATTATGCTGTACCTCCCGATCGTACTGCCACGGCCTTCCTAACAGCAAATGGCAAACATCCATGTCAACCACGTCACACCAAATCTCATCTTTGTATTTCTTCCTAATAGAAAATGGAACATGAGCTCGCCTCTCTACCTTCACTTCTCCTCCTTTCCTCAACCAAGCAAGTTTATAAGGACTAGGATGTTTCTCCGTTTTCAACTTCAATTTCTTCACAGCTTCCATTGAAATGATATTATCATAACTCCCAACGTCAATGACAAATTTACAGACCTTCCCCAAAATAGTGCACGTTGACTGAAAAATGTTACTCCTTAACCAACTCGACTCCTCATCTTGTTTCGGGGTTAAACAAGATCTCCGTAGCATCAGATTACATCCCTCGTCTCCCGACACCTCTTCTTCCTCCTCATCACGATGTGAATTGAGATCTTCTTCTACATCCTCATCTTCCACTTCAACAATCATAGTTCTCTTCTTCGGTTTCGGACATTCGTTGCTCTTGTGACCCACTTCCTGACAATTATAGCATTTGAAATTGGTGTTGACTTTCGGTTTAGCCAATTCATGAACAACCGGCTTACTCGATGCTTTAGGAACATTAGAACAACTACCCGCTCCTTTGTTCTGCCTCGTAAAACTTGGAAACACACCTCCCCCATGTCTACCTTGTTTCTCCCAAGCCAACGCTTTTTGATGTGCTTCTGCCACAGATCTAGGGTCGAACATGTTCACCATATCCTGGATCTGTGTTCTAAGTCCCCCAACAAACCTAGCGGTCAATTGTTCTTCTGTCTCCATAATGTCATTTTGAGCAATCAACTGGTAGAACTCATCAGCATAATCAACAACAGTCTTCGTCCCTTGTCTCAGGTTCTGTAATCTCTGATACATCAGTGATTGGTAATTGTAGGGTAAGAAAGTAGCCTTCATCAACTTCTTCATCTTCTCCCAAGCAACAATCTTCGACTTCCCCATCCGCTCTCTAGTAAGTTTGGTTTGTTGCCACCACGCCATAGCTCTTCCCCTCAACCTAGTAGCAACCAACTTCACTTTACGATTTTCCGGAACCTCCTTGAAGTCAAAATTTTCCTCAACATAAGCTAGCCAATCAAGAAATTCCACAGCCTGCATACCTCCCTTGAATTCTGGTATTTCAGTTTTCATCCCGGACTCCCATTTGTGATCATATTCCGAATGATTTCTTCCTTGACCTCGTCCTCGTCCATGAACACTACCACCATCAAACTCTTCTTCAAAATCTTATGCATATCGATGTCGATCCTGACCACCAACATCTCTACTACCACCATTTCTTCCATCAACATCCCTTCGATCTACATTCCTACGTCCACGATCATTCACATTTCTATCACGACTTCGATCATCAACATTTCTATCACAATCTCGATCCATACTTCTATGATCACTATCAAAACTTCTCTCTCGATTTAAATGTGGTGAAACTCTACTTCTCCCATGGTTAGATTCAGGTGAAACCCTTCTCTCTAATCGACCAATCCCTTCATTAAGCTTCTCATTAAAGTTTTTGTTAATTCTTTGCTCCATCTCATCGGCCTCTTCTCTTCCATACAAAGCATCAATGTTGCGATAACGGTTAGCTCTTCTCGGAGGCATGATCACTCTTCAACAAATTCCAACAAAAACTTCACTTCGATCTAAAAATCTTCAAATCAAAACTATCCACTTGTTGAAATCTTCAAAAATCACCAAACGAACAAATCTCTTCAAAATCTCGAGAACCCAATTCTCCAAATGATGCAAATCTCGCACAAACTCCAAAAATCTACGCAAACTCCTTGCGATCTAGCTCCGATACCAAATGACGCAGCGGAAATAACGGATGACGACGAATTGAAGAATTCGTGTCAAACTAATCGATGAAATGATTAGATGAAGCAATATGAATTGATGAATTAATGATACCAAACGCCCAAATCCGTTGATCACGAAGATACCGGACTTTAGCAATCTTCGACACGTTGATCGCGCACGATGCCGTGAGAGAAGATTGCAATTCTTCGATGTTGATCAAGCGCACTTGATTCCATGAATTGGCTTCAACAATCGTTGATTCGAGTGCACTCGAATGCCGAAGGTGGAGATAGGAGATAACACTCAACTACCAATTTTATTGGTGGCACAAAAGCACACAAAAGAAATTTTATTCAAATTCAACAACCTTTTACAATGACATCACGTCCCTATTTATAGGGTTTACAATACGACACAAATGACTTAAGAAAATTACAACACTTCACAATGACTTACAACAATTTACATAAACGACATAAGAAAAGTACATACAACAGCTTGAGCGACTTAACTGGTTCGCGACTTAGAAAACACACGCGACTTAACTGGTTCGCGACTTACAAAAAAAAACCCACGCGACATTTCTCTTCCGCTCTACTCTGTTACAATATTCAGCGACCTAAAGACAACTTCGCGACCTATAATTCATCAGCGACATAAAGGGAAATTCGCGACCTAGGTTGTAGCTGCTCGCGCTTCACTTCTTCAACGACCTTGGCGTTAGGTCGCTCGCGAATTGATGAGGCGGAGTAAGGTCGCTCGCGACTTAGAGAGGTAGAGTTAGGTCGCTCGCGACTTAGGGCAGAGGAGTTAGGTCGTTCGACTGAAGAGTTAGGTCGCTCGCGACTTAGGCCAGTGGAGTTAGGTCGCGGTGACGGAATCGTGGTGGAATTAGGTCGCTCGCGAATTGAAGAGGTGGATTTAGGTCGCTCGTCTTCGTCTTCACCATTGCCAATGCGGATTGAGGTATTTGCTGCATCATCGCAGCGGAAATAACGGATGACGACGAATTGAAGAATTCGTGTCAAACTAATCGATGAAACGATTAGATGAAGTAATATGAATCGATGAATTAATGACACCAAACGCCCAAATCCGTTGATCACGAAGATACCGGACTTTAGCAATCTTCGACACGTTGATCGCGCACGATGCCGTGAGAGAAGATCTGCAATTCTTCGACGTTGATCAAGCGCACTTGATTCCGTGAATTGGCTTCAACAATCGTTGATTCGAGCGCACTCGAATGCCGAAGGTGGAGATAGGAGATAACACTCAACTACCAATTTTAATGGTGGCACAAAAGCACACAAAAGAAATTTTATTCAAATTCAACAACCTTTTACAATGACATCACATCCCTATTTATAGGGTTTACAACATGACACAAATGACTTAAGAAAATTACAACACTTCACAATGACTTACAACAATTTACATAAACGACATAAGAAAAGTACATACAACAGCTTGAGCGACTTAACTGGTTCGTGACTTAGAAATCACAAGCGACTTAACTGGTTGGCGACTTACAAAAATAACCCACGCGACCTAAAAACCCACGCGACATTTCTCTTCCGCTCTGCTCTGTTACAATATTCAGCGACCTAAAGACAACTTCGCGACCTATAATTCATCAGCGACATAAAGGGAAATTCGCGACCTAGGTTGTAGCTGCTCGCGCTTCACTTCTTCAACGACCTTGGCGTTAGGTCGCTCGTGAATTGATGAGGCGGAGTAAGGTCGCTCGCGACTTAGAGAGGTAGAGTTAGGTCGCTCGCGACTTAGAGAGGTAGAGTTAGGTCGCTCGCGACTTAGGGCAGAGGAGTTAGGTCGTTCGACTGAAGAGTTAGGTCGCTCGCGACTTAGGCCGGTGGAGTTAGGTCGCGGTGACGGAATCGTGGTGGAATTAGGTCGCTCGCGAATTGAATAGGTGGATTTAGGTCGCTCGTCTTCGTCTTCGCCATCGCCAATGCGGATTGAGGTATTTGCTGCATCAATTACTTTTGTAGTAACACATTACTTGTCCACATTTTATTTTTCTTTTGCATGTGCATGTCTGTATGGGGTCGCATTATGTTAACAGCTAAAATAGGATTAGTTTTCAATTTAGCATTGTGTGTGTGTGTTAAATGTAATAGCTATATAAAATCATTTCAATGTGCATATGTATGTGTGTGTGTGTATATGAAGCTTTTCTACTTAGTGTCCCATGCTTGCACACCACAGTAGAGTATCCAGTTTCAATTTCGTAATAAACAACACCACAGTAGAGTATTCAATTTCATAATAAACGACAGAACTCAAATTTTCCAAATTTTTCTTTGGATCACTGTTTAGTTGACTTTGGATATGTTATATGTCTCCATGTTCAAAACGTGAGACATCGTGGATTTCAATTCGTACCGTTAGATAGTAATTTTTGCTTGGATGCCTTCCTATGATTACTACACAACATGGATATATTTTTGAATTCTGGTTCTTCTTTCATCAGGAATCCTTATTACCATTTTCAGGACATTAGCGTACTAGAACATTACTCTCTTTCAAAAATAGTACTCAGGCTTCAATTCCTCTAAATGCTTATTAAAACAATATTAAATACTGTTACTTAAAGAATAGCATAAAACAAAGCTATAAGGATTTCAAACCATAGTCGCAATTTTTACATTTACCTTTTGAATTATATAGATGACAGGGGATACACATTCAGTGGAGAACATCAAATAGAACAAACAATATATAATTCATCATCAACAAATAACTTTATAAGGACAATAAGCAATGATTTCCTCTCATAATATTCTGTTTCGCCGATGAGCAATGTGACAACTTATAAGTTACTGTTACTAGACTTCCATGCAATGTTTACTTGTTTAGGCAGATTCTTGAATCAATTTCTGTGGTCTAATTAGTTAGTAGCATTTTGTTTATTTCTTACTTCGTTTTTTCTTCGGATAACTGTTTTTTGACTATAAGGCAAGGCTTCAAGAAGGTATTAATCTAGTTTTGTTTTATATTCTAGTCTTGTATCTTTTAGCACAATGCATGTACTTCAAATATTATGTACATAGAGAAAAAAAGACGTCCTTGCTATAGCATTATGAATTATCCATGTTACAACATAACATTTATGAATCCAAGTATGGGGACAATGTAACAGGGAATCATATTCCTATTGTATGTACATATGCATAAGTACATGGTATTTATATGGTTTCTGTTTAATATTGTTACTTTGTCTTACACTGTTGATTACTTTTAATAAGTAAACAAAAAAAATTAGCATAATTAAACATGTAGGCTACATATATAAGTATTGAATTAAACAAGGAAGGCTAAGCCAGCCTATACTTGCATATAATCAGATAATCAACTAACTTCACATCATATAAGCATATACTAAAAATCACCTAATCGTATTTATTGCTATATATGCAGGAAGGTGTCGATAGTGCTATAGAAGAGAGTAACAATGTCAGAAGCCGCAGAAGCGTCAATCCATTCAATAACGCAATTATCATCTACACAACCGAAGAAAGTTGAGGCAAACGCATTTGGTGCTCCAATTTCAGATAATGCTGGAAGAATGGGCATTCGAGTTGGTAAATTGGTACGAATGCATGTGCCGATCTTATAATGACCCATAATTTAATCACTTTGAACTTGAATAGTTAATATGTTTTTAAATGATTAAATAATGGATTTTATATCTAGAATACAAATTTGGATAAAACGTCTCGAATGGATTTTTTTTAATTGATGTAAAATGTTAGTTTAAAGATGGTTCGAGCTGTAAGGCGATTAGGGGTACCAATTTATTTAAGAATAAGTTTGCCTAATAAAAAAGAGTAGTATAATTACTTGCCTAATAAAACAAGGGAGAATATTAACCTTGCCTAATAAAACAGAATAGTATAATTATTGCCTAATAAAACAGAACAATATAATTACTTGCCTATTGAAACAAAATAGCATAATGATTATTATATTCCGTGTGAATGGTTGCCATTGGACCAAAATTTGGTCGAATCAGGTTCTGCCATGCGGATGGTTGCCATTGGACCAAAATCTGGTCGAATCATGTTATGCCATAGTTTATAAGCAGGATTCCTATTGGACCAAAATGTGGTCGAATCAAATTAAGCCATCAAGATGTTTTCTATTGGACCAAAATGTGGTCGAATCAAATTAGGCCAAAAGGGTGGTTTCTATTGGACCAAAATCTGGTCGAATTTGGTAAGGTTATAGGAAATGACTAAAGTACCCTTCTCTTCACCTATAAATAGCCACGTCCATATCTCATTTTAATTCATTTACAAACTAAATAAAAGAACTAAAATTCATTATAAAAGGTAAAGTATTCCAAGTCTCCATCAAAGCAAATAGGATGTGAGTATATTCCTTGTTTCCATAGTTTAGTGGGTATAACTTATTCTGTGAGTATATTCCTTGTTTTCATAGTTAGTGGGCATAACTTATTTTGTGAGTATAATTTAATTATTTTACAGTGAGTGTAATCTTAATCTCTTTCCTTTGACTCATTCACATTTTAATAAATGTTGTGTTAACTATTGATTGTAAATTGTTAATAATAATGGGTCTGTTATTATTCTTGTTTGGTTGTTTGATTTGTGCTCGGCCGGATTATGAGCAATAACCTTGACGTTTAGTTAAAGGGAACTTACACCACCTTTTAACTTAGGATTGACATTTAGTGAGTTTTTGGTTAAAAGGAAGTAACACCACTTTTAGCTATGTCATTTGATTAAAAGGGAGCTTCACACCTCTTGGTCGAATTCTCCTTTAAAGATGATGGGTTTAAGTTATGATTTGAATGCAAGTTTTAAATCTTGGTATAAAGTATTTTGACGGAGCTTTGAAATTTATATAATGATTTAAATAGGTTATTTATGGAAAGTAAGTAGTCCTATGCTTACTTGGCACTAAAAGCTGATGAGTAGATTGATCCTCTATCTGTGAGATCTGGCACCAAGCGTCTAGGCAAGGCTAAGAGCAACCAGTACCCTGACTTACCTGGCTTTGTTTCTAGACAAGGGGTAGAGGAAGTCGAGAATATCGAAAACGTGACAAGTGTAGGAGATTTGATTTCCATAAATGATCTTTATAATTATAATGGAAAACATTCGCATTTTTTATAGACAATTGTTTTTGACCCATCTAAGTATGCTTTTGAAATATGAAATCCTCCAAAATGGTTTGTGAATATACTTATATCGATGAGATAAGTATATGGATATTTTCCAAGCATTGAAAAAGTATAAGGTTTAATTTCCATATACGATCGTTTTGTTATCCTTGATAGTTGATATCTTGACTATCAATTTCGATACCCTTCTTCCTTTTGTTTTTGTTTTGTCAATCTAAGACGATTTGTTTCTCATTTAGAGCATTGATATCCTTTATTAGAAATAACTAAATAAAGAGTGAGTGGGGGCCAAGTTATGTGGGGTTGCTCCCATTAGGGTATTTATACATCTACTCCAGATTGGTTTTGGTTGTATGCGCACAGAGATGTGAAATGCTCGAATACTCGGTAAGGTTGGCGGGGTCCAGCTTGGAGGTTTCCGAAAGCCATCATAGTTCTCAAGTATATTTTCTAGAGGTATACTTTTGATAAGAGGGACGCACCCTCCTAGTCATTGTTGGAAAAATTCCTTTTCCTTATTTTTGATTCAAATCTTTGGATTGATTCTTTCTTAATTGCATCGGGAAGCGTCTTACGCTCTTCACGATGTTTAATTTTAATTATTTATGTCCATTCTTTTATGCTTGGATGTTGTCCTTGTGAGGGAAAAACCCGTTTTCGTTTTTGCGACGTGATCTCCCTAGTTATTTTATGTGTTCTATTTTTTTATTTGGAGTTTACTCATAGCGGACTTATTGTCTGACCCGAATTGTTTGTTTTCCCTAAACTCTCGAGTACTCATTTATATTTGAGTAGTCCGAAAATGATAGGTTTCTTTGGGCTCTTTTGAAGATGATGGACGAGCAGGAGGCTCCTTATCTATCTAGCTATTTATTTTCGCTGTTATGAGATGTTGGCCCTATGTATGTATATTTAAAGGCAGGTTGTTATAACTACCTAGACTGATAGTAGTACTTTTGCTGTAACTTTGATAACTCCATGTTGGGAGTAACCTTATGTACCGTCTTATTTTATGTTATACATTTAACTGTTCCGTTGTGAGATTATTGTTCTGTTCTTATATTTTACTCCATGACAACTCGTCTTTCAAATACTTGTGCAACGACACATGAATACCATGGATGTATTAAGTGTCGTTCTCAGAGGTAAGAAAGGTGGGTCATCACAGTTGGTATAAGAACTTTGGTTGAGCGAACACCTTAGTCTGATTGGGGTACAACTCATTAGAGATAGGGTAAGTGATGCCCTAGAATGAGTTAGTCTTAAGAGAGCGTATTTGTAATTTTTGTAATAATAATATTTATCCTCTAAAGTCCCATTTTGGACTTGGATTAATAGACACACCGCTCAAGAAAAATGAAATGTTTATGATGGAATGTGACTAGAGTTCCATCATGAAATGACCAATCATCTTATGGGTATGTTCACCAACATTATTAGCATGGCTTTGAGGTTTAAGGCTCTTGATATTAAGGAAGTAGTCCAAAAGGGTGTAGTACCAGCAGTAAGTTCCAAGCCTTTATCAGTTATACCAGTTGAAGGAAAGCCAAACTTCAAGCGCAAGTTTAAGGGAAAGAAGCAGGGTGCAAGGAAGAAACCCGAAGATGGCGCTCCGGCACAAAAGAAGCAGACCAACTTGGCCAACATTCTTTGTTTCAAGTGCAATAAGATGGGCCACTTTGCAAATCATTTCCCAATTGCCACATGTTTTAATTGCGGCCAGCCAGGACATATGAAGAATGAGTGCCCTTTTCCTAAAAAGGGATCTCAAGGACATACTTTTACCATCGAAGAGATACCATCCACTTCTTCAAGTCAAAAAGGGAAGCAAGTGTTGCAAGGTACATTATCCATCCATGATATTCTTATAAGGGTGCTATTTGATATAGGAGCTTCCCATAGTTTTATTTCTTATGATCTAATGGACAAACTAAACCTTAAATATGTTATCATAAGTAATCCTCCTTGTGTGTCAAAACCAATTGGAGGTCCGACAAATCTTGACACCGTGTGTCTAAATGTACCTATTTCTTATCAAAATCATCTCTTTCCTTTTGACTTGTTTGTTCTTGGGTTTATAGGTTTTGGAGTATTGCTGGGAATGGATTGGTTATCTAAGTTTAAAGCTATCTTGGATTGTGGTAGAAGGCTCGTTAGAGTTAGTGATGCAATAGATGTTGGTGTTGATATTAGTTGTGAAGAGCCTAAGAAGTTAATGAGCAGTTTTCTCTATTCACTCGAAGTGGCTAAAGCGGAGATAGGAGATGTGCCGGTTGTTCGAGATTTCATAGATATTTTTGACGAGGTGCAAGGTTTACCTCCTCACCGTGAAGTCGAGTTCCGTATTGATTTGGTTCCGGGAACTAGACCTATTTTACACCCTTACGAAGGATGGCTCCAAAAGAGAAGAGGGAGTTAGAAAGGCAGACTTATGATTTGTTGTAGAAGGGCTTGATCTGATGTAGTACCTCGAGTTGGGGATCGCCAGTCGTCTTTGTTACAAAGGCGGATGGTTCTCTAAGGTTATGCGTAGACTATCGGGAGTTGAACAAAGTACTATCAAGAATAAATATCCTTTGCCAAGGATCGATGATATGTTTGACCAACTCCATGGTGCTTGGATATTTTCTCAATTAGATATTGCCACCGGTTTCCACCAATTAAGAGTGGCGGAGGAGGGTGTTCCCTAAAAAGCTTTTCGAACTCCTGAAAATTTCTACGAGTGGTTAGTTATGCCGTTTGGATTGACTAACGCACCCGCTTATTTTGTGGACTTAATGAATCGAGTATTTCGAGATATTCTTAATAAATTTGTTCTCGTCTTTATTGATGACATTCTTATCTATTCCAAGACATAGGAGGAACACAAATATCATCTCTGTGTCATACTCGATACCTTAAGAAGCCATGTGTTGAAGGCTAAGTTTTCCATGTGTCATTTCTAGTAATCCGAAGTTAGGTTTCTAGGGCATGTTATTTCGGGGGAAGGCATATCGGTGGACCCAGCTAAAGTTGCGGTGGTTCAAGACTGGAAGAAGCCCGAAAGTGCAACGGAAGTTAGAAGTTTCTCGGGATTGGCTGGTTTTTACCATAGGTTTATCAAGGACTTCTCAAAGATTGCTTCTCATCTGACGAAGTAAACAAAGAAAGATGTTAAGTTCATTTGGACTTCTAAGTGTGATCAAGCATTCAATGAATTGAAAGAGAAGTTGACTAGCGCTCCTGTATTAACCATTCCAAATGGGAGGGAAGGTTTAACCGTGTATACAGATGCTTGTGGAACCGGATTGGGAGCAGTTCTGATGCAGCATGGGAAAGTTATTGCCTATGTGAGTCGACAGCTAAAGCCGCATGAGAAAAATTATGCTACACACGATTTGGAGCTTTTAGCTGTTGTCTTTGCACTAAAGATGTGGAGGCATTATCTTTTGGGTGAAAGGTTTGAGTTATACACGGACCACAAATCCTTAAAATACTTTTTTACCCAGTAAGATATGAATTTGAGGCAGCAGAGATGGCTGGAGTTTCTCGCCTCTTATGATCCAGAGGTTCTTTATACCCCTAGAAAAGCAAATGTCGTTGTTGATGCATTGAGTAGGAATGTAGCAATGGTTGCAAATCTAGAAGTTAAGCCAGTATTATTAGAGAGAATTGCATCCAGTCAAGAGGCAGATCCTATTTTAGCTCGACTTAAGAAGGATGTTGAAGAAGGTGTTGTTTCTAGCTTTGAGATTGATCTTCGGGGCATATTGAAAATGAATGGGCGTATTTGTGTTCCAGACTTTGATGGACTTAGGCAAGAAGTGTTAGCCGAATGCCACCATTTAAAATTATCTTTTCATCCAGGAGTGACCAAGATGTTCAAAGATATGAAGAGGGTATTCTGGTGGAAGGGGATGAAGCGAGATATTTCAATCTTTGTGAGTCATTGTGCAAACTGCCAGCAGATTAAGAGTGACCAGCAGAAGTCAGCTGGATTACTTCAGCCACTTAAGATCCCAAAGTGGAAGTGGGAGCAGATCTCTATGGACTTTATTGATGGGCTTCCTAGGTCAAGAAGAGGTAACGATGGCATTTGGGTTATAGTCGATCGACTAACCAAGAGTTCCCATTTCATTCCTGTTAAGCTGACTAGAACTGCTACGAGTCTGGCGAGTTTGTATGTGAAGGAGATTGTGAGACTCCATGGAATTCCTCGTAGTATTGTAAGTGACTGAGACCCGATATTCACTAGTAGGTTCAAGGAGGACTGCAGACTGCTTTAGGGACTGAGCTAAGTCTAAGTACAGCATACCATCCCCAAACAGATGGGCAGACGGAGAGAGTGAACCGGATCTTGGAAGATTTATTGCGAGCATGCATTCTAGACTTAGGGGGTTCTTGGGAAGATCATTTACCCTTAGTCAAATTCACTTATAACAACAGCTATCAAGCAAGCATTGGTATGGCCCTTTTCAAAGCTCTTTATGGTCATCCATGTCGTTCTCCTTCGTGTTGGGTTGAATTTGGAGATAGACTTGTTCTTGGACACGGCATAATCTTAGAAGCCAATGAGAAGGTAGCCGATATTAGAAGAAAGATGAAGGAAGCGCAAGATCGGCAAAAGCGTTGTGCAGATCAAAGGCATAGGGATCTAGAGTTCTTAGTCAGGGACTTGGTATTTGTAAAAGTCTCTCCTCTGAGAAGTGTCGTGAGGTTTGGGAAGGCAGGGAAGTTAGCCCCTCGATATATTGGCCCTTTTCCCATACTGGACCGGATTGGTAAACTTGCATATAAAGTGGAGTTACCAGATCGACTATCAGATGTGCACAACGTATTTCACGTATCTCATTTACGTAAGTATGTACACGACCCTTCGATGATAGTAGAACCGGGACAACAAGTTGGTTTGGATGTTCAGCCTAACTTAACCATTCTTAGGCGACCTATTCGTATTGTCGCTCGAGTTATAAAGCGATTAGGGAAGAAGGTTGTGAATCTTGTTAAGGTTCAGTGGAGTGGAGATGTTTGAGATTGTACTTGGGAAACTGAGGACTATATTATGGATTCTTATCCCGAGTTGATGTAGTTGTTGTTTTTATTTTGTTGTTTCTTTTTAGTGTACTGACGTTGAGGTCACTTTTTTATATCTTTATATGGTATATATGATATCATTTGGGTTTCTTTGATATCTAGAGTTTGTCTGATTAATTTCGAGGACAAAATTTCCTTTAAGGAGAGGTGGATGTAACGACCCATAATTTAATCACTTTGAACTTGAATAGTTAATATGTTTTTAAATGATTAAATAATGGATTTTATATCTGAAATACAAATTTGGATAAAACGTCTCGAATGGATTTTTTCAACTGATGTAAAATGTTAGTTTAAAGATGGTTCGAGTTGTAAGGCGGTTAGGGGTACCAATTTATTTAGGAATAAGTTTGCCTAATAAAACAGAATAGTATAATTACTTGCCTAATAAAACAAGAGAGAATTATTAATCTTGCATAATAAAACAGAATAGTATAATTACTTGCCTAATAAAACAGAACAGTATAATTACTTGCCTAATGAAACAAAATAGCATAATGATTATTATATTCCATGCGGATGGTTGCCATTGGACCAAAATCTGGTCGAATCAGGTTCTGCCATGCGGATGGTTGCCATTGGACCAAAATCTGGTCGAATCAGGTTCTGCCATGCGGATGGTTGCCATTGGACCAAAATCTGGTCGAATCATGTTATGCCACAGTTGATAAGAATGATTCCTATTGGACCAAAATGTGGTCGAATCAAATTAAGCCATCAAGATGTTTTCTATTGGACCAAAATGTGGTCGAATCAAATTAAGCCACCAAGATGTTTTCTATTGGACCAAAATGTGGTCGAATCAAATTAGGCCACAAGGCTGGTTTCTATTGGACCAAAATTTGGTCGAATCTGGTAAGGCTATAGGAAATGACTAAATTACCCTTCTCTTCACCTATAAATAGCCAAGTCCGTATCTCATTTTAGTTTCTTCACAAACTAAAGAAAAGAACTAAAATTCATTATAAAAGGTGAAGTATTCCAAGTCTCCATCAAAGCAAATAGGATGTGAGTATATTCCTTGTTTTCATAGTTTAGTGGGTATAACTTATTCTGTGAGTATATTCCTTGTTTTCATAGTTTAGTGGGTCTAACTTATTCTGTGAGTATATTCCTTGTTTTCGTAGTTTAGTGGGCATAACTTATTCTGTGAGTATAATTTAATTATTTTACAGTGAGTGTGATCTTAATCTCTTTCCTTTGACTCATTCACATTTTAATAAATGTTGTGTTAACTATTGATTGTAAATTGTTAATAATAATGGGTCTGTTATTATTCTTGTTTGGTTGTTTGATTTGTGCTCGGCCAGTTTATAAGCAATAACCTTGACGTTTAGTTAAAAGGGAACTTACACCACCTTTTAACTTAGGATTGACATTTAGTGACTTTTTGGTTAAAAGGAAATAACACCCCTTTTAGCTATCTCATTTGATTAAGAGGGAGCTTTACCCCGCTTGGTCGTATTCTCCTTTAAAGATGATGGGTTGAAGTTATGATTTGAATGCAAGTTTTAAATCTTGGTTTAAAGTATTTTAAAGGATCTTTGAAATTTATATAATGATTTTAATAGGTTATTTATGGAAAGTAAGTAGTCCTATACTTGGCACTAAAAGCCGATGAGTAGATTGATCCTCTATTTGTGAGATCTGGAACCGAAGCGGCTAGGTAAGGCTAGGAGCAACCAGTGCCCTGACTTACCTGGCTTTGCTTCTGGACGAGGAGTAGAGTAAGTCGAGAATATCAGAAACGTGACAAGTGTAGGAGATTTGATTTCCATAAATGATCTTTATAATTATAATGGAAAACATTCGCATTTCTTATAGACAATTGTTTTTGACCCATCTAAGTATGCTTTTGAAATATGAAATCCTCCCAAATGTTTTGTGAATATACTTATACTAATGAGATAAGTATATGAATATTTTCCAAGCATTGAAAAAGTATAAGATTTAATTTCCATATACGATTGTTTTGTTATCCCCGATAGTTGATATCTTGACTATCAATTTCGATACCCTTCTTCCTTTTGTTTTTGTTTCGTCAACCTAAGACAATTTGTTGCTCATTTAGAGCATTGATATCCTTTATCAGAAATGACTAAATAAAGAGTTAGTGGAGGCCAAGCTATGTGGGGTTGCTCCAATTAGGATATTTTTACATCTACTCTAGATTGGTTTCGGTTGTATGAGCACGGAGATGTGAAATACTCGAATACTCGGTAAGGTTGGTGGGGTCCAGCTTGGAGGTTTCCGAGAGCCATCGTAGTTCTCAAGTATATTTTCTAGAGGTATACTTTCGATAAGAGGGGTGCACCCTCCTAGTCATTATTGGAAAAATTCCTTTTCCTTATTTTTGATTCAAATCTTTGGATTGATTCTTTCTTAATTGCATCGCGAAGCATCTTGTGCTCCTCGCGATGTTTAATTATTTGTGTCCATTCTTTTATACTTGAATGTTGTCCTTGTGAGGGAAAAACCCGTTCTGTGTTTTTGCGACGTGGTCTCCCTAGTTATTTTGTGTGTTCTATTTTTTTATTTGGAGTTTACTCATACCGGACTTATTATCTGACCCGAATTGTTTGTTTTCCCTAAACTCTCGGGTACTCATTTATATTTGAGTAGTTCGAAAATGACAGGTTTCTTTGGGCTCTTTTGAATATGGTGGATGAGCAGGAGGCTCCTTATCTATCTAGCTATTTATTTCCACTGTTATGAGATGTTGGCCCTATGTATGTATATTTAAAGGCAGGTTGTTATAAATACCTAGAATGATAGTAGTACTTTTGCTGTAACTCTGTAACTCCATGTTGGGAGTAACCTTATGTACTGTCTTATTTTATGTTATACATTTAACCGTTCTGTTGTGAGATTATTGTTCTGTTCTTAAATTTTACTCCATGACAACTCGTCTTTCAAATACTTGGGAAACGACACATGAATACCATGGATGTATTAAGTGTCGTTCTCAAGGGTCAGAAAGGTGGGTCGTCACAGATCTCATATGAAAGTTGGGATAAAGTACCCAAAAAATATAAGGAGATAGATGTAAGTTAAAATATATCAATTTCAGTTTTCACTGTCAGTATATTTTGCCACATTGCTTTTTTAAGTAAGCAACTCTTAATTTTCACAAACTTTTTTGAACTAGAGTCAAATGTAAATGAGTTTTATTTTAGAAAAATGTGCGAGTCATTTAGGAGATACAAGAGCGAATTGAGGATAAGCTACAATGAAAAATTTGATAATGATGAAGAGAGGAGGAAAAATTATCCTCCAAAAATCACTCTAGAAGATTGGGATGGTTTCTTGAAAAACGAAGACAACCCGGTGCATGCGAAAGAAGAGATCTAGGCAAAAAACAGATCATTATACAACTATGGCCATCATACTGATCGTACAAGTCACACTGTAGTAGAACATAAAATGGCACGTTTGTTTCGTCTTTTTTTATTAAATAAACAATATAAAGGTACAAACCAAATAGCCTAACCCAACATAATATTTGTCATGGTTATATATTTTATACATTATTTGTTATACTACTAGGCTTTCAATAAAACTTGATAACTTTCAAAATTTTAGGCCTTCTAGATTCGTTGCTAAATAAATCTTGCTTACAGCACCAACATTATTTAATTCCAAAATGAGAGCAATGCCAAATGTAACTCTTCAAATCTACTAGTTCAGTTACCCAAGTTTTATGTCTTGCGCGTGTTTATCTTTCATATTTATTATTTTAATCACATCATTTATTTTGATCCTAACATAACACTACATGATACTATATTTTGGATCTATATATGGTATTTTAATCCAGAAGAACATAGGTTAGATAGCATATCATCAAGGATAAAATGAAACTATACAAGCAAATAATAAAACTGCTAAATATGATTTAATGGTTGCCGCATGTGTGAATAATCAAAGATGGCTGCCATAACCATGTAAGTAACACTAAATTAGGCAGAGATATCGTTTTTATCTACGTTAATCCATTGAGATCAACGAAATTTATACTGCATACACAATTTGTTTGATATAATGAGATGAATGGACATTCTTATATTCTCTTTGTTATATAATTCAACACTATAACCTACAGTAATCTAGCAACATTGTGAAGTGTACATGCAAAGTAAACTTCATTATTTCAGACAGCAATCCTTACCAGAAGCTTAGATAACTCTAATCATGAATGAAGGCTTCTGAGAGAGATAACATTCAAATAGTAATATTTAATTCACTTCATTTTTTTGAACAAGAGTTCCCTTCATTCTTGTTCACATATTCCATTTTACCCCTATTTAATTCTTTTATATATTTTTCTTCTTTATAATCATACGGTAAGCTTATCTATGAAGTCATCCCTTACTCTAAGTATTGTTTGCACTTTATGGTGTAATTGATTACATATTTTTTGCCTCTATAATAAAGGTTGTGTATATTTGCATCGATGGGAACATGAAAATATACCGACGCCTAAAGTCAATAAAATAATTCTTATCTAAAACCAAAAATGGTAATCCATATCTATTTTTCTTTTGGTTTTGTACTTTAAAAGGATAACATGAGGAGTTCATGCAAAAGGTCTCTTATCTTTTCACAATTTGATTATTTATTGCCATATCGTATGCTAGCTGATTACAGAAGAACAGTATTTAATATGCAAGTTCAGAACTATATTTAAGAAACATATATTACTTCGCTTGGATTTGAAATCTTGTATATGACAATGATTGTTGTATTTGATACGTTGTTTGAATATTGTGTAAAAAAGAACCTAAATTAACTACTATTCTTGTATGATCATCCCATTAGGAGCTGAATTTTATTTTAATGCAACTACTGATAAGTATTTGATACCGACGATTCTCTTGATTTTGGAATTATGTGTATGGCTATCATTGTCTAAGGCAGCATGTAGTTATCAACTTAACAAGATGTCAGCTTAAGAAATAACATTGTTTACCCGTGACAAGCACCTTATATTAACTGGTAGATATGATATATAGCAATTACTATAGATCATGTACGAATACATAGGATCTCGTGTCATACGCAACTCATAACTGTTTTCTGAAGGAAAAGGCTATCATATTACATTAAATTTTGTGCATAAACTGATTGATCTTTGACAGCTAATGATTTAAGGGTGTGTGATTGAGAAAGTAACAATGAAATGGACTATTACTGTTTTTGAACTGAGAATGTAAGATGAAGGTTTCACTGATGGTTATTTCCTTTTTGGTTTCAGGCCAGTGCAAATCCAGAAAAAGAAATCACATGTCGTCAAGTATGGGAGAAAATTCACACGAAAAAGGATGGTACCATATTAGATTCGACTTCTTCTTACTTCGTAAGTTAAACAATCTATTGTTTTAGATGATAAATTAATAATGATTTATTATGACATATATGTTTACATGTTTTAACCATCTACTATTTTAGATCGGTAACCTATCGATTAATAATAATATCTCAAGTATTATCATATTTTAGGGTAAAATTGCAAAAGCGAAGGAAAAAATCAATGAAAACGATGAAGAAGATTTGCCATTGGATGAAGACATCTTATCACAAGTGTTTTGGCAAGTATACAAGGGGCCGGACTCACAGTATTGGAACCAAGATATCAAGAACACAAGTTAAGGCTTCTAATATTGCACGTAAACAAATCAAAAAGACCAAACTAGACTCAGAAGACTTGAAAGTTAGGATGGACAATATGGAGGGTACACTGAAGTCGTTGGTCGACTTGTTCAAGGGATACATGGATAATGGAAAACATATACCAGACATTCCTTTCAATGAAGGAGAAAGTGGGACACATCAGGAAAGTGTTGGAATATTGCCGAACAATGAAGTTAATAATCCATTGAGTTCGTCTGGTTCGACAAATCAAAAATATGAAATCCTGAACTTTGATCTAGAGGTCATTGCAACAGGTTCTGTATGCAGAGATGCGACATCATCCATTATACATAGGAAAACTGTACCTCCAACACATGAGAAGTTGGTTGTGGAAAACATACTACTACCAAATGAGAACATAGCCAAACAAAATCATCATCTTGCTACGACCTTTGGTGAAGTTGGAATCGGTGGTTTTGTGTGTCATCCAAAGATTTCAATTCGATATCTTTAGATGCGAGAGCAAGTAATAGTCTAATTTTAATCTATTTAAACTTCGATTACTACTTCGATGGACATTTTGATTAATTATATTTACAGTATCCAACTAGTCATAGCTTTGCTCTACATTGGTATGTGCATTATTAATATTTCAATACCTCTATTACTTTTTATTAAAAACTAGTGCGAACCCGTGCTTCGCACACGGACTGGTGAAAGTAGTTGTATATTAATATGAAGTCGGTAAAAGGTGAAAAGCAGTTTAAGGAATTGATTCATCAAACGTTAAGCAACAGCAAACTTTGAGGAGCAATGTAGAGTTGCAGGGAATTACCATGCCAAAATAGTAAAATACATTAATGTTACTATTTGCCTTTTGTTGGCACACAACTAATTATTTATTTTGCTAATAAGCTGCATATCACAATGGGTAAGAGAGTAATTGTTTAGAAACTTATAAATTATGACAGTGGAATATAATGGCCATGAAAAAGTATAACCTCTTTTATGAACAAAGGTCGAGGTGAAGATGGAATTGACAGTTCGAAAGCAGTAGGTCATTAAAATATGGTATAAGGTAGTTGTAAGTAAAAAAAATTCAGAAATGAAAATGACATAGTTTTATACTTTTAGAAATTTTTTGTACATACCATCACACCGACTTGCATGCAAATTCAATCAGTTAGAACCCAAAATAAAACATGCAGATGTTAAATGTGCGAAAGTTGAGCAAGCATAACAACGTCAGTAATAAACTAAAGTATCATTAGACACTCCAACCTTCTTGCAGCCACGTGGGTTTAGGGACAGCTAAAGCACTGTAGTTTGAAGTAAGGGGTAGTGAAAACCCAACAAACTATACCAGAGATATAATTCGGTCCTTTGGATGTCAAATGCAGAGGAACCAAAAAGGGATTAAACATAGAAGCAGTCCGGAACATAAAAACACACTTAGTAAAATAGCCAGATTTGGAAAATACAAAGTTATTAACATTTTTGAAGTTCAGCATAGAAGAATAAAACGACATGTGTTTCTACTGTGGAATCATGTAAAAAGTAAAGGAACGGATAGTAGGCCACTTCATAAAAAAGGTTTAGAAAAATGATAACAGTAGTAAAATATTAAAATTGAGGCAAATAGAATTCTAATATGTAGAATTATGAAAGGAAAGTTGCCCAACCAAGCACGCCGCCGTTAGACCTAAAAGACAGGATGTGAATGCTAAGTATGCTGATAACAAATCCAAACCTAAACATTGCCAACATTGAATTGTTGTGGTGCTAAACTAAATTGACCAACGTTGTAGATGTTCAAAAAAAGATGAATTAATGAAAGTAGCATACGACAAATAACCACTGCGTAAACATCCATATACAGACAAAAAACAAAATAATTATATGCAACGAACTGAAGCTATTACTATTATATGTCATATGCACATTAAATGCTGTAATGCCTTTCTAAATAATTGTCTAAGATATTTGCAAATGATGCACAAATTTTGTTTTGTGCGGAATCGTGCCAAACTTGTTTATTCTATGCAGGTGAAGATATGCATTACTTCCTTGAATCAAGTTATTTTTTTGCTAAGTAGCATCGAGATGATATTATAGATGGAACTATTATTTGCATGTAATCATATGTAGCTAGGTTTCTAATGTAAAATTGTATAAGGTTAATATTGAAGTCTCCATTATTACTTGTCCTTATCAAATAAAGCAACCTACTAACCAACTCGTTAAAGACATACTTCTGAAGTTATATCGATATGTATTGTATTCGTTAGATGTCATTGCTTTAACATTGCATCAACCCAAGAAGGAAACAATAGTTAGATGTTTATAATTAAATAGCGTAGCAAAGTGAAGTGTATAAAAAAGATTTTGGTAATGATGATTATATTTACTATCATTGTGTATGTATATGAGATAAATAACATGGGAGATACATTGTTGGAACGATACATTTTCTTTCATTTGCAATACTTGAGTAAATTTTCTAATAAATCGTTTGGCGGATTAAATATTACAATGAATTAAGTAAATTAAAACGTTATAAAATATTAGCATAGACATTTATGTACAAATTTATGATAGTTGTACGAAGAAACAAATTCAAAAATGATTGCTAAAATTACTGAAACTATCAACTGCATTTACACTCATGTACAGCTTGGTTTGTGGTGCATACTTAAAGTTCCATAACAGCATAACAGATATATCAAATATCATGTAAACAAAAACCAAACCCTTTCCATTTCAAATGAAGGGTACGAATAAAACATACATAACCCAGGTTCAAGTTTAAATATTAGATAACCTACTGCTTTATAGTATCTTCACTGAAATAGGACATTGGTTCTGAAGAACTAAAATCGTTTTCATTTAAGATCTTACCTTCTACATGCTTTGCCATATTAGTTTAGGAACAAAGAAGATGATATTAATAGATTTGGTAAAAGAGCAATTGGTAGTTTGCATTAAATCGATGCAGGATAAATGATCATTTATAGAAACCATGCAAATTTTGGGATTATCGGTAATCTGACTTCTAAAGAACTTATATTTTCATTCATATTATATGCGAATACTGCAGGTTCAAGTTGTATAGAACTTATATTTGAAATGCTAAATTAATAGCAAGTAGAGGAATTACAACTGTACTTTTTTAGAAGCTAATAAGATACCTGCTTAAATGGCAGCCTCTTTACACATTCCAGTAATAGAAATGGTGCATAAATTTTATATCATGGTTATTGTGCCACCAATAGTTAACATAATTAGCATTATCATTTTAGCCTAGTTAAGCGGATTTGGAAGAAGAATATGCAATTGTGATGATAGAGTAAAAAGAATTAACAATTTTGCATAATAACCAAACCAGATTAGACCCAGAGAAATGATTTTCAAGCATTGTTAGAATATTCACAAATGGGAAAAAATATCCTAGTTCAGATTGAAAATTATAAGACTAAAACCGAGCTTAATGTCAATGCTTGTGTGTGGCTGTATAAGACCCAATAAATGGTTTTATCAACCAAAAAATGGATTTTTTTTCCTCAACATTACATAAGGTATGAAACCGAACAAAAAAAAAACAAGGTAGTCAAAGTTGAAAACAAATTTCTTAGAAGGTTATAAATAAATGCACGTCAAAAAGTAAAGGTGAAACTGGTGGATTGTGGAAGCCATTGTAAACTGTTCGCCTTCACCTTCTAATGTTGCACATATTTTCCTATCTAATTTAATGCTTAGGAATAAAAGGAGTCACTAATATATTATAGTTTGTCAGCAGTAAGTGAAATTATCACGGTCGGAGGCCAGAATTTGAAACAAAAAATACGTTTAAGAACCAAACAACCAGTAAATAGTAAGGAGCAGTCAATATTATCTTTAATAATAGTTGTAATAGCTTTAATGTCACACTTTTTTGGTATCAACGTGAACTGCCAAAAATGCCCTTCTATATATTATCAAATCTTAATCATTTGAAAATAGGATCTAATATAGACTTCTTTTACAAATTCAAATGCCCCAAAAAGTAGGATCTAGTAATTAAATATGCTTTATAAATTCAAAACGTTTATAAAAATAGGATCTAAAATTAAGCTTGCTTTACAAATTCAAAGTACTTCCTTATAAATATAGAAATCTCAATATCACTTGAAAATAAAAAAAATCATTTTTTGACTGATTTAAACATATACAATTTATAAGGAAAATAATTCACGCGCGAACCGCGTGCCGTAACACTCGTATGGAAGAGTGTAAATTAGAAAACATGTTTAGTTACTTTTTTTGCTTTAATTTTCAGCACATTCACTTCTATCCGCTTTTGTTGATAGTTTAGTAAGAAATGTATACATGGAATGGGTTGCTACTCAAACAAAATCACAAATCTAAAGAGTAGAGGAATTAAAACTAATGAGGGCCTATTTTTGGAAAAACCAACACTTCAGCATGTTTTTGGGAAAAAATTCAGAAAAAATTAAAAAAACAAAATTAACTAACTTAATTTACTTTTGTATAGTGAATAAATACCATAATAATCCAGTAACAAAAATATACTAAGAAATTACATAGAAAATCTGAAACTTCGAACTAAAAATAAATGTTTCAAAATTCAAAGGTCATTGAGTTGTTTATTTTAACCCATAAAAATCGGAATGAGATTTGTTCAAATTTGAAATCTTCTAATATGCCTTTTGATTTCATAGTCTACTTGGTGGCAGTATTAGATTGGAAAGTTTATTTGACAGTGTAAAAGAACAATTCAGTTTTACACAAAACATGTATATGTGGACATTCTATTTTAAAAATAACATTGTATGAGGAGGACTAAGTAAAATAGATGTCATGATTAATTTAGTTCAAGTTCTAAAATTTTATGATTAAGGGATTATTTAATAATAGTCTTATACGATACACACAATAATGCGAGATCCGAGTCCCAAAAAGTGAAAGTATAAAGCTATATAAGTGGAAGTTTATTTTTGTTCTTACACACTTCGAAGAAAAAAAAACACCCATTCTCACAAAAATAAGAGTGGGATGTAATTAACTTAAATAATTTTAGAAAATGTATCATAGCCACAAAACACTATAACACCATACATGTAAGTATCAAATATTTGCATGGCAGAACCAGACATGAAATATTTATACATGATAACAAATTAGAGACTAACAAATTATCCTATTTCAACCCATCTATTCATAGATATAAGTTACTTCATGTGTGATATCTAATATGTAGTAGGGGGCCACAAATCAAAAGTATTTAGTGGTTTTGGGGTTTGATCAAACAAAATTGATACATAGCAAAGATTAGAAATGACTCATAATCATACAATTGCTATTTGAATTTACCGCTAAGATCAAAATTGACCTGTTTATGATGGGTTGATAATTGTATATTGATTGATGGTGTAAAGTAAAGATGGATTACTATTTTTATAATTGCTGTTAAATAATAATAAATCAAAATTAGATTATGGATACAATTGAAGTTGACTGAAATCTACTTAGAGCCACACATTTTTGCCATGGATTCAAATCTAATATATTAGAAATTAGATATTATTATTTTCTGTAATGCTCAATCAGTTAGATGTAAAGACAAAACCGATATCCTTTACATCTATAAAATATATCAAAAGAGTAATTCTTTTTGTTGAAAGTGTTTAATAAATTCATAATTACTGCCATATATTAAATACTAAATTGGTAAGACATTAAAAAAAATATAACAATTGTAACTCTTTGGTTTCGAAAGCCGTATGCTTTGGAATAAGCTTGTACAGTTTGGGAAGAGGTTTTTAAAAGAAGAATCTACTTCAACCGATATGCCCTTAGGCACGGCCATACATAACATAGAAATCACGCTTGGAAAGGGTGGACAATTAGCTAGAGCGGCGGGCGCTGTAGCGAAACTGGTCGCAAAAGAGGGTAAATCAGCCACATTAAGATTACCATCCGAGGAGGTCCGTTTGATATCCAAAAACTGCTTAGCAACAGTCGGACAAGTGGGTAATGTTGGGGTGAATCAACAAAGTTTGGGTAGAGCCGGATCGAAGTGTTGGATAGGTAAGCGTCCTGTAGTAAGAGGAGTAGTTATGAACCCTGTAGTCAAAGTAAATGAACTATTTTGTAACTCGTCTGAATTTTACAGTGTAAACCTAATTGTATTGTAATCACGATTTAATTAACAGGTCAAATTAAAAAATATTGTACAGTAATCACGATTTAATTGCTATCATTTAAATGTCATATATGTTGATCCTAAAAGTGGTTACATTAAAATATCTTAATGAATATAGTGCAAGTCTTACTGGCTAACATGAGAATTCGGACATTCCCAAACGATTTCATGCCGAAGTATGTAGTAATATCTTGAATGCAAAATGTATCATACATGTGAACACAAATCCTCTGACCCTAGATGGTGGGAGATCCATAAGTGCAAGCAACAACTTGTTGTACAATTATCAAATGTCTAAAATGCTTGCTCTTCGTTGCTTGAAGTTGTTTTGTAGTTCCCTTAATTAGCTTCATAAAATTCCCATATATTCCTTAAAGTTTTGTGCATGATAACACTTCAAGATGACATATATTGATATGTTAGCATATTATTAACGAACAACAAATTACACGTTAAAAGATTAGTGATGTACCAGTTTGCCTCATACGGTCATTTAGAGATGGCCCACATCTGATTTTATATATGCTAAAATTATGTAAATACTTGTGTAATTTGTAAAGGACTGGTCGAGAACCCCCAGAAATGACCTGATAATGGTGTAGAATCAAAAAAGATTCCCACAAAAATATGAACATGTGATATAAGAACTTAGAATAACTTACCAAGTATATCTCATATCTATCCCAGGATGAAGAGACAGACAGTATGGTTGCATTTTCATGCCAAAAGTCATACAACCTTCATTATTAAAACGAAAGTTAAAATTTAAAGACCAATATTTAAAGCGGGAAAAATTAAGAGATTGTTGTATAGTACAAAAGGAGATCAGACAATAAACAAAAAATAATCAATAAGTAAAAATAAAAAGAGTTAAGGTGAATTAATGAAAGATGAGCATGTAGAAAATTCAGCATAGCATGAACATTAACAATTACCGAAGCATGAAAGAACAAAACAACAACACACCATGCTAACATATGGCTTTTTCTCATCAAATCATAAAACAAATCCATCCTTACACAAACACCGTCCAGGTGTCAAATCATTTATTTGTGTATATTAAGCATAGTGAACGTGGATATGATGAAAATATATATAATTTGCTCAAATATTTAGAGATATCTTGTTATAGGGAAATTAATGAATAATTCTAAGATATCTTCATATGCTAATATTTTAGTAGGTAATTGCGAAAATAGATATGCTAAAACAATGATAGTTAAAGCAGCACAAAAATTTGAATATGAGAGGAACAAAATCGTATTTAAAAGAAAGGCTGCACAATTCCCATTAGATGTATTGTATTTCTCAAGCTCTAAATTTGATACTTTAAAAATAAAAATCAACCCATAGGAATGTTGCAGCCAACATAACAAATGCACGCAGTATACAATAACATATAAAAAAAAATAAAGCATGAATAACAGTTTGCTCCATTTTGTAGTAAGCAGCCTCAATCGAATAAAATTGGAGCTAGAGGAACTAAACTAATTCATAATCGGATGCTAAAAGGAAGTAATAACGGGTGTTTACATCATGAGAAGAGCGAGCAACTCTGAAGAAGACCCTCTGTTGAATCGATCCTGACCACCCAGAATTTAGTAGGGGACGTTGATTGGAAGCGCAACCAAGGGGGTTAGAGCGGATAAGCATCAAATGGAGAGGCATGGTATCATTTAGGTTTGGGAAAATGTAGAATGGGAAATAGAGGAAAAGGAGGAAAGCCATAGCGTCGTTTCAGTTTAAAATTGAGAAAAAAATTTCAAAGGTCTTGTGCGCTGTTGAATTTCGACTCAGTAATAATAACATAATATAGATTATTAATAACATTGAAAACAAATATCAAACTGCAAAAAACCGTTTCATGTATGGCAACATATTGATCATAAAAATGTCAAATTGTTCCTTAGTAGCAGGGATCCATTTCTTCATATAAACGATAATTGAACAAAGTCACAGAAATGAAAATAAATATGAAATAAAGAACATAACTTAAGAAATAATCGAATTGAATAATCAAGTAACCGTCTCAAACATTTTTTTCAGTTTAAATGTACACATAGAATCTATGTTAATATTTAAACAATACAATGCAACTTTTAAACTTCTGCCCCAAATATAATACGTGAGGAAAATGAAATTAAAATAAATCAAACAATTGAAACTAATAGCATTCTTGCTTATATCAAGGAAAAAAGAGGCATGTCTTATAGTTGTAGTTGAATTTATATGGGCCTTGGACTATTCTTTGACTTGCACCACATTCTCTATTGTCACGAAATAATGATGCAGTCTTTCAAAATGATTGATCTTCTAGTGGGTTTGCTGAAGAATTAAATGGAGGGTAATAGAATTAACCATAATTATGATTAAAGTGAATAAGTAAACAACTAAGTCACACATTTAGCAAATGAGAATTATTTCAACAAATTATGTTTACATGGAGTTCAATGAACACATTCATATAACAGTAAATGAGAATTCAAGTGGACTATTTGCAAATGAGAAATAATTCATTGGTAAATCAAGTCAGCTGCAGATGAGAATTAATTCATCAAGCAAATTGAGCTACCTAATTAATTCTCTTAGCAAAGGAAAGATTTGGATTGTGCCCCACTTTGAAATGAGAAAAATCAGGGATGAAAATTTATTCATTTTCCAAATCGATTTAACAATCAAATGGGCTCAAAAATCAAAATATGAAATTAGGCTTACCCATAATAAAAGCAGTGGTGGTGGCAGCAGAGGGAAGAAGCTCAATTGATCTGACTGTATGCTGCTATGGTGAGAATAGTCGTGATTAGCACAAATTTTCTTTGCAGATAATTTAGGGTTCATGCCATTTTTTTTAAATCGGAAAAAAGAACAATTTTTTGTTTGAACCAATCAGCCATAACATGGCTACATATTTGGTCGGAAGCACCGTGTCGTTAATGAATCATGACTATTATTATAGAGAAGAGAGAGCATTGGAAATAAGATGAAGTAATAAAGAGTGTCTATGAAATAACAAGAGAGAATGAAGATAAATTAAAATTGAGATCGAAAGTCTAGAAGTGGAGATGAGAGAAAGAGACGCCATTAGGAGAAAAAAAGAATTTTTTTTCTCTCTCTTTAACTTACGGAGATAGAGGAAGAGGCTCTGATAGAAGAACGAAGAAAAGAAAAATGCGACGCTTCAGTTTAAATTGTAGGAAAAATTGCAGGGGGCTTGTGCGTCCTCCAAATATAACTCGATAATAATATAATACGGAGACTGTTCAGTTGCCAAATTTCAAGGGGGCCTGTGTGAGCTTGAAATTTAACTCACTAATAATAATATAGTATAGATATTGCACTAAGAAACATTCTAATGCTCTGTATTATTAAGATTTAGAGTTTAAGCTTTAATACATAAGGTATTAGAACAAATATTTTTGATGGAATTATGTGTAGACAAAGGATATAAAATTATTCAGAAGCATCTTATTACTAAACAATAGTACTACCTTACTTAATATAAATAGCTGGCTACATCATTGAATTCATCAGTCAGGTTAACAAATAAATGCCACACAGCAAAAATTAGCTAAAACATAGCTTCTAAGCAACGCAATTTAAGAGAATCAATTAGCCATTGTTAGGGGCAAGCAGGAATTTGAGTGTATGGTTATTGTATAATAAAATTTTGGATGTTGATTTGAAACTATCTTTGATTGATCACACTAGCACCAAAACTTTATGTTAACACTCATAAAAGTGGTGTCAACAAAATTAAGCTTGTAAATGTTAATCAACATAATTTAACAAACAAGCCTCTCAGATTGACTTACTTCAATCCACCTTTTTGTTCCTTATTTAAAAAAACCGTTCTTATGTTTTATGTCCCTTTATGGAAGCATTTTTTAATCAATGTAATATGTTATTTGCTGTATTGTGGTAATCATCGTAGGTTAACGTATATATGGACTATATGCCAACACAACTCTTTATCATCTAGTTGTCTAAGACCCTAACATAATGGAAAAATGGGATAGGCTTCTGTATCGTATTTTACATTGATGGGTTATTATATTAATTACCTTTATCTATATCAACATGTTGTACATATCTATATGTTATTTATCCTGAAATGCAATTTACGTGTTTATATGTTCAAGTATTTGTGTTAATACTCTTATATAAATTTTAATTTGGTATACTATATACAATTCAAAAATACTAAATAAATGCTATATCCAATTTAATTTAAAAACTAACTGACATGAAGTGCATGTATATAACTTTGAGCATATTAATTCTAACTATTATGGGCGGAATTACAAATTTCAGCTTTTACCATATTCCTCTTCCTTAACTTTTGTAATTGTATCCTTTTATGCTCAAGATATAAATTTTGATATTTAGTACACATGTACCTACAAAAAAATGATATTATATGATACATGCATGTACATATATGAGATATTGACAAATATTCCCAAAAAAATGCCGACAGACCATTTCTTTGGTTCCTTGAAACAGATAAGTAATTATACAAATTACTCATCAATTAAGAATTTTCATTGTTTGTTATAAATTTTACTTCCACATGAAAGTAAGATGGCTGCAATTCTTGTTAGTATTAAGTAGGGCACAACACTGAATCAAAACTGAGATTTAATTATCATCTTGACTTGATTAGGATAGAAAATGAACTCACCTTAACTCTTTTATATTTAGTCATTGAACTCACCTTAACTCTTTTTTTGCAGGACTGTTCTCTGCTGGATAATTTTGGAGTGTGAGTAATTCTAAATCACAAGTGATGGTAATTTTTCAGTCTACTTTATGCTTCAATCTTTTGGTATAATTCAATTTGATCAAGTTCAGATTAACATACAACGATATATCCAAATAATAAGATTAAATTCCCATTCAAACTATGGTAAAAGATTTGTTCAGTTCTTACAAGCAATCATTTTGCAATGGTAAATTACTGTTTACCCAGTTCCTTGCATGTCCTAAAAGATAAAAGGAAATGCCCTTCATTAACAGTAATTTCGGCCATATTTGTTAGAGGGTTCAAGTGTGCATGGTTTTTGTTTTTAACAGCCATATTATTATTCAAATTTGATTATTATCTGATTTCTTTTATAGAGGAAAACAAATAAACTGGTTGCTGATAGTCTATTTTCTATTTCCAATTATTCAAGGGACAACCATATATACGTATTCATGAACCACATACCGTTTCATTTTTTTTCTAGTTGCACCTTAAACCAATAAAATAAGAAAAAAAAATCACCCTGAACATTCTCGACATTTAGCAAGTAATAAATAAAGAAAAAGGAGTTAAGCTATGTAGGTCTTTGTGACAATTGTATGATCTTCTGTTGAGGATATTGGATGCTTCTTTGTGCCTACGACAAAAATTGTTTATTTCTTTCTTCATATGCTTAAAACAAATTCATCTATATTCTTTTTCAGTACTATCTACTGTAGTGCATCATTTGTAAGTTCTATTAATTGAATGAAAAATATTTAGTACTGTTGGGATTGTTGGTTTCCCTTGGTCTCATTAATGCTAATCACTTGCCACCTCATAAAACATGAGCAACTTTTTTTATTCAAACTGATTGTAAATAACTAGTACACATTATTCAACAAAGCTTGTAAGCTTGGCATCTTCCATTTTGAGGTTTGACGTTTTCTCTACTGAAAAAATAGTATCTCAATCACTGAAAAATATATTGATAGACCAACTGCTGGTAAAAAGAATCTGTTAAACGGGCATGTTCTTTGTCGAGTTGGGTAACTTTAGTTCTTACTCATAGACATTAATTATAATGCTTTTAAACAGAAAGGTTTTAAATATTTTTGGTTACCCTTTCATATCAGTTTGAGAGGTAAGGTAAAGGGCATGATCGAGTCTGCAATATTAACACTTAGGTAACATATCAGTTAGAGAAAATGTTTTTTACTCACAGAGGGAGAAAATGTTATTTAAGTTTTGAGTCGGCATATGGAGTTGCATCTCTAGAAATCTGCATTTTGCAATACAGAGAATTGTTTTTCTCCTAGGATTTATAATGATATGTGACAGTTTGTAAACTAGATGGTTACCAAATCCCTTTTTTTACCCAAAAATTATTTACTTACCGACCTTACCGACCTTATAAAGTCAAAGTGCACGACCTTGTTTTGTTCTAAATTTTATGGTCTGAAAATTACAGAATTAGTTATGTTTCTTGTTCTTGTTCGTAAACTTTTTATCCAACTCACGTCATCTTTTTTTGTTTGTGCTTGCTACTTTTTACATGTAACAATTCGCTTCTTTATATGTATCATAGTTGAAGAGTCTCGATTCCTAATTTTCAAAGGTATACGTGGAAGGATTTCTAGGTTTGATTACTACAGTAAGCTCTTCTTTCCTAAATGATACCTCCGTTTGTATTGAGTACTGTAATACTGTAATATTGAGTATGATAATGTAGTGTTGTTGGCAATGATGTAGTATTGTTGTTCTAATCATTTTGTTGCTGTTGCCAAACTATGTACTGTATACTGTAATATTGATGCTGCTGAACTATGTAGTGTAATGTATTGTTGTTGAACATTGTAATTAAAATATTTGTTATGTTTGGTCTTTGTGTTGAATCTATGAAAAATATTTGGTTTAATGATCTTTCTTTTGTGATATTATGTTAAATTTGCAAATGTTTGTATTGAGTATGATAATGAAATAACTCTTACTGTAAGAGGGCAGAAAAAAGCAATATATATATTTTTAAAAAAATATGTTAAAATTAGCAACGGTAGAGCCGTTGCAAAACCAAATTAACGAAGGCTAAAAACCGTTGTACAATAAGGTTTTGCAACGGCTTTTAACCGTTGCAAAACTAAAATTAGAAACGGCTCTTAGCCGTTGTAAAATTAAGTTTTACAACGACTTTGAGCCGTTGCTAATTTTAGTTTCGCAACGGCTAATGGCCGTTGCTATTTTTTTACCACTGCCAATTTTGCAATGGCTCTAAGCCATTGCGAAACCCTTTTGCAACGGCTTCCATAGAGGGTTTTGGTTTTGATTTTGGTATACGTGCGATGCAAAAAATGATGGCAATGATTTTTAGGAACTTGTTTAATGGATTTAAAGAAGAAAAGAAGTGAATTTGAAGTGATTTTCTTTAGAAAACAAAGGTGGAAGAGAAATGAAGAAAGTGGAAAGGAATAGAGTTTAAAGTGGAAAATGAAATAAAGTGAAAAATGGAAAGGTGGTGTATCTTTTATAGAAATTAAAAAGTGGCTAATTATCAAACTATCATAAGCTAATACCCTCCTTAAAAATTTGACAACACACTCCCCCTCATCATGATAAGGCACACCCCACCTTTAAGTCACATTGCTATCAATCTCCTTTTTCTAATGTGCTTTCATAAACAATATTTTTTATTTTATTATTTTTAAATGGAAAAGAAAAGTCCACTCTTACTTAATCACTTAAGTATCTTTTAATTTATTTTTAACGAAACCATTTAATTAGTAAAAGTTATTTTGTTAATTGTATATTTGTGCACTAGTGTAAACAACATATTTCTACAATTTTTGGTCATAGAAAAGTCAAAAAATCCGAGAAATGATTTTCGATCACATTTTCTATTTTTCTCCGAGCCACTTATTTTTGTTAACCCAATTTCAAAACAAGTTTTCTACCATTAGTTATTCCTTAAAAGAGTTTAATTTGAGTTATAAAATGCATTATTTAATCATTTAAAAATATATCAAATATTAACATTTAAAGTGACTAAATTTTGGGTCATTACATTCTCTCCCCTAAAAAGAATTTCGTCTTGAAATTTATAACACAAAGAAGTTAACTCAAAAAGAATATATATCATATACAATGAAATACATACAAAAGAGATACATTTTAAGTGATTATACCACCAGTAGTGAGTACACTATCACCACACTAATCGAACTGCTCAACTCACAACAATTCGGGATAAGCCTCTCTCATGTTATCCTCAGTTTCCCAAGTGCAGTCTCTAACATCTACGCCCCATTGAAATTTAACCAACTTCACGACCTAATTTCGTAATTGTTTTACATCACGATCAACAAAGCAAACAAGATGCCTTATTATAGTCAAATTTATTTTGACTTCGAAGTCTTCCTGAACAGCCGGCTCAATAATTAGTGATGGATCATGCACATACTTCCTAAAATGAGATACATGGAAAACATTGCATATGCCCGACAATATCTCAGGTAACTCAAATCGATAGGCAAGCAGTCCAATTCTCTCAAGAATCTGAAAAGGTCCAACATAATGAGGCGATAACTTTCCTACTTTTCCAAACCTCACCACTCCTCTTTTCGGAGAAATCTTAACAAACACAAATTACTCGACTAAGAATTCCAAATCTCTATGCCTTTGACTGGCATAACACTTTTGTCTATCTTGAGCTTCCTTCATCTTCCTTTTAATCACAACTACGTTCTCCGTGGCTTCAAGAATCATATCGGATCCAAGCACTAATCGGTCCCGGGTTTCTACCCAACCTGATGGTGACCGTCACGACCATCCATAAAGAGCATCATAGGGTGTCATGCCAATACTTTCTTGTTAACTGTATTATAAGAAAATTGGACTATATAATGATGATCCTACCATAATCCTCCAAAATCCAGGATACATGCTCTCAAAAGATCTTCCAAAACTGGTTCATCCTCTCCGACTAACAATCAATTTATGGATGATATGCGGTGCTTAAACTTAGCTTTGTTCCCAAAGCTGTTTGCATTGCTTTCCAAAACTGACTAGTAAAATTGGATCCCAATCGCTTACAATGCTACTTGAAACTTAATGCACCCAGACAACTTCCTTCATGAAAATATTTGCCAAACTTGCTGTGGTCCTGGTCGGCTTCACCAGAATAAAATGGCGCTCTTGGTTAGTCGATCAACAATAACCCAAACTCCTTCATTGCACTTTCTTGATCTAGGCAAACCGTCTGTAAAGTCCATCGATACTTGCACCTATTTCCAACTTAGGATCTCGAGTGGTTGTAGTAGCCCAACAGTCCTTTGATGATCATCTTTGATTTACTGGCAATTTGCACATCTTCTAACATGAATAGAAATATCCCCCTTCATTCCCTTCCATCAAGGTACTCGCTTCATATCCTGATTCATCTTCGTAACACCAAGATGGATACACAGCTTGGATTGATAGCATATTTCTAATACTTTCAGCCGAATACTATCGAGGTTCGGAACGCATGTCCTTCCATTTATCTACATCATCCTATGGTTGTCTATCTTAAAGTTTGAATAATGTCTCTCACATATCTCCTTAATGATCTTCATTAAACGACCATCTTCTCTCTGCTTGCTTACAATCCTTTTGAGTAAAGCTAGAGTAACTTTTAGATATGAAAAGCACGCTTAAGCATTGCTTAAGAGCTAGCACTTAATCATGCTTAATAGGCACTTATCTGTGCTTCGCATAAATTTAAGCGACGATTAAGCGCTACTAAGCAAAAAATATTTTATTTTTAAAATAAGAAGAAATGAGGTTATAGCATAAAGGTGACACTTCCAAACAAAACTTCCTCAATTTCTATCAATAGGCTAATGGATGGTGAGTAGTTTTTAACATTAGGATATGACAATTTATTAGACAAATGTGCATGGTTTTTAATTAACTCGAGTATGCTTACTTTTAAATAATAACGGAAGTCAAATCCAACTTTTGCAACCTACGGATTTATAAGTTAACTTCAAAGTAAAACTTTATTTCTATGCGATTAATTCGTGCCTACATGGACAATGATGCACTTAATATAATTCATTTGCATAAGTTTATATTTATACAGATAATGTACGATAAAAAATTAAGTAGAGCTTAGGTGATGCTTAAGCGGCGCTTAAGCGATATTAGCGAAGCGAGAATTTTGTCATCTCGCCTTGCCTCGCCTAGTGCTTAATATAACATAGGCCAAAACTGTATTTCTACTTAGAGCATCAACTATCACATTGGCTTTCCTAAGTGTATATAAAATATCAAGATCATATGCCACTAGAAATTCCAACCAATGTTGTTGCCTCATGTTTAAATCCTTCTGCATGAAAAGATACTTCAAGGATTTGTGATCCGTGAAGAGCTCGAACTTTTCACCTAATAAGTAATGCCTCTGCATCTTTAATGCAAACACAACGGCTAATAATTACAAGTCACGAATTGCATAATTATGATCATGAGGCTTCAGCTGCCTACTAGCATAAGCAATAACCTTCCCTTGCTACATCAATACTGCATCCAAACCAATGCCACAAGCATCCGTATACACTATCAACCCTTCACCTCCATCCAAAATAGCTAAGACTTGAGTGCTAGTTAACTACTTTTTTAACTCAGTGAATGCTTCTTAACACTGTGAAGTCCAAATAAAATTAACATCCTACATTGTCAACTTTTTCATGTGCAAGGCGATTTAGGAGAAGTCATGAATGAATCTCCTATAATATCCTGCCAAGTCTAAGAAGCTTCGGACCACCTTTGGAGTCTGCAGTGTCTTCCAATCTGGAATGGCCGCTACTTTCACAGGATCAACCAAAATGCCATCCCCCGATAGTCCGACACAACATGTCTGAGGATCCTTACTTCCAATTGTTGAAATGGCACTTAGGGAATTTATCTCTTAAACCATTCTTCCTTAACGTTTTCAGCACAACCTCCAAATGGTGTTTGTGTTCATCCTCGGCCTTGGAATAAATATGAATATCATCTATAAAGACTAACATAAATTTATTAAGCATATTTCTAAAAAATCGATTCATAAGATCGATAATATAGGCAGGTGCATTGGTTATCCCAAAAGGCATAACCAACCACTCATTGAAACAATCCATCTCTTTAAATGCTGTTAAAGGTGTATTATCCTATGTTATTCTTAATTGATGAAATCCCGTGGCAAGAGCCATCTGTGAGAGTTCTCGAGCACCATTAAGTTAGTTGAACAGGTCATCTATATAGGGTAAGGGATACTTGTTCCAAACCGTTTGCTTGTTTAGTTCATGGTAATCAACACAAAGCCTTAAAGAACCATCTGACTTTGGCACAAAGACTACAGCTACTCCCCAACTTGATCAACTTTGTCTAATCAGTTCCTTTTTTAACAAATCATCTGTCTGAATTCTTAACCCCTCCTTCTCTCTCTGAGCCATCTTATGGAGAGGATGAATAACATATTTCCTGCCGAGAATTAAGTCATTATGAAGCTCAATCTCCTGATGCGGAGGTAGGATTTTAACTTCTTCAAAAACATCTAGGAAGTCCTTTAAAATTAATATCGACCCTAACACTTCTTGGGTGAATCAAGTGCATAAAGGAAATTATTCATTAGTTTGATAGGCTCTTCACAAGATACTTCAATATGCTCCCCTCTCTTGTTTTCAATAATACGTCCTCTTAATACAATCAAGTGTAGCTCTATACTATGCTTTCCAATCCATACCGAGTAAAATATCAAACCTATTAAAATCAAGTACAAAAATATCACATGAAAAATGGTGGGTAAGTAAGTAATTTGTACATCTTCACAAATCAAATACTGATTGGTTTTACCACCAACGGGGTTAGTCATACAAATAGGGGTTTCTACAATTCTTGGAAAAAATTTTAATCTATCTACCAATCTTTTAGAAATAAAACTATAGGAAACCCTGGTATTAAACTATACTCAAACTAAAATTCCATTAACAAAAAATACTTTCAAGAACTTCTTTCCCTTTCACATCCTTTGAAGTTGATGGTACTCTTTGATAGCATAAACTTTGACTTACTTGCTGAACCTTTTGTAATAGTGGGAAATTATTTACCATATGCCATGGTTAGCGGAAATTAAAGCATAGTGTCTTTTTCCATTGGAGAAATAGTTCTTGTCTGCTGCTTTTGAACTTTGGGGTTCTTACAGAATCTTGTAATATGTCTCATCTGCTTACGCTCATAACACTCAACATCCTTGTAATAGTTTCCTTTAGCCCCACCTCCTGCCTTTTCTCCCTGCTTCTTCTTTCCTTGTTGATTGAACTTCCTCTTATTTGAGTTGTTTCTATTATTGCTTGGTGTTGCTGCCAGTTTCTTTTTATCAAGAACTTCATATTGTAAAGCTATGTCTAAGAGGTTTACAAAATATCCTTTTAGGTGAGCGGTCATCTTATCATGGAGTTCTTCCCTCATCTCGACTACAAGCAGCTCATTCTTTTTAAGAGGGGTATTAATAAGTCTCGACCCGAAGCGCGAAAACTCATTGAAATTATTTTTATAATCAACTACAGTCAATCCCTCTTACTTAAGATCCAAAAAACTTCTATAAAGATGGGTCTTCCCTGCTACAGGCATATAATGGTTTTAAAATACCTCTTTAAATCTTGCCTAAGAAAATTCATCCTCTGGGACATTCGCTGTAACTGAATCCCACCATGCTGAAGCTCCCTCCTGCAATTGCCAGGATGCAAGGAAACGCTTTTTCTCATCAGAAATACCAAGCCCCTTAAAGATCTTCTCACAAGAACGAAGCCAAGCTTGGACTTCGATAATAGACTCTGTGCCCTTGAATGACTTCCTTACTAAATTGGTATAGTCTTTGCACAAGAATGCAAAGTTAAATCGGGGTTGCACAAGTGCCACTTCTTTCACCACTCCTACCCTACCAGCCTTTGGAGCTCAGGCATTGGTGGTTGTAGTACTGCCAGCTCGCCTTCCTCTATTACTCGTTTCTTACTACCTTTGTAACGACCCGTAATCTTATCACTTTGAAAATAGGAATATTTAATTTTAAAATATTCAAATTAAGGCTTATTTCAAAACAATAATCATGTTTTTTACAATAAATAATAATGACGAACTTATTTTAGAACTTATTTACAAAATAGAGAGTTTGGATTTTTATCGAAAAGTGACAAAAGTCGGTTTTCAATAAAATTGGATATATGATCAAATTAGTGTTTTGGAATGACAAATAGTATATTTTTATTTGTTATAAAATATTAAAATAAATGGTTTATATTGGTTTTATAAACATATATACTTGTTTTATAAAAGTGTACAAACTTTGTCGCACTTTGACAAATCGACGTCGTATTTTTATAATTGAACTTTAATATTATTTAATATGGTTTTATAACTCAAATAATATTGTTTTAATTAATTAAAAATGATTAGTAATTTATTTTCAATTTTTTTACATATATATGAAATTTAAATTATAATTGAAAATGTGACCGGTAATTGGTTTCTCGATTTTGAACAAACGGAAGTTAATTCGAGTCATTGCAACATTGTTAGCATATTAATTCACATTTTAAACTATACAATTAGTCAAATAAAAACAAATTAATATATTTATATACATACTTCACCGTTACGCAAATATCATATCAAATCACATCAAAAATAAACAAAATCTAACCAAATCTCACACAAACCAAGGCAAACCTCCTTAATGTCAACTTAGAGTATGAAGATACTTTGCTTAAGAGCTAAATAAAGGGAAAAGATGATGGAAGTGATGGAGGAGGTTGGAGAAGGGGGAGGCCGTACCTACCTAAGGTGAAGGGAGGTATGTGTACCAATGAAAATGGATGTCTTCATAACCAAGGTTAGACAAAGGAAGAAGTGATGGGGGAGGGTGTATTTGGCCAAGCTAATCATGAGGTAGAAGGGGCATTTTAGTAATTTAACATTGTTTGGAAACCACACTTCCTAAACTCTATAAATAGCAACACACATTCTCACTTTCATTCACACATCTTCATCTCTCCTTCCGCAAGCTTTTAATGGCTTCTTTCTTAATGAAATTATGAAGAAATAATAATAAAATTTTATACATATATATACTATAGTATTACACCTCCAAATCAAAGCAAACACATCCTCTTCCTCAATTAAGTGCACGACCATCACCATCAAGACCAAGCTCCATCACCTATTCTAGGGGGAGGTCGAGCCAATCAAGGAGAGAAGGAGTTTGGAAAGCTTTGGAGCAAGGATAAGAGGAGTAAGTGCTACCGGTTTGGTTCCAAAAGGATATGAGCAAGTTCAAAGTGTCGCAGAAGCTCTGCCGGATCTACGAGAGCTTGCGAAGGAGGGAGCATTTGTAATTGTAAGCACTCGAGTTATCTTTAATTATTCAACTCCTTAAAATACTGTTAAATATGTTTAATTAGTGAATTTATATGCTTGGTTGAGAATTGATTGAGAATTGGATGATTATATAGATGTTAAGATGGTTGATAACTTGGTTGTGAAATTCTATGACCAATTGATGTGAAAAAAAAATATTCAAGTTAGGTAATGGTTAGTAAACTAACCATAGTTAGCTAATAAATCCAAATGAAAAGTGTATAAAGTTGTTTAGCCCCTTTAATGATTAAAATAATAAAATATTGTTTTAAATAAGTTAAATTAGTTTTAATTTGGTTTCAAAACATATTTGAAGTGTTTCGGACAAGTTTCGGAACAAGTCACCAAATAGTCAAAATCGAGCTCATCGCATAGTGGCAGTTCTTAATATTCGACCCATAACATTAAATCAATGTGTAGGGTGCAAACTAAGTTAAAAATATTTGAAATAATAAATTTGAAGATCCGTGTAACCATAGTTTTCAAATGAAATAGTAAAATCAAGATTTCATTGATAGAGATTGAGTTACGTCCGAAACAAGTTTTCAAAAAAATTGCGGTTTTGCAATTTAAAACCCGAATTTGAAATTGATTTAAAATGACTATTTTTAAATTATAAAAATATGAAATAAATTTTATAAATCTTTTAAAATGTTTCAAAAGAGATTTTAGATATTAAAAATTAATTTTTAAATGATAGAAAAGTCAATTTTATCAAATAAGCCTTTAAAGCACTATTCGCGGCAGTTTTTGCAGCAGTTTTTAATAACCTTTAACTATGGCTTTAAACTTAAGTATTCTTTTCCAAATCTTTTATAAATGTTCTCAAATAAACAATTAAGTGTTTAAAAGATGATTTGAGGATTTTATAATTTATTTTAGAGAGTTTAAATAAATGATTTGAAAAAAAAACTGTCAAAATCAAGTGATTTAATCTTGGCTCTAAAAGCCAACGAGTAGACTGTATTTTTCTATCGTGAGATCTAGGTGAGGTGCTTAAACTAAGGAGATGTTTAGGAGCAACCACTGCCCTGGCTCACCTAGCGTCTCCTGGTCAAGGGATAGATAAGATTGAAATGTCGAAAACGAGTTAAGTATAAAAGATTAAATTTTCTAAATTTAAACAACTTGAATTGCATGGAGATAATCTTCTTACACTTGGTGTTAAATTTCGAGGAAGCAACTCATACTATCCGTATGAATTTAAAAGGTGATTTTCACCGCTATTCGACGGATAGTAATGGTTGAATATGGAAATTGATATTGAGTAGAATTAGTATAATTTCCTTGATCCTTTTTACTCAATAATGTTTTCCAATATGATATATAAATAAAAGATTTGGAATTATTTTGGGTTTACAGTAAACTATATCTTAAATAACATCGTTTTTAACCCATTTAAATGTTATGTTTTGGAAATATGAAATCTTTGATTAAGATTTAATAAATGATTTGGAAATGTTTTCCTAAGTAAAAGGGAGAAATGATTTAGAATTATTCCAAAGTTTAAAAGGTTTTAATTAACCAACTTATTTGATAAAATGAGGCTTAATGACTCTATATACTCAATAATTTAATGAATCCATCTCTAAGAGCAATTTAATTCGAATAAAAAGATTAATTTATTGGATGTTGTTTGACAAACACCTATATACCTGATACCTTTATCGATGATTGGTTCGAATGAACCAGGATCGGATTTGGGTAACTCCTATTCGAAAATTACTTCGAACCAATGTATACATTCGGAAATGAAGACATCTTGATGATGAAGACATGTTTAAGATGATGATTATTGAAGACCGAAGATATTCATAGTGGAAGGACTGCTTATTGACATTCTTTGGGTCGCTTCCAATATAGAGATATTTATTATAGCAGTAGTCCTATCATGTTTTGAAATATTTGTATTGCAAGGACTACTCGCCACTGATCTTAGGGGTGATTCCTAAAAGGATGTGGTAGGAGGAGAGCCTTCGGTTTCGTTCAGTTCCAGAACAAACTTGTATGGACGAATGTCTGACATTGCATTTCTGAGATCACAAACGTTGACTTTTACAAACATACATCTGCTTGGTGATGGAGAAGGCAACTTATCTTCTTCTCTTAGCTTAACACCCTTCTTTGAGACATACGAGCTCAGAGGTTGTATGTTCGTGAAAGTCAATAGTAATCGAAGGAATGACAATGTGGCATTCTAATTGAAATGTGCTTTGTGGAAGAATAAAGCATAGCTTTGTGAAAAACAAAGCATGGCTTTATGAAAAGAAGACCGTAGCCTCTCTAGCCTCACAACCCGGTAATGATACGGGATACTATGTGATCTGCAAGACACAGTTACGTGCTTTCGGATGAAATGAAGAAAAGGCTACGGCTTTCCATAGGTAGAATAAGTGGCATTCATGTTCTTGATGAGTAGCCATTGATATTGATTCCCATCGTTTGTTGACCGCATATAATAGCGTCAGTCCTTGGATGTGTAACCATTGGATATATGTTTGTTGCAACCAAAACACCACATCAGGCCACTAGTTCTTTTTTATGTTGGAAATCCAATCCCAATACGAGCTTTACGGTTTTGATTGTAGTCCCAAAATAGCTATAATGCTTTGCAAACATTTTAATTACCCCTTTGGTATCATATATTCCATCCGGTATTTTCGTTTGACCTAGTCCGGATATATTACCATAGACTTAGTCTGGGTATTGATACTTTTTTTATATATATTTACTTGAAAAAAGGTTTTCAAAACCAATGTCATTAAAGATAATATCAAAGTGTTTTCAATATAAAGTATTTTGGTTATCATAAGATAAAAATACTATCTGTATTTATGTCTGGGTGTGGTCTTATGAGATGCCCTTCCTTTCAAAGGTTTTGATTAACATCAGCATGATCTATACATTTAAAAGTATCTCACGCTGATTTATCAAGCCTGATCCCGTTATTTTTAATACTCGGTCAGATTTGACTAGTTTCAAGTTTAGTTGAAGACGCTTGGAGTTTCCAAAGGAGAGCTGGAGATCTTCATCTACGTATGGACGTATTCTATTATCCGCTTCATCTTCTACATTTGTTTGTTGTTTGTCAGCATTTGCAAGGACATAGATCTATTACTGTCTAGGCTGAATCTAGGTTAGACTCTGATATGTGTATTTCAAATTTTTTTGCTATAAAGATTTTATATTGAAATAATATATCTTATTTCATTCATGTGAGATCCTATATTCTATTCTATCTTTATCTTCTTTTCCTTTTCACCCCAAAAATCCATCTTTCCGGCACTTGGAATTGCAGCACGTGAATACCATGGATGTATTAGTATCGATTTCTAAGGATCGAAAAGGTGGGCCGTTATAGTGGTATCAGAGCTTAGGTTCCGCTAATACCTGAGCCTAATTTGGGTAATGTCTCATCATAGATAGGTTTAGTAATGCCCTAGGATGAGTAACTCACTAGAGATAGGGTTAGTAACATCCTAGAATGAGTTTGAGAATAGTGTGTGTGTGTGTGTATGTATGAGTGCATATTTGTTAATGACTATTAAAATGTTTTGTGTTAATTTATCTATTGAGTGGTTTATGGATTCTGATTAATACATGAGACGATCTGTAATCGATAGGGATTCTTAAATACTTAAACAAGACAAACCGACACACTATTTTGAAAAGATTATATTTTATATAAAATAATATCTTTCAAAAGATGTAGTTATTTATGTGATTAGGAAAATCTATAAGATACATTCCCTTAGGAAATTTCAATGAATAAGGTCAATACGTTTAGTGATGATCGGAATAATCTTCTAAGTGTTGATCTGATGTTGGCTTGGGCGAATGGTATCGAATACTTGGTAAATTAATCTCCTTATCATTCTACGATCAAGTCAAGTTCAAATCTGAGCAATTCAACATCAAGTTATTTGGATAAAAAGGATTTTTAGACCTTTTGATAATACCTTGGCATATCACTTAGGGGCAAGATGGTTTATTACATGCCATGTAATGAGTTTTGGTTGACTCCAAAGCAAACACGAAGAGCACGAGCAACAGAAGAAGCTAAAGAAAAAGCAAGGCAAGGACCCTTTGCAAGCATCTACTATTTTAGATGTCTAAAAGAAGGACATTATGCAGTCCTGTGTACGAACATGATAAAAGGGAAGGTAGAGAAACCGGTATGAGATGATATAGTTTGTTTCAAGTGCAAAAGGAAAGGGCATTTTATACATAAGTGCCCAAGAACAAAGAAGAAACCTAAAGTTCCAATACGAAAAGAAAAGAGTTGTTACCGCTGCAAAGAACTAGAACATATAGTCAAAGGTTGCTATTTAAAAAGGGGGAAAAGCCGGCTCAAGTATATGCCATTCAAGTAGCACCGCATATAGTCACTATTATAGGTGGACAGAGTACTTGGACTTACAATATATGCTATGAAGGGGATCACTTACGAGGGAGCCGACCCAAGAATAGAATTGGATTAGCAGGCATTGGTACCAAGGAAAAAGAACCATCTACCTCAGAAGGAGTCCAAGACTAGAAAGTATAGTAATCCTAGTATCTATATATATGAAGCTAGTATATGTCAGACGGTATTCTCTAGTTGTTACACCTAAATAAGTTTGTAATATGGTGTAGGGTTAAAAGCAGATGTATAAATAGGATGATGATTAACAATTCTTATTTTGGATTATTTTCGCTATGCATTTCTTCCATTAGATCAATTTAATAAGATATTTAGAAATAAAAAGTTTAAAGACGTTATAAATAAATAGGTTGTAAAAGTTTTTAAACCCAAGATAAAAGCTTTAGGAAATGTTTTCATAATGATTTTTTGAATGGTAATAAGTATGTACGTTGTAAGTAGATCATTTCGTCACACAATTTTTGATATAAGATTCGAGTACGGAACTTTGAGGTGTTTACACCAAGCCGAAAAAGGATTTATCACTCGATTCTTGACGATGAACATTGATGAGGGTTTGTGGTTAGGTACTTGAGTTTTGTATCATAGTTGAGAGCTATGTAAGGGAAACAGAGTTTTCTGATCAAAGAGCCTAATCAGAGTCCGCACTAGAGGATCGGGGGATCAATACTAGTGCGAAAGTAAAGTTGTGTATTCGAATAGTAGATCAAATTAGATATCGTGTATTGATGATTTATATACATGTACGGGTGTAAGTTTAAAAAAATAAATGTTTTAGGCAAACACTTTTGGGTTTTTGCTTTGGTTTAATTTTGAGGATGAAATTCTTTTAAGGGGGGAAGTATGTAATGACCCGTAATCTTATCACTTTGAAAATAGGAATATTTAATTTTAAAATATTCAAATATCGGTTTATTTCAAAACAATAATCATGTTTTGTAAAATAAATAAGAATGATGAACTTATTTGAGAACTTATTTACAAAATAGAGAGTTTGGATTTTCATCGTAAAAGTGACAAAAGTCGGTTTTCAATAAAATTGAATATAGGATCAAATAAGTGTTTTGGAATGATAAATAATCTATTTTTATTTGTTATAAAATAGTAAAAAAAAGATTTATATTGGTTTTATAAACATGTATATTGTTTTATAGAAGTGTACAAACTTCTTCGCACTTTGACAAATCGATGTCATATTTTTATAATTGAACTTTAATATTATTTAATATGGTTTTATAACTCAAATGATCTTGTTTTAATTAATAAAAATGATTAGAAATTTATTTTCAAATTTTTTTTTCACACACACACAGACATATATGTATGTAACTTAAATTATAAGTGAAAATGTGACCGGTAATCGGTTTTTCGATTTTCAACGATTGAACAAACAGAAGTTGTTACGAGTCATTGCAAAGTTATTAGCATATTATTACACATTTTAAACCATACAATAAGTCAAATCAAAACAAATTAATATATTTATATACATACTTTACCCTTAAGCAAATATCAAATCAAATCACATCAAAAATAAACAAAATCTAACCAAATCTCACATAAACCAATGCAAGCCTCCTTAATGTCAACTTAAAGTACTAAGATACTTTGCTTAAGAGCTAAATAAAGGGACAAGAGGTGATGGAGGAGGTTGGAGAAGGGGGAGGCCGTACCTATCTAAGGTGGGGGAGGGGGGTATGTGGACCAATGAAAAAAGATGTCTTCATAACCAAGGTTAGACAAAGGACGAAGTGATGGGGGAGGGTGTATTTGGACAAGCTAATCATGAGTCAGAAGGAGCATTTTAGTCATTTAACATTGTTGGGAAACCACACTTCCTAACCTCTATAAATAGCAACACGGATTCTCACTTTCATTCACCCATCTTCATCTTCTTCTCCTTCTTCCTCAAGCTTTTAATGGCTTCTTTCTTAATGAAATTATGAAGAAAAATAATAATAAAATTTTATACATATATATATACTATTTTATTACACCTCCAAATCGAAGCAAACACCTCCTCTTCCTCAATCAAGTGCACGACCGTCACCATCACCATCACCATTAAGACCGAACTCCATCACCTATTCTAAGGGGAGGCCGAGCCCATCATGGAGAGAAGAAGGAGTTTGGAAAGCTTCAAAGCAAGGAAAAAAGGAGGAAGTGCCACCGGTTTGGTTCCAAAAGGATAGAAGCAAGTTCAAAGTGTCGCAGAAGCTCTGTCGGATCTATGGGAGCTTGGGAAGGAGGGAGCATTAGTAATCATGAGTACTGAGTTATCTTTAATTGTTCAACTCCTTAAAATATTGTTAAGTATGTTCAGTTAGTGAATTTATATGCTTGGTAGAGAATTGGACGATTATATTGATGTTAAGATGGTTGATAACTTGGTTGTGAAATTCTATAACCAGTTGATGTGAAAAATAATATTCAAATTAGCTAATGGTTAGTAAACTAACTATAGTTAGCGAATCAATCCAAATGAAAAGTGTATGAAGTTGTTTAGCCTCTTTAATAATTAAAATAATAAAATATTGTTTTAAATAAGTTAAAATAGTTTTAATATGGTTTCAAAACATATTTGAAGTGTTTCGAACAAGTTTCGGAACAAGTCACCAAATGGTCAAAATCGAGCTCGTCGCATAGCGGCAGTGCGTAATATTCGAACCATAATTTTAAATCAATGTGTAGGGTGCAAACTAAGTCTAAAATCTTTGAAATAATAAATTTATAGATCCTTGTAACCATAGTTTTCAAATGAAAAAGAAAAATCAAGATTTCGTTTGTTGGAGTTCGAGTTATGTCCAAAACAAGTTTTCAGAAAAATCGCGGTTTTACAGTTTAAAACCCGAATTTGAAATTGATTTAAAATAAATATTTATAAATGTATAATAATATGAAATAATTTTTTTAAATCTTTCAAAATAGTTTAAAAGAGACTTGAGTTACAAAAAATGAACTTTTAAATGATAGAAAATTCGTTTTATCAAATAAGCCTTTAAAGCACTATGCACAGCACTTTTTGTAGCTATTTTTAATAACTTTTGAAATATGGCTTTAAACTTAAGTATTCTTTCCCAAATCTTTTACAAATGTTTCCAAATAAATAATTAAGTGTTTTAAAGATGATTTGAGGATTTTATAATTTATTTTAGAGAGTTTAAATAAATAATGTAAAGAAAAGCTATCAAAATCAAGTGATTCAATCTTGGCTCTAAAAGCCGATTAGTAGGTTGTATTTTTCTATTCTTGAGATCTGGGTGAGGTGCTTAAACTAAGGCACCGGGCCTCTCCTTGGCCAGGGATAGATAAGGTCGAAATGTCGAAACAGGTTAAGTATAAAAGATTAAAGTTTACAAATTTTAACAACTTGGATTGCATGGAGATAATATTCTTACACTAGGTGTTAAATTCCGAGGAGGGAACTCGTACTATCCATATAAATTTAAAAGGTGATTTCACCGCTTTCGATGGATAGTAAAGGTTGAATATGGTAATTGATATTTAGTAGAATTAGTATAATTTCCATGATCCTTTTTACTCAATAATGTTTTCCAATATGATATTTAAATAAATGATTTGGAATTATTTTAATTACTATACTTGAAATTAATTATTTTGGGATTGCAGTAAACCATGTCTTAAATAACATTGTTTTTAACCCATTTAAAAGTTATGTTTTAGAAATATGACATCTTTGATTAAGATTTAATAAATGATTTGGAAATGTTTTCCTAAGTAAAATGGTGAAATGATTTAGAATTATTCCAAAATTTAAAAGTTTTAATTAACCAAAGTATTTGATAAAATGAGGCTTAATGATTCCATATACTCTAAAAAAGAGAAAGAAATAATTTAATGAATCTATCTTTAAGAGAAATTTAATCTGAATAAAAAGATTAATTGATTGGACGTTGTTTGACAAACACCTATATACCTAATATCTTTTTATCAATGATTGGTTCGAAGGAACCGGGGTCGGATTTGGGTAACTCCTATCCGAGAACCACTTGAACCAATGTATATGTCTGGAAATAAAGACATCTTAATGATGAAAACATGTCGAACATGATGATTATTGAAGACCAAAGACCTTTATAGCGGAAGGACTGCTTGTTGATATTCTCTGGGTCGCCTCCAATATAGAGATATTTATTATAGCAGTGGTCCTATCGTGTTTTGAAATCTTCGTATTGCAAGGGCTACTCGCTACTGATCCTAGGGGTTATTCCCAAAAGGATGTGGTAGGAGGAGCGCCTTCGGTTACGTTCGATCCCAGAACGAACTTGTATGGATGAATGTTTGACGTTGCATTTCAGAGATCACAAACGTTGACTTTTACAAACATACATCTGCTTGTTGATGGAGAAGGCAACTTCTCTTAGCTTAACACCTTTCTTTGAGATGTACGAGCTCAGAGGTTGTATGTTCGTGAAAGTCAATGGTAATCGAAGGAATGGCAATGTAGCATTCTAAGTGGAATGTGCTTTGTTGAAGAATAAAGCGCAGCTTTGTGAAAAACAAAGCATGGCTTTATGAAAGAAGAGCGTAGCCTCTCAAGCCTCACAACCCGGTAATGATAGAGATACTGTATGGTCTACAAGACATAATTACGGGCTATTGGATGAAATGCGGAAAATGCTACAGCCTTCCATGGGTAGAATAAGTGGCGTCTGAGCCTTGGATGAGTAGCCATTGATATTGATTCCCATCGGTTGTTGACAACATTATAGTGGTGTCTGAGTCCTTGGATGTGTTGCCATTGGATATATGTTTGTTGCAATCAAAACACTGCATCAGGCCACTAGTTCCTTGCCATGTTGGAAATCCAATCCTAATACAAGCTTTACTGTTTTGATTGTAGCCCCAAAATAGCTGTAATTCTTTGCAAACATTTCAGCTACCCCTTTGGTATCATATATTTCGTCCGGTATATTCTGTTTGACCTAGTCCAGATATATTACCGTAAACTTAGTATGGGTATTGATACTTGTTTTTTATATATTTACTTTTAAAAAGGTTTTCAAAACTAGTGTCATTAAAGATAATATCAAAGTGTTTTCAGTATAAAGTATTTTGGTTATCATAAGATAAAAACCCTTCCATATTTATGTGTGGGCGTGGTCTGATGAGATACCCTTCTTTTCAAAGGTTTTGATTGACATTAGCATGATCTGTACATTTAAAATTTCGAGTATCTCTTGCTAATTTATCAAGCATGATCCGGGTAAATATTCGGGTCAGATCCGAGTAGTTTCAGGTTTAGCTGAAGATGCTTGGAGTTTCCAGAGGAGAGCTAGAGATCTTCCTACGTATGGACGTATTCTATTATCCGCTTCATCTTCTACATTTGCTTGTTGTTTGTCAGCATTTGTAAGGAAAAAGACTTATAACTGTCCAGCCTAAATCTAGGTTAGACTCTAATATATGTATTTCAAAATTTTCCGCTGTAAAGATTTTATATTGAAATAATATATGTTATTCCATTCGTGTGAGATTCTACATTCTGTTCTATCTTTATCTTCTTTTCTTTTTCACCCCAACAATCCATCTTTTCGGCACTTAGAATTGCGGCATGTGAATACCGTGGATGTATTAGTGTCGATTTCTAAGGATCGAAAAAGTGGGTTGTTGCAACCTAAATATAGCAAGATAACCTTAGAATACATAAACGAGATTATCTTGAGGTAAAGGGTATTAAATAAATCATACTACTTATCAAAATAACTAGAATACATATATTCGGTTAAAAGTTACAAATACGCACTCTCATAGACTAGACTCATTCTAGACTTTGCTAACCCATTCTCTAATGAGTTGACCCCAACCAAGGCCTAGGTATTTCCTCAACCTAAGCTCGTATACCACATGTAACGATCTACCTTTCTTACTCCTTTAGACGAAACTTAATACATCTAGGTATTTGTATGCCAATCATCTTGGCACCCGAAAGATAGGTCGTTGGGGTAAAAGAAAAGAAAAGACAAGAAGAGAGAAACCTAGAATCTCACAACGCTTGAATATCATATATAATAGAACATAAGATAGTACATACAGTCACTTCCAAAATGAAATATCGGAGTTACTATAAATACTAATTTCAGTCAGGGAAAGTTATAACTACCTGCCCCCACCATGCCGATGCATACCTATATACAAACATGACATTGGAAATATAATAGATAACTAGATTACGGTGAAGCGACCTGCTCCATGCTTCTCCAAAATGCATCCGTAAGAACCTAGAGTACTTGGTTACTCAAAAATTAAATTATTCAAGAATTTTTTGGGAATGAAAGAAATTTTTTTGGGTTAGACATTGGTCTGGGGTGAGTAAACTCAAAACTTATGCTTTGTTATATTAATAAAACCCTTTAAAAATAAAGGTATCTCGTAAGACCACGCCGCACATATATACGGACAGGTTTGTACCTTAGGATAACTAAACCCATTTTAATAGAAATCCAGTGATATTATAATAACGTCTAGGGTTTAAAATAAATATTTAACATGGCCGAAATTGTAACAGTAATTACATTTCTACATACTCAGTATACAACTAAGTCCCTAGTGTTACATATTTAAAATTGGATTCAATCAATGACATGGCTACTGGAGTATCACCAATCACAATACACCTTAAGAGAAAATGTACCGAGGGCCTCACATGTACCCCCTGCATGGAAAGACTGACCTACCCCTTCCTGGATAGTACCGAATATAATCATCCCTCGGTTGCAACCAATAACCATACCAGGCTTGAAGCATACATCCAAATAAATATCGATCTAGATCGAATAACTAACGGATAATGGCATCTTTTCCTTCTTTCTATTATCCCCAATCGCTTCCTTCTTTCTCTCAATATTTTGATTATTTTATCCCTCTTTACAATTCCTTTTCCGATCGTGTTCATGCTGATAGTCGATCATTTTATCATGGGATGGAAGTACCTCGTATCATCATCATGTTTCTTTTCAGAAGTCAAGATCAAAGAAAGGGGTTTATTTCAGAAGAGGGAATAGGCTATGCTATCGTTGTGTAGACTCTACTCATTTGATCAGGGATTGCTGCATTTCTATCAAGTGTTTTAAGTGCGGTAGTTTGGGTCACAAAAAGGTTGATTGTTCGATGAAATCGAATTCTCAAAATAATCGGTCCATCACCGATCATGAATTTCTCTTTGTTCTTAAGATTTTAAAACTTAAGAACATTCTCTTAGATCACCTTTAGTCGTAGAGAAGTGAAGGTATCAAGTTTCTGGAAGATTTGCTTGTTCATTTTAATACTGTCAATGATATAAACAATGGTAAGAATTTTTATTCGAAATATGGTGATCCTGAGAATTTTTTTGGGGAGTTTGCTTCCTCCTCTAAAGATGTTGTTTCGATGGATGATAAGAGGTCGGTTTTCATGGATAAAAATGATATTTCAAGTGAGTTAGTTTCTGAAATCTTCTCAGTTGGGTCTCTTAATGTAGAGTTTAAGCCTTTTGATCCTATTGTTTCATCTTATAATTCTAGTACTCTATCATCGAGATCAAAATATTCGGTAAGTGAATTTAAGTTTGATTCGGTTTCTAAAGAAGATGAAGTCTCTTTTGTTCATGGTGTAGAGTCTTGTGATATAGTGGAGTCTTTACATTGTGATTCAGTAAGTGAGTTATCCACAGATTCAGTAATTGGATCTTTAGATTGTGACAATAATCTTGAGAATGGTCTGTATTCTTGCTGTGTTTCATTCGGCAAAATAACAGAGGAAGTTGTAGACTGTGTTGCAAACAAGGGGATGGGTTGTATTTAGTTGGTTGTTTCTCATGTATATGATAACTGAAGTGGTGATTTTGATAGTTATAAGATTTGTGATAGCTCTTCTTTTAGTTGTGATGAAGTTCAGATGGGTATTTCAGCTAGGATTTCAGATGGAGATGTTGTTGTTCTGCCTTCTGACAATAGTGGTTCTGTTATGAGTTCAGATGTTTATATCCCTGACAAGGCTGATAATAACATGGCTGTGGATAATATTAGTAAATTTTGTGAGGTTGATGAAAATTTAGATGTTGGAGTTTTGGCAGAACAAAAAGATGATTTAGCTAAGTATAATGATGGTAATTTTTTAGTACAGGATGGGTGATGACATTAACTTTTTTCAGAAAGGTTGTGTACTTATGTGTGCATATAGTGATCATTGTTCTTATATTGCTGGTAGTTGTTATGGTGTTTGTTATCATGGGGTTGGAGTCGCACTGCTTGCTGATAGTGGCGATCTAAAGTTAGCTGATCATATTCCAGAAATGGTCTTCGGTTGTGTCAATAAGTTGGCTACTGTCAAACGCAGTATTTTATACATTGTTTCAGCATTTTTAGAAGTTGGTTTTTTATATTTTACTTTGAGTAGCAGGGCAGTTCATAGAGATGTAATGTCAGTGTATTTAGAAGGTTTAGATAATGGTATGGTGATGGGTGATGATAATATTTCTCATAAGAATTGGTTGTCTCAGCATTCATATGTTGTTCTAGATGCACAAGCTACTGTTAATGTACAATGTGCCGATTTAGGGGTTGTTGGGTCTGACATTTGGATGGGTGGCTATTTTGAGTGTAGCAATTTGTTTGGAAAAGTCGGTTCTGAGCAAGTTGTCTATTATTGGACCGGGGGTTTTAGGTTTGTTATGTATTGCTGCCTTACGTCTATAGGTAAATTTCCTCGTTCTCCTGCCCTTGCTAGAGAATTGATTCGTGCATCCAAATTAAGGAGAAGAAATAGTAAGAGCTATTCAGCTGTAATGTTAGGAGAAGTCCCCGTTTAAAGATTTTAAGTCTTTTGCTTGAGGGTTGTTGATATTTTGGAGATTTTTTGTGATAATTGTTGTTTTGGAGTTTGTTCGTGGTTTATGTAGTTGCAGTATATTGTGGTTTTTCAGCTTGGTTGTTGAGTTTGCGGTTGCGGATATTGTTCAGACGGCTGCTTATCTTTTGGTGTCGCTTCAGGCCTTGGGTTCTAGATGGAGTTGTCAGTTTAGGTTTAGTCTTTAGTTTGCTACCTGTCAGGCATGTTGGCGGCTCCTTTACTATTGTTGTTATATATATGTACATGTGTGCTCTCCTCTTCTGAAGAGGATCACACATTTTTCTCAAAATATCGATCTAGATCAGAGCTGATTATACCCTAATGGTAGCAAACACTTAGCCATGCAGCATATCCCCATTTTTAGTCATTCTTGGGTATGAGGCCTGAGACAACGATTACCCTGGCAAACACATCTTGGAATGCTAACATTTCTTTTCAGGCAACAATGCAATTTCATCATTCATCCATACAAGGTTTTCCGGGATCGAACAAACACATAAACTTACTAACTTCCATTTTGGAATCATCCTCAGGATAAGTTGTAAAACTCCATAACATACTTCACTCTGATTTAGAACACAAAGTACTTGTTAGTTTGAAGTGGTTCGGATAAACCATACTTATTTGAAACCTATGCCTTTGAACTAAAGCGATAAATTCCCGGCTGACTTAATTGCGATTCTTTTAAAAGTATGCGCATAAATATAAGAGACTTCTCTACGGAATCTCGAATATATATTCTTAAAAGTGAACTACGTTTCATAGAAATGAGTCCTCACTTGGAGATCTCAACTCGTATGAAATCGCGAAACTTTTATATACTCTCAAGTCAAAATAGGTCAAGTTTTCGACAGTGGAAAAACCATTATCTGGTGTAAGTAATTAGTTTGCACTTGAAAAATCAGATATTATTTACGTATCACCACTTTTCGATTTCAACCCTGCATTATCCCTCGATTAACAATGAAGTCGGACAAGTTAGTAAACTACCCTTGCCTCGATGTATATTCTTAAACTCTCACAGATAGAAATGGGCTTCCATACCTCGAAATTCAGTGTCAAGTATAAGATAAAGTATCTTCCATATACTTAATTAATCATGATCTATTTATAGAAATTAACTCTCTTATACTTATCGCACTTTCGATATTTCGACTTCTCTATCCCTCGTCGAGGATCGACGCCGGGTAAGTTAGGGCACAATTGCGGTTGATCTGGCCTTATTTAATATTCTACGTCTCTAGATCTCACTGATAGAGGAAAAATTTACGCATCGGCTTTTAGTGCTAAATATAAGATGACTTAGTTTCTGTAAATGTGTCAACATTTTAGCACTATTTACAATATTTGTTTTGTGTCACTTAATGACACTAACATATAAATCCCCTATTTAAAAACAAAGTTCTTTTTTTTAAAACAATCTAAAACTAACTTTGTAAACTTATTTCTAGTCTTGGATTTCAAAGTTATTTATTTAATCCAAAGCTTGGTTTAAAATCAACATTTTTCCTTTATACAAATAAGTACATTCTTAATAAATAAATTCCAACCACCTTGAAACATATTTGTAAAGTGTTCTGAAAACAAGAGTCGATTTTGGAAAAATCCTTTAAAACATTTTTAGAAAGGTAAGGTGGAAAACCACTTTAAAAGAAACCAAGGGGTTTTCAATATCGCATAGAAATCCATAATTAGTCAATTAACAGAAACTAAGCAACATTTGTAAGCATTTATGTACACGATCATATAAAGATAAAAAATACGAGGAACTCCTTAGAGTCCCTCTATAACAAGAATCCTCTATAAACCATGTCAGATGCACTTTGAAGTGTATCGTCGCGGCCTATTCGCAATGAACACCTCGACTTAATTTCTTTCACTAATCCCTTGTCTAAATTCTATGTGTCATCCGCTTCCAAGCCGAAACCAAACCAAATAATAATAATTACATATAGTTATACACATAAGCAAACACATAAATTATTACAACCAAATACTTAAATTATAAAGCTCCTTTTAAGTAAGCTTTACTCAATTAAACTAACACAAACTTCACTCAAGCTACCATGACCTTGCAAACAACACACGGACCTAGCTTCCTTCTACACAACTTGCTTTTAAAGATAGAGAGAAACATGTTTGGGCTCGACCATGGTTAGGGAGAGCTTAGCCTAGGCTTCCAAAGTAGTTTTTGAGTTTGATTTTTGTAGACGTGTGATGTAGAGAGTGATGACAATGATTTTTAGGAACTTATTTTATGCATTTACAGAAGAAAAGAAGTGTATTTGAAGTGATTTTCTTTAGAAAACAAAGGTGTAAGAGAAATGAAGAAAGTGGAAAGGAAGAGAGTTTAAAGAGGAAAATGAAACAAAGTGAAAAATGGAAAGGTGTTTCTTTTATAGAAATTAAAAAGTGGATAACTGCCAAACTATCATAAGCTAATACCCTCCATAAAAATTTGACAACACACTCCCCCTCATCATGATAAGGCACGCCCCCCTTTAAGTCACATTATCATCACATCTCCTTTTTATAATGTCCTTTTATAACAATATTTTGTATTTTATTATTTTTAAATAGAAAAGAGAAGTCCACTCTTACTTAATTACTTAAGTATCTTTTAATTTGTTTTTAACAAAACCATTTAATTAGTAAAAGTTGTTTATTTATATATATGTACACTAGTATAAACAACATGTTCCTACAACTTTAGGTCATTGAAAAGTCGGAAAATCCAAAAAACGAGTTTCGGTTACAATTTTTATTTTTCTCCGTGCTACTTATTATTGTAAACAAATTTCAAAAAATGTTTACTATCATTAGTTATTACTTAAAAGAGGTTTATGTGAGTTATAAAATCCATTATTTAATCATTTAAAATTATATTAAATATTCATAATTAAAGTGACTAAATTATAGGACGGTATATTCTTTCCTCCTTAAAAGAATTTTGTCTCGAAATTTAACACACAAAGAAGATAACTCAAAACGAATATATATCATATACGATGAAATATATATAAAAGAGATACATGATAAGTGACTATACCACTAGTGGTGAGCAAACTATCACCACACTAAGCAAACTACTCAACTCACAACAATTCGGGTAAGTCTCTCTCACACCATCCTTAGTTTTCCACGTGAAGTCTCTAAAATCTTCGCTCCATTGAAATTTAACCAAATCACGACCTTATTATGCAATTGTTTTACATCATGATCAACAATGCAAAAAGGATCCTTATTTGTTGGAACCGGACCAGCCCGCAGCGGAAGTTATGGGTGAATTTTAAAATTTTTACCCTGTTGGATCTTTATTGAGCCTATGAAGTCTAACTGAATTAGAACATTTCTAAATTTCATTTAAATAAAATCATTTATTTTATTTAAATTCAAATATATTAAGATATGAAATTAATTTTATTTGATTTAGTTTATACATAAATGTACCATATATATATATGTGTGTGTGTGTGTGTGAGTGCATGTGTAACATAATAATCCGTGAAAGGTATAATATGCCCATATGTAGATGTTGGGATTTACATTGCAACAGACATATTAGCTCATTTTGTATGTCATGTATTTGTCCAAATATGTGCATGTATATGTGTTACAATATACACACACACACATATATGTATGTATAAATACATTATATATAATATATGAACATAAAACATTTATATACAGATAAATATATATATATATATAAAGAGGGAGAACAATTATTAAAAATTATTTATAATTCAAAATTAACTTAGTTTGCAAACATAATAATTTTAGTATTTTAATTTGCATATATTATGAATAAAATAATGTTTTCATCCATAAATAATTAACATAAAATGATCTATTGATGAAAATTCAAATTTTACAATTTTTGAAAATCTAGTATCATAAATTAGAAAAAATTTGGAGATTTTTCAAAGTTGAAATATTATTTTTTTTAAAACAAATACATTGATTTCGACAATAATTATTTAATATAAAATAATATATTATTAAAAATTCAAAATTTAAAATTTCCAAAATTCTAGGATCATGAATGAAAGGTTACAAAAAATTTTGAAGAATTTTTCAATTAAATTATTATTTTTAATAAATCATAAACAGTTTTTCCGAAATATTATTAATTATTAAAAATAATAAAATTTATTGAAAAAATCCAAATTTTTTTATATATGTTTCTGGAATGATAAAATATTTTTTTAAATATAAAATTGAATTTTTAATGTAATAATTATTTCATATATAATAAAAAATTCAAAATTCAATAAATGTTAATTTAAAAATATGAATATATGTATGATAATTAATTTTCATATTTTAAATTCATATTATATATAAATAAGTGTACTAAATTTGTTAAATGATATATATATCTTATATATGCATATATGCTATTATGAGAGAGAAATATACACTAATAAATATATATATATATGAATTTATTAATAAATATATATAAAACAATTATTAATGACAAAAATTGATTTTGTACAGTAAACAACATTTTTCTATACATCAATCAAATAGTATAATAAACAAATTATGCACATGACCAAACTGATTTGTGACAACTACATCTACTTACAAAATCTCACATAACTAAACATATAGTAGCAATATATTTAAACAGATATGAAATTGCTCATTATAGGATCATAGAATATAATTTAATTACTGTAATATGAATTAAAATTACCAATTTAATGATGCCTTTGAATCCACGTTGAAGCAATGACTGCCCTTCCTTTTACTGTTCTTGATTCGTCCGATTGCAAGTCCGGAATCATTGACCTCTCACTATCGAATAATATTGTTTTGATTTGAAATATATTTGAGAATTTTGGAGTGGATTGAGAGCTATGTTTTAACCAGAAATGTAGAAGGTAATAGCGGCCAAAATGATTAGTCATTATTTTTAGATATATATATAGGATTGTATTAGAAAGAAACAAGGAAAACCTTTTTATCCATTCTCACTTGATCTCAACCCATTATCTCCAAGCCAATTCCCTATGTTTTAGCCACCCCTAGACCTTCCCAAAAACCGAAATTTTGCAGCCTAATGATGGGGCTTGAACCCATCTAAGTCCAAGCCAAAATACTATGCAATTAAATCCAATTTAATCGCTTATCGATATTATATATCGATCGATATATTTATAACTGTTACAAATATATATAACATTATTTATTTCTCAAATCATATTCAAATTTTATAATTAATATTTCATAAATATTAATTAATTTTAATTAATTTATAACAATTATAAACTAATTAAATCGTTCGGTCTTAAGGGAATTCATCATTTCGGCTATGTAACTCTTGGGTGTAAATTTGGTCAGCGATTAGCATCGAACTATTCTAATGTTAACGTTCACACGTCACTTAGCAGGAGGTGTGACATTATGGCCAAATTTATAGCTTACTCATTTTCGGTAAAATCCAATTTTAGTTTAATAAGCGTTAACCGGTTTTGACATTTGTTTACACCAATTCTCTTCGTCAGAACTATATCACTTTGGACTTATGAAATTTGGTAATGGTCAAAATTCCAACCTCATCCACATTCAACTTTATAGTCCAAATACAAAGTCCTTGGTTCAATAATAATAATTATTATTAACCAAAATGTTTTGGCCAGAGACCTTTGAGTTGACTTGAGTTGACTGAGATACTAACCGCATATAACTGAGGAGACGAATCCTCTCGTGAATAGTGCTTCACTTCCAATACTTCCACTCGACCCAACTATATTCACTCGATGGATGCCATGCCATGATTTGGCTATAATCAAAGTAGAGCTTTCATATTGAAGATCCACAGTATTCTCAAGTCGAGAGAACTGTGTAAATCAATCACATCAATATTATCTGTTTGACCTTAGTTATATCAACCAACCGAAAACTATCGAGTGAGTCATTCCATAGTTATCCAATAACTATTACGTAACCCCAAGGTGCCCCCAGCAGTCATGAGTAATAAACTGCCCAACATTTGGAGAGCGTTACGTACTCCAATCTCAATGGATACATCGATATCCAGTCTCGATGCATCTTGACTAGGAACATTTAAAATGGTATATTTGTTTCATTGTGATAAATTACTCACGGTTACAACACTTTGTAACCACTATCACGAAATATACCGTTTATGGATTTTTCTATCAAATATACTTTTAATTAAGTTAATTAATTAATATAATCACATTATATCAAGTATATAATAGGAAGAAAATACCTTTTATTTCGAACAAGATTGGTCAACGAGTTAGATATATGTAACAAATTACATAATTGCCCCTAAGGCATACCCCTAACTCTATCATTATTATGGTCAAGTTTGGTTCCACTTCCAAGTCTTCCTAAACAGCTGGCTTAATAATTAGGGATGGTTCATGCATATACTTCCTAAAATGAGATACACGGAAAAAATTCCGTAAGCCTAACAATCTCTCAGATAACTTAACTCGATAGGCAAGCGGCCCAATCCTCTCAAGAGTCTGAAAATGTCCAACATAACAAGGTGACAACTTTCCCGCTTTTCCAAACGTTACCACTCCTCTCATCGGAGAAACATTAAAAAACGCAAAGTTCCACACCGAGAATTCCATATCTGCATGCCTATGATCGACATAGCTCTTTTATCTATCCTAAGCTTCCTTCATATTCCTTCTAATCAGAGCTACCTTCTCTGTGCCTTTAAGAATCATACCGGGACCAAGCACTAATCGATCCTTGGTTTCAACCCAACATGATGGTGATTGGCACGGCAGTCCATAAATAGCTTGTAACGACCCATAATTTTACCACTTTGAAAATGGAATATTTAATTTATTTAAATATTCAAATGTAGAATTTTCAAATTTAAACAATAATGTTTTATATGATAAATAAGAATGGTAAACTTATTTTTGATATTGAATAAAGATTTTGGATTTCCATTGTAAATTTGACAAAAGTCGGATTCCAATAAAGTAAGATAAATATTCGAGAAATTTTTTTAAAGGATAAATAATTCCTTTTAAATATATATATATAATCGATATCAAACTCATTTGATAATAATAATAATTTAATTTATAATGGTTTGATAAATATATAAAACCCCTTCTATAAAAGTTGACAAATTTCGTCGCATATCAATAAATCGATGTCGTATTTTTACAAATAGATTTGGATATTGTTTTATATTATTTTATAAGTCGAATATGCTTGTTTTAATTATTTATATATAATAACAAATTTATTTTGAAGTTTGGTTTACCTGAATAAATAGTTTAACAAAAACATCAAAATGTGACCGGAAAACGTTTCGTCGAAAATCAACGTTTTATTCAAAATAAGTTGACGCAACTTTGTCGCACCTTTGTTAACATGTTTTAACATATAAACATTTTAACTAAACATGTTTACTTTTACTAATTATGATTAGGAAACTTCTAGAACATCATTAAGAAAAGTAAGTAAGTTTAAGAAAAGTCAAAAGTAAACATCAAATCTAAATCACGTCAAAATCCAACAAAATAATTACTTTTCTTTACTTAATCTTTAAGTGACTAAAACATAAAGTAAGGATGTGAAAGATGATGTTAAGTATTGAAAAGTGGAGATTTCTTTAGGTTGAAGTAAGGTTAGTTTGGAAATTTGGTAAGAGGTTATTTTGGTAAATTTACCACTTCTTTCTTTTTCTATAAATACCCACCTCCTTCTTCACTTTCATTCACATTTCTTCTTCTTCTTTTCTCAAGATTCTTCATCTTCTTCCTCTTCTCATTAATGGCTTCCAAGACATAGAAAATAATTAGAAAGAAATAATGTCAAAATATTTACAAAATATTCAAAAGAAATCAATGTTCATTCTCTTCAAATCAAACTTCTCTTTTCTCCATATTTTACCTCTTCTTCTCTTGGCCATAACTTCTTGAAAAACATCACCAAAGTACAATTTTTTTTTCAAATCATGTATTTTTCCAGTGGTTACAACTTTCATGTTGACCACTTTGTCTCAATCTAAACTTAACTATATCAAAAATCCACTTCTTTCCAGTACATTCTCTAGCCCAGTTTTTAAGATAGAGAATAGTCCATTTTGTTTTGATCATAACTTGATCATAACCGATCCAAATTAAGAAACTATATTTTCAAATCATATGAAATTCCAGTAGCTACCACTTTTATGTTGATCAATTTTTCCAGTTTTGAGTTTTGTTATACTTGAAACTCAATTCTTTGAAGTGCATTTTCGGGCTTCATTTTTGTCAATCTGACAATACCTCTTCTTCATTCTATCATATCTCCATCAAAAATACTTGGATTCAAATGATTCTTTTTTTCAAACTCAATAGAATGGAATTTTCAACAACTTTTTAGTTAACAACTTTTCTAAATTTTGAGATTTAGAGGGCCTAATATCAGAAACAAGATAACCTATTTTTTGGATCAAAATCTTGGGAATTCAAGTTCAAAGCTCTACCGCTTCTTCTCTATACTTTCGGCCAACCTCCATCTCAAGCCTCGACCAAGCTATTGGAAGGGAGAGGGTGTTGTTTTATAGTGTTTAATGGAGTAGGAAGTAGTTAGTGAAGTGTTGGTTGATTAGAATGTTGGTAGGAAGTTAATCGCTTGGGTTTATGGTGAGAAACTCTATTTAACATCTATATTTATATATATACATGTTTGATGATGTGTTATGATTGTTATGGATGCTTATATATGCTTTGATCATCAAGTATTGCTTGTAGATATGATTGTTAAATTTTTTTCCCAAGTCACTTTAATACACGTCGATAAGCATAAAGGAAATCACTTTCCTTTTGAAAATGAAATGGTGTATATGGAATGCTTAAACATTTTGGAAATAGTTTTAAAATGAATTAGAAATTTTTTATGAATGTTTAAATATGTTTAAAGAAATAAAGGAAGAAAATCAAGATTTCATCCTGTATATTTTAAATATGTCCAAAATAATTTTCCAGAAAAATCGTGCTTTTGCAGTAAAGTGACCAAAGTTTAAAATTGATGTTTTAAATATTTTAAAAATATGAAATGAATTCTAAAAATCTTTAAAAATGTTTTAAAAGAGATTTAAATTGAAAATATGGATTTCTAAATGATATAAAAGTCATTTTGAAGAATATAGCTTTTAAAACGCTTTTCGCAACAGTTTTTAATAACTTTTGAAATGTAGTTTTAAACTTAACAATTCTTTTCTAAAACTTTTTTGAATGATTTTAAAAGAATAATTAAGTAATTTAAAGATGATTTGGAAGTTTTAATAAGAGATTTGAATTGGAAAATATGAATATTCAAATATTAAAAAGCTGTTTAAATCAAATAAGCTTATATAGCTCTTTCCACAGCACTTTTATGCTGCGAATTCTATAACCTTTTGAATATGAGTTTAAACGTAACGATTTTTCCTAGAAACAATTATGAATGTTTTTAAAAGGAAAATTAAGCGTTTAAAAGATAATTTAGAATCTTTATAATCAATTTCAAAGTAAAGTTGATAGTTGAGTATGCGAAAACGACTAGTACATTTGTCCCGCCTGTGAGATCTGGGAAGATAAAAGAAGGTGTTTAACTAAGATTAGGGATGGAGCAACCGGTGCCCTGAACTTACCTGGCTCTTTTTTCTCTTCTTAGGCGAGGGGTGGAACAGATCGAAATGAAAGCCCGGATGCCCTAAAATGATTGTATTGATTTTTCCAAAATAAAAGAAGATTGAGATATTATCCAAAGATAAAGAATGAATTACTTAGAATTACTCTAAGACAAAAGAAAGAGATTTTATGGTCATCCGAAAAGAATTTAAAGTGAAAAGAGACTTAAATAAATCTTGTATACTCATATTCACTTTTTGTCGATAATTGAATTTCGAAGGAACCGAGGTCGGATTTGGGTGATTCCTATCCGAAAACTACTTCGAACCAGTTTACGTGTTCGAAGATTGAAGATGTTTAAAGATGGAGATATTGAGATGAATAATAATGAGGGAATACTTGTTGATTAATTGGGGATAAACTCCCGATTCACTATATTGTAGCATTGGTCTCTTTGTTATGAAAAATCTCAAAACCACAAGGGCTTCTCGCCTAGTAATGGCCGAGGAAAGTACCTTCGGTTTCGTTCGGCCCCAGAACAAACTTGTATGGATGAGTGTCTGACCTTGCATTCTAAGTCACAATGAGTGATCTCTATAAATGTATATCTGTTTGGTGGCGGAGAAGACACCTTCTCTTAGCTTAACACCCTTTCCTGAGACGTATGAGCTCAGGAGTTATACGTTTGTAGAAATCAGTCATGTGATTGTGGAATTGCAATGTGGCATTCAAAGTGAAAGAAGATGTGTTATGTGAAAAGGTAATCGTTGCCTTGAGCCTCATCAATCGGAAATGACCAAAACAGGGTTAGATGTAGCAAGGCTAAGTGGGTCATTCCAAATTAGGGTATGATCATCCCCTTCTAGATATATTTCTTTCCACTATGATGTTCGGGATGTAAATTAATGTGGTTTGTATACTAGAGCGCGCTCGGTTAAAGGTCGGTAACGACCAAGGGATGATATATTCGGTACTATCTAGTTATAGAGATAAGCCGGTCTTGTGTTGGTAGAGGATCCTTTTTGATGGTCCTAGGTACATTCCTCTAGAGATGTACTGCCGGAAGGTAGTTGTAACGCCCCACCTCTATGCTCACAATAACAAAGGTTATTATAAGGAATAACGTCTGCTATTGCGAAGAATAAGGCCTGTTAGAAGCGACCATCCATAAATTATGCCTTAGATGAGTATTGATTTCATCGATAGGAGTTGTATAAATTACTCCCAACGATATATATTCAATCCAAATCTAAAACGAAACTACGGTGGCTCAAGAAAAATTCAGAACAACTCATAATAGCAACAACACAGATAAATATAATCACATTAGAACAGAAATATCAGATATATAGCGGAAGATAAGTCTGGATACATGCTACAACAATCGATAGTTCACACGAACCAAATGTACATATATATGTCACCAACATACATGAGACGAGAGTCAATAAACTAAAAGTACTCCTCGAAGTCTAGACAAAAGATGAAGTGAAATCCCAAAAGCTGAAGCTGCAACTGAATCAGAGATAGCGATTATCCTGAAATAACTCGGTCTGACCCGAGTATTATTTAAAAGAAAATAATAAACGGATCAGTCTAATTTAAACTCAGAAATAAGTGAATAATAAACAACACTTAAGCAAATTAATTATAATCTCGAATGAGACTATTCATCAAAATAATCAACATAGTTTAAATGAAGAAATCTCATTAAACTCCATCAAATCAACTTTCAAATTCACAGTTGAATTCAAAACAACAATTCACAAAATCTAGAAATAAAAAATAGATAACTAGAAAAACAACATAAAAGTGGATCGATCCCAGCAGATGGCGAGTCTAAGCTACGCCGCACGTGCATCTCATATGGCCAAAGCCTACCAAGTACTATAATTTTTGGCGCCCATCAGATGACCCAAAGGTCCATAGAGTGACCCGAAGGTTTAGTACTGGTAATTGACCCGAAGGTCCATCAGATGACCCGAAGGTCCAGCAGAGTGGCTCGAAAGCCCAACAAATCATCAAAAATCATCAAACAGCAAATCCTCAGCAAATATTTCAATTAACGAGTCCGGAATTAACCAAATTAGTAAAAGTGTAGTTCCATACTCCGCACTTTTGCTAAATCGTTTAAATCTCTTCATCGTTTCCTTGAAAGTGAAAAATTTTGTGTTTTAAATGAACAAAATTTACGTTCTCAAACGGACAAGTCAAGAATTAACCGAATCAGTAAAAGTAAGGGTTCATAGTCCTCAATTTTGTTGGAGCGTTTAAATCGCTTCCTCATTCTTTTGAAAGCGCAAACTGTAAAATTTTTGGAAACAATTTTATTTTAAACGATTTTCAAAACACGTGATTAAAACAGCAACATCTGTAGCAATTTCGACGAAGAAATTGCGCTTCACAAAACACCATAAAAACGGATACCAAATCAGCATTGCGGGATAACCACTTAAGAATTCACTTTAAATTGATGGTTATTGAAGTCAAAATAACAGTGATTTATTCGTCAAAAATGTTGTCAAAACAATACGCTTCAAAAATATAACACCGGAGTAGAAATCTGTTAGAAAGATAACGGCAACAAAATACGTTTTAAAACCAAACACCGGTTCAACGTAAATTTAATAGTAGACTGCACTACTATATTTGCATCAAAATATAGTACTGCCTGGGAATAAACTTCATGCACACACACTATAATATGTCCAACAAATTGATAGCTGTGAATACTATAAAAAATGCATTGCAACATATCAACTAGAAACATTACAACAACCATACGAAAACAAGCTAACAAAATGAAAACAGCAGTGATGGAAAAAGATTTGCATATAGGGACGAAAAACATTTTTAAACAATGAAGCAAAATGGCACCATGCCATATACACGTGTCCATTTCCAAGGCAAACCATATAAGAAATTGCGCATAGGGGAACACACGTAAATATGTTAAAAACGAAACAAAAAAAACATATAGGGACGAAACAAAAATCATATAGGGATGTATAAACCAGGTGCAACAATTGCTACTATTCACATAAAGGAGTTTTTCACTTAAGTCTAATTTAATGTAAACAATAGCACATATAGAGATAAGTAAGTGATAGTTCAAAGCAATTAGCAGGGGACTTGATCTGTTTTCGTAGCTACAGGGTGAGGAACGAAACAAATTTCAAGGCCACATGAAAGAGGCGTCATGATAATTAATTAGAGTAGTCCATTTCGAAGTCAAAGGACATAACAAAGGTAAGGCCTTTGGTGCAGGCTACATGCGAATTAAAAAGGCAGGGAACGCATGAACAGGTCGACAGGAAAACGAAATAAAATAAGGCTAGCAAGATGCATACCTAATAGCAGGGTGTCTGGAATGCACGAAAGGAAACAACAGAAATTTTGAGGTTTAACTCACCTTAGATTTGTTTCCAAAATCAGTAGGCAACAAAAATTCAAGAGAGAGCAACTATTCGAACTGCCATTATTGCATTCACCAAGCTACTGGAAATATGAAACAAGAGAATGTTGCAGAGATTTTTTTTTTTTCAAAATGTGTAAAAGTCAAAAGAAATAATGTGTTGGCCTTCATTTGTACATATGCATTTACGGCCTATCGTGCACAAGGAAAGAAAGGACATGGCTCCTATTAAATGATGATGGTGATAAAGCAATGTGTTCAAACTTTGCTTGACAAATTAATGTGATAGCACTTGTTCAAATTTGTTTTACAAATCTTAGTGACAGCAAATCAAAGTGTTCACATACTTTGCTATAAATTGGCTCAATTCCTTTACACGTGAAGGAAATAAGAATTTTAACTTACTTAGTTATTTTTCAAATGACTTTGCAACTGAATTTCATTCATTTTTTTTCCAATACTCAAATTAAAATTTCTATTTTAAATTTTTTTTCCGACAGTAATAAAATCACGGTTGTTACAAACTCCCCCCTTATAAAAATCGCGTCCCCACAATTTTCATATTAGAAGTCGTTTATAATACAAATTATTTGTCACAACAAAGATTTAAAATAGAAAAGATAGATAAGAATGCTCACCCCCACCCGAAGAGGAGAGAAAACCAGGATAAGAACGCTCGATGAACTCTTTGGTTTCCCAAGTGCAATCTTTGGGATTTGCGGACCATTGAATTTTCACAAGCGGGACTTCTTTATTCTGAAGGCGTTTAACCTTCGAAGCTAGCACACAAATAGGATTTTTCACCATAGACAAGTCGGGTGAGATCTCAAGATCTTGCAACACATGAGGATCAATGATAGAATCCGAATCTCGAAGGCATCGACGAAGCTGGGATACATGAAATACGTCATAAATTCCCGAAAACTGAACAGGTAGCGATACACGATAAGCAACTGGGCCAATGCGTTTCGTAATAGGAAACGGTCCAACATATCGAGGAGCCAATTTCCCGGAGCAACTAAAACGCACCACCCCCTTCATTGAAGAAATACGAATAAACACGCGATCGCCAACAGAAAATTCCAAAGGCTTCCTACGATGATTGGCATAAGATTTCTGCCTATTCTGAGCCTCTTTCATTCTCTGTCTGATAATATCAATCTTCTTAGAAGATTCACGAATATAATCGGGGCCGAGAACTAACTTTTCTCCCGATTCCAACCAACAAGATGGTGATCGACACGGTCTTCCGTAAAGGGCTTCGAAAGGAGCCATACCGATACTGGATTGAAAACTGTTGTTATAAAAAAATTCAACAAGAGATAAGTGGTCTTCCCAACTACCACCAAAATCAAGAATACAAGCTCGAAGGAGATCTTCCAAAACTTGATTCATACTTTCAGTCTGACCATCAGACTATGGATGATAAGCTGTACTGAGATTGAGCTTAGTGCCCAAAGCTTTCTCAAGACACTGCCAGAAACCACTAGTAAAAAGCGGATCTCTATCACTAACAATGGAACTAGGCACACCATGAAGTCGAACGACTTCTTTAATAAAAAGCTTAGCCAACAAAGGAGCAGTCCGATTGGACTTAATAGGAATAAAATGAGCTGATTTGGTCAATCGATCAACAATCACCCAAACACTAGTATGGCCCGACCTCGAACGAGGTAGACCATCTATGAAGTCCATGGAAATTTGATCCCATTTCCATAATGGAATCTCAAGAGGCTGCAAAAGACCACTAGGACGCTGGTGTTCTGCTTTAATAAGTTGACAAGTCATGCAACGACTCACATAACTTGCAACATCACGCTTCATACCTTCCCAAAAGTATAAGCGTTTCATATTAGCATACATCTTACTACTACCCGGATGGATAGTATACTTGGAACGATGACAGTCCTCAAGAATGTCATTTCTAAGATTAGGAACATTAGGCACAATCAACCTTCCCTTCTTCCGGATACAACCATGAATATCAATATCAAAATCCTTTAGATTATCACTTCGCGATTCTGATTTACAACTCTGAATAAGATAAGAGATATCTGGATCTTGTTTCTGGGCATCGGCAACATGATCCAACAAACTAGGACGAGCTTCCATGCTAAATAAAAGCACGGGAGAATCAGAAACTTAAGGACGGTCTCTAATATCACAATGAGATAAAGCTTCCAAAATATTCCACTCTGCTAGCATCATGGAAACAACAACTTGCTGCTTGCGACTAAGCGCATCATCAACTCGATTACCCTTACCAGGGGTATACTGAATATTGAAATCATATGAAGCAAGAAATTCGAGCCAACGCTATTGCCTCATATTAAGTTTTTTCTGAGTGAATAGATATTTCAGAGATTTGTGATTAGTAAAGAGAATAAAACGCTCGCCCAATAAATAATGTCGCCAAATATTTAGAGCAAAGACTATAGCGGCTAACTCCAAATCATGGGTAGCATAACGAATCTCATTAGGCTTTAGTTGTCTAGAAGCATAGGCAACTACTCTATCCTTTTGCATGAGAATAGCACCGAGTCCATAACCACTGGCATCGGTATAAACAACAAGATCATGATTCCCTTCGGGAACCACTAAGATAGGAGCATGAGTAAGGAGATCTTTTAACTTCAAAAAAGAATTCTCACACTTATTAGACCAAATAAAAGGAACAGCTTTTCTCGTGAGAGTGGTAAGCGGTAAAGCAATACGAGAAAAGTCCTTAATGAACCGGCGATAATATCCCGCCAATCCAAGGAAACTACGGATCTCAGTAACGGTCTCGGGCCTCTTCCAATTTTGAATAGATTCGATCTTGGAAGGATCGACAGAGATACCATCGGAAGAAACAATATGACCGAGAAACTTCACCTTATTCTCCCAGAAGTGACACTTGGAGAACTTGGCATAAAGCTGATGCTGACGAAGAGTGCTCAAAACAATCTCCAAATGCTGAAGATGATCGGCTTTAGATTTGGAATAAATAAGAATATCATCAATGAAAACCAAAACGAACTTATCGAGATATTCCCAGAATATCCGATTCATAAGATCTACAAAATATGCTGGAGCGTTCGTCAAACCGAACGGCATAACAAGCCATTCGTAAGAACCATAACGAGTACGGAATGCGGTAAGAGGAATGCTATCTTCCGCAACTCGTAACTGATGAAAACCAGTAGCAAGATCGAGTTGGGAGAAAATCTTAGCGCCACTTAACTGATCGAACATGTCGTCGATCCTAGGTAATGGATACCAATTTTTGATAGTGAGCTCGTTAAGCTTGCGATAATCAATGCAAAGCCTAATAGTACCATCTAGCTTCTTAACAAAGACAATGGCGGTGCCCCAAGGAGATGAGCTAGAATGAGTTAAATCGCTTGGCTTCCAATTCAGATAATTATTGCTTGAGTTCCTCATTTTCCTTAGTAGACATCCTCGTGGGAGGACGACTTACAAGATGAGCACTAGAGATAAGATCAATACGAAACTCAATTGCCCTCTTCGGCGGAAAACATGAAATAGGCTCGAAGACATCAGAAAAATCACAAACAACAGGAATATTAGCTATGACATACTCCGATTCGAAGGAAGAAATAAGAGCATTCGAATCGTGGTCCATGCTTCGAAATACAATAGATAACCGCTCGATAGCATCGGGATGCTTGAGATATAAAGTTCTTTCGGGACATAGGATTTGAACTTCATAACGAACAAGCCAATCCATACCCAAAATCATATCAAAACCAAGATGATCCATAACATGCAGATTCGCATGAAAAGAAAAACCACAAAGAATAATCTCAACATCAACACATAACAAACCAAGAGTAGCGGATCCACCAATAGGATTCACAATCCTCAAAGAGTCACAAAAACTAATAACATCCAAAGGAATAACATCAACAAGCTCCTTTGACACGAATGAATGTGATGCACCCGTATCAAAAAGAACTCTAATAGAACGACCATGAAATAAAATAAAACCTTCCAAAACAGGAGGAGTAATACCTTTGGGCTGAGAAGAATCACCAGAAGCTTTAGTAACATTAAGCTTCCCAGATTTGAGACCCTTAGAAGCAGTAGTACAATCATAAATCCAATGACCCTCTTTCTTGCAATAGCGGCAAATACGAGGCTTAGGACAATTACGAAGAAGATGGTCCAAAGAACCACAATTATAGCACGCCCTCTGAGTAGAAGGTGCACTACTAGGCTGAGAACTAGAGGTAGCTTGCTTCTTCTTCTTGTTGGAAGAATTAGGCTTATGAAATGGAAATCTCTTTTTATTGGGGTTCTTAGAAACCTCAACCTCATCACCACTATCACGTTCCTTTTCGACAGCTTCAAGACAAAGTGCCGAATCAACAAGTTCCTCAAAAGAGAGCTTAAGCTGAAGCAAAAGAACCTTCTTCAGATACTTCTTCAAACCATCAACAAATCTAGGATTCTTCTTACGCGGAGTGTTAATGAACTCAACTCCGTATTTGGATAAGGCCTCAAAAGATGCAACATAATCAGAAACAGAGGACTTTCCTTGTTTTAACTCAAGGAAACTACGAGCAAGATTAGCCTTTTCCGATTCAGGAACGAACTTAAGTTCGAATCGTTCCTTAAACTGATTCCACGAGAGAGAGGACTCGTCAACTTCTGCAATAAAAAGCTCATACCAATCAAGCGCACGCTCTTGCAACATGCTAGATGCCATGAGAACGCGATGATGATCAGAAAGATCCATCCGAGAAAATATGCGCTCACAAGCATGCAACCAAGTCTGAACCTCCATTACACTTTCCGATCCCTTGAAAGGCTGACCTCCAAGGTGGGAATAGTCACTACACATGCGGGCGAATGCAGACTTGTGATTGGGAGCTGCGGGAGTAGCAACAGAAGGCTAAGAACTCCTAAATAGCTCCATAAACTGATCAACTGACATATAGACTCCGTCCGGATGAGAACCACTAGACGGGCCTGCAGAAGAACGCTTCCCTCTACCTCTTCTAGCCATAGGCTGAGAGACGAAAGAAGAAAAGGATTAGTTAAACAATACACAATTGATAAGAAATTTAACAAATGGAATACTACAGAATATGAGATTTATTCCTAGACATACTCCACATGTTAAAGTAGACAAAAGTTTAAGAACAACGAAGGAATAGATTAGAAAGGCAAGAATAAAACCCTCGAATAGTTGTAACGCATGTTCCATTCTACTTTTGTTCCGTGTTTATTATAATTTGTTCTGAATTTCAACTCTAATACCAACTGTGATGCCCCACCTCTATGCTCACAATAACAAAGGTTATTATAAAGAATAACGTCTGCTATTGTGAAGAATAAGGCTTGTTAGAAGCGACCATCCGTAAATTATGCCTTAGACGAGTATTGATTACATCGATAGGAGTGGTATAAATTACTCCCAACGATATATATTCAATCCAAATCTAAAACGAAACTACGGTGGCTTAAGAAAAATTCAGAACAACTCATAATAGCAACAACACAGATAAGTATAATCACATCAGAATAGAAATATCAGATATATAGCGGAAGATAAGTATGGATTCATGCTACAACAATCGATAGTTCACACGAACCAAATGTACATATACATGTCACCAACATACATGAGACGAGAGTCAATAAACTAAAAGTACTCCTCGAAGTCTAGACAAAAGATGAAGTGAAATCCCAAAAGCTGAAGTTGCAACTGAATCAGAGATAGCGATTATCCTAAAATAACTCGGTCTGACCCGAGTATTATTTAAAAGAAAATAATAAACGGATCAGTCTAATTTAAACTCAGAAATAAGTGTATAATAAACAACACTTAAGCAAATTAATTATAATCTCGAATGAGACTATTCATCAAAATAATCAACATAGTTTAAATGAAGAAATCTCATTAAACTCCATCAAATCAACTTTCAAATTCACAATTGAATTCAAAACAGCAATTCACAAAATCTAGAAATCAAAAATAGATAACTAGAAAAACAGCATAAAAGTGGATCGATCCCAGCAGATGGCGAGTCTAAGCTACGTCGCACGTGCATCTCATATGGCCGAAGCCTACCAAGTACTATAATTTTTGGCGCCCATCAGATGACCCGAAGGTCTAGTACTGGTAATTGACCCGAAGGTCCATCAGATGACCCGAAGGTCCAGCAGAGTGGCTCGAAAGCCCAACAAATCATCAAAAATCATCAAACAGCAAATCCTCGGCAAATATTTCAATTAACGAGTCCGGAATTAACCGAATTAGTAAAAGTGTAGTTCCATACTCCGCACTTTTTCTAAACCATTTAAATCTCTTCATCGTTTCCTTGAAAGTGCAAAATTTTGTGTTTTAAGTGAACAAAATTTACGTTCTCAAACGGACAAGTCAGGAATTAAGCGAATCAGCAAAGTAAGGGTTCATAGTCCTCAATTTTTCTGGAGCGTTTAAATCGCTTCCTCATTCTTTTGAAAGCGCAAACTGTAAAAAATTTGGAAACAATTTTATTTTAAACGATTTTTAAAACACGTGATTAAAATAGCAACATCTGTAGCAATTTCGACGAAGAAATTGCGCTTCACAAAACACCGTAAAAACGGATACCAAATCAGCATTGCGGGATAACCTCTTAAGAATTCACTTTAAATTGAAGGTTATTGAAGTCAAAATAACAGTGATTTATTCGTCAAAAATGTCGTCAAAACAATACGCTTCAAAAATATAACACCGGAGTAGAACTCCGCTAGAAAGATAACGGCAACAAAATACGTTTTAAAACCAAACACCGGTTCAACGTAAATTTAATAGTAGACTGCACTACTATATTTGCATCAAAATATAGTACTGCCTGGGAATAAACTTCATGCACACACACTATAATATGTCCAACAAGTTGATAGCTGTGAATACTATAAAAATGCATTGCAACATATCAACTAGAAACATTACAACAACCATACGAAAACAAGCTAACAAAATGAAAACAGCATTGATGGAAAAGGATTTGCATATAGGGACGAAAAACATTTTTAAACAATGAAGCAAAATGGCACCATGCCATATACACGTGTCCATTTCCAAGGCAAACCATATAGGAAATTGCGCATAGGGGAACACATGTAAATATGTTAAAAACGAAACAAAAAAAACATATAGGGACGAAACAAAAATCATATAGGGACGTATAAACCAAGTGCAACATTTGCTACTATTCACATAAAGGAGTTTTTCACTTAAGTCTAATTTAATGTAAACAATAACACATATAGAGATAAGTAAGTGATAGTTCAAAGCAATTAGCAGGGGACTTGATCTGTTTTCGTAGCTACAGGGTGAGGAACGAAACAAATTTCAAGGCCACATGAAAGAGGCATCATGATAATTAATTAGAGTAGTCCATTTCCAAGTCAAAGGACAAAACGAAGGTAAGGCCTTTGGTGCAGGCTACATGTGAATTAAAAAGGCAGGGAACGCATGAACATGTCGACAGGAAAACGAAATAAAATAAGGCTAGCAAGATGCATACAAAACAGCAGGGTGTTTGGAATGCACGAAAGGAAACAACAGAAATTGTGAGGTTTAACTCACCTTAGATTTGTTTCCAAAATCAATAGGCAACAAAAATTCAAGAGAGAGCAACTATTCGAACTGCCATTAATGCATTCACCAAGCTACTGGAAATATGAAACAAGAGAATGTTGTAGAGATTAATTTTCTTTTTTTTTTCAAAATGTGTAAAAGTCAAAAGAAATAATGTGTTGGCCTTCATTTGTACATATGCATTTAAGGCCTATCGTGCATAAGGAAAGAAAGGACACGGCTGCTATTAAATGATGATGGTGATAAAGCAATGTGGTCAAACTTTGCTTGACAAATGAATGTGACAGCACTTGTTCAAATTTTTTTTACAAATATTAGTGATAGCAAATCAAAGTGTTCACATACTTTTCTATAAATTGGCTCAATTCCTTTACACGCGAAGGCAACAAGAATTTTAACTTACTTAGTTATTTTTCAAATGACTTTGCAACTGAATTTCATTCATTTTTTTTTCCAAAACTCAAATTAAAATTTCTATTTTTTTCGACAGTATTAAAATCACGGTTGTTACAGTAGTCCCTTCACCTAGTCATTTGTATGGAAATACATTCTCCAATAAGGACCTACAGTTTTGTTTGTATTGGCGTAATGAATAGCCTCGAAATGCTATATGGGTAACCATTTCGGCTAAGATTAATAAGTTTAATTGCAGATGTTTTCAAAGAGATGTGAATAAAAATAATATCAAATGTTTTGATATAAAAGTGCTTTGGTTATCTTATGGTTAAAACCCGTCCGTGTTTATGTGTAGGCGTGGTCTTATAAGATAATCTTTCTTTTCAAAGGATTTTATCAAAAGGCTGATATATGACACTGTCATTTATTATTGAGTTTTTCTCACGCTGGTTTATCAAGCCTGATCCGGGTATTTTCAATATTCGGGTCAGATTCGAGTAGTTTCAGGTTTAGTCGAAGACGGTTGGAGTTTCCAGAGGAGAGCTGAAGATATTCATCTACGTATGACATATTCTATTATCCGCTGCTATTGTTTGTTTTTGTTTATTGTTTGTCAGCAGTTGTAAGGACAGATGTTTATAACTGTCCAAGCTGAATTTAGGTTAGACTCCGATATATCATATTTAAGTTTTTCGCTATAAAGATATTTGTTCAATATTATATATTATTCCATTCGTGTTAGATTATGTTCTGTCTTATTTACTTTTTACCCTTCGTGTTCCGACTTTTCGTTCAATTTGAGTTGGACATGTGTGGTTTATTGTCGACTCAAAGGGTACGGAAAAACGGGCGATGACATCTGGTATCAGAGCTGAAGGTTAAGCGAGAACCTTGGCTTTGGTGGGGTAAAGACTCATCAAAGATAGGGTTAGTAGTACCCTAGGATGAGTAACTCATTGTAGATAGGGTTAGTAACAACCTAGAATGAGTTAAGAGTATTATATATGAGCATTTATTTGTTAATGTTATATATATAAAGGTTTTGTTTTAAAAAAAATTGGTAAATGAAATAATTTTACCTAGGATTATATTTTGATTACAAAGTATATATTTTGAAAAGTTATATAGTTAGAAATCAAGATCAGTTAAAATTAAATATGAACATCTTGTGATTAGAATTTCACAGTTTGACTATAAGATGTTTTAAGATAGTTAAGATCCTTAATATCTATTCCAAAATAAATTAAGAAATGATAATATTAAAGTTACTATCATAAATTGATCAATTGTTTGATTTAAAAGTTTAAGTACGAATACCTTGTGAATTAAGTTTCATGATTTGACTATAAGGTGTTTGATAATAAGATTTATTTAAGGAATGGACATATAAGATAAAAAATGATATAAGATAAATAACAGAAAATGATTATGTAAAAGGTAAATGTAAAAGGAATGAGAATTTAAATTCAAGTAATTTAAATGAAGTTAATTAATATAAGATGAATTTATAAAAAGAATTTATAAAATAGGTTTTATAAACAAATGTAATCTATAAAGGATTTAAAAAGGGTATTATTTCAAGTAAAAAGAGATATTTTATGATAACTAGTTCGAATGGCTCAAAAATAAACTAAAAATGGAAAGGAGATGTGTTCAGATGGTAAACAATTCTCTTAAGTATTACTCTTCTTGTTATGAGGATATATAATACTATTAGTAGTACCCAGTTCCTTGGTATTATATTGGAGTTACTCGATCTATATAATTTTCTTAAGTTAAAAAGATAACGTGAATCATTAATTGATAAATTGATTAGTAATATTTATAAAAGTGTTTAAACCAAAGATAAATTTGGAATCGCTAATTGATAAGATAAAGCGGAATTCTCAACGATTTTGGCCAGTCGAAAATTTCTGAATCACACCAAACTCAGAGCTAAGGAATTTATGAAAACTTTTGGTAAAAGATAAACAATTGTGAAATGTTTTGAGTAAATGAAATTGGATAAGTTTAATTTATAAATGTGATTATAAATAAAAAGAATTAAAAAGTGGAGAAATTTATAATAGCATTAAATCGGAAGTAAATTTTATAATTTTGAATTTGAAATGGTAACAACCTACAACAAACTATAATTCACCCGGATGTAAAACTGATCGGGAATTTGGGATGTGTATATATACTATTAGGATGTAAAAGGGTATTATACAAAAACAGATTTAAGTCATAAACTATTTATACACTTAAGTAAAATCATGACTCTTTAAAATGTAATTATAATCTGGAAAATGTTTTATTAATGAATTCTAGCATTAATTAAGGATTTGGACTTATGTTTTTAAAAGTGATGGATTTACATAGTTGTGTTCATAAGACATAATAAACTTAAGTAATAGTTTTACGAAATGATTCATAAACAATATTTGTATTAAAGAAAATATACTAAAAAAAATGAATGTGAAAAATAAAGGATGTGAATAAAGAGAATTTGTTATAACTAAGAAAACCCAATAGGAATAAATACGTAATTTATATGTAAATCATTTCGTCACACAAATTTTGATCTAATATCCGAGTACGGAACTTTGAGGTGTTTACACCGATCCGGAAAAGAATTTATCACTCGATTTCTTGACGGCGAGCATTGATGATGTTTTGTGGTTAGTTACTCGAGTTTTCTATCATAGTTGAGAGCTATGCAAGGAAAGAAAGTGTATCTGATCTAGAAGCTTGATCAGAGTCCGCACAAGAGGATCGGGGGATCGATACTAGTTCGGAAATAAAGTTGTGAATTCGAATAGAAGATCAAATCAGATATTTTATACGGATGATTTAGGTACATCTTATGGGTTTAAGTTTGTGAAATAATGATTTAGGTAAAAAAATTGTGGGTTTAGTTTCAGGGTAATTTCGGGGACGAAATTCTTTTAAGTAGGGGAGAATGTAACGACCCATAATTTTACCACTTTGAAAATGGAATATTTAATTTATTTAAATATTCAAATGTAGAATTTTTAAACTTAAACAATAATGTTTTATATGATAAATAAGAATGGTAAACTTATTTTTGGTATTGAATAAAGATTTTGGATTTCCATTGTAAAATTGATAAAAGTTGGATTCCAATAAAGTAGGATAAATATTCGAGAAATTTGTTTAAAGGATAAATAATTCCTTTTAAATATATATATATAATCGATATCAAACTCATTTGATAATAATAGTAATTTAATTTATAATGGTTTGATAAATATATAAAACCCGTTCTATAAAAGTTGACAAATTTCGTCGCATATCGATAAATCGATGTCGTATTTTTACAAATAGATTTGGATATTGTTTTATATTATTTTATAAGTCAATTAAGATTGTTTTAATTATTTAAATATAATAAAAAATTTATTTTGAAGTTTGGTTTACATGAATAAATAGTTTAACAAAAACGTCAAAATGTGACCGGAAAACGTTTTGTCGAAAATCAACGTTTTGTTCAAAATAAGTTGCCGCAACGTTGTCGCACCTTTGTTAACATGTTTTAACATATATATTTCACATTTTAATAACTAAATTTTCTTTTACTAATTATGATTAGGAAACTTCTAGAACAACATTAAGAAAAGTAAGTAAGTTTAAGAAAAGTCAAAAGTAAACATCAAATCCAAATCACATCAAATTCCAACAAAATAATTACTTTTCTTTACTTAATCTTTAAGTGACTAAGTCATAAAGTAAGGATGTGAAAGATGATGTTAAGTATCGCAAAAGTGGAGATTGCCTTAGGTTGAAGTAAGGTTAGTTTGGTAATTTGATAAGAAGTTATTTTGGTAAATTTATCACTTCTTTCTTTTTCTATAAATACCCACCTCCTTCTTCACTTTCATTCACGTTTCTTCTTCTTCTTTTCTCAAGCTTCCTCATCTTCTTCCTCTTCTCTTTAATGGCTTCCAAGCCATAGAAAAAAAGTTAAAAAGAAATAATGTCAAAATATTTACAAAATATTCAAAAGAAATCAATGTTCATTCTCTTCAAATCAAACTCCTCTTTTCACCATATTTTACCTCTTCTTCTCTCGGCCATAACTTCTTGAAAAACAGAACCAAAATAAAAAATTATTTTTTCAAATCATGTATTTTTCCAGTGGTTACAACTTTCATGTGGACCACTTTGTCTCAATCTAAACTTAACTATATCAAAAATCCATTTCTTTCCAGTGCATTCTCTGGCCCAGTTTTTAAGATAGAGAATAGCCCAATTTGTTTTGATCATAACTAATCCAAATTAAGAAATTATGTTTTTAAAATCATATAAAATTCCAGTGGCTACAACATTTATGTTGATCACTTTTTCCAGTTTTGAGTTTTGCTATACCTGAAACTCAATTCTTTGAAGTGCATTTTCGGGCTTCATTTTTGTCAATTCGACAATACCTCTTCTTCATTCTATCATATCTTCCTCAAAAATACTTGGATTCAAATGATTATTTTTTTCAAATTCAAGTGAAAAGAATTTTCAACAACTTTTTAGTTAACAACATTTCTAAATTTTGAGAATTAGAGGAACTAAAATTAGATACAAGATAACCTATTTTTCAGATCAAAATCTTGGGAATTCAAGTTCAAAGCTCTACCGCTTCTTCTCTATACTTTCGGCCAACCTCCATCTCAAGCCTTGGCCAAGCTATTGGAAGGGAGAGGTTGTTTTTTTCTTGTTTTTAATGGAGTAGGAATTAGTTAGTGAAGTATTATTTGATTAGAATGTTGGTAGGAAGTTAATCGCTTGGGTTTATGGTGAGAAACTCTATTTAACATCTGTATTTATATATACATGTTTGATGATGTGTTACGATTGCTATGGATGCTTATATATGCTTTGATAATCAATTATTGATTGTTGATATGATTGTTAAATTGTTTTACCAAGTCACTTTAATACATGTCGATAAGCACAAAGGAAATCACTTTCCTTTTGAAAATGAATTGTTGTATATGGAATGCTTAAACCTTTTGGAAATAGTTTTAAAATGAATTAGAAATGTTTTATGAATGTTTAAATATGTTTAAAGAAATAAAGGAAGAAAATCAAGATTTCATCCTGTATATTTTAAATATGTCCAAAACAATTTTCCAGAAAAATCGTGCTTTTGCAGTAGAGTGACCAAAGTTTAAAATTGATGTTTTAAATATTTTAAAAATATTAAATGAATTATAAAAATCTTTTAAAATGTTTTAAAAGAGATTTAAGTTGAAAAGATGCATTTTTAAATGATATAAAAGTCGTTTTGAAGAATATAGCTTTTAAAAGCTATTTGCAACACTTTTCGCAATGCTTTTCGTAGCAGTTTTTAATAACTTTTGAAACGTAGTTTTAAACTTAACAATTCTTTCCTAAATCTTTTGTGAATGATTTTAAAAGAATAATTAAGTAATTTAAAGATGATTTGAAAGTTTTAATAAGAGATTTGAATTGGAAAATATGGACTTTCAAATATTAAAAAGCTGTTTAAATCAAATAAGCTTATATAGCACTTTCTGCAACACTTTTATGCCGCGAATTCTATAACTTTTTGAATATGAGTTTAAACATAACGAGTTTTCCTAGAACCAATTATGAATGTTTTTAAAAGGAAATTAAGCGTTTAAAAGATAATTTAGAATCTTTATAATCAATTTCAAAGTAAAGTTGATAACTGAGTATGCGGAAACGACTAGTACATTTGTCCCGCCTGTGAGATCTAGGAAGATAAAACAAGGTGTTTAACTAAGGTTAGGGATCGAGCAATCAGTGCCCTGAACTTACCTGGCCTCTGTTTTCTCTTCTTAGGCAAGGGGTAGAACAGATCGAAAGGAAAGCCCAGATGCTCTAAAATGATTGTATTGATTTTTCCAAAATAAAAGAAGATTGAGATATTATCCAAAGATAAAGAATGAATTACTTAGAATTACTCTAAGACAAAAGAAAGAGATTTTGTGGTCATCCGAAAAGAATTTAAAGTGAAAATAGACTTAAATAAATCATGTATACTCAAATTCACTTTTTATCGATAATTGTATTTCGAAGGAATCGGGGTCGGATTTGGGTGATTCCTATCCGAAAACCACTTCGAACCAGTTTTCGTGTTCAAAGATTGAAGATGGAGATATTGAGATGAATAATAACGAGGGACTACTTGTTGATTAATTGGGGATATACTCCCGATTCACTATATTGTAGCATTGGTCTCTTTGTTATGAAAAATCTCAAAACCACAAGTGCTTCTCGCCTAGTAATGGCCGAGGAAAGTACCTTCAGTTTCGTTCGGTCAAAGAACGAACTTGTATGGATGAGTGTCTGGCCTTGCATTCTAAATCACAATGAGTGATCTCTATAAATGTATATCTGTTTGGTGGCGGAGAAGACACCTTCTCTTAGCTTAATACCCTTTCCTGAGATGTATGAGCTTAGGAGTTACGTTTGTAGAAATCAATCATGTGAATGTGGAATGGCAATGTGGCATTCAAAGTAATAGAAGATGTGCTGTGTGAAAAGGTAATCGTTGCCTTGAGCGTCATCAACCGAAAATGGCCAAAACAGGGTTAGATGCAGCAAGGCTAAGTGGGCCATTCCCAATTTAGGGTATGATCATCCCCTTCTAGATATATTTCTTTCCGCTATGACGTTGGGGATGTAAATTAATGTGGTTTGTATGCTAGAGCGCACTCAGTTAAAGGTCGATAACGACCGAGGAATGATATATTCGGTACTATCTAGTTACAGAGACAGGCTGGTCTTGTGTTGGTAGAAGATCCTTTGTGATGGTCCTTGGTATATTCCTCTAGAGATGTATTGCCGGAAGGTAGTCCCTTCACCTGGTCATTTGTATGGAAATCCATTCTCCAATAAGAACCAGCGGTTTTGTTTGTATTGGCATAATGAATAGCCTCGAAATGCTACGTGGGTAACCATTTCGGCTAAGATTAATAAGTTTATTTGCAAATGTTTTCAAAGTGATGCCATTAAAAATAATATCAAATGTTTTGATATAAAAGTGCTTTGGTTATCATATGGTATAAACCCGTCTATGTTTATGTGTGGGTGTGGTCTTATGAAATACTCTTTCTTTTCAAAGGATTTTATCAAAAGGCTGATATATGACACTGTCATTTATTATTGAGTTTTTCTCACGCTGGTTTATCAAGCCTGATCTGGGTATTTTCAATACTCAGGTCAGATCCGAGTAGTTTCAGGTTTAGTCAAAAACGGTTGGGGTTTCAAGAAGAGAGCTGGAGATATTCATCTACATATGACATATTCTATTATCCGCTGCTGTTGTTTGTTTTTGTTTAATGTTTGTCAGCAATTGTAAGGACAGATGTTTATAACTGTCCAAGCTGAATTTAGGTTAGACTCTGATATATCATATTTAAGTTTTCCGCTGTAAAGATATTTGTTTAATATTATATAATATTCCATTCGTGTGAGATTCTGTTATGTCTTATTTACCTTTTACCCTTCGTGTTCCGTCTTTTCATTCAATTTGAGTTGGACATGTGTGGTTTATTGTCGGCTCAAAGGGTATGGAAAAATGGGCCATGACATAGCTTTTTAAGGTTTCATGCCGGTACTTGCCCGGTAACTGTTATTATAAGGAAATTCAACTAAATGAAGATGATCCTCCAAAATCCAAGATACAAGCTCTCAAAAGATCTTCCGAAACCCGGTTCACCTTCTTTGTCTAACCATCAATTTGGGGATGATATGCAGTGCTTAAACTTTTCTTTGTTCCCAAAGCTGCTTGCTATGCTTTCCAAAACTGACTAGTAAAAATTTGATCCCGATCGCTTACAATTCTACTTGGAACTCTACGCAACTGGACAATTTCCTTCATGAAAATGTCTGCCAAACTTATTGTGGTCCACATCGGCTTCACCAGAATAAAATGTGCACTTTTGCTTAGTCAATCAACAATAAACCAAACTCCTTCATTACCCTTTCTTGATCTAGGCAAACTGTCTATAAAGTCCATCGATACTTGCTCCCATTTCCAATTTGGGATCTCGGTTGGATGTAGTAACCCAACATTTCTTTGATGATCAACTTTGATTTGTTGGCAATTTGCACATCTGCTAACATGAATAGAAATATCCCTATTTTTTCCCTTCCACCAAAGTACTCGCTTTATATCTTGATTCATCTTCGTAACATAAGGATGAATGCTTAACTTGGATTGATAGCATTATGTTAATACTTTCTACCGAATACTGTCAACATTCAGAATGCATATTCTTCCATTTTTTTGCAATATCCCATGGATGTCTATCTCAAAGTTTGAACAATGCCCCTGCCTATCTCCTTGATGATCTTTATTAATTGACTATCTCTCTCTACTTGCGTGCAATCCTTTCGAGTAGAGTCGGAGTAACTTTAAGAAGAGCCAAAATTGCATTTCACTTAGAGCATCAGCTGCTACATTGGCTTTCCAAGTTGTATATAAAATATCAAGATCATATGTCGCTTAACATTCCAACCAATGTTGTTGCCTTATGTTTAAATCCTTCTGCATGAAAAGAACCTTCAAGAATTTGTGATCCGTGAAGAGCTCGTACTTTTTATCTAATAAGTTATGCCTCCACATCTTTAATGCAAACACAACTGCTAATAATTCAAAGTCGTGAGTAGCATAATTACGCCCATGAGGCTTCAACCGTCGATTGGCAGAAGCTATAACCTTCCCATGCTGCATCAATACCATACCCAAACCTACACCACAAGCATCCATATACACTATCAACCCTTCACCTCCATCCAGAATTGATATGACTAGGGTGCTGGTTAACCTCTTTTTTAACTCAATGAACGCTTCTTCACACTTTGAAGTTCAGATAAACTTAACAACCTTCTTTGTCAACTTTGCCAAGTATAAGGCGATTTTGGAGAAGTCTTGAATGAATCTCCTATAATATCCTGCCAAGCTTAAGAATCTTCGAACCTCCATAGGAGTTTGTGGTGTCTTCCAATCCAGAATAGCTCTTAAAACGTTCTTCCTTACTTTTTTAGCACAACCTCCAAATGGCGTTTGTGTTCCTCCTCGGTCTTGGAATAAATAATAATATCATCTATAAAGACCAACACAAATTTATTAAGCGCACTTCTAAAACTCGATTCATAAGATCAACAAAATAGTTAGGTGCATTGGTTAGCCCAAAAGGCATAACCAACCACTCGTAGAAACAAATCTGCCCTCTGGATGCTGTTAAAGGTTAATTATCCTTTACTATTCTTAATTGATGAAGTCTTATGGCAAGATCCATCTACGAGAATAATCAAGAATCATAAAGTTGGTCGAACAGGTCGTATGTACGGGGTAAGGGATACTTGTTATGAACCGTCAACTTGTTTTGCTTACGATAATCATGAAAAAGCCTTAGAGAACCATCTAACTTTGCAACAAAGACTACAACTGCTCCCCAACTTGAGTTACTTGGTCTAATCTATCCCCTTCTTAATAAATTATCTGTTTGATTTCTTAACTCCTCCTCTCTCAAAGCCATCTTATGGATATGATGGATAACTACTTTCCAACTGGAAATAAGACAATATGAAACTCAATCTCCCGATGTGGAGGTAGGCTGTTAACTTCTTCAAAAACATCTAGAAGTCCTTAACAACTAAAATCGGCCCTTACTATTTTTGGGATGAATCAAGCACATAGAGGAAACTATAGCTTGTAAGGCTCTTCACAAGATACTTCTATATGCTCCCCTCTCTTGTTTTGTAATAATATCATCCTCTTAACATAGTCAAGTGCAGCTCTATACTCCGCTAGCCAATCCATACCGAGTAGAATATCAAACCCATTAAAATCTAGTACAAACATATCACATGAAAAATGGTGGGTAAGGTAAGTAATTCGTACATTTTCATAAATCATACACATATTTGTTGGACCACCCAGGTGGTTAGTCACACAAATAGGGGTTTCTATAATTCTTGGGGACAGCTGCAATCTATCTACCAATCTTTTAGAAATAAAACTATAGAAAGCACCAGTATCAAACAATACTCGAACTAAAATGCAATTAAAAATAAAGCACCTTCAAGAACTCCTTTCCCTTTCGCATCCTTTGAAGTTGATGGTTCCTCTTTGATAGCATAAACTTTGACTTGCTGACCCTTTTGTAACAGTGGGTAATCCTTTACCATATGCCCTAGTTGGTGGCAATTAAAGAAGAGCGTCTTTTGTACCATTGGAGAAATAGGTGTTGTCTACTGCTTTTGAACTTTGGGATTCTTATAAAACCTTGCAATATGTCTATTCTGCTTACACTCATAACACTCAACATCCTTGTAATGGTTTCCTTGAGCCCCACCTCTTGGCTTTCCTCCCTATTGCTTCTTTCCTTGCTGATTGAACTTCCTCTTATTCGGGTTGTTGCTAATGTTGCTTCGTGCCGCTACTGCTTCTTTTTATCAAAAACTTCATATCGTAAAGCATTATCTATGAGGTCTACAAATGATCCTTTTAGGTGAGTAGTCATCTTCTTATGGAATTCTTCCCCCATCCCGACTACAAACATCTCATTCTTTTTAAGAGGAGTATCAATAAGTCCCGGGCCGAAGCACGACAACTCATTAAACTTAGTTTCATACTTAGCTACCGCCAATTCCACATGCTTAAGATCAAGAAAACTTCTATAAAGATGGGTCTTCCCTGCTGCAGGCATATGCTGGTCTTCAAATACCTCTTTAAATCTTGCCTAAGAAAATTCATCCTCTGGGACATTCGTTGTAACTGAATCACACCATGCTGAAGCTCCCTCCTGCAATTGCTAAAATGCTAGGAAGTGCTTTTTCTCATCATAAATACCAAGCCCCTTAAAGATCTTCTCACAAGAACAAAGCCAAGCTTGGATTTCGATAATAGACTTCGTGCCCTTGAATGACTTCCCTCCTAAATTGGTATAGTCTTTTCACAAGGATGCAAAGTTAACTCGGTGTTGCATAGGTGTCACCTCTTCCACCAATCCTACCCTACCAGCATTTGGAGCTCGACCAGTAGTGGTCGTAGTACTACCAGCTCCCTTTCCTCGCCTTCCTCTATTACCCATTTTTTACTACATGAATATAGCAAGATAACTTTAGAATACATAGATGAGATTATCCTAAGGAAAAGGGTATTAAATCAATCGTACTACTAATCAAAATAACTTGAATACATATATTCAAACTAAAATTGTAAATACGAACACTCATAGACTAGACTCAATCTATGGTATTACTTACCTTATCTCTAATGAGTTGACTCAACAAATGCCATGGCGTTCGCTCAACCTAAGCTCTAGTACCATATGTAATGATCTTCCTTTCTTACTCCTAGTGATGACACTTAATACATACATGGTATTTGTGTGCAGATTATCTAGGTGTTTGAAAGATGGGTCATTATGGTAAAAGAAAAGAAAAGACAAGAAGGGAGAAACATAGAATCTCACAACGCCTAGAAATCATGTATAATGGAACATAAGACAGTACATGCAGTCACTTCCAAAATGAAACATCAAAGTTACAATAGATTCTAATTTCAGTCAGGGACAGTTATAACTGCCTGCCCCCACAATGCTGATACAAACCTATATACTAACATGATAGTGGATATCTAATAGGTAACTAGATAACGGTGAAGTCTTCTGCTCCCCCAAAATGCATCCGTAAGAACTCGGAGTACATGGCTACCTAACAATTAGAGTATCCAAGAGTTTAAAGGAAGGAAAGAAAAAATCTAGGTCAGACATGGGTCAAGTATGAGTAAACTCAAAACATATGCTTTGTTATATTTATAAAACCCTTCAAAAATATAAGTATCTCATAAGACCACGTCATATATAAACAAGGATGGTTTTTACCTCACGATAACCAAACCCTTTTTAATAGAAAATCCAATGATATTATAATTATGCCTAGGGTTTAAAATAAACATTTAACATGGTCGAAATGGTTACATTTATTACATTCTAGCATATTTAGTATACAACTATATCCGTAAAGGCATGTATTGGAAAATGGATTCCATCAATGACAATGCTATTTGGTTATGACCTATCACAATACACCTCTAAAGAAAATGTACTAAGGGCCTCACATGAACATCCTGCATGGCAAGACCGGCCTACCCATTCGTGGATAGTATTGAATATAATCTTCCCTCTATTGTGATTAACAACCATACTGGGCTCAAAGCATACATCGAAATAAATGTCAATCTACATTAGGGATGATCAAACCCTAATGGTAGTGAATCAGTTAGCCTTGTGGAATACCCTCTGTTTTAGTTATTCCTGGGTGTGAGGTTTGAGGCAACGATTACCACTTCTAGTAAACATATCTTGGAATACTAACACTACCTTTCAAGCAACAATTCAATGTCATCATTCATCCATACAAGTTTTTCCAGAATCAAACAAACACACAAACTCACTACCTTCCATTTTGGAATCATCCTCAAGATAAGTAGTACAACTCCATAGCATACTTCACTCAGATTCAGTACACGAAGCATTTGTTAGTTTGAAATGGTTTGGATAAACCATACTTATTCGAAACTGGTGCCTCCAAACTAAAGCGATCAATTCCCCGTTGACTTAATTCTGGTTCTTTTAAAAGTACGAGTACAAATATAAGAGTCTTCTATAGGGAATCTCGAATGTATATTCCTAAAAGCGAACTATGTTTCATAAAAATGAGTCCTTACTGGGGGATCTGAAATTGTATGAAATCGCGAAGCTTTTATATACTTTCCAAGCCAAAATAGGTCAAGTTGTCGATAGTGGACAAACCACTATCTGGTGTAAGCAATTAGTTTGCATATGGAAAATCAGACATTATATACTTATCACCACTTTTCGATTTCAACCTTGTATTATCCCTTGATTAACAATGAAGTTGGACAAGTTAGTAAACTACCATTGCGTTGATGTACATTCTTAAACTCTCATAGATAGAAATGGGCTTCCATACCTCAAAATTTAGTGTCAAGTATAAGATGAAGTACCTTTTGTATACTTAATTAATCATGACCTATTTATAGAAATTAACTCTCTTATACCTATCACACTTCCGATATTTCGACTTCTCTATCCCTCATCAAGAATCGAAGCCAGGTAAGTCAAGGCACAGTTGCACCTGGCCTTGCCTTGGTTAACATAATACGATTCTAGATCTCATAGATAGAGGAAAATTTACTAATTAGCTTTTAGTGCTAAATATAAGATGACTTACTTTCCATAAACGTGTCAACATTTTAACACTTTTTATCATATTTGTTTTGTGTTACTTAATGACATTGACAAATAAACCCCATGTTTAAAAGCAAAGTCCTTTTTTTTAAATAATAATCGAAAACCAACTTTATAAACTTATTTCTAGTCTTTGATTTCAAAGTTATTTATTTTAATCCAAAGCTTGATTTAAAATCAACATTTTTCCTTTATACAAGTAAATAACTTCTTAATAAATAAATTCCAACCACCTTAAAACATCTTTGTAAAGAACTTTGAAAACGAGAGTTAATTTTGGAAAAATCCTTCAAAACATATTTAGAAAGGTAAGGTAGTAAACCATTTTAAAAGAAACCAAGGGATTTTCAATATCGCCTAGAATCCATAATAAGCCGATTAACTAAAACTAAGCAACATTCTCAAGCATTTATATACATGAGCACATAAAAATAAAAAGGGCAAGGTACTCCTTAGAGTCCCTTTATAATAGAAGCCCCATGTAAACCTGGACAAATGCACTTCGAAGTGCATCGTCGCGATCTATTCGCTATGAACACCTCGACTTCATTCCTTTTACTAGTCCCTTGTCTAAATCCTTTGTGTCATCCGCTTTCAAGTAAGAACCAAAGTAAACAATAATAATTACATACAATCATACACATAAGAAAACTCATAAACTATTACAACCAAACACTTAAATTATAAAGCTGCTTTTGAGTGAGCTTTACTCACTTAAATAAACACAAACTTCATCCAAGCTACCTCGACCTTGCAAACAACACACCGACCTAGATTCCTTTTCTTTTAAAGACCTGGGGAAACATGTTTGGGTTGGGCCATGGCTAACAAGGGCTCGACCTAGGCTTCCAAAGGGGATTTTGGGTTTGATTTTGATAGATGTGTGACGTAGAGAGTGATGGCAATGATTTTTAGGAACTTGTTTTATGAATTTAAAGAAGAAGAGAAGTGAATTTGAAGTGATATACTTTAGAAAAAAAAGGTGGAAGAGAAATGAATAAAGTGAAAGGAAGAGAGTTTAAATTGGGAAATGAAAAAAAGTGAAAAGGGAAAGGTAGTGTTTCTTTTATAGAAATTAAAAGTGGCTAACTACTAAACTATCCTAAGCTAATACCCTCCTTAAAAATTTGACAACACACTCCCCCTCATCATGATAAGGCACGCCCGCCTTTAAGTCACACTACCATCAAATCTCCTTTTTCTAATGTCCTTTTATAACATTATTTTGTATTTTATTATTTCTAAATGGAAAAGAAAAGTCCACTCTTAGTTAATTACTTAAGTATCTTTTAATTCTTTTTTAACTAAATTATTTAATTTGTAAAAGTTGTTTTGTTATTTGTATATATGTACAGTAGTGTCAACAACATGTTCCGACAAATTTTGATCATTAAAAAGTCGAAAAATCAAAAAAACGATTTTCACAATACATTTTCGATTTCTCTCCGAGATACATATTTTTGTAAACCAAATTTCAAAACAAGTTTAGTATCATTAATTATTACTTAAAAGAGGTTTATTTAAGTTATTAAATCTATTATTTAATCATTTTAAAATATATTAAATATTCACATTTAAAGTGACTATATTACGCATCATTACAGTAAAGCTCTTCAACCCCCACTAGTATCTCATCCTTCGATTCATGACGTTTAGACAGGAGCACAAGGCACTGGAGCTGTAGGACCATCACATCAACAACATATTGGACCTACTAGGATGGGCTTCAGAGGTAGAGGACTTGAACCACATGCCACTATCACTCATGCTTCAAGTTCTCCATTATGTCCTCCAGCACCAGGCAAAGGGATATACAGGATTCCCAGAGTCTGACCCTTCTACTCCTTAGGATATTATTACTAGCCCTAGTATGTAGCTCTTCATGTTTGGTTTATTTCTTATGGATATTTAGTTTGATTTTCACTTAGTATTTGCATTAGTTTTTATTATTTGAGATTCTGTGTTGCATTTGTGTTGTTCTATGTTAGTTGACATTATGTTTGGTTCTGATGTTTATTTGATATCTAGCATGCATCTTATGAAATTATGATCATTATGTGTTGTTCATTCTATTTGTGTTGTGATGATCATTCTATTTATTTTGTATTTCAATTTGTGAATCTATGCGTTATATTATCATGTTTTTTCTCCTTTTTTATGATGAGAAAGGGGGATAAATATTTACATACACGCATACATTCAAATGGAGTTCCCGAGTTATAAACTTATAAAATATGTTAGGAACATATTTTAGGGGGAGTATTGCATTCGTATATACTTCATTTTAACATCTTTTTCATGAATGCATATATGAGTTTTCATCATAAAAAATTGGGAGAATGTTGGAGCAAGGTTTCCTGGATTTTGATCATGACAACTCCATACTATAGTCTAAGTAGGAAAAATAGTCAAAGAGCTTTAAATAGATGGAATAATATGCACTATTGCTTTAGAGAATCGTCTAAATGAAAAACATTGGAAGACCTTGTATATGTGAGTCATTTTGTCTTAGAAATATGTTGTTCAAACTCATAAGAATCATATACTATCATCTTAAAGCCCTAAAGATCTTATATACAAAATTTTAGAATATTTTATTTTAAATAATATTTAAAGGCTTTCTATAAGCCTCAGATTTCAGAAAAAAATTTGTCCACTGGGACGGTGGTGCATAAATTATTCTGAAATTCCAAAGCGCGACTCAAAGCTTCTTTTCATCTCGAATAGTCACATTTCTTCATCTTCCTCCAGACATGACTCTCTCCAATGGTAAACATTGTATCTATTATTCAAAGCTCTTCAATCCTATAAATAACTATGTTTTCAAGAGGATCAATCACCTTACTTGCTTTCAAAATCGCCAATTTATTTTCTGAAACCCCAATTTATTATACTGCTTTCAAATCAGTAATCATTCAATTGTTGCTATATATTTTCTAAATTCAACCCCCCTAAACTCTTGCACATTCAATTACAAATCAGTTCTTGTGAGTTATAGGAGTTTGTACTTCATCGGACATATCAGTGTATTCAGCCGCGTATGCTGCCAAAGTCTGTTTGTATCAAGTTAGTGGAAAATACTTATTCAGCGGCATAAGATTTTTTATAAACCCATTTCTATAGGTAAAGTGAGGGTGCTTAGTAAGTAAAAAGCTAGAATAGAGATTTTAGTATAAGACATAGGATGGTGGTCCGAACAAGTATAAATGTAAGTTGTAGTCAATCCTCCAGAATGTGAGGAATGCAGATTACGGATCTTAAGGCTAGAATAAACACTAGAGGGGGGGGGTGAATAGTGTTTTTAAGAAATTACTAAATCTTTTTGAATTTATCTTAATTTGTTAACAATGTATACACTAATCAAACACAGATATGAACACAGAATCAAACACAGATGCAAATATAAAGTAAAAGCAGTAAAGGAAAGAACACACCGGATTTTATACTGGTTCGGAGTTACCCTACATCCAGTCCCGCACAACTAAGTACGGATTTCCTTTCAAAAGAAATTCAACAATTATAACCCTCGGTTTCAAGGCTACGAGGTACACCCTCCAGAATCACAATCCTCTGGGTAGAGATACTTGATTTACCGGGCAACAAGTTCACCCAATTGATTTCCAGGGCTACAATCACACCTTTTCTCGCTTTATTTGTTACAAAAAGTCTATAACTCAGATTAGCACTTCGACCTTGTAGAGATAGTGGAGAGAATCAAAACCAGAAATTATCTAGTTTGATTCGATATTGATTTCGGTAGAGTAATGGTGTAATATGTAAATAAGAAAGTGGAGAAGAAGAAGAGAAGTCAAATCAGAGAAAAAAGTGATTAAAATTCGTTGAAAAGACCCTTTATTTATAGTAGATAAATAGCCATGTCCATTGGTGAAGGGATGTGGCGAATAGACACTTCTTTTAAAAAATAATTTAACTGTCACAATGTCGACAGGGGTACATGTGACCATGTCGACATGCCCTTGTATTTTTTGGTGATTTGTTTTTCTTTGAAAATAATTTCTATATTATATTATATTTATATTTAAACTTTAAAATATACTTATATATAGTTATAATACATAAATAACTATAGAGAACAATATTAAAATATATATAATAATTTTCTATACGTTTATATTTAAATCTTAAGTATAAATATATAAAACAGCTAAATATATTAATATCAGAATTATAGTTTAAAAACTTAGGATAATAATTTAAAATCAAAGATATTTATAATTAAGGATATTAAAACTAAGGATATTTTTTAGGCTAAAATATATTGAAAAACCAGGACAGATGATTTTGGTTTTTAAACAGGAATATTTAAAAATCCTTTTGAAAAACAAGCTATATATATTTTGAAAATCATTTTGAAATAAAAGTAAATGGATACAAAAAGATGTTCCACTAGATTTTTCATAGGTTCCATCCTACTTAGGGTTCCATCCCTTTAACGAGCATGAAGTGGATTCCATTCCACGAATAAAATAGATTTTAAGATGTCAGTGCCTTTCTATGAGTTTTAACAATATTCCTAACTATATAACTTATCTTGGAAACTTGAACTCTTGAAATTCTTGATACTCATGAGTCTTGAATCTTGATATCTTCAATCTTTGATCTTGAATCTTTATACTGTACAATTCTTCATTCTTTAGTACCTAAAAACATATCTATATATATCTACACAATAATGTTAGTATTATATATTTTATAATCTAATTCTAAGTAAGGTTGTTGTCATCAAAACCAACTCCTAAGGGACTAACAATCTCCCCCTTTTTGATGATGAAAACCTTTGTTTATAAAATATCACTTTTATCCTAATACTTCTAATAACTCCCCATTAATCTATGCCTAACTGTCCTATTTTATACTTTCTTTTATCCTAATACTTCTAATAACTCCCCCTTAATCTATGCCTAACTATCCTATTTTATACTTCTCCTCCTTTGTCATCAACAAAAACCATATAACTCCATAATTATAATACTATATAATTCTATATAACTCCCCCTGAAACTAAGACTACATTACTTGTGATTATAATGATAGTGTTATCATACATAATCAATACTTAACTTTAAACTAAACTCTTAATAACTACTTTTCTTAACTAATAAACTATATATTTAAAAGATACGAGAATATACGAATAAGAGAACACAATTTATTATATAATGTTATATTTACATGTGTGTAAACTATGTAAACAGATATACATGTGTTTTTAATATAAACAACTATATATACAACGATACGAATGAAAGAATGAAAGAAAGAACACTAAGGAGTATTCTTGACAATAGGAGACCTATGAATCGAACAATTAGGATAGTGGAGACAGAAGTTTCCACGCTGTTCGACAAGGTTTCCATCCTTATCAAAACACTTCACCAACGCAAACTACGGTGTCATCGTCTTCAGCTTGCACTTCATGAACAGGGGCGTCCTCTTCTTCCAAGGGTGCTTCTTCCTCTTCCATTGGCTCTTCTTCGCTGTCCTCTTGTGTATGGTCACTAGAAGACTCTTCTTCGATCAAGATCGGATTCGCTTGGTTATCCATTAGAAACTTCTGCAAATTTCTAAGGATTCGACCTTGCTTCTCCTATTCTTTACTCATCCTAATTTGTTTGACTTGAATCTCAGTCACCATTTGCAGAATATCCTTTGTAGTATCCTCTAATTTTATCACACGAGCGTGAATGGAGCGTTGAAGAGGGCCGGGAGTAGGAGAGTGAAATGAGAAAGTCGAGTTTATGTTTGAATTTGATGGAGAAGCCATTATTTTCTTTGTTTCAGAAGTTAAACCAGAAGAAAATGAGAGAGAATGAAGAGAAAGTCGAAATATGGAAGAATATATAACCAACTTTTCAAATTTTGGTGGGAATTTTAATTTTCAAAAAATACTGTTATATGTCGACATGGTGGGATATTGGGTTGTCGACAGGGGTATTTTAATTTTGGCTACTAATTTATTTTTAATTTATTTAATTATACTTGTTATATATTTATGTTTTATATTTCAGTTATTGAACAAATACCTAATTCTCTTCTTAATTTAGTAAATATAGATTCATTTAATGGTTTTGTTAAGATATCAGCAGTTTGATTCTCAGAGTTTATATATTCGAGAGTAATTACTTCTTTAGTTATATTATCTCTAAGAAAATGATGTCGAATATCAATATGTTTAGTTCGAGCATGATGAGTAGGATTTTTAGATAAATTTATTGCATTAGTATTATCACAATAAATTGGCGATTTTGAGATATTTAATCCAAAATCTCTTAAGGTTTGTTGCATATATATTACTTGAGAACAAGCAAAGCAGCAGAAATATACTCTGCTTCAGTTGTTGATAGAGAAACTGTATTTTTCTTTTTACTAAACCAGGAAACCAAAGAATGTCCCAAAAAGTGACAAGTTCCACTTGTACCTTTTCGGTCTGATTTACATCCAGCATAGTCAGCATCACAATATGATATTAAATCAAATGAATCATTTTTAGGATAAAATAAGCCATAATCAGAGGTGTGTTTAATATATCTTATGATACGTTTTACAGCTTTTAAGTGAGTTTCTTTAGGATGAGATTGATATCTTGCACAGAGATATACACTATGCATGATATCAGGTCTACTAGCAGTGATATAGAGCAATGATCCGATCATTCCTCTATACAACTTTTGATCTACATCTTTCGAGAGATCTTCTTTACTTAGATATTAATTGGTTGCCATGGGAGTAGGTTTTCCACTCGTAGTAGTCAAACCAAATTTATTAACTAGTTCTTTAGCATATTTTTCTTTGACTAATAAAAATACCATTATCTAACTGTTTTATTTGCAATCCTAGAAAGAAGTTTAATTCACCCATATGACTCATCTCAAACTCTTTTGTCATTATTTCAGAAAATTATTTATTCATTTCGAAGTTAGTTGAACCAAAAATGATATCATCTACGTATACTTGAACTAGTTGAATATCATTTTTATTTCTTTAAAAGAGTATTATCTATTTTACCAATTTCAAAATTTGATTATAATAAATAAGATCTTAGTCTATCATACCAGGCTCTAGGAGCTTGTTTTAGACCATATAAAGCTTTATTAAGTTTGTACACATGGTTTGGTAATTTTTCATCTTCAAAAAGTGGTGGTTGTTCAACATATACTTCTTCTTTTACAAATCCATTTAAAAATGCACTTTTAACATCCATTTGAAATAATTTGAAATTATTATGATTTGCGAAAGCAAGTAGAATCCTAATGGCTTCTAATCTTGCTACAGGAGCAAAGGATTCGTCACAATCTATACCTTCTTCTTGACAATAACCTTGGGCGACTAATCGTGCTTTATTTCTAACGACCTCACCTCGTTCATTCATTTTATTTTTATAGACCCATTTAGTTCCAATTATAGTTTTATCTTCAAGTCTAGGAACAAGTTCCCAAACTTCATTTCTAGTGAATTGATTTAATTCTTCTTGCATAGCCAAAATCCATGAATCATCAGTTGATGCTTCTTTAGGATTTTTGGGTTCAATAGATGATATAAATGCTACATTACTCATTTTACTTAGTTGATTTCTAGTTGTAACAATAGATTGCATATCTCCTATTATATTTTCAATAGGATGATTTTTTAAAAGTTTAATCCTTTTATTAGGATGATTAATTTCATTATTAATTTCGGTTGATTCCTGATTTTAAGTAATTAAATCTTCTTCATCATTTGTAATTTCAAAATCTTTTAAATTTTCATCAAACGAAACATGCATTGTTTCTTCGATGGTGTTAGATCTTAAATTAAAAACTCTATAAGCTTTACTTCTATTAGAATATCCGATAAAGTTTCTTTGTCGGATTTAGGATCAAATTTATCCAAATTATCTTTTGTATTTAAAATAAAGCATTTACTTCCAAAAATTCTGAAGTATGATACCTTAGGTTTCTTTCCATGAAGAAGTTCATAAGGTGTCTAATCAGTTAAAGGTCTAATTAAAATTCTATTCAAAATATAACAGGCGATAGCAACAGCTTCTGCCCAAAAGTGTTTTGGTAAATTACTATCTGAAAGGATAGTTCTCGCACACTCTTGTATCATTCTATTTTTACGTTCAACTACTCCATTTTGTTGTGGAGTTCTTGGAAATGAGAAATTGTGAGTTATTCCCTTTTTATTGCAGAATTCCTCAAACTTTTCATTTTCAAATTCACCATCGTGATCACTACGAATAGTTATAATTTTTAAAGATAATTGATTTTGAATCCTTTTTGTAAAGTTCTTAAAACATTCAAAAGTATCACTTTTATGTTTCAAAAATATTGTCCATGTAAATCTAGAATAATCATCTACAATTACAAAAACATATTTACTATGATTTATTGACTGAATTTGAGATGGACCAAATAAATCAAGATGAAGTAACTCAAGGGGTTTTGAAGTTGAAATCATATCTTTTAATTTAAAGGAACTTTTTCTAAGCTTTCCTAATTGACATGCATCACATAAAATATCTATTTTAAAATTCATTTTAGGGAGGCCTCTTACTAGATCATGTTTTGACAGTCTAGATAAGAGTTTGAAATTCAAATGTCCAAATCTTGTATGCCAAATTCAAGGGTCACTTGTATTTGCCAAAAGACATAGGTTATCATTTGAAACTTTCATACTAAGAATATAAATATTCATTTTCCTAATTCCCTCAAATATTATGGTTGAGTTATTATCTTCAATATGACATTTATCTTTTTCAAATTTAATCTTATATCCTTTATCATAGAGTTGACTAATACTTAGTAGATTATGTTTTAGATTCTTAACTAGCAAAACATTAGTAATAATAGTAGTTTCAGAGTTACCGACATTGCCGATGCCAATCACGTATCCTTTCGAGTTGTCTCCAAAGTTAACCAGTCCTCCGTCTTTGTATATAATATTATTCAGCATATCCGGATTACCAGTCATGTGTCTAGAGCATCCACTATCAAGTATCCACTTATTCCTTTTGATCTGCACAAATTGTCCATTGTGGATTGATTCCTCAATACCCATAAAGTATCTTTCCTGCACATTATAAAATTTGGGTAGACAACTAGAATTTGAATAACATTCATATGCAGACTCATGGAACAATGATGATTTAAACAATTCTAAACTAGTTTTAACAGATTTTTCAAAAATAGCCATTTTAAAACTTTTCAAAATTCAGATTATGAAACTTTTGAAAACCTTGCTCTGATACCAAATGTGAGGAATGCGGATTACGGATCTTAAGGCTAGAATAAACACTAGAGGGGGGTGAATAGTGTTTTTAAGAAATTACTAAATCCTTTTGAATTTATCTTAATTTGTTAACAATGTATACACTAATCAGACACGGATATGAACACAGAATCAAACATAGAAGCAAATATAAAGTAAAAGCAGTAAAGGAAAGAACACACCGGATTTTATACTGGATCGGAGTTACCCTACATCCAGTCCCGCACAACTAAGTACGGATTACCTTTCAAAAGCAATTCAACAATTACAACCCTCGGTTTCAAGGCTAAGAGGTACACCCTCCAGAATCACAATCCTCTGGGTAGAGATACTTGATTTACCGGGCAACAAGTTCACCCAATTGATTTCCAGGGCTACAATTACACCTTTTCTCGCTTTATTGGTTACAAAAAGTCTATAACTCAGATTAGCACTTCGATCTTGTAGAGATAGTGGAGAGAATCAAAACCAGAAATTATCTAGTTCGATTCGATATTGATTTCGGTAGAGTAATGGTGTAATTTGTAAATAAGAAAGTGGAGAAGAAGAAGAGAAGTTAAATCAGAGAAAAAAGTGATTAAAATTCGTTGAAAACACCCTTTATTTATAGTAGATCAATAGCCATGTCCATTGGTGAAGGGATGTGGCGAATAGACACTTCTTTTAAAAAACAATTTAACTGTCACCATGTCGACAGGGGTACATGTGACCATGTCGACATGCCCTTGTATTTTTTGGTGATTTGTTTTTCTTTGAAAATAATTTCTATATTATATTATATTATATTTATATTTAAACTTTAAAATATACTTATATATAGTTATAATACATAGATAACTATAGAGAACAATATTAAAATATATATAATAATTTTCTATACTTTTATATTTAAATCTTAAGTATAAATATATAAAACAGCTAAATTTATTAATATCAGAATTATAGTTTAAAAACTTAGGATAATAATTTAAAATCAAAGATATTTAAAATTAAGAATATTTAAAACTAAGGATATTTTTTAGGCTAAAATATATTGAAAAACCAGGACAGATGATTTTGGTTTTTAAACAGGAATATTTAAAAATCATTTTGAAAAACAAGCTATATATATTTTGAAAATCATTTTGAAATAAAAGTAAGTGGATACAAAAAGATGTTCCACTAGATTTTTCGTAGGTTCCATCCTACTTAGGGTTCCATCCCTTTAACGAGCATGAAGTGGATTCCATTCAACGAATAAAATAGATTTTAAGATGTTAGTGCCTTTCTATGAGTTTTAACAATATTCCTAACTATATAACTTATCTTGGAAACTTGAACTCTTGAAATTCTTGATACTCATGAGTCTTGAATCTTGATATCTTCAATCTTTGATCTTGAATCTTTATACTGTGCAGTTCTTCATTCTTTAGTACCTGCAAACATATCTATATATATCTACACAATAATGTTAGTATTATATATTTTATAATCTAATTCTAAGTAAGGTTGTTGTCATCAAAACCAACTCCTCAGGGACTAACACAGAATGACTTTCTCTCTTCCATGAGACTTCAAGGCTGAAACCTGCCCCTTTCCCCATTCTCTAATAATAAGGTAAACTTTTTTGGCTTCTTAATAAAATAGAAATCTAAAAAGAAAGCCATTTATCGATAGTTATTCAAATCCTAGTGTGCACGTTCTTTACTTTACTTTAATTTCTCTTCTAGTAGCTTTATATTTTTATTAATACACTTGTATCAGTAGGTTAGCCATACACACACGATCTACTTTACTTTAAAATTCTGTAATTTACTGTAAACTATTAACTTTGTAATAAAATCTCATCATGTACTTTAAAATTCTGTAATTTACTGTAAACTATTAACTTTGTAATAAAATCTCATCCTGTACTTTAAAATTCTGTAATTTATAGTAAACTATTAAATTTTTAATAAAATCTCATTCGTATAAAAAGTAATTTTCATTCTATTATATACTGGCCATGTTGTGTTATGTTAATTATTTATTTAAGTATATTTAATAGAAAATCCTTAAATGATATGTTATGTGATAGTAATTACAATGCGTTATAATCATGAAAAATTTATCGCAATAAATATAACATATTATTTTCAATATTCCTAGCAAAGATGTTTGGAAGAAGGATATCGATTCATCCGTTGAGACTCAAGTATGTAATGTTCTCCAAATACTAGGCAATGTATTACTCATGACTGCTGATGAGATTAAGGAGTTGCATATTGATAGTTATGGGATAACCATGGAATGATTCATTCGAGAGTTTTCTATTGGTTAATATAACTAATGTTAAACATAGAACCTCAAATGACGATATTACATTGTTCTCTTGACTTGGGAATACTGTTAAACTTCAACATAGACACTCTACTTTGATTATATTTAAATTGCAGCATGACGTCCATCAAACAACTATAGTTGAGTTTGAGTTGAAACATTGAAAGTGAAATACTAATCAATAGAGAATTTGTCGCCTTAGTTATATGATATTAGTATCATGGACGATATTGGAATGTGGACCAAACTAAATTTTATAAGTCCTAATGTGATATATTTTTGACGAAGAGAATTGATGTAAATAAGCGTTACTACAATGTGCCACTTAAAATAGTGAAATTGGATTTTATTGAACAATGTGCAAGTAATATATTTAGCCAAACTGACACACCATTAGCTATGGTGACATGTGAACATTAATATTTGCATCGTTCGATATTAGTCGCTGATTGAATTTACACCTTTTCGTCGCACAACTACAATATTGAATACCTCGAAATCCACATGGTTTAATTATTATAATTCTTATAAATTAATTAATACTTATGAAATAATAATTACTAAAATTTATTTTATTTATTTTAATCAGTATTTAAAGGAGTACGTTATAAAAGTTATATATGTATGTGTCGATATACCATATCGATAACATTTAAATTAGATTTAAAATGAATAAGTATTGATTGGATTTGGAAATCCATATAGCTCTAAAAAGCCCATGTTCAACCATAGTAGAGAGGGGGAGAGGAGATTTATAACGACCCATATTTTTAACTATTTTAAATCATTAAATTTGATATAATTATTGAACAAAAATGATTAAAATAAAAATTCAATGATTTTGAATGTAAGTATTGGATACGAACTTGAATAAAATTTTGAAATAAACTAATTTCGTAGATTTAAGTAATAACCAGTATCGAAAGGTAATGCTATGTATAGAATGTGTTTACAATCAATAATTCGATTAAATAATAAATGTTGAATTCATTAGATGTAAATAAAGTAATTGATTGATAACTAAAATTCATTTAAAATCTAATATTGAAATTTGTTGAATATTGAACAATTAAATTGTTTGAATTTATTATTGGAAATTATTGGAATAATTGAATTCTGAATTTAATATGATTGATAATGATATCGAAAGTTGACGTAAATTTTATTTAAACAATAATGAAGATTGTTAACATTTAAAATTGAATCTGAAAGTGAATAATTAGAAATCGGAAATTTTATATTATAATTGAGATGTTAAAATAGTGATCTGGGGCACAGTCTCAGATTTTGGCAAAACTAGTTCCATTAGATCCGTAATAGTGTATTATTATCAGATTTTAAATTTCGTAGCTTTCAGAGTTATCGTTTGGTCATGTAGGACAGAAGCGCGTTGAACTTAATATCGAAAATTCAATATAATAATTGGGTCCAAAAAATATCTTCTCCATACGATCGAATTGGGTCTCGAAACATGTTCCATTGCGTTCGAAATAGAGGTATAACATTATAAACGCTTGACGGCATGCTTCGTTTGGAGTTCATCTTGAAAATATGAGAAAAGTCAAAATAATATTAAATAATATATATTGTACGTGTATATATACACAGTATCGCACAGTAAACCCTAGTATTTTATCAGAGCCATGCCTCCACCTTCCTCCATTGGCCGAAAAAACACTTCCCTTTCCCCTCGTTTTCTCTCTATCCTTCAACAATTAGAGAAAACTTTCTACTAGAATATTGTCGAGCTTAGTGGGATCTACGAATCCATACAGTGATGATGGTTTTCAGGCGAGCGACATGGCGGCAATTGGTGTTCAAACGTGGCGCATTCGAGTGCATTTTCTAAGGGCTAGAGGCGGTTGAGCTCCTTGTGCTTGCGGCTGAAGGTGGAGTGGAGCATGGGCGTTCGTGTGGCATCGCCTGATCTTCGTCACGGCAATCGTAGGAGGTGCGACTATAGATTGTTGGCGTGCGTAGTGGGTTTCTTAACCTGGAAGTTGCGTACACAATGAGTGATGAAGGAGGAAGCCTATTCACGGCCTGGATTTGAGGATCTCGAAATAAGTGGCCCAGATCCGATTGGTAAAAAACGAAATTATTTATATAAATTGTATGCAAATCTTATAAAATGCATATCTTCATCATGCGAGGTTGGAATTGGACGAAACAAGAGCCGTTGGAATCATGGCGATGAGCACTACGTCATGGAGTCGATTTGCAGTCATCTGGAGCTAGTTAAATTTTAGGTTAAATCAAACGTCGTTCGATTCGATTTGAAATTGAAACTCAAGGTGAGTATTTTATAACGCTCACAACATACTAGAATATTTTTATGCTAGTTAAATTTAGAATTATGAAGTGATATAAATTTATTTCTTGATGTTTGATAAAATTTAATTGTCATCTAAATTGTCATCTGAATTAACCGTTACAAATTAAAATTGACAATTAGATTTGTTTTTGGAATATAATTGCCAGTAAATTACCTGATATTAATGATTATGGAAATGTTGTGAATTATTTTGACTGTCTGGATGATTGATTGTAATGGATGCAAATTGATTGATATTTGGATGATTGGATGTTTATTTATCTCATATAGATCATGTTATCACTTGGTAAATTATTTACAGTATATAGAACTATAAATTGAATTATTACGAATGAATTAAGAAATAGATTGAAACGATATATACCTATGACATCGTGATTTGGATTGAAATGATATATATCCATCCCTAAAACTTAATTGAAATAACTGATCACTTGGCCATAGGATAGAAAATTATATACGGACGCTGGATTGGTCAAATTAAATTATTTTAAATTTTTGATTTCAAATCATTAAAAATGATTTGGATTTAAAGAAATAAAAATCGAATTTATAGAAACTAAATTATTTTCAAACTTGGGTTCAAATTGTGTTAAACGAAATTGTTTAAATGATCGAAGTTGAGATATTGGAGTTATAATCGAAATAAGATTTGAAATTTTTTAATTGGATTTTTTTTAAAGATTGGATTTTTATTCGAACTTTGAATATTGCTAAGTAAAAGTGATATAAAACGATATTTCGAAATTGAGCTCGGAACTGAGTTATATTTAAAATTTTGGATTTTTATTTGAATATTGAAGTTAAATTTGATTAAGTGTTTTAAATCGATATTTTGAAAATCAAACTTGGAATTGATATAAATCGAAATGGTTTAAATTGAGATTTGAATTAAAGATAATTGAAATTGAATTGAATTGATTGGAATTGATTTGGAATCGAAATTGAAATCCATTTGAATATAAACTGGAATTGAAGTTAATTCGAATTTAAAAATGAATTGAATCGATATAAATGGAAATGGAGATTGGATTGATTTGAATTGAGAAGAATTGGAAATTGAGTCAGTTTGACTTTGAAACTATTTTCAAATAATGTATTTTAGTATAAACTGTTTAAAATCTATATTCTTTATATATTCAAATTACTTTGATTTTCCAAACTATTTTGCTATACAAACCATTTTAATACTTAAACTATTTTATATTAAACTATTTTAACCATTTAAAAACTATTTTTAACTATTTAACCACTTAAACTATTTTTAACTATTTTAACCATTTAAACTATTTAACCCATTTTAATTATTTAGACTATTTTTAAAAATTTCAAACTATTTTTCTTAAATTTCAAACTGGTCAAGAGTGGGATGTTTATTTTTAAATCATTGATTTAAATACGAATTGGGTTAAATTGAAGTTATTATCCAAATTGAAATTCGAAACAATTCTGGAATCGAAATCGAGATATTAAGACGAACATGATTTTGAATTGAAATAGTATATTCTAAGTAAATATGATGATTTCAAAATCGATTTGATTTTGAAGAAAATATGATATTTTGATATCAAGCATGAACTATTCGAAATATAAAAGAACCAACCGGTGTGTAAAACGATGTTTGGTTGTTAAAGAGACCGAGGCCGGATATGGGCATACTCTCTATCGATACCAGAACCACTTTAACAACTGTGTACGTGGAGGGGACTCCAAAACGAAGTGGTTGGATTTGGCTTTGATTGCTGGATTTAAAGAAAGAGAACGATGATCGGTAGACCTCGGCACTTGTGCCAATATGAAATGACTAAAACAGGACGGCTTGACAGGGCCAAGTGGGCTAATTAACCCGAGCAGACATCCGTTCTTCAATTTCTTGGACTCAGTCCATATTATTACTCTTGTTGGTTTCGATTGGTGCACCTTGACTGGAATAGCCTCCCTTTGTTTCGATAGGGGATGGATGGACGCGGTGGGCGGTCATAGCTATGATGCGTTACCACCAGCCCTACGACCGAACTGGTAGTATCCTACCTTTGGCATTGCCTCACGTGCCTTGTCATACTTTTATCGCTATACGAGACCCATACGATTTTGGTTTAGTGTTTTCATATCACGGCGCATCCCTATCCACCGACCGTTTAACTGGTGTTTTATATGCGAACTGTACGACAGTGCTTAAAAACACGTTAAGGGGGATCAATGTAAAGCCTCAACGCTAAGAAAAATATTTATTTTATTGATTAGACATTATATATGTAGCGTATTCTACTACATATAAATATTTTGACGAATCCTTAGGAGATGGAAAATCCCGTAACATCTCTTGAGTTATTGCATGCACGTTATACGCCGGATATGAGATGTGAAATCCCGTAAACATCTCTGATGCCATAACACTCATATTTTGTGCGAATTGATTTGACTCACATAAGAATATTTTAGTCCTGACTCGTGTATTTTGTCTTTTCATTACGCTTGGGTCAGTCCTGAGTTTTTCAGTTTATTGAATACTTACTCTAGAGGACGAATACGAAAATTTGGTATACTATTGCTATTATTGTCCCTGCATTATGTTGTCTGCTGCATTATTTATTTATTCCATATTTATATACATATAACTCTGATAAATGTTGTAAAGATTATAATCAATTGTATTATACAAACAGCTTCATGAATTGTTTATTTGATTATTATATTTCATCGTTCCGCTGCAAGATTCTGTGTTTGTTTCTTCTTCTTTTCTCTTATTTTCTTATTTATCCCATTAACAGTCCTCCCTTTTGAATGCTTTGAGCTGAAATGTATAGTTTATTATCGATTTAAACTGTCCAAAAAGGTGGGTTGTTACAGTTGGTATCAGAGCTTTGGTTTAGCGATAACCTTAGCTTTGCGGGGTAACTCATTAGAGATAGGGTCAGTAGTACCCTAGAATGAGTTTGAGTGTATTAATAGATATAAGCGCGTATTTTTTAGTAAATATAAAAAAATTGTTTTATATTGTGTTGGTTGATTTGTTGAGTGGCTTATGGATTCTGGTCAATACGAGTAATTAACGTTATTAATATGGATCTCTAAACACTTGAACTGAACAATTCGGCATAGTATTATTTTGAAGTTGGGTAAATGAAATAATTTTACCCTGATTATATTTTGTATATAAAGGAATAATTTTAAAAAATTATTATGGTATATATATATATGGAATGGGTTGTTGAAAATGACAATATTGATCATTATCATTTATTATTTGATTAATCAATATTCCTAAACTATTAGCTATTATATGATTATAAGAAAATGAAATTGTATAAATGTGATTTATAAAATATAAATTGCAAGTAAAATGAATATAAAATTGAGAATTTGAGAAATTTAAATTCAGGTGTTTCTGAAAAAGGTTTTCAAGGTTTGTAAATTAATATTAGTATTGTTTAAAAGTATATACAAATACAAATTGTTTTCAAAGTTTTGGAAAAGTATAGTGATATTAGTTGAAAAAAAATATTTTAGAAGGAATGAATTCAGTACTCCCCTCTTCTGTCGTTGGAAAATAATTTCGGTGATGACTGCGCAGCATCATCGACGTTCATTTTCGAGTCTCGAAGTAGGGGAGAATTCTGAGAAGCTTTGCTCTGAAATTATTTTGATAAACGGATTTTGGTTTAAATTCCAAAAGTTTGATTTGATATATATAAGATAAGTATACATACATATTTCAAATGATTTGAAATGAACCCGGTGTTTAAAATTTTTACGTTTTGTTAATTAATAACCTTCAAATTATTTGAATGAAATGAAATATTTGAATAACTAGAACTTATAAAATAAGAGAATTAAGAAATCTAAGCTAAATTGTAAGAAACCTTAGAGTTAATTTGAAAGTAAAGAAAATTTAAACTAGTTAAAATTGTGAACATTCTAATTAAGCAAAATGAATCAGGTTAATTTGTATAATTCCAAATTGCATTCTAATAACGTATAATAAGACTTACCAAATGTTAAAAAGTTAAAATAATGATTTGGATATGTAATGGGATATTATACAAGTAAACAAACTTGAAAGTAATTAAATGGTATATAAATGGAAATTGGGTTGTAATAATAAATATTGTATACTTACGTATATTATAAAATGATTAATGACTAAGTGGAATAAGTAAGTGAGCTTAAGAAAGTAGTCAAACGAATCCAATAATGTCTTTGTAAATGGGTTATAGAATTAAATATAAAATTGAAAAGAAATTGTGAAATTGAATTTGTAACTTTTGAGATAGCAATAAACTTAGATAAAGTCACATATAAGAAGTCGGACTCTTATAGAATGATTATAAACTTTAGTGTCGATTAATAAAATGTTTCACAAATAAATTTGTTATTAAAGGAAATTATGAATATGAATGTGAATGAAAAGAATTTGGTGTAACAAAGAATCAATAGAAATAAATATGTAAGTTGTACGTATATTATTTTATTCGCATAACGATTTGATTCAGATTCGAGCCAGAATTTTGAGACAATCTATATCGATTCGAGTTAGGACATTTCACTCGATTCTCGACAGCGAAACCTGGATATGGATTTTTGATTGATTCTGAAATTCTCTATCATAGTATATGGCTATGAAAGGAGAATAATGGTTCCTGATCAAGGAACCAGATCTGAGTCCGCACTAGAGAGTCGTGTGAACGATACTAGTTCGGAAGTGAAATTGTGTGATCGAGTGAGCGATCAGATTTGATATTGCGTACGGATGATATATGTACATCGTACGAGCTTAAGTAAAGCAAATATAAGAAATTGAAAATACAAAATACAAAATGATTTTAAATTATATGATTGGATATCATTGGTAAATAAGATGCAGGTATTTAAAATCAAGAAAATTTGGATTGCCCGACAAAAAGGTACATGTTTATTTTATCATTTGATTTGATGGTTTTATGATGGAGCTACTTGGCTTTTGTTTTCTTTTGTTGGTTTGGGGCCTGTAGTGGCGTTTTGTAGTTGTTCCAATCGAGCCGCGTAAAGAAGACTCTGCCGAAATTTTTCATAAATCCGAGTGTTAGAAAAATTTTGAAGTTCTAAAAATTTTATAACTTGTTTTGATAACTAACTTGTAAATTCCATAAGCCGATCGGAGTAGCGTAGTAGAAACATAGTAATGGTTTTATAAATGAAATTTTATTGTTTTATAAGTTGATTATTTTGAATAAAATATATTAAATGTTAAATTCTTTACTTAACTCTTTTCGAGGACGAAAAGTTTTAAGTGGGGGAGATTGTAACAACCCGTATTTTTAGCTATTTTAGATCATTAAATTTGATATGATTATTGAACAAAAATGGTTAAAAATAAAAATTCAATGATTTTGAATGTAAGTATTGGATATGAACTTGAATAAAATTTTGAAATAAACTAATTTCGTAAATTTAAGTAATAACAAGTATTGAAAGGTAAGGCTATGTATTGAATGTGTTTACAATCAATGGTTGGATCAAATAATAAATGTTGAATTCATTAGATGTAAATAAAGCAATTGATTGATAACTAAAATTCATTTAAAATCTAATATTAAAATTTGTTGAATATTGAACAATTAAATTGTTTGAATTTAATACTGGAAATTATTGGAATAATTGAATTCTGAATTTAATATGATTGATAATGATATCGAAAGTTGATGTAAATTTTATTTAAACAACAATGAAGATTGTTAACATTTAAAATTGAATTTAAAAGTGAATAATTAGAAATTGGAAATTTATATTATAATCTAAACGTTAAAATAGTGATCCGGGGCACTGTCTCGGATTTCGACGAAACTAGTTCCATTGGATCCGTAATAGTGTATTATTATCGGATTTCAAATTTCGTAGCTTTCGGAGTTATCGTTTGGTCGTGTGGGAAAGAAGCGCGTTGAACTTAATATCGGAAAAAATAATATAATAATTGGATCCAAAATGCTATCTTCTCCATACGATCGAATTGGATCTCGAAACCTGTTCCATTACGTTCGGAATAGAGGTATAACATTATAAACGCCAGACGGCACGCTTCGTTTGGAGTTCATCCGGAAAATATGAGAAAAGTCAAAATAATATTAAAATAATATATATTGCATGTGTATACAGTATCGCACAGTAAACCCTAGTATTCTATCAGAGCCGTGCCTCCACCTTTCTCCAATGGCTGAAAAAACACTTCCCTCTTCCCTTCGTTTTCTCTCTATCCTTCGACAATTAGCGAAAACCTTCAACTAGAATATTGTCGAGCTTTGTGAGATCTACGAATCCATACGGTGATGATGATTTTCAGGCGAGTGACGTGGCGGCAATTGGCATTCAAACATGGTACGATCGAGTGCGTTTTCCAATGGTTAGAGGCGGCCGAGCTCCTTCTGCTTGCGGCCGAAGGTGGAGTGGAGCATGGGCGTTCGTGTGGCATCGCCGGATCTTCGTCACGGCGATCATAGGAGGTGCGGCTATCGATTGTTGGGAGTGTGTAGTGGGTTTCTTAACCTGGAAGTTTCCTGTGCACTGAGTGATGAAGGAGGAAGCCTATTCATGGCCTGGATTTGAAGATCTCAAAATAAGCGGCCCAGATCTGATTGGTAAAAAAATAATAAAGGAAATTATTTATATAAATTGTATGCAAATCTTATAAAATGTATATCTTGGTCATGCGAGGTCGGAATTGGACGAAACAAGATGCGTTGGAATTACGGCGATGAGCACTACGTCATGGAGTCGATTTGGACTCATTTGGAGCTAGTTAAAATTTTAGGTTAAATCGAACGTCGTTCGATTTGATTTGAAATTGAAACTCAAGGTGAGTGTTTTATAATGCTCACAACGTACTAGAATATTTTTATGCTAGTTAAATTTGAAATTATGAAGTGATATAAATTTATTTATTGTTGTTTGATAAAATTTAATTGTCATCTAAATTGTCATCTGAATTAACCGTTACAAATTAATATTGACAGTTAGATTTGAAATTGGAATATAATTGCCAGTAAATTACCTGATATTAATGATTATGGAAATATTGTGAATTATTTTGACTGTCTGGATGATTGATTGTAATGGATGCAAATTGATTGATATTTGCATGATTGGATGTTTATTTATCTTATAGACATCATGTTATCTTCTGGTAAATTATTTACAGTATATAGAACTATAAATTGAATTATTTAGAATGAATTAAGAAATAGGTTGAAATGATATATACCTATGACATCGTGATTTGGATTGAAATGATATGTATCCATCCCTGATATTTAATCGAAATAATTGATCACTTGGCCATAGGATAGAAAATTATATACGGACGCCGGATTGGTTAAACTAAATGATTTTAAATTTTTGATTTGAAATTATTAGAAATGATTTGGATTTAAAGAAATAAAAATCAAATTTATAGAAACCAAATTATTTTCGAACTTGGGTCCAAATTGTGGAATTAAATTGTGTTAAACAAAATTGTTTAAATGATCGAAGTTTAGATATAGGAGTTATAATTGAAATAAGATTTGAAATTCAAAAATTGGATTGTTTTAAAAGATTGGATTTTTATTCGAACTTCGAATATTTCCAAGTAAAAGTGATATAAAATGATATTTGAAATTGAGCTCAAAATTGAATTATATTTAAAATTTTGGATTTTTATTTGAATTTTGAAGGTAAATTTGATGAAGTGTTTTAAATCGATATTTTGAAAATCGAACTTGGAATTGATATAAATCAAAATGGTTTAAATTGAATTTTAATTGAAGATAATTCAAATTGAAATTGAATTGAATTGATTTGGAATCAAAATTCAAATCGATTTGAATATAAACTGGAATCGAAGTTAATTCGAATTGAAATCAGAATTGAATCGATATAAATGGAAATGGAGATTGGATAGATTTGAATTGAGCAGATTTGAAAATTGAATCAGTTTGCTTTGAAACTATTTTCAAATAATGTTTTTTAGTATAAACTGTTTAAAATCTATATTCTTTATATCTTCAAATTACTTTGATTTTCCAAACAATTTAGCTATACAAACCATTTTAATAATTAAACTATTTTAACCATTTAAAAACTATTTTTAACTATTTAACCATTTAAACTATTTTTAACTATTTTAACCATTTAAACTATTGTTAACCATTTTAACAATTTAAACTATTTTAATTATTTAGACTATTTTAAAAAATTTCAAACTATTTTTCTAAAATGTCAAACTGGTCATGAGTGGGAAGTTTATTTTTAAATCATGGATTTAAATACGAATTGGGTTAAATTGAAGTTATTACCCAAATTGAATTTGAAACAATTTTGGAATCGAAATCGAGATATTAAGACGAATATGATTCTAAATTGAAATAGTATATTCTAAGTAAATATGATGATTTTGAAATGGATTTGATTTTGAAGCGAATATGATATTTTGATATCAAGCATGAACCGTTCGAAATATAAAAGAACCAACCGGTGTGTAAAACGACGTTTGGTTGTTAAAGAGACCGAGGCCGGATATAGGCATACTCTCTGTCGATACCGGAACCACTTTAACAACTGTGTATGCGGAGGAGACTCCAGAACGAAATGGTTCGATTTGGCGACGATTGCTGGATTTGAAGAAAGAGAACGATGATCGATAAACCCTGGCAATTGTGCCAATTTGAAATGACTAAAACAGGATGGCTTGACAGGGCCAAGTGGGCTAATTACCCCGAGCGGACATCTGTTCTTCGATTTCTTGGACTCGGTCCATATTATTACTCTTGTTGGTTTCGATTGGTGCACCTTGATTGGGATAGCCTCCTTTTGACTCGATAGGGGATGGATGGATGCGGTGGACGATCATAGCTATGATGCGTTACCACCAGCCCTACGATCCGAAATGGTAGTATCCTACCTTGGGCATTGCCTCACGTGCATTGTCATACTTTTATCGCTATACGAGACACATACGATTTTGGTTTAGTGTTGTCGTATCACGGCGCATCCTTATCCACCGACCGTTTAACTGGTGTTTTATATGCAAACTGTACGACAATGCTTAAAAACACGTTAAGGGGGATCAATGTAAAGCCTCAACGCTAAGAAATATATTTATTTTATTGATTAGACATTATATATGTAGTGTATTCTACTATATATAAATATTTTGACGGATCCTTAGGAGATGGAAAATCCCGTAACATCTCTTGAGTTATTGCATGCACGTTATACACCGGATATGAGATGTGAAATCCCGTAAACATCTCTGACGCCATGACAGTCATATTTTATGCGATATTGATTTGACTCGCATAAGAATATTTTAGTCCTGACTCGAGTGTTTTATCTTTTCATTACGCTCGGGTCAGTCCTGAGTTTTTCAGTTTATTGAAGACTTACTCTGGAGGGCGAAGACGAAGATTTGGTATACTACTACTATTATCCCTACAAAATGTTGTCTGTTGCATTATTTATTGATTCCTGATGTATATATATAACTCTGATAAATATTGTAAAGATTATAATCAAATGTATTATACAAACAACTTCATGAACTGTTTATTTGACTATTATATTTCATTGTTCCGCTGCGAGATTCTGTTATTGTTTCATCTTCTTTTCTCTTATTTTCTTATTTACCCCATTAGTAGTCCTCCCTTTTGAATGGTTAGAATTGCATGTGTGGTTTATTGTCGATTTAAATTGTCCAAAAAAGTGGATTGTTATAAGATTTTTATTCGATTTTGAATTGGCAAAGAGAAGAGATAAACAGGGAGATCCAGATCTACGCTATTTTCTCCTTCATGTTGCCTTTATAAACAACACATCCCCTCAAATTTTCAGTTTACACTAAGCCTCAATAATTACCCATCTCTAGGCTAAGAAAAAGGTCTTCTCTCCCTCATTTCCAACTAAAATTCAAATTAAATAATATAGTTCTATTTAGTGTTATTCTCTTCTACTTAGTTGCAGTTTCTAGAGGGGTATACATTAGATCTTGAAAGTGGTCATCCAATATTCAAGGTGCAAGTCCAAGGATTCAATTATTGGTAATCTTTGTGGTTTTTCTATTATTTACATTCGTCTATGTTAATTTGCAAAGTACAAGTTAGTTCTATGTCTTTGTTGCCAATTTATACATATTTTCTCTCTGATTTTATAAACACACACACATATTCATTTGAACCAAAAAAACTGTATACATTTAAGATGCATAAATACACTTTTGGTCATTTAATATAATAACTTTTCAAAAACTAAAAATGATTTTTGAAAATTGTAAATTAAATATTAATTTTGTAATTAGTATATATATAATTCATATAAATTAATCTATTAGCATTTATTCATACGTGTGTGTGTGTATTAGAAATAATTATATATATAATTACAAAATATAAATTATAATTTATTAATAATTTTAAAGCATTTTAAAATATTACATTTGTTAAAAAAAGTATATAAATCTATGTGGATTTATATGTTAATTTTTTTTAATTTTTATACAAATCTAAAGGTTTGTATAAATAATAATAAAACGTTACACAAATATGGACTAGTATAATAAAAAAGGATTTATTATTTTGTAGAAGATTTCAACTGAAATAAAGTAAAATTTTGATTTTTGTAAACATACATAATTTATATTTATTAACTAATGTTCTATAAGTGAATATTTAAATTAAATCAAAATATTTTGATATTCATTATAAAAACACACGCACACGCGCGCGCACACACACACACACACATATATATATATATATATGTTTGTATGTATTTTTGTATATATATAAAACATATTAGCATTTAAATTTGAATTTAAAATATATTTTTACTTCTAGACCTAGATCTGGTTTTAAATTTAAAATATCGTAAAATATTTCAGAAATTAATTCAAATTATTTTTGAATTGGTCAACATCTTTAAAATAAACCAAAATAAGTATTTATAAATGTTATATATATATATATATATATATCTATGTGTGTGTGTGTGCATATATGTATATATGTAAAGGTATATTTAATAACATATTAATTATGGATAACAAATATGTATATAAAGGAGAAAATGTGTCTGTTGTAGTGTAAATCTCAACACTTATATACGAGCACAATAAACCATTTACACATTTATATGTTGCACATGCACATACATGTATATGTGTATTTGACACTCATACACATTATATAAATATAAATTAAAACATTTATACTAAAAATTAAATAAAATAAAGATTTTATTTAAATCTATTTAGATTAGATCTAAACTAAATTAAATTTCATAGGCCCAATAAGATCTAAGAATAGATTTCTTTTAAAATTAACCTATTTATTCCACTGCGATTTGGCCCAGTTACTTCAATGGCATCATAACCCATAGCATATATGGTCTAAATTAGCAGTATTATAGGTAACTTATTGTTAACCAAGTTTTTAACTCAGTAGAATTCAATGGGAGTTAGAACATCTAGACCAAGGCAAAACAACTCAAGAATCAACCAAGAGGACCACAAGAATAGGCCAAGAAGGACTCAAGAAGAAACATACAAAAATCAACTAAGAGGATGGATTGCTAGCAATCCATCATCTATGGATCGCTAGCGGTCTATAAAGATTCCTCGCGGGTCATTCAAACCTTTTGCATCTTGAGTGAATATCTTTTCCTTGGGTGTGTGCCAAGTTTCATAGCCTTCCAAGCAACCTAGTTTGAGAAGAAAAGACCTATCTGATTCAAGTCATAGTTCAATCCAACCTGTACATGAATCATCATCAAAACAAGGCAACTAGCTATGAAATTACATGGAAATCAACTACATAAGGAAAGGAATGCAACCCAAAGGAAACGATCTAAAAATAACTTAAATACATGGATCACTAGCTATCCATGCCCTATGGGTTGTTAGCGATCCATCAGGTTAAGTTGGATCACAATGAAATTCTTGGAGCATCTTCGTATCATTACGTGTAGGATTTTGGCGAACCAGCCTAGCCCAATAGCTCTCCAACCCCTATAAATACAGTCCTTCTTGCAAAATAAAAGAGATTTTCTAGACTGGCTACTCGAACTCTGTAGAGATTATTATTCGCTCTTCTTCTTCCACACAATAGTCATCTAGGGGTTCACTGTGATTCCTTAGTCAAATCTTGTACTTGTGACTTGATCTAACTTAGATGATTCAATCATATTGTAATATGATTCAACTTGTAACAGCAGTCAGTTAATTGAAAGCTATAAAGTGGACATAAGCTTCCTTAACAGTCGAACCACTATAAAAATCTTCTTGTCTTTTTACTATTTCATCTCTTTTTGAATTTATTTTCTATATTATTACTCTGTAAGAACAGAGCTGGTGCTTTCACACTTAATTCAGAGTGTTGATCCATTTTTTGGGTTAACATTTTGGTTCTTTCACCAAGAATTGAACCCAAGCTTAGATCTAGCTATCTACTTTGGATCAGGTAGGTTCAAAAGTTAGATCCTTAATCTCTGCTTAGAAGATTTGCTACTAAGAATCAATGTCACCATGAAGAAAGAGAACTATCTCCGAAAGATCCATAGGAGCTACCATTGTTGGAGAAGAAGCAAACCCTCAGCAAATTAAAGTCAAAAACCCTAACAGTTTGTTGTTAGGCGTTAACTCTGGAGATCAGATTCCAGGATCCGCCATGCAGCATGAAGTTGTGACTAAGGGAGAATTGAACAAGATGGTTGATGAAATTAACCAGAAAATGAAAAACAGTCAAAACGATCTTATGGATAAGATAGATGCTCTTTTAATGCTCCTAGAACGGTGCCTAAAGCCGTGGCTGCTATGGAGCAAGAGCATTCTTCTATTTCAAACATGAACGGAAGGAACATAAGACAAAAGCAAAAGGAAGTAGTGGGCGGAGTTCCAAAAATCATGATGGAAGAAAACATTAACACTCCACCCACTGCAAAAGCACCTGTTGCAAATTTGAACTTAGAAGTGAAAACTCCATGGGAGGACGTACTAGTGATAGATACTGACTTTGAGGAAGATGAGCAACTTAAATAAGGTGAATTGAACTCAAACAATCAAACTCCACCCATGAGACTAACCGCCTGCCCAAAGAACTCTGTAGGAGAGACTCACTCAAAGACTAGAGAGCCTAGGCTTTAGCCAGCCAGCCAAGACTATTTGCAAAGACAAACACTTGATGCAGCTACTGCCACCTGCAGATGAACGGACAAGTGAGTCATACATTACGGGCATTGTCAGATGCTTGATGGAATAAGGCAAGGGTAGAAAGGATGATGATTGGGGTTCCTCTCTGAGATGAACTCCCTTCACCGATAGTATCCTGAGGGCAGAATACCCTAAGAAATTCACCATGTCACCAGCTATGCCATCCTATAATGGAACTACTGACCCTCAACCGTACTTGTACAACTACATTTTGGAATATGGATGGTGCAAGGGCAACAGATGAAGTTCGCTGTAGATGTTTCCCCATCTATTTGGAAGGAGCCGCCACAATGTGGTTTACCATGCTCCCTTCGTGATCTATCTCAACCTTTGACAAGCTAGCTAGGAAGTTCTTGGAACAATTTAGACTGCACGTGGCTCAGCCAAAGGACGTAATGTCTCTGTTCGATTACTTCCAAGGACCCAATGAATCATTAAAATAGTTCATAAACCGCTTTAATACAGCCATCACCAAAGTGAGCAATCCAAATGAGGATATGATTTTCATGGCCTTAGTTCACTCGATCCATTTAGAGATAGATTTTAGGAGATGTATTAAAATGAAGCAACCAACCACCATGAAAGAATTCAATCGAAAGACTAGTCGGTACTTAAGATTGGAAGAGGCAAATATGTTAGAAGGTAAAAAAACCAATATGTGACCAAATGAATCGATTCAGAGTAATATGGCGGTCAATCAAAATGGCGGGAATTTTGAAGTAACTGCTGGGAAAGATGGGGACCAGAAAATGAATAACCAACATCAGAACACCGACAAGGGCAATGGAGGTGGAAAGAAACTCAGAGGTATGAAACACGGAGGATACCCTCCGTTAAACGATAGCTTGGAGAATATTTACCTAGCAACTCAAGGAGTAAAAGAGTACTCGAAGCCGCCTCAAAAATAAGAGTCCAAACAACAAAGGAAGTCGGGGAAGTTCTGTTGCTTCCACGAAACCCAGGGCCATAACATAAACGAGTGTCGCTATTTGAAGAACTGATTAGAGAAAACAAGCTCCAACAGTATGTGAAGAAACCCCGAAAATCTGATCAGCCAACCTGACCTCATGCTCCTAACCCCAAGGAAAGCAATCTGGATCTAGTGGAGAGGGATCCAAGCGCTGAATAGAGGCTGGTCATCAATACCATTTTGGGAGGTCCTTTGAGCAAAAAAGTTGGGGCGAGATGGAAAGATATGCTAGTTCACTCAAACATGCTCCAAAGGAAACTTGCTTTAAAATCGAAGATGGGACCCCTACTAAACAACAAAGGATTCTCAGTGATGACATCGTGTTTCAAAACCGGGATAATGAAGGATAGAAGCTCCAATATTAGATCTAATGGTGATGACAATAGGAATCGGACCCGCTGTCGTGCGATGAGTGTTGGTCGATATCGGAGGATCAGTAAACATTTTGTTTCGACATAAGTTTGACCAAATGAAGCTTAACATGAAGGATGTCTCTGTTGGCCGAACCAAGGTCCAAGGATTCATCAACCATCCACTACAACCAGTTGGCACAACTGATCTGCTTGTTGAACTCAGACTAGAAGATCAGAGTGTGGTTCTCACCCAAACCTTTGTGATAATTGACGAGATGTCGGCCTATAATGCATTCGTGGGATGGTCGGCCCTCGCTGATTTCCGAATTAACCTAGCACAATGGTGTCTCACTATGAAATTCCCCATGAAAAATAGAGTTAGAATGATAAAGGGAGACCCGAGTGCCGCAAGGGAATGTGAATGCTACGTCGCTAAATAGCATGAAAGAAGAAAGAAAGAGAAGGGGAAGAATGTGGAGAGAACTCTCCATATTCACGAACCATCAGCATACCAACTACAGAACCGCCCCTGGCTTGGGGACCACAGCTGATTCGATAAGGCTATAGACCCTAGAAAGAAGAGTTCAGGGAAGGAACGGGCAGCACTTAGAGATTACATTGCATGTCCCTGTAGACATGGATGATCCGACGCGGCTACTAAAAGTAGGATCACATCTTGGAACCAAGACATGACAAGGGTTAATCAAGTTTCTTCACCCCAATCTGGACGTGTTCGCTTGGACGCATTCTGATATATGTGGGATATCACCAAAGATAGCATGTCACACACTTAATATCGATCCTAGGAACACTCAAGTGAGGTAGAAGAGGAGCACCCTGGGACCGAAATGGTCTGCTGCACTAAGAGAGGAAGTTGATAAGCTGTTGGAAAATGGCTTCATCTACGATGCAATCTACCACGTATGGGTATCAAATCCATTTTTAGTAAAGAAGTCCAATGGGAAGTGGCAGACCTGCATTAATTACTCGGACTTGAACAAAGCCTACTCGAAGGATAGCTTCCATTGCCCAAGATCGATCAGCTTGTTGACGCCACGGTGGGCCGCGAGCTGCTATCGTTTATGGACGTCTACGTGGGATATAACCAAATCATGATGCATGAACCCGACCAAGAGAATACTAGTTTCATTACCGACCTTGGATTATACTGTTATCGAGTCATGCCCTTCGGACAAAAGAACACAGGGGCAACCTACCAACGACCGGTAAATGCAATGTTCAAAGATCAGATCGAGAAGAGAATGGAAGTATACATGGACAACATGCTTGTCAAATCATGTGTATCAGTGAACCACTTAAACAACCTAACAAAAATGTTCAAGATATTGCGGCAATATGGAATGAAGCTCAAACTGCTGAAATGCTCCTTTGGAGTCGCTTTTGGAAAATTCCTTGGTTTTGTTGTGAATGCAAGGGGCATTGAAGCTAATCCTGAACAAATTACTGCCTTAAGGAATGTCAAATCCCCCATGACCAATAGGGAATTGCAAAGTCTAAATAGAAAGATCGCAGCGCTGAGTCGATTCATCTACCGAGCGACTGACAAATGCATACCATTCCTCGATACATTAATAATTGGAAAGAAGAATTTCGAATGGAAAGTAGCCTGTCAAACAGCCTTTGAAGAATTTCTCCATCATATGGAAACCCCCTTGGTCTTATCTAAGCCGATAAACCCAGAAGATTTGCTTATTTAACTCACTGTATGGACTCATGCACTGAGTGCAGTGTTGGTACGCTAAGAGGCTAGGTCCAATGACTTGTCTGTTATACCAGTAAGTGGTTCACCGAAGCTGAAAAGAATTACCCAAAATTGGAAAAACTCGCCTATTGCCTACCGATCGCGTTAAGGAAGTTACGATCGTACTTCTAGGCTCATCGCATCAAGATGTTGACAGATCAACCTCTAAAACAGGTGCTGTATCACCCAGAGACATCAAGTTGACTTCTGAAATGGAACTTTGAGGTAATCCAATATGAAATCACTTATCACCCACAAAGAGTTATCAATGGTCAAGCTCTGGCAGATTTCGTCGTCGAATTTACCGAGCGGGACGGTGAAGAAGAAAGCATTTTGGACATGGTGCCACAGTGGAAGTTGTTTGTCGATGGTGCATCAAGTGAATTCTGTTCAGGAGTAGGGGTGGTACTTCAAACCTCCGAAGGACGATCTATTTTCTATGCTCTGATACTGGAATTTCTTGCCACCAACAATGAAGCAGAATATGAGGCTTTGATAGTAGGATTAAAAATCATTAAAGAATTAGGTATAAAAGCTGTACATATCTAAAAACATTTCTCAACTAGTCATCTTTCAAGTGAAAGGAGAGTACCAAGCAAGGGACAACCTTGCCCTCTACTTGTCAAGAGTGCGGGAATTGCTGCGGGACTACGAGCACTACATTTTAAGTCACATTTCAAGGGAACAGAATATGCAAACGGATCACCTAGCCAAACTAGCCAGTTTCGGAGATGCTTAGTCAATGGGACTTGCCCTAGTCGAAATGCTTACATCACCAACATAGATGATATGGATATCGGTTGGATTATGGAAATCGTAGAGGAAGAACAATCATAGATGACGTCGATCAAAGATTACTTGATCGAAGGTACACTCCCCAGGGATCGGAATGAGTGAAAGAAGCTACTACGGAAGGCACCATGATTTGTCTTGCAGGGTGGAATTCTTTACAGAAGAGGATTCTCTACTCCCCTACTTAGATGTGTAACCAGCATCGAAGCTAAAAAGATCCTCAGGGAAGTCCATGATGGTGATTGTGGAAGCCACATTGCAGGACAGACTCTAGCAAAGAAGGTGCTCCGATACGGTTACTTCTGGCCATCCGTCAATCATGACGCAGCAGACTTCGCAAGGCGATGTGTGCAATGCCAAAAGTTCGATAAAATACAGAGAACTCCATCCACAGAGCTTACTCCAATGGTTAGCCCATGGCCATTTGTGGTTTGCAGAATTGACCTGATCGGCGTGCTTCCAATCGCTAAAAGAGGGGCCAAATATGCTATCGTTGCTGTTAATTTCTTCACAAAATGGGCCGAAGTGGAACCGCTGGCTACTATTACCACTAAGAAAGTGATCAACTTTGTCACGAAAAATATTATTTGCAGGTTTGGAGTGCCGCAGAAAATCATCACGGATAATGGTACTCAATTTGAAAGCGCTGAATTCAAGAACTTTTGCAAGCCTTTCCACATCGAAAAGAGTTTCTCCACAGTGGCACATCCTCAAGAAAATGGGCAAGTGTAGGCAGTAAACAAAATCATCAAGTCCACCATCAAAAAATGGCCGACGAAAGCCAAAGAAAACTGGGTTAATGAGATCCCACTTGCACTATGGGCTTATCGAACGACGCATAAGTCAGTAACCGGACACTCGCCATTCACCCTAGCATACAGATCTGAAGTAATGATCCCGATCGAATTGTAAGTCCCCTTTGTTTGGAAATGACACTTTAATAAAAAAGAACGAGTTGCTCCTACTTGGGTCACTAGATTTGATTGACGAGAAACAAGAGGAAGCCGAGCTAAGGACCATGGCTCGCCAAAAAAGGATAACATGGCACTTCAACTCCAAGGTCTGCAACCGTACCTTCGAAGTGGGAGATCCTATCCTATAATGGATCTATCTGGCCCCAGGAACATTTGGACCAAATTGGAAAGGGCCTTCCTCAATCGGGTAAAAGCTCAGAGATGGAACTTTCAAGCTGACCACAGTCGATGGAATTCGGATTCCTCGTGGTTGGAACATCAACTAGCTCTGGCATTATTTTATTTAGCTTTTATCTATGTATTTCATACTTTTGCAAATAAGCCAACTAGCAATGCTGGGGGCATTGTAAATAGACAAAAGTTGCTCTACTTTCCATTTTATTAATGAAATCTCTTTAGCTTCCTGAACCAATAAAACCGTGTTCGTATAAATTACTCGTCGAGTCGATGAAAGTAAAGCGACTCAAAAATCATCCATTAGCTGCTTAGGGAAGTGAAATCACTCTCAAGTACGCTCCGCCTACTCGTCGGGTCGATGAAAGTAAATCGAATCAAAATAAATGTCGTGCATTTCGTAAGCCACGCACTCTCAAAAAGCCACACATTTCGTAAGCCACGTACTCTTAAAAGGCCGCACATTTCATAAGCCGTGCACTTTCAAGAAGCCACGCACTCTTAAAAGCCATGCATTTCGTAAGCCATGCATTTCATATGCCGCACACTCTTGAAAGCCATGCATTCCATGCAAACACTACTTGATGTTGCTCCAGCACCATCAGTAAATCATTAACATCTTGTAAGTATCGGTATTATACTGACAACACCAGGAAACTCAACTCGTCTATTACAGGACTAACAAAGATCCACTCCCACTATCAAAGTAATTGATGTGAATCCAACAATGTTGTGCAACTAGAAATCAGCAAAGAATTTCGATCATTGACCAATAAAATCTCTAGAGTCGAAATGCTCGAGTCATAAGTTCCTGAAGATAGGAACCGCAAAGTAGATTCGGCTATAGACATCTGAGGAATTGCTCGTATCAACCAATCATTTATCAAGTGTTCAAAGAAAACAACCCTGTAAAGTAAGGGGCACACACATACCAACATTTAGTTAAAAGTAAAACTACTCCACGCAATCACAACGTATTTAGTTATGAAACTTGAAATAATGCGTACATAATGCGTGAAATCATAAAAATAAAGGCATCGTAGACCACAAAATACGGCACGACAATGTGAAGTATAGAAATTGCAGAACAAGCAATCATGCCATGTACACACATAAGTAGTATAAAAACAAGCTAAGTATGTGATAAATAAGGAAGAACACAGAAGAGATAACAATAGAAACAATAATCTTTTCGTTCCTTATAACATTTTCTGTATAAAGTAAAAATGTGGGGGCCATACCCGCACAATATTGGCCAACAAAAAGAAAAGTACATATGCTACAACAACAAAAGTAATAAGTGCAGACTCTGCACTTGTACAAAATACATGTCAAACAAATCAGAATGTTCCAATAACCGGCTCCACTGTCACTCGAGCTTGTCAGTGTTTCTTGCCACCACTTCCCTTCCCGTCTTTGGTCAAAAGTTTCTTCTTCCTCTCAACATCCCCACCAGGAGTTGTATCCCTGCCAGTGATATCAATTATAGGCTCCATGCCCGTGTCTCAACCTTGTTCTTCGACCCCTTCGGAAGACTCCCCTTTAGTCTTGCACTTTCGTGAGTTGCGGGAGCTCCTCGAAGACTTTTTCTCAATCTTTTCCTTCTTAACTGCCACCATCCGCTGTTCAATTTTACTTAGCTGGTTGGCTTGGTCTATCTGCTCTCGAGTGTCAGCTGCTGCTAAATCTCCCTTCAAAGATACGGAAGGGTCGTTCAGGCTATGCAACGCAACAATCTTCTCGGATTCCGGCCATGGTTGCTAGCCAAACACGGGCATGGCGATCAAAGCAGCTACAGAAACAAGCGTTGAAGTAGTCAAAATGACAGTAGGCCCCGGGATAGGAGAAATTGACAGTTCGACAGGCAAAGAAGACGGACCTATAAGATCAAAAAGGAAAGCATTCTATTCATCTTATTCTTGCAGTGCGAGCTAAAAATCCTCAAACTTGGGAGAAACAAAGGAAGTTACCTGCATCAGAAGTGTGACCGTGAATCTCAACCTCATATCCCCACCGTTTTCTTCTCTGGATGGTTGCATGATCTTGGGCGAAGTTCCAGGACCAGCAAGGCTTTAGAGATACCTACTGAAGGGGCAGATAACAAAGTGACACCGCCTAAGGTGGAATTATTCCTGTCTAATCATGAGGATGCTTGGACGATTCGCCAAGCTCATAACTGAAAGGCTCTGATAGTGCTTTAGCAGCTGTAGTTATAGCAGCATCAGTGGCTTCTTGCTTCCTTTCCACCCGAATAATCTCTCGGCACTCTACCAAAGCCTTCTTTGATTCTTCATTAAGATAGGCATCCTCTAACTCTTGTTCAGTATACGCATCCCCATCTTCTCGGAAACGGGCCAAGCCTTCTTCCCAAACCACAACAAGAGTACGTGGGAACTTGGGACTCGTATAATAGAGGTTGCCCTGATGTACCAGGATGTTGACGTAGAAGTTCAAGATGGTGTCATCCATCTTCACTATCTTCCTTTTAAAGGCGTCTTGTAGCTCCAAGTACTCTGCCATCACAATGGTCTTCTCGACTTTGACTTTGGTCTTTTCAACGTTAAGTTGCACAAATTTTTCTTAAAGTGAAGCAATCACTTGAGCCTGGTTAGAGATGGTCTTATCATGGGATTCCACCATTCCACATAATCAGTAATTGTTTTCTTATGAGCTTCGACCGTTTCATCATGACCAACAATGGTTCTCTTCTGAGCTTCGATGATCTCATCTCGAGTTTCAAGCTCTTTTTTCAGCTTGACTTCATCAGCGGGGGCTTTCTTGATTTCATCTCTAACCACGATCTCAATTTTCGTGCGAGTCTCTTTTAATTCCTTTAGCAAACTAGCATTGCTCTTACTCTCCCGAATGGCAGCATCTCTCTCCTTTATCTATTGATCAATTCTGGCAACACGTTCTATCAGCATCCTTTCGTAATCATCTTTTTCCAACTCAAAAGAAAGGATCTCTTGATAGCTGTCATGGTTTGTGTCTGCCAGCTGCTTACATAATTTCTCCCATCCTTCAGCTTGATCCAAGTTGCTCTAAATCACCTAGAGATTGGGCATATAAGAATCCTTATAAATTGGATGCGGGTCACGATCGAACTTAACTCCCTTCAACCATCCGGGGAGCGTAGCATCAAGCTTGGGTGGACCAAATGAAATAATATAATCAGGTCTTCTGCGTGGGCGTGAAGAACCCGAAGCAGCCATGACATGAGTTGATGGAGTCTGGGTTGATGGAACAACTTGAACAGTAGAAGTCGAAACCTCAATTCCGGTAGAGACTGGAGCCAGGGCAAATGTATGGTGCTCGGAAGGATGAGGATCATGGTCTACTTTTGAATTTTTGGATAACTCTTCCCAATCATCGGGAGTCTTCCACTTCTCAAATCCACCCCTGTAAAATCTGCCTTGGTTCATGTCATCCCGGCGACGAGCTTTAGCTTCCCAATCTTTCCTACTTCTCCATTCTTCCTTAGTTTCTCGAGGCCGGTGGCGGCTTGAAGTCCGTCCAACCCACATTGTGCATTTGTAAATTGTTCAAGATCTTCATAAAGTCCACGACCTCCCATAGTACCTAATAAAAAAATTAACTTTAGTGATAGAAAATGAGCTCAAGTAATGCATATATGAGTGTATGAGGCCCTATTAGAGTGTGTGACATGTCATAGGCGGCCTAAAGGACTTCACAAACCAGGACGGAAAGCGACTACAGTGGGAGTCAAGTTTACTCCAGAAACAGCACGATCGGAGTGAGAAGACAACCCCTCGAACTCAACATCATCTCCCATGAGTTCTGCAATGTCTAAATAAACGTTGCTCAAGTCCCCAAAGTTGATATCGGTTTCCTTAGGTGGAGAACCATGAAGTTGTTTGGCTACTGAGGAGCATCTTTAGCAATAATCTCTTAAGAAGGAAAATCCAAGAGAATATGACTCATTCCCGAAGTTTCATCACATGATTCGACATTTTCTTCAGTGGAACTTGCATCAAATTCCTCATTGGTAGAGGAGGAATCATAGCTACTCCGGTTCTCAATTTCACCTTCCTCCTTTTCTACATCACCACAGCCTTGCCTTCTCGCTGTTTGAACTCCTCTTCGCCCTCCTCCGGGATCGAGGGCATCCTAATCGGGCTATTGGTTCTGGTCGCAATGCCTTTTCCTTCACGAATTTGCTCAGTTGATCCACTGGATGGACCTTCTCCTCCTGATAAACCGCGCTCTTCAGAATTGTGGGATGAAGAAGTGGAATGTGTTTGAATCCTGGAACGGGTAGGGGATGAAACTTCAATGGCGACAGTAGATCTCCCAGGATGCAACAATCCGTACCGATGCAAATTCTCATCCATTAGCAAAGATTTGACTGATCTCTCTCTAGCATCCATGGCCTTCAGAGTATGGAAGATGGGATCAAGTGATGAATCTTTGTTTGGCCTCGGAATAACTACAAGGAGTATTCAGTCTATTAAAACCCCGCACTATGATAATAAATCTCAACAAGTGAAGAGGAAACTCACCCCTGTCATCCAAAGACGATTGAGTCCTTCAGGGCACCTAATGAAGAAATATTGGGTCTTGAACTGGGATAAGTTATTTTGGTGTTGCAGCATGATTTTGTGGTTTCTTTGAGCCTCAACGATCATAAGAGACCGACATTCATCTCCCTTCTTGAATGAGAGGAAATATCTTTGTAATGATTCACTTTTCTGTACAGTTTAAGTTGGAAATAAACCACGCATGTCAACTCAAATTGAACAAAAAGGCGGATTGTTAGGGAAAAAGAAAGAAGATAGAAGATAGAAGAAACTAAAAGCAAACACAGAATCTAACAGCGCAACGGAATAAAATATATAAATCAACATAATTCTTTACAAAGTCATTTCAAAAATGATACATCAGAGTTACGCCAATACAATTCTAACCTAGGACAGTTATAATAGCCTCTCTTATACATCAAATATAGAGTACATAGTATATAGCGGAAACAAGGTAATAACTAGCTATTGATGAAGCCTCCTGCTTTGAGCTCCACCAAAATGCATCCGTGGAAAAAACCTGAACTACTTGGTTACTCATAAAAATTTGAGCACCCAAGAGTTTTAGGGAAAGAAAATAAAACTTCGGGTCAAACATGGGTATGGTGTGAGTAAACTCAAACAACTTGATTATTACATTTCAAAACCTTTCAAAAATCAAAGGTATCTAGTAAGACCACGCCGCATATAAACACAGACGGGTTTTTATCTTACGATAACAAAAACACTTTTATACAAAATCCAATGATATTATAATAATGTCTAAAGTACAAATACTGATTAATCTTAGCCAAAATTGTTACATTAATTAAATTCCAGCATACTAGGTTCTACAATCAAAACCGTAAAGGCATGTATTGGAGAATGGATTCCATACTTTGACCAGGTAAGGAACTACCTCTTATGGGTACATCTCTAGAACAATGCACCTGGGTCTGACAAGAACATCTTGTACCCTGCCACAAAGAACCGGTCTATCACTTGACTAGTAGTACCGAATATGTCATCGTCCCAGTCTTCCAACCTTAATCGAGATCTCTCATGCACAACCAAATCCATAAAAATAGGGTAATCTAGAAAGATGACGACCTACCCTAATGGGAGCGACCCACTTAGCCCTGTTGCATGCCCTATTTTAGTCATTTCCCGGTTGATGAGGCTTGAGGCTACGTTTTACCTTTTATATAGCAAACCAACTTGGAATGCTAACACTGCCCTCCAGGCAGTAATGCAGTGCCAACATTCATCCATACAAGTTGTCTAGGATAAGGACAAATCGAAGGCACTACTTCTACTACATCCATTTTGGAATCACCCTCAGGACTAGTAGCAAGCAGCCCTTGCACTTCAGTGCTCCATCTTCGATTCCATATTCTTCAGAATTTCTTCAATTCGAAACGCTTGAGTTGGATCAAAGTGGTTTTCGGATAACAGATCTGATCCCGATCTCGTCGAAACAACTTTCGATAATTTTCGGTAAACTCAACTTCGGTTCTTTAGGAAATAAGCTGATAAAGGATAAGAGCGGAGTTCACCTCCTAACCGTTAGTGGAAGGATTTCCTTATCATTTATCCTAGAAGAACGAAATGAATTTATACGTACAGTATAGCACCACCGACGGTAACTGTACCATATAATTTCCGTGTTTCTCCTAGGTATTTCCAAATTTACGTTTTGGTCCAGATTTGATAGTCGGTTATTTAACTATCAAATAAACAAACAATCAAATGTCGATTAAATTCCATATGGGATCCTCTAAGCCTTTATTAATTAACCTTTAATTAATAAATCCACTTTATAAAACTTTATCAAAGGATCTTTTCTAAAACACTTTTCCCAAACCCCTTACATTCTGTTTACTTGGAAAACAATATAAACATTTACCAAAAACATTTGGAAAATTATCTTTCTTACATTCCATATTAAATGGCAAACCATTCCCTTTTAAAAAATCATTTACTGTAAAACTTGTTCACTTTATAAAACCCATTCACTTATTCCTTACAAAAATTCTTTTATAAGTTCACTTCACATTTCAAACCTCTTTACAATTTTCAAACTTGATTTAAAATGTCTTTCAAAAATATCTAAAATGATTTATAAAATCTCTTTCTATTTTTAAAAAAATTTAAAAATCTTCCTTCATAATTCCTATATATAATCTCTTTTATAAAATATCATTTTCAAGATATCATTTGTAAATCACTTTAGGTAAAACCTTTTATATAATAAACCCCTTTTTAAAATCAAGATATTATTTAAAAATAACTTTATAAAATAATAATAAAATTTGAAAACCATTTATAACCTTTAAACCCAATCAATTTAAGAATAAAAGTTAATTTAAAAAATACTTTAGTAATTCGAAAAGAGGCTTAGCAATCCCAATGGTACTAATTTAAGTTACCATTCAATTTCGATTTCAATTCACTTAATAGTTATTTACATTGGTCAACATATATGTAAATACAACTCATATCCAAATCAGGGAATAGTATGTCAATATGAACTAACTAGCATATACATGTTCAAATCACATAATAGCAGGTGGTGATTTATCCTGCTAAACAGATGTCCAAACAATTCAATCAATTTATAGCAGAATGGTATTTATTCTGCTAACACATGTTCACACGAATAAACTAACAATCAAACAACCAAATAATTTATAGTTGAACAGAGATTTATTCTACTAATACATGTCCATACAAACATACAAACAATCAATACATTTATAGCAGAACGAGGATTTATTCTGCTAACACATGTCCAAACAACCCAACAATCTACATTATAACTCATTCACGGTTATATGGTTCCTTAATGGTATCGACACTTGAATCACTTGTATTCAAAACCATCTTCGAAAAAGAAGTTCTTTTAAAACACTTTTACTTTTGGAAAACACGAGATTTAAAACTTTAAAAACTCTTTTAAAAAAAATTAGTTATAAGTTAAATCCTTATTTAAATCATAATTAATCTTAATTAAATCTTAACTTAATTTAATTAAATAATTAAACAATAATTAACTATTAATTAAACCCAAATTAATCATTTATTAATTATTAAATAATTAATTAAACCTTCATTAATAATTAAATATTAATTAATCTCAATTAATTAATTAAATAATCTTTAATTAAACTTAAATAATAAATTAAACCTTTAGTAAATAATTTATTATAAATTAAAACCATTAATGATTTATAATTAAAAATAATTAACACTTGATTAACAATTAATTAATAATTAATCCTATATTTAATTAATGATAAATTAAATATAAATGATTTACTTACCTCATACTTAATTAACTTAATTAATATTAAAATAAATCTTAAGTTTAAAACATAATTAATTAATAACTAATCTTCACTTAATTATAATTATTAAACCTTTTTTAATCCTTAATTATTAATTATTAAAAACTTAATTAACTTCCTAAAACATTATAATTAAGTTTATAAAACATGTACAAATGCTTTTAAGTTTTAGAAACCAATTTTTTTCAAAAATCAAACTTTTAAGCGAACTTCATTCATAGCGACAATCGCTATGCATACCCATAATTTCCCATTTGTTTTCCACTTCTATATCACAAACAACCCAAAGTCTATGAACCATGATCATCACATACACAAGCATACATCTTTTGAACCAAACATAATACTTAGACTTTGATTTCAAATTTTAAGATTCACATGACATACACACATATATTACCATAACAACCCCAAGATAATCCAACAATATCATCACATAAACAACCATATAACAACCATAAATATAAAGGTAGATTATTTCCTAAAAAGTTAATGAATTTACTCATTGAAATTTTTTGAAAATTTGAAATACTTTGAAACTCGGGAGGCTTGGAAAACAAGGAAATCCACTCAAAAATAGGTCATATTGTTCTCGATTTTTGGACCTTTTTCTCTCGGAATTTTAAAACATTTTTAAAAGAAAAGTTTTAGATAATTATTTCCTCTATCATTTAAATAAAATAATTTCTCAATTTGGATAATTTTTGAGGGAGTTATGGTCAAAACAGTAAGGGGTATTTTAGGACTTCAAAATCTAGGTTCAAAAACACTCTTCAAAAATATGGATTTTTGGAGTATTTAAGCTCGAAATCAGAAAAAGTGGTGTACTACAAAGTTGTAGCCACTGAAATTATAAATGGTTTGAAAAAATAAAATCTAAATTTTGGGTAGAATGAAAGGAGTTATGGCCGAAACCATTTCGAGTAAATGGAAGAATTTCTTTAAAAAGAAAGAAAGGGAGATTCAAACTAGTTTAAACATTTAAAAAATTTAAAAATTTGAGATTAAAACTTGAAAGTATTTTGGAAGCCATTAAAATTTCTTGGAGTTTTAGGAAAGTTTGGACATGAAGATAAGAATGAGAAAAATGGGAAGGAAATTAGGAAAATTTGTATATATATTAAGTGCATTTGTTAAATTACCATAATACCCTTCCAACACTACCCTCCACACATCACCACCTCCCTTCCACCTCATGTACCTCACGCCACCCTCTTGTTCCCCCTCCTTACAATTTCTAAATTTCCATGTAGGGAACATGAAAAGACCTCTACTTGTACTCTTGTCTCCCAGTTGCCAAAGAGTCACATCTTGCCCCCCCCGATGTGACTATTTTCTATTTATTTTTTTATTTCGTTGCCAAAGTGTCACATCATGATTATATTAACTTAATTATCTTAATTAACACTAATTATACTATCTTAAACCATATTATATACTTATTCTATGTGTGAATATATTTAAGAAAGTGTGCACAACATTTCAAACAACTTTTATATGATGAAACAACGAAAATTCGAAAAACGATTTCGGTCACATTTTCTGTTTTTCATCGAACTATATATTTTTCTAAACAAATTTTGAAAACTATATTACCATTATTATTTATTAGTAATAAGGGTTTTATTTTCATTATAAAACCTATATATCGAATATTTAAAATTAATTAAATATTTGCAAATCAAAGCAGTGAAATTCCGGGTCGTTACTTTCTTCCTCTCTTAAAAGAATTTCGTCGCCGAAATTACACCTCAACCTATCCTAGAAAACACTTAAAACTATACATCAATCCATATGATGTACATAGATCATTCTTATATAAAATCCGATTCGATCACAACTCGAATACATAACTTCACTTCCGAACTAGTATCGCTCATTCGACTTTCTAGTGCGGACTACGATCAGGCTCCCTGATTTAGAAACTCGGTTCTCCTTACATAGTTATAACTACGATAGAAAACTATCCCATACCAAAAATCTTCATCAAGCGTTCGCCGTCAAAAATCGAGTAATAAATCGATGATGATGTGACACTTTGGCAACGAAATAAAAAAATAAATAGAAAATAGTCATATCAGGGGGGACAAGATGTGACTCTTTGGCAACTGGGAGACAAGAGTACAAGTAGGGGTCTTTTCATGTTCCCTACATGGAAATTTCGAAAAAACGATTTCGGGTCACATTTCTGGTTTTTATCAAACTATATATTTCTGTAAACAAATTTTGAAAACTATATTACCATTATTATTTATTATTAAAAAGAGTTTTATTTTCATTATAAAACCTATATATCGAATATTTAAAATTAATTAAATATTCACAAATCAAAACAGAGAAATTTTGGGTCGTTACAATCTCAGCTCATCAAAACTTAGGGCATGATTGAATGTCCGCATAAAAAAACATGAAGACAAGTCAAAATTGTGTATTGTTGTGATGAATCTAAAATGGTGCTATTCTCAAATTCAGAAGAATCTCTCTCAAGAAATGATTGAATAAGGGCACTGCACCATTCAAGCACATGTACCGATGGCAAGCGGTGTACCCCAAAAGTGGCATATGTGCGAACTCATTTTTCAGTGAAAGGCGCACATCATCATCCAGATTGTCGTGCTTTAAACAAATATTGTGCAGAACATAGGAAAAATTATGGTGGAAGCTTTCTTTGGAGGGTTGAGTAAAAATCTAAAGTTCGGAGGGGTTTGGTCAACAACACTGGCACAAATTGACCATATTCAATCGGTGGTGCCAAAGGAGTTGGCGCTGTTGAAACCTTTTACGAAGGCATAATAGATGATGATTCTGCTCCCGAAAGTGTCGGGCTTCTTCCACTAGATTTGCATCGGGATAACAGATGCTTCATTCTATATAACAGAACTTGTATCCAACGTAGTCAGGTAATTCTATTTATAATTAGAAATCCTCCAATGTTTAACACTTGAATTCTGAAAAGACGTTGACCTGTGCCAACTCGTTGGATTCCAAGCGTGGATTGGGGCAAGTGCAATGTGTTATCCATGTGGGATGGGCTCGGTGTCCTAAACACTACGAGCGCCCTATCATGTGTAGATAGTTCACTCGCAGCGGAGAAAGGAAAAAACTTTACATATCATTCATTGGAGTTATTCCTTCTACACTTACCCGTTATCGGTCAATGATCGATAACAGATCCGTTGTCTAAAGTGACACGAAAAGTTCGTTCTATTTTCAGATACACCGAGCGTGCAATAGTAAAATAAATCCAGGATGATCAAGTCTATATAAACAGCCTCGACGGAGTGATCGAGGCCATGCACTAATCTATTTTGATTTATTGAACGAAGATAGTAAAATATGTCAATTGCAAGGCACGAATCTAGTATCTACCTCCATTAAATCGCAATCAACCCACTTCGTTCACCATTCTCATCGATCGACCCAAACCTATTGGCAATCACCACCAATATGATAGCCACGTCATCACCAACCTCAGATCAAAAGAAAACACGTTCAACTTTGAGTTCATGGCGGTCCAAGTAATGGAAGGTCGGCAGCGATCCTAGCAAGCGGCAATTCTGGCACTAGAGCTTGTCTCGAAGTGATGGTGGAGGTAGGCGAGGTCGGTAGCAGAAGGCTTCGGCGGTGGAGATCAATGACGATGGCGGCAAGGGTTTGGTCCTGGTTTGCTTGGGTCGCAAGAGGAAAACGCGAACGAAGGATAATGAGAAAGGTCAGCTCGAGCAAAGCTAAATAGGGGATCAGTTGAAGAAATTTTGCTAAGTCTATGGATCGCTAGCGATCCATCAGGCTGCTGCCGATCTTCTTCAAACTTGCCCAGCATGAGCTATATGTTGTTTGTAAGCATCTAAAAATTGTGGGATCGAAGTTGATTTATTATTACGAGCAATGACGATTCACATCGAAAACTCAGCCGACGGCTGAATAACCAAAGTCGAATTTGCACGGTAACTTCAACACAATCAACTAGATTTCACGATACGGAAACTCAAAAGCAGTTACTTTTAGAGCACACCTTGTTTCCAATGAAGATGTACTCTAGGGGGAAAATGATAACCGGATTTTTAACCTAGCAGAATTCAATAGAAGTTAGAACATCTAGACCAAGACAAAACAACTCAAGAATCAACCAAGAGGACCACAAGAATAGGCCAAGAAGGACTCAAGAAGAAACACACATAAATAAACTAAAGGGACGGATCACTAGCGATCCATCACCTATGGATCGCTAGCGATCCATAAGTATGCTCGTGGGTCATTCAAACCTCTTCCATCGTGAGAAAATATCTTTTCTAGGGGTGTATGCCAAGTTTCATAGCCTTCCAAGCAACCTAGTTCGAGAAGCAAAGACCTATCTGATTCAAGTCATAGTTCAATCCAACCTATACATTAATTATCATCAAAACAAGGCAACTAGCTATGAAATTACATGGAAAGCAACTACATAAGGCAAGGAATGCAACCCGAAGGAAACAATTCAAAAATACCTTAAGTACATGGATCGTTAGCGATCCATGCCCTATGGGTCGATAGCTATCCGTCAAGTTATGTTGGATCGCAGTGAAATTCTTGGAGCACCTTCGTATCATTTAATGTAGGCTTTTGGCGAAGTGGCCTACCCCAATAGCTCTCCAACCCCTATAAATATAGTCCTACTTGCAACATAAAGGGGTTATTCTGGACTAGCTGCTAGAACTCTGCAAAGATTATTCTTCACTCTTCTCCTCCCACACAATTGTCATCTAAGGGTTCACTGCGATTCCCCAGTGAACTCTCATACTTGTGAATTGATCTAACTTAGAAGATTCAATCATATTGTAATCTGATTCAACTTATAACAATAGTCAGTTAATAGAAGGTTATAAAGTGGATGTTTCATTAACAGCGGAACCACTATAAAAATCTTTTTCCTTTTATTTTCGTCTCTTTTTACATTTATTTTCTATATTTATTGCTCTGTAAGAACATGGCTAGTGCTTTCACACTCAACCCAGAGTGTTGATCCATTTTTGGGTTAACACTTATTAAAGCCTATCCATTTAATAGGATGTCAAGGAAGGTAGTGTTTACGGTTGGGTTCTTGGATAATCAAGTACTCCACCCTACGTGGCTACTGGCATGGCCCGAAGGATGAAGTAAGCCCAAACACTATCACCGATATAGGGCCCAAATTAATTTTAGGCATTGGGCTAATTTTTAGAATCTGTTTTGAAATTATAAATTATAGTTTAAATTTGAATATTTAGTTTAAAATTTCATAAATGTTATAAAATATTTTTCGAAAATGTTTTGAAAAATAATTAAACAATTTAAAATAAGAATAATAATTAATTGGATTAATTAAATAATTAAAAACTCATTAATTAAATTAAAACATATATTAGATATATGAACTTTTATCTTAAAACGTTTAAAGAAACTAATAAATAGTTTTCGAAATAAATTAAATTTAAATAAAGTTGAATTTAATTAGGTAATTTATTATTAATTAATAAATAAAATAACATATATGTATTATGATATATGTATATTAATATAAAATATAATATATATATCCAATTTAATTTTTTTAAAAGGAATAAAATTGAATTAATAAAAAGTTATTTGCTTAATCAATTAAGAAGATTTAACTGATAAAATTGAAATTAAATTAAATTGACTTAGTTATAAAAGGTGGAACTGATTTAAAGAATAAATACATATGTATAGTATGTATACCGTAATTTCATGTGCCTGGCACTTGAAACACGATGGTATTTCATAAGAAATGCATTATTCTGTAAGTCAATATCACTCAATTTATTAAGATTGTGGATATTTAATATATATGTCGTCCTCTATCTTTTGTTTATTAATATATTCCTTGCATACTTTTTAGTTATTGATATTCGTCAAGATAAAGATGTTATGTGTTGTAATATATTGTTTAGACATGGTAAAATATATGCACTTTAAGATATATGCACTTATTTATTGATATTCCTAAATATATGTGCATTTATAGTTAGGCCGTTGCAAAATGATACATATGAGTGAATAATCTCTTTCGATTTATTGATATTCCTCAAGATCGAAATGAGATTAGGAAAAAGACTACGGGCTAGGAATTGTATATGATACAACCAATAAAGTGTTATCTATCACTTGCTGGGCTATGATTTGTTGATATTCCTTAAGGTCAAAATCCCAAGGAAAGCGAGTCTTAACACCCAATAAAGAAATCAAATGATTCACATGTTTCTTCCTAGGATTTTGTTAAACACAAAAGTCTATTAGGAGCTTACTAGTAAAATAAAATATAATTTTTAATCCTACTAATATTATAAGAACATTTGTGAATTTAAGATCTTAATCTACTAAATTAAATTTGCGGAAAAATGTCCACACCAAAGTTATTTTTGGAAAATAACAAACTAACCGAACCAAACTACATAGATCAGCAAAGAGCAATCAAAATAGCACTTATATGTGAACACTTTTGATTATCAATAACTGAACCTGCAAGGAAAAACCCGGTGAAGATGTGGATCATGATTTAATAATTGCTTATAATAAATGGGCTTTAGCCCTAGAAATCACTCGGGTTTACATGTTGTTTACTCTGGACAAATCTTTGCAAAGAAAGCAAGAAAATAGGTATGTCCATTAAATCTTTGATAAATCGTTGTTTGGGAAGCGGCAAGGTACGAGATTACAAACAAGTTGTTCAATATGAAGTTGTCCGCGGGTATGCATGTGGAAAAGTATGTCTTAATGATGAAAGGCTATATCAGTATACTTTCATAGTTGGACGTCACTATAAGCAACAAATTGTAAGTGGACTTGATCTTAGGGTCTCTTATTCCATAGTTTGAGCTGTTAATAGTAAACTACAATATGAACCAGGTTAATGCAAGCCTTATAAAGCTGCTTAATGTGTTGAGGTCAACCGAGATTTCATCTACGGATCAAGGCATAGTGCTCGCAGTGAAAGGGAGGGTACCAACTAGAATGGTTCGAAAAAGAGAAAGCGAGTAAAAAAAGAATAATAAAAAGAATGCTCCAAATGATAAGGGTGAGTGTCATCACTGTCACAAGAAATGACACTGGAAATGGATAGGTTGGATTACCTAAAAATTGTCAAAGAGAATAAATAAAATAATTCTGCTACTCCTATAGATATTTTTATGATTAAAAATTATTTTGCAATCACTAAATTATCTTGGTTATCTTGGGATTTAGATACTAGATATGGAATTCATATCTATAATTCATTACATGGATTTAGGAACAGGCGACATGTGGCAAAGGGTGAGATGAGACTTTAAGTTGTTGATGGATCTCTAGTGGATGCAACTGTAGTTGGAGTCTATCACTTAGCTTTTCAGAATGGATTATTTTTTATTTTGAATAATAGTTATTATGCAACAAAATTATTTGAGGAATAATTTATGTATCTAAACTATCTGAGACTGGATATATTTTTCATTGTGTTAATAAGGTTATGAGCATTATGTTGGATGGAAATAAAATCTGCAATGGTGTTTTGGGCAATGGCATTTATGTTATTAATTCTAACTATATATGTACCATAAATAAATCTTCTAACATTGACATTAATAATTATTATTTGTGGCATTGTAGGCTAAGTTATATAAATGACAAATGACTTTACAAACTAAAAAACGAAGATTTCCTACCATCATTTGATTCTAAGTTATTTGATACATGTGAGTTATGTCTTAAGGGAAAAATGACCAAGCACCCCTTTAATGGAATCAAATGATAGAGTTAACAAACTCGTGGGTCTCGTACATACTGATATATGTAGCTCAATGCCTATAGTTACCAAAGGTAATGCTTTTTATTTTATACCACAATGGGACTATCTCTCTGGTTACTCCATCCTATACTCTACAATACAGTGGTGTTTCAGAGAGTAGGAATAGAATTCTATTAGATATGGTTCGTTCTATAATGAGTAAAGAGCTAAGTTACCTCTTTTTATTGGGGATATGCACTAGAAATCGCATTGCATATTATGTTGAATTTGATACCCATGAAATATGTGTTTAAGATGACAAACGAGATGTGGAATGAGAAAAACCACACCCTCAAACATTTGAAGGTGTGGTGATGACCAGCCTATGTTAAGAACGTTAGTCTTAATAAACTTGAGGCAAGATCAACCTTGTGTAAACTCATAGGATATTCTAAAAATTCTATGGGATATATTTTCTATAGCATTGTGGAATAAAAGGTTATTGTTTCTCAACATCCTGTCTTCTTGGAAAAGGATTTTCTATAAAAAGAAATTAACATTGAAGTTGTAGACTTGGATGAGATCTGAGAAACTAATACAGAGGCCGAGCCAGAGGGAGAACCAAATTCACTAGTATATGAAAACACATAACATATTAAAAGGTATAATAGGGAATCTTCCACACTAAAAAGATACTACGACGTCACAGTAGATGACACTCCTCTCTCATTCCAACAAGCACTACAGAGTAAAGACTTTGCACTTTGGCTTGAAGCTATGAAATCTGAAATTAATTCCATATATGAAAACAAAGTATTGACTTTGATTGACATACAAGTAAGGATAAAAACCTATCGGTCGCTAATGGATTTTAAAGAAAAAGCTAAATTCATAAGTAGAGATTTGTAAAGCTAAACTAGTTATGAAAGGGTTACGTCAAATCAAGGTATTGATTATGACAAAAAAAATTAGTCTGTAGCAATGCGTAAGCCCATTCGAATAATGCTAGCTATGGTAGCATATGACTATGAAATACGACAAATGGATGTAAAAACGACATTTCTAAATGGTGATTTAGAAGAAACCGTTTACATCACAGGCCAAGGGTTTCAAGGTCAATGGGAGTAAGAGAAAGACTTGCAAGTTGTTAAGATTAATTTATGATCTTAAACAAGCTTAAAGAAGTTGGAATAAGTGTTTTGATAAAGTAATCAAACAGTTTGGTTTTTATGAAAACAAAGAGTATGTGTGCGTATATCGGAAAAAAATAAGAAAGTGCTATAGTGTTCTTAGTTTTATATGTTTATTATTTATTACCCATTGGCAAACACATTGCATTGTTGCAATCAGTGAAAAGTGGGGCCATTAGTTGGAAAATTTCCAAATAGAAAATGATAGCTGATTCCATGATGGAGATCGAGTACATCGCCCTCAATGAAGCTCCTAAAGAAGCAGTATGGATGCACAAATTTATTAGTGAGCTATGGTTAAATTCCTAATTCGGAAGATCCAATGACATTTTTTTTCCGACAACACTGCTGCAATGTAGATCACAAAGGAACCTAGAGCATAAAAGAAATATATACATATTCTTCAGAAGTTCCACCATATTAGAGAACTTGTCGAGAAGAAAGAATTCATAAATCTTAGCGTAGACACAAAGGACAACATAGCAGATCCATTCATGAAAGGTCTAGCTCGACCAATTCTTTGCAGACTGATTGAAAGTATTGGAATAGGATTCCATAACTGGCTCTAAGTGCAAGTGTAAGATTGATAGAGCAAGAGATGTCATATGGGCAATTCTATAATTTATTTTAAACTTTAAGCCCTGTAATAAAATCCCATTCGAATAATATGTGTTTTCTTTCTATTATATACTTGTCATACTGTCAAGTTAAATATTTATTTAATTTAAGTATATTTGATAGAAAATCCCGAAATTATATGTTATATGACTATAGTTATAGTGTGTTGTAATCATGAGAAATTTATCATAATAAATAAAACATATTATTTTAAATATTCCTAATCAAGAAGTTTCAAGATAAGATATCGATTCATCTATTGAGACTATAGTATGTAATGCTCTCCAAATGTAGGGCAACATATTACTCATGGTTGTTGAGGGCACTATGGGGTTACATACTGATATTTATTGGATAACTATGGAATGACTTGCTTGAGAGTTTTATGTTGGTTAATATAACTAAGGTTAAATAGAGAGCCTAAAAGTGACAAAGTTACACAGTTCTATTGACTTGATAATACCATTAAACTTCAATGCAGACACTCCACTTTGATCATGTCAAATCATTGCACGAAGTCCATCGAACGACTATAGTTGGATCTGTGTTGAATCATTAGAATATTCAATAGAGAAATCGTCTCCTCGGTCATATGAGATTAATATCATGGTCAACTGTAGTCAATTCAAAGTCAAAGGCATTGGCCTTAGAAGTTCGGTTAGTAATAGTTGTTATTATTGAACAAAGGATTTTGTGTTTGGATTATACAAGTTGAATGTGGGTGGTGTTGTAATTTTGACCAAATCCAAATTCCATAAGTCCTAATGTGATATAGTTTTGATGAAGTGAATTGATGCAAATAATCGTTACTGCCGAGTACCACTTAAAATAGTGAAATTGAATTTTACCAAAAGATGTGTAAGTGACAATTTCAGCCAAATTGTTACATTATTAGCTAAGATGACATGTGAACGTTAATATTTAAATTGTTCGATATTGATCGCTGACTGAATTTACACCATTGAGTCGTATAATCGCAATGTTGAATATTCTGAAATACCACACAATTTAATAAATATAATTGTTATAAATCAATTAAATTAATCAAAATTTATGAAATATTATTTGTTAAAGTTTATTTGATTTACTTGAATTAATATTTGATAAGGTACATATATAAAAGTTATATACGTACATATCGATATAGGATATCGATAAACAATTAAATTGGATTTAAAATGGATAAATATTGGTAGGATTGGGAAATTCATATTGGTTCAATAATCCCATATATGGCCTGCTATACTGGAGGGGGGAAACAAGATTTTTATTTGAAAAATCCTTTTGAATTAGCAAAGGGAAGAGGTAAACTATAACGACCTGGAATTTCACTACTTTGATTTGCGAATATTTAATTAATTTCAAAAATATTCAAATAATAAATTTTATAATTAAATTAAAACTCTTTTAAATAAAAAATTATGATGGAGAAATATTTTTCCAAATTAGTTTACAAAAAATTTAGTTCGAAGAAAAATCGAAAATGTTATCGGAATTCATTTTCCTAATTTTCGACTTTTCATCGACTAAAAGTTTTCGAGAAGGTTGTAAACTCTTCCGTTTAAACATACACATATAAATACAAATTAGTTAGGAGATATATATATATATTATATTTGTGTGTGTGTATGTGTTTGTGTATTTGTATATGTATATATACACACAAACTTAAGTACGTAAAATAAGATGTGATGTTAAAATTAAAATAAAATATAAAGATACCTTAGGAAACATTTGTGAACATTAAGTACAAGTGTTTAAAGCAATGTTGGCTCTAGGTACAAGGAGGGACATGTTGGAGGCGTTGGTATCATGAGTGGAGGAGAAATAGTGAGATAGCGCAAGGTAGTGGAGGGTAAAAGTACAAGGGTAGTTTAATAATTTGTTATTTCCATTTAATATAAAAGTAAATTCCTAACATTTCTCTCATTCTTATTTCATTTTACTTTCAAATTCGAAAACTTCACTTTCTTTTTCAAGCTTTCCAAAAGGGTTTAATGGCTTCCAAAGAATGTTTAAAGTTTTTACAAAACTTTAGATTTATCACTTTTAAATTCCTAAAAGCTTATTTAAACACCTTCCTTCTATTTCTACACTCCTCCTTGCAAAGATATGACCACATCCACACTCAAGCAACCTAGGGCCGAGCCCACTTCCCCATGGCCGAACTATTTCCCACCTCCAAGGCCACCAAAAATTCATTTATGTCTAAGTTAAAGCAAGCTCTAGGTCATATGCTAGTTCGAACAGAAGTCGTGTGGTTTTGGATAGCATTAGGGTGAGAAAAGCCTACTTTTTCTTACGAAAAGTTTTAACTCAAATATAGAAATAATTATTGCTTACTTGGTTGCTTAAGTACGCTATTTGTTGAATGAAATTTATGTTGTATGTATATATCCATGCTTGGTTATGTTGCTGTATAAACTTGGAAAGTGTGTATGAGTTAGTAAAAGTTTCTAAGCTAAGACCTTGGTTTATATTATGAAGTTATGGCATGTAAATTCGTGTTGAAATCATGTTTTCAATGTTGTAGCTAAGGAAGTTAGTATTTTGATTCGTTAAAGCGATATCGAGTTCCTTGGTTAAAACTTGTTTTCACTTAAGATCGTGTTTTTGAAAAGTTTTTCAAGGTTAAATTTTGATTTAGATTTTAAAAATCTTGCTTTTGTTCCAAAATTCTTTTACAAAGTTATAGAGTAGTTAACACATAAAACTAAGTGTTTTGAAATTGATTTGAAATGTAAAACAAAGTTTTAATATGAGTCTTATAGCGATAGTCGTTATAGGCGTAATTCATAAAAAAAATTGCAAATATAAAAGTGTTTTAACTTAAGAATCCTTTTGGAAAAGTGTTTTCAAAAACTTATATTAAGTATCCAAAAATAACAATTATTTATTTATTTAAATTATTTAATTAATGATTATTTGATTAATTTATTAAGTAAGGTAATTAGTACTTAATCATTAGTTAATAAAGAAAATTTGTACTTAATTGCAAATTAAATAAATTAATTACAATCAGTTAGTTAATTTAAGATTAATTATTTATTAATAATTTATTAAAGGATTAGTTATTATTTAACTATTATTTTAAAAGTTAATTATTATTTTAATAATTAAGAAGTGCTACATTATTAAATTAAGTGCAAATCAAGCAAAGATTACATTATAGACTTAATTAAGTTTTAAATTTATTATTTAATAAAGGTTTAAGTTTTAATTAAGGGTTAATTAATTAATTAATTGAGATTAAATAATATTTAATTATTATGTAAAAGTATAAATTATTATTTAATAATTAATTAAATATTGATTATGGTTTAATTATTTATTTAAAGGTTAACTATAATTAAATTATTTATTTATAGTTAACTATTATTTAATTATTTGTTTAATAGTTAATTATTGTTTAATTATTATTAAAATAAAGAGTTTAATATGTTACTTAATTTTCAAATAAAAATTTAAAATCTTTAACTACTTTATTTCTAAAGATCAGTTTTATTTTTAAAGCAACTCCCGTTTAAAAGAATAATTTTTAAATCCAAGAGATTTCTTTGTCATTAACCTTAAGTAACCCCTACTAAATATGAAAACAAATGACATATGTTAAGCATAATAAAATCCCATTCTTCTATCATATTAACTTGGGTATGTGTTTAACAGAAGAAATCTCCATCTCTATTATAATAACTTGGACATTTATCTAGGATAGTTATTTGTTGTTTGTTGATCCCTTTTTCATATCTATTTGTTATGTAAATATCCATGTATAAATTAGAAAGTTAAACTGAATTAAATAAGAACTATAGTGGTCATTAAGCCTTCCGTTTGAATTTGTAAAGTCAATCATTTAAACCTATTTTTAATATTGATTTAAAGGTTAATGATTTTACCATTTTAAATGTTTTAATGAAATGGTTGAGGTCTATTTACAATTTAAAAAGGGTACCCTAAAATGGTTAAGTAACGGTTTTATTTAAAGATGTTTTAAAATAATTAATTTGTTTATCAAAGAAACTTTATTGTTGTAAGTTTATTAAAGAAGTTTTGTTCTTTTAAAATAAGAAAAGTTATAAAAAGGAGTTTTATAAATTGAAAAGAGATCTTGAAATTTCAAAAGAAATTTTATAAATGATTTTGGAAATTTTTAAATAAGTTTTTAAATGATTTTTGGATATTTATAATAGAGTTTATGAAAGGTGTTGATTTTTATAAAAGAGTTTTATAAAGGATTTTAGGTATTTATAAAAGAATTACAAATGATTTTTTGGATATTTATAAAAGGTTTTATAAATAAACTTGAAATTTTATAAAGAAGTTCTATAAATAAACCTAGAATTTATAATCTGTTTTCTAAATGTTTTAGAATTTAAATAAAGGAGATTTCATAAAAGAAAGGGACTTATTAAAAGGATTTATTGAAGGAATTCATTAACGAATTTGAGATTTGGATTTCCTTTAACCGAACTACTTAATTTTGGTGGTATGGACATTCGTTCGACAATTAACACCGAAGGAATATTGTTTGAGGCTATATATCCTTATCTCCAAACTAAATAACATTTGTTTAATCCTTTTAATATGATATTGAAATAAGAAATCTTTCAAAATTGTTTTGTGAATATACTTATGTCAGTGAGATAAGTATATGAATGTATTGACAACATTTTGAAAAGAGATTTAAATAAATGAAAGAATTATTTAAATGAGGCTTTGCGGTTGCTATGTATAATTAAATCTTTGAATTGTTGTTGTTTAATATTTAATAGTTAAATAATCGACTATCAAATATTGACCTGTTTTGACTCAGGAAGTATGACTGTATATTCGAGTTCCCCGGTGAGGACTAGAATACTTGTTGCATACTTCCAAAGAACCAGAATTGAATTAGCCGGAAATTATTGCTTAGTTTAGAGACACTGGTTTTCTAAATTTATCCGAACCACTCCAAACTAATATCGTTCGTGATGAAGTATGCTATGGAGCTATACTATTCTTCCTGAGGGTGATTCCAAAGTGGAAGATAGTAAATTTTGAATGTTTGTTCAATCCTGGAACAACTTGTACGGATAAATGCTGACGTTACATCTTTGCTTGGAGTGTAGTGTTAGCATTCCAAGATGGTCTGCTAGTAGAAAATGTAAAAGCGTAGCCTCCAAAATGTAACGACCCGTATTTTTACGGATCGAATGATTGTAACCGGTGTTATTAGGACGTTAGCGTTGTTGATTCGTTCAGAATTAGATCGTCCATAAGTTAGGTCGTTCGGAGATAAGCCGTGTTGTAGCTTAAGTCGTGTAGAAGTTGAGTCGAGTGGTAGCTTAAGTCGTGGAGCGACTTAAGAGATAGAAGAGACCTAAGGAGTTTGGTCATGTTGGAGCTTAGGTCGTGAAGGAGGTTAGGTCGTGGAGCGACTTAATGGGTAGACGACTTATAGGAGTTGGTGACTTATAGGAGTTGGCGACTTATAGGAGTTGCGACTTATAGGGGTTGGCGACTTAAGGAGGATAGGTCGGTAACGACCTAAGGAAGTTGGTGGTAGCAGTTAGCGACCTAGGGGTTGAGTGAGTTAACGACCTAAGGAAGTTAAGTCGTGGACGAGTTAAGGTGTTAGGTCGTTAAGTTGCTATGGCGTGTTTAGTTAAGTTGTAGACGACATATGTTAGTATGTTGGGTGTAGTTAGGTCGTTAGACGACCTAAAGGTGTTAGGTCGTGAGTTGATAAGTCGCGTAAAGGACTTATTTTGTTAAGTCGCTAGGCCGCATCTCTGTTAAGTCGTAGGATGTGTTGAGTCGTTAAGTCGTAGGTTGGAAGATCTGTTAAGTCGTTAGGTCGCATTTTCGTTAAGTCGTAGGTCGAAGGGGATGGTTAAGTCGTAAGTCGTGGGATCTGTTAGGTCGTAGGTCGGGGGTTTTCTTAAGTCGTGGACGACTTAAAAGCGAGCAAACGACTTAAGGATCTGCCTATAAATACACGTCTTCTACTTCACTTTTTGGGATCCGGATTTTGAAGCGACGAAGTGCTGTCATTTTGAGAGCTCGAGTTCTACACTTCTTCACTTCTTTTCTCCACTTTAATCTTGTGCTTCCTTCCATCCAAATCGAAGATCCAAGAGCTTAGATTGAAGATCTACATCCATCGAAGAGAGATTTCATCGTTTGAAGCGGAATTTTGATAGATAGATTAGATCCTTCATTGTCCAGATCTGAAGTGTGTTGCTTTTAAGGTGTTTAGGTGATTTGGTGAGTGGTGATTATCTCTCACACGGATCCAAAGGAGTATATCGGATTGTTGGCTTGATTTGGTGTTAAAATAGTGATTTCCATGCATTTTCTTAAACTTAAGCATAGATCTATTGTTCATGATGGTTTGACATCCATTTTACTACATGTTAACCTATGTAAGTTCATTCATCAAGTTGTAGAGATATTGCTCATAATTCATGCTTGTTAGATTTGGACTCTTTATTTACAAGATTGCCATTATTGTTATAATTGTTTATTTGATCATGTTTGAATGCTTGATTACTTGGATTAATGATTGACTTGATTGATTGTTATAAATTAGTTGATTGATGATTTGATTTGGACAAGATGGTCGAAGATGATTCAAAAGCTAAGGGAAAGGCTCTTGAATTGGAAAAGCTGCTCGTGGCATATGTGGCGAATGATGAAGCTCATATGGATAGATTTGATGACGGTGATGTTGAGATGAGGCTTTGCTATGATGAGATGAAGCGAGGCATGGTTTGAGATAGCCTTGGTTTAATCCAGACGGGATCATTCCAAGCATGTTGATAACTCGGTGAAATGGTTCGGGTTGAGGATAATGGTTGGCTCGAGAGGCGCTTGAGCTAGTATGGAAATAGTCGTCGAGGAGGATGACTAGAAGGCTGAGATTTCATCATTGTTGAAGGTTCTAGCAGATTCAAAGCAAGAGTACGCTGGGCAGATTCGATAGTCCCAAAAGACTACTGATTGGTAGTCGAGTACTCTGGGCAGATTCGATAGTCCTAGGCACGGGCTGCGACGACGTGCGGAGTTGTGTCTAGAACCGGGGTTTCCATTAGCCCTTGACGGACGGCTGAAAGAATGTGCCAGTCATTCAATTTACGGTGGTATCGAAGCAATGATAACAGTGATAGCCAGAGTCATGGATGTTTGGTTGTATCGTCATTCGGTCTCAAGAGCGGTATTTTCTGGGTGCTTATCTGATCTTGGTTTAGTCCTTGGGGGTTTGTGCTTGGAAAACATCGCCCTTGACTCGAGTGATAATTGCTTTACTTTAAATGTTTGCTTTGCTATGTTTGCTTCTACTTAGTGTGTCTGGGGGCTATCACTGTAGAAACAGGTGGAGTGGGAGGGTTGGATTCCTATTCCTTTTTCCTTTATGCTCTTTTGGTATGTTGTTAGTTAATTTACCGCTCACTAAGACTGTTGTCTGACTCAAGGCTTTATGTTTAACTCTTATTGCTTTGGGCTGTTCATCCATTTCGGGATGGGCAGACTAGGTAGCAGGTGACAGGTGCTGTTCTTAGTTTCCCACGAAGCTGACGACGAAGACGAGCTGGAGGCTTGCACATTATTTTCTTATTATATGTACTGGATGTTCCGCTGCTTGTATAATTCTCTGAGTGATATGTAGTGAGGCTTGATGTACTGACTATTCAGATGTTTGTATTCAACTATTATGAAATTTTATATGATGAGATTCTATTCTGTGAAGCTTCACTATATATATATTCTATTGTATTTTATCCATGCGCTGTGAGTAATACGATAGATTCTGCTGTTTTAACTTACCTTGGCGATCGTCCATGGCTGCCTGGCACACTTTACAGCGCACTATTACCTTGTCCAGTGTAGGGGTCATGGGCGGTCGTCACACAAAACCTCATATCTCGGTAATGGTTAAAACAAGGTAGACGCAGCAGGGCTATGTGGGTCGCACCTATTAGGATATGATCATCACAAGATCTAGTATCGATATCTCTATGTATGCTTTAGGGCCCATTTTTGGCTATTGATCACAGCTAAGGGGTGATCATATTCGGTACTACCCAGTTCGGGAGTAAGCCGGTCCTGTGTTGGAGAAGTCAAAAGGTTTCGATCTCACTGTACATTTTATCGAGAGGTGTACAGATTTTCGAAAGGTAGTCCCTTACCTTGCCATTTGATGGAAATCCATTCTCGATAAGTGCCTTTGGTTTTTGATTGTATATCTATTATTTCTGTCATGTACATGCATCACAACTACTTAGTTATTAAATACTTTAAACCCTAGACATTATTATAACATCACTGGATTTTCTATAGAAAATGTTTTGGTTATCGTAAGGTAAAAAACTGTCTGTGTTTATGTGCAGAGTGGTCTTACGAGATACTTTTCATTTTAAAGGTTTTTATAAAGTTAAACTTATGCTTTACTCACACCAAACCCATGTCTGACCCGTAGTTTTATTTTCTCCCTAAAACTCTTGGGTGCTCAAATTTGTATGAGCAGCCAAGTAGTTCAGGTTTTCTAAGGATGCATTTTTGAGAAGTTTGGAGCAGGTGGCTTCATCGATAGCTAGTTATTTAACTTGTTTCTATTCTGCCTTATGTATCTTGTACCAATTAAATTGAGAGAGGCGGTTATAACTATCCCAGGGTAGAATTTTTAATATTATGACTCTGATGTATCATTTTGGAAATGATTGTAAATTTTTATGTTAATTAATATATATTGTTTCGTTACGTTGTGAGATTCGGTGTTGTTTAGTGTCTTCCTGTCTTCCCTCTTCTTTCTTTTTTCCCCAAACAACCTATCTTTTCAGTACTTAGTTGTTCGACATGTGAATATCGTAAATGTATTAGTGTCGACTTCTAAAGGTCAAAAGGTGGGTCGTTACATAAATAATGAGATCTTGATCTCCTCCTTTTACTCCTTCACGTTGCCTATACAAACCATACATCCTCTCCCATTTTCAATTTACATTGAGCCTCCACCACTGCCATCTTTGGCCGTAAGAACAAAGGCTTCTCCTCTTCATTTCCAAATAAAATTCAAATCAAATAATATAGTTCTAGCTAATGGTATTCTCTTCTACTCAGTTGTAGTTTTTGGGCGAGTAGAGATAGAATTTAAGAGCAGTTCAATTCAACATTCAAGGTGCAAATCCATGTCTTCGGTAATAGGTAATCTCTGTAGTTTTTCTATTATATGCATTCATCTATGTTAGTATGAAAGTATATATTAGTTCTATGTCGTTATTACAAAATTGTATATATGTTTACCGTCTAATTTTATAAATATATATATGCACATTCGTTTGATCCAAAAAATTAAAAAAACTTGCATACATTTAAAATACATACATATGCTTTCATCCATTTAACAAAATATAAATAACTTTCTTAAAAATTCAAAATGTCTTTCAACAATTGCTAAATTAAATATTAATTTTGTAATTAGTGTATATATATAATTCAAGTAAAGTAATCAATTAATATATGTTCATACATACATATATATAAACAGACATACATATATGTATATTTGAAATATGTGTGTGTGTGTCTATATAATTAATTACAAAATATAAATTACAATTTATAAATATTTTTGAACCTTTTTAAATTATTATGTACATTTTTTTTATATAGATCTATGAGGATTTATAAGTTAAAAAAATAATTTTTATATAAATCCATATGGATTTGAATAAAAAAGTTCTAAAAATCTGTATGGATTTGCATGAAAAAAGGAATTGTTTTATTTGAAATAAAAGGTTTCGGTCGAAATAATATAAAAAAATTAATGTTTTATACATATATAATTTATATTTGTTAATTAATGTTCTATAAATTATTTTTAAAATTAAATATAAATATTTAAATGGTTATTAAAAACACACACACACATACTTACATACATACATACATACAGATATATATATATATAAACATATCTGCATTTGAAATTTTAATTTAAATTTGAAATATATTTTTCTTCTAGATCTGGTTTCTAAATTTAAAAAAATATCCTAAGATATTTCAGATATTGATTCATATTATTTTGAATTGGTCAACATCTTTAAAATAAACATAATTATATATATATATATATGTGTGTGTGTGTGTGTTACATATAAATGTGCAATGTGTGTGGGTGTATAAATGTATATTGAATAACAAATTAATTATGGATAGAAAATACATACAGAAATGGGTAAATGTGTCTATTGCGGTGTAAATCCGAGCACTTATATATGGGTGTATTAAACCATGTACACATTTATACATTGCATGTGCACTGTACATGTATATGTGTATCTGATAAACATATACATTATATATTAATAATTAAATAAAATAAATATTTTATTTAGATTTATTTAGATTGAATCTAAATTAATTTATACTTCATAGGCCCAAGAAGAACTAAAAATAGATTTCTTTTTGCTGCAATTCACCCATTTATTTCGCTGCGAACTGGTCCTCGAGATGGTATTACTAAAGCGAATAGATTCAAATTTTTTAAAAGAGTACACAATTTGATTAAGCGTTAATGAAGAGCTAGATGAATGGACTCTTCAAAGATAGGGAGACCTAGGCGACATTGGGTTAGCCGAGACCATTTGTATAGTCAAACACTCGATGATGCTCAAAATGGCCACCATTCAGCAAGGCATGATAGTGATGAGATGTTAACTGAGGCAATAAGGAGATTGTTGTAGCAAAACCAGCAACAACAGGATGATGGATGGAAATCTGCTACTTGTCGAAACTCGTTCACTGAAGAAAATAGAGCCGTTGGGTATTTAAAAAAATTCGTTATGCCAGCGATGCCAAGCTTTAATGGGTTGACTGACCCAATGTGGCTTTTGATGAAGTATGGAGGGCACACGAATGGTGCTCATGCTGATGATGTAGTCAAGTGTAGATGTTTTCCCTGCTTTTAGAGGGATTGACCACAATGTGGTTCCACCAGCTTGAGCCCGAATTTATATCGTTATATGACGAGTTAACGCGTAAGATTCTAGAGAAGTTCATTTTGTATGGTCAAAGGACAAGTATCTTTTTCAAACTTTCAATAAAGGTCCGATCGGACCTTGAAGAACTTTCTGAAGAGGTTCAATGTCGCTATGGCAAAGGTAAATAACCCTAGTGATGGCTTAGTGCAGACGGCTATTATCAGCGACGTGAATGGTCAAACTAGTTTCGGTAGATGGTTAAAGATGAAGAAGCCTTCTATTTTAAAGTATTTGTATAAAAAGGCTAATCGGTTTCTACACTTGGAAGAGGCAGACCCTACAACATCCCCTATTTTGAGATCTGAAAATGAATAACAATGATGTTGCAATCATCAGAAGAATTATTTTCAAGTGATAAAATGCGTTTAGTTTTTTTTCAATAACATTAAGTAGATAAAGCAGCCATATAATTTCATTGTATAAAATTGTATTACATGTTCATTAACCCAATCGTGCTCATAAAGAGGTAAATATAATGAAACATAAATATTATCATTCTGCCCGACATTGAAGATGCAGATATAAACACTTGCCCAGTTATATACCCTGATTTTATAAACAACAGAATCTCAATACAACTTTTATTAGTAAGTAAGCCTCATGATTCGTCTTTGACTTCTATATTCACCTTCAAAAAATAGTTCCATCTAGACTATAAACTCGGCTTACTTGAATGAGTACCCATGAGTTTATGATAAATAATAAAAACATGAGTCAGACCTAAAGCCTGATATGAGTAATGCTTCACCCTAACTATAAATCATGTAGTGAGACTATATCACCGAAGCACATGAAGGTTTTCCCCTCACTATTTCAATTAACATCTGTACATCATACTATGTAGTGAACATCATATCATGATCAAAGTCAATTCATCAATTTCAACATAAGTGTGAGATCTTTTCTTTTACAACATATTCCTACAAGTTTCTATAGTCATTTCATATGTTGATAAATTATAGCTTTCACATGTTAATAAGTTCTAACTGTTGTAGGCTGACATTCAGAAGCAATCATATGCCAACATTTAGAAGCCATCGAGGCTTATATAAGTTATCAAGAGTGACATTTTTATAACTAATTTAGAAATCTTCAAACTATCTCTTTCAATAGTAAACTTGTGCTAATTGACCTAAAGAGAACAAAGACGTCCGAAGACCTAGGACATAGCAGACATTGGTCAAAATATGGATTACACCATCATGTATCTGAATATGCACCGAACTAATTCCCACGGACTTACATGTAGCATCATTTCTCATAAGGATTGAACTTTCCTCCTTGCCGACATAGGAAGAAAAGTTACCCTTGTTAGGTGCAATATGAAAAAAACCCCATAATCTAGAACCAAATTGTCAGAAACATATTATACTACCGCCATCAAAATATCACTACTACCATTCTCCACCGCAATAGATAAAGAATCAACCACTTTCTATTTCATAAAGTCTGGATGGTCTCTCCTTCAATGATCTAATTTCTTATAATAATAACAACTACCATCTTTTGATTTACTTGGCCAGCTAGGTTTCCTAGCATTGGAACATTTCCTAAATTTCTTCCATTTCTTCTTGTTTATGTGACTCTCAACAAATAAACCTAGACTACTACTTCCTCCACTGTTGTCACCTATACCTAACTCCTTCGTCTAATCACCAAAATCTTTACTAAGGATACTAGTCTTCACATTATCCAATGTCAGGGTATCCTTGGCATAAATGAGAGTGTTGGCAAATCTAGTATATCTTTATGGAAGAGAGTATGGTATAACCAAGGCCTTCTGCTCTTCACCAGTCTTCAAATCAAATGTAACGACCTGGATTTTCAGTCGTTTGATTTTGAACATTTATTTTATTTTAAATGTTGAATTTGAAATTTAAATGGAATTTTAAATATGAATTTTATGGATCAAATAAGTGGAATAAAACTTAAGTTTCAAATATAGCGATTTATTGAATAAATTAAAATTTTGAATTAGTAAATGAAAATCGTTTGAATAATTGAATTAGAGTTGAATATGAATCGAAACGATTTCTAATGTTGATGTAAATTCTATTGAAATTATAATTGAGTTAATAAGTTTTTAAAACTGGAATTTTAAGTGATTTCGCCAATTTTTGAAATCGTCGATTTAATCGACGCGTTAAAATAGCGATCCGGGGCACAGTCTTGAAATTTGATGAAACTTGCTCCATTGGATCCATAATAGTGTATTATTCTCGGATTTCAAATTTCGTAGAGTTTGGAGTTACCGTTTGGTCGTACGGGATAGAAATGCGTTGAAATTAATATTGAAAATTTAATTTAATAATTGGGTTCAAAAAGCTATCTTCTATATACAATCAAGTTAGGTCTCGAAACTTGTTCCATTGGGTTCGGAATAGGGGTATAACATTAGGAACGCTAGGCGGCACACATCAATAGGAGTCCGGGATTTCCTTGTATATAATACGAGATATTATGAATATAAAATTAAAAATAAAAGTCAACCCTAGCCGACCTATCTCGTACTCAGCCACCCTACCCTAATCTTACCCCCACTCTTTCCTCTGTTATCTCTGACCCTTTCCCCCTCTCATCATTTAATTTCTGCCAATGGAAAGAAAAAAAATGAAAACGACCGAAAGAAATAAAAATAAATTGCGACAAGTCGCGATGCTCTGGTTGATCACAGGCGCGGCGAAGGGTGGTTGAGCGGCAGCATGAGGATGGGCATGGGGAGAGGCATCGCATTCGACAAGATCATGACTCCATCATGATGCTATGGAGTTCGTTGTCAATAAACTCAATCTCGGGTTTGGGAGCCGGGTTTGCGGAGGTGAGTGGAGGCAGGGGGATGGATTTCTGGGGTCGTGGTTCACTGTGGCGGAGGCCAACGTCACAATACGGCCGCGAGTAGCTGGGTGGTCGTGAATTTTTTTTGGGGTTGATTGAGCTGTTACTCGATGGTCAAGGAGATGGAAGATTTGGTAGCTGGTAATTATAAAATTTAAATGCAATTAATTTTTTTAAATTAGGACATGAGTTCGTTAACTAATAAAAATTCTTAATTTGCCCTTACATGGTCCAAATCCAACGCGGTCAATCGCATTGGATTCGTAATGACATAGGCTACCCAATGGAATCAATTTGGAGTCGAACAGAAATATTTGGAATTTTAGATTAAATTGAACGCTATTCAATTTAATTTAAAATTGGAACGGACTGCCAATTAAAAATCAAGGTGAGTAAATCTCACTCATTCGGATTACTGGATTTAATTATAATAACTAAAATTAATTATTGGATGATTGGTTGAAATGATAATAATTTAACAATTGAATGTTATATTATATATATTAGTATATATATTAGTAGTTGGATATATTTCCCACCGATTGGAGCGGATGAGACACTATGTGCCCCGCATAATAGCGGATGACCCTATATTACTACGATATCCCACCTCGTAGTGGGATTGGTATTTTATGTTATATAACATCTATGGATGCAGAAAAATAGGTTGGAGGGATCCAACTGGATTCCTCAAAAATATATTGATTTGGTCCATACATAGTGATATATGATGCGGTTGAATAATCTATTATGGATTGTTGTGTGATTTGATATATTGGATGCTACAGTAGCACTGGCCCAAGTTTTCGTATTTTTAAATACCATAAATCATATTTTTGAATTTAAAAAGAAATTCAAAGGTGATTTTTCGAAATAAAATTATTTATATGGAAATTGGAATATTGAATAAGGAATGGTTAGGATTAAATAAAAGATTTGATTTTGGAAATATACTTAACTATTTCATAAGGAGTTTTCAAAAATAAATATATTTTTGAAATTTATATATTTACAAGGAAATTGAAAACAAGAGATCTTAATAATATTTCTTAAATTATAATTAGAAGTTGAATTCGATTTTTTGGAGGGATTTGGAATTATTTGAAAAGGAATAGGGTTCGATAAAATAAATAATTTAATTTTTGGATTATAATTGGAAATTGTTAAGGAATAGATTTCAAAACGAAATTTTAAATAGAAATCGATTTATAAATGGATTTCAGCAATATAAATCTGTTATAAACTGGAAATGAGTTTATAAAATTTATAAACGATGTTTATAAATAAAGTGAAGTGATTATCATTTGATAAATTAGGAATATAAATTCACATTGCGAATTTATAATGAGATATAGAATCAGTTTAGAAAGAAATAGTGGAATCTATTTTGAATTTTGGAAATAGTTGTGAAATAGGAAATGTAAATCGATTTGTGATAAATCAAGAGAGATTTATAAATATAAAATCGGTTATATTGGAATGTTAAAAATATATTTTTATCAAGAAGTTAAGTTGTTTTAAAAGAGAATTGTTATTTATTAAACTATGTAGTTTGAAACTGTTTTCGTATCAAAATATTTCGGAAGTTGGGTTTTTTCAAATATTTAATATCAATTGAAATAAATTATAATTTTTATAATAAGCATTGTAAAATCGATTAGTATTATTTAAAAATGAATTGGAAACGAGTTATCGTTGATTATTTAAAGGTGTTTGATATTTTAAATAATTATCTAAACGCGTTTTGAAAATGAATTATTATACTTTAAAATTACTTATTATATATATAGTGTTCTGAAAATGTGTGAAATGTGTTTATAAATACTCTCGAGGTTTGTAAACCAAGTTATTTAATGGGAATGATTTATAAGAGGAATCTTAAAATGAATTCTGGGAAACCAAGAAAATTTCCAAGTGTTCGATACGTGAAAACTTCAAAAAAAAATGAATCTGAATTCATAAAGAAGTTATAAATTGTTTAGGTGGATTTTAAATAAGTAAAATTTACTTTGGAAAATGTAAAAAGGGATTTATTAAAAATTCTAGAGATTTATGAAATGAGTTATAATGAGTTGAGAATTTACAATAGAGGTTGTAAATGTTTTATTTTTAAGTTGGTAATAAGGGAAATTTCCTTGTTTGGGAATATAACCATAAAATCGATATAAGTTTATGAATATTTCCTAAGTGTTAGGGAGTAAGTGACTTTGAAAAAATATACTTATAATTATTTTCCTAAGTATTGTGAAAAGATAAATGTTTTGATAATGTTACTATGGAATGGGTATGTGGAAATATTTCACTAAGGGTTGAAATAAGATATGGTTTGAAAAATATCATGTTATGGATATAAGTTTTGAAATGGTTTTCAAATATTAGAATACATGAAGAATTTGAATATATATCTTTGTAAAGATATTTTGAAATAAATATTTTGGAGGATTTATAAAGTAGGGCCTAGTGACTGCTTATGTGTGTATTTTGATAGTTAAATAACCGACTATCATATCTGGCCAAATTCATTGATTGTTTCGAAGAGACCGGGATCGGATTTAATTATCCGAAAAACCACTTCGATCCAATTTGTGCATTACGAATTGTGACACCGTGGAGAAAATGAAGACGGTGATCTTGGAGATTCGGTTTCTCCAGACCCAAGACAACTTGTATGGATGAATGTTATCATTGCATTGCTTGCTTGTAAGGCAGTGTTAGCATTCCAAGTATGAATGTTATTCTAAAGGTAAACGTAGCCTCAAGCCTCATCAACCGGGAATGACTAAAATAGGGGAGATGCATCAAGGCTAAGTGGGTCGCACCCAAGTAGGGTATGTTATCACTTTTCTATATACCCTCGGATATATTATAATTATGGATATGGTTGTGCATGAACAAGAAAGCGCTCGATTAGGGTGGGAAGACCCGGGGTGATAACATATCTGGTACTATCCAGGTCAGGGGTAGGCCCGTAACGACCCGGATTTTTAGCCATCTAATATTGGGTAATTAACTAATTTTAATTTTGAAATATTAATTTTTATTAGTCGAATAGATGAATTTTCTGATATTTAAAATATCTGAATCTATATATTGATTAAAACTATATTTAATTTTAAATTATAAATTTATGGATATGATAAATTTTATAGATATATGTATATAAACTCCACCGTTTAAAATTTAAGATGGAATATCCATATATGTATATATATACATATAAGTATATACAAGTTTATGATGTTTAAAAATATATAAGTATATATGTGTGTATGTTTATAAAAATATTGTATGTATAAATAAATATATACTTACATATATAAACTTTATAATGAAAAAAAATATTCAAACTTATGATTATATATAGGTATGTGTTTATAAAAATAGTGCATATGGAGAAATAAACATCCATATATGTATATATATGTGTGTGTATCTAAATATATATATATATATATATATATATAAGAATATGTAAATGTGTAAATATATGTGTGTATACGTTCATGTAAAATAATGGATATGTAGATATATATGTAGGAATGTAAATAATCTATACAAAAATTTATATTTATATTTTTATATGTAGATATATACACATAAAACATCATGATGGAAAAACATAAAATCAAGCACCCAAAACTTCAAGTCAAGCACATAATAAATCCAATCACACACAAAACATTAAATCAAGTCTCAAGAAATCAAATCACATGAAAAAAATCACATCAGCTCATAAATAAAATGAAAAGAAGAGAAAAAAATATATAAATAAATATATGAGAAGCCTGTACATAGCTACCCTTTTACTTCACTGTGCACTACATTCTCATATATTTATATGTGGTCGTGCTTGCCTTGTTCATTTGTTCACAACTAAAAAAAAGAAAAAGAAACAAAGTGCTGCCATTTAAACAAAAAGAATCAAGACAGTAAAAGCTTGAAGCAGGAGTGTATAAACAGAGCAGCAATTCATCACTGTAACGACCCGTATTTTTATGGATCGAAAAGTTCGTTCAAATCTGGAATTTTTAGCGTTGTTAAGTCATTTCAGATTTTGGGTAGAATTTTGTTTAAGTCCTAAGTCGTGACCGAGTTAAGGAATTCGGCGAGTTAGGAGATAAGTTGTAGTAGCTTAGGTCGTAGGGTGTTGGAGCGACCTAAGGGATTAACCGAGTTATGGGTTAGGTCGGTTGGACGAGTTAGCGAGTTAACAACCCAGTAGTTACCGACTTATTAGAGTTAACGACTTAGGTAGGGTAGCGACTTAAGAGATTTAGCAAGTTGACCGACTTAAGACATAGACGACTTAAGGAGTTAGGAGATAGGCAGTTTAGCGACCTAGTGCATAGTTAGGTCGGTAGACGACCTAAGGAGATAAGTCGAAGCTGGGCTAAGTTAGTAGGTCGTATGTTTGATGAGTCGTATCCCAGTAAGTTGTTGAGTCGTGAGCGACTTAGGAGTTCGCTAAGTCGTAAGTCGTAGCCCTGGTTAAGTCGTGCACTTATTGAGTCGTGAGCGACTTAGGAGTTCGCTAAGTCGTAAGTCGTAGCCCTGGTTAAGTCGTGCACTTGTTAAGTCGTCTAACCAGTTAAGGCGCGTGCGCATTAAGTCGTAGACAGGTAGGTCCGGTTAGTCGTGAGTGCGCATGGGCTTAAGTCGTAGGTTGCTGGGCGCGTTAAGTCGTAGACGACTTAGGGGAGTTAAGTCGTAAGTCGTAGAGATTAGGGTCTGTTGAGTCGTGAGTCGTGGTGTTCTGATGAGTCGTAGACGACTCATGAAGGCGGACGACCTAAGATTTCAGCTATAAATACTCGTCCATTTCTCACTTTTTGGGATCCGGATTTCGAAGCGACGAAGTGTTGCCATTTTGAGAGCTCGACTTCTACACTTCTTCACTTCTTTTCTCCACTCTAATCTAGGGATTCCATCCATCCAAGTTGAAGATCAAATCGAAGATTCAAGAGTTTAGATTGAAGATCTTCATCCTTTGAAGTGAGATTTCTTCGTTTGAAGCGGATTCGTGATAGATCAAGCTAGATCCTTCGCTGTCCAGATCTGAAGCGTGTTGATTTGGGGTTGTTTAGGTGATTTGGTGAGTGGTGATTATCTCTCACACGGATCCAAAGGAGTATATCGGATTGTTGGCTCGAATTGGTGTTAAAATAGTGATTTCCATACATTTTCTTCATCCTAAGTGTAGATCCATATAGATCCATTGTTCATGATGATGTTACATCCATTTTACTAAGTGTTAACCTATGCAAGTTCATTCATCAAGATTATAGAGATATTGTTCATGTTTTCATGCTTATTAGACTTTCAACTCTTTAATTACGAAATTGCCATTATTGTGATAGTTGTCTGCCTAGATCATATTTGAATGCTTGATTGCTTGGATTAATGTTTGATTTGGTTGATTGCTATGAATTAGATGATTGATGATTTGATTTAGCTCGAGGATGATTCAAAAGCTAAGGGAAAGGCTCTTGAATGGGAAAAGCTGCTTGTGGCATTTGTAGCGGATGATGAAGCTCTTATGCATAGATTTGATGATGATGTTGAGATGAGACTTTGCGAGGATGTGATGAAGCGAAGTATGATATGAGATAGTCTTGGTCTAATCCAGACGGGATCATTCCAAGCAGGTTGAGGATAATGGATTGCTCGAGAGGCGCTTGAGCTAGTATGGAAATAGTTGTCGAGGAGGATGACTGGAAGGCTGAGATCTCATCGTTGTTGAAGGTTCTAGCATGCTCAAAGCAAGAGTACGTTGGGCAGATTCGATAGTCCCTGAAGGCTACTGATTGGGTAGTCAAGTACTCTGGGCAGATTCGATAGTCCTAGGCACGGGTCACGATGACGTGCGGGAGTTATGTCTAGAACTGGGGTTTCCATTAGCCCTTGACGGACGGCTGAAAGAATGTGCCGGTCATTCAATTAACGGTGATATCGAAGCAATGATAACAGTGATAGCCAGAGTCATGGATGTTTGGTTGTATCGTCATTCGGTCTCAAGAGCAGTGTTTTCTGGGTGCTTATCTGATCTTGGTTTAGGCCTTGGGGGTTTGTACTTGGAAAACATCGCCCTTGACTCGAGTGATAATTGCTTTACTTTACATTGTATGCTCTGCTATGTTTGCTTCTACTTAGTGTGTGTCTGGGGGCTATCACTGTAGAAAGAGGTTGGAGTGGGAGGGTTGTATTCCTATTCCTTTTTCCTTTATGCTCTTTTGGTATGTTGTTAGTTAATTTACTACTCACTAAGACTGTTGTCTGACTCAAGGCTTTATGTTTTAATTCTTATTGCCTTGGGTTGTTTGTCCATTTTGGGACGGGCAGACTAGGTAGCAGGTGACAGGTGCTGTTCTTGCTTTCCACGGTGTTGATATCGAAGACGAGCTGAAGGGTTGCATATTATCTTCTTATTATATGTACTGGATGTTCCGCTGTTTGTATTCTCTGAGTGATATGTAGTGAGGCTTGTTGTATTGACTATTCAGATGTTCGTATTCAACTATTATGAAGTTTTATTGATAAGATTCTATTCTGTGAAGCTTCACTATATATATGTTCTATTGTATTTTGTCCATGCGCTGTGAGTAATACGATAGATTCTGTTGTTTTAATTTACCTTGACAATCGTCCATGGCTGCCTGGCACACTTTACAGCGCACTTTCTCTAGGTTCAGTGCAGGGGTTATGGGTGGTCGTCACATTTGGTATCAGAGCATTGGTTAATCGATTTTACCCAACGCTCGCTGACGTAACTACGTACGAGAGACGTAATTGTATTTTGATGGATGATTACTATATATAATATATAGTAGCTTAGTAGAGTTTGAGTCCTTTATGCAGTTGTTTCTCTAGATGTTCTGATCATTTCTTTTTATAGATATTGAGAATGAGTCGAAGAGGGAGACCAGCTGCTAGGGAAGGTCGTGCTACTGAGGGAGCTGCGGATTATGCAGCTATGTTCGAAGCTATGATGACTTCGATCATGAGAAGGATACCAGTTCCGGGGGCAGCAGTAGATGTTGGAGTTCAAGTCCAAACCCCAAAACCAATGGATTTTGCTAAGTTGTGCAAAGACTATACTGCTCTTGGAGGGAAGGTTTTCTTGGGAACAGAATCAACCATTGAAGTCCAGAGATGGATAGATGCTTGTAGAAGGATCTTTAGTGATTTGGGAATTGACGATGTAACTAAGAGGAAGTTGGCATCAAGGCAGCTTCAAGGGAGAGCCTCTGATTGGTGGAATTCTATTACCGTCAATACTCCGGAGGAAGAGATTACTTGGGAGCAATTCCAAGTCAGATTTGAAGCTAAGTTCATTTCTACAGCTCAGAAGTCTATTCTGTTCAAGAAGTTTGTGGAGCTCAAGCAAGGTGGAAGACCAGTTCTTGAGTATGTTTCTGAGTTTGAAGCTTTGTCCAAATATGCCCAGTCATATATCGAATCTGCGTATCAGAAGAATGAGAAGTTTGTGACAGGCTTGGACAGTTATCTTGGGAGGCAGTTGGTGGATCATTTGGACGATTCATTTGAGAAGCTTGTGGAGAAAGCTCTCAGGCATGAGAGTTTGTTTCCTAAGGAAGGATCTGTTGTTGCTGTGACCAGGGAAGAGTCTAAACCCCAGCAGGGTGGAAACAAGAAGAGGAAGCAGCAGCAGTAGAAGGGTAAGGATGGCCAGAAGAAGCCGAAAGGCGAGGTGACTTGCTACAATTGTCAGTAGAAGGGCCATCTCTCGAAGGATTGTAAGAATCCGAAGGCACCGATGAAGTGTCACAACTGTGACAAGCCGGGGCATTTCAAGAAGAATTGTCCAGAACCGAGGAGGGACAAGCAGATTGTGCAAGCTTATGCTTTGGGAGCTGTTCCGTCGTCTTCAAAAGCTCCTACCGTTGAAGAGAAGGGAAAGAGTGTGGTGGTTCAAGGTACTCTTTTCCTATGTGGTGTTCCAGTTAGAGTTCTGTTTGATACTGGAGCGTCGCATTCGTTTGTTTGTAGTGAACTTGTAGGCCGGTTGGGTTTGGAACCGGATATTGTTGATAGGCCATTGGTTGTGACTAATCTAGTTGGGGGTTCGTCTTGTTTGTGTATGCTATGCCGTGGTCTGATTGTATCGAGTCATGGTTGCTCTTTTGTTTGTGATTGTTTTGTTCTGAACTTTGCGGGGTTCGAAATTATTTTGGGTATGGACTGGCTTAGGAGGTATGCGGCAAAGGTTGATTGTGAGAGGCTGGAAGTGACAGTCGAGAATGTGGAGGGGCGAAAGATTATGATACGATGTAAGCATGAAGAAGGCGTCTTCATGAGCTTCATGTATTCGCTGGTTGTTCCACGGAATGGACTGTCATTAGTGCCAATCGCAAATGGATTCGAAGATGTCTTTGACGAAGTCAAAGGGTTGCCGCCGCATAGAGAGATCGAGTTTCGTATAGATCTAGTTGAAGGAGCCAGACCTGTTGTGATGCCTCTTAGGCGGATGGCGCCTAGGGAACAGCAAGAGTTGAGGGTGCAAGTTGATGATCTTTTGCAGAAAGGATTCATTCGGCGTAGTGTGTCCGAGTGGGGTGCACCAGTTGTGTTTGCAACCAAGGCAGATGGGTCGTTGAGATTGTGTGTGGATTATCGTGAGCTGAATAAGGTGACTAAGAAGAACAAGTATCTGTTGCCGAGAATAGATGACTTGTTTGATCAGCTTCACGAAGCTAAGGTGTTTTCTCAGATGGATTTGGCAACGGGATTTCACCAGTTGAGAGTGGCTAAGGATAGTGTGCCGAAGACTGCTTTTCGAACACCATCTGGTTTCTTTGAGTGGCTGGTAATGCCGTTTGGATTGACTAACGCACCAGCATATTTTGTGGATCTTATGAATAGAGTGTTCAGAGATCAGTTGAACAAGTTCGTACTTGTGTTCGTGGATGATATTATGATTTATTCCAGAACTGAAGAAGAGCACAAGACGCACTTGCGTATTGTTTTGGAAATCTTACGGAAACATCAGCTGAAGGCTAAGTTTTCGAAGTGTCACTTCTGGAAGAGCGAAGTAAGGTTCTTAGGCCATGTGATTTCTGAAAGTGGAATAGCGGTTGATCCCGCTAAGGTGGTAGCAATCCAGGATTGGGTCAAACCTAAGAATGCATCGGATGTGAGAAGTTTTCTTGGATTAGCAGGATATTATCGTCGGTTTATCAAAGACTTCTCCAAGGTAGCAGCACCGTTAACAGGATTGACGAAGAAGAACCAAGTGTTCAGTTGGGATGCTAAGTGTGAGCAAGCTTTCAGAATCCTGAAAGAGAGATTGACGAGTGCTCCTGTTTTGACTATTCCTAGTGGGAATGATGAGATGGTGGTTTACACCGACGCATGTGGTACTGGACTTGGAGCAGTGCTGATGCAGAGGGATAAAGTTGTTGCGTATGCCAGTCGACAACTGAAGCCGCATGAAAGGAATTACCCGACTCATGATTTGGAGTTAGCGGCGATTGTATTTGCTTTGAACATGTGGAGACATTATCTACTGGGAGTTCGATTTGAGTTGTTTACAGATCATAAGTCGTTGAAGTATCTTTTCTCCCAAAAGGATTTGAATCTTCGGCAGCAACGTTGGCTAGATTTTTTGCATCATATGATTTCGGTATAGCTTATACTCCGGGAAAAGGTAACGCAGTGGCAGATGCGTTAAGTCGAAGACATGCAGGATTGGGAGCCATGTTTTCAGAATGGAAGAATCTCGAGTATTTAGCTGGGTTTGACTTCAGGCCTAGATGCGAAGTGGAACCTGAGATGTTGGCAAACTTATCGATAAGACCGACTCTTGTGGAAAGGATTGGCGAAAGCCAAAAGCGAGACGATAAGCTCGTCAAGATTATCCGTGATTTGGAATCTGGATTAGATCCAGAAAAGGATAAAGGATTCGAGGTCGATCGAGAGGGTTGGCTTCGGAAGCAAGGACGACTAGTTGTTCCCGATATAGATGAACTGAGGAGTGAAGTTCTGAAGGAAAGTCATCACTCGAAGTTGACAATTCATCCAGGTGGAAATAAGATGTATCGGGATATGAAGAGAACCTACTACTGGGAAGGTATGAAGAAGGATGTTGGAAATTTTATTTCCAAGTGTATGAACTGCCAGTTGGTAAAAGCCGAACAGAAGAAGCCAAGTGGATTGCTTCAGCCATTAGAAGTTCCTACATGAAAGTGGGAGCAGATATCGATGGATTTTATTGATGGACTACCTAGAACAAGAACGGGAAATGAAGGGATTTGGGTCATTGTAGATCGTCTGACTAAGAGCGCAAGATTCATTCCTGTCCGATCGACTAGGACTGCATCAAAGTTGGCTGAGTTGTATGTTAAGTGGATAGTTCGATTCCATGGTATTCCGAAGAGTATAGTGAGCGATCGAGATCCATTGTTCACTAGTGGATTTTGGAAGAGCTTCCAGGAAGTTTTGGGAACCGAGTTGTGTTTGAGTATAGCTTATCACCCTCAAACAGATGGTCAGACCGAGAGAGTCAACTGAGTTTTGGAAAAACTTCTTAGAGCTTGTGTTTTGGATTTCGGAGGATCATGGGAAGATCACCTTCATTTGGTGGAGTTTTCGTATAACAACAGTTACCAGTCAAGCATTGGTATGGCACCGTATGAAGCATTGTATGGAAGACCGTGTAACTCTCCGACGTGTTGGATAGAAACTGGAGAAAAGCTGATGCTTGGGTCAGAGATGATTCGACAGACTTCGGATTGTATAGAGATCATTTGGCAACGAATGAAGGCAGCCCAAGACCGTCAGAAGAGTTATGCCGATAAGCGTCGAAAGGATTTGGAATTCGACGTAGGAGATATGGTTTTTGTGAAGATTTCTTCGCTAAAGAATGTTATTCGATTCGGGAAGAAAGGAAAATTGACTCCAAGATTTGTTGGACCATTCCCGATCATCGAACGAATTGGAAAGCTCGCCTACAGATTGGAGTTACCGGAGAAGATGTCGGGTGTGCACAATGTTTTTCACGTATCGTATCTACGGAAGTATGTGCACGACTCGAACACAGTGGTTCCTGCTGATAGTTGTGAAGATTTCGAAGTTGATCCAGTCGATAGAAGACTTCGTAAGCCGCTTCGTGTTGTGGGAACTGACACGAAACAGCTTAGGAGGAAGGTAGTTAAGTTGCTCAAGATACAATGGAGAGATGATGATAACGACTGTACGTGGGAGGTGGAAGAGAGGATGAAGGCAGCTCATCCTGAACTCTTCAAGGTATGGCCCTAAGGTGTCGTGTCATCTCACGATATTGTAACTTGTCCTGGTTTTAGAATTCTGCATGCTAAGCTAGAATTGGATGCATGGATTGTTGATTGCTATGGATGGTAGGCATGCAGAATAGTATTTGATTGCTCTTGTTTGTTTGGAATTTCGGGGGCGAAATTCTTAAGGGGGAGAGAATGTAACGACCTGTATTTTTACGGATCGAAAAGTTCGTTCAAATCTGGAATTTTTAGTGTTGTTAAGTCATTTCAGATTGGGTAGAATTTTGTTTAAGTCCTAAGTCGTGATCGAGTTAAGGAATTCGGCGAGTTAGGAGATAAGTTGTAGTAGCTTAGGTCGTAGGGTGTTGGAGCGACCTAAGGGATTAACCGAGTTATGGGTTAGGTTGGTTGGACGAGTTAGCGAGTTAACAACCCAGTAGTTACCGACTTATTAGAGTTAACGACTTAGGTAGGGTAGCGACTTAAGAGATTTAGCAAGTTGACCGACTTAAGACATAGACGACTTAAGGAGTTAGGAGATAGGCAGTTTAGCGACCTAGTGCATAGTTAGGTCGGTAGACGACCTAAGGAGATAAGTCGAAGCTGGGCTAAGTTAGTAGGTCGTATGTTTGATGAGTCGTATCCCAGTAAGTTGTTGAGTCGTGAGCGACTTAGGAGTTCGCTAAGTCGTAAGTCGTAGCCCTGGTTAAGTCGTGCACTTGTTAAGTCGTCTAACCAGTTAAGGCGCGTGCGCATTAAGTCGTAGACAGGTAGGTCTGGTTAGTCGTGAGTGCGCATGGGCTTAAGTCGTAGGTTGCTGGGCGCGTTAAGTCGTAGACGAATTAGGGGAGTTAAGTCGTAAGTCGTAGAGATTAGGGTCTGTTGAGTCGTGAGTCGTGGTGTTCTGATGAGTCGTAGACGACTCATGAAGGCGGACGACCTAAGATTTCAGCTATAAATACTCGTCCATTTCTCACTTTTTGGGATCCGGATTTCGAAGCGACGAAGTGCTGCCATTTTGAGAGCTCGACTTCTACACTTCTTTTCTCCACTCTAATCTAGGGATTCCATCCATCCAAGTTGAAGATCAAATCGAAGATTCAAGAGTTTAGATTGAAGATCTTCATCCTTTGAAGTGAGATTTCTTCGTTTGAAGCGGATTCGTGATAGATCAAGCTAGATCCTTCGCTGTCCAGATCTGAAGCGTGTTGATTTGGGGTTGTTTAGGTGATTTGGTGAGTGGTGATTATCTCTCACACGGATCCAAAGGAGTATATCGGATTATTGGCTCGAATTGGTGTTAAAATAGTGATTTCCATACATTTTCTTCATCCTAAGTGTAGATCCATATAGATCCATTGTTCATGATGATGTTACATCCATTTTACTAAGTGTTAACCTATGCAAGTTCATTCATCAAGATTATAGAGATATTGTTCATGTTTTCATGCTTATTAGACTTTCAACTCTTTAATTACGAAATTGCCATTATTGTGATAGTTGTCTGCCTAGATCATATTTGAATGCTTGATTGTTTGGATTAATGTTTGATTTGGTTGATTGATATGAATTAGATGATTGATGATTTGATTTAGCTCGAGGATGATTCAAAAGCTAAGGGAAAGGCTCTTGAATGGGAAAAGCTGCTTGTGGCATTTGTAGCGAATGATGAAGCTCTTATGCATAGATTTGATGATGATGTTGAGATGAGACTTTGCGAGGATGTGATGAAGCAAAGTATGATATGAGATAGTCTTGGTCTAATCCAGACGGGATCATTCCAAGCAGGTTGAGGATAATGGATTGCTCGAGAGGCGCTTGAGCTAGTATGGAAATAGTTGTCGAGGAGGATGACTGGAAGGCTGAGATCTCATCGTTGTTGAAGGTTCTAGCATGCTCAAAGCAAGAGTACGTTGGGCAGATTCGATAGTCCCTGAAGGCTACTGATTAGGTAGTCAAGTACTCTGGGCAGATTCGATATTCCTAGGCACGGGTCACGATGACGTGCGGGAGTTATGTCTAGAACCGGGGTTTCCATTAGCCCTTGACGGACGGCTGAAAGAATGTGCCGGTCATTCAATTAACGGTGATATCGAAGCAATGATAACAGTGATAGCCAGAGTCATGGATGATTGGTTGTATCGTCATTCGGTCTCAAGAGCAGTGTTTTCTGGGTGCTTATATAATCTTGGTTTAGGCCTTGGGGGTTTGTACTTGGAAAACATCGCCCTTGACTCGAGTGATAATTGCTTTACTTTACATTGTATGCTCTGCTATGTTTGCTTCTACTTAGTGTGTGTCTGGGGGCTATCACTGTAGAATGAGGTTGGAGTGGGAGGGTTGTATTCCTATTCCTTTTTCCTTTATGCTCTTTTGGTATGTTGTTAGTTAATTTACTACTCACTAAGACTGTTGTCTGACTCAAGGCTTTATGTTTGAATTCTTATTGCCTTGGGCTGTTCGTCCATTTTGGGACGGGCAGACTAGGTAGCAGGTGACAGGTGTTGTTCTTGCTTTCCACAGTGTTGATATCGAAGACGAGCTGAAGGGTTGCATATTATCTTCTTATTATATGTACTGGATGTTCCGCTGTTTGTATTCTCTAAGTGATATGTAGTGAGGCTTGTTGTATTGACTATTCAGATGTTCGTATTCAACTATTATGAAGTTTTATTGATAAGATTCTATTCTGTGAAGCTTCACTATATATATGTTCTATTGTATTTTGTCCATGCGCTGTGAGTAATACGATAGATTCTGTTGTTTTAATTTACCTTGACAATCGTCCATGGCTGCCTGGCACACTTTACAGCGCACTTTCTCTAGGTTCAGTGCAGGGGTTATGGGCGGTCGTCACAATCACACTTCAAAACAGTGAGTAAAACATCTACTCTTGTTTACTGGTCCATATGCAACTATGATCTTTGATTGAATCACTGATATATATCAGGTATATATATATATATGTACTATGATGTGAATATGTGTATGAAAGTGTGTAATAGGCATGAACAAATCCTGCTTGAACATCAAAATCCCTGTATATCTTCCCGATAGCTTCCTGTTCTTGCCTGGTGGTATAAAAACAATTAACCTCCCTACTTGAAAAAAACCTATAACTCATCATCTATTTAGTTTTAAATATAGATTCCAATATGAAACTTGTTTGTTTTTAAGTATAGAGTATTTTAAAATTAATTTCATTCAATTTCGTTATGCATAGGAAAAGAAAAAAAACATGTTGCAGTAAGTGTCTCGATTATGGTAAAATTCAAATATTAAATTTTATCGATTGAATTATATGATCGGGTTCGTTGTTTAAAATCTTGATTTTTGGTGGTGGATTGGAGATTTTCAAGCGTGTTTTGAGTGAGTTAGAGGAGGTTGATCAAGAAAGGGTTTGTGGTCGATTGTCGGCGGCCTAAGCGATGGGATGGTCCATCATTGGTTGTGGAAGTGGCTGAGGTGATGGGGTACGCGAGAAAAACGGCATGGCATTTTATTATTGGGTGTGTTAGCGGGTCGAGGCAAAAGTAGGGTTTAAGTGGTGGTTGCATGTGGTCTCGGTTGCAGGCGAATGGCAAAGGGAAGAGGGCGAGATGGATGTGCGGTCGTGGGGGAAACAGTGTAGGAGGAGGTGGCGAGTTTATCGGTGAAGTTTGGTGATGAATGGGGTACGGTGGTTGTCGAGGTGAGGCGATTTTGGTGGTGGTTGTTGTATCAGTTTTTGGGTTCGAGTTCGAAAATTCGAACTAAGGTATGGTCGAAGGTTCTGGGTGGATGGAGGTGACATGGTGGTCGTGGGTGGTTTGTGAGGTCGATTGTAACGACCCAGTATTTTGGACCATTCAAATCGATAAGAAATCCACACATGCCGGACTTGAATAATTCAAAACAATGGATTGTAAATAAAATTTGGCAAAACTCAGCATATATAGTAAATAAAATAATCACATATCATAGACACAGAGTAATATAACAATAATGCAGCGGAAACAAAAGAATAGTAGTTCATGAAGCTACTATAAATATATAACAGAGTTAAACAAGATACAACAGAAGTCTCGAATACATAGATGTCTCAATACAATAGTCAAATACAAGATCAGAATACATCACTGGAATCAACTGGATAACTGATAGCAGAATCGATAAGTAGCTGGGTCTCCAAGCGAAGCTCCAACTCCAAAGGTGAGTCTCAAATGCCGTATCACTCAGTCTGACCCGAGCGTAAAGCAAAACACAAAACACTCGAGTCGGGATTAACATTCTTATATCAATAAATCCAACTCAAGTGAAATATCAACTGAAATACAAGTAACTCAAAGGATGTTTGAGATAACCATCCTCTAAGGATCCATTAAACTATCTACTATGTAGTAATATTGCGCTATTATAATAATGTCTAATCATAAAATAAACATACTTTAAAATAGAATTAGGGCTTTACATTTAATCTGAACTCACCCTAACACGTAATAGTCCCAGTAGTCTATCCAGTATTAGCATACCCCCAAAATGGGGGCTATCCTAGATACTCCACAGGCTACGGGAGAAATCACAACTCGTAGTAAAGCTCGATATGGTAGGTGACACGGCACACAAGGCAATGCCAGGGTAGATATACCAATTACGCACACGGACTGATGGAAACGCATAGCAGCCACTACCACTCCACCTCAGACAACACTCCCAAATCAATGGGTGCACCCAAACAATCACAAAGTAATAGAATGGTATCGAAGAAGTGCGTCCGATAAGAGGTGCTACCTCACTGGTCCGAGATCGCTCCTGTTTTATCCACCTTATGCCAACTCACGAGAGTTGGGTCCACGTATATACCTTAGGATCGTTGCCACCATCCTACTTCATTCTGCAAACTCCACCGCGTTAAAGTGGTTTTCGTTATCGACAGAGAGTATGTCCATATCCGATCCCGGTCTCTTTAACAACCAATCGTTATTATAACACCGTGGTCATTTCAAAATGGTTTATACTTCAAAACCAAAATATCATTTTCAATTCAATAACCAAATCAATACGATATCATTTTCATTTCAAAAATATTCACTTCCAAAATCATAGTACTTTTCCAAAGTTATAACGCTTTCGAAATAATAGTATTTTAAAAATCAAAACACTTTGGAAATCACAGCTTTATAATCATAGCATTTTGGAAATCATAACACTTTGAAATTATAGCATTTTGGAAATCATAACACTTTTCTTTTAAACAGTTTAGATATTAAAATTAGTATATATAATAAAATAGTTTATAAATAAAATAGTTTATATAAATAGTTATAACTTAAAATAGTTTAAAATAAAATAATTTATATTAAAATAGTTTATATTAAAATAATTTATAAAGTAAAACATCAATAGTTTTAAATATAATTTAAAATTACTTTATAAAATAAAATAGTTTCCTCAAATTTCACAAATCGATTCTAATTAACACGAATTCCAAAATTTTAATTTAATCAAATCTCAAATCATCAATTTCAACTCGATTCAGCTTCTAAATAAACCATTTCAAATTATCGATTTTTCAAATACATATTTGAACCATAAAATAATCCATTCAAATTTCAATATATTTCAAAGTCAATATATTCAACATTTCAAACTAAATTCGATAATTTTATATATACATATATATATATATATATATCAAATTCACTTTACTATTATTAGTTTTGAAATATTTACTTAATGATTTCAATAATATCTAAATATAGCTTCAATTTACAAATTTAAATAAACAAAATATCCCATTTAAATTTATATAAATTTGAAATATTCATTTAAGTCACTTTTAATCAAATTCAAGTTATAAAACATATCTTTAAAATTTCAAATTTAATAAATTTCAAATCAAACATATTTAAGTAAAATTCTTAAATAAATATAATTTCAAATCAATTTCAAATTTATCTTTCCAACCCGAATCAATATAAACTCTATATTTGAAAATATATATATTAAATAAATACATAAACATATTTTATATATCAACTTTATTAAATCAACTTTAATAAATCTTTAAAATCAATATTTATTTAAAACCATATATTTCCTTTCAAAACCATAGAAATCCATTTCAAAAATATATAAGTAAACCAACGGTGTATGTATAAAATTTTCTATCCTATGGTCAAGTGATACGGATATTTATCATTTCAACCCGCAATTTAAAACATATTCGGGTATATATCTTTTCAACCCGCAATCCCAAATTCAATTCAAATGAAAATCGCTTGGGTTTATCATTTCAACCCATAACGATTTTCTCCTATTCTAAAGTCCGTTCGGGTATGTATCATTTCAACCCATAGTAATTTCTATACTAACAGGGAACTTGCAGAGTGATAACATATATGATAATAACATAACAGGCATATATATCATCAACATCAATATAAATAACAAATAATGGTGTCAGATGTCATAGGTGAACAGATACAGATAATAGCATATATATAGAAATGTAAATAACTAGCGGTAGTATATTTCAATTGACATTTCAATTGAAATCAAATATAATAAATAAAAGAACGTTAATCGTGAGTGATTGCTTACCTTTCGAGGCTAGAGATGGACGGAAATGAGATGGGTTATGAATCCAGGCACGAATTCTAAAGAAAAATCAAGATTGAGCTCGAATTCAGCGAACGGAGCTGATAAATGGCAATCAATGAGAATAATCAGAATCAACTTGATATATACAAATATATATATATATATATTTCTGTTTCAAAAATCAAATTTTATTACATATATTTCAAATCAAAATTTATCTCAAACACATAAAATAAAATTTCTATATATATTTGAAATTGACTCATAAATACTTATATATAGACAATATATAAACGTATGCATAAACTTATATTATTGAAATATATATATACACTCAACCGAAAGTACAAAGAAATTTCTTTAATTTAAATCCATACTTTATTGAAATTATATGTATATATATATATAAAACAACAAATTGCACACAACAGTTGTTATATTTACAAAATTTCAGAGAAAATAAACATATCTTTAAACAGGTCATAACATTTATGCATACTAACCTTCATTATAACAACAACCAAAATTTGACTGAGCATACATATCCAACTCTTTAAAAATAAAGTTTTTATATACATATGCATACTTAGAAATCAATATCAGGTTCCAACTTTAAAAAAAATTCGAAACATCAATCTATATATAAGTTTAAAATTAAACATTTTGACTCATGTATTTTATACTTAAAATCGAACCACAACTTGATAAAGTAAAACTTGAAATCAACAAGCAAAACCATAAATACGAACTTACACATTGTAAATAGCAAACGTATAAGTATATACAGTACCCATATAATCTATCTTCTATATAATATACACCGTAACTCATATAAACTATTTAATTGCATTATACTATGAGCGGTATATTGTATATGATCTATTATAAATCTATACATAAAAATTCAACAGTTTTATATAACTGATGTATATATATGTATGAAATTCACAAATCAACCAATATATACTTCTCCATATATATATACTACTGTATTTTAACTAACATATATGTATGTTTAACAAATCTTAGCCTTCAATTACAACCTCATATATATATATATATATATATATCTTCGCAGGCAGGTACAAAATTAAGACAAAACTTATAAAACATATATAAATTATAGCTTATATATATATTACTTAAAGTCTGTACAAATACTCAGCAAAATACCAATACTTATACTATATTTCCTCCTCTTCTTTTCACCGTAAAGGCAAACTAAAATGATATACAATATATATATAACTATATATAATTATGACTCACATATATATAACAAAATGATGCACACTGTTATATATATACATAATATAAAATGTAAAGCTTATATATATACCCGAGTATATACTTACAACAAATGAGGGAGAGGACAAAAGGGTGGACAGAGCTCAATCACTATCAGAGATCGGCTCATAGAGTAGTTCTAGGCGGTGAGGGAGGTGGTGGCTTTGGCTTTGGGTTTCTGCAGAGGATGGACGTGGGAGGCGTCTGATTGTGTCGCTCAAGTTTTGGGCAGTGGGCCGGGTACAACAGCTTATGGCCGTGAGTGGTGATGGGGTGTGGAGTTTGGAATGGGTAGAACGAAGGTGAGGAGGTGATTGACTAAGCTTGTCCGTGGAGATGGAAGGACATGGCCGTGGGGTTTTGAGATGCAGATCGGGTTATTGGAAGGGAATTGGACCTGAAAAAGATAGAGGTTGGCAAGAATAAAGAGAGAAAGCTACAGTAAAGCACACATATATTTTATTTCTCTGAAATGAACAGTGTAGCCAAATGAAAAGCCACCAGCAATAAAGTTTCAAACGTTGGGAATAGAGAAAGATAAACATTAATATCCGTGAAATAAATAAAGTTTATGAAAATTAGTTTCAACTAAGGGAAAACAAATTGACAAGGAAACAAAAAAAAGTTAAAACGGGTACCGATACGGTAGGCGTTTTACAGATTGCACCGCTCACGGAATCCGAAATACACAAATGAGTATACTGCGAAGATCAGCACGACGAGACGATCCAAACGGTACACAGATATCAGCGATATGATCATCCAGTCAAAAGCTGATATTTGGTACCGAAAAATGCTGCTAATTTTCCAGATAAGATAAACGGAGCAATCGTAGTCCAAATTTGATGAAACGGAAGATGACGTCTCACTCAGAAGATGATTTACAAATTTATTGTATAAAAATATTCAAGTTTGGAAACATTTTTGTGACGACCCGGAATTTTTGAGCATTTGAAATTGGAATATTTAATTAATTTTAAATATTCAAAGATTAATTATTAACTTAAATTTCAAATATCGCTGTTTTGGGTGATTTAATTATTAAATTAAATTATTTGAAGTTGGATAAAATAGTAAATCTGGTATTCTAAGCTAACTAAAAATATTTTGAAGGCTTATAAAATTCATATTGATAATACTGAAGGTAATAGAATTTGTAAATTGAAATTTGTAGTGGTTTGTTCGGTTTTAAAATTTGTACCGTTTAAATTGAATTTAAAAATAGTCGTCCGAGGGATAGTCTCGAAATTCGACGAAACCAGATCCATTGGTCCGTAATATTGAATTATTTTTGGATTTCGAATTTCGTAGTGATCAGAAATGTTGTGCGAGCGTACGATATGTAAACGCGTTGGAATTTATTCGAGAATTCAAAATATAATCTATATTGTTGACTGGTCTAGATTTCTTCACATTAGAGCCTTCCTGATCCTTCTCCAATACGCTTCTTCGTTTAATAATTTAAAAAGGGGTAGATATTTTTCTTCGTTCAGAAAACAAAACGAAGCTTCTACGAGAATCCGAATCTCGTTCGTTCCTTAATATGAAAGAAAATCATGGCTGCTATTCAAAATCAAAACAATGGCCGAAAAAATAATATGCTTCCTCGTTCAAAATCGAATCCACGTTTATCAATGGCCGAGTTGATCAAAATCAAAATAAAAGAAGACCTAGATTCGATCACGATCTCGAGTTCGACTCAGGGCAGTGGCGAGCGCGACTTCATCGAGAGAGGCGTCTGGTAGATCGAAACAAGCTGGAGCTCGTTTTCAATCGTTGGTCGAGCGTACGGCGATGGCATCTCGAGTTGGGTTGGAGAGAGGCGATGCGATTGGACCAGTGCGGTGGAAGGGGAGGCGCGAATCCCAGTTCGCGTGCGACTCGAGTGGGTGTCGCGATCTTTCCGATTCCCTGGATCAAGCTTGGGCGACGAACAATTTCATCGAGGTTGCTGGACGGTTCATCGGGGTCGAAGCCCTCACGCATAGTCAGCGAGCTTGTAGTGGGGTCACGAGGGTGTGGCGGTGCCAGTGTAGGGACGAAGTCGATATGATGTTGTCTGAGGTCATGTTTGGGGTGAGCAGCTCCTTGCTTTCTTTTTCTTCGATTTTGGAAAATAAATATGAAGGGGGTTAACTTATTTAATTTCTACAATTAGGATATTGGTGTACATATATAGTTTTGAGAATATAAAATTAGCCTACTGTTTAACTTTGGAATATGTACAGGAATTTCAAGAAAATGATTGAAGGGTTAGTTAAAATTTGGATTTTTAAATCGATATAAGTTATTTTATAAGTATGAATATATATGTGGTTTCAAAAAGGAAATATATATATTCACTTACTATTTAATTTTTAATATAAGTATTTAGGAGGTTAACTTATTTAAGTTAGCCTATTTTTTTTATTTTAGCATTGGGAATAATTTATAAAAGGAAAATTAGTTTGAATAAAATTCTTAGTTAACTAAATTATAAAAGGGAAAATAAATTGTTTGATTAGTTCAAAATATTAATAAATTGTATAAATTGTTTATACAAGGTCAAAATCGTGGAGAAATGGCTGAAATGGAAATGGATTGAAAATTTAAAAGCAAAGGTGAGTTAATCTCACTCAGTTAAATTATAACTTAAATTTAATTGGTTAAATTTAAATATTGATGAATGATTGAATTGATTGATTTGATTGATATGGTATATAGTAGTATATAGCAATATATACATATTGGCATATGTATATATTTGAGTTGTTGATATTCCCGCATTTATATAGCGGATGAGACCCTATGCGCCGCATAATAGCGGATGATATTTTATAAAACCCATATACCGCGATATTCCAGTTTAAAGTGGAAATGAGTATTGTGCTAACGTCTGTGGATGCAGGGAAACAGGTTGGAGGGATCCAACTGGATTCCTCAAAATATTTAATTTTGTTAAATATTATGTGATATGATTTTTGATATCCTGTGATGAATTATATGGATAATTGGATGTTATGGTTTGGTTGGATCGATTTGGATGTGTTGAATTATCAAAATCTCTAGAATGGAATTTTTGAAAAGAAATAAAAGAGTAAATTTTTAAGTAAAATAATTATAAAGAGTTTGGAATAAATTTGAGAATGAATCTGATTAAGAATAAAAGTGATTTCCAAAATTCTAATAAATATGGAAAAGAGGAATTTTGAATAAACAGAGAAATATTGAATTTAAAGAAAATTTATGTGATATTATTTAAAGGAATAAATAATTTATTTTAATTCAATGTTTAAATGTAATTAAAAAGAAAGAAAGAATTTGGGAAATCTGAAACTTGTGTTTCGGTTTAAAGATTTTAAATCATAATGAGAAATAAAATCTGGAAGTTAATGAATTTGGAAATAAATGGATTAAGTAAGGAAATTTATTTCAAAGTAAAATAAATTGGGAAATCAATTATAAATTGATTTAAATACTTTGGGATTTGAAATTTAAAGAGAAATGAGATTTTGAAGATATAAACTGAGTTTATAAAGTGAAATGGAATATCGGTGGATATTAGAAAATATAAATTCAATGTGGGAATTTATAAAAGGATATGGATTTGGTTTAAAAATAAATGTTGATTTATTTTTAAAAGATGGGAATGAGAAGTGTATTTCTCTGGATAGCCAAGTACGTTTTCAAAGCAATTTGAAATATAAGTTAAAGGTTTTAAGTATGTTTTAAAAAGCATGTTTTAGGAAATTTGTCTTTTTAAATGTTAATTTCCTAAGTAAGTATTTTCAAAAATATATTATTGTAGTAATTATATAAAAGTGATTTGCTATTATGTTTTAAAAGGAGAAATTTAGTTTATATTTATAAAGTGGTTTATTTTAAAGTATATATTTTTAATAAAGTATTAAAGTAGTTTAATTTCAATGTTATAAGATATATTTAAAATAAAGTGTTTTTAAATTATTTTAAAATTAAAAGTATTTTGTACTTGGTGATTCAGTGGAAATAATTATTTGGGAAATGTTTTCCGTAAGCGGAAACTGTTTTGAAATTGTTTTCAAATGAGCTTTGAAAATTTGGAAATATATCTTGGAAAGATATTTGGGCAAATAAATAATGTGGGAAATTATTTATTGTGTGATGGTTGCTTGTGGATGTTAATTGATAGTTAAATAACCGACTATCAATATTGGCCAAATGCGCTGATCGTTTCGAAGAGACCGGGATCGAGTTTCCGTATACCGGGATTCTAGGTCTGGAGACTCGAATACCACTTCGATCCGGTTTGTACGTTTCGTGTAACGTGTTCGGGGTCGAAGATGGAGCAGTGAAGTGCAAGGGCTAGTCGCTACTAATCCTGAGGATATTTCCAAAATGGATGTAGTAGGAATAGTGCCTTCGGTTCCGTTCGGACCCGGGACGGACTTGTATGGACGAATGCTTTCGTGACATCGTCAGGTGGACGATGGGCATTCTAAGGGATATGTTCTGAAAAGGTATCGTTTAGCCTCGAACCTCATCAACCGGGAATGACTGAAAATCAGGGGATATGCAGCAAGGCTTCGTGGGTAGCCCCCACTTGAGAGTAAGGTCATCCCTGTCTAGATGTCCCTTTATTTCGGCTTAGTGTTGCGGTTGCTGATCCCAACCGTGGGGTGATTTTATTTGGAATTATCCAGTAAGGGATGATTCCGGCCTTGTGTTGCAGGGGAGCGGGCGTACTCCTCGGTACTGTGATCTAGGCCACGTACTGTGACAGGTGGTACCCCAGTGCCTAGTCATTCGTTGGAAATCCATTCTCCCTATGTGCCTTGTACGGTATTTGTTTGTATACCTAGTATGCTGGAATTTAATCATGTAACAATTTTAGCTATTTTAATAAGTATTTGTGAATAGACACTATTATAATATCAGAGGATTTTTATAAAAAGTGTTTTAGCTATCGTAAGGTAAAAACCCGGCATGTTTATTTGTGGCGTGGTCTTACGAGATGCTTTTATTTCAAAAGGATTTTTGAAACTTTAATAATAAATTTGAGTGTGATTTTCTCACGCTGGTATTCCAGACTGACTCGGGTATTGTTTTATATGATGCTCGGGTCAGACCGAGTATTATAGGTTACAGGATATGATGTTGGGGATCTCAGGAGATGAGCTGGATGGCGAGACGTATCTCCCGTACTTGTTTATATATATATATATATATTCCGCTGTGTTGATTGTTGTACTCTGTTGTATTGAGGACATGATATGGTTATTGTCCAGTTGTATGTTATGTGTTCTCTGGTGTATACTCTGATGCTATATTATATAAAACTGATATAGTTTTGATTTGTGTAAAGATCTGTTAATATATATTATATTTTATTCCGCTGCGATGGTTAGATTCTGATGTTGTTTTCTATTTTTCTTCTTCTACCTCTTCTTCTTAACTAAAATGGTTCGATTTTCCGGGTTGAAAAGCCTAGGTCGTCACAATTTTATTATCATCAATTTTTAACTGATTGGAATTAAAATCAAATTATACTAGAAAATAAACTTCCAAATTATCTGATGAAATTTTACCAGTTGCTATGTTAAAACAGACGCATTTCAAATATCAAATTTTTATTTCAAAATTTTATTGTTTAAAATTTCACAAAATTCAATTAATTAAATAAATAAAACCACTGAAATTTACGGGTCGTTACACTCTCCCCCACTTAAAACTTTTCGTCCCCGAAAAGGAAGGAGGTAGGAGAATAGAAACAACCAGAAAAAAATTAGATTGAATACAAATAAAACAATTAAATTAACCGTATAAATTTCAAATTAAACTAATTATTATTCAAAATTTTGGTTTAATCCATTTGAGTTCACTTAAGTTGAATCAATCTGTCTATTTCTAAATTCATTATCTTATTATCTAGTCATCCTCAATTAACAATTTCTAGATCATCAATTTTTCTTCTATATAATCATTTATTATACTCATATTTTTTTCAACAAATTTAATTCTTTTATTCCAAATTATTATTAAGTTTATTCCACTTAATATATCTCATTACATGTATTTAAACCATATAAATTAATTTAAACCATGTAAATTTCAATTTAAATTAATTTATATTCATATTTTTTTATTCAAGGTATTTCCATAAGTTGATCTAATTTCAAATTATTAATTCCTTCAAAACAAATTTATTTGTCTCATCTATTATCCAATTAACTTATAATTCTATTTCTCTCTATTAACATCTTTATAGCAAAATTTAAGTGTATAACATTTACTATAACACTCAAATCTTTCCTTATAAAGTCATTTTATATTGTATATTATCCAATTACATTTTTAACTTTTGAAAATTTTAGGTAAGTTATGTTGCGATGTAATTGAGTATTATACAAATAAGATTTTACAATTCAGTTATTCCCAGTTAAATATTTATCCAAGAATTTTGACTTCGGTTTATAATTGAAATCATCTTTAACCTAAAATTTAAGAATTTAAATCTCCGATTTACTTCAAACAATTTAGAGATATATATAATATATTTATATCAAATCAAATTAAATTCTAAAATAAGATACCTATATATATATAAATCAAATTATACTGAAGAAATTCAAATCAAAATATATTTTTTTCTTTCAAAATAAAACCGTAGCAAAGCTACATAATAGTCTCTCCACTTCGAAACTCGAAAATGAATGTCGATGATGCGGCCGCCATCACCGAAATTATTTTCCAGCGACAAAGAGAAGAGCACTGATTTCAACATTTTAAAATTCTTGCAACCAATTTTTATTAGAAAATACTTTAAATAACAGACACTTAAAACTTAAAACTAAAGTTTGAAATCACCGGTTAAATTCTTAAATTCTCAATTTAAATTCATTTCAATTCCAAATCAATTTATAAACCATGTTTATAAATTCATTTAGAACAATAAACGAAAATCAAATATTATCATTCAACAACCAATTTAATTAACTATTAAATTCAAGAAAATTTTACTTATATATAATATAATCATACAAATTTATTTCATTTACCAAATTTGAAAATAATATTGTGTCAGTTTGCTCTGTTCAAGTGTTTTGGAAATCCTATCGATAGCGTTGATCAGACGAATCGATCGAAAACCCAAATCAACATCAACAACTCAAACAACACAATATATAAACATTTTAATATTAATTACAAATACACTCCCTCACTCGATGATTCAAGAATGGATTTCAAAGCAAAGATGGGATTCAAAGTAGAGGAACTCTAATCAAATAGAATTCAACTAAAAGATATACTTGATAGGGAGATAAGATGATTTAATTTCAGATTGGAAGATGGATAAATTTATAAAAATCGCGGGTAACCTTAACCGGGTCAACCATGACTTCAAGAATATGATTGATGCGGAATTCTGAATCAAATCGACATCAGATCACAAGAGATAGAATTCGGGTATAGCAAAAGATAACAGCATCGTAAACCGAGGATACAGAAATCTTCGGTGAATCAATGCTGGTTGTACAGGAGTTTCACTCTTTTACAAATTATTCAGATATTAGCGAGACCGTCGATTTATTATAGAGATCATTCGAAGTGGAGTTATGGGATACTCCAGAATTAAAAGACACGAATAGGGGAGACACGAATGGACTTTGGAACCGAAGGGAATGTTCCAAAATTCAAAAGAAATCGAGTCAAAAGGAAGAGATTCAAGCTCGAACGAAAGTGATTCTGTAAATAAATTTACCATATATGCAAAGCTTTGCCTAGAGCCAAAGCTCTGATACCACATGTAACGACCCAGTATTTTGGACCATTCAAATCGACAATAAATCCACACATGCCGGACTTGAATAATTCAAAACAATGGATTGTAAATAAAATTTGGCAAAACTCAGCATATATAGTAAATAAAATAATCACATATAACAGACACAGAGTAATATAACAATAATGCAGCGGAAACAAAAGAATAGCAGTTCATGAAGCTGCTATAAATATGTAACAGAGTTAAACAAGATACAACAGAAGTCTCGAATACATAGATGTCTCAATACAATAGTCAAATACAAGATCAGAATACATCACTGGAATCAACTGGATAACTGATAGCAGAATCGATAGGTAGCTGGGTCTCCAAGAGAAGCTCAAACTCCAAAGGTGAGTCTCAAATGCTGTATCACTCAGTCTGACCCGAGCGTAAAGAAAAACACAAAACACTCGAGTCGGGATTAACATTCTTATATCAATAAATCCAACTCAAGTGAAATATCAACTGAAATACAAGTAACTCAAAGGATGTTTGAGATAACCATCCTCTAAGGATCTGTTAAACTATCTACTATGTAGTAATATTGCGCTATTATAATAATGTCTAATCATAAAATAAACATACTTTAGAATAGCATTAAGGCTTTACATTTAATCTGAACTCACCCTAACACGTAATAGTCCCAGTAGTCTATCCAGTATTAGCATACTCCTAAAATGGGGGCTACCCTCGATACTCCACAGGCTACGGGAGAAATCACAACTCGTAGTAATGCTCTATATGGTAGGTGACACGGCACACAAGGCAATGCCAGGGTAGATATACCAATTACGCACATGGACTGATGGAAACGCATAGCATCCACTACCGCTCCACCTCAGACAACACTCCCAAATCAAGGGGTGCACCCAAACAATCACAAAGTAATAGAATGGTATCGAAGAAGTTGGTCTGATAAGAGGTGCTACCTCACTGGTCCGAGATCGCTCCTGTTTTAGCCACCTTATGCCAACTCATGAGAGTTGGGTCCACATATATAACTTCGGATCGTCGCCACCATCCTACTTCATTCTGGAAACTCCACCGCATACACAGTTGTTAAAGTGGTTTTCGGTATCGGCAGAGAGTATGTCCATATCTGATCCCGGCCTCTTTAACAACCAATCGTTATTATAACACCGTGGTCATTTCAAAATGGTTTATACTTCAAAACCAAAATATCATTTTCAATTCAATAACCAAATCAATACGATATCATTTTCATTTCAAAAATATTCACTTCCAAAATCATAGTACTTTTCCAAAGTTATAACGCTTTCAAAATCATAGTCTTTTAAAAATCAAAACACTTTGGAAATCACAGCTTTGAAATCATAGCATTTTGGAAATCATAACACTTTGAAATTATAGCATTTTGGAAATCATAACACTTTTCTTTTAAACAGTTTAGATATTAAAATTAGTATATATAATAAAATAGTTTATAAATAAAATAGTTTATATAAATAGTTATAAGTTAAAATAGTTTAAACTAAAATAATTTATATTAAAAATGATTTATATTAAAATAGTTTATATTAAAATAGTTTATATTAAAATAATTTATAAAGTAAAACATCAATAGTTTTAAATATAATTTAAAATTACTTTATAAAATAAAATAGTTTCCTCAAATTTCACAAATCGATTCTAATTAACTCGAATTCTAGAATTTTAATTTAATCAAATCTTAAATCATCAATTTCAACTCGATTCAGCTTCTTAATAAACCATTTCAAATTATCGATTTTTCAAATACATATTTGAACCATAAAATAATCCATTCGAATTTCAATATATTTCAAAGTCAATATACTCAACATTTCAAACTAAATTCGATAATTATATATATATATATATATCAAATTCACTTTACTATTATTAGTTTTGAAATATTTACTTAATCATTGCAATAATATCCAAATACACCTTCAATTTACAAATTTAAATAAACAAAATATCCCATTTAAATTTATATAAATTTGAAATATTCATTTAAGTCACTTTTAATCAAATTCAAGTTATAAAACATATCTTTAAAATTTCAAATTTAATAAATTTCAAATCAAACATATTTAAGTAAAATTCTTAAATAAATATAATTTCAAATCAATTTCAAATTTATCTTTCCAACCCGAATCAATATAAACTCTATATTTGAAAATATAGATATTAAATAAATACATAAACATAATTTATATATCAACTTTATTAAATCAACTTTAATAAATCTTTAAAATCAATATTTATTTAAAACCATATATTTCCTTTCAAAACCATAGAAATCCATTTCAAAAATATATAAATAGACCAACGGTGTCTGTATAAAATTTTCTATCCTATGGTCAAGTGATACTGATATTTATCATTTCAATCCGCAATTTAAAACATATTCGGGTATATATCTTTTCAACCCGCAATCCCAAATTCAATTCAAATGAAAATCGCTTGGGTCTATCATTTCAACCCATAACGGTTTTCCCATATTCTAAAGTCTGTTCGGGTATGTATCATTTCAACCCATAGTGATTTCTATACAAACAGGGAACTTGTAGAGTGATAACAGATATGATAATAACATAACAGGCATATATATCATCAACATCAATATAAATAACAAATAATGGTGTCAGATGTCATAGGTGAATAGATACAGATAATAGCATATTTATAGAAATGTAAATAACTAGGGGCAGTATATTTCAATTGACGTTTCAATTGAAATCAAATATAATAAATAAAAGAACGTTAATCGTGAGTGATTGCTCACTTTTTGAGGCTAGAGATGGACGGAAATGAGATGGGTTATGAATCCAGGCACGAATTCCAAAGAAAAATCAAGATTGAGCTCGAATTCAGCAAACAGAGCTGATAAATGGAAATCAATGAGAATAATCAGAATCAACTTGATATATACAGAAATATATATATATATATATATATATATATATATATATATATATATATATTTGTTTCAAAAATAAAATTTTATTACATATATTTCAAATCAAAATTTATCTCAAACACATAAAATAAAATTTCTATATATATTTGAAATTGACTCATAAATACTTATATATAGACAAATATATAAACGTATGCATAAACTTATATTATTGAAATATATATATACACTCAACCGAAAGTACAAAGAAATTTCTTTAATTTAAATCCATACTTTATTGAAATTATATGTATATATATAAAACTACAGATTGCACACAACAGTTGTTATATTTACAAAATTTCAGAGAAAATAAACATATCTTTAAACAGGTCATATCTGCTTTAACATTTATGCATACTAACCTTCATTATAACAACAACCAAAATTTGACTGAGCATACATATCCAACTCTTTAAAAATAAAGTTTTTATGTACATATGCATACTTAGAAATCAATATCAGGTTCCAACTTTAAAATAATTTTTTTTGAAACATCAATCTATATATAAGTTTAAAATTAAACATGTTGACTCATGTATTTTATACTTAAAATCGAACCACAACTTGATAAAGTAAAACTTGAAATCAACAAGCAAAACCATAAATACGAACTTACACACTGTAAATAGCAAACGCATAAGTATATACAGTACCCATATAATCTATCTTCTATATAATATACACCGTAACTCATATAAACTATTTTACTACATTATACTATGAGCGGTATATTATATATGATCTGTTATAAATCTATACATTAAAATTCAACAGTTTTATATAACTGATGTATATATATATATATGTATGAAATTCACAAATCAACCAATATATAATTCTCCATATATATATACTACTGTATTTTAACTGACATATATGTATGTTTAACAAATCTTAGCCTTCAATTACAACCTCCTATACACACACACACACACACATATATATATCTTCGTAGGCAGGTACAAAATTAAGACAAAACTTATAAAACATATATAAAATATAGCTTATATATATTACTTAAAGTCTGTACAAATACTTAGCAAAATACCAATACTTATACTATATTTCCTCCTCTTCTTTTCACCGTAAAGGCAAACTAAAATGATATACAATATATATATAACTATATATAATTATGACTCACATATATATAACAAAATGATGCACACTGTTATATATATACAGAATATAAAATGTAAAGCTTATATATATACCCGAGTATAAACTTACAACAAATGAGGGAGAGGACAAAAGGGTGGACAGAGCTCATGCACTATTAGAGATCGGCTGCATAGAGTAGTTCTAGGCGGTGAGGGAGGTGGTGGCTTCGGCTTTGGGTTTCGGCAGAGGATGGACGTGGGAGGCATCTGATTGTGTCGCTCTAGTTTTGGGCAGTGGGCCGGGTACAACAGCTTATGGCCGTGAGTGGTGATGGGGTGTGGAGTTTGGAATGGGTAGAACGAAGGTGAGGAGGTGATTGGCTAAGCTTGTCCTCGGAGATGGAAGGACATGGCCATGGGGTTTTGAGATGCAGATCGGGTTATTGGAAGGGAATTGGACCTGAAAAAGATAGAGGTCGGCAAGAATAAAGAGAGAAAGCTACAGTAAACACACATATATTTTATTTCTCTGAAATGAACAGTGTAGCCAAATGAAAAGCCACCAGCAATAAAGTTTCAAACGTTGGTAATAGAGAAAGATAAACATTAATATCTGTGAAATTAATAAAGTTTATGACAATTAGTTTCAGCTAAGGGAAAACAAATGGACAAGGAAACAAAAAAAGTTAAAACGGGTACCGATACGGTAGGCGTTTTACAGATTGCACCGTACACCGGAATCTGAAATACACAAATGAGTATACTGCGAAGATCAGCATGACGAGACGATCCAAACGGTACATAGATATCAGCGATATGATCATCCAGTCAAAAGCCAATATTTGGTACCGAAAAATGCTGCTAATTTGCCAGAAATAAGATAAACGGAGCAATAGCAGTCCAAATTTGATGAAACGGAAGATGACGTCTCACTCAGAAGATGATTTACAAATTTATTGTATAAAAATATTCAAGTTTGGAAACATTTTATCATCATCAATTTTTAACTGATTGGAATTAAAATAAAATTATACTAGAAAATAAACTTCCAAATTATCTGATGAAAATTTACCAGTTGCTATGTTAAAACAGACGCATTTCAAATATCTAATTTTTATTTCAAAATTTTATTGTTTTAAATTTCATAAAATTCAATTAATTAAATAAATAAAACCACTTAAATTTACGGGTCGTTACATCGATCGACGACGATATGCGTCGACCAGAGCAAGTGTGCATGTGCACACGTACGTGCACAGCCTTGTTGTTCGAATGATTGAAGAAGAGAGGTAATGGTGCAGGGAGGGGAGAAGAAGGTTTGGCCATGCATTATTTTTTCTTTGGGTTCAGGCCGTCTAAAGTACGTTGGGCTGGGAAAAATTATTTTGAAAATAAAAGAAATTTGACAAATGTTTATAGTTTAAAATCCTTTAATTCAAAAACATATATTCTCACTCATTTAAAATCCAATCAACATGAAGATTTTTGCATTGTGATCCTATTACCTGGTATTATAATCTAAAATAATGTTATTAATTTTCCATAATTTAAAATTTAATTATATTATAATAATTAAAATGAGTAATTAATTATATTCTTATTTGACTTAATCTTATGTTAATTAATAAAATTAGTTATTAATTTGGTTGTTTAATCCTAATTAACCAATAATAAATTGTTTTGGTAGTTTCTAAATTTGTAAGTAATTTGGATTAAAAATATAAGTAGATTCAGTTTAGTTTAAGTTGATTAAATTCTGATTGTAAATTGTTTAAATATGAATTGTTAATCGTTAAATTTGTTAATGATATATGCTTTGGTCTACTGGTCCTGAATATTTCATTTAATTGTCCTTATTTGTGTCATTTAGTAGCCAAACCGGCTAAAATGCTAGAATAAACGTTGGCACGTTTAATGAAAGTAATCGTATGTAGTAAATTCCCATATATGAATATTGACACACTGAATATAAAATTGTTTATTTAAAACAATTTGGCCTTTTAAAATTTATCGTTTTCAGTTCAAAGAGACCGGGATCGGATATCGGTGTTATCCGGAACCACTTCGACTAAATTACCACTACGAACCTTTATGGTTTTGATTAAAGCCTACTATGCTGGGTTTTGTTTAGTGTAACAATTTCCGGCTTTTATTAAGTATTTTTTAGTAAACACTATTATAATATCACTGGATTTTCTATAAAGGTGTTTTGGTTATCAGATAAAAACTCATCGTGTTTGTACGAGATACCTTGGTTTTTCGAAGGATTTTAATAACTTAAGTATTTCAAATTAAGTGGGTTTTACTCACGCTGGTTTCCAGCCTGACTCGGGTGTTACTTTATTGTAATGCTTGAGTCACACCGAGTATTACAGTTTTAGGTTAGGACACTTTTGGAGCTCGGGAGATGAGCTGGATGGCAGAGACGTATTTAATTATATTCCGTTGTGTATTGTAGGTTGTATATTCAGCATTTGTTTGAGGAAAAGTTATTATAACTGTCCAGGCTTATATGTTGATGATTGTACTCTGATAATTTGTATGTATATTAACAGTCATAGTTTTTTCTTTTGAATAAAAGTTTTATTGTATATTATATTTTTTTCCGCTGCATTTGTGAGATTATGTGTTGTTGTTATTTCTGGTTCTTCTTCTATCTCTTTCTTCTTAAGCCTAACAACCTGGTATTTCCGGCACTCGATTGCTCAATGCTCTATACGGTGAACGTATTAGTGTCGATTTTCGAGGTCGAAAATCGCCTGGTCGTTACACGTGGTATCAGAGCTGAAGGTTAAGCGAGAACCTTGGCTCTAGTGGGGATTACTCATTAGAGATAGGGTCAGTGGTACCCTAGGATGAGTTGAGTGTATTATATATGAGTGCGTACTTGTTATTTTATTATATAATAATTTTAAAAACGATTTTAAAATAATTTTATATAAGACTATATTTTGGTATAAAAAGAAATCATTTTTCTAAATTATTACAATATATTGAGGTGGTTGGTTGTTGTTATTGTAATCAAATAAGAATGGACTATTTAACCTAAAAATAGACTCAAACTAGAATTTAAATCCCGGAAATTTTGGATGTGTTTTTCAAAGTGTTTTGAAATGAAATAAGTGTACTCTGATTATATTTTTAAGAAATAAATTTTCAAAATTATTATGGAATATATGGCGTGTTTGGTTTCTAGAAATGATAATATTGATTTTTATCATAAATTGGGTGTTGTGTCTTAATGAAGGTGTTTATTACAAAATAAATAATGATAAAACAGTGTGAAATGTTTTAAGGAAGTGAAATTGTATAAGCATAATTTACAAATGCGACTTATAAATTAAAATGAACTTAAATTGAGGAGTTTTGAATCTAAGTCCCGAAAATTTTGAAAGGTTTTTCAAAGTGATTTGTAAAAATAGTAAGTAAGATTAATTAGAATATTTTTGATATGAAAATTTTTGTTTTGAAAACTAGGGTTGTTGTGAAAATTCCGAAGGAATTTGTTTTGGATAGAAACCAAGGTTTGTTTAAATTTAAAAGTGTGATTTGGTATATAAATGAGATGTATATGTATATGATTTCAAAGTTGATTTGAAATAAATACCGGTGTTTGAGTTCTGGGATTCCCATTAAAATGAGATGTATAACCCAAGGAAAATAAGTTTTTGGAACTTATAAGTGGGGAGTGATACTGATAAGGATTGAATTTTGGAATGTAAAATATAAATTGAGTAAGTTTAAAGGGGTTGAATGAATTGGGAATTAACTCAAGCCAGGTTAAATAAGTTTTGAACTTATAACCTGAAATTGGAAATTTCAAGGTGAAATTAAAATTTAACTTATGGAACTTAAATAAATTAAATTGTAAAATAAAAGGTATAGATTTGATAAGAGGTGCAAAAAAAGAGTTATGTATGTATAAATGATTTCAAACGACTTTTGAAATAAAACGGGTTTCGAATTCTAAAAATTTGAGATGAACCAGATTATCAAAATTAGTGGAATAAATTGTGAAATTAAATCTTGGATATGGGAAATTTAACTTATGCTATGTAAATAAGGATGTCGAAGGAAATAGAATTTATTTGTAGTAATTAAAAATGACCGAGAACAAATAAAAGAATATTTAGGAATAAGAATAAAAGCTGAAAATTCGACTAATCGAGGTTTTAATTATAGGTTAGGAAGTCCTACTAGAATCTAGTCCAAGTTGTAAAAGATGGCAAAAGGAGAAAAATGGAAGGTCAGGCGTAGGGAGCGGAGAGTAGCTTCATGTAAGGCACGGGAAGAAACAATAATGGAACATGAGAAACCAGGTCCTTATGATAATGTCATATGTTATAAATGTCACGGTAAAGGACATTACGCAGCTAAGTGCAGTAAGCCAAGAAAGGAAAAGAATGAGGAAGTAAAATGGTTTCGCTCTGAGATTTTATTCTTTAAGTGTCGTGAGAAAGGACATTTTCTAAACCATTGCCCTAAGGTGAGGAAGAAGAAAAATAAATCCATGGCACCAGTTGACGGATCAACCATTTGCTACCATTGTAAAATAACGGGATACGTCGCTAGGGATTGTCCCAAGAGATGGAAGAAAGAGCAAGTTGTGGAACGCTCGCGGAAGGCGTGAAAGTCATCCATAAAGATGGAAGTGTAGAGTTCTTTTGTGGCAAATGCAAGAAGTGGGGACACCTTGTTACGGATTGCACGGACGGTTTTGATGAGATGTCAGGAAGTACTTAAGAAATTTTTATGAGGGATGCGGAGTGGTGAGAGATGGTGGGTTGGGTTCGTTGTAATATAAGTAGGGCTCTGTTCTTTTCTAAAACCCCTAGGTAGGTGTTAAGGTGTCAAGATTTATGACCTTTTGTAAGACTTTTTATATGGATAAATGGATGTAATGTTTGAACTTACTAGTGTTGTAGTCTATCGATGTTGTGAATATTTTGTAGAAATACGATCTTATATAAAATCACTTTTTATACGGATTTGAACGTAATTTTATAATTACTTAATTGCTAATGTGGAAATTGAAATTGATTTGAGTTAGAAGATTGGGAATTTAATTAGTTTGACTTCGAAACTATTTTCAAATAAATTATTTTAATAAAAACTGTTTAAAATCTGTATTCTTAAATATTCAAATTATTTTGATTTTCCAAGCTATTTTACTATACAAACCATTTTAAAAAAACTCAAACTATCCTATATTAACTATTTAACTATTTTAAAACTATTCAAGCTATGTTATAAATTCAAACTAGCCAGAGTGGGAATTAATTATATTTAAATCATGGATTTAAATACAAATTGGGTTAAATTGAAGTTATAACCCAAATGGAAATTCGAAGCAATTCTGAATTGGAACCCAAATAGGGATATTATGGAAAAAATGATTTTGAAGCGAAATAGTATATTTTGAGTAAATATGATAACTTTTGAATAGTTACTATAACTGGGACTTACTTTATAAGAGGTAAGAAAGTTACAAATAACTTTGGAAAGTAATCGAACTTGGAAATTTTTGATAGGCATTGATGAGATTATATATGTTAGTTACATATTCAAACTCCCCTTATTGAATTTATAACTTGAAAGAAATGATCTTTGAAAAGTATTTGAAATAGTAAATGGAGATTATATGAGTATGAAGCAGACTCACAATTATTGGTCCTTGAATTATTCGAGTTGGGAAGAATGATCTTATATGTATATTAAATTGAAATAGTTTGGAACCTATTGATTTTTAAAGACATTGGTTTCGCAAAAGGTCGATTTTGGAAATTGGGTAAACCGAACTAAAAAACTATCGATTTAGAAAATGTCGATTTTATATAGATAAAATTTATGTGTGATACACATGAAGTGTATGATTTGAAAGGTACTATATATATAGTATGATATGTCTTGAGACCAAAAGTATGGAAAGGCACTCCCATGAAAGTCAAAACTTAGAGTAGGAGATCCACTGGGTGGTTCTACCTAGGAATCCACAGGGTGGGTTCAATGAGAATTGGGATCCTAGAGAACGTCTGGACAAAACTCATGAGTTCCTGGTGATCATTTGTTTGTATAGCGTAAATCGAGGGGTATTATACCTACAGTTACGTTTGGTTTTGCTGTGATAGCAACGTAACCTTTATGTAACTACGATTTATCGTGGTTCCATAGCGTAATTCGGGAGGCAGCGATTGCCTACAGTCTATGTTTGATTTCACTGTAATAGCGACGTAACATCGGTAGATTACGATCTATGTGGTTTGGTTCCATAGCGTAATTCGGGAGGCAGCGATTGCCTACTGTCTACGTTTGGTTTCACTGGGATAGTGACGTAACCTTTGTGTAGTTGCGATCTATGTGGTTTAGTTTCATTTGATAGCGTAATTCGAGGGTGGAGATTGCCTACAAACTACTTATGGTTTTTCTATGATAGCAATGCAACCTTTGTGTAGCTGCAGACTATTGTGTCCCATAGCGTAAGTCAAGGGGTGTTGATGCCTATAGTTTACTTATGATTTTGCTGGGATGGCGACGCAATCATCGTGTAAACTACGATCCATGGTGGTAAGAAGGAAAAGAGGGTGATACTTTCCATTTTATTTTTGAAAAGGTTTTTCAAGTATTTCATGGGTGTTGAACCGGGTCTACTAAGTACTTAGAGATTTTCAGTCCAACGCCTGATCAACGTATGGCTAAATTTCTGTAAGAATAAGGATGGACTTGTTAAGCCATCGAGTTATGAAAAATGTTTTAATATAAAATTAGCTTGGTAATACTATGTGATTTAAAGTGTATGTATCCTAAATTGTATAGTAAAGGAGTAAGAGTTTAAAATGTGTAAAGAATGATTTATTTAATAATATACATCAAAATTCTAGTTCTTGCTTCGTTCCTGTTCGAGGACGAAAAGTTCTAAAGGGGGAGGAATGTGACGACCCGGATTTTTAGCCATCTGATATTGGGTAATTGACTAATTTTAATTTTGAAATATTAATTTTTATTATTCGAATAGATGAATTTTCTGATATTTAAAACATCTGAATCTATATATTGATTAAAACTATATTTAATTTTAAATTATAAATTTATGGACACGATAAATTTTTTAGATATATGTATATAAACTCCACCATTTAAAATTTAAGATGGAATATCCATATATGTATATATATAAGTATATACAAGTTTATGATGTTTAAAATATATAAGTATATATGTGTGTATGTTTATAAAAATATTGTATGTATAAATAAATATATATACATGCATATATAAACTTCATAATGAAAAAAAATTCAAACTTATGATTATATATATAGGTATGTGTTTATAAAAATAGTGTATATGGAGAAATAAACATCCATATATGTATATATATGTGTGTGTGTATCTAAATATATATATATATATACATGAATATGTAAATGTGTAAATATATGTGTATATATGTTCATGTAAAATAATGGATATGTAGATATATATGTAGGAATGTAAATAATGTATATGAAAATCTATATTTATATTTGTATATGTAGATATACACACATAAAACATCATGATGGCAAAACATAAAATCAAGCACCCAAAACTTCAAGTCAAGCACATAATAAATCCAAAGCACATAATAAATCTAATCATACACAAAACATTAAATCAAGTCTCATGAAATCAAATCACATGAAAAAAATCACATCAGCTCATAAATCAAATGAAAAGAAGAGAAAAAATAATAAAAATAAATATATGAGAAGCCTGTACATAGCTACCCTTTTACTTCACTATGCACTACATTCTCATATATTTATATGTGGTCGTGCTTGCCTTGTTCATTTGTTCATAACTAAAAAAATAAAAAGAAACAAAGTGCTGCTATTTAAACAAAAAGAATCAAGACAGTAAAAGCTTGAAGCAGGAGTGTATAAACAGAGCAGCAGTTCATCACACTTCAAAACAGTGAGTAAAACATCTACTCTTGTTTGCTGGTCCATATGCAACTATCATCTTTGATTGAATCATTGATATATATCAGGTATATATATGTACTGTGATGTGAATATGTGTACGAATGTGTGTAATAGGCATGAACAAATCCTACCTGAACATCAAAATCCTTATATATCTTCCTGATATCTTCCTGTTCTTGCCTGGTGGTATAAAAACAATTAACCGCCCTACTTGAAAAAAACCTATAACTCATCATCTATTTAGTTTTAAATCTAGATTCCAACATGAAACTTGTTTGTTTTCAAGTATAGAGTATTTTAAAATTAATTTTATTCAATTTTGCTATGCATAGGAAAAGAAAAAAACATGTTACAGTAAGTGTCTCGATTATGGTCAAAATTCAAATATTAAATTTTATCGATTGAATTATATGATTGGGTTCATTGTTGAAAATCTTGATTTTTGGTGGTGGTTTGGAGATTTTTAAGCGTGTTTTGAGTGAGTTAGAGGAGGTTTGTAACAACCCGCATATTTATCGATTTTATATTTAAATATTTTATCGTTAATCGGATTTTGGTCCGAAAAGCTACTTTTTGCATACGGTCAAATTAGGACTCGAGACCACTTCCATTGAGTTCAAAATGACGTTTGCGATCTTTTTAAGTATAAACTTTGATATGTTTGGAGTTAGTGGAATTTTCGCTACTTTTTCCCGCTTGTGACTTTGGTTTGGACTGCACCTTCTTTAGCTCAGCCCAACCCTCTTCCCTTCATAACTTCACTCTTTGCTAAAACATCTAAGCTTCATCAAAAATGGATGAGGGAATGGGAAATTAAAACTCCAAGCTCAAGTCTTCAATTGCAAATCCAACATTCAACTCCAAATTCAAGTAGAAGATATTGGATTCAAGCTTTGGATTGCTTCTCCTTGCTTTCAAGCTTCATCTTCATCCATTTTAGTGAAAAGGTGATATTTTTATCTCACATTCTTGTCTATAACTATCTTGGACTGTTGGAGAGGAATTCCTATCATCTTAGCATGCATATTTGCATTTGGTTTGGATTGGATTGGCGAAAAACTCAAATTTTTAGTGTTTTTGGTGAAAAACTGCACTTAGGTCGTTCTACGTATTTAGGTCGTTCGCCACAGAGTCGTAAATGCTTCAACTGTGGTGCTAAGGGCCATTTTGTGAACAAGTGTTCAAAGCCCCGCTCTTGTCGCTATTGTAAAAGTCCAGATCATTTTATGCATCTATGCCCTAAGCTTCAAGGCAAGGAGGGAAAGTTAAATGTTGCTCAAGCCCCTGGCAACACATCTCGCGGTCAAGGTATGTCTCATTCTATCCTTGATGGCATTATTGTATTTCATAATCAACCTATTAGAGTTCTCTTTGATACGGGTGCTTCCCATTCTTTTATATCAAAGGAACTTGTAGACACTTTTTCTTTAAGTGTTGTTGCTTTAATGACTTCTCTAAGAATTACGAATCCGGTTGGTGGATCCGCAACTCTTAGTTTGCTTTGTAAAGACGTGGAGATTATTTTGTGTGATTTTTCTTTCCTAGCCGATTTGCATGTCATGCGTTACTTAGGCTTTGGAATGATTTTGGGTATGGATTGGCTTACTCGTTATGAAGCTCATATCCTATGTCCTGAGCGGATTATTTATCTCCGACATCCGCAATCTGTTAACCAGATTTCTATTATTCTTAAAGATTTGGATTCCGCTTTGGTTGCATCTTTATATTCTTTAAATCCTCGTGATAATGATAATGATTATGAGGAAGATGTCATTTCTCTTATTCACGTCGTTCGTGAATTTTCCGACATCTTTGAGCCTGTTTTAGGATTACCACCTAAGCGAGCAATTGAGTTCAAAATTAATCTTATACCTGGAGCTCAACCTATTACACATCCTCCTTATCGCATGTCCAATAAGGAGAATGAAGAGATGCGCAAACAACTATCCGAATTGGAGACAAAGCAACTTATTCGCTCTAGTTCCTCGCCTTGGGGAGCTTCAGCTATTTTCGTAAATAAGTCCGATGGTACACTTAGGCTTTGCATCGACTACCGCAAGCTTAATGATCTTACTATTAAGAATAAATATCCTTTACCTCGGATTGATGATCTGTTTGATCAGCTTAGTGGTGCTAGAGTCTTTTCACAATTAGACTTGGCCACCGGTTTTCATCAGCTTCGCATTGCAGAGGATAGTATTCCTTTGACTTCTTTCCGTACTCGTTATGGATCTTATGAATGGCTAGTTATGCCATTTGGTTTAACGAATGCTCCGGCTTATTTCGTTGACCTTATGAATCGAGTTTTCAAAGATTTCATCAATCGGTTTGTTCTCATCTTTATTGATGATATTCTTGTGTATTCTAAAACCGAGGAGGAGCATGAAAGCATCTTCGGATTGTATTGGAAACTCTTAGGAGTAATCAATTAAAAGTGAAATTTTCTAAATGCCATTTTTGGCAATCTAGTGTGAAGTTTCTCGGTTATATTATTTCTGAATCCGAAATATCAGTGGATCCTTCAAAGATTGAAGCGATAAAAATTGGAAGAGACCGGAGAGCGTGACTAAAATCCGTAGCTTTCTCGGATTGGCAGGTTATTACCGCCGTTTCATAAAGACTTTTCTAAGATTGCCGTGCCTCTTACTGGCTTAACAAAGAAAGGTGTTAAATACATTTGGTCTGACAAATGTGAAACTTCTTTTCAGAAATTAAAAGAACTCCTTTCTGATGCTCCTATTCTTGTTATTCCCGAAGGGAATCAAGATTTTGTCGTTTATACCGATGCTAGTCGCGTTGGTTTGGGTGCCGTTCTTATGCAAAAAGAACGTGTTATTGCTTATGCTTCTAGGCAACTGAAGCCGGCTGAGACTAGATATGCCACACATGATTTAGAGCTCGCGGTTATCATTTTCGCCCTTCGAATTTGGCGACACTGCCTTTTGGGAGAGAAATTTATACTTTATACGGATCATAAGTCTTTGAAATATTTTTTTTCTCAAAAGGAACTTAATTTGCGTCAACAGCGTTGGCTCGAGTTCCTTGCCTCTTATGATCTTGATATCCTTTATACTCCAGGGAAGGGAAATCAGGTTGCCGATGCACTTAGTCGCAAGCAACAAGCGGTTGTTTCGATGATGATATCCGAATGGAGGGATCTTGAGGTTTTATCCACTTGTGAAATTCGAGATCGTGTCTCCGATTTATGTTCATCTTTTGTCTTATGTAGCCTTGAGGCTCGTCCTTCTCTTTTAGACCGCATTCTTGAAGCTCAACAGCTAGATCCTGAATTGGCTTTGCTTGGTCAAAATCTTAAGGATAAAACCGATATTGAAGGTTTGAAAGACTTTGATATTGATTTTTGTGGCGGCATTCAAAAATTTGGTAGACTTATCGTACCAAATATTAGTGATCTTCGAAAAGATATTTTAGAAGATTCTCATCGTTCCAAATTTTCCATTCATCCCGGTAGCAGTAAAATGTACGCAGATATGAAGCGACTTTATTATTGGGAGGGAATGAAATATGATATTGCTAACTTTGTTAAGTGTTGCATGACTTGCCAACTTGTTAAGGCCGAACATCAAAGGCCCGGTGGGTTGTTGCAACCATTGGAAATTCCAGTTTGGAAATGGGATCAAATTTCCATGGATTTTATTGACGGTCTTCCCCATTCTCGTTCGGGTTATAATAGTATATGGGTGATCGTTGACGGACTTACTAAATCTTCCCATTTTATTCCCGTTCGGTCGAACCGAACCGTTCCTCTTCTGGCCAAACTCTTCATCAAAGAAATTGTTAAACTACATGGAGTTCCTACTTCTATTGTTAGCGATCGTGATCCATTGTTTACTAGTGGATTTTGGAAGAGTCTTCAAAAAGCTTTGGGAACGAAGCTTAATTTTAGCACCGCTTATCACCCCCAGTCCGATGGAAAAACTGAGCGTGTGAATCAAACTCTTGAAGATCTTCTTCGTGCTTATGTGCTTGATTTCGGTGGAAGTTGGGAAGATCATATTTCACTTGTTGAATTTTCCTATAATAATAGCTTCCAATCTAGTATTGGTATGGCTCCTTTTGAGGCACTCTATGGAAGGCCATGTCGATCTCCTTCTTGTTGGCTTGAGGTCGGTGAGAAGCTGGTCTTAGGTCCAGATTTTATTCGGGATTCCACAAAAAAGATTGAACTTATTCGTCATAGGATGAAAGAAGCTAGACAAAAGTCCTATGCCGATAATCGAAGAAGGAAATTAGAATTTTCTGTGGGAGATCTTGTATTTATTCGTGTTTCACCTATGAAGGGTGTAGTACGCTTCAGTTGATCGGGAAAGTTAGCGCCTCGATATATTGGGCCATTTCCTATCACTGAACGTATTGGTTCCATGGCTTATCGCCTTTCATTACCGGCTCAGTTTTCTGCCATGCATGACGTGTTTCACGTTTCTCAATTACGGAAGTGCCTTCGGGATTTCGATTCTATTCTTGAGTCCGGTGTTGTGGAAGAGATTGAAGTTTCACCTAATTTGACTTATGAGCAGCATCCTGTTCGAATTATTGCTTCGAAGATCAAACGTCTTCGAAATAAAGATGTTCCGCTTGTTAAAGTTCAATGGTCCTCAAATCCTAAGGATTGCTCTTGGGAGTCTAGAGAATTCATCGAGCGTACACATCCAGAATTACTTTCTCATGCTCTTTGAGGTAAACTTCTTATTTCAAAATTTCTTTTGTGTTAATATGCTTTTATGGTTGTTACTTTTTATTTCCATCTTATATATTGCGAGGACGCAATTTCTTTAAGGAGGGGAGTCTGTAATAACCCGCATATTTATCGATTTTATATTTAAATATTTTATTTAAATATTTTATCATTAATCGGATTTTGGTCCGAAAAGCTACTTTTTGCATACGGTCAAATTAGGACTCGAGACCACTTCCATTGAGTTCAAAATGACGTTTGCGATCTTTTTAAGTATAAACTTTGATATGTTTGGAGTTAGTGGAATTTTCGCTACTTTTTCCCGCTTGTGACTTTGGTTTGGACTGCACCTTCTTTAGCTCAGCCCAACCCTCTTCCCTTCATAACTTCACTCTTTGCTAAAACATCTAAGCTTCATCAAAAATGGATGAGGGAATGGGAAATTAAAACTCCAAGCTCAAGTCTTCAATTGCAAATCCAACATTCAACTCCAAATTCAAGTAGAAGATATTGGATTCAAGCTTTGGATTGCTTCTCCTTGCTTTCAAGCTTCATCTTCATCCATTTTAGTGAAAAGGTGATATTTTTATCTCATATTCTTGTCTATAACTATCTTGGACTGTTGGAGAGGAATTCCTATCATCTTAGCATGCATATTTGCATTTGGTTTGGATTGGATTGGCGAAAAACTCAAATTTTTAGTGTTTTTGGTAAAAAACTGCACTTAGGTCGTTCTACGTATTTAGGTCGTTCGCCACAGAGTCGTTAGGTCGCTCGGCAATAGCTCGGCCTGCATTTCCTTAGGTCGCTACTCCTTTAGGTCGCTTCACCTTTAGGTCGCTGGCCTTAGGTCGCGCCTCCTTTAGGTCGTTTGACCTATTTGCATTTAGGTCGTTTGCACTGGGTCGCTGGCCCTAGGTCGCTCGGCTTCCCCCCCTGTTAGGTCGCTCGGCATGTGCTACCTTGTTAGGTCGCTCACCACTATTAGGTCGCTTGACCCCTTTCACTTCCTTTAGGTCGCTCGACCTGTTTCCCACTTAGGTCGTGTTAATCGGCTAATTTTCTACCGGTTTAGAAAATAGTCGAAAAATTTCAAATTAAAATTTACCGCAAGCGCACAGCGTACACTTTGTAGTACGTGGCGAATACGGGTCGATCCGCAGGGAATTGATGAGATTTTAAGATTTTCTATTCAATCAAATTAGACCAAAGAGAGATGAAGTTGTTAACTACAAAAAAAGAAGCTAAAGCTAAACTTAAAATGTGATTTAAAAACTATTAAACTAGAGAACAATTTAGAGGCAAATCCACTCTAATATTTTTGTAAATCAACAAACATAGAATTTATGATCTCTAACTTTGATATTAAGTGAAATAAGTGTTGCATTTATCATAAGTATGGTTTGTTTATGTTATTAATTAACATAACTCAAACCATCAAACTATAATACAACAATTATACCACTTATAATTCTCATGAAAATGAAGCCAAAGCAAAAGTTATTTTAAGTATGATCTATTTACTATTGTAACTAGTAATATAGATCATTAAATTTCATTTTTACTTTCATTTCAAAATCAGAAATGGATTAGCAAATGATGATGCAACTTGTGTTTATGTTGAATAAGAATAACTCATTTGCAAAAGCAACATAAGCTATCAAACCCACTTGTATAAACTTGCATCAAAATTTACTTTCATGAAGCATAGACAAAGAGATCATAAATCATATAAATATTGAAATTACATAATATTTGAGAGCTTCATTACCCCTAAATTGAAGGGTTTAGCTACTCATTTGTGGCATTGAAGCAACACTTGTAAATTTCAACATGAAAGAGCAAAGAAATGAAAACTAAGCAAAGGAAGAAAGAGAGATTAACTAGTAACTAATTGCATAAAAATTAAAGCTACACTACTTGCATAAATGTAAATCTAAGCTATGAACATTAAAGGAAAGAGAGCATAGAAATAAACATTAACAATAAAATAAAGAAAAGCATGTAGAAAAGAGAGAAGAAAGAGGCTTGGAAGCCATTTTATTTCATAGAACATTGAGCTTACAATTTGTTCTCTTAATTTCCTAAGTAAAATAAAAGAGTAGATGATCATTACATGTACACAAGTGGGCTATTTAAACATGCATAAAACCCTAATTCCATTTTTAGGGTGCTTCCCAAAATGCCCTTTAGGAAGTGTGGCCACCAAGTAACCATTAGCCACTAATTAATCCATCATTTGTTGTGCATGAAGCTTTAACCTCCACTTTATTGTCCATTAGCTCATAATTGTACATTTAGGTAAGTGGGTGGGGTCCTCCATCATCTTGAACTTGAATTATTTCCTCTTCATTCCTTTGTATTTCATTTGTGCATGCATGTATCTTCATATAAGCCTCTTCCATATGCATCCCTATTCCTATAAAAATTATCAAAAAATGTCTAAGTAAAAATTCTTAAATTAACACATGCACACAAATGACCATTTTGCCCCTGAATGACGATGAAAATATAATGGTTTGAAAATAATTGAATTTTGGTTTTAACATGTAAAAATGCCCAAATATGATATTTATTTAAATAAAAAGAGATAAAATATGGATGTATATATATGCACATTTACGTGCACATCAAATACCCCCACACTTATCTTTTTATTCGTCCTCGAATAAAGGAAAACTAAGATAAATCCGTTTTCGTAGGGAGCACGATTGCATTAAGCGTATGCAATAAGCCGTTAAACCTCTGGGTGTCCCCAGTAGGATGAGTGTTGTCTCGTGAGGGTTTTCAGCGGATACTACCCACAAAATCCAGATGCAAAGTGAAAATATTTACAAAATGCAAGATTTATTTACAATGGGGTGAATGCAAGTTCTTGAAAATATTTACAAATGACGGATTTACTCTTAAATCGACACAAAGAAGCTAAATATAAGTCTTGGTCATTATCTTGAAAATTTAAGTCATTTACTCGTCAAAATTTCCAACAAAAATCAAGTCATCATAGGCAATAGTTTAACTCATTGTTTCGGCTGATAACAAAGTGTAACTATGAAATAAATCCTTAGTTGATTATCAAAGTTTATTAAAGTGGTATTTTCATTTCTTTTCAATAACAAATCAAATCAAATAAGTAAAAATAGTGCTAGGATTTCAATTGCTTGTTCTCTCATTATTTGTAAGAAAAAAATTTCACACCTAGCTCAGGTAAACTGAGGCCAGATATACCATCCATGCACTGCCTTTCGGGCTTATGTGAGGGGAGTACAGAGCATGGCGAGTGCACACACTTTCATGCATACACCTATCGACCGTAGGTGGTTTTTATTAAGTCTGTTCTTTGTTTTTTTTACATGTGTTCCATACATGCATAACCGTGAGGACTTTTAAATGAGTATGAAATCACATAATTAAAGATTCCAAGTAATTCACCCATGCATAACCGTGAGGACTTTTAAATGAGAGTGAATACTTTAGATGTTATTTTTTTTAATATATATTTTTAAGAGAAAGAGAGAGTTTTGCAAAATCATCTTAGCACCATTTAACTTAGAAGATAAAAATGTTATATCCTTTACTTTAAATTTACCACTCTTTAAACAAAGATTTTCAATTAGAACATACTTCATAATTAACATAGATGAAGCTTTCTATATACTAGTTAAACCATTGTTATTTGTAATCGAACTTCATTTTTATTTTTGTTAAGACAAACAAATTTTAAAAAATCTCAATATATTAACCAAAACTTATACTTATTCCATAGTGTTTCTTCAAAAATAAATCAAAATGGTAAAAAGAAAATGTTTTTGAGATATAGGAGTTTTGAGATTTTTTTTTTAAGTAAGAAAATGAAAATTAAAAAATGCCATGAAAAACCATGAAAAACTAAAAAAAATGAAAATGAGACTCCCCCCACACTTAATTTTGACTGTGTCCCCATAGTCAATGCATGATATAATGAGTGTAACGGGAAAAAATATGTACATATTTACAAAAGAGGGTTAACATTCTTACTAGACATAGCTTGGCTCATGAAGGATCATGAGCTCCTCCTCTTGGTTATTTGGCAATTCCAAGAAAGGTTTCAAACGATGACCGTTGACTTTGAAAATTGATCCATCCCTGGGGTTTTCTATTTCTACGGCACCATGTGGAAAAACAGTTCGTACCACAAATGGTCCGGTCCATCTTGATTTAAGTTTCCCCGAAAATAAATGAAGTCTCGAGTCATATAAAAGAACTTTCTGGTTAGGCGAAACGTTTTTCTAAGGATTGACTTGTCATGAAAAACTTTTGTTCTTTCTTTGTAAATTTTCTCGTTTTCATACGCGTCATTCCTAAGTTCTTCTAGTTCGTTGAGTTGCAATTTTCGGTTTTCGCCAGCTTTTTCAAGGTCAAAGTTTAAGTTTTTTATTGCCCACAACGCTTTGTGTTCGATTTCAACGGGTAAATGGCAAGCTTTACCGTAAACTAAACGAAATGGGGACATCCTAAGGTTAGTTTTAAAAGTAGTACGGTAAGCTCAAAGCGCGTCGGTCAATTTCTAAGACCAATCTTTTCGATTTTTGTTGACAGTTTTCTCCAAGATTTGTTTTATTTGTCGATTTGAAACTTCAACTTGGCCACAAGTTTGAGGATGATACGGAGTGGATAACTTGTGGGTTATCGAGTATTTTTTCATTAAAATTTCAAAAGAACGGTTGCAAAAATGGGTCCCGTTATCACTGATTATTGTGCGAGGTGTGCCGAACCTCGAAAAGATGTTTTCTTTGAGAAATTTCACAACAATTTTATGGTCGTTGGTTTTGCAAGGAACATCTTCGACCCATTTTGAGACGTAGTCAACAGCGAGAAGGATATACAAGTTTCCAAAAGAATTGGGAAAAGGTCCCATAAAGTCGATACCCCAAACATCGAAGACTTCGATGGTAAGAATGGGGTTTAGAGGCATCATATCTCGTCGAGAAATTCGTCCAAGCATTTGACATCGATCGCAAGTTTTACAAAATTCAAATGAGTCTTTGAAGAGAGAAGGCCAATAGAAACCACACTGAAGCACCTTTTCCGCAGTTTTTCGAGGACCAAAATGTCCACCGCACGCTTGATCGTGGCAAAACGAAAGAACACTCCTTATCTCATTATCCGGAATGCAACGTCGGATGATTTGGTCGGGACAATATTTGAACAAGTATGGATCGTCCCAATAGAAATATTTCACTTGGGACATGAATTTGTATTTGTCCTGTTTGGACCACGATGAGGGAGTTTCTTTAGTGACTAAGTAGTTCACTATATCAGCGTACCATGGGTCGATAGAAATTGAAAGGAGTTGTTCATCGGGAAAGTTTTCATTGATCGGCAAAGAAGATGGTGCGTTCGAAAGACGAGACAAGTGATCGGCTATGACATTATCGGATCCTTTTTTGTCCTTGATTGTAATGTCAAATTCTTGAAGTAAAAGGATCCAACGAATCAAGCGGGATTTGGCATCCTTTTTAGAGAAGAGATATCGAAGTGCGGAGTGGTCCGTGTACACAGTAATGTGTGACCCTATCAAGTATTGTCGGAATTTTTCGAGAGCAAAATGACAGCTAGAAGCTCTTTTTCGGTTGTTGTGTAGTTGAGTTGAGCGTCGTTCAAAGTCATACTCGCATAGTAAATCACGTGAAGGATCTTGTTGATGCGTTGTCCTAAGACAGCACCAACAGCAAAGTTTGAAGCATCACACATTATCTCGAAAGGAAGATCCCAATTGGGCGCACAAATGATTGGAGCAGAAATGAGTTCACTCTTAAGACGTTCAAAAGAAGAGATACAATCAGAGTTAAAATCGAAAGGAACGTCTTTTCCAAGAAGAGTCGTCAAAGGGCGAGCAATTTTGCTAAAGTCTTTCACAAAGCGTCGGTAAAAGCCAGCGTGTCCAAGAAATGATCGAATGTCCTTAACAGTTTTGGGAATGGGTAGATTTGCAATAACATCGATTTTCGCTTTATCTACCTCAATGCCTTTATTTGAGATGATATGTCCAAGGACTATGCCTTGTTTGACCATAAAGTGGCATTTTTCCCAATTCAAAGTCAAATGTTTTTCTTTACATCGATTTAGAACCAACTCGAGATGATGTAAACATTGGGAAAAAGAATCGCCAAAGATTGAGAAATCGTCCATAAAAACTTCTAGAAAGCGTTCAATCATGTCGGAAAAGATTCCAACCATGCATCGTTGGAAAGTCGCAGGAGCATTACAAAGTCCGGATGGCATACGTCGATAAGCAAAGGTACCAAATGGACACGTGAAAGTCATTTTCTCTTGATCTTCGGGAGCGATAGGAATTTGGTTATAGCCGGAATAACCGTCAAGGAAGCAGTAGAATTCATGGCCGGCTAAACGTTCGAGCCTTTGGTCAATGAAAGGAAGAGGGAAGTGATCTTTTCGTGTCGTGGCATTTAGTTTTCGATAGTCAATGCAAACACGCCAACTCGTTTGAGTACGAGTTGGAATAAGTTCGTTTGAATCATTCTTGACAACGGTTAGCCCAGACTTTTTGGGTACAACGTGAATTGGGCTAACCCATGAACTATCGGAGATTGGGTAAATGATTCCATTGTCGAGAAGTTTAAGAATTTCATCACGTACCGCATCTTTCATTTTTGGGTTAAGCCTTCGTTGCGCGTCACGAACAGGCTTGGCATCGTCAATTAAATGAATGCGATGTTGGACAAGAGCGGGACTAATTCCCTTTATATCGGAGATCGACCATCCAATCGCTTCCTTGTTTTTCGAAAGAATAGAGAGAAGAGAAGCTTCTTGATCAAGAGAGAGAGTTGCGGAAATTATGACGGGCAACGTTTCGTTATCACCTAAGTATGCGTACTTAAGGTGATCGGGAAGTGGTTTGAGGTCCAACTTCGGGAGTTTTTCGATCAAAGAGTTTGATTGAGATTCGGACTCAACTTGAAGTGATTCAAAGGGAAGAGTGTATTCAATCTCGTTGGGAATTTCGTGAAACAATTTTTCGTACTCGGCCTCGTGTTTAAAATTAAGTGTTTCATTTTCAAAGTTTTCGTGAATGGCACTAACTTCCAACGTTTGGTCACGAGGTTCGTTCGATTGGCTTTCATGATTGAAAATGTTGAGATCCAAAGTCATGTTTCCAAAAGAGATTTTCATCGATCCGTTTCGACAATTGATTAAGGCATTTGAGGTGGCTAAAAATGGTCGGCCTAGAATCAATGGAATCTGACTTGTGGGATTTGTCACGGGTTGTGTTTCGAGAACAATAAAATCAACGGGGAATATGAATTGCCCTACTTGAATGAGCACGTCTTCGATTTCTCCCACGGGCTTCTTAATGGAACGATCGGCAAATTGAAGCGTTACTTTTGAGGGTTTGAGCTCACCTAAGCCTAATTGCTCGTACACGGAATATGGAATCAAGTTGACACACGCGCCTAAGTCTATCAAACATTTGTTAATCGTCTTGTCACCAATTGTACATTAAATCGTAGGGTAGCCAGGATCTTTGTATTTTACGGGCATGGATTGGGACAAGACTTCACTCAAACTAGCGGCTAAGAAAACTTTTTTGGGCACTTGAGTGTGTCACTTTTGGGTACACAAGTCCTTAAGAAATTTCGCGTAAGTGGGGACTTGTTGCACGATGTCAAGAAGCGGAATGTTAACTTTGACTTGTTTAAAAATTTCCAGCATCTTTTCCATTTGGTCCGAGTGTTTCTTTGATCGAAGACAATGTGGAAATGGGACACGATACTCGGTAGGCGGGTCTACTCGAGTAGAAGAAGAAGAGTTTTGATTGGCATTCGATTCAACGTTTGGCTCCACGTTCTGTTCAGATTCATTCGTTGTTTTAGAAGTATCGAGAGAGGTTTAATGACTTGATTATCGATTTGTTTCCCGGAACGAAGAGTTGTGATAGCATTCAATTGGGTGACGTTGCTATCTTGAACAACATGGGCTTGATTTGAATTTGCGTTTTGATTTCTGGGATTTGAAATGGGTTGGCTTGGGAATGTTCCTCGTTCACGTTCGCTCACAGACATGGCTAATTGACTCATTTGCATTTCGAGTTTTGCAATTGATTGGTTCGTGTTTTGCATATATGAAGTCAATAAATTTTGCAAATTGCTGTTTGATTCAAGGCTTTGAGTAGTTGCTTTAGCCAATGTTTCAAGAGTTTTCTCAAGAGAAGTTAAACGTTTATCGTCTTGGGGAGGATGAGCCGAATTTGGTTGAAAATTTGATTGTTGCGGTTGATTATGAGATGGACCCGTAAAGTTTGGTTGAAAATTGTTGGGTTGAAAGGAAGGATTCGAAGCATTATTCGGAAATGCTTGCAAATTGGGATGAATCGTATTCGTGTTGGGATTGTTTTGGTTCCACACAAAATTGGGATGGTTTCTCCAACCAGGATTGTACGTTGGAGAAAACAGGTCGTTTTTGGCTTTATTGAAAGCATTGATTTGTTCGACAGAATTGGGACACTGATCGGCTATATGATTAGGATCGTTGCATTTATAACACATCGGTTGGGAAGCTTGATTCATTTGATTTAATGAGAAAACGTTATCGAATTTTTTAATTATTGCGTCGATCTTTGCTTCCAAAGCAACAGAAGATCCTATCGAGTTTGCACTTGATCGTGAGTAAATTGATTTTTCGTTCGATCGTTCCCATTGAGATGATTTTTCAGCAAGGTTTTCAAGAAATTGCCAAGCATCATCGTGATGTTGGGCAAGAAAGTTGCCTTGGCACATTGATTCGAGCATGGTACGTGAGCTATTTTCGAGTCCATCGTATAAAATTTGGCAAATCGTCCATTTTTCGAAATTATGGTGTAGACATTTTATCAAAAGCTCTTTGAATCTTTCAAAATATTTTTCGAATGGTTCTCCTTTGAATTGATGAAAGTTTACAATTTCGTTTCGAATTCTACTCGCTTTTTCCAAAGGGTAGAACTTTTTTAAGAAAGCTTTTACGAATTCTTCCCACGTTTTAATCGAGTTCGATGGTAAGCTGTACAACCATTTTTCAGCGTAATCTGTAAGAGCGAATGGGATTAATCGAAGTTTGATTCCGTCATCAGAAAGTTGTTGGAGTTTAATGGTTGCACAAACTTGTTCGAATTTAGTTAAGAAGATGTATGGATCATCGTGTTCGAAATTGCCAAATTTCGGAAGAGTGGCAATATGGTTTGAGTGAATTTCGAAATGATTACCCGTAGGAGCGGGTAACGTGATGCAAGATGGAATAGAAACTCTATCGGGAAAGATTCTATCCATAAGAGTTCGAGGGGCGTTCTCGTTCGCCATTTCGGGAGGATCGTCTGTTCGAGTTAAACGGTTTGTAGAAGGGTCGCGAGTCCAACGATTGGTTGTTGTGTCACGAGTCCAAGTACTCATGCACAAGTGAAAGTCGAGAAAAGAAAGAAGTTAAAATCGAGTTTAGTGAATGAAAGAAGATTTGAAAATTGAAGTGAAAAAAAAAATTTAGAGGAAGAAAAATATTTACCAAGTGAAATTTATTTTCAGCAGAGAAGTTTGATTTTTGTTTTACTTTTGGTTTTCAAATTTTTATAATTTTTTGATTTTGTAATTTTTTTTTAATTTTCAAATTTTTGTTTTTTTGTTTTTAAGAAGGTTTTATATTTTTTTTGTGGAATTAAAAACTAAGTTAAGAAAAATTTACAATTTTTTTTGAATTTTTTATTTTTGAATTTTTTTATATATGCATGAACTAATGCAACTAAATGAATGCAAAGGACTAAATTACAGTTTTCTGTCCTTAGTAGCTCCTAACCCAAAATTGTATAATCACACTTTGTCTTAAATCAACAAAAATATTTCTCAGCCAGGTAACGGGCAGGGGTTATCGGTGCACCACGAATCACCGTAGCAATGCAGCCGAAGGTTTAAGTACCTTCAGAGGAACAACCAGTATAATATTTACGTATCACCGTAATTTTTATAACTGGTTATTACTCTGCCGTAACCTAGACACCAAGAAATAAAATTGTTCAAAGAAAACAATTGTGAAGATACAATTAAGCCCTAGATGAGCTCGCGACACCCTTAAGTCGAATGTCTAACCTTTATTATTAGTCAAATTCTACGATGAAATGCGTTTGTGGGCTAAGGAAAGGGTGATGAAATCCCTCACCTTATGTGAATTGGGGTATTGCCCTTAGAAAAGAAAATAAGATGAGATGGATGCAAAACAAAAATTAAACGTGAATTTACAATGCAACTAAAATGAAGTCTGTTTTTGTTTTTGGATTTTGTAAAAAAAAATTGTATATATAAATGCAAATGCAAGTAACCAACAATGCACTAGAGATGAAAGCACAATACCAGAGCGTGCAGATTATTGGCAATTATTTTTTTTAAGCGGCAATTTTTTTATAAGCAATCAGCAATTATTTGGGCAAGCAGTTTTTCCTTTTAATCTGCTTTGGCAACCTGAAATGAAAAACAAGATATATTCAACAATTTTTATTTTTATTATTATTATTTTTAGTATGCTTATCAAAGATGAAAAACAAAATAAGCGAAAAACAAAACAATTGAAATCTAATCTAAAACAAGTGAAAACAAAAATGAAAATTAAACAAAGTTGAATTTTTTTTTTCGGATTTTTCTTTTTAATTTTTTTTTAAATTTTTTTTTGGAGAGGAAACTTAAAAGCGACGTTTTACTTAAAAAAAAATTGTTTTTTTGTTTTTTTTTAGATAAAAGATGAAGAAAAAGAATGAAAAGCTTTAATACTTAAAATCTCTTTTTCCTTTAAACACACGGCCTTGCTCACCCGGCCTACTATAATCAAGAAATTCACAAATTCACCAAAGCAAAACTTTCTCTCTTTATTTTTTGTACTACAAAGAAGAAGCTACTGATATTTAACCCTTGAAAACAACTAACTTGAAATCTTTTTTTTATATTAACTCAAACAAGGCCCGACCCAGTAAAACAAAATAATCCTCAAAAAATTCACGAATTCTCAACAAACAAAATCGCAACTAAACTCTAATCAATTTCCAGAAATCATTTCAACTTCGCAAGTTTTGCAACGTCCCAATTTTGTAAATTTCCCCAATCACTTTGGAAGTGTTCGTGATGGTTCTCGATTTCGGGTTGATGGATTGGGGAAAGGCAGTGATTCAATTGGGTTCGAAATGGATTTTGTGGGTCGAGGCAATCATTCGTTTGCTGGAGGTGTGGAAGTCGGAGTTTGTAGGCGTCGTAGTCGACTGTTTTGGTTGCTCGATATCTTGGATTCGGTGAAGTTGAGGAAGTCGCGATAGAGGTATGAATGGGTTATGCAATTTTCGTGGTTGATGAAGTGTTATCTGGTAAGTTGCTTCGGCGTAGTTGTTGTGATAAGGTCGGTGATTTTTGAGATGCAGTGGTATGTGGATTTTGTTGATGAACTGTTGCACAGTGAAGTGTGGTATTGGCACTGTTCTGGTGATGGAGGAGTAGCAGGCTTCGGTGGGTGGAGATGGAGGAGTATTATGTGAATTGAAGATAGTGGTTTGGAAATATATGCAAACAGTTTTGAAGTAACAGTGCTCTGGGAGGTAATGAAGTAAGTTACTGTGATGGTAGAGGATGAGAGGGGACAGAGGTGAGGTGTAGAATGGAGTAGTTGGCCAAAAATGTGGGTCAGTAAGGGTATGGACTGTAGTTGAAATGATGGCTGTAGATGCAAGGCAGAGGTGAATGAAGTTGGGATTATGTATGATATTTGTACACTGTGAAGGAAGACAAGCAGCTAGCAGTGGATGTTGATACGAAGACAGTGTTGAATGTATGAAGACAGTGTTGAATGTATGAAGACAATATATGTTGAAATGATGAGTGATGTTTGGAGTATGGGTCAGAGAAGAAGGTTGGTGGTTTGGAATGCACAGAGTAACAGTGACAGAGACTGTTTGTGGATGAAGTTAGGGCTGGGGTTTGGTTTTATTGAATGAAGCAAGCAAGTTTGGAACTGCAGTAATGCTGTGGAAGTCTTTTGTGTGGTTGATTGCATTGGTTTGGGTGAATGATGATGGAGTTGTGGATGTTTGTTAGTGTTAGCAGAAATTGATGAACTGAAAATGCTTGTAGAAAGTTTGTGACACAGCAGTTGTGGTCTGAAGGGAATGATGTCTGAATTCGTTGAAAATTGCAGTGTGAAAATGAAAGACTGGTGATGTATGAATGCAAGGGAGTGGTCTTGTAAGGGTGATGGCAAGAGGAAATGCAATTGAACAGAGAGCTGAGAAATGTTTTTTTTTAACTGCACAGTGAACAGTTGCACAATGCAGTGTAATTTTTTTTTGTGCGGAAGGAAAAGCAATGTAAAAAGAAAAGTAAAATGTAAAAAGTAGCAAATGAAATAGAAAATTTGTTTTTGAAATTGTGTATATCAAGCACTCAAACAAATGTACATAAAAATCAAACAAACACACAATATTTTTTTTTCTAAATGTAAACACACAAAACAAGCACACAACAAAATCAGATAAAATAATTCGAAGAATAGAAAATTAAAAATCAAAGACATTCCCCGGCAACGGCGCCAAAACCTTGTTAATCGGCTAATTTTCTATCGGTTTAGAAAATAGTCGAAAATTTTCAAATTAAAATTTACCGCAAGCGCACGGCGTACACTTTGTAGTACGTGGCGAATACGGGTCGATCCGCAGGGAATTGATGAGATTTTAAGATTTTCTATTCAATCAAATTAGACCAAAGAGAGATGAAGTTGTTAACTACAAAAAAAGAAGCTAAAGCTAAACTTAAAATGTGATTTAAAAACTATTAAACTAGAAAACAATTTAGAGGCAAATCCACTCTAATATTTTTGTAAATCAACAAACATAGAATTTATGATCTCTAACTTTGATATTAACTGAAATAAGTGTTGCATTTATCATAAGTATAGTTTGTTTATGTTATTAATTAACATAACTCAAACCATCAAACTATAATACAACAATTATACCACTTATAATTCTCATGAAAATGAAGCCAAAGCAAAAGTTATTTTAAGTATGATCTATTTACTATTGTAACTAGTAATATAGATCATCAAATTTCATTTTTACTTTCATTTCAAAATCAAAAATGGATTAGCAAATGATGATGCAACTTGTGTTTATGTTGAATAAGAATAACTCATTTGCAAAAGCAACATAAGCTATCAAACCCACTTGTATAAACTTGCATCAAAATTTACTTTCATGAAGCATAGACAAAGAGATCATAAATCATATAAATGTTGAAATTACATAATATTTGAGAGCTTCATTACCCCTAAATTGAAGGGTTTAGCTACTCATTTGTGGCATTGAAGCAACACTTGTAATTTTCAACATGAAAGAGCAAAGAAATGAAAACTAAGCAAAGGAAGAAAGAGAGATTAACTAGTAACTAATTGCATAAAAATTAAAGCTACACTACTTGCATAAATGTAAATCTAAGCTATGAACATTAAAGGAAAGAGAGCATAGAAATAAACATTAACAATAAAATAAAAAAACATGTAGAAAAGAGAGAAGAAAGAGGCTTGGAAGCCATTTTTATTTCATAGAACATTGAGCTTACAATTTGTTCTCTTAATTTCCTAAGTAAAATAAAAGAGTAGATGATCATTACATGTACACAAGTGGACTATTTAAACATGCATAAAACCCTAATTCCATTTTTAGGGTGCTTCCCAAAATGCCCTTTAGGAAGTGTGGCCATCAAGTAACCATTAGCCACTAATTAATCCATCATTTGTTGTGCATGAAGCTTTAACCTCCACTTTGTTGTCCATTAGCTCATAATTGTACATTTAGGTAAGTGGGTGGGGTCCTCCATCATCTTGAACTTGAATTATTTCATCTTCATTCCTTTGTATTTCATTTGTGCATGCATGTATCTTCATATAAGCCTCTTCCATATGCATCCCAATTCCTATAAAAATTATCAAAAAATGTCCAAGTAAAAATTCTTAAATTAACACATGCACACAAATGACCATTTTGCCCCTGAATGAAGATGAAAATATAATGGTTTGAAAATAATTGAATTTTGGTTTTAACATGTAAAAATGCCCAAATATGATATTTATTTAAATAAAAAGAGATAAAATATGGATGTATATATATGCACATTTACGTGCACATCAGGTCGCATGACCACTTAGGTCGCACGACCTTGTTAGGTCGCTCACCCTTAGCTAGCATACCTTCTTAGGTCGCGCACCCTTTAGGTCGCATGACCTCGTTTTAGGCCTTAGGTCATGGCATCGTTAGGTCACTCAACATTGACCTCGTTAGGTCGCTCAACACATTGTGTCGCTAGGTCGCTCAACTCTAGGTTTCGTTAGCTCGCTCGGCCTTGTCATTTTTAGGTCGCGAGTCTTGCTAGGTCACTCAACTGTCTACCTTTATAAGTCGTAGGTCATCTCCGACCTTAAACCACTCGGCCACTTTGTTAAGTCGCCCACCTTTTTAAACTTAGGTCGCATGACCGTTTACCTCACTAGGTCGCGACACTTTAGGTCACGTGACTTAATACCCTTAAGTCGATTTGACCTATTTTACTTACTTTAACTCGGCCATGTTTGGTCGCATGGGTGTTTCTACTTTGATGGATTTGGAACTGATTTCCTTGGATTACATTCACGTCTTCGTACGTGAATTTTTGTGACTTATTGATTCTACCACCAATTTCTGTGATTTGTCACTTTAAAAATATAAAGGTTTCAATACTAGTAGTAAATATCAAAGCTCTTTCATCAAAACGATTTCAACTCTATTTTCCAATCTATTAGTATATACAAGCCTTTACTTCACTCGGATGAGAAATCGAATTAAACGACTTAGTAAAACGAGTGGTATGAAACGCTTGCGTTCACTTCGTCGGTTAGCTCTTGGACTTGTTCGATTGAACCCTTTTGTGACAATTTTCTAGTGAAAATCTACAGCTTGTTCGTAAATATTTAAGTTAAGCAAGTGGTTATAGGACATGAAGCTAAACTCATATATTTACTAGCTTGGTGTGATTGACGCTTCTGGATGATCATAATGATCATTTTTGTGATTTCATTTAGACTAGCAATTGTGCGATGTCTTTTTGTCTACGAGGGAGACTAAACCCCGTTTGTGTGATGTTTCACCATCACATATGTGGGGTAGCGCCCCATGGTCTTCGTGCCGTTCGTGTGTCAAAATTTAATGGATAGCTTCCATGAGATAGCTTCTCGTTCTTGTGTTACACATGTTGATGAGTTTTCATGCTCCCGTTCTTGTGATAGGCCTCCCCCCCTTTTTTCATGTGATTTTTGGATTTCGTGTGTTGATTTCTGGAATTTATGCTTCACCAATTTTCATGATTTTCATTGATATGTTTATCATTTTTGTGCATTGGTGAATTCGTGTGTCATTGACTTGTTATGAATACAAGTTTAGGGTATGATACCCTATTTTATCTTTGAGAAGATTCTTGTGATATTGATTAATCTCTTGTGATTTTCAATTACATACTTATAGTAGTATGCCACTATGGTTGTTACATGTTCATGCCATGTCTTTTACTTTATACCATATCATCTGATATTTATAGCTAGACTGATCCGTTTATTATTTTCTTATAAATAATACTCGGGTCAGACCGAGATGTTACAGGTGCTTCTGCTTGACTTCTCTTCAGGGTTATTCTGACTTTTGGCACTACTTAGATTAGTAGTTTTTGGATGTACACATTTGAGATATAGACTCTATGTAGTGTACTTATTCTTTTGTATAGCACGTATTGCTATTCTTTTGTATTATTGTGGATCTTTCTGACCACTACTCTGATGTACACTCTCATGTGTTATACATATATTCATATCTTTTTTTCCGCCTTTGTGATATGGATGTCTATGACTGATTTATGTTATGTTTAATTCTATGTTTGTTTCCGAAGATAATTTATAGCCACTGTGTGATAGCTTTGGGTTTGTATCGGTATGTCGGACTTCCTCCTTAATTGAAGTTCATGCTATACTATCTGACATATCGGTGCTCGCACAAAGAAGTTACATGGATGGTCGCTCCTCAACAGCCTTATTCTCCGTGCTAGTTGACAGCATTACACTGTAGTGTTCTTGGCTAGCGTGGGTATATAGGTGGGGCGTAACAAGGTTGATCAAGAAAGGGTTTGTGGTCGATTGTCGGCAGCCTAGGCGATGGGGTGGTCCATCATTGGTTGTGGAGGTGGCTGAGGTGATGAGGTACGCGAGAAAAATGGCGTGGCATTTTATTATTGGGTGTGTTGGCGGGTCGAAGCAAAAGTAGGGTTTAAGTGGTGGTTGCGTGTGGTCTCGATTGCAGGCGAATGGCGAAGGGAAGAGAGCGAGATGGACGTGCGATCGTGGGGGAATCGATGGAGGAGGAGGTCGCGAGTTTATCGGTGGAGTTTGGTGATAAATGGGGTACGGTGGTGGCCGAGGCGAGGCGATTTTGGTGGTGGGTGTTGTTTCAGTTTTTGGGTTCGAGTTCGAAAATTCAAACTAGGGTACGGTCAAAGGTTCTGGATGGATGGAGGTGACGAGGTGGTTGTGGATGGTTTGTGAGGTCGGTCGGCGGCGATAGGCGTCGACCGGAGCAAGTGTGCATGTGCACAGCCTTGTTGTTCGAATGATTGAAGAAGAGAGGTAAAGGAGCAGAGAGGGGAGAAGAAGGTTTGGTCATTCATTTTTTTTCCTTTGGGTTTGGGCCGGGTATAGTATGTTGGGCTGGGAAAAATTGTTTTGAAAATAAAAGAAATTTGGCAAATGTTTATATTTTAAAATCCTTTAATTCAAAAACATATATTCTCACTCGTTTAAAATCCAATCAACATGAAGATTTTTTCATTGCGATCTTATTACCCGTTATTATAATCTAAATTAATGTTATTAATTTTCCGTAATTTAAAATTTAATTATATTATAATAATTAAAATGAGTAATTAATTATATTCTTATTTGACTTAATCTTATGTTAATTAATAAAATTAGTTATTAATTTGGTTGTTTAATCATAATTAACTAATAATAAATTGTTTTGGTAATTTCTAAATTTGTAAGTAATTTGGACTAAAAATATAAGTAGATTCAGTTTAATTTAAGTTCATTAAATTCTGATTGTAAATTTTTTAAATATGAGTTATTAATCGTTAAATTTGTTAATGATATATGCTTTGGTTTACTGCTCTTGAATATTTATTTTAATTGTCCTTGTCTGTGTCATTTAGTAGCCAACCGGTTAAAATGTTAGAATAAACGTTGGCATGTTTATTGAAAGTAATCATATGTAGTAAATTCCCATATGTGAATATTAACACTCTGAATATAAAATTGTTTATTTAAAACAATTTGGCCTTTTAAAATTTATCGTTTTCAGTTCAAAGTGACCGGGATCGGATATCGGTGTTATCCGGAACCACTTCAACTAAATTACCACTATGAACCTTTACAGTTTTGATTTAAAGCCTAGTATGTTGGGTTTTATTTAGTTTAACAATTTCCGGCTTTTATTAAGTATTTATTAGTAGACACTATTATAATATCACCGGATTTTCTATAAAGGTGTTTTGGTTATCATAAGATAAAAACTCGTCGTGTTTGTACGAGATACCTTGGTTTTTCGAAGGATTTTGATAACTTAAGTATTTCAAATTAAGTGGGTTTTACTCACGCTGGTTTCCAGCTTGACTCGGGTGTTACTTTATTGTAATGCTCGGGTTAGACCGAGTATTATAGTTTCATGTTAGGACGTTTTTGGAGCTCAGGAAATGAGCTGGATGGCGGAGACGTATTGCACGTATTTGATTATATTCCGCTGTGTATTGTAGGCTGTATATTTAGCATTTGTTTGAGGACAAGTTATTATAACTGTCCAGGTTTATATGTTGATGATTGTACTCTGATAATTTGTATGTATATTAACAGTCACAGTTTTTTTCTTTTAAATAAAAGCCGTTATTGTATATTATATTTTGTTCCACTGCATTTGTGAGATTCTGTGTTGTTGTTATCTCTTTTTCCTCTTCTATCTCCTTCTTCTTAAGCCTAACAACCTGGTATTTCCGGCACTCGATTGCTCGGCGCTCTATACGGTGAACGTATTAGTGTCGATTTTCGAGGTCGAAAATCGCTCGGTCGTTACAAGGCCGGTCTTGTGTGTGTAGGATCGATTTCACCCTAAAGGGGGTGAATAGGGCGATACTAATAATAATAAAATTTTAATGTGGAAATATATAAAATAATTGCAGCACTGATAATAGTAGAATAATAACAGCACATATAATAGCAGAATATTAAAAGCAGAAATAGAACAACACAGATTTACCCAGCTTCAGCAAAACCCTGCCTACGTGTCGCCCTCAAGGTTTCTGCTAGAAATTAAGTAGTCAGGCGCTTACACACGTAAACTCATGACACCCGCTATCGACTAGCCTAACTCTACGCTCAAAACCCTGCCACAACTCAGCCACTGAGTTGCGAATTTTCGAACTACACCACCGTAGTTCGTCCACTAGTCACACGACTAGAAATTTAACAAAAGTTTGAAAGTAAATTAAAAACAACTTAAAACACAAAACCCTAGTTCAAAAATATAAGCCCAAAAGTAAATAAAGATGCTGGCCACAAAAATAAGTAAAGTAAAAAATATCCCCTTCTCTTTTTTTATTATCGGCCGGTATCCTTTGCTTTGTGAATAATGTTTGCTTCTTTGCTCGTTCATTCCTCTTTAAGAAAATTAGGGTTCGTGAAGTGAAGTCGCTACTCTATAATAGAACGGTTGATTTGAGTGATTGACCTTTGCGTTGCTTTCTCGGTCGTCTTCTAGCTTAAGCACATGTGCAGTTGCTTCAATTCGTCGAGTTCGATTTGATTAAATCTAGTATGTGATTTCCTTTGTTATTCTCTTTGATATGCTTGAACTCGATGATAGATAATGCCAATGATGATTGGGTTTTATAGGGTTGAAAAACCTAAATTATCGTTCGAATATATTTATTTGAATTCGTCTGTTACTTTTGTTCTGCCGTTCGATTTTGCTTGAGTGCATATGATTTGATTAGACTAGTTCAAATTCGTATATTTTCTGATATGCTTGCTTGGTCACCACGGCTTGCATTTGCTTTGGAATTTTGTTCCGTTCTTTTCTCTGTTGACTTCGGTCACTTTGAAATTGTGATAATCTAGATTCTATCGATTTTTGTTATTTTCTAGTTTTGACTCTGACTTGATCGATTCCTTTTATCACTTTGACCACCACGGCTTTGGCTTTGTTATTTGAAATCTGATATTGTCAGATAGAAATTCCTATTGACTTTGAACATTGACATATATTACTGGTTCCTTGTTTCAATCGAGTTTGCACTTGGTTTTGTTCCACATACTTGTATTTGATCTTGTAGTCTGAAACGTTGAAGTCACTGTGTTCATAGTTTTCCTTGATCACGGTTCAATCTTCATCTGGTTGTCACACACACACACACACACACATATATATATATATGTATGTATGTATGTATATGTATACAAGTGTGTATGCATATGTATATATATATGTATGTTTGTTGCACCATGTAGTTTGACATTGCAGTCTTATTCATCACTGCATATATGTTGTTTCCTCTTGAAAACTGCTGTTGAACTTGGTTGGACTGTCTAGCCTTGCTGTACTGGTTATCAATACATATACATATACATATACACACATGCATCTATGTATGCTGTGTACTTCATTTTTGTTGCATGTTGCCATTCACTTGTGTACCCGCACTTGTTTGCTTTAGACAACTGTTTGGATGATATGTCTGACTGCATGTATATATGTATACATGTGTGCAAACATATGTATATATGTATGTGGTCTATTGGTTTTCATGTTCTTGTACTGAGTTGATCTGGTCGCACTTCATTTCGATTACACTTGAGTCATTGATTTGTGCACTTGTCTGAAATTGCTCATTTGAGCTGCTGCCTGGTTTCCACTGCATATATATGTGTGTGTTTACGCATGTATATATATATGTGTTGTGATGCCTGTAACATTTGTGACCTGATGCTTGTAGTTGTTGTGTGATATTGGTCTGGGTTGATCTGCACTGCTTTGTGCACTATCGTGTTGCTTCTGTCCTTGTTAGACTTGAAGTCTAGTGTGTTCATGTAGTTTAGTTTTATGTGGAGCTTGATTGAGTTGTTGCTTCGAGCTAGTTCATTGTATGATGCTTGGAGTTACTTAGTTCAAGTCTGCCATATGAAGTGATCTTTTGTTGTTTGCTGATCTTCATGTATACCTGAATCCGGTCTTCTCCACTTGTATACATACATACATTTATGTATGTATATAAGTGTGTGTTCATGGAGTAGTCTGCTTGAAGCTTGTTGACAGATTGGGTTGCTCTGACCAGTTCATTGTTTTCTTGTGATTACTTGAGTCTGATTCCACTGGTTTCATGTGCAGTTTGTATATTTCTGGTTTCACTTGAATTTTCATATTGCTTTGACTCCAATATCGAGTTTGTTCTCATGTGTACACATTTGTGCACTTGTTAGCATGGTCTGGTTTTGACTTCTTGTTGCATGAGAGCTTGTACTCGACAATTTTGTGATGTATTTGTATTGCACCTGAGTTGAATCCAGCCTCGGCTCGGGTATGACCTTGTGCTCACCTGTTTCTGTAATTTTATCAAGTATATATCGGTATGCATGACCTTGTGGCATGTATAGTGATACATTGTGCATGTCACAAGTTGTTCGTGTATGATGAATTCAAAATAATGATGATGAACAACCCAAATAACCGAGGAAAATAATATTTTCAAAACACATTTTATTTTACACTGCAAAAATATTTCTTTTTCAATTTTACTGCATCATTGTTTATTTTTCAGATAGCACAGATGTTGGATTCAAGATGGAATAGGGTTGAAGATCAAATACGATTGAACGAATGATATGTAGTGAGGTGCTAATGTAAATGATAATTGTATAGTGAAAAATTGTGTTGTAATTTGAAATGTTGTATATATAGTGAGAGCTCAAATTTTGTACTATTCAAAATTGTAATAAAATATTTGTTTGAACAAAATATCTATTTGAATTTAAATTCTGTGTTATTTGATTTATTCAGCAAATATTTATTTAATTATGTGAAAATAAAATAGTACAATTAACAAATACATTTAAATATATATATATATATATCTGTTTATTATCATCAAACAAATATCATATACTAGCATATTCAACAGTGTTGGGAGGGGATCAAGGCGAGGTCCTCGGTGCATTTTTTCTAGAGTTGTACTGTGATGGGCAGTACCCCAGTAGCCCAGTCATTGTATGGAATCCAATATCCACTACGAGCCTTTACGGTTTTGGTTGTAGAGCCTAGTATGCTAGAATTTAATTAATGTAATAATTTCGGCTATTTTAATAAGTATTTTTACTTATACACTATTATAATATCACTGGATTTTCTATAAAAGAGTTTTTGTTATCGTAAGGTAAAAACCCATCATTTTAATGTGTGGCGTGGTCTTACGAGATACCTTTGTTTTTTAAAAGGATTTTTGAAAATAATTAAATTCAAATTGAATGTGTTTTCTCACGTTGGTTTTTTAGGCTGACTCAGGTGTTATTTTATTATAATGCTCGGGTCAAACCGAGTATTACAGATTCAGGTTAGGATGCTAAGGAGCTCAGGAGACGAGCTGGAGGATCCTCAGGCGTATTATACGTACTTGGTTATTTCCTTTGTATGAGTCATGTTGTATATTCAGTATTTGTGAGGACAAGTTATTATAATTTTCCAGATTGATTGTTGATTTGTTGTACTATGATGACTGTGTGTATATTAACAGCTACAGATTCTTTTGTATAAAAATATGTTATTATCTATTATATATTATTCCGCTGTGATTGTGAGATTCTGTGTTATTGTTTTCTGTTTCTTCTATCTCCTTTCTTCTTTACCCTAGCAATTGGTATTTCTAGCACTTAAATATTTGGCATGCTATACAGTGAATGCATTGATGTCGATTTTTGAGGGTCGAAAATCCCGGGTCGCTACAGTTGGTATCAGAGCTGAAGGTTAAGCGAGAACCTTGGCTTTGTTGGGGATTACTCATTAAATATAGGGTCAGTAGTACCCGAGAATGAGTTTGAGTGTATTAATAGATATGAGCATGTATTTTTAGTGAATATAAAATATTTTATATCGTGTTGATTTATATGTTGGGTGGTTTACGAATTCTGGTCGAATAGTGGGATGCCACGAAATCGATAGGAGTTTTTAAACACTTGGACCAGGTAAACCGACACAGTATGGTTTTGAAGCGGGTAAATGGGATAATTTTACCCAACTATATTTTTATATTGAAGAAATAATTGTCAGAAATTATTATAGTATAATTGGTGTGTTTGGTTGTTATTATTATAATCGTAATAAGATTATAAAAATTGGAATGGTTTATATAACTAAATAGAAATTGTATAAGTATGATTATACATATGAGTTGTAAGTAAAAGTGGATTCAAACCAGAATTTGGAAATTTAAGTCCTGAAAGCTTTGAGAAATGTTTTAAATGGATTTGAACTAAGATTTGAGGAATTTTTAAATCTTAGAGATTTTTGGAAATGTTTTCCAAAGTGCTTTAAAAATGATAATGGTGTTATTATTTTGAAATATATTTGAATAGAAAATATTTTTAAATGGATTTTGGAAGTAAGTAAGCACTGAACTCACTTCAGTCGCTGGAAAATAATTCTGGTGATGACAGTCGCATCATCAATGTTAATTTTCGAGTTTCTAAGTGACGGATTGCTACCGTAGTGATTGGCTATGATTATTTGCTTTGGACTTGTTTGGTAAACAAGTTTTGTTTTAGATATTCCAAAAGGGAATTGTTTTGGGCAAAACCAAGCTGTTTTAAAATTCCAAAAGTATGATTTGATATACAAAAGTGGATATATGTATATTTATGATTTCAAATGATTTGAAATAAAAACGGGTGATTGAATTCTGGGGTTTCCATTTAAATGATTTGTGAAGTCAGGAGAAAATCAGTTATTGAACTTATAATTTAGAGTTGATATAGATAAGAAAGGAAAGTGTGAATTTTAATCCTGGAATTAAAGTCTAACTTGAGCAAGTTAAAATAAATAATATGGTTTGAAATTTAACCTAAGATAAGTTAAATAAAATTGAATTGGATTTGAATTGAATTGAATATAAAGTTTGAATTGTAAAATGATTAGATAACTATAAGTTATGATTATTGAATGGAATGGATACTTTTAAGGTAAAAAGTAATATACAATTCAGAGTTATGATAGTAAGATGTGAATGGACTTAAGTAAGCAATATGAGATTTTAAGTAAATAATTTCTTAAACTTATGAATTGAGAAATGCAACAGTATAACCAAAATGAAAATGGTTCGATATTATGGTAAAGAAATGGAAATTCAAAAATTGAATTTTAAATGGAGGGTGAATTGGAATTAAGCAAATTAAATATATTTTGAAATGTTGTCGAATAAAATACAAATGGATCGAAATGGTGATGACTTAAGTTATAAATAAACTCAATTTAAGTGTAAATAAATTGAATATGGCTTTGGGATATTATTTAAATGAATTCGAGTATGAAATTAAGTTTTGAAGTGGAAATGAATATATGTGTTGTATAAAAGGTTATAATAAACCGTAATATTAATTTTAAATGCGAATCAATCGAAGGTAAATAAATTGCATAACAATCAATTTAAAATGAAATGGAATTTGATTGCAATGGAAATGAACTTAAGTTATATAATTGAAATAATTGGAAATAAACGGATTAACTTAAGTTAATATTTTTGGATGGAAGTTTGGCTCAAATAAATTTATGAAATGGTTCATAAATAAATTGGCATGGATTGGTTTGTTGTTGAATATAAAATTAAGCGAACAAAATTTTGTGAATCGATGGAAGGTGAATAAATTGATTTAGAATCAATTTGAAATGGATATGAATATGTTGTGTGTAAATATGAATTGAATGTTAATAAATGTTATGTGAATCATTTGGAATTGAATGAAATGGCATATAAATTGAATTTGAAGTGAATAACTAAATGTTGGAACCCTGTATTTGCATATACCTTCTAAAATACATGATGTACCATGTTAGCGTTATGAAATCTTGTGTTTAAAATATTTAAAGGAATGTAAAGTCATTAAATTTCATAAATTATGAAACTGATGTGTTTATTTGAGTAAGTACAGGTACATGGAGCTGTTTAGCTTGATTTTGGTTGCGCAAATTGCATATAAATTAAGCGAACTCGCTTAATAATGCTAAAATAAGGTACGCTTACGATTTAGCGTGCGAAAATATAAAGATATTGATATATATTGTGTTTTTCGGTCATGAGAGCCGATGTATATCTTTTTATCATATTTATCATATTGCAAAAGGCTCTCCGTACAAGGGAGACTCTGCCAAAAAAATTCAAAAATTTAGGATGTAAGAAAATTTTTGAAAAAAATTTTGCAAACTAAAATCGGATTTGCAACTTTAACTTGAAATAAAGGATTTTGGTTTAGGAATGAAACCTAATTATTTTGAATGAAACTAAAAGGTTTAGGAAAGTGAAATGTAGGGTTTAAACTAAGTGGGTTTTGGATAAGTTAATGGGTTTGGAGCACTTTTCCTACCTTAGCAATTTCGGGGACGAAATTCTTTTAAGGGGGGAGGAACGTAACGACCCGGATTTTCAATCGTTTGATTTTGAACATTTATTTTATTTTAAATGTTGAATTTGAAATGTAAATGGAATTTTAATATGAAGTTTATCGATCAAATAAGTGGAATAAAACTTAAGTTTCAAATATAGCGATTTATTGGATAAATTTAATTTTTGAATTAATAATTGAAAATCATTTAAATAATTGAATTGGAGTTGAATATGAATCGAAACTATTTCTAATGTTGATGTAAATTCTATTGAAATTATAATTGAGTTAATAAGTTTTTAAACCTGGAATTTCAAGTGATTTCACCAATTTTTGAAATCGTCGATTTAATCGAAGCGTTAAAATAGCGATCCGGGGCACAGTCTCAGAATTCAATGAAACCAGCTCCATTGGATCTGTAATAGTGTATTATTATCGTATTTCAAATTTCGTAGAGTTTGGAGTTACCATTTGGTCGTACGGGATATAAATGCGTTGAAATTAATATTGAAAATTTAATTTAATAATTGGGTTCAAAAAGCTATCTTCTCTATACGATCAAGTTAGGTCTCGAAACTTGTTCCATCGGGTTTGGAATAAAGGAATAACATTAGGAATGCCAGGCGGTATGCATCAATAGGAGTCCGAGATTTCCTTGTATATAATACGAGATATTTTGAATATAAAATTAAAAATAAAAGTCAACCCTAGCCGACCTATCTCGTACTCAGTCACCCTACCCTAAACTTAGCCCGCTCTTTCCCCTGTTATCTCTGATCCTTTCCCCCTCACATCATTTAATTTCTGCCAATGGAAAGAAAAAAATGAAAACGACTGAAAGAAATAAAAATAAATCGCGATGCCCTGGCTGATCATAGGCGTGGCGAAGGGTGGTTGAGCAGCAGCATGAGGATGGGCATGGAGAGAGGCATCACGTTCGACAAGATTGCGACTCCATCGCGATGCTCTGGAGTTCGTTGTCGACGAACTCAATCTCGAGTTTGGGAGCCGGGTTTGCGGAGGTGAGTGGAGGCAGGGTGATGGATTTCTGGGGTCGCGGTTCACTGTAGGGGAGGCCAGCGTCGTCGTACGGCCGTGAGTAGCTGGGTGGCCGTGAATTTTTTTTGGATTGATTGAGCTATTACTCGATGGGTCAAGGAGATAGAAGATTTAGTAGCTGGTAATTATAAAATTTAAATGTAATTAATTTTTTTAAATTTGGACTTGAGTTTGTTAATTAATAAAATGTAACGATCGGGGATTTTCGACCCTCGAAAATCGACATTAATACGACCACTGTATAAAATGCCGAGCAGCCGAGTGCCGGAAATAACAGTTCATTAGGGGTGAAGAAGAAAAAGGTAGAGGAAAATAGAACAAAACAACACAGAATCTCACAATCGCAGCGGACCAAAATACAATATATAATAACAGATTTTATGCAAAGGATCTGTAACTGTTTATTACTTACAACCATCAGAGTACAACAATCAATACATCGATCTGGACAATTATAATAACCTTCCCTGATATACATAACTCACACAGCGGAAATACCCAAGTATGTGATATACGATTGAACTCCTCCACCTCGTCTCCTAAGCTCTATAGCATTCTACCCGAACCTGTAATACTCGGTCTGACCCACGCATTATAATAAAATAACATCCGAGTCAGTCTCGAAAACCAGCGTGAGAAAACACACTCAATTTGAATTATTAACCTTTATCAAAATCTTTTGAAAACAAAGGTATCTCGTAAGACCACGTCACACATAAACACGACGGTTTTTACCTTACGATAACCAAAACATTTTTATCAAATCCGTCTGATAATATAATAATGTCTAAACCAAGTAAATAGAAAATAGCTGCAATGCTTGCATCTCACATTTCAGCATAGTTGGGCACAATCAAAATCGTACGGCGCTTATTGGAGATTGGATTCCATACAATGACTAGGCATTGGGGTACCACCTATCACGGTACACTTCTAGAAGCATGTACCGAGGACCTCGCTGGGATCCCCTGCAACACAAGACCGGCCCTATCCCTAACCTGGATGAAACCGAATATGTTATCACCCCAGGTGTTCCCACCCTTACCGAGAGCTCTTTCGCATGCACTGTATCCATCTAATATAATATATCTGAGGTTATCTAGAAAGGTGATAACATACCCTAATTGGGTATGACCCACTTAGCCTTGCTGCACACCCCCTGGTTTTCAGCCATTCCGGTTGATGAGGTTAGAGGCTACGATTACCTTTCAAGAATAATTTCACTTAGAATGCTGATCGTCCTCCAATGACGATGTTCTGATAGCATTCATCCATACACGTTGTCCTGGGTTTGGACAAACTGAATCACCGTCCTCATCATCTTCACGGTATTCATTCATAATGTTCAAACCAGATCGAAGTGGTTTTCGAATAATTAAATCTGATCCCGGCCTCTTCGAAACGATTAACGAAATTGGCCAAATTTGATAGTCGGTTATTTAACTATCAATATAGCATCCATAAGCAATCACTAGGCCATTATTTGTAATTTCTTCCAAATTACTCATTTCAAAATATCTTTACAAAGATATACGTTCAGTACTTCAACATTTGAAAACAGTTTCAAACTCTTATATTCTTAACGGAATATACCCACCCATTCCAATACTTAGAATATTTTCCCCACTTCATTTATATTCACACTTAGGAAGTATTTCATCTATTTCCTTACTTCCTATTTCTCGAAATCATTTACAATTCTGTTTGTAAATTCCTTGACTAGTTTTATAACGAATCCTATAAATCCCGGAATTCCTTAATTAATTCACTTTAATATTTCCAAAGCCAATTGTACTTGCTTAAAAATTCAATTTCCCTCTGTTCTTGTTTATGAATTCTATTCCATTTTTCGAAGTTCACTTTTACTTAACTACTTCGGAAATTTCCTTACTTTTCTTCCCAATTCCATTTTAAGGATTTTCTTATAATCCCATCTACTGAATAACCCCATTTCCAGACTTCTGAGAAGGTTTATAAATAAATTTAAAACATTTCAAACCTCTATATATATATATACATATGTAAATAAAAATAAGTATTTAAAAGAAAATAATAGTAATTTATTTTTAAGACATATTCAAATAATTATTTAAAATATTGAAACACTTTTTATAACATCACTTTTCAAAGCAGGTTTAAAAATTTAGGATTTTATTAAACTAAATATTAAGTATTTGAAAATTCACTTCTGAAGTATTTCAATACTAACTAACTTTAAAATTACATAGTTTAATAAGTAAAATTTTCCTTTTAAATTAAAAACTTATTAATAAAAATATATTTTTAAAACTCAATAACCAAATTTCAATTTATAAATCCCTCTCGATTTCCAACACATCACTTCCATTTCGGTCTCCTTAACCATTTTCACTTCAAAAATAGTATCTACTATTTTTCTCTCACCCTATTTCCATATTCCAATATAAATTCTTTTATATAATTCATTTTCAAAATCTCTATTTTAAACAATTCATGAATAGTTAAGTATAACCAAAAATCAAATATATATATTTTTCTAACTCAAATTTTCTTAAAAATAATCCAAATTCCAATATAATATTTTTTATCAAATATTCCTTTTAAATTTCTTCAAATTTCAAAATAATATTCTTATGGTATTTAAAATACCCAAAATTTAGGCCAGTGCTACTATAGCATTCAATAATTCAATTCACAACAATAATCTATATAAGATTATTCACACAAATCATATATCACTATATATGAAATTAAAATCAACATTTTGAGGAATCCAGTTGGATCCCTCCAATCTGTTTTCCCTGCATCCACAGATGTTAATACAAAATAAAAAATACCTATCCCGCTTTGAGGCGGGATATCGAGGTATATAGGGCCATCCGCTATTATGCGGGGCGCATAAGGTCTCATCCGCTAAAATATGCGAGAATATCAATCCAACTACTAATATATATACTACTATATATATAACATTCAAGAGACAATTGTAACTATCCATTCATCCACTCAATCAATAAATGATTTTCAACAATTTTAAATTAAACCAATAATCCAAGTCGAGTGAGATTTACTCGCCTTGAGTTTTTTTCCTTAAATTGCCAACCGTTCCATTTCCGAATTTGTTCCAGTGTATAGTTTTTGTCGCTATGAACCAACGTGACTTGTAACGTAAATTTTTGGACCTCGTATAAAAAGGTTACGAATTTTTTATTTATAAGTTAACTTATTGAAATTTAAATTTGATTTGATGATTTCATTTATTAATCACTAATCACCATTTTAAAATAAAAATTACCTTCTTCCTTTATATTAATCCATTGGTCTGCTTGTTCATCATCTCAGCATTTCCAATTTCAGGAACCAACTGCGTTGAGCTTTCACCTCACATCCTCCACTGCTTTACCTCAGCCTCACGCGCTCGCTCCAACATTGCGCCCCTCCGTGACCCACGGCGTCGCCCCCTTCCCAGGCTCCACCACCACAAACTCTAAACGCCGACCTCTTCCACCAAATCAAGCAGCCACCCAAACAACGAACATCAACTTGTTCGAAATTTACATTTCTCTTTTTCGTTCATGCCTTGCTCCACCCAAAACCCACCTCGTCGTTCGCACCACAACCCACGTCTACCTGCCCTCGCGCCGCCTCCCTTGCTCCTGTCCTCACCAAATCGCCTCACAAAAACTCACGACAACTACCTTCACTCTACCTCACGCTTTCCATTGCCAGTGCATGTGCGCCCCCACCCTCCACTTCAGTCGCGATACATATGAGCATCCATCGACAACTTCATTCGCGATTTCAAAGTCGCGATTCGCTCAGACCAGATGGCCTTCCCAGGCTCGCTGAACATAACCTCGCATTTGTCGCTTCTTCCCCCTTGAGCATTCTTTGATCATGTGAAGGATTTTTTTTTCTTTGATTCGAATGAATTTTGTTCGAGAAGAAGAAACAGAAAGAGATTCGAATTCGCGATGTCCATCTGAACGTCGAGTTGATTTAGATTTTATATATTTTTGGTCAAACGAGATTTCATTTAAATATATATTTTTTAATCTGATTTCGATTGAAGAAGAAAGACGAGGCAACGTGATTTAAATTAGAAGATGGAAGCAAGAAAGGAGAGGGAGACGTGATGTTAGCGTGTTGGTGGATGGCTACAGTGTTTTGAAGATGAGAGAAAAGAAGCTGATTGAAAATATAGTCAAGTAAGGAATATATATATATATATATATATATTATTCAAATTTTTTAAATCGTCTAGATTACATAGCTTAAAATTTTGAACTCCTAACGAAGCATTCCGCTAGGTGTTCTAATGTTATACCCTTATTCCGAACACAATGGGAAAGATTTCGAGTCCTAATTCGATTGTATGGAGAAGATAGCTTTTTGGACCCAATTATTATATTGAAATTTCGATATTAAATTCAACACATTTATATCCCGTAAGATCAAAAGATAACTCCAAACACTATGAAATTTGAAATCCGATAATAATACACTATTATGGATCCAATGGAATTAGTTTCGTCGAATTCCGAGACTATGCCCCAAATCGCTATTTAACGCGTCGATTAAATCCGACAATTTTACAATTTCGAAATCGCTTAAAATTTCAGTTTTAAAAACTTACTAACTCGATTATAACTCCTAAATCCAATATTTAAACCATTTAAATATTCAAAATTAACGACAGAAAATCCGGGTCATTACATTCCTCCTCCCTTAAAAGAATTTTGTCCCAAAAATTGCTAAGTCAGGGAAAATGCTCCAAACCCATTACTCTTTCAAAACCCACTTAGTTAACTCGCTATTTCACTCTTCTAATCTTTTAGCTTCAACTATAACAATTAGTTTCCATTTCTAATTCAAAACCCTTTATTTCAATTTCAATTCAAAAAAGCAACTTTTTAGTTAACAAAAATTTTCAAAACTTTTCTAACTTCCCAAAAAAAATTGACTGAGTCTCCCTTGTACAAAGATCCTTTTGCAATATAACAAGGGAGATAAATATATATACATCGACCTACACGGTCGGAAAACAATATATATATATATATATATCAATATTTTATATTTTTACAGTATTTAATCCGAAAACGTACCTTATTTTAGCATTTTAAGCAAGCGACTTATTTTATTATGCAATTACGCGACCCAACTCTAGCTCAATTGCCTCCAGGTACCTGTACTTACTCAATTTAACCACGTAAGTACCAAAATATGAAAGTTCCATAACATTTCATACATTTAACTAACTTAACACATGAATTTCATATACATATGCCAAACAAAGATTTATAAGCAATTATAAGGTTCCGTTACTAATTTAATTACCTCCACTCGATTCATATATCATTTCATTCAATTCAAAATGATTTACAACAAAATTTATTGCATTCAATTCATATTTATAACAAACAAACCCATATCCATTCCAATTGATTAAAAATTAATTTATTCACTTTCTATTAATTCATAGAATTTTATTCGCTTCCGTTTACGCCAAACGACAAATTTTTCTATGCAAATTCGGCGATATCCATTTAATAAAATAACCATTTCAGTTCATAGCTATTTTAAATTGATTACAAATCAATTTATATTCAATTCTATTCCATTTCAAATTTATTCTCAATCAATTTATTTACATTCCATTCATATCCACATTCTCAAACCAATTCATGTCATTTAATTTCTGAATCACTTCATAAAGTTATATATAACCTTTTTATACCCCTCTTATATACATCTCCACTTCCAATTTTTAATTCCATATTCAATTTCATACTCGAATCCACTTAAAATAATATCCATAGCCATATTCAATTTATATTCATTGAACTTATTTATAACCCAAGCCATTTTTATTTCAATCCAATTTTATTTGATCACATTCAACATATATTTAATCAGCTTATATATATATAAGTCGAATTTTATTTATTACTCAAATTCTATATTCAACTTCGGTTTCAGCCCAAAATCCATTATATTTAATCAAGTTAAATTCCATTCACATATTCAATTTACTAATTAATTTATCTACTTAGTTCACTTCCATTTTACAATTCAATATCTAATTTTTATTTCAAAAATCATTCTATTTAATCCACCTGAGTTCAAATTTATTTTATACTCCAGTTTTGGATTTTTATTTTTTTCACTAAAACATCAAACCATTTTTATTTTTGGTTTTCTATTCCACTTTTCAATTTTTTTATAAGTTACACAACCTATTTTTTTTACTTTCCCCTCAATTTTATACTTGAGTATATCCACATTTTATTTCTAACTCAAGATTATACATCACTTTATAGCTTAAGTATACTTTTTACTCCATAAATTTCAAATTTTATAAGCTATTCAAATTTTATTTATTCGCAATCCCAATTTTCACTTAAATTTATATTTCTTTCAGAATTCATACCCTTATGGTTATAAAATCGCTTTACCATTCAAGTTCTATTTATAATTCCAATCGATTTCATTTAATTTAAATTTCAATTCCCTTTAACCAATATTCCGAACCATATTTGAGTTTACTCATACTTAAATTAATTTCATTCCAAACAATTTATTTTTAATTCATTCAATTTAATCAAGTAAGAATTTAATTCCGATTTCAATTTTTTTTCCACACTTCCTTACTTATTTTTATTTATTCCATTTACTTACACATTCATATGCATTTTAGTCTTAGTTAATTTATTATATTCTATTCATTTCATCTTATTTATTATTTACTATACTCACTTTATTTACATATTTTCTTTAACTTTTGCTTAAGTTAAATTCCAATCCCTACAAATATCCCTTTACAAATCCAATTTATTTAACTTGCACAAATTAAATTTTAATTACATACTGAAATTTCCATTTTCCAAGTTTTATTTCAAAGCTTATTTTCTTCTTATTTCACTTCTTTTTTAATTAGAAATTTCAGAATTCAAACACCCGGTTCTTATTTCAAATCATTTGAAACAATATATATATATATATATATATAACTCTAATTTAACAAACCATTTCCTTCAACTTTCAAAAAATCAACTTGATTATTATCCAAAACAATTCCCTTGGAATTTCTAAAACAGCGTTTGTTTTTCACAAAAAATTCCATATAAAATTACTACGGTAGCAATCTGTCACCTAGAAACTCGAAAATGAATACTGGTGATGCTGTAGTCATTACCAGAATTATTTTCCAACGACTGAAGTGAGTTCAGTACTATATCTCTCCCAAAATCCATTTTAAAACAATTTTCTTTTGAAAATATTCTCAAAAATAATACTCTTATTATTATTTTTCCACACCACTTTGAAAAATATATTTATTTTCCAAACTTCCCGGGATTTAAATTTCAAGATTCTTGTTTGAATCAAATTTTAATTATAATCCAGTTGTATAATTTATACTTATACAAATTTTCTTTTGGTTATATAAACCATCACTACGCCATAGATTGCATACTGCAACACTCAAGAAGTGATGCAGGAAGTGCCAAAAAATGTTGTTGTAGGCTTAAAAAGGGCAAAGGCAACAATTTCTCGGTGATGCATTTTTCCGCGTTGCCCTAGAGTCAAAGGCAACATCTTTGCGGCCCTAGGGCAACATCGGTTCTGTTGTTGCCACAGGTACCAAATTTACTAAAAAGTGGGCCCCACAATCTGGGCCCCAACATGTGGGGCCCACTAATTCTGTGGCCCACCTTATACTGCAACATTATATCATATCTATGGCATCATTATACTGCAACATTATATCATATCTAATGGCAACATTACACTGCAACAAAGAACTTTTCATTTCAGAATAACCAGCAACACAAGTTTTACTTGGTCAAGTACAAAATAACAAACATACTTAAAAACATAGCCAGTGTATTCATAGTTACAGCTAGTATATACTGCATCATCACCTACACCAACCACGGGATCTGCACCATCCGTAGCTGCACCAATTAGCATATCACCAGGAACATCCTTAATCGAAATCATTTCATCCTCTGAAACTGAAGGTGTAATGATTCGAGATTTTCGACTTCCGAAAATCGACATTAATACGTCCACTGTATCAACTGCCGAGCAATCGAATGCCGGAAAACCGAATTGTTATGGTTAAAAAGAAGAGGTAGAAGAAAACAGAAAGAAAGAAAGAAAGAAAGAAGAAACAACAGAAACAATATCAGAATCTCACATATCGCAGCGGAACAACATATAATAAATAAATGAATAATCTTTAAATCAAAGAACTATATCAGTTTATACATTACATCAACAGAGTCAATATACACACAATACATCAATGGACAGTTATACAAACTTGTCCTCACAACTGAATACACAATGGAAAAGATAATATCATATACAAGTGATACGCCTCGCCATCCAGCTCGCCACTTGAGCTCCAAAGCCTCATGAAATCCAGAATGACTTGATAACCTGACTCTAGGCTGCCCGTGTGGAAAATAATGGGCACCTAGAGTTTAGGAAGGGAACAATAAACTCCAGGTCAGTCATGGGACTGGTGTGAGAACTAAAACAGTTTATCTTTAAACAAACAACAAAAGAATTTTCAACTTTGAAATCCGCAATGCTTTTGGAAAATGAAACTACCATAAGACCTCCCACCACACACACAATGCAATCGCAGACTTGGAGGAGATTTCTTCTTATGATAGTCAAACATGCTTACTACGCAAAAGAAACTCTTTTAATATTATTACTAGTGCATAGTGTGAAAATCCTTTCAAAAATACAATATTAATCTTAGCCAACATACAACCATTATTGTATGCCTACTATAGCTACTATGTTCAATAGCAGGTTACCACCACATTCCATAGCAGGTTATACAACTAAAACCGTACAAGGCTCGTATTGTTTCTTTGGATTTCCAACAAATGGTCAGGCTAAGGAACTTCATACTACCACATGGATACGCCTCTGGCGGGACGTCCTGAGAACTAACTAGCTCTCTGCCGACACAAGGCCGGGTTACCTCTTACACTAGGTAACTACTACATGAATATGCCACCCCCGGTCCTTTGGGACCTTTATCCCAGGCGCCTCAACAAAGCAACAATCACACAGTAAATGAGATTGGAGTAACCACATAGGTTAAATACCAGGGCTCCATACCTGATACCACCCTTTTCCAGAAGGAAATGACATACCCTAAAGGGAGCGACCCTCATAACCTTGCCGCATCATTCCTGTTTCGACCATTTCCGGGTTGTGAGGTCCGAAGAGGTTTCGTCCACAAAGCTACGCTTTTTCACAAAGCCACGCTTTGATCAACAAATGATCAATAAATAATCATCACACAGCAACACTCAGCATGCCACATTACCAAATTGGGAATATATCACTGATAACCTTCAACTACATAACCTCTGAGCTCGTACGTCTCAGAGAAGGGTGTTAAGCTAAGAGAATAAATTCTCCGCCACCAAACAGAAATGTATTTGAAAGAAATCTGCTTTATATCTCAAAATGTAATGTCAGACATGTAACCATACAAGTCTGTTCCGGGTTCGAACAGAACCGAAGGCACTTCCGAAGAAGCCCTTGCAATCCGGGTATTCACAATCCCAATCGAACTTCCCATCACAAAGGAAATCTCTATACCACAGCTAACGATGCAGAGACAATCGATAGGTCATCCTATCATTTTCACAAATACCCGGTTTTCAGCACCGGTCTTCAAATGTTATCCATGTCGTCATATCACTTATTCGAAATGGGTTATATGACACAAAGGTCCTTTCCCGGCTAAACCGAATAGTGAGCACAATATTTAAAACATATGGATATAGGGATTTCAATTAAGTCACAACTTATTACCCAAATCCTTTCCTTTAAATGGTTTAAACAAATTACCATTTTAACTCTTTCAACAAAAAGATTTACTTCACAAAGTTCACCCAATTTCACAAAGTTCACCCAATTTCACAAAGTTCACCCAATTTCACAAAGATTCATTCAAAGATTCCCTAATCATTTCCCATTTCAATTGGATTAACCCATTAAATCTTTAAATCAAGATTTAACTTATAGCTTTCAAAACTATTCACAATTCAAGTCTTTTATAATATAAAAGATGCACCTTTTAAAATCTTCTTTGATTTCAAAATAAAGCTTAATCATCTTCACAAAGGTTCATTCATAGTTTTTCCAAACTATTTACAATTTCATTTCAACTTGAAATGTTTCAATACAAATTGGAAATCCTTTCACTTTATGAAAGCTATTATTATTTGAAACAGATAGTTTTCGTTTTGGGAAAAACTGGTTACAATTACACAGGTTAAAGCCATCCAAGTACAAATCTTGGATTTAAATTTAAATTTCCAAAACTATATTTTAAATGGTTAAAAACCCATATAAACACCTTTTACACTTATAAAATCTTTTAGACCATAATTCTCAATTCATTGAATTCAATTTCAAAATATTGAATTCAAAATTTAAATCAAATGATTCAATTTCCAATTTTATTAAGTTATTTAAAATAACTCTTATTTTTGAAACTCATTTTCAAAAACTTTCAATTCCAAAACTATTTTGGATTCAAGAATTCAATCTTTAAAATTGCTAAAAATCTGTGACTTAACTGATTTCCACGTGATATCCACATTTGTGTGTGTATGGTGTAGTCCAGGGGTTTAACACAATAGTGCAACAACATTCAACCATCACAGATCAAATATAACAATATAATTGATAAGCGGTATAAACTATAACGCTTATCTTTCATTCACAGATCACAGATATATATATATATATATATATATATATATATCATAGATAAACAAATTACAGATCACAACACACATCAGAATATATCACAAAGCATCACATATCAGAGATATCAAACAATTCAACATCCAATATAATCCAAACATCCATAAGTAGGATTAATTTAATTATCTGATTAATTTAAATCAGATAAATTTCTATAAATCAATTTTACTAGTTATGGTACATTAATAATCAATTAATTTCAAATTGATTTTCAATTCAAAACACCAAATCAAATTTTCAACGAATTTCCAAATTATTTCCTTTTTAAAATAAATTTCTTTATCTCTTCAAATCTATTTAAAAACCCAAATTTTAAATAAATTCTTCAACTTATAAATAATATTATTAAAAATCCCTTTACTAAGCCCTTTTTTCCCAAAATTTGAAATTTAATTCAATATAGTTCAAAAATAAGATCTTTATCTTTTTAAAACTCCTTTTAAATTTATCCAATTCTCAAAAATAAATTTTCCCAATAAATTTTCAACTTGAATTTCGAAAATCCAAGTTTATTTATTTCTGGTATCCAGCGATACCAAAAATATATTCGGCTAAATTATAGCCTTCAACAATTCCAATTCACAAATATAATCACACGGAGATTAAAAATAATCAACACACAACATTGAAATAAATTCAAATGTTTGAGGAATCTTGTTGGATCCCTCCAACCTGTTTCCCTGCATCCACAGATGTTAGCACAATACCAATTCCACTTCGGGGTGGAATATCGCGGTGTATGGGATTTATAAAATATTATCTACTATTATGTGGCGCAATAGGGTCTCATCCGCTATATAATGCGGGAAATCAACTCCAAATACATATATAATACCAATTCCACTTCAAGGTGGAATTATCACGGTATATGTTTTTAATATAATAACCTCTGCTTAATATGCGGCGTATATGGTCTATTTCAGCACAACAGATAACAATCATCATTCAATCACAAAATCAAGCAATTTTAAATTTAACTATTTAAAATTTAAATCGAAACAATTTCGATTGAGTGAGAAGTTCTCGCCTTTGCTTTTTAAAATGTCGAGCGTTCAATTTTTTTACATTAAATCGAACACGTTCGATTTAACGCAAAATTTTCACTTGCTCGAAATGATTCCACGTCTGCACCACAGCGAGCTACTCGTCGCTGCGATTCCGGTGCCGCCAGTTTCGCTTGATTTCGACCTCATATCAAAAAGTTATAGCATTTAGAAGTTTATAAGAATTTAAATAAATCAATTTCAATATTTATTTTATTTTCAAACCCTGGAATCAATCGTGGCCATTGCTTTTGAACAAGAAAATCTAGGCCGAGGGTTTCATCTTCTTCCCCAACGTGAAAAACACGCGCGAGAACCCATTTGGCCGCCTCCTTGCACGAATTATCGCACGCACTTCAATGATTTTGGCGACGATCAGGCATAGCCGTTCGAAGCGCCTCGCTCCACTCTACCTTCGGCCACAACGGTGGCGAATTCGGTCGTCCCTTGGCCCCAATATTCGAGCTCGAAAGCGATGACTTTGATCACCAATTGTCGTTGATCCGTTGCTCTAATCGCGATCATGACCGTTGAAATCGAAGGTCTCGTTGTGCTCTATCAAGTTGTAGTTGAACACTTTTCGTAAATGTTTACGGATTGAGAGATTTTGAGGGAAGACGGATCGTGCTTTTCTGGCCATTGAATGTTAAACTGGCGGCCAGCCCTAGCTAGGGTTTCTTTGATGAAAAAGTGAAATTATAACATCCTTTTATAGAAAATTGCCAAAACACTATTCATCCGAAATTTTCCGAACTCCAAACGAAGCGTGCCGACTGACGTTTCTAGGGTTTTACCCACGTTCCGGACACAATGGAATATGTTTCAGAAGCTAATTTGATCATATGTGCGAGTTACGGAATTAAACGATCAAATTAAAATTAAATCGATTAAAACGATTTCTATGCGTTTTGGCTTGCTTCGGACAAACCATAAATCCGATTGACACGAAATTTGAAAGCTTACAATAATAAAACATTATGGATCCAATGAAAGTGGTTTCGTCGAAATCCGGGACTGTTTGAAAAATGGTCATTTTTAGTCGTCAATTAAATATTAAAATATTCAATTTCTACAATTTAACTTTTAATTCAATTTTAAAAGTTCTATAACATTATTCTAACTCCAATATGATTTAATATAACTTTATAAATCATTTTTATTCACATTAAACCCAATTTCCAATTATTTCTGGAATTTCGAATATTAAATTGTCGATTTAATTATCCAATTAAATCTCTATATTCGAAATATAATTTATTCGACTTACAAATCTTACTTGTCAATATTTAAAATCAATTAAATATTTGAATTTCAAATAACAGAAATTCTAGGTCGTTACAGAAGGTGTAGGAACCCAAGAGTGCTCTAAATACATATCTCTTATTATAGTCCTTGACAACTCATAAAAACCACCCTCCTCCACCTAAACAACCGAGTATACTGAGCCTGGAATTGGTGGTTCCTCCAAAACACCTTCTTCATCCAATCAACCCAACAGTGAAAAACAGTTTTCTAGGCTAGAAATTTCAAAAAAAAATTCCCTAATAGCCTTACCTGAAATCGGCTTAGAAGCAGTTGGTAATCATTCGCCTAAATTACAAACAGATAGGTCAAAGTGTAGGGGATCCACCGGAAGAGCTTGAGCAGCCAAATGGCTTTCTGGCATTATCCCAAACAGGATCACTGCATTTGTTTGTCCTACCGAAATTTTATCCCCCAGTTTCGATGCTTTTCCAACTTCCTTCGACACCTTACAAAACTCCTCCTCTGAAGACATTGACCCTTTCCCAGACTAATACATGGCATTAAAGTGTTGTAAGATATCTTCGAGAAGACCAATTCGCATGTCTTTGTTGTTCCATTGCCCATCGACTATGATCCGCTTAAATCTCATACATTTATAAAGTGGCTTAAATCCGTGTTCACTTCTTGACGCTGAAGTCAAACCATGCTCCCTTGAATTCAAACAATCTAAACATATGTATACTCTAAAAACAAAAGATTTGTAGTAGTTGAGAAAAGTTGATTTAATTTACAAAATAGGAAGGGAAACCAAAGATAGGGTAAATTACCACTTTGCGAGTGTAACAGTGGACAACAATTCTGGCGAGATTTAATAAGAGTAGACTGTGATTTTCAAATATCGGAATCGAATTGAGATCTTGGAAAGATAAAGGTAGATGTTTACCGTGGTTGGTGTAGGTGATGATGTAGTGGGTGTCAATATTTTGTTAAATTTTGCCGCTTTGTTTTTGCTTCCCGCGTTAAAAATTATTTCAGCCCGCTTTTTTTTCAGCCCGCACTCATTTTTTATAATATTATTATAAGTCTATAGCTGGTGCAACATAGTGTTGATATCTGTGCTAAAATCCTGAAGCTAATGTTGTAAATAGACAAAAATCAGCATAGCTATCGTTACATTGTAGCTAGCAACATCTTGTATTTTCGTTGCAATAGGTCATCTATGGCATAGTGCATTTCCAATTTTATATTCTTATTTGATTATAATATTATCATCCAAACACTCCAAATATATATAATAATTTCAAAAATTATTTCTTTTATATCAAAATATAATTTGGGTAAAATTATTTCATTTACCTATTTCAAAACAACATTGTGTCGAATTACTCTATTCAATCGTTGAGAAACCCCTATTAATACAGTTGTACGGACTGTGCCGACCAGAGTTCATAAGCCACTCAATAAATCAACTAACACAATATAAAACATTTTACATTCACTAACAAATACGCGCTCATATATATCAATACACTCAAACTCATTCTAGGGTACTACTGACCTATCTCTAATGAGTAATCCCCACCAGAGCCAAGGTTGTCGTTTAACCTTCAGATTTGATACCAAATGTAACGAACGGGGATTTTCGACCCTCGAAAATCGACATTAATGCGTCCATTGTATAAAATGCCGAGCAGCCGAGTGCCGGAAATACCAATTCATTAGGGGTGAAGAAGAAAAAGGTAGAAGAAAATAGAACACAACAACACAGAATCTCATAATCGTAGTGGAACAAAATATAATATATAATAACAGATTTTATACAAAGGATCTGTAACTGTTTATTACTTACAACCATCAGAGTACAACAATCAATACATCGATCTGGACAGTTATAATAACCTGCCCTGATATACATAACTCACATAGCGGAAATACCCAAGTACGTGATATAAGATTGAACTCCTCCACCTCGTCTCCTGAGCTCCATAGCATTCTACCTGAACCTGTAATACTCGGTCTGACTCGCGCATTATAATAAAATAACATCCGAGTCAATCTCGAAAACCAGCGTGAGAAAACACACTCAATTTGAATTATAAACCTTTATCAAAATCCTTTGAAAACAAAGGTATCTCGTAAGACCACGTCACACATAAACACGACGGGTTTTTACCTTACGATAACAAAAACATTTTTATCAAATCCGTCTGATATTATAATAGTGTCTAAACCAAGTAAATAGAAAATAGCTGCAATGCTTGCATCTCACATTTCAGCATAGTTGGGCACAATCAAAACCGTACGGCGCTTATTGGAGATTGGATTCCATACAATGACTAGGCACTGGGGTACCACCTATCACGGTACACTTCTAGAAGCATGTACCGAGGACCTCGCTGGGATCCCCTGCAACACAAGACCGTCCCTATCCCTAACCTGGATGAAACCGAATATGTTATCACCCCGGGTGTTCCCACCCTTACCGAGAGCTCTTTCGCATGCACCGTATCCATCTAATATAATATATCTGAGGTTATCTAGAAAGGTGATAACATACCCTAATTGGGTATGACCCACTTAGCCTTGCTGCATACCCCCTGGTATTCAGCCATTCCGGTTGATGAGGTTAGATGCTACGATTACCTTTCAAGAATAATTTCACTTAGAATGATGATCGTCCTCCAATGACGATGTTCTGATAGCATTCATCCATACACGTTGTCCTGGGTCTGGACAAACCAAATCACCGTCTTCATCATCTTCATGGTATTCATTCATAATGTTCAAATCGGATCGAAGTGGTTTTCGGATAATTAAATCCGATCCCGGCCTCTTCGAAACGATTAACGAAATTGGCCAAAATTAATAGTCGGTTATTTAACTATCAATATAACTTCCATAAGCAATCACTAGGCCATTATTTGTAATTTCTTCCAAATTACTCATTTCAAAATATCTTTACAAAGATATACGTTCAGTACTTCAACATTTGAAAACAGTTTCAAACTCTTATTTTCTTAACGGAATATACCCACCCATTCCAATACTTAGAATATTTTCCCCACTTCATTTATATTCACACTTAGGAAGTATTCGATCTATTTCCCTACTTCCTATTTCTCGAAATCATTTACAATTCTGTTTGTAAATTCCTTGACTAGTTTTCTAACGAATCCTATAAATCCCGGAATTCCTTAATTAATTCCCTTTAATATTTCCAAAGCCAATTATACTTGCTTAAAAATTCAATTTCCCTCTGTTCTTCTTTATGAATTCTATTTCATTTTTCGAAGTTCACTTTTACTTAACTACTTCGGAAATTTCCGTACTTTTCTTCCCAATTCCATTTTAAGGATTTTCTTATAATCACATCTACTGAATAACCCCATTTCCAGACTTCTGAGAAGGTTTATAAATAAATTTAAAACATTTCAAAATTCTATATATATATATACATATGTAAATAAAAATAAGTATTTAAAAGAAAATAATAGTAATTTATTTTTAAAACATATTCAAATAATTATATAAAATATTGAAACACTTTTTATAACATCACTTTTCAAAGTAGATTTAAAAATTTAGGATTTTATTAAACTACATATTATGTATTTAAAAATTCACTTCTGAAGTATTTCAATACTAACTAACTTTAAAATTACATAGTTTATTAAGTAAAATTTTCCTTTTAAAATAAAAACTTATTAAAATATATTTTTAAAACTCAATAACCAAATTTCAATTTATAAATCCCTCTCGATTTCCAACACATCACTTCCATTTCGGTCTCCTTAACCATTTTCACTTCAAAAATAGTATCTACTATTTTTCTCTCACCTTATTTCCATATTCCAATATAAATTCTTTTATATAATTCATTTTTAAAATCTCTATTTCAAACAATTCACGAATAGTTAAGTATAACCAAAAATCAAATATATATATTTTTCTAACTCAAATTTTCTTAAAAATAATCCAAATTGCAATATAATATTTTTATATCAAATATTCCTTTTAAATTTCTTCAAATTTCAAAATAATATTCTTATGGTATTTAAAATACCCAAAATTTAGGTCAGTGCTACTATAGCATTCAACAATTCAATTCACAACAATAATCTATATTAGATTATTCACACAAATCATATATCACTATATATGAAATTAAAATCAACATTTTGAGGAATCTAGTAAGATCCCTCCAACCTGTTTTCCCTACATCTACAGATGTTAATACAACATAAAAATACCAATCCCGCTTCGAGGTGGGATATCACGATATATAGGGTCATCCGCTATTATGCGGGGCGCATAGGGTCTCATCCGCTAAAATATGCGGGAATATCAATTCAACTACTAATATATATACTACTATATATATAACATTCAAGAGACAATAATAACTATCCATGCATCCAATCAATCAATAAATGATTTTCAACAATTTTAAATTAAATCAATCATCCAAGTCGAGTGAGATTTACTCACCTTGATTTTTTTCCTGAAATTACCAACCGTTCCATTTCAAAATTTGTTCGAGTGTATAGTGTTTTGTCGCTACGATCCAACGTGACTTGTCACGTAAATTTTTGGACCTCGGTTAAAAAAGGTTACGAATTTTTTATTATAAGTTAACGAATTCAAATTTAAATTCGATTTGATGATTTCATTTATTAATAACTAATCACCATTTTAAAATAAAAATTACCTTCTTTCTTTTGTGTTAATCCATAGGTCTATAGCTGCTTGTTCATCATCTCAGCATTTTCAATTTCAGAACCAATTGCGTCGAGCCTTCACCTCACATCCTCCACTACTTCACCTCAGCCTCAGGCGCTCGCTCCAACATCGCGCCCCTCTGTAACCCACAGCGTTGCCCTCTTCCTAGGCTCCACTGCCACAAACTCTGACTCGCCGACCTCTTCCCCCAAATCAAGCAGCCACCCAAACAACGAACATCAACTTGTTCGAAATTTACATTTTTCTTTTTCGTTCACGCCTCGCTCCACCCAAAACCTACCTCGTCGTCCGCACCACAAGCCACGTCTACCTGCCCTCGCACCGCCTCCCTTGCTCTTGTCCTCACCAAATTGCCTCACAAAAACTCACGACAACTGCCTTCACTCTGCCTCAGGCTTTCCATCGCCAGTGCCTGCGCGCCTCCACCCTCCACTGCAGTCGCTATACATACGAGCATCCATCGACAACTTCATTCGCGATTTCAAAGTCGCGATTCGCTCAGACCAGATGGCCTTCCTAGGCTCGCCGAACCTAACCTCGCATTCATCACTTCTTCCCCCTTGAGCATTCTTCGATCGCGTGAAGGATTTTTTTTTCTTTGGTTCGAATGGATTTCGTTCGAGAAGAAGAAACAGAAAGAGATGCGATTTCAAATTCGCGATGTCCATCTGAACGTCTAGTTGATATAGATTTTATATATTTTTGGTCGAACGAGATTTCATTTATATATATATATTTAATCTGATTTCGATTGAAGAAGAAAGACGAGGCACGTGATTTAAACGAGAAAATGGAAGCAAGAAAGGAGAGGAAGACGTGATGTTAGGCTGTTGGTGAATGGCTACAGTGTCTTGAAGATGAGAGAAAAGAAGCTGATTTGAAAATATAGTCAAGTCAAGAAATATATATATATATATATATATTATCTAAATTTTTTAAATCGTCTCGATTACATAGCTTAAAATTCTGAACTCCTAACAAAGCGTGCCGCTACCCGTTCGTAATGTTATACCCCTATTCTGAACGTAATGGAAAAGGTTCCGAGTCCTAATTCGATTGTATGGAGAAGATAGCTTTTTGGACCCAATTATTATATTGAAATTTCGATATTAAATTCAACGCGTTTATATCACGTACGATCAAATGATAACTCCAAACACTACAAAATTTGAAATCCGATAATAATACACCATTACGGATCCAATGGAACTAGTTTCGTCGAATTCCGAGACTGTGCCCCGAATCGCTATTTAACGCGTCGATTAAATCGACAAATTTTAAAATTTCGAAATCGTTTAAAATTTCAGTTTTAAAAACTTACTAACTCGATTATAAATCCCAAATCCAATATTTAACCATTTAAATATTCAAAATTAATGATAGAAAATCCGGGTCGTTACATAAAAGTTCTTAATTTGCTCTTACAAGGTCCAAATCCAACGCGGTCAATCACGTTGGATTCGTAATGACATAGGCTACGCAATGGAATCAATTTGTAGTCGAACGGAAATAGTTGGAATTTTAGATTAAATTGAATGCTATTCAATTTAATTTAAAATTGGAACGGACTGCCAATTAAAAATCAAGGTGAGTAAATCTCACTCATTCGGATTACTGGATTAAATTTATAATAACTAAAATTAATTATTGGATGATTGGTTGAATTGATAATACTTTAACAGTTAAATGTTATATTATATATATATTAGTATATATATTAGTAGTTGGATATATTTCCCGCTGATTGGAGTGGGTGAGACACTATGTGCCCCGCATAATAGCAGATGACCCTATATTACCGCGATATCCCGCCTCGAAGCCTGATTGGTATTTTATGTTATATAACATCTGTGGATGCAGGAAAACAGGTTGGAGGGATCCAAATGGATTCCTAAAAAATATATTGATTTGTTCCATATATATTGATGTATGATGTGGTTGAATAATCTGTTATGGATTGTTGTGTGATTTGATATATTGGATGCTATAGTAGCACTAGCCCAAATTTTGGTATTTTTAAATACCATAAATAATATTTTTGAATTTTAAAAATAAATTCAAAGGTGATTTTTGAAAATAAAATTATTTATATGGAAATTGGAATATTGAATAAGGAATGGTGAGGATTAAATAAAAGATTTGATTTTGGAAATATACTTAACTATTTCGTAAGGAGTTTTCAAAAATAAATATATTTTTGAAATTTATATATTTACAAGGAAATTGAAAACAAGAGATCTTAATAATATTTCTTAAATTATAATTAGAAGTTGAATTCGAGCTTTTGAAGGGATTTGAAATTATTTAAAAGGGAATTGGGTTGGATAAAATAAATAATTTAATTTTGGATTATAATTGGAACTTGTTAAGGAATAGATTTCCAAATGGAATTTTAAATAGAAATCGATTTATAAATGGACTTTAGCACTATAAATCTGTTATAAACTGGAAATGAGTTTATAAAATTTATAAACGATGTTTATAAATAAAGTGAAGTGATTATCATTTGTTAAATTGGAAATATAAAATTCACAGTGCGAATTTATAATGAGATATAAAATCGGTTTAGAAAGAAATAGTGGAATCTATTTTGAATTTTGGAAATAGTTGTGAAATAGGAAATGTAAATCGATTTGTGATAAATCGAGAGAGATTTATAAATATAAAATCGATTATATTGGAATGTTAAAAATATATTTTTATCCAGAAGTTAAGTTGTTTTAAAAGAGAATTGTTATTTATTAAACTATGTAGTTTAAAACTGTTTTCGTATCAAAATATTTTGGAAGTTGGGTTATTTTCAAATATTTAATATCATTTGAAATAAATTCTAATTTTTATAATAAGCTTTGTAAAATCAATTAGTATTATTCAAAAATGAATTGGAAAAGAGTTATCGTTGATTATTTAAAGGTGTTTGATATTTTAAATAATTCTCTAAACGTGTTTTGAAAATAAATTATTATACTTTAAAAATTACTTATTATATATATAGTGTTTTGAAAATGTGTGAAATGTGTTTTATAAATACTCTCGAGATTTGTAAACCAAGTTATTTAATGGGAATGATTTATAAGAGGAATCTTAAAATGAATTCTGGGAACCCAAGAAAATTTCCAAGTGTTCGATACGTGAAAACTTAAAAAAAAAATGAATCTGAATTCATAAAGAAGTTATAAATTGTTTGGGTGGATTTTAAATAAGTAAAATTACCTTTGGAAATTGTAAAAAGAGATTTATTAAATTTTATATGGATTTATGGAATGAGTTGTAATGAGTTGAGAATTTACAATAGAGGTTGTAAATGTTTTTTTTAAGTTGGTAATAAGGGAAATTTCCTTGTTTTGGAATCTAACCGTACAATCGATATAAACTAAGTTTATGAATATTTCCTAAGTGTTGGGGAGTAAGTGATTTTGAAAAAATATACTTATAAATATTTTCCTATGTATTGGGAAAAGATAAATGTTTTGGAAATGTGACTATGGAATGGGTATGTGGAAATATTTCACTAAGGGTTGAAATAAGATATAGTTTGAAAAATATCATGTTATGGATATAAGTTTTGAAATGGTTTTCAAATATTGGAATACGGGAAGGGATTTGAATATATATCTTTGTAAAGATATTTTGAAATAAATATTTTGGACCTAGTGACTACTTATGTGTGTATTTTGATAGTTAAATAACCAACTATCAAATCTAGCCAAATTCGTTGATCATTTCGAAGAGACCGGGATCAGATTTAATTATTCGAAAAACCACTTCGATCCGATTTGTGCGTTACGAATTGTGACATCGTGGAGAAAATGAAGACGGTGACCTTGGAGATTCGGTTTGTCCAGACCTAGGACAACTTGTATGGATGAATGCTACCATTACATTGCTTGCCTGGAAGGCAGTGTTAGCATTCCAAGTATGAATGTTATTCTAAAGGTAAACGTAGCCTCAAGCCTCATCAACTGAGAATGACTAAAACAGAGGAGATTCATCAAGGCTAAGTGGGTCGCACCCAAGTAGGGTATGTTATCACTTTTCTAGATACCCTCGGATATATTATAATTATGGATATGGTTGTGCATGGAAAAGAAAGCGCTCGATCAGGGTGGGAACACCCGGGGTGATAACATATTCGGTACTATCCAGTTCAGGGGTAAGCCTGTCTTGTGTTGGCAGGGGATCCAGGCGAGGTCCTCGGTACATTTTCTAGAGATGTATTGTGATGGGCGGTACCCCAATAGCCCGGTCATTGTATTGAATCCAATATCCACTACGAGCCTTTACGGTTTTGACTGTAGAGCCTAGTATGCTCGAATTTAATTAATGTAACAATTTCGGCTATTTTAATAAGTATTTGTACTTAGACACTATTATAATATCACTGGATTTTCTATAAAAGTGTTTTGGTTATCGTAAGGTAAAATCCCGTCATTTTTATGTGTCGCGTGGTCTTACGGGATACCTTTGTTTTTCAAAAGGATTTTTGAAAATAATTAAATTCAAATTGAGTGTGTTTTCTCATGCTGGTTTTCCAGACTGACTCGAGTGTTATTTTATTATAATGCTCGGGCTAGACCGAGTATTAAAGATTCAGGTTAAGATGCTATGGAGCTCAGGAGACGAGCTAGAGGATCCTCAGGCATATTATACGTGCTTGGTTATTTCCATTGTGTGAATCATGTTGTATATTTAGTATTTGTAAGGACAAGTTATTATAACTGTCCATATTGATTGTTGATTTGTTGTACTATGATGATTGTGTGTGTATTAACAGCTACAGATTCTTTTGTATAAAAATCTGTTATTATCTAATATATATTGTTCCACTGCGATTGTGAGATTCTGTATTATTGTTTTCTGTTTCTTCTATCTCCTTTCTTCTTTACCCTAGCAATCGGTATTTCCGACACTTGAATATTCGGCATGCTATATAGTGAACGTATTGATGTCGATTTTTGAGGGTCGAAAATCCCGGGTCGCTACATCAATAGACTTCAACTTCATCAGCAAATCATCACACACTTAGGTATGATGCAATTGACGCACCCTCTTTCATCTTATAGATGGAAAAAGGTCCTCGACAATATTAGATGGGTGGTAAGTGACTTCTTTATGTAGATATCTTCCAACTTCTTTAGTATACCCGTAGCTGCAGTTTCATTAATAATTTCAATGATAATTTTTTCTCCGATAGCAAGTTGGAGAACAATGAAATCTTATTCTTCCATCCCTTTTAATTTAAAAGTAAAATGTCTATAGATAATTTATCAATCCATAATACCATATGATGAACACAATTTGTTCTTAATATCATATCGATCTTCCATTTTCACTTCTCAAATCACTGTCTCTATTCCACTTCTTAGTCATCAATTGGAAACCAGATGTCACATAGGTGACGCTAATATAGTGGGAAAATACTGTAGTTGAATTAACCTCTGATGTATTCTTATCCTTCGGATCTGTTATTCTATCAAACATCTTCTATCCAATAAAAATACCTTACAGCTCTGACACTAGTTGTTAGGAAAAAATTGCTTATAATATCCCAAATCTTAGTGGAAGCCTATGTAGAATCGACTATAGGTGATATAAAATAATCAAGTCGAATAATCGAACTTAATTCACCAATCCATAATCAAATTCCTGAAAATTAAACTAAATAGAAAGTAAATAGTAAACAACGATTTACTGTGGTTCCACTATCGACATGACAGTGTACATCCAGTTTGAATATATAAATTTTACTAATTATTTCAAAGAGGAATAAGAGATCGATATATCTATACTGATTGAGACTTAATATATAAAAAAACAAAACTGGAATTTAAGAGGATAAAGATCCATAATGAATGACCACCTTTACATAGAGATAAATTTTGAAGAAATTGATTTATGTTAATAAATCAGTGTCACTTCAAATCGTTGGTTCATATGGATATATATATATATATATATATATATATATATATATATGTATGTATGTATGTATGTGTGTGTGTGTGTGTTGTATATGTATGTATATGTATGTGTGCATGCGTGTGCATTCGTGTTTTTAGTTTCCTCCAATATGCATGCGTTAGATGGCTCTTAATTTTTTTTCTGTGTAAATAATTTCTTATCTTTTCTTTAATGCAATTAAAAAGACAATTTATATTCTCTAGCATATATTTTAGTCAATATTTCAACAGTTATTGCGTTTCGCTCACTATTGTATGTGGATATTTTGCATTACTCCAATCTCATGTACAATCTTCATCAAACAAAACATCTCGACTTATGATGACCTTCTTGATAATATGATTGTAGAGATTATAAGCCTTAGAATCGTCACTAACTCTAAGAAAGAACGCACTTCGTGCTTTTATCGTCAAGTTTTGTTCTTCTTTGTTCTAGAATGTGTGCATAAGCTACCATCCAAAACCTTAAAAAAATCTTAAAGTGATTAATAGATGGTTTAACTCCACTTCATGCTTCCTCGAATGTCATGTTTCTCACCACAAGAGTGGGCTGCAACTTAGTACATGAACGCACCATTTAACTGCCTCTTGCCGAAAGCCTTTTGGTATGCCTTTATCCACTAATATACTTCCTGCCATGTTTAGGATCATTCAATTTTTTTCTCTCTACCGCCCTGCTCTACCATGTAGTGTAAGTGGTTGTGAGTTGTCTTTGTATAACATTCATTTGACAAAAGTTTGCTAACTCATTTGAATTAAATTCACCATCAAGATCCATATGAAGAATCTTAATGAAACTTTAGGATTCCTTGTCGACTCTAGCTTTAAAGCTTATAAATAATATAGAAGCTTTAGATTTTTCTTGTAGAAAATAAACCCATATCTTACGACTAAAATCATAAGTAAATGCAATGAAATACCTTTTATTTTCATTTGAGCTTGGATTAATTGGTCCACATATATCCTGATGTATTAGTTGCAAGCTTTGTACAGCTCTCCAAGCTTTCCCTTTTGCGAAGGCATCCTGATGTTGCTTTGCTGCTGCACACGATTCACAATTTCAATTGGAATAGAAATGTTAGGTAGACCCATAACCGTATAATTTTTCTTGGAGAGTCTTCAACCCATTTAAATTAAAGTGACCATATCCATAATGCCACAGCCATGGTGCATCATGCAACTTTGTAGACAAGCATTTTTATCATTAGAATGAATATACATAGGAAACAAATTGCCATTTGTCATTTTTTCCTTCAGCATCAAACCTTTGCTTGGATAATGAATTTGACAAACTCTCCATGAAAAAGCAATGGTTCAATTACTCTCATCTTGATTGCTGGTTTTAGGAGAGTGTGATGTGGTTGTGAAAGATGATCTGAATTTTGTGCGGGAAGATTTGAATTTGCATCCTGCTCTGATACCAAAAATGCAGGCCCTCTTTGTTTAGCTTGTTGTCTGGTTATTGTCATGATAAAAGAAGAGGTTTGTGATGGTGGAGTAAAGAGAAATGTGGATGGTTTAGGTTGTATGTGTTCGAATTTGAGGTGATAAGTTCGGAAAGGGAGAGATGAGTGTTTGTAGGAACAAGGAAGGTGGTCTGGTTACGTAGAAATGAGTGTGGTTAATAGAAAGTAAGGGTTTCAGGCACAAGAAGATAAGGCAAAAGAAAATAAGAATGCACAGAAGTAAAGAAAAGAAGAAATGCACAATAAACATGCACAGTAGGAAATTAAAATAAAAGAACTTAAGGTATTATTAGATAATTAACTATATATTATAATTCTCTCAAACAGAATGTATATATAGGGTAATTTGCAATGGTTATAAACTAACCCAATCATCATTTCTAACCCTATTTACAAACAAACGCAAACCAGGCCCAGATCAACATGTGTATGGTTGTGCACATGCATACATGCACAGCTGATACTCTCTCCATTTGATCATCCGGAGGCTTAACTTCCTGCACCAATGGTTGCTTCCTCCCCTATGCTGCTACTAGCTCCTCCTCTGACCACCTTTGACAAGTTTTCTGGCGAACTTCGGCTAGAGGTTGAAGATATATAGTTTTCTTCCCCTTTTGAAGCTGTTACCAAATTCTGGGCATAACAGCTACTGCACTGGCTCTGCTACCACTATTTCAAATTTAGTACTGACAAGAGAGAGTTCAAATGAAATTCACTTGATTATCTTTATTAAAGCAACAGCTATATAGAAATACAAAGTTTGTGAAAGCTAAAAACAAGCAACTGCCATCACATAACTGTTGAGATTCTATGATATAAATTATATGTCATTTTAAAGAGGATTATGTGTTCTTCACTATGAAAGAGACATGAGGTTGTTCGGAGCATCGAAGAGGTAGTTATGGTAACAATGAAAGTAATCACGTTTGTTCATTATTTTTAATATGGAAATACATAAATTATTGGATTGCATTTGCATAAGATGGCCAAGAAATAAATACATGCGCACGTTATGGAATAAAATATATGCAAAAGTATATGCATATTTTTTTTTCTTCAGTAAACGCATTGCTTTGGAATTATTTATTTCCATCTTTACTAACTAAAGGATTGAGTGTATTACTTGCTATGTTTGCACCATTTTTTACCATTGTATATTGCCTCCATTATCTTCTTATCATATCTTAGTAATTTAATCGACGACTCTCATGAATTGCACTGGCTATATATTGAGGGTAGACTTTATTGTAAACTCATCTTGGCATTCAGCCAGCGATCTCCAAATAGAGCGTCTCTTATTAACCCTAATTTAGGACTTTGGCATGTAAACTCTTATCTTGTAATCTCTTGTAACTTTCTCATGAGTGATAAAATCTCTCTTTATTGGACTAGACATAGACTATCTTGATGATAGTGGAACCGGTATAAATATTATGCGTCTCGTATAGTTATTTACTATTTATTCGGAGTAATAAAATAATTGTTGCTAGATTGAGTGATGTTCAAATTCACAAATCTAGATCTTGTTTATTGTTTTTTCCGCATTTGTGCAATTCTTGCACAACAGATTGGTATTAGAGTAAGGCGGTTTGTTTAAATTTGTGCATCAATGGTTTCTAGAAAGAGCGGTAGATCCGATGGTAATTATATTATTACTCATTTGGATGGAAAATGAGATTTTATGCAATATGGAAGATAAAGATGGAGGAGATTATGCTGAGAGAGAAAAGCGTAGTAGTCTTGGAACTTTAGTGATTAGGAGTTTAGTGTGTTGAACGGACAACTGGATTTGGAAAACTATATATGCTTTATGGCTCAACGGTGATGTAAGAGTCTTATGTTGATTTCCATATGAAATTTGTTGTTTGGCAGATAAGGTATGTGGATAGAGAGAGATTCAATTGGTGATTGAGATGATTTTTTTGGCCCTGGTGGCTTTGAGATTATTTTGGTATCTACCTTCTTTTGAATTTGGATATTTGCAACATTTTGTTGATGGGCGGGGATATAGTGTGAGCTCGTTAGCAAAGTGTGATGGAGGGCCAGAACCCATTGGGTAAGTATTCATTTTTTGGTATCTATCTCGTTAAGATATTTTGGTTGAAGGTGGAGTTCGTTTTTAAGAGTTTTATGTTAAAAAGAGAATTTGAATTGAGGTAGAGTGTTGAGATTCTAAGATTTAAATTATATGTCACTTTAAAGAGGATTATGTGTTCGTCGCTGTGAAAGAGACGGGAGGTCGTGCGGAACATCAATGAGGAAGTTATGGTAACAAGGAAAGTAATCACGTTTGTTCGTTATTTTTAATACGGAAATGCAAAAATTATTGAATTGCATTTGCATGAGATGGTTATGTAATAAAATATATGCAAAAGGATACACATATTATTTCTTTCTCGATAAACGCATTGTTTTGAGACTATTTATTTCCATCTTTACTAATTAAAGTAATGAGCGAAAGACTTGCTATGTTTGCACCATTTGTTATCATTGTAAATTACCTAAACTATAAATATTGTGCGTCTCGTTTTTTCTTTATAGTCATTTACCATTTATTTGGAGTAATAGAATAATTGTTGCTAGATTGAGTAATGTTCAAATTGTCAAATCTATATCATGTTTATTGTTTTTTTCGTTTTTATATAATTTTTGCACAACAATAACCAGTAAAACCCTAAACTATAGGATCAAAGTCCAAAAGACTGGGTAAAAACAAATCTTTAACAATAGTTGTAATAGCTTTGGTGTCACATTTTTTTATATCAATGTGAACTATTAAAAACGTCCATTTATGTTTTATCAAATCTTAATCACTTAACAATAGTCAATATTAAACTTCTTTTGCAAATTCAAACGTACTTAAAAGTAGGATCCAATGTTTTACAAATTTAAAATGCTTCTAAAAACAAGATCTAAAATTAAACTTCATTTACAAATTCAAAATATTTTTTACAAATATACAAATCTTAATATCACTTGAAAATAAAAAATAATTCTTTTACTGATTTAAACATATATAATCTATGAGTAGCCGTAACACTCCTAAACAAGAAATGACATGCTAGCAGGAAACGTGTTTCTGATACAGAAACTTTATTCAAGAAAAGAAAGGTTTCACGACTAATACCATTGGATGCAGAATTTGATGCGGGGTCGGTCTGCGGTAGGTAGAGGCGGTATAATTATTTGTAAAGTGGTAAAGTGGTAAAGTCTAGTTAAAGGTGGAGTTGACGCAACGGTATAATTATTTGTATCACAAATAGCAGTACGAGTACTTGCATTACAATATTTTTTGTGAAAATATTAGTGTTGTTACACAACAACATTCGTACGTTTTAGAGCAAGAGTATTATGCATATATTTCATTTATTATCTGGTGCTACACAACAAAAACCACTGACAGTGTAAATATTTGCAGCATGACTACAACTGATTGCACTACAACGAATAATTTCACTGCTCTTATTTTGCGTTGTGTTTAATTGCACCCATAATTATTGTACACCGTAGACATATATATAATAGTTTTTGAGTTCATTAAATTCACCGTTTGACATTTACCATACGTTTGAAAAATATTAGGTTTGGGTGACATAGCTAGTTCACTTCTCAATGTATTAACCATTGATATAGTGTTATATACTAGGTAAGAAAGCACACCGGCACATCAATGTCATACAAATTCAATTACAATGAACTGTCATTTGTTTTTTCCTCTCTTGCCTTAACAATGGATCCCCCCTTATTCCTCTTCTAGAGACATTGGGGTCGTTCTTTTCCAACTACCCCAATCATGCCTGGCCACTTGGCACTGCAGCGGCCTTTTCCTTTTCTGCAATTATCAGTAGGTGGTTATTCATCATCATGGTATGGTTATTGCAGCTTTCATTAAAACGCAGGGCAGTGGAACAAATAGGAGTATGCACACGTGTCAGTGTGCACGTGCACATCATTCACAGTCTAAATTTGAGCCTGAAATAGCGCATGCTTGTTACAATTTGATAATGATTGAGTAGAAATTCACAAGATCAAATTTAACTATATTTTGAACAGCATTAGTGTTTGTGTTTGGAACCGAACGGACAGTGATTTTTATTTTTCTAACTGGTCGCAGGACTGCAGAAGTGCACCTTCAGTTGATGAGGAATTAATTACACATGTAAGTAATGTCTTTTCGCACTTCTCAAAAGGAAAATGGAGACGAAATAATTTGACAGCACACATTAGCTCTATTTAGCAAATGAATTAAATACAGAAAAATTAATCATGATAAAGCTTGGACAAAAAACTGTGATGAATTATAGTGTAGAGAGTACAAACTTTATTAATATTTAGCATTATCAATTATCTGACAACAAACTAAGTGCGATTGAACCTATCTATCAAAAACTGATCCAGGATAACTTCAATTGAAGGGTTGTTAGGCATAGTGTTTTTCTAAGAGGCTTCGGTGTTGTTCATCAAAAAGCTTGTGTTGCTAGCATTTCATGTAATAGTTATATCAAAGTGATTTCACAATCAAACCTAAGAAAGTGGATGTCAAATTTGCAGAAAAAGCATTTACATGATATTCCAAGAAGAAAGGACAAATATTCAATATTAATCATGTAGATTTTAACTAAATTTCGTAGTAATTTAAACAACACTATGCTTCAAATCAATAATTAATTATATATGACAAATCTTGACAAACACAGATACAAATACATATATATGTTGCAAGTAATCAAGAGATTCTTTTTTTACAAAAAAAAACAAAAAAGAATTCAAACTCATAAGTAATACGTTTCGTGTTAACTATCGTCTGAATTGATAGATGGATGTTCCAAACAACTGTCCTCATAAATTAACCCTTTACTATTATGCAGTTAGAGCTTCCACATCGAACGATCATGTCATGTTGTGTACATGCAAAATGATAGGACTCCGAATCCGCTGCATGGACTATAATTTCAACACACAAAGTCATTTAGGTTTATATGAAAGCATGCATTTCCCAATCTTGTTTGGACAAAATAAACTTACACCTTTTTGATTGAACCTCATGATAATGATATACGTTATCTGCTATCTTTTCATATATTTATAAGGAAAATATAACTTGTCATGTCTTTTTCTTAAGATATGAGATAATTTTTTAGCCATTTCATACTCCGCATTAATCCCACATGCCCATACTTTACACTTAGCTTATGAAGTTAATTATGGTATCACCAATCAAATTACATCGTCCTGTCATGCTAATTGTTGAGTTTGGACACTCCAGCAATCTCATATATATACCACGTTATACGTCATATTTTTTGGGATGTGAGACTGTTCGTCCAACCCACGCAGCCACAGTATGAGTCACAATCTAATATTAACATGATGTCAAATTTAATTATTACATTGAATCAAATGCTATAGCCTATATATTTCCTAGTTGATTGTAAATGATGATTGATTAGAAGGGGTAGTCGCTATAGCCAGGTTGTAGACATTTTATCAGATAAGTAAGATGGTTCCATGAACCTGCGTTCATTCAATAATTACGTGTGGGAGTTTTACTTGTGATTATTATTTTTTTGATATGTGTTGTCGAAACTAAGCAAACGCTTGGTTTTTCTTTTTGTGGTAATGGTGGATATGTCATATTTGTTTGTCTTTGAATAGTATTTGGTGATTATCTTCAAGCTATAGTTAATTCATCAAAATATTATTAACTGCATAATATTAAAGTATTAATGAACTTGAGGTCATCTTATTTTTTAATTTTTTTTTCTGATTTCCACTGCACTCATAAAATTATTACATTATATGCAAAGAATAAAACAGAGAACATAACATCAGTATATAAGATAATCAGAATACTTTCTTTCGAAATAAGAGCTATATCTAGCAACATTATTTTGACAAATCACCATAAAGTAATTAGTCAAAGAGTAATTAATTACTATGAAGAATTGGCCAACTTTCCCTGGTAGTGAAGTATATGAGATGACTAGCTAACATATTTGGAAGCCGCTTTGTATAGAGGGAACGAGTAGTCAATCAACTCAAATAAGGAAATTATGTTAGGTGAATTCAATTAGATAGTAATTACAAATATATATACACATGTGGTACGTATTATTGACAGTGATAAAACATTGATATATGCATGCATATTTAGTTGAAGTTTATATTACAATGCTTTGCTATTTCTGGCTATGCATCTTACATCTCCTTGTAACTTTCTTCAGTGTATATTGATGAAAACTACTTATTTACCGTGAACGTATCTTACTCTATATGCTTGTTGAACATTATTTTTTGCCTGTTGAACTTTATTGGACCTTTTGGTCCATGTTGTCCTTTTTACTGTTTCTGCTTTCTCGGCCTCAGATGGTCTTGTGGGCTTTTGTCTGCCGTTTAGGTGATGTCCATCCTAGGATCTTTGTCTGGGTTGACATGTTGGCTGATCGTTGTTGGCTTTCTCTTTTGAGTCCTGACGAGGCAATTCCAATGTCGTCAACGACTTTCTCTTCCGGGTTTCGTGTTCCTTTGACTGATTTCGGTTGGTCTATTCTGTGGACTTTGAGGGACTGGAACTGTTGGATCGGGCGTTCTTCTCATCCTGGTCGTATAGTGGCCAGTCTTGACCACTATACGGACAGACCGAGATTTTGCCAGCCGTTATGTTCTTCTTTCCCCTCTGTTTGGTCCGACTTGCGACTCTTACCGGCTACGCGGGGCTGTTTTAGTAGTGACAGTCCGGCATTGGTAAGACTCCCACAGCAATATGAGCCGCTTTCTATTAGCGACCCTACACTGATCCGCTCTGTCTCTGTTCTTTCGTCTTCATTCTTTGTCGTCGCTTCACCTTCTTCTTATTCCCCCCCCTCCTGTCGAGTCTTCCTTGTCGGTTTCGCTTTCCTCTTGCCAATTCGATTCTCTCAGTTATTCTACTTCTCTGTTATCTGATTGGTTTCTTCAGAAGAGTGGTATTCGACTGCTTCGTCTTCCCTCGTTCTGTCAGCTTCCCCAGAAGCTTTTGATTCCTTCGGAATTGGTGAGTCCCTCTTCCTCCTGTTGCTCTTCGGCCTGCTCCCTTCCCTCTTCCTCCTGTTGCTCTTCGGCCTGCTCACTTCCCTCTTCTTCTTGTTCTCTGTCCTTATCCATTCCCCTTATGAGCAAGGAAGAGATTGCGCTCCTTAATGAGCGTCTCGACTGTCTAGCTAGGAACTCGTCGCGTTCATCTTCTCTGCTTGGAGACTCGTTGCCTTCTGCTTTGGGTCTGGGTCTCGAAGTTTCTTCGATGACTCCTACCCAGATTTCCGACTCTACCCCTAGGGCGACTCGGCGCCGTTCGCGCAGGGTCCAGACTACCCCGCGCACCATTCGCACACGCTCTATAGCGGCGTTCGAGCAGATTGATCGATCTGCTCGGTATTTCCTTTACCTGGTCTGAGTTCTCCTTTTTCCTCTTTGGTTCCCGGTTCTTGGTCTCAATGGAGAATCTTCTTTTCTGGAATATCCGTGGCATTGGCAATGATGCGTCCTTGGCTAGGCTGAAATGCATTGTCAAGAAACACTCTGTAGGTTTGGTCGCTCTCCTGGAACCCTTCCTGGGTCCTGAAGACATTTCCAGCGTTGTCTTATCGTTAGGTTTTGGCGGGGGCTCCGCCAACGTCTCGGGGAAGATTTGGATCCTATGGTCCAAATCTTTTTCGGTCCAGGCTGCGTTTGACTCCTTTCAGCTTTTTTCTTTGGTCTGTTCGTCTCCCTCGTTTAGCTCTCCCTTCCTTTTCTCGGCGGTTTATGCCAAATGTGATCGTGTGGAGAGATTGTCACTCTGGTCTGACATTTTAGGTCTCGAATCGCTGGGCTTCGCTTCCTCTATTTTGGGCGGTGACTTTAACATCGTCGCTTGCCAAGCGGAAAAACGAGGAGGAGCCGCCATCAATCGAATAGCGATGGCGGATTTCAACTCGTTCCTTGTCAGCTCTGGTTTGTCTGAGCTTCCTTTTGTAGGTTCTGCTTTCACCTGGTCCAACAACCAAGACGGACCGAACCGAATCCTCTCCAGGCTTGACCGTGTTTTCGGTTCGGAGGAGTGGTTTCGTCTTCCTTTTTCCTTCTCGATCGCGCATCTCCATCGGTCTTTTTCTGACCATGCTCCCATGGTTGTTCGATGCTCTCCCCGCTCTTTAACGGGGCCCTCTTCCTTTCGTTTCCAAAGCATGTGGATTTCTCACCATTCCTTTCAACAAGTTGTTGCTGATTCTTGGTGTGTTCCTATTGTTGATTCTCCTTGTAAGTCGTTCAGTCGTAAGCTTAAGCGTCTTAAAGATTGCCTTAAGGTTTGGAACTCTCAGGTCTTTAAGAACATTTTCGACCGCGTTCGTCGGGCCGAAGAGTCTCTTATAGCAGCCGAATCCTTGTTAGATGAGGATCCTAACGTGGCTAACAAGGAGGCTTGGGTTCTTGCTCAAACCTCTTTCTCCTCGGAACTTCGTATCGAGAATGACTACCTTAGTCAAAAGGCTAGGATCAAGTGGGTAGTTGTCGGTGATACAAACTCTAAATTCTTTCATTCTTCTATTCGTAAGAAGAATAACATTCTCACGATCCGTGAGATCGTGCGTCCGGATCTATCTACGGCCTCTTCGCCTGAAGATGTTAAAGAGACCATCCTGTCCCATTTCCAATCTTTTTTGAGCTCTCCATCGGTTTCAGTATCGGACCCAGCTCTGCTGGCCTTCATTCCGCGTGTTGTTCTTTCTCCGGAATGCGACAACATCACGAATCTCCCTTCTTCGGAGGAGATACGTGCTTCTGTCTTTGCACTTAGCAAGGACAGCGCCAGTGGTCCGGATGGTTTCAACGGTAATTTCTTCAGGAGTTCCTGGTCCTTAATCTAGGAGGATTTCTGTCTTGCTGTGCAATCCTTCTTTTCTGGGGGTTCCCTTCCTTCTGGTTGGACATCCACCAACCTTGTCCTTATTCCAAAGTGCGAGAACCCTAGGTCGTGTGTGGATTACCGGCCTATCAGTCTCTGCAACTTCTCGAACAAAGTAATTTCTAAAATCATTTCCACTCGTTTAGCGCCCTTCCTTGAGCGCATTATCTCTCCTTCTCAAGCAGGATTTGTAAAAGGGCGTTTGATTACTGATAACGTTCTGCTCGCTCAAGAACTAATTTCCCAGATCGATCGGAAGATCAGGGGATCTAATGTTGTCTTCAAACTGGACATGGCTAAGGCCTACGATCGTATGTCCTGGTTTTTCATCATCAAGGTTTTAAGGGCTTTCGGATTCCCGGAATACCTTATTGACTTGGTGTGGAGGCTCATCTCCAACTGCTGGTTCTCTGTGCTTATTAATGGATCGGCTTATGGTTATTTTAAGGCCGGTAGGGGCTTGCGTCAGGGAGACCCTCTATCGCCTACTCTCTTTGTGATCGCGGCAGAGGTTTTCATTCGCGGTCTCCAATCCTTAACTATCTACGGCCAGATTCAGCGTTTTGGGATTCCGAGGGATTGCCCCCTAGTGTCTTCCTTGTCCTTCGCTGATGATGTAGTCATTTTCTCTAATGGCAGCATCCCCTCTGTCCGTCGGCTTCTCAATTTTCTACATCAATATGAGCGTTCATCGGGCCAACTTGTTAACCCTGCCAAGAGCTGTTTCGTCCACGCAAAGGACATGCCTCCCTCCCGTGCTTTATGGATCGAGTCGGTCTCTGGCTTCAAGGAAGCCACCCTCCCCCTTCCTTATTTGGGAGTTGTCCTATACCGTGGTAGAAAGGTCAATGCTCTTTTCGACCCCATAACTGATAAAGTGAGGGGTAAGATTTTACGCTGGAATGCTTCTCTTATTTCTCAGGCAGGTCGTCTTGTCCTTATCCAATCCGTTTTAAACTCGATGGGTACTCATGTTTTCGCGGCTATGACCCCTACTTCTTCCTTCTTTCGGTCTTACCGTTCTTTGGCTTCTTCTTTCTTCTGGGGCAACAGAGATAGCGCCCGTCGTCACCATTGGGTGTCATGGGATGTGGTGTGTCGCCCCAAGAATGAAGGCGGTCTGGGTCTGCGAAGACCTGAGGACCTTTGCGCCGCTTTTGCTTGTAAATTATGGCATAGATTTGACGCTAACAACTCCTTATGGGCTACGTTCCTCCACGCGAAATACCGTAGTCTTGAGGGCTCTAACTTCTCTGGATTCCCGTCATTTGCTAGTGAAACCTGGAAGCACATGCAGTCGGTAAAAGCTTGTTCCGACAGTCACGGTGGTTCTTCCGGATGGGATGGATCACCCTTTTCGATTCGGAGAGCTTGGTCTTCGATTAGGGTGCCAAGCCCCATTCGTCCGGTGTTTTCTTTTATCTGGGACTCTCGTATTCCTCCCAAGGTCTCTACTCTGATGTGGCGAATTATCCATGATGGTTTGCCACTAGACGAGAACCTCCAAAAAATCGGCATCCCTTTCGCTTCTCGTTGTAGATGTTGTGGTAATGGGGATACCGAATCCCTTAATCATTTGTTCTTTGGTGGCTATTCAGCCAGATCGTGCTGGAATTACTTCGGTAACCTTATTGGTATGCGTCGGATGGCGTGTTCTCCTTCTGATCTTCAGAACTCCTGGTGGTCTGGGAATGCTGGTAAGTCTCTTCGTGCGATCATTTACCGCTTGATTCCTTGTCTCATCTGCTGGCACCTTTGGTGCGCGCGAAACAAGGCAACGTTCGAGGATGCTCGTATGGATCCTACTTCTATCATTCGGTGTGTTCGGAAAGACGTCTTCATTGCTTTCCGTGGACGACCTTTCAGGGGTCGCTTAAACCTCCGTGTGGAGCATCTGGTCAGACTCCTCTCTATTTCGTGTGCTTCGTCTCACGCTCGACTGGGAGTAGGTTGATCATCCTGTGCGAGCGCTGGCCTTCACCCATCGCTCATTGCCCCTCCCCCCCTTTTTTTCTGTTTAATGTGGTTGTTAGTTTTCCAAGAGCTGTTTCCAGGGTTTGATTGTCTTGTTTGGGACGTCCGGCCTTTTCTTCTCTGGTTTCTTGGTGGTTACTGTGGTAGCTAGGCTGCTTCGGATTGTCTTGGTTTACATTTTGGCTGTTGGTTTCGGGATCCGGCCTCCATTTGATCGCTAGTTTTTGGTGGTTGTTAGTTTTTGGCTGTTGGCTTCGTCTGGTCTTGATCTTCTATTTTGCCACTAGTTTGGCGTTGATGGCGTCTGCTCTTCTCTGATTGCCGTCTTCCGTGCGTTCCTTTTATTTGTTGGTTTAGCGCTTTCTTGTTGGCTATCTTTTGGTTTGGATTGGAGGTCTGGCCTTTTCCTTAGGGTATAGGCGGGTTTGTGCTTGTTGGTGGATCGTTTCCTCGTTCTCCTCCACTATCTGGGTGTGGAGTTGTCGCTGTCTTCAGTGTTTTGGTTTTTTTCCGCTGTTGTTTTGCGGTCTTTCATTTTGATGGTTTTCTTCCCATCTTGTTTCTACTTTGTGAGCCTTCGGAGAAAGGCGTTTTTTCTCCTTTTATATATTATATATCTCTTTATTCAAAAAAAAAAAAAAAAATACTCTATATGCTTGTATTTAGTTCAAGAGGCAATGTATGTGATAAGTACTGATTAAATCAGAGCATATTGCAGTACATGTTTGACAATTTGGTGACAAATGTCAAAATTTTATTAAATGATGAATTTAACCTCAAATGCTTGCTGGTCAGAACATACTATTCAGGTGAAACTTGAGAGATGCAAGACTTTACGGGTTGCAATGGTAGATCAACTGATTATCAAAGTTGGCTGATAAATCTTGTGTTTGGGTTTTTTATTTATTTATTTCATTATTATCTATTTTGATTATTTGTTAAAACATTCTTATTGATCATTGCTTTATATTCACCAGAACTACGTCATATATATATTGAAATAAACCAAATGGTTGCACATATGATTTTAATTTAATTTATTATATGTATGTTATTAACACTTAAGAAACATGCGGGACTTTGAAATAAAATCATTGACAAAAAAGGACTGCTATACTGCATTCAACAGCTAAATATCCACCTGATTTAATTTAACAACAATGTTTCCATTCAATCATATATACACCACTCTCCACTCATATTGAAATTTCAAACAAAAAATATCCTTCATTTAGGGCAATATATTAACATTCACTTCTAATATTTCCCAAGTTAGCGATTTAAAACATTCAAAGGTTTGAACAAAATAAACCACAGAAATTGATAAAAGATACACAAGTAACAAGAAATACTAATTAATATATCAGATCGTAGCAAATGAAAACATTCAGATTACATAGTTTCAAGCAAATTCATAGCTTTAGTGACAAATCAATATCATCTACAAGTTCATCTTTATCATCAAATCTTCTGTGACAAAAACCTGCAGCACTCTTCTGATTCTGGAACCTTTCTTGATCGCTATACAAGCAGCTATCAATTCCTTTCCCGTTTGATCCATTTATATCGTGAGATATGTGAGCAGTCTTTGACATCTCCCTACTTCTCTTTTCCAGACTTCTTTCCAGCTTATGAGCATTCTGATGACCTCCTAATGCTTGTGAGCTGTAAAATGTCCGGTGACAGTACGTGCATGAAAATACACGTGCAGGCTCAGGAGGCGAATTCGGTTGGAGCGATAGATTTAAGTTAAGTTCTTGATCATGGATGTTTTGATGTTGACGAACATGAAACTCCATTGCTTTGTGTGTATGTGGAAGTGAAATAGGATGTGTATAATGTATGTTAGTGTTTTCTAAGCTAATGTACCTGTGATGTAGATATAAAAGACTGTTGTTAAGGTACGATGTGCCTGTGGAGCACATTGTTGGATATGTATTATTATTTATCGGATATGAGTAATATTCAAAATGCTATGGTATGATTTTTCTACTCACTATCAAATGAAATAAACTATAATAGAGATTAAGGCATCATATAATGAAGTAAGTCTGTTGCTAAAAGTACTCAAAAATATGCTTTCTAGTACTATATAAAATTTTATACAAGTTTAAGTTTAATAAATAAACATGCTACTTAATGTAGTTCTGTTTTTCACTCAGTGATTAATTGCCACATCATTAAGTTACAGAACCGTGATTTATCACCGTATGGTTAGAGCAGAGTCGAACAAAATTTTGAATAAAAAATGAAGTGCGGATGTCAAAGGACGCCGCATCTCTAATTCATACGACGGCGAAACACCGTCGTACGGTTTTATCAATAGTCGAGCAGGATTTTTATAATGGAACCGACATTCTGAACGGTAAAAGAACGACACATGTATAGTTTATACGATTGTGATTTATTATCGCACGGTTAGAGCAATAGATGAACAAAGAATTTCACATATTTTATGTTCACGGGGGCAATTCATGATTACCGTTTCTACACATCATTGGACAGTTAATTTTTAGCCCAGTCGGTTGAAATATTTCTCTATTCACTACAAGAACGGTTTCGTTTAGTGACGGCATATAGCCGTTGGGGGCCGTCGCTAGCCGTCGTCAAAAGCCGCAACAAAATCACACGACGCAAGCAAAATAACGACGACTTTAACGATGGTGTCGTCGCCATATTCGCATCGGTTAGTGTTGGAATCCTGGAAAAATGAGTCGTCGCTTACCGACACAAGCCTGAATCAGAAAGCCGTCGAAATCTGACGCAAGTTGAAACAATTTGGTCGTCGCTAGCCGACGCAAGCCTAAAACCTGGAATTTAAGACAATGATGTTTTTAGGCCTTCCAACCATACAATAAACGCCATATCTCAATTTCACTTCATTCTCAAGACATATAAACTCAATATCACAACTAGTAACATCACATGTAACGTATAATCTCATACATATCACAAATAATTAAAAACACAACACAAACATCAATATTTACATAAATTTTCATCAACTAATACTAATATTCCATCAATCAACACAACCATATCTATACAAATATTCATGTTCATCAAATCCACAATCATCACAGTACACAACCATCAATTATGTATCAACTTCATCAACATATGTCAATAATTATACAACAAAAAGATCAAAAACAGTCAAAAAAATCCATACCTACTCATCATCGTTGTCGTCATCTCCCGACCCATCCTCATCAGGCATCCTCCCATGCTCTGCTACAAATGTCGCAATCCGCTCATCTAGCAGCTGCGCCAGTCCTCCGCCCTTCCACCGGTCATTGAATTCTGTCATCTGCTGCTTTAGCTGAGCTATCTCCTTCTCGGTCTGAGATCTCCTATAAGCCCTCTGGGTTATCATCGCCTGTAAATTATTTGATTGGAAGTTATAATTTATGTTTTAGGATTAAATATAATTTATATATTAGTTAATGAAGCAATTTACCTTCTGATTTCCATAACAATAATGCCTACTTTGAGTAGGCGGATCAATGAAAGCATTCCAAATACGGTCCTCCTCCTCTAAGGTCAACTCACGGCCAATGGACTGCGCCACTCGAACTTTCTCCGCCTCGTATCTCTCCTGCGATGACGAACAGTAGTTTGTAATAATAAATATAAAGAACTTATCAAATGTGAAGTAAAAAAATTAAACAAATTTACTATCATAGATTTAGATTTATCGTCCGTAAATTCATATGAAATATTTCCCTCCTCATCCGTGTGCTCGACGGCATGTATGTGAGTGAATACCTCAGCCAGCACGATTAAATTTCAGAAACTGAAGTTATATATACAAATGAATAATGTTACCGATATGACTAAATTATCTTACAACTATTTATAAACGCATTTTATAACTTTACCAATTCCCTGCGATGCTATTGGAAGGACTTTGGCCCACCGTGGTGCAAAGCAGGATTTTTATCCCTATTTGCACGGTTCCGCGTCGATAATTCCTATAAATTTAAATGCACAATTAACTAAATTAATGTACCTAATATACGAATTTTAAACAAAATGTAATAACAAAATGAAATGATATAACTTACCCTCAACTCTGGAGTATCCCATAGCTGCAGAAATTAAGCCCAGACATCTACTCTCATCCAAGATGGCTTCTTTCCCGCTTTCTTAGATTTTGATATGGTGTCTCTATAATTTTTACGCATTCTTTGGTTCTAGTGATTTACAAAAACATCCATATCTTGCGGATCGATACGAACAACGACCTGCGTATTGAAATTGAAATTAGTTTGAATTATATACATTGTATTAATTTACAAATAAATTATAAATTTGTACTTACCATCAAGTCGGCGAATATGACATTCTTAATATGATCGGGAATGTCGTCCCAGTGAGTCCAGCATCCCGACATCCGGCTCATGAACGCCTTCCTGGAAACTTGCAAAATAAAGTCTGACGGCTGCACCTCAAACCCCATGTATAAAATAAGATGTATGAATTTAATAAATTTTAAACAGTAAACATGTAATAAATTTGATACTTACCCCGCACTCTTTGGAACTACCTTTGCTACCGGACGTAAATCCGGTGTTGTGCCGCTGGCACCCGCACCAGCGGAAGGAGAAGGCTGAGATCTGCTCGAGTGTCTCCTGTGCATATCTGTTACAAACATATCATTTTATATAATAATAAAAATATCACTTTTATCTAATTTCGATAGCACTTCACTTCACTTCTCTTCTACGCATAACTTTGCATCCAAGAGGAGTATTTTTGTTGTATTTTCTAAAATAAATCAAAACCTTTTGGGACTAAAGGCTTTTATTTGTGTTTGTTGTATTCGTTATAATAATACTTAACGCTTATTTTCAAATCAATATTATATCCATTTCAAATTTTTTTAGATAATCGATTTTAGTACAATATTTGTTCTTGTATATAAATTTCATAGCTTTTTAGAAAATCGATTTGAGTACATTATTTGTTGTTGTTATATTCATTTGTTAACTTATTGGAAAATCGATTTCAGTAACATATTTCTTGTTGTTATGTTTGTTTCTTAAGTTTAAAGAAAATCGATTTGAGTACAATATTTGTTCTTGTCATATTCATTTCTTAACTTTTGGAAAATCGATTTGAGTACAATATTTGTTGTCATATTTATTTCTTGATTTTTTTTACAAAATTGATTTCAGTAGAATATTTGTTGTTGTTATATTCGTTACTTAACTTTTTACAAAATCGATTTTATTACAATATTTGTTGTTATCTTCATTTCTTAAATTTTTACAAAATCGATTTAAGTAATATTTCTTAACTTTTTGTTAACTAAATTATACGCTTTATAACGTATTTTCAAACTCTATTAACTTATAAAATTTTAATTTACAGATTTTGTAATCTAAAATTAGAAGTTAGCACTAATAATAACAAATTAAAATAAATAAATTTTATACTAAGCACCAATAGTTATAATTAACACACACTAATTAACTAAAGAATATTACTTATGTTTAACCGTACCTACTTAGGAGCATATCAATCAATAATTATACACTAATTTTCGCGTAAACTATAACAAACATCGTTTTCCGCTATAACAAACATTCGCGTAAACTTATCAATAAGCATATTAATCAATAATACTAATTTTCGAATTTTGAATCTACCCTTATTTTTAATTATAAATTAAACAATCAAACCACTTACTAACATCCCCAAATCAACTAACACACTATTATCATCAACTAATACACAATAATCATCAATTTCAAATCAATAATCGGCTAATTTTCTAAATTAGGGTTTTAATTTGATCTCCAAATCAACTAATAAACTATATCATCATCTAATACCAATTAATATAACATGTTCAAACCAAAATACTAAATTTTTTATAAATAGGGTTTAAAGTAATATACCTCAAAAATTGGGAATAAAGAGGAGGAAGGGTGCGCAGCGGGAAGGGATCGTCGGCGTCGGCTAGAGGCGGTTGGAAAAAAATGGAGGCGAATACTGAAATGTTCTCGGCTTCGCTGGTTATGTTCAGTTTTGCGACGGCCGCTTTTTTTAACCAACGCAAACCGTCGCCACGAACTGTCGCCAAGTGAAGCCGTTCTAGTAGCGATTGATGCTTCAGCTACTTGGCCGCAGGTTTGTTACGAGCTTTGGCTGGCCACTATGGTTGATTTCCTTGTCAATGACATTGGAGAGGAACGAGATGCAAGATGGATACGAGATATGGAAATTAGGGTTTAAGCGTTTGGGTGCCTTAAGTTTTTATTTTTGCGACAACAAGCATATATAATTACTTATGGATCTTTTTAGAAATGGTATTAGAAAGCAGATTATTTTATGCTTTTAGCAACACACTGAAATAAAATCAAAAATTCTTATTGGTGCTCATTCATATTCAAATTATAATTAAACAATTTGAATTAAGGTTATCAATAATTAAAATAAATCACGATTAAATTTGAATTAATGCTGTCGAATACAATTTTATTAATTACAATAGTAGCTAAATGATCATTTTCAAATTTTCAAGCCTTGTGATGTTTGTATAAATAAGCTTGTAAGTAAATAGAAAAGCAAACCATTGTTCAATATTATTCTTCATATCTATTCTCCATATTCCTCCTTCACTAATTTCTAACATAATATTAGAGCTATGATCCTTCCTTTTTTTTTTTCTAATCATGGATAATGAAAATACTTAAATTGACTCAAATCGGATCCTCGATGGTGAAGCATCGCATCATGTTACCACTGACTTGAGTAATCTCTCTAGACATGCTCCTTGTTTTTGAATCAATAACGTAATGATTGGCGATGGGAAGGATCAACCTATTTCGCACATCATTTCTACAGCTTTATATGTATACCACATCTCATATTTCGCTCTTTATAACGTTCTTTATGTTCCCAACATGAATAAAAACCTTATTTATGTTTCTCAATTTTTATAAAACAAATAATGTATCTATCGAATTTTACCATCGTCTTTTCTGTCGACGGATATTCTCACAGGGATGATGCTTCTACTGGGTCATGTTTGCTCTTCCAATCTTCCCCATTTATAGTTTTTTTAACTGTCAAAACTGCTCATTTCGGGTGTTATCATCGTTTAAGTCATCCATGGCATGTTGTTTCTTCTTTTAAATTAGAACTCTCAAATCTACCATCTTTTGATTTAGACTGAACGTGTGTCAATGTAATAAAAGTCACGAACTACCTCTCTTAACTTTCACTCTTATTTAAACTTCACCACTTAAAATTATATATTTTAATGTGTGGGCTTCTCTTATTTGCTTCATTGATAATTTCAAATATCATGTTATTTCTATTGATCATTTTACGAAATATATACGATATTATCCACTAAAATGAAAATATGATGCTTATGACATTTTTTGCTTTAAAACACTAATAGAAAATATTTCGGTTGGAAAATCACCACATTTTACTTTGATAACGGATGGGAATATAAAGCCCTTTCATCATATCTCAGTTTTCATGGAATATCTCACTTAACCTCACCTCCTCGCACCCCAAATCATAATGGGTGTTTTGAATGTCATCATCACCATATAGTGGAAACTAGATTATCACTCCTCTCATATGCTTTTCAGCCTCTATCATATTAGTCATATGTATTTCCCATGATAGTTTACCTTATTAATCTTCTATCCACTCCGACACTTCAACTATCATCATCATATGGGAAGCTCTTTGGCATAATACCAAACCACTAAAAGCTTTGAAATTATGGTTGTTTATTTTATCCTTGGTTAGTCCCATATTCATCTTACAAGCTTTCCCACCATCCTAGCCATTGTGTTTTTCTTGGTTATTCATCAAGGCAAGGTGCCTACCTTTGTTTTGATCGTACAACCTCATGCCTTTACACATCTCGGCATGTCAAATTTGTTGAGACCATTATGCCCTTCAAAACCCTTCATTCTGATCTCCATCATCCTTTACCCTCTACATCATATGTATGGATCCCTACATAGTCATCATCGTTTGGCATTATCACATCATCTATCACTTTAAACCATGCCACTCAAGCAGACTCCCTATGAAATCAAATATAGTATTTGTTAATAAAAGAGTTTGGAAAATATTTTCAATTTATTTAATTGTATATTGATATTTATTACTTGTTATAGTTTAATAATAATATTTTATAGTTAATATTATATAATTTTATTTTTAGTTACGTTTTGATATTTTAATATGTTTGTATTCACAATTCAAACATTAAAACCACATTAAAAGGAATAATCTAACCTAGGGTTAATATGGGAACATATATATAATTAACCGTTGTGACTTACGATTAATAAATATATAGATGATGATCATATCTCAATAATTATGTAAAAGTGATATACATATACATCAACTAATTAAATTTATACTTATAACAATATAAATTGTTTTATTATATTTTTTTGAGCATTTATATTTAGTTAATATTCGTATATATAATATATATACATAATATAATATCATTTAAAATGCAAGAAAGTACATCCATGTTGACTTGAATCTTGCCTTTTTGGTTGATGTTATGGTTCCCTAAGAAGTTGTAGTTCAGGTAGGAAACGATGTATGAAATGAGTATTTAGTCGGTTTCTTCCTTAATAAACCCCTCTCTTACTCTTTTGTTATTGAGCATCTCAAAAGAACTTGGAAATTAAAAGGCTTTCTTAAAGTGAAATCTAATGGTTTCCTCTTTCTGTTCTTATTTTCCAGTAAAAAGGATAAGAATAAAATAATAGAGGGAGTCCCAATTCTTATGAGAAACAAGGGGTTTATCATCAAACCTTAGGATCCATTGATGAATAACACTTGTAGCAGTATTAGGTATGTGCTAGTATGGGTAAAATTCTCAAATATTTCTTTGTATGCCTGGTCACATTTAGGTATCAATTGGCTAGCTTGTAGGCTTGGTAAGCTTCATTGTATGGATGAGTCCACTGAAAAATCAGAGAGGATAGATTATGTGAAATGTATGATAGAAGTGTCCCCGGATAAGGAACTGGTTGATCCTTTACCCAGTGCAAGTAATGGATGGAGGAGAGCAGTTAGTGCAAGTTAGATATCCGTGGAAGCCTGAAGTTTGTGTTTTTTGTAAGCTTTTTGGTCACAGCACTCAATATTGCTCAAGTGTTAGCAATGAAAAAGATGCTAATTGGAGTAAGCCATCCATGATTGATAAAAGAAAAGTCTTTCCAGGCAATGGAAATAGAGCAAAAGGTGTGTCCTTTGGGAATAAGAAGCAAAAATGGCAAGTTGCAAATCTTAGAAGGAAAAACATAGGGAACAATGAAGGTCAAAAACTCTAAGATTTCTGTTAGGGAAGGAATCGTTAGTCAGGTGATTGGAAAGGTGAATAGAAATTAGGGTTCTAATATTTGCATGGAAGATAATTGTGATAGCATAATGGAAAAAGGGAATGTTGTGGAAACTAATAACAAATATCATGTGCTAGTAGATTTCAATGATATAGAGGATGATTTGAATAGTAAAGATGTTGATGAAGTGCTTGAAGAGGGAGAGGTAATTTTGAAAGTGATGAATTGTTAGTTTCTACTAACATAAGAAATATTGTTGATGAAACATGCGACATGAATGCTACACATGATTCTACATGCACTTTAGAAAACAAGGTTGTATGCATTAATTCTGAAGATGGCTCTGCTTTCATTCATCAAACAAAAGATTCTTCGACAATCCAAGCAAGCACATCAATAAACAATGCAACACTTAATGTCTTCAAAAAGCACATGCATAGTCGTTTTTACTTCCTGAAGGGGGAAGTATCATTCCTCCTTTGCATGGCAAAATGCATGAATTACCCAAAGTTTTTTGCACTGATATATTGCCACCAAACCTTATTCCTACTCCTATTTCTTCCTCTTCCTTCAACTTGAACTCATCTTCCAACATTTCTTCCACCACTGTTCTTGGTGACATTGTTCTTAATGTAAAGGAACCCATCTTCCTATGATCGTATTCCCCTTCCACCTAGCTGGTTATTCCTACAACTTACTCCCCTGATAAAGTAACACATCCCAATCCCAAGAACACCCCTCTTACTGACAGACTCACTATGAAGAATAAAAGTGGAAGAAAAGGAAAAAAAGGATGATCAAGCCAAGTTTAATGAAAACGTACATATCACTAGCCTTGTGCCTGAAAACACTGAAATAAAATCTCCTTCTACAAGGTGAAGTAGACACAAGCCTCACCACCTCGATCAATAGTTTGCCTTATGTTGCATAACTTTAGAGTATGGAACATCAGAGGGGCTCACAATGACATAAAGCTTGATTAAGTCAAACAAATCATTCACAGGCACAAACTTCATCTATGTGCCTTGCTTGAGACTAAACTTAGCCCTATTCTCACATCTTGTGCTGCTAAATACATTAGTCTTTTATGGATTTTATCTTACAACCTTGTTGAGGCAATGAGGCCCTTATGGTTGGATCATGGTCGTCCATGACCCCTCGGTTTTCCTTCTATCACCTATTCTAGCTACAAGACAACTAATTCATTTTCACATCATCCATATCCTTTCTTCTACTTCTTTTTACTTGTCCATTATTTATGCCAACAACCCCCTTTTCTTAAGACAAAACCTCCTCAACCTTATCCCCTCCCTTAGACAAAATTCCTACCCCTGGATTACCATGGGTGATTTCAACTGTTGCTTGGTTATATGTGACAGATTAGGTGGCAGTCCCCTACCATTAAGATATATTCATCATTTTAATAAGACTATATTTGATCTTGTTATGAAAACTTATGGAGCTAAGTTTTCCTATAATACAAAAGCAGGGGTGCACCAAAAACTTCTCTAGAATTGAATACGCATTCAACAACTTTCCCACCCTCTCTGCTTTTCCTAAAATATCTAAGTTCCTTCCTATGCCCATGCTTTCTGACTACTCTCCTCAAATCATTTCCCCAGGAGAGAATATCGTGAAAGTGAGATCAAGTTTTAAAAAAAAATTAATGCATAGACTAATGATACTACTCTTCTTCTCATTGTTAATAATGCTTGGCCTAGCAATTTTTTTGGTAACCCTGTGTTTGTTTTAAAATTGAAGGCCGTAAAAAATTCTCTTAAGGAATGGTCCAAATTCAAGCATGACAGTGGTAAGGTTTTTATCTTCTTAGATCAAAATTGAAATCATATCAGCCTAGAAGTATATGATGGAGCACCCTAATGACACTGTTGCCCCTTCTAATGAAAGTAGTCTCTCCATTGGATATATTGAAGCTTTGATCTACGAGGCTAGTATATGGTGAAGCAAAAGCTAAGACAAAGTGGAGCGCTCAAGGAGATAGGAGCACCAAATTTTTACGTGCCTCCTTGAAAGCTAAACATGCTAAAGATAATGTTAACCACGTTACTGACGAAAATGGAGTGTTGTAGTATACTCCTGCTGCTATTGAGGATGCTTTCTTGTCTTACTTTTCAAACCTGTTTGGTAACTCTAACAACTTCACTTCCGCTCTAGATTTCTTAGTGACATGAATTTGCCCAAGCTTAGCTCTAAAAATATCAACTTCATATCTTCTGATATTTCTAATGTGTAAATAAAGCTTTTAGTATGAACAAACACTCATATGTAGGGATTGATGGCTTTGATGTTGTCTTCTTCACTCATTGCTGGGGTATAATTTCACGTGATGTGTATAGAGCAGCCCATAACTTCTTCAACAAGTGCACAATGCTAGGTGTGATCAATGCAATAAACTTGGCCCTTATCCCGAAAACCATCTGGCTTCATTGTTTACCTCCTACGGGCCTATTGGTTATTGCAATGTCATCTACAAAAGCATTTCCAATATTTTGGCCTCTACACTTAAGAATGTGTTGCTTGATTTAATTTCCCATAACCAAGCTACTTTTCTTCCTCAAAGAAGTATTTGGACAATGTACTCCTATCTCATGAATTTTAAAAAGGTTATAAAAGAGCACATGTATCTTCGAGAGCCATGCTTAAGCTTAATATAAGAAAAGCATTTGACTCTATTCATTGGAAGTCAATTGTGAGAATTTTGGCTTTGATGCACTTTCCTAAACACTTTGTTGCTTTGATATATGCTTGCATTTCTACTACTAAGTTCTCCTTAATTTCAATGGAAAATCTGTTGACCTTTTCAAGAGTATCCAGGGAATAAGGCAAGGTGACCCTATGTCATCTTATCTCTTCGTTGTTATCATGGAAGTCTTTACCTGAATGAGTAATCTTTATGTCTAGAAAGGGGATTTTTGTTATATCCCAAATGCAAGCAACCTCTTGTCAGTACGCTAATGCTTGCTGATGATCTTATCATTTTTAGCAAGCTAAGTTTATCATCTATTCAGTGTATTATGAGTACTCTTCACTCTTTCTACTTGATGATTAGGCTGAAAATTAATCTCCAGAAGTCTTATATTCTAATTTCATGTGTTCCTCGGATATTTCTTATAATATTTTTGTTTTTACCTCTCTTTAGCCTTTGTTTGATAGTATGAACTACCTAGTTATTCCCCTTTCCACCTCTAGAATCACCACTGCCCATTGCCTTCCTCTTTATGATAAGATTGCTACAACTTTGAACTGTTGGACCAACAGGTTCTTATGTCAGGCAGGTAGACTTAGTTTGAACATGTCTATTATTTTCTCTTTGACAATTTACAAGTCGAGGGCATTTATTTTTCCTAACAAATTAATAAACATGATTAGAAGTGCTATGAACCATTTCCTTTGGTCTAGTAACATGCATTCCAAAAAATTAATACCTTGTGCTTTTAGTAAAATTAAGCATCCTCTTAATAAAGGTGGTCTTGGAATAAAAAGCATGGTTTAGTGGAACAAGGCAGCTTTTAGCAAACAATTTGATGATTTGCTCAATAGAAAAGACAATATTTTGGTTTAATCGACTTTGGTTCACAATATTGGTAGAAAGAACTTTTGGAGCATGGACATACCTTAAGATTTTAGTTGTACTTGGTGCGACATTCTTAAACTTAGGCTGTCCTTTCTACCTCACATTAAGCATATTAGTTCTATAGGTAGAAGTGCTAGCTTTTGGGATAAACCCTTGGCTAATGCAGGGAATGATATTATCCAAATGTTTAACACATCAGCAAATTATCCAATCTCGTATAAGCGAGGAGGCTAAAGCATGCGATTAGATTTCTAATGGCTTGCCTTACTCTAGCAACCAATCTATAAGAAACTTGTGGATTTATCTGCATGCAATTGTTCACCCTTTTACGATAAAGGATCACATTATATGGACCGGCAAAGAGATGGTTCATTGGACAAAAACAATGTATAAAACAATCTCCACAAGTTGGTTTATGCTTGCATTTGGGTGGACCAAAAGAATCTGTTTGAGCCACTCTTTTGAAAAGGAAAACTTAATGTTGTGGAAGGTGATGAGGAATGCTCTTTAGACCAAAGCTAACTTATTATGAAAGGAATGAATGTTGACTCGGTTTGTGTTTTCTACAATGATGGGATTGAAGACGATCACCATTTATTTTTGTAACCGCTTATATACTTATGACATCTAGAAAAGAATAGATAGAAGTAATTATAATACAAATAGCTTGATAGAATGGAGCCTTATCTACAAAGCTACTAGATGAAGAAGCATGCATACCTTTGTGAAAGAGATATATGACATCTTATAATTTTTGTATTATTTCATTAACAAATACATTGTACAGGCATGTGTATTTATAACATAATTTTGGCCCGCTCCAAAGTTTGTATAACTACATTACTACCCCTTTGTGTTATTGACTCATTAATAGTACGTGACTTGATCAAACTTGTTATGTTGACTGAGTCTTTGTTTCATTTTCTCTAAAACTCCCTCTCGAATGAAGCTAGGGTTTCTGACCTCTTTCGATCTTCAGCCCCCGTCTTCAATTTTCAATTCCTTCTTCAATCTCTCAAAGTTTTTATTTGATAGTGGCTTCGTGAGTATATCTGTCCTCTGGTAAGTGGAAGGTATGTGATTTATGGCCAGTTTTTCCTTCATCACTTGTTCACGAACAAAATAGAGATTTATTTCCATATGTTTCGTTCATGAATGCAAAATCCGATTGGCTGATAATAATACGGTGCTTAAGTTGTCACACCATATTGTGGGTATGCTGTTGGCTGAAACCCTAGATCATGTAGTAACGATTCTATCCGCATAATCTCTGCAATTGCACATGTAACGCTTCTGTATTCTGCTTTTGTACTTGATCTCGATATAGTTGGTTATTTCTTTGAGCACCATGAGATGAGATTTTCACCCATGTATATACAGTAGGCAATAGTTGACATTCGATCATCGGGGTCGGTAGCCCAATCGGCATCTGCAAACCCTTGAATATTTAAATTTTCGCATGCTTTTAGATATAGCCCTTATCTTATTGTGCCTTTTATAAATCTGAGTATTCTCTTTACCGCCTTCTAGTGTTCTCTAGAGGTTGTTACATAAATTGGTAAACCTTGTTGATACTATAATCTATCTCAGGCCTAGTTATTGTTACGTACTGAAGTGCCCCAACAATACTTCTATTTTGTTTTTCATTGTGTATTGCTTTTCCTTTGTGCTTGGACAGATGCATGTTACTTATCATTGGAGTGGGGAGTGAGTTGGCCTGATCCATTTTGGATTTTACAAGAATTTCAAAGATATATTTATTTTGGCATGGTACTAGCTCTGAATTGGAGTTTTTCTTTATCTCTATACCCAGGAAGTATCTAAGCTCACCCAAGTCTTTAATGGAGAATTCTTGATTTAAATACCTTATCACATTGTTGATTTCAGTTTCATTGCTGCTAGTGATTATAAAATCATCTACATACACACATATATATATATATATATATATATGTAGTTGTTCTTCCATCGTGTTTTATGCATAATGAATTGTCTAACTTTGTTGGCCTATATCCCAGCTTGATTAATGTTTCCTTTAGATTTTCATGCCATACTCTTGGAGCTTTCTTGAGTCTATAGAGAGCTTTATTTAGCTACCATACCATATTTGTCTGGTTTGTTTGTTTGAACCATAGTGGCTGCTACATGTGGACTTCCTCTTGTAGTTCACCAATTAAAAATGCTTTGTTTATATCAAGTTGCCTGACTTTCCATCCCTTGTGTAGTACAATAGTAAGCATAATCCTTATTGTAGTCGGCTTTACCACTGGGGAGAAAGTCTCCGTAAAGTCAAATCCATATTGTTGTGTATACCCTTTTGCTACTAAGCTAGCCTTATATTTGTCCATTGTTTCATCTGGATGTTTCTTTAGTTTAAATTTCCACCTACACCCAATTGCATTCTTGTGTTTTGGTAGCTTCACTAGATTCCAAGTCTTATTTCTTATGAGAGCATTGTATTCCTCATTCATTGCTGCTTTCCATTCTTGGCTCTTGACTGCCTGATTATATGTAACTGGTTCATCTATTTCTGCTGCTATATATATTTTGGGCTTGAATTTTCCTCTCTTTGTTCTTGTTATCATGTGATGTCCAGTTTGTGCAGGTGGTTGTTCACATGGCTGATCAGTTTCAATAGCCTCTTGTGACTCTTGTTCTGAGATCCTTGGGCATGTGCATTGCTTTGGTTAGAACTATTTTGATTTGAGCTGTCAGAATGTCTTCATTGTTCAATGGCTTCATGACCTGGTCTGCTTGTGGGCATTGTGGGTTGTGAACCATTCTTGTCTTGATCTTTTGTGATAGCTCCTTCATTAAGACTTTCTTCATACAAAGGTATGGGAGGAGTTGATATGTGTGGTTATACACCTTTCGGCACTACACCAAAACAGAGGATTCCCAATGAGTATAACCGTTACTGGTAATTTCAACAACAGTAATATGTATTGCTATAGGGGCATGGACATTTATTTCTAACACTTATATCCGTTACAGAATTTCATCTACCAACGGTTATAAGCTTTGAAAAACAGTTTTCACAATATAAGCGTTGGAAAATAGTTCCTTCCAACAGTTATAAACGTTAGAAATATCATATTTGCAACACTTATATCTGTTGCTAAATTGTATCTTGCAATGGAAATGAGTGTTAGTAATATCTATTTTGTAGCAGAGGTAATTAGCCAAAAGGACTAACATTAATTAAAAAATTAGATGCAGTCCAGAAGTTTTCAAATTTAGCCTCAAGGACAAAACCACGTTTTGTCTCCTCTCCACGTCGATTTCAAATCTGCTTTCTTTCAACTGCCGCTACCTCTATTCTTCCGCCAACACTACAACCTCGTAGCCCCTCCTCTCATCACCATCGCCTTCAACAGCTCGACCTCGACCCACGCAGCCTCGACCTGCACTGTGCCCTACTCCACCTCGCCGGCGTCATTGCCGCTCTCCTCATCGTCTTCGTCGATCTGTTGTTGGTTTTTCATTACCGCTCTCCCCGTCGTCATTGCCGCTCTTCTCATCGTCGGCACCGTTGCCTCGACCTGACCTGCACTGCGCCCTGCTCCGTCTTCGCCGGCGTTATTTTAGCTATGAAGCAGATTAAATCATCGTCGATCTGAATTTTAAAAAAATGAATAACAATATAAAATGCTAAATTAAATTAGCATTAAATCATTGTAATGCTATATTCAAAAAATGCTAAATTTTACTATCATTTTGCATACGTTAAACATGATAGTGTACTTCATAGTTAAAATGTTACATCAATCTATCATTTCAAATATCATTAATATGCTACTAAACTTTGTATCTAAAATGCTACATTAAACTATCATTTTTCATGTTTTAAACATTCTATTGTACTTCATAGCTAAAGTGTCGGTGTAAAAAATGATAAAATAAACTAGCATTATCATTCCTTTTTATAGTTTAAAAAATGCTAAACTAAATTAGCATTATACACATATAATGTTATATTCATTTTCACTTAAAGATAATGCTAGTTGTATTTAGCATTTTCGAATGTTAACTGTTCAAAAAAAATCAATCGGCACCAGCTTCGATCGTCTTCTCTTCTATCACCGGCGCCATGCTTCGCTGCTACACCACTATCGACGCCATGCTTCGCCGCTACACCACCAACAATCTTCTCTTCCATTGCCTCCCAATCCACCTCGACCAACCCCCTCGTCGCCTCTTGGGCTGCTACCACCTCATCGTCTCGACCATTCACCGTCACCATCCCAAGCCCCTGTCACCTCATCGCCTCCTAAGCCTCATCCTCCATGACGTTGCCTGCCAAGCCACCACCATTTTAGTCGCGTCTTAAGTTTGACGTTGCGATGTACTTTTACAGAAAATTTGGCATTCATACTAAATATGTAACATATTGTCTTTGCGTTAAAAAATTTCTTTATGTTTGCCTTCCTTCCGGTTTCCACTTTAGCATATATATATATATATATATATATATATATATATATAGATTGCAAAATTAATGATACCAAATATATAAGTGTGTAATAACAAAATTCATGATTTTAGTATGCATTTAAACACGTAGGTGAAAATTCATGTTCAGATAGTTTATTGACTGATTATATAGCTTCTAGATGAAAAAAACTTAACAATCTTTTACAAAATATAATCATTGTTAAACCACGTGTTCAAACACACAGATGGAAAATTCATGTTTAGATAGTTTATTAACTGATTATACAGTTATACTTTGCGCTCTTAACAATATATAATGCAAGTCAATTACAAAAACTACTTTGTACTTCACAATTTACTAAAGCTTCCTATCTCCACTTACAACAATAAAAAAATTCATAAGTTCAAATTTAGCATCCTGTCACCATTTATAGCTCATAAATAAACTCCTAAATGCATGTATCACCAAACGATCTGCAGCCTCTTCATCTATATCAAAAAGATGTACACCGTCATTAGTAAAGAGTTGCAATCAAATTTGAAATTCACATCTCCATCACAGTGCAAATAACATGCTCCAGTAACACAAACAGGAATTGTACTAAAAGCCAAGAAAAAAAATAAACTCACATGCACAATAGCATATCAACACATTTATCTTCTAACGTTGATAATATTTAATATAAATACAAATAAAATAAATAGTGAAAATTAGCCATAAGAGCCTCTTTAGTAAGTGGAATTAGTTTCTAGGAAACACAACTGAAATAAATACTTTCAAGGACAAAACGTAAAATAATTAGTTTTTAGGGCCTAAAAACCTATGAAATTATGTCTTTGAAAATAATTGGACTGCTGACTTTGTCATTGAAAGTAATTATTCTGCTGACTTTGGCCTTGAAAGTAATTTCTTTGAATGTGTGTCCTAAAAACTAATTGGACTGCAAAATTTGTCCTTCTGTTGAAATGCCCCAATAAAATAAATATACTGAGGTTTTAGTTGCAAGGTTTCGCACACAATAGCATATCACACACAATAAAGAAAATCACATATAATAGTATTCAATGGACATAATAATAAAGCATTATCACACACAATAGTATATCACAATGCAAAGTTTCAGTTGCATTTTGCAACTGAGGCTCAGTTCAGTTACAAATGCAACCGAGGCTTAGTTGCAAAATGCAACTGAACAAGGCTTCGGTTGCATTTTGCAACTGAGGTGCTCAGTTGCATAATGCAACTGAGCAAGGTTTCAATTGCAAAATGCAACCGAGGCTTAGTTCAATTGCATTTTGCAGCTGAGGTGCAGCAGGTGCTCAGTTGCAAAATGCAACCAAGGCTCAGTAGCAAAATGCAACCGAGCAAGGTTTCAGTAGCAAAATGCAACCGAGGCTCAGTTGCAACATGCAACCGAGCAAGGTTTCAATTGCATTTTGCAACTGAGGTGCTCAGTTGCATAATGCAACTAAGTAAGGTATCAGTTGCAAAATGCAAATGAGGCTCAGTTCAGTTGCAAAATGCAACTAGTGCTCAGTTGCATAATGCACAACTGAGTAAGGTATCAGTTGCAAAATGCAACGGAGGCTCATTTCGGTTGCAAAATGCTGCTTAGGCTTAGTTGCAAAATGTAACTAAGCAAGGTTTCGGTTGCATTTTGCAACTGAGGTGCTCGGTTGCATAATGCAACTGAGCAAGGTTTCAGTTGCAAAATGCTACCGAGGCTCAGTTCAGTTGCATTTTGCAACCGTGGTGCTCAATTGCATTTTGCAACCGAACACTGCTAAGTTGCATATATAAGAACTTTTATACCAAGGATCTTGATAACTATTTAAGTCAAATGAATTTAAAAAACCAAGCATATGCAAATGAAGTTGTTAAATCTTGTTATTTTCATTTACTCTGTATTCTCAGGAAAAAGGTTGGATTCCTATTACAACCTGAAAAATCTATGTACATTAGCCAATCATAAAGGCTAGTAAATAATGACAATAAGTTTAAGCAATCAACTCCACAATTTAGTAACGACGGGAATGTATTTACTGATATTTTCCTAACAATCTGTTGTCCTATTTTACATGTCTTTCCAATTTAAATTATTTTTGCAAAATGAAATCAAACGTTAATTTTTCTACATGTACCCTAAGGCATATAAACTTGTGCAATATTTGTCAAACGGCATTAGTTATTTAATTAGTTATTTAATGACCACTTTCAATATAGTTAGAAGATGTTTAAAAGATGATATTAAGATGCATAATACAAGTAAAATCACAATGAGATATATAAGTTATCTTGTAGAATGGTTTCAATTTCCATCGAAACGGTCAACGGTTATGGTTTCCTTGTTCTTGAAATTATACCAATTAAGTTACAACTACAATTGGCAAAGAAAAATGCTCATATCATATATCCAAATGTAAATACAGAACACGAATTTTTTATAAATCACTTGTGTGTGAGATTAAAGAAATTTTGCAGCCTTACTAAACTATACACTAAAATAATGCATATTTCTACGTGATACGATTAATAGTACGACCATGTTGTATCCATTCAAAGCAACTATATATTAACCAACTAGAATTAGTCAGATAAAGATGTGCAACCTTACAAAACTCAACGTACAATTGTTATTCGGAAGTTCAAAATGTCATTGATTTTTCATTGCTTATTTTGCTAGGTTGAAGGCAAGACATAAGCCAGTTAGTTGGATATGCATTTTATTCAAATATTATCTTTCTACCGTAGTCTGTAAATGACAGTGTTATTAGAAATTTGCCACTTTCCATGTTATATGGATTATCTATCGGTTCACACTAAACTATTATCTACAGGTCTACAATATGGATACCAAAGCCAATATTATGACTTAAATAATCATATGAATTTGGAAAAGTACTTTGAAGCTCAATTCCATTAATAGTTCCATATCTCCTTAAAAAATTATCACAATGGCAAATTCTATTTCAACACGATTTTTTACTTAGTAGCCCCCTGAAATTTACTAAAGCCACTATACCCACAAAATGACTTAGTAGCCCCCATGCTTTCCAAAACTACCCTTTCTGTTCATCACGTAAAAAACCCTAAACTACGTTCATTTCTCCACACGGCGTCATCTTTCTCCTCCAGAGTGGCATCTTCCTCTTCCAGCGATCCAACTCCAGCGGCATCATCTTCCTCTTCCAGCGATCCAACTCCAGCGGCATCTTCTTCCTCTTCCAGCAGCGTCATCTTTTTTTTTGGTTTTCTGTTAACATACCGCACTGACAAGATGTGGTTTGTAAACAAACCACGCTAGAGGAGTACGCGGATTACTAAATAACCACGTATAAACTCTACGTGAGATTCAGATAAACCACGTAGTGTCTCTTCGTGGTTATATGTGGATCCTAGTAATGTTTATACGTGAATTTGTTACATTCCACAAAATCGAGTGTTTACGATTTGCTTTCAAAAAAAATTGCTAACTTTTCAAAAAAAAACCCCAATTACCTGTTGTGATTGCGATAATGATTGATTATCTTCTTCAATCTCCATTCGCTAGTACTGAAATATGAGTAATTTTTTTATATTGATTTGTTAATTAGGGTTTTTGAATTAACTGGTTTGTGCTGAGGAAGATGACTGAGAGAAGGAAGAGAAGAACGTACGTAGTTGATTAAGGGTATTTTTGTCTTCTTAATTTTATTAAAATTAAAGGGGGCTACTAATCAATTTAGTGGGTTGCAATAGAATTTGCCTATCACAATAGTTAAAGAAAAGAGAGACTTAGGAATATATACATAGGAAGCTCCATATAAAAATGGCAAGATGAAGGTAATATCAAGAAATGTAATAGAATTAGTTTAAGAAATAATTTCATTCTTCACTTTTTATGTTTGCATCGAATATAGACATATATACTAGATTGTGCATCGTTAATTTTTTGTTTTTTTAAACTGTGAGAATGAGTGCAATATATTATTGAAAGTAACTTGTCATTTTAAAAATGATATGTGTGTGTGTGTTTTTCAAAAAAAATATATATGTGTGTGTGTGCGTGTAAGGACAATGTCTTTGGTTTTTTCAAATTAGTGATAATTTAAAAGTCAGATTCGATGATTTATACAAGAGTATTGGCATCATATTTGATACTGAATGAACGTTATACAAGTTATAATTAATTTTATATATGTGTCTATAACTAAAAAGCCCAAAATCAAAATTTGTGGTACATAATGAAAATCACATCCTATACAATTAGGTAGCAAATGTTTGAAATATACAAACGAAACATATAACATTTTAGTATCATGATAATAAATCATAAGAAATTTCCTACGATGCTTACTTGTTGGTTTCTATCCAACCAATGCATGATGTTTCGTACTTTTGAACCTTCTCCTACAAACTGCAGCAACTTAATGTATTATATAACCTGCAACAAGGAAAACAACGAAGAAATATTTAGAGACAAGTGACATATAAGACAATCTTAATAGTTGAAATTTCATAGAATGGAATTAAACTTCCAAAAAGAATGATGGTTTATCCTTCTATTAACAAATTGCTAAAACCTAAAATGTAATGTTAGTATAAAATTAGATAATATAAGAATTTTAATGAAAAAATTGCAACAAGTTAAAGCATAGACGACCAAAATCTTCTAAATATTTGTACTGATTAGTCATGAGATGTTTTTTTGTTTATTTATCATGATACAAGTTATATAACAAAGAACAATTATATCATTATTAACACTAATACCATCTTTTTATTTATGAGCAAATGCTCCTAACAAACAACAGAACCACATATTATCAATTTTGAAGAAACTTAATTGCAAACATCTAACTAGACTCATTTTCAAACTTAACAAATTCAACTTTCGCTGCAAGTTACTTAGCTAAACAATGATTTCAGAAAAAATAAGCATGGAATTTCCACAAGAAAAATAAAATCAGTCGTATATATATCATAATGGAAATACAGTAAATAGTAAAAAATATTAAAATCTTAAAACTATCAACAATCTGTAACTCACTAATCAAGTCTTTGAAGCTACAGTGTATATAGTTGAAAACAGACAATGTACGGTGATATTTGTTTTACATACTACTTAACAAATATAACATATGGTACCCAATTTCGTTAGTGTGAAGCAAAATTATACAAAGTTTTCTTGTCAAAACTAATGTAAGCTATTTAACTAATGAACATTATTGAAGCACTAAACTATTTCATTAAGCATTGAGAATGCTCGCAGCATCGCAACAACAACCCTGCTTACTCTTATTTATACCTTTTTCTACCACCAAAAGGGAATACTTTACCATGATAAGTTTATGAAAATTCAATATTTACTGTTGTTTTCCTTTTTGGCTTTAAAGCTTAATTTCTCGATGTACATATATACTACTTGTTTCAGGTTGGTTGGTTGTATTAGATGGCATTATTTAGTTTTGCTGTAGGATTAAGCATAAGATATGATACGATCACTTGTTAAGAATAGAATATGATTCTGTAATCCTTTGTACTCGTATGCAAATACTTATATTTTCTTTCAGATGGGAAATGCACGGAAATTCATTTAAAATGTTGAACATCAAGTGAACTTAGCAAATAGAAAATAATTAGTGAATACAATCAAGATAATAACTAATAGAAAATAATCTATGAGATATTTAGAATAACCTAAGGTTATATTATAAAAACAATAGGGATTTCAGTAAATCTTGTAGCACAAATATGATTGTTCGTAAAATTTAATCATGATAGCCTAGTTGCCTCCATTTTCTGCTAAAAAAGTATACGACTGGCATGGTTTAGCATTAAGATTCATCGATGAAAAAACTAAAATAAAATACAGGAAATGTTACAAAAAAGAAAATTACTAAAATAAAATACCTTCTTTCAACCCTAATTCTCGAGATTAATATAAATCGTCATATATCCAACTAATAATCCATTTCAACAAGTAATCAAAAGCATGTGAAAAGCGACAAAAACATGAAGCTGAACCATGTAGAAGTTAAAACTAAAAGCATACAAAGAAATAAATCTGTAAGGAGCATAATCAGCTTGAAACAGTAATTACCTCATAGATCGATCAATAATTCGGAGGAGAGATTGAAATTTTAGAGGGAAATCAAAAATCTGGAGGGGAGATCGAAAATACAGAAGATTTGTTCTGATAACGGCTGAATTGGAAAAGCGTTGGATTAGGGCTACACGCAAGTTATAATGCTCATTTACTATTTTGCCCAACTCCATCTTTAATAATACTTCTATAATAGTACATCTTGCTCCGGCTATTCACACCCCCCGCATCTGTTTTTCACATCCCGTAATCCTTAAAAAAGATCACACCCCAATCATCTTTTCCCTCACACCGGTTTATCTCAAAAATACCCATATTATTTTTATCTCATTTACTTTTCATTTTACATTTTATCGTGTTCTTTTTTTCTACTTCATAAAAAAACCAAAAAACACTAGTTCTTTGTCAAGAGTTCATCGTGAAATCACCACTTTTCTACATTAAATTTTGGAGCTTCTCTTTCAAAATTTCAATTCAAAAAAAAGTCGACAAAAGAATACGTTGGAGATTAAATATTTAATTAATTACTATGGGCAAAGATGGAATAAAAGTTTTTATATTAAGTGTGGGGTGTAAAGCAATTAACAGGGTGTTAATAGATGTAGTCTCTTTAATAATTGTTGTAATTGTTTTGGTGTCACACTTTTCACTTTTCTGGCATCAACGTGAACTATCAAAAATGTCCCTCTATATATTATCAAATTTTAATCATTTAAAAATAACTTAAAAATAGGATCTCATATTAAACTTCTTTTACAAATTCAAACGCCACTAAAAGTAGGCTCTAACAATTAAACATGCTTTACAAATTCAAAACGCTTCTAAAAATAGAATTTAAAATTAAACTTCCTTTACAAATTCAAAATACTTCTTTACAAATATACAAATATTAATATCACTTGAAAATAAAAATAAAAAATCATTTTTTTGACTGATTTAAACATATACCATTTTTATAAAAAATAATTCATGCGCGAAGCGCGTGCCGCAACACTCGTTTCAATTAAATTCAATTCAACCTCGGTTCCCAACACAAAAAAAGTGTTATCATAGTTGAAATTGTAAATGTTTATTTTTAGTAACACGTTTTTAGGATTGCGACGCTGTTCTAGCCTGACTAAACTGCAACGCAAGTAAGCATGAGCAAATGGAAAAATGAAGTGTTGCAAAATGGTTGTTATGGTGTAGTGTGATTGGGTTTTATTTCTTTAACTGGAAAAAGAAAAACATATTCATTAAAAGCAACATGTCTTGATATAATTATTTTACCTTTGTTGTCTAAACACTCGTATCCTTTTTGTTGCGAGGCATATCCCAGGAATGTATAGGGTGCTGATCTGAAACTTAGCTTGTTAGCATTATACGGACTTAAGCAAGGGAAACACAGACATCCAAAAGTCTTTAAGCCTGAATAATCAATTCTGGTCTTGAAGAGAACTTCACTAGGAGCTTTGTACTTCAGTGCCTTTATTGGTAACCTGTTTATCAGGTATACTAATGTGGAGAAGGCATCTGGCTAGAATTTTAATGGGATAGGTGCTTGAGCCATGAGAGTGAGCCCAGTTTCCGCAAAGTGATTGTGCTTTCTCTCCATCAATCCATTATGTTTTGAGGTATGAGGGCAGGTAAATCTGTGTTGTATTCCTTTCTTTAGAAGATATTCCTTCAATGGCTTGAACTCTAATCCTCAATCAGTTTGTAAAATTTTCAATTGATGACTTGTTTGTTTTTCTGCTAGATTGATGAACTGGACTACTACATTATAGGCTTCTGCCTTTGTTTTAAGAAAATGTATCCATGTATATCTAGAAAAGGCATCTACAAACGATATAAAATAATTAAAACCATAGTCAGAACTAATTGGTGCTAGTCCCCACAGATCAGCCGCTACCATTTCTAGTGGTTTATTATATTCAATTAAGGAATTTGAAAATGCTAATTTATGACTTTTTCCGATTTGACAATATGTACAAAGATAAGGTAAGGGTACACTCTTGAAATTGATATTATTATTTCTCAATACTTGCTTTACAACATTAACACTTGGATGACCTAATTTGCAGTGCCACATATCAAAAGTATTATTATCATTTACACTGATATTTGAACTGGAATAGTTGCACCATTGTCTTCCATCAGCAGATTTATTGTTCTTCACCAAATTGAACATATACAGACCATTATGCACCTACCCTGTAGCGAGGTTCCTTATTTAATAAATCCTTAACTACACAAAATTTTGGATAAAATTCAAAACAGACTTGACTGTCATTAGCAAACTGTGACAAACTCATCAAGTTCTTTTTAGCTTGTGGAACCCTCGGTAAATTATTAAGATATAATTCTTTCTTGCCTTTAATGTAACGACCGGGAATTTTCGACCCCCGAAAATCGACACTAATACGTCCACTGTATTGCGTGCCGAATGCCGGAAAACCTAATTGTTAGGGAAAAAGAAAGAAGGAAGAAGATAAGAAGAAAACTAAACAACACAGAATCTCAAAGTGGAATGAATAATCTATAATATACATTAAATCTTTACACAACAAACTGTAATATATGTATATTCAAAACATCAATCAGAGTATTCTAACCTGTTTCAGTCTGGACAATTATGACAGCCTGTCCTCACAATTGTTGATACATACAACAGCGAATACAAAGGAAAAATAACCATCTACGTGAATACGTCTCTGGGCCTCCAATTCGTCTCCTGAAGCTCCAAGCATCCAACTAAATCTGTAATATGCTCGGTCTGATCCGAGCATTATAATAAAATAACACCCGAGTCAGTCTGGAAAACCAGCGTGGGAAAACACACCCAACTGAATTTTAAAGTTATAGAAAACCTTTGAAAATCAAGAGTATCTCGTAAGACCACGCCGCACATAAACACGGATGGGTTTTTACCTTACAATAACCAAAACATTTCATATGAAATTCTTTGATATTACAATAGTGTCTAAGATACAAATTCGTATTAATCTTAGCCGAAATTGTTACATTAATTAAATTCTAGCATAATAGATATACAACTAAAACCGTAAAGGCTCGTATTGGAAAATGAATTCCATACAATGATTGGGCTACTGGGGTACCGCCCGTCACGGTGCATCTCTAGATAAAATAACACCGAGGACCTCGCCTGGATTTACCAACACAGAACCGGACTACCCCTTACTGGATAGTACCAAATACGATCACCTCTCTTTTAATGGGCCCCGAAGCATACAAATGAGAGATAATAGCGACTCTATATAGGGATGATCATACCCTACTTGGGAGCGACCCACTTAGCCCTGTTGCATCTCCTCTGTTTTAGTCATTCTCGGTTGATGAGGCCTGAGGCTACGTTTTACCTTTATATAGCACTTCCCACTTGGAATGTTAATACTACCTTCCAAGCAACAATGTAATACTAGCATTCATCTATACAAGTTTCGTTCTGGGACTGAACGAAACACTTGAGAGCTCCATCTCCAATTCCATCATCTTCAAGATGTCTTTATTTCGAAACGCTTAAGTTGGATCGAAGGGGTTTTTAGATAACATATCTGATCCCGGTCTCTTCGAACCAACTTTTCGATAATTCCCGGTAAACCCAACTTCGGTTCTTTAGGAAATAAACAGTCAAAGATAAATCGGAGATCACCTTCTAACCGTTAGTGGAAGGATTTCCTTATCGTTGTCCTAGGAGAACAAACGAGATTTATATGCATAGTACAACATCATCGGAGATGACTGTGCCACATAACTCACATGTTTCTCCTAGATATTTCCAAAGTTACGTTTGGGTCTAAATTCGATAGTTGGTTATTTTAACTATCTAATAACAAACATTTAATCGGGGCTTTATTCCATAGGGAAAAACCAACATTGGTTAAGCATATAAGCAATCACTAGCCTCCTTTAATAAATCTTTCATTCAAAAAAATCACTTTGTAATTTAACTGTATAAAAATACTTTTACAAAGGTATAACCGCAACTCCCTATATTTTAATACTTAGAAAATATCCATATACTTTTCTCAACGGTATAAGTATATCCACAAAATTTAGAAAGATTTTCTTTTTATTCGATTCTCCAATCATTTATAAAACTTCTTATAATTCTCTTAAAATATTTATAATCCATTTTATAAATCTTCTGGACCATTTATAAAATTCTTTTATACATTTCAATCGCTCATAAATTCTTTTTGTACATTTCTAAAATCCTTTATAAAGCCTTTATAAATCCATAATGATTTATAAAACTCCTTTTAAAAATCTATAAACCCATTTCTAAAATTCGTTTATAAGTATCTAACCATTAATAACTCTTTAACCTTGCAAATAATCTTCCCTTAAGTCTTCAAACCATTTTATAAATTCCTTTATAAAATCCAAATCTTTCAACTCTATTCATGGGTCTCGAAAACATTTACAAATAATTAAAAATCTTTTACTTCAAAACATCATTATATAATAATAATAATTAACAATAAACATTATAAATAAATAAAAATTATTAACTTTAGAACATCTTAAAAATAATAATTAATAATTTCAAAATATTATTAAACAGAAATCATAATTAACCTTTACATTTTTATAAATAATAATACTTTATTTTCAAACCTTATTAATAATCCTTATTATTAATTTGAAACCATAATTATTCTTGAGATAATCAACCTTTCCAAAATATTAACGTTTTGATAAATTCTTTAAAACCATATTAACTATAAACAAATAACTTTTAAAAAATACTAATATAATTAAATAACCTTAAAACAACATTAATATAATTAAATAACTTTAAAACAATATTAATATAAGTAAATACTTTTAAAACAATATTACTATAATTAACTAACTTTAAAAAAATATTAAATGTTAATAAACCATCTTTATTAAAAAATAATATATTTTTGAAACCCATTTTTGGATTTAAAATCATTTCCTGTCTTAAACCCAATTTCAATTCAATTGGCAATTTATAGTATTTCAAAATACTAATTTCAGACCAATAGCCGCCAAACGCTCAACCAGTATTGATATTGATTTTTTATAATCACTAGGTTTTTGTTTCTAAACATAGAACAATGTTATAACCATAGTGTCCACAATCAGGTTCATTATTCAATAATCCATATAAAAGGAATATTATCGAAACAATTCAAAAATAACGAGGAATCCCATTGGATACCCCCAACCTGCCCCCCTGCATCATAATAGTATATAATCTAAAATATAAATCAACCACTTCGAGGTGGGATTCATATATAAAGGGTCATCCGCTCTTACACGGGAACGTAATAGGGTCTCATCTGCTCCAATAGGCGGGAATATTCGATCCAACTAATATAAATATAGCAATTCATTTAACCAACCATCCAATAATTTTTATCAACTATATATCATACTAGTTAACCAAAAAGGCGAGTTTAACTCACCGAAATTTTTGTTGTCACCGAGGCGTTCCGGTTTGGAACTAAAATCGAACAACGTCCGATTTTAGCTCAAATTTCAACTATCTCCAAATCCAACCAAACCAACTCAATCGTGATGCTTACATCATTACGAGCGCAATGCAAAAACCCACATCTCGATTGGACCTTGTATGCACAGGATACGAATATAATAAGCTTGTGAATTTAAATAACGTAATTAATTAACTAATTGCAACATTAACCCCTGATTGCTTTATTAATAACCTTATTCCCCAAATTCATTTGAATGAAGCAACCCCATTTGCCGCTCCATTCGAAAACTCCTCGCCACCGCCTAGCACCGCCTGGCCCTACCGTGCTTCGACCACGATAAGCCCCACCCTCGAGCTTCATTCCGCTGCCACCCTCGACTTCAACGACATCGTCACCACCACGAAAACCCACTTGAACATTTTTCGTTCAACTCCAAAATGCCTCCACTACAGATCGCCTTTGGCCACCAGACTTCAGCCGCACCTCGCCCATGTTCCCCTCTCCCTTTCTTCTTCACAGCCAATTACCAAACAAACAACGAATTCGTCGGAATTGGCAAAAGAAGAAAACAACGTTCATCTTGAAATTCTAGCCACCATGGTGATCTTCAGGCCAATCCAATCGATAGATGAACTCCTTACCCCTAGCTATGCAACTTCCTTGTTGAGGTCGAGGACCATCTCGGCCTCGAGTGGCCTCGTTGAATGACAGTCGTACGATTTAGAGGAGTTGATTTGAAAAAATTTCTACGAACCTTCTAATGTAACGCGATTATATATATATATATATAGGAAGGAAAAGCATGGTTGAGACGTGGAAGGTAAGGTCTAGTAAGGCTAGAGGTATGGCTAAGTTATGGTGTGAGTATATTATATATATTATTTAAATTTAAAATATCAAGCTTTGAATGTTCGAAAATCTCGAACCCCAAACGAGACGTGCCGCGTAGTGTTCTATATGTTATACCCCTATCCGAATGCAATGTAACTTGTTTCGAGACCTAATTTGATCGTATGCAGAAGATACGTTTTTAGACCCAGTTATTATATTAATTTTTCGATATCAATTTTAACGCGTTTCGAATTCGTACGACTAAACGATTCTTTTGATCGCCATGAAATTCGACAGCATACTATAATTCACTATTATGGATCCAATGAAACTAGTTTCGTCGAAATCCATGACAGAGCCCCGAAAGGCTATTTTTATATGTTAATTAAAACGAATTATTTTCAAAAATCAAATTAATCGCTTTTAAATTTACATTAAAAGTTTATTATTACCGTTCTTATTTAACAGAATTTAAATATGCTTAAAAATCATTTTTATCCAAATTAAAACCCAAGATTCAATTATTTAAACAATTCCAATTATTAAAATCAACAATTTAATTCACAAATAATCACTATATTTGAAATTTAAGTTATTTACCTTATAAAAATAAAGTTTAAATATTTAAAATTAATTAAATATTCCAATTTCAAATGACTAAAATTCTAGGTCGTTACAACATGCATTTCCAGTATGTATAATTTTAATAGACTCACCATTACCCATAAAAATAGATTGCGTATCTTAATACTCTCTATTTCGCAGATTCAAGTTCTGTAGATTATTTGTGATATGGTTGGTTGCACCTGAGTTAGGGTACCAACTTTCACTTTGTATGTCTTCTAGCTTGGCCAATGTTTCCAAGTCATTCTGAATTCTTGAATTGTCTCCCTGATTCCTACAATCTTGATTTATATGAGCTAGATCTGCATTGAAATGAGAACTTCTTTGACTATTATTGTTTTGCTGACTTGGTAAGAAACTTTGATCAAATCTGAAATAGCATTTATTTGCTGTGTGCCCATACTTTTCGTATATCTGACATCGTATTTTACTGGTGTTATTGCTCCATCTTCCTCTACTCCTTCCTCTATAGCCTTGACCATTTCTTTGATTAGCATACTCATTCCTGTTATTGTACTCATTTCTTGGATTCCTTTTCTGATTCTTGTTTTTGAAGTTTGAAGTGCTTGCAGCATAGTCACTGTTGAGATCTGAATTTATTGACTTCTTTTGCGCTATCCTCCCTTCATAGGCTAGTAAGATTGAGTGAACATATTGGAGGTTTGGAGTAGTTTCTTTAGTAGAGATAATTGCAATTACTGATTCATAATCTTTATTTAATCCATTCAGAATTGCTGGTATATGTTTTGTGTCAAATACTTTATGGCCTGCTGCATCTAGTAAGTCACATAGAGTCTTTACCTTGGCCAAGTGTTCTCTCGTTGACAGATTTTCTTTCTCTAAATTATGCATTTGTCTTTTATAATGCATGACTCTGACTGATGACTGTGAATTGAATATTTTTCAATGGTAGTCCATATTTCATGTGCTGTGTTGCAACCAATGATTTATGGTAGTAAATTTTCACTGATGGTTGAAAGTAGCCAAGAACTTGTCTCTGATATAATGTATATTGGTTATTACTGATCAGTGCACCTTCATTGTTTGTAATATACTTTGCAGGTATTGGAGAGGTTCCAAGAATGAACTCTTCCAGACCATATCCCATTAGAGCAGTAGAGATTTGAAATTTCCAAAGTAAGAAGTTGCTTTCATCCCATTGGATGATGATAAGCTAACTATTTGAATTGATTATTTCCTTGATTATTTCCATTTCTGAGGGTTATGTTGCATTTGGATTTGGTAGGGTTGTGGATCCTTCTGATGAATTCTCTGATCCTTCGACCATTGAGTAATTTCTTAAACAAATGATGAGGTATTTTCTGATGATAACAACTCAGATGCAGCCAAAGGTTGAAATGATGGGATATCCCTGACCTCCCTTCTAGCATGGCACTGAATTGAATTCAAGAACTGATCCTTGTACACGTACACACACTTTCTTGATCAAAAGAAAGGAAAACTCTCCAATGGTGATGATAAAACTGAGGAGAGTTACAACACAACCAGTCTCAAATGATGAGATCCGACCTGATGAGGCTATGGCGTGGTGTTGATGGTGGGTTTATTGCCGTTTGGTGAAGGAGAGCTCTAACACCATGAAAGAGATATATGACAAAGCTTATAATGTTTGTATTATTTCATTAGCAAATACATTATACAGGCATGTGTATTCATAACATAATTTCGGTCCTCTCCAAAGTTTGTATAATTACATTTCTTCCTATTTGTATTATTGACTCATTAATAGTATGTGACTTGATCAAACTTGTTATGTTGACCGAGTCTTTATTTCATTTGCTCTAATACTTTGCATTGCTGCTCATTTTGAAGAATTTTTTTGAAGTTATTTGGGCTGAAATAAATAATAGAATTTTCAATGGTGAATCCGAAAGGCAATCGATTTTGCTCGTTTTTATCCAGCATAAAATAGCTACAGGAATGAAAATATTCGGTCTTTGACTTTGATACTTCCATGATTGGTCCTTGGCTGTAATTGGGCCTCCAAGTCTGCTTTGTATTTGGTTGTCCTTTTCATTTTTTTATTTTTTTATTTCTTTTTTTGTCCTTATTGTGCAATCGTGTTGTTTGTTCTTCTGTGTGCTTTGTTGTTTGTCTTCTATGTTTGGGCTCATAGCATGTTACGGCCTTCTTGTTGTTTGTTTCCTTTTCTTTCTCTTGGCTCTACAATACAACTAGTAGGAGACCAATTTATCCCACTAGGTTTGCTATAATATTTTTTGAAATACAGATTATATACACATACATAGAGGAAAATAGGGTGAAGGATAAACTTCGGCCATATTTATGAATGAAGGACGCAAGTTTTAATATTTTGTTTGAAGGACACTGAATGATACATTAATATAGCATTCAGATGCTATATGAACTATGAAAATATGAACTTAGCATTATATATGTGTAATGTTATATGAACTTAGACTTATATATATATATATATATATTAACTTGATATTTCTTTAACTACGAAAATGAATGTTATTTTTGTTTATCTAGTGTAGTTCATACGATACTAGTTTAATTTAGCATTTCGTTTATCCGATGCTAGTTTAATATAACATTCAGTTTTATATGGTACTATATTAATGTAGCATTCAGTGCCCTTTAGACAAAAATTTTTAAACTTGTTTCCTTCCAAATAAAATCGATCTAAGGTTTTTCCTTTAAACTAATTCCCTCATACGTATATATGTATATATATATATATATGTGTGTGTGTGTGTGTGTGTGTGTGTGTGTGTTATAAAATAGTTTTTAGTATATACATACAAACATATATTTAAAATAATTTATTTTAGTTAAATAAAATATATACTTATATATTTGTGTTAAATTCAAAAGGTTTAGATATTCAATAATTTTAAATTTTAAATTATTTTGTCTTTTTCAAAAATAATAATTTTCTTTATTTCAGTCCATAATCAAATATTCAAATATATATATGTATGTATGTATGTATGTATGTATATTATTAAAATACAAATGGTTTTTCGTATTGAATACTTCAAAAATTAAATATTAAACATGTTTGACTTTCTAAACATATAAAAAATGTTTTTTATCTATTAAAAATCATAAGTCTTAGTCCTATTTGTTATTATAAATTTTCGTTGGGAAATATATGTGTGTGTTTGTGAAATTTCAGAAAGAAATATTTATTTCTTAATTATGAAAAACCAAGAGAAAAATTAAGTTTTTTTATTAAACCTAAATCTATATTAAATACAATATTCATTTTAATATATATACATACAAACATATAAGTTTAGATCCGAAACAAAAAAAATTGTAAATAGAAAGCCATTTATAAATAATATATATATACACACACTAAACTAGTTTAAAGGAAAAAATAAAAAAATGTTTACATTTTCCAGAATGCTACTTTTAAAATTAAATTTAAAGAATGTGCATCCATATTTTTCACCTCCACTAACAAAATTTAGGTGATTTATCAAAATTTCTTTTATCCCAAAAATTAATAGAAACACGATCAAAATCATCTCCCCCAGAACCAAATGTTTCTTCATCTTCTACATTTCCAGAGATGTAGTCAAAAATGGTTTCATAAAAGTTATTCCTACTAGCCAAGTCGAAGGTAGCAAAGTCTAGGGCAACAAAATCGAGAGCAGGAAAGTTGAAGGCTACAAAACATATGGAGAAAAGAAAACCAGATGACCAAGCCAAGGAACACAATCGAAACAGTGGTGACGATAACATACTTCAAAGGTATTATTTATGTCTATGTTTACTGTACAATTAATTTCAACATTTGAATGTTTAAATGATATTTATATATAGCAATGGAGAGTTAAAAACAACTAGCATCGATTGCATTTCCAAAATGATAATGTAGCAATTTTGTTTTAAAATTTCACCAACGTGTGACGAATATACAAAATGATAGTTAAATATAACATTTGTGTTTTTAAATTATAGTAGTATGTGTTGAATATAATAGATGATAGTTAAATGTAGCATTTGATGTTTTAAGTTGCATTATCATGTGTTATGGAGGATCTGGGCCAGGTAGCAGCGGGTTATATTAGTGAACTTCAATTTTTTTCATTTTTAGATCTTTGTTGGGCCTGTGAAGTATAATTGATTTCAGATACAATTTAAAATATTTTAAATAAATTTTTATTCTATTTAATTTGTTTATAGAAGATTTAGTTAATTTATATAATTTATATTTTATAAGTGTATCAAATACACTCATATGTGTAAAGTGCACAAGCATATAAATAATGTACATTGCTAATGTACAGGTTTATAGATGTTGGGTTTTACACCGCAATAAAGATATTATATGTATTTTTATCCATTGTTTTATACACACACACATATATGTATATATGAAAATATTGATATTATAAAACAATAATGACTATATAAACATAATTGAAAATAATTTACTACATACATACCTAAATACATACATACATATACATACATACATACATACATATACATACGTACGTACGTATGTACATACATACATACATACATACATATATATATATATATATTAAAATGAATTAATACCTAAAAAATCTAATGACTTAGAATATTTTGAATAATATCTAAAATTTTAAATACAATATCTATTTTAAAATTTAAACTAAAAGTAAATATAATATATAGCCGTTTTAAATTTTATTTTATTCAATATGTATATATTATAAAATAAAAGTTTATTTATGAATTATATAAAAATAAAATACATATTAAGATATATTAAATTTATATATTATATTTGACCGAAAAGAATACTAATAATACTAATACTTTTTTTAGTTTTATATCAAAATTGTATGGATTTGTTATATATATAATAAATATATGTGTAAATTCATATATTAAAATGTTTTTAAATACTTATTTAATTTATTGTTTACGAAAATAAAATACAAAAAAATTGTTTTTATAGCCGAAAGCATATATAATTTAAAAATAATTTTAAACATATGTGACATACATTTAATACACACACACACACATTTGTATATAAGTTTTACAAAATTATTTAAATAATAAAATAATTTAAAAAATAATTATTTACATAAATAAAATAATGGTTGAATTATATATATATATATATCTACTATTACTAAAGAGAATTCAATAAATATAATTTCCAAGGTGTCTTCTGAAATTCCAAAAACACCCTACATCCATCAACGGAATCTCACAATTGATTTGTGGCCTCCAACACCATCCCTTTTCGACCAATAATGGAATTTCACTATCAAATTGCAATTGACACCACCAACAAGACTACTAGAAATAAATGTGGTGTTACATCTAAAACTTTTGCACTTATATCACACATCCGTCTATTGAATTTTATTAAATAAAAAGAAAATATTTCTAATTATTAGATGCAAATACGTGCGATTTACACTAGTGTGTGTATATAGAAAAGAAATTGGGATTGAAAGATTACAAAAAGAAAGTTGCTTATGAAATGCACCTTGAATGGATGAAAACTACTATATCCGATTGAACCACATACGGAACTTGCAAGATCAGAACACTACCTTTTGATTATATTTTGTTTTATTTTCTTTGAGATCTTCTCTTGAGATTTTCATCTACGGAGTACCAATACTCATAGTCAAGTTTCGAAAAAAGAAACGAGCAAAAATTGAATGGCAAGTGGTTAGTTTAGATAGCATAAAAGAAGAGGTAAAAGTGGAGCAAAGATTTCATTCTTTTACTCTTTCCTTTCCTTCCATTTCAAATCCAATTTGAACACTCAAACCTCCCCTCTTATTTATCTATAGCCGACCAAGGTTAGGGACTAGATAGGCATTCAAAAGTCCTCAAGCCCATTTAATAAATGATTGATTTAAATCAAATTTAAATATTTATCGATATTGTATATCGATATGCACATATATAACATTATATACACATCCAGTTAATTGTTAATGAAACCCAAAAATCAAATAAAATTTAATAATTAATATTTCATAAATATTAATTAATTTACAATAGTTATAAATTAATTAAATCATGTGGTATTTTGGAGTATTCATGGTTATGATTATGCGACTCAAAAGTGTAAATTCAGTCAGCAATTAATATCAAACAATTCAAATATTAAGGTTCATACGTTACTTTAGTTAGTGGTTTAATAGTTTGGTCGAATCTATCACTTGCGATAAAAATCCGATTGTACTATTTAAGTGGTATCTGGTAGTAACGATTATTTACACCAATGCTCTTCGTTAAAACTATATCATTTTAGGAATTATGGAATTTGGTTTCGGTCAAAATTCCAATGTCGTCCACATTCAGGGCTAGTCCAAAAACAAAGTCCTTAGTTCGATAGTAATGATTATTATTAATCGTATTTCTCTAGCAAGAGATTTTGACTTTGAGTTGACTATAGTTGATGGTGGCACTAACATCATATAACCGAGGAGATGCATTCTCTACTGAATACTGTTTCACTTTTAATGCTTCAACTCCGACCCAACTATAGTCATTCGATCAACGTCATGCCATGATTTAACGATAACCAAAGTGGGTCTCCATATTGATGTCTAATGTTATTCTGAAGTCTAGAGAATTGTGTAATATCATCACTTCGAGATTCTCTCTATGACCCTAGTTAAACTAATTACTAACCAATTGATAACTCTGGAGTGTGTCATGCCATAGTCATCCAATAAGTATCGGTACCTAACCTCTTAGCGACTGCAACAGCCATGAGTAATACACTGCCCAATATTTAGAGAGCATTACATACTCCAGTCTCAATGGATGTATAGATATGATATCTCTAAAAACATCTTGACCAGGAATATTTAAAATAATATGTTATTTTTAATGTGATAAATTTCTCATGATTACCATGCATTGTAATTACTATCACATAACATACTATTTTAGGTTTTTCTATTTAATATACTTGAACTAAACAACTAATTAACATATCATAATATGACAAGTATATAATAGAAAGAAAAACAACTTTTATTTCATATGAGATTTTGTTACAGAGTTAATAATTTACAATAAATTATAGAATTTCCCCTATAGTATAATATCCCTAACACCATCAATCTCCCACTAGCACTTGGGGCTAATTATGGAATCTTAATCTCATCCCTTCAATTAGTTTACCGAGAACTGATCGAGCTAGACCCTCCGTGAATGGATTTGCTATGTTTTCCTTAGTATCTATTGTATCTATCATAACTTCATTATGAGCGACGAACTCTCTAATAAGGTGGAACTTACGAAGAATGTGCCTTGACTTCTTATGAGCTCTTGGTTCCTTTGCAATTTGCATCACAATATTGTTTTCAGAAAATAATGTCATTGGATTCTCAATGTTCGAAACCACTCCTAACTCAACCATAAATTTATGCATATGTACTGCTTCTTTTTGTTGTTCGTTGAGGGCTATGTATTCGACCTCCATCATTAAATCAACTATTGTTTCTTGCTTAGAACTTTTCCAACTAACAACCCCACTGTTTTTTGGAAAAACATAACCAGATGCAGACTTATTGTAGCCAATTTCACTCTTAAAGCTGGAATCTATATACCCCTTCATAAGGAGGTCTCTATTCCTGTATATAAGGAATAAGTCCTTAATGTTCTCAAATACTTAAGTATACATTTTATAACAATCCAATGCTTCTCACCAGTATTAGACTAGTATAGGCTTAAACATCCTAATGCATAAGTCACATTTGATCTAGTACATAGCATCACATACGCTATGGAACCAATTGTAGATGCATATGGTTTCCTTTTCATATGCTCCTTCTCCTCATCATTATAAGGAGTGTCCTTCTTAGAAAGGATGATTCCAGATTGCATTAAAACATTTCTGCACTTGAAATTCTCCATACTGAACCTTTTGAGTATGGTATCTATGTAAAGGGGTTGGGACAATCCCAGCAACCTCATAGAACTATCTCTATAGATCCTAATACTTATAGGTTGCTTCTCCTAAATCCTTTATGAGGAAATTATTAGATAACTGCGCTTTCAATGATTGCAACAACATATTGTCGTTGCCAATCAGTTTCAAATCGCCGACATATTGGACTAAGAATACTATAGAACTTCCTTGTTATTTCTGTCATACACATGCTTCCTCTATATTCTGATAAAAACCAAAATATATGATTGCTTTATCAAAACACTTATTCCAACTTCTTGTAGCATGTTTAAGATCATAAATCGATCTTAACATTTTTCAAACATTGCCTCATTCCTACTGACCTCGAAACTCTTGGGCTACGACATGTAAATGGTTTTCTCTAAATCATCATTTTGAAATGCCGTTTTTTAACGTCCATTTTTCATATTTCATAGTCATAAAACATGGCGATGGCAAGCATTATTCGAATGAACTTAAGCATGGTTATGGCTGAAAACATTTTGTTGGAATCAACGCCTAGAATTTGATGAAAGCCCTTTGCAATTAGCCTTTCCTTATACATACATACCTATCCATCTAAATTTAGCTTTTTCTTAAAAATAGATAATGGGTTTTATCCATTCGGTTATGCCAGTCAAAGTTCAAGCTTTGTTGCCATACATGGAGTCCTTCTTGAATTTCATAGCTTTAAGCCAAAGTGCAGAGTCTTTATTCTCCATTGTTTGTTGGAATGAGTGAGGAGTATCATCTTTTTAGACATAGTCCTTTTTCTCACCATCCATGAGAAAATTGTAGTATCTCTCTAGTGTGCAAGATCCCCTATTAGATCGTCTAATAGGTAGCGTGTTTTCGTATAATGGTGAATTTGATTCTCCCACTAGTTTAGCCTTGGTGTTAATTTCATGAATCTCATCTAAGTCTACAACTTCACTATTAATTTCTTGCCTAATAATTTAAAAAAGGACAACATGCCAAGAAACAATAACCTTTTGTTCCTTGATATTATAGAAAACATATCGCATTGAATGCTTGGGATATCCTATAAATTTTCACAATGTTGATCACGCCTCATTTATAGGGGCCAATGTTCTTAATGTTGGCTGGACAACCCCATACCTTTAAATATTTGAGTTGATTTTTTTGTACCCTCACTGCATCTTATATGGGGTGTTAGGCATAGATTTAGCATCAAATTCAACATATGTGATGCAGTTTCTGGCATCCTTAATTGGAAAGAGGTAACTCGGCTTTACTCATCATAGCATGAACCATATCTAATAGGGTTCAATTCCTTCTTTCTGAAACACCATTTTGTTGAAGAGTATAGGTTGGAGTAACATGAGAAATAATCCCATCACATTTTAAGTACTATTGGAGATCTTGTCCAACATACTCATCTCCTCGATCATATCGATGTATTTTAATCTTATGATTTGTTTGATATTCAACCTTATTCTTATAACCTTTAGTTTTCTCATAAACATCGAATTTATTCTTTAAAAGATACACATATCCTAGTATTGAGAAATCATCGTAAAAGTTTCAAAATAAGAAGAATTATCTTTGGTAACTATAGACATTGGGCCACATGCATCGGTATGTACGAGACTCAAGAGTTCATCAACTCTATCGTTGCTCCTACTAAAGGAGTTCTTGGTCTATTTTCCTTTCAGACATGGCTTGCATAGATCAAATGATTCGGAATCAAATGATGGAAGAAAACCTTCGGTTTTTAATTTATGCAAACATTTGTCACTAATATGACCTAGTTTATAGCGCTGTAGAAAATTATTATTAATATCAACATTACAAGAATTACTAACAATACAAATACAATTAAGACTAAGTACATAAATGCCATTATCTAAAGCACCATCACTTATATTATTTCCACCATCAATTAAGACTAAGTACATAAGTACATAAATTATTATTAATATCAACATTACAAGAATTACTAACAAGGTGGCTTGAGTTTCTAGCTTCTTATGACCTTAACATTAACTATACCCCCGGGAAAGCTAATGCTGTAGCCGATGCTTTGAGTCGAAAGAAGGCGATGTTATGTCAGCTTGTTGTTTCTTCTCCTCTTATGGATCATATTATTGCTAAGCAAGATGAGGATGAGATGGTTAGGCTTATTAAGGAAAATGTTCGTAGCAGGGTTGGTGGTAATAGCCAAGATGGAAGTGGAGCTCAGATCGATGATAAAGGGATTTTGAGGATTAATAATCGGGTTTGTGTCTCGAATGTCGATGGATTGAGGCAAGAGTTAATTCGGTAAAATCATCGATCTAGACTTTCTATTCATCCAGGTGTGACGAAGATGTACCATGATATGAAGAAGCTGTATTGGTGGAGTGGTATGAAGCGTGATATCTCCCTTTTTGTTAGTAGATGTGCAACTTGTCAGCAGGTTAAGGCTGATCATCAGAAGATCGCTGGATTATTGCAACCCCTTGAGGTTGCCAATTGGAAATGGGAACAAGTTTCTATGGATTTTATTGATGGATTACCGAGGACTAGGAGAGGTAATGAGAGTATTTGGGTAATTGTGGATAGATTGACCAAGTCAGCTCATTTCATTCCGGTTAGGTCCAACCGTTCTGCTTCGAGTTTAGCTGAGATTTATATGAGAGAGATTGTCCGTCTTCATGGTGTTCTGGTCAGTATTGTTTGTGATAGAGATCCCATCTTTACCAGTCGGTTTTGGAAAGCTTTTCAGGAATCTTTAGGTACTCGTCTGAATCTGGGCACTGCTTACCATCTGCAGACCGACGGTCAAACGGAAAGAGTAAATCAGACTCTGGAAGATCTTCTTTGTGCATGTGTCCTTGATTATAGAGGATCTTGGGAAGATCATCTCCATCTCGTTGAATTCACCTATAACAATAGTTATCAGGTATAATCTCAAATATCTGTTTAAGGTTGTCTTAAACATTTATCTATCTTATCCCATTTTTGAATTCAGGCTAGTATCACAATGGCTCCATTTGCTGCTCTTTATGGACGCCCTTGCAAATCTCCATCTTGCTGGATTGAATCCGGTAATCGTTTGGTTCTTGGTCCTGATATGATTCTAGAAGCATCTGAGAAGGTTGAGGAAATTAGGAGAAAGATGAGGATTGCTCAGGATAGACAGAAGAAGTATGCTGACAGGCGTAGGAGGAATTTAGAATTTTCTGTTGGTGATTAGGTTTTCCTTAAGGTCTCTCCATTAAAAAATGTGATTCGTTTTGGTCGGAGAGGGAAGCTCGCTCCTAGGTTTATTGGTCCTTTTCGCATCTTAGAGAGAGTTGGTTCCTTAGCTTACCGTTTGGATTTGCCTGAGAAGCTTTCTGGAGTGCATAATGTGTTCCATGTTTCGCATCTTCGTCGGTATCTTCATGATCCATCTTTGATTGTCCAGCCTTCTACTCTCGAGAGTTTGGATGTTGAGCTGAACCTTATTGTCGAGAGGAAGCCACTTCGTATTATTGATAGAGGTACGAAGCAGCTACGAAGAAAACCTGTCAACCTGGTCAAAGTGCAATGGAGCACTAATGATCGGGATTGTACTTGGGAAAGGGAGGAGAGCATTCGTGCTTCGAATTCGGAATTATTTGTTCTAGGTACTATTCGTTATCCTACCTTATCCCTCTTTGTTTTCTGGGTCACGTTCCTTTTCGAGGAAGAAAAGTTTTGAGTAGGGGAGAGTGTAACAACCTGCAAATTTTGAAAATATTTTAAATGGAAATTCATTTGAAACTTTGAATATAATTATTTTAAAATTTGATAAATTTGGAAATTTAATTTTTTTTTGGGATTTGATGTGAAATGTTCTTCCAAATTTAATAAAATAAAGATTTTTCTTAAAATGCAAATTTTGGTCAACTTTGGTCAAAGTTTGACTTTCTGTGAAAATTTTAAAATTTGAATTTTGAACTTTTACTTTTTTTTTATGAAGATGGATTTAATTCTAACATTTTCTTTGTTTTTCGTTTTGTTAAATTTTGATTCCTACTTCTTAAAATTTACAACTTTTGGCGTATTACACGTAGTTATTTTCCCTATAACTTTTATCTTATTTATATTTTGATTGTTTGGGCTTATACTAGTGGGCTAGGAAATGCTTTAGTTAGATGAGAAGCCACCTGTTGAGATGACTATATAATATCCTAGGGTTTTCTAGACTCCTCATTTTTCATTTGTGCCTCCGCAGAAAGAAATCAATGTAAGTTTTCTTCTTCATCTTCCTCCTCAAAACCCTAGACTTTCTTCCTCTTTTCCTCTACAAATTTTCCTCCTCCTCCCCTAAAAAGTTTTCGGCCACACCTATCTCCTCTCCCTCCAACCACAAACCCTAACCAAAAACCACTTCTCCTCTTTCTTTTTTCCCTTCCCTCTTCACAAATTTCGGCCTCCACTCCTCTTCTTCCCACCACAAACCCTATAGTCGAACTTCCTCAAACCCTTCCCCTTGCTTTGCCTTGGCCATGACCATCTCCTCCACCACCAAAACCCTAGGCCGAGCCTCCACTACCAAAACCCTAACCCTAGGTCGAGCCTTATCCATCAAAATCCAACCCTAACCTAGTCCAAACCCCTATGGCCGAACCCTAACTTAGTCCAAACCCCTATGGTCGAACCCAAACCCAAACCAAACCCTATGGCCGAACCCAAATAAACCCTAGACCAAACCTATGTGTTCCCTAGACAAGCCCTCTTCACATGTTTACAAATATATAATTTTTATCTACTTTTATTTTTCTATGTGAATTATTTGTTTACGTTTGAATTTATTTTATTTCTCAAAGCATCGGATTTGGATTCTCCCCTCACTCAAATTTGTCCGTAATTTGTTGTGCTTGTCGTAGTCGTTGTGTTGCGTTTTGAATCACTTCTCTAAGGTGAGTAATCACTCTTGACAACGTACTTATATTTTGGTGAATTGATGACAATGGAATTGTATGGATTTGCATATGCAAGTTGAGAATTTCACCTATGTTTATATTATGTTATTTCATATCATATTTTACCTGTTATGATCAAATTCCATGATATATTGTATATTGTTATGTTTATTTAATATTCTGTTCTCGCACTGCAAGTTCCTTCACTATGGGTTGAAATGATACATACCCAAATGATCTTTAGATTAAGGAAAATTGTTATGGGCTGGAATGATAGACCTGAGCAATTTTATTTGACTTCGGATTGCGGGTTTGAAATGATATAAAATCCGAAAAATTAATAAATTGTGGATTGAAATGATATATGTCCGTATTTTACTTGACCCTAGGGTAGAGAATTTTATACAGACTCCGTGGTTGATTTAAAATGATTTTCTAAAAATTATTAAGTATTTTGGATTTCTAAATATGAATCTCAACTAAAATTTAATGTAATAATTTCTGTGAATTTGTTCACATGAGTTAAAAAAATTTATAAGAAATAAATAGTTCGAAATGTAAATTTTAGAATCTAATTTACAGTATGAAGGTTAATTGAAATTTAATAATCCGATTTGACTTAATAATGGTATTTTATTCTAACCTATAAATTGTAAGTTTTAATTCATGTAATAGTGATTAAAATGATAAATGGTTTTTCTGTGGAAAAAAAAATGTAAGTTAAAACGTACATTTGACATGTAAGTTTTTGACTAATGTAAACGGTATAACTTGGGTAATAAAAATGATAAATGTTATTTACTAAAAAGAAAATAAAGTGTAAGTTAATAACTTACTTTTAACTTAGCATAAGGATTTCAGCTTTAAAATTTGACATTATAGTAACAAAGTTATTTAACTAAAGGTGTGGTTTCTTTAATGACCAAATAGCTAAAATTAGAGTAATATAATAAGAATGATATAATGACTATGATAAAAACTGTAAATATATGTACTATTTGATTATATAAACTATTGTAATAGGAAGTATCACAGTAACAATTCAAAACTGCTGCGATTTCTTACGCTAACAATTCAAAACTGCTGCGATTTCTTACTATAACAATTCTGCACTGCTGCGAATTCTTACAGTAACAATTCTGCACCGCTGCGAATTCTTACGGTGGCATTTCTGTACTGCTGCGTTTTCTTAAAAGTGACATTTCCAGTTTTCTAAAGGGTTATAGTTCTGAATGTTATGGTTCTAAAGGTTACATTTTTAAAGTGCTATGATCTCTAAATTTTTACGTTTCAAAGGGGTTATAATTAAATGAATTTGGAAGTGTACGCCTTTGGAAAAATGAATAATATTTTAAAGAATAATGATATGGAATTTATATGGTTTTGAAAGGAATAAGTTTGATATAAAAAATAAACCAATTGAAATTGAATAACCACAGGTTATAATAACGTTTGGTTGTTAAAGAGAGCGGGATCGGATATGGGCATACTCTCTGTCGATACCGAAAACCACTTTAACAACTGTGTACGTGGTGGAGATTCCAGAATGAAGTAGGATGGCGGCGACGATCCTAAAGGTATACATACGTGGACCTAACTCCTGTGAGTTAGCATAAGGTGGCTAAAATATGAGCAATTGACGGGCCAAGTGAGGTAGCACTTCCGATCGGACACACTTCATCGTTAGCTATTCTATTACTTTGTGATTGATTTGGTGCGCACCTTTGATTCGGGAGTGTGGATCGAGTTGGGTGGTAGTTGCGGCTATGCGTTACCAATAGTCCTAAAGTGTAATTGGTATATCTACCCTGGCATTGCCTAGTTGTGCCGTGTCACCTACCCTAGCACGCCTTCTACGAGTTTGTTTTATGTCGTACCTATGGGGTATCCTCTGGCGGCCCCAGTTTACGGGGAGTTACGGTACTGTATAGACTATTGGCATTATACAATGTGTTAAGGGGGAAATGGGTAATGCCTTAACGCTATTTTAATAGTTTACTTTACTTTAGACATTATTATAATAGCGTATATTACTACATAGTAGATAGTTTAACGGATCCTTAAAGGATGGGCGATCCCAAGCATCCTTTAAGTTACCGATGCATTTCTTTTACAGTTCACTTGAGTTGATTTACATTTTATAAGTATGTATGTCCTGACTCGAGTGTTTTGTGTTTTTGCTTTACGCTCGGGTCAACCTGAGTTTCACAGCTTTGGTTTCATCCTTTTTGGAGCTAGAGATCCGCCGGAGATTTAGCTGTCTACCTGATATTTCCATTCTAGTTATTTCCACTCAGCTTTTGCTTTTGTAGTAGAGAACTTATGTATCTAAACTTTCCGTTGTATTTTTTTTCAGACTTGGGTATTATGTATTAGTTTGAGACTGTGTATCTAGGAGCTTCATGAACTCCTATGTTTATTTTATTCCGCTGCGAGTTATTCTGATATTCAGTGTCTGTGAGTCAGTGATTGATTTTATTTGCCCCGAATTTTATTAACAATCTGTTGTTTTGAATTATTCAAGTCTGACATGTGTGGTTTTATTGTCGATTTGAATGGTCCAAAACGGCGGGATGTTACACCTTCTTTCTTAGCCACCCTCTTTTGTCAAGGCTAAAATCCTTTAAATCATCCTTCTGCTTAGAAGCAATTTTCTTAATCAATACCGGTCGAACTTCTAAACAAGACAACCTAGCGGTACTCTGACTAGAACCAGCGGTCGATCTTAACTGCACATCACAACTGACTAAAGCTTCTAAATCTCTCCATTCCGTCAGCATAGCTAACACCACATTCTGATGTTTCCTGCTAAGGGCATCTGCCACCTTATTACCTTTTCCTTGTGTATATTCTATACCAAAATCATAAGCAGCCAAAAACTCCAGCCACCTCTGCTGTCTCATATTCAACTCCTTCTGAGAGAATAAATGCTGGAAAGACTTATGATCAGTATACAACTCAAATATCTCCCCTAAGAGATAATGTCTCCAAATCTTTAATGTGAAGATCATAGCTACCAACTCCAAATCATGAGTAGGATATCTGACTTCATGTGGTCTATGCTACCTAGATGCATAGGCAATGACTTTACCACTCTGCATTAACACCGCTCCTAATCTAGTTCCACATGCATCCGTATACGCCACCAAACCCTGGTTTTCGTCTGGAACTACTAATACTGGTGCATTGGTCAACAAATGCTTTGACTTAAGGACTGCCTCCTCACATTTTTCGGACCAAACAAATCTCACTTCCTTTCTAGTTAGCTTAGTTAAGGGTGCCGCTATCCGTGAGAAATTCTTAATGAATCTCTAGTAGTAGCCAGCAAGTCCAAGAAAACTCCTGATCTCAGTCACCGTCTCTGGTCTCTTCCAATTATTCACAGCTTCAATCTTATCTGGATCGACCAGCAACCCTTACTCTAAAACCATGTGACCAAGAAAGTTTACCTCTTTCTTCCAGAAACGACACTTGGTAAACTTCGCCTTTAGCCGATTCTGCCTTAGCATTTCAAGCACCACTCTAAGATGAAATTCACGCTCTCTCTCATCCTTAGAGTATACTATAATGTCATCTATAAATACTAGTACAAACCTATCCAAGTACTCTCGGAAAACCCAGTTCATCAAATCTACGAAGAAAACAGGTGTATTCGTCAATCCAAATGGCATCACCAACCAACTCATACGAACCATATCTGGTTCGAAATGCTGTCAAAGGAATACTATCCTTCGCCGCTCTTAACTGATGGAAACCCATCGCTAAATCCAATTGGGAAAACACTCTCGCTCCGTTCAACTGATCGAACATATCGTCTATTCTTGGCAAATGATACTTATTCTTAATGGTCCTTTCATTCAGCTTACGATAGTCAATACACATCCTTAACGACCCATCTGGTTTCTTCACAAACACCGCGACCGCTCCCCAAGGATAACTGCTTGGTCTGATAAAATTCTTTCCTTCTAGATCCACTAGCCGCACCTTCAATTCCGTCATCTCAGTTGGTGTCATTCTGTTAGGTGGTCTACTTACAGGTTCAGCTCCGGGTACAAGATCTATTCTAAACTCAACAGCTCTCTTAGGGGGTAATCCAGTGACTAGCTCAAAGACATCTGGAAACTCTCTTGCTACCCGAACCTGACTTAACTCATCACCTTTCTCCATAGCATTAAGCAAAGCACTAACACTCCGATCGGTATTCTCTACTAAGAATATCACTCGGTTATGATTATCAGGGTGTCTTAGTGATATCTCTCTATCCTGGCAAAATATTCTAGCATCATACCTACCCAACCAATCCATTCCCAAAATGATCCCGAAATCTACGAAATCAATAACATACAAACTGCATGCAAACTTATGACCAAACAAATCAAGTTCTAACTGGTCACATCTCAACCTTAGAGTTTCATACCCTCCTATTGGATTCGCAACCTAAAGGAAGTAAAAAGGTAGGTGGGTTCTAGACATAATCTATCAACCAAACACTGAGATATAAATGAATGTGATGCACCGGTATAAAAAATTACTCTAACTGAAATATTCTGATCAAAAGCGTACCTTCTATCACAGTCTTTCCCTTATCTGCTACAGTAGGCATGGCTGGTCCTATAGCAAAAACTTTTCGTTTGTCCTCCCTAGCTGGCTCTGGACACTGATTTTTGTAATGCCCAACTTGATCACAGTTGAAGCATTTCACGTTCTTCTTAACCGCAGCTATCTTACCATTTCCTAACCGGCATTTATTAGCAAAGTGACCCTTCTTGTCGCACTTATAGCAAACAACCTCAGCCTTTGACTTCTTAGCAGTATCTCCCTTCTAGGTCCCCTTCTTCTTAAAGTACTTCCTCTTATTCCCTTGAGAACCCTATGTTTCCACTGACTTCTCTTTAGCTAAATCAGCAAGCAACTCCTCATGACCGATAGCCATCTCCACCACAATATTACAAGGATCATGGACATGTGTTATAGTCATTCTAGCGAGTTCGGGCCTCAGTCCCCAAATGAACTTCTCATTCCTTTTGATGTCGGTATCTAAAAGAGCATACCCATATCTAGACAGCTCTTCAAACTTAGTAACATACTCAATTACTGACATTTTTCCTTGCACTAAATCCATAAATTTCCTCATCAGCTTAGACTTGGCACACTCAGATACAAACTTCTGCTCAAATCTCATCTTAAAATCATTCCAAGTTAACCGTTCTTCCGAAACTCTGGCAGTGACACTGTTCCACCAATGCAGTGCTGACCTCTGCAACTGCCTAGAGGCCAACCTCCTCTTTTTTCCATCATTCAGACCTAGATCAATAAATATACGCTCACAATGCAACAGCCAATTCTGAACTTCTACGACACTCTCCGTTTCCAAGAATGGCTTCCCACCCAAACTGGTGTAATCTTTACTCAACAAAGCAATATTCCCAACTAGAGCCATAGGATTTGCTCCTCCTCCATTTCCAACAACTCCACCAGCAGCACCAGCTTGCATCAAGCCGGCTAAGAACTGATACATCGCCGCTATATCTACTGGTGGATTTCCAGCACCCACATTGGCTTCAGCAATTTAGTTACTAGCATTAGCCGGTCGACCTGGGTTTCTCCTAGTAGTGAGTCGAGCATTTCCATTAGTTGTGGTGCTTCCTCCACCGAGATATCCTCTTCCGTTTCCTGCTTCCATATCTCTTTTCTCGTAAATATGCATATGAGCCTTAGTAAGATACAGAAGAACGGTCTAAGAGAGCGGGGTATACGTACTTATATGTAACTATATATATCAAATACAAGTACGTTATTATAGCGTTAACCCAAACCCCAATCTTATTATCTGATTCATTGGATTATGTTTGAAAAATCTTTTAGGTTTAAGTTTCTTTTAAAGTTTTATAAACATATGCTCTGAAACCAACTTGTAACATCCCCCTGCTTGGAGGCCCAAAACTAACGGTTATAGATGGTGCAGTCATCCATAGTTATTAATCCTCGGCGACCAAACACGGCGATATTAGATATATTGATACACAGAAACACAAGAATATGAAAAAAAATTAACCAACAAAACAAAATCCAAATTACATTTCAAAATATTCCAAATTGATTACATAATCCCAATTCGCAGACCATGTTCAGATAACATATAATTATTACAAAATACGCCAAGAGTGACATATGAAGGTGCCCCCTTGGTAGATCAGAGTATATAGATAGGCAAGAAAACAATTTTTCTTTACAAATAAAACACAGAGCGGAAATAAATGAACTTTAAATAACTATCTGCCTCTTGCACGCCTCCGGAAGCTTTATTAAGAGAAAAACCTAAAACCTTTAACTCTCAACCTACTCAAAATCAATCGAGTATCCGAGAGTTTAAGGGGAAAACAAAAACTTCGAGTCAAACAAAAAAGCCTGGTATGAATAATAATTTACCATCTCAAACCATTTGGATATCTAGTAAGACCACGCCGCTTAGCGGAATGGGTTTTCCCCTCACTTAGTATCCTAAAACATTTATAAAACCATATACTATGCTTTTGCATCCACAATGGTTAAAACATAGTATTTCAAAACATTATGATGATATGCAAAATAATTAAATAAATTCTGGATTACCCATCCCCATTCATTCTAACTATCTATCTCAATTATAGTTTCTAGGGTTACTATTAACCTATTAAATGTTAAGGACTATCTGTCCAATTACTTAGTTTTCATGGGATCACTAAGAACCTATTGGTAAATCCAATATCTTATTTCTTATCCTAGTTTTCATGGGCTAACTAGGAACTTATTGGCTGACTGCCAATATCTTAATCCGGATATAGTTTTCATGGGCTAACTACAAACCTACTACCCCCTACCAGTATCAAATCATAGTTTTCATATGCTGACTATGAACCTATTGGCCCCTGCCAGTATCAAGTCATAGTTTTCATGGGCTGACTATGAACCTATTGGCCCCTGCCAATATCTTTAATTAAATTTTTAACATCTATTAAGTTATATTCACTACTGGGTCAACCTAACTGGTTATTCTGCCCTTTCCCCAAAATACAGTTATGGGTTAGTAACAAAGTGAATAACATTTTAAAATATTTATTTATGCCATGGTTATTACTTTAAATTGAGATTGGGTTTATGTTTTGAAATCAAAGACATCTCTTTCGAAACCTCTGGATAGCCTCCTTTCGAAAGCAAAAATCTCTTTTCAAAACATTGAATACATACCTTTCGAAGCCCTTAATACCTTTCGATGGTACATTCTCTTTCAAAACCTATTATACCTTTCGATGGTATCAAATCATCTTTTAAAAATATAAAGCTCCGAAACAAATGAAAGTACCCCTTTCGAAAGCATTGGGTTCACTCCTAAAAAACCATTTGGGTTAAAATGCTTATATACGAAAGTATCTCTTTCGTAACCAACATAAATTAGTTGGAGAAAAATTGATGGCGTCGGAGCCATCTAGTTCGAAAGAAAAAGACTTAAAAATCAAAACTTCGAAGGTCTAGGTTGAAACCCCCATTCGACTCCTCTCCTTCAAAACCCCAACCCCTTTCGAAAGCAATTAAGAAAATGGTTTGGTTTAAAGTAAAAATAAAGACAATTCTTCGAAAGCATTATTGGACAACATGGTCGAAAGGTAGAGTAGTGGCTAGGCTTCGACTAGGTCGAAACCAACCCCTTTCGAAAATAATTGTTTAAAGAAAAAGGAATCCCCTTCAAAAGTTAGTACTTTAGTGTTAACAAGGCAACCTGCTTCGAAAGCTAAACAAACACCCCTTTGAAAACAAACGTTTCGACTAAGTCAAAAGCTTTTAAATAAAAAAAGGCAGGATTTAACTTATGAAAACAAAGCAGGGTTTCGACCCCATCGGAAGCTTACCCTTCGACACCAAGGCTTCTGCCCGTCTTCCAATCCACTACATATATTCCAAGAGATACCATGTGGATTGGTTCTGATTATGATGGTTTCGATAGTGATGGTTTTGACTATGATGGGGCGGAACCAAGGGAGTCGAAAGGTATTTTCCATTAAAGGCGAAACACCTTTTTTCCCGACTAAAGGCTGAATTATAACAACTTTAAGTAATCTTTTATTAAACTTGCCTAGTTGTAAAATTCTGATTGGCTGCCATAAAACTTTTTAATTTCTTTACTTCTGAAACTGCTGCATTTATTCAGATCCTAAATTAAAGGATTTAAATGTTAAAACCTTTCCAAATAACCTAAATCCGACATTTGCAGAAAAGCCCCTCTTTCAAAATAATTTATTTCCCCTAGTAAATCAATTGAGAAAAATCCCTAAAAATCATAGAAATTTGAGTTAATCATGTAATCAAACATATTAAAATTTTAGACCCAATTTCTTCCTGAAATTCAAAAAATAAATCTTTAACCCAATCGTATCATATTTTCCATCAAAAATTCATAATAAAATTTTCATAGCTTGGAAAATTCTGAAAATTAGAAACCATCTCCAAAATTATGTTTTACTTAACATAAAAAGTTTCCATGGCATTTCAAAATCAATATCTCATAGTTTTACCCTTAAAACCATACGAATTATATATAAGGTAATTGTTTAAATCAAACAAGTCATAATTTAAGCATATCATCATCCAAGATTGCATAGAAATGAAATAAAACATAAATCCGAAACCATAGAATTATAGAAACCAAAAAGAGATGGAATAAATTATTATTCACCTTAGATTTGATAAGGAACTTAAGATTTATTGTTGATTAATCCTTCCTAGCTTGATCTTTGGCTTTAGATTGAAATTATTTCTTTTCCTCTTTGGTAATGGCAGGCTTTGATTTTGGTTTTAGATTTCGTGACCGTGAGAAAAATGAAACATGAATGGACATGGAGGAGAAGTAATAGCCGTGTAAAATAATAAGGAGGCTATTTTACTAATATGCCCATGTGTAACTAATTAAATTAGCCCTTAAACCAAATTAAAGCCTATTTATTCAATTAGTAAGCATGACTGTATATTGATTTAATCAAATCTTAATCTCCTTATCATGATTATTATATTTAATTTATCTAATTAAATATTCTGAATAATGTTATCAAAAATTAGGGATGTTACACATATGAATCTAATCTATTTAAAAATGTTTGATTTTTCTTTAATATTTGCTCTTGGGATTTTCGGCTATGGAATACCAATACTAATGACCAAGATTAGTCAAGAGAAGTAAGCAATAATTGAATGGCAAATGGTTGGTTTAAGTAGCATAAAAGAAGAGGTAAAAGGGGAGCAAAGATCTCCTTCTTTTACTCATTCCTTCCCTTCCATTTCAAATTCAATTTGAACAGCCAAACCACCCCTCTTATTCATTATATAGCTGGCTAATGTTAGGGGCTAGATAGGCATTCAAAAGTCTTCAAGCCCATTCGATAAATGATTGATTTAAATCAAATTTAAATATTTATCGATATTGTATATCGATACGTACATATATAACATTATATAAGCACCTAGTTAATTTCTACTGGAACCAAAAAATTAAATAAAATTAAATAATTAATATTTCATAAATATTATTTAGTTGAATTAATTTATAATAATTATAAATTAATTAAATCATGTGGTATTTTGGAGTGTTCATCGTTACGATTATACGACTCAAAAGTGTAAATTCAGTCGGTAATTAATATAAAATAATTCAAATATTAAAGTTCACACATTACTTTAGCAATTGGTTTTATAGTTTGACCGAATTTATCCGTTATGTTAAAAATCAATTTTACTATTTTAAGCAGTACCTGGTAGTACGATTATTTACATCAATGCTCTTTATCAAAACTATATCACTTTAGGAATTATGGAATTTGTTTGGTCAAACTACTAAGCCTATTTAGTAAATGATTGATTTAAATCAAATTTAAATATTTATCGATATCGTATGTCGATACGTACATTTATTACTTTTATATATGCAAGCAATTAATTATCAATAGCATATAGAAATCAAATAAAATTTAATAATTAATATTTCATAAATATTAATTATTTTAAATAACTTATAATAATTATAAATTAATTAAATCGTGTGGTATTTTAGAGTATTCATCATTACTGTTGTACAGCTCAAAGATGTAAATTAGGTCAGCGAATAATATCAAACAATTCAAACATTATCATCCACATGTCATCTTAGCTACCAATGTAACAGTTTTGCAAAATTTATTGTTTACACGTCCTTTCAATAAAAATCTAATTTTACTATTTTAAGCGGTATCAGGTAGTAATGATAATTTACACCAATTCTCTTTATCAAAACTATATCACTTTAGAACTTATGGAATTTAGTTTTGGTCAGATTTTCAATGCCTTCCTTATTCAACTTGATTAGTCCAAACACAAAATCCTTGTTTCGTTAATAATAATAATTATTAATTATGCTGCTCTGATAAGAGAATTTGACATTGAGTTAACTACAGTTGACCATGACATTGACTTTGTATAACCGAGAAGATGAATTCTCTAATAAATAGTGTTTCACTTTCAATGCTTCAACTCAGACCCCAACTAAAGTTGTTTAATAGACGTCATGCCACGATATAACTATGATCAAAGTGGAGTGTCCATATTGAAATTCAACTGTATTCTCAGGTCAAGAGAAATGTGTAACATCGTCACTTTGAGATTCCCCGTTTGACCTTACTTATATTAAATGGCGGATAACTCTCAAGTGAATCATTCCATACTTATCTAATAACTATTGGTACGTAACCTCTTAGTGCCCTAGTAGTCATGATAATACACTACCCAACAATTGGAGAGCGTTACGTAATCTAGTCTAAAGAATGTATCGATATCATATCTTGAAACCTCTTGACTAGGAATATGTAAATAATATGTTATTTTTAATATGAACATTTTCTCATGATCAATTGTAATTCGTATCATATAACATACTATTTAAGGATTTTATATCTAATATACTTAAATTAAATAATTAATTAACATATCACAGTATGACAAGTGTAAGGTAGAAAGAAAGTACACCTTTTATTTCGAACAAGATTTTGTTACAAAGTTAATAATTTACAATAAATTACAAAATTACCTATATGGCATACTCTCGACTCTACCAAGTTGAATATGAGGAATGATAATTAAATGTGGCACTTGTATTTTAAAATTATACTAGAATGTGATGAATGTGATGAATATGAAGAATGATAGTTAACTATAGCATTTTTTAAAATTACACTAGCGTGTGATGAATCTTCATGATATTTTTAGCATTTGTCTTTTTAAATCGCACTAGCATGTGTGAAACATGCATAATGATAGTTAAATGAACCATATGTGTTTTTAAATTGCACTAACATGTGTTAAACATGCAAAACGATGGTTAAATGTGGCATTTATGTTTTAAAATTACAATAGCTTATGTTGAGAATATAAAATGATTGTTAAATGTAGCTTTTGTGTTTTAAAATTGCACTAGCGTATGTTGAACATGCAGAATAATAAAATAAATGTATCATTTTTGTTTTTAAATTGCACCAGCGGGTGTTGAATATGAAGATTAATAGTTAAATATAGCATTTGTGTTTTTAAATTGCACTGGTGTGTGTTAAATATGCAGACTGATAGTTAAATGTAGCATTTGTGTTTTAATAGTGCACTGGCATATGATGAATATGTAGCATGATAGTTAATGTAGTATTTGTGTTTTAAAATTACATTGGCATATATTAAACATGCAGAATGATAATTAAATGGAGCATTTGTGTTTTAAAATTGCACCAGCGTGTGTTGAACATGTAGAAAGATCGTTAATGTAGCATTTATGTTTTAAATTACATTAGCATGTGTAGAACATGTAGATGATAATTAAATGTAGCATTTGTGCCTTAAAATTGCATTAGCGTGTATTGAACATGCAAGAATGTTAGTTAAATTTAGCTTTTGTGTTTTAAACTTGCACTACCGTGTGTTGGCATGTAGAATGATAGTCAAACGTAGCATTTGTGTTTTAAAATTATACTAGTGTTGAATATCTAAAATGATAGTTAAATGCAGAATTTTGGTTTTTAAATTACACTATCGTGTGTTGAACATGAAGACTAATAGTACTAACATGTGTTGAATATGTAGAATGATAGTTAAATGTAGCATTTGCGTTTTAAAATTGCACCCGTGTGTGATGAATATGAAGAATGATGGTGAAATATAGCATTTGTATTTTAAAATTGCCCTGGCGTGTGTTAAACATACACAATGATAGTTAAATGCAGCTTTTGTGTTTTAAATCGCACTGACATGTACTGAACATGCATGATGATAGTTAAACGTAACATTTGTGTTTTTAAATTTCCTTAGCATGTTTTGAACATGCAGCATGTTTTGAACATGCAGAATGATAGTTAAATATAACATTTGTGTTTTTAAATTGCACTAGTGTGTTCTAAACATGTTGAATGATAATTAAATATAGTTTTGATTTTTAAAGTTACAATAGCATGTATTGCATATGAAGAATGATAGTTAGATGTAGCATTTATATTTTTAAAATTTACTAGCATGTGTTGAACATGCAGAATGATAGTTAAATGTAGTATTTGTGTTTTTAAGTTACAATGGCGTGTGATGAATATGCAGAATGATAGTCAAATGTAACATTTATTGTTTTAAATTGCACTAGCATGTGTTGAACATGCAGAATGATAGTTAAATGTAGCAATTGTGTTTTTAAATTGCACTAGCACGTGTTGAACATGCAGAATGATAGTTAAATGTAGCATTTGTGTTTTTAAATTGCACTACCATATGTTGAATATGAAGAATTATACTTAAATGTAGCATTTTTGTTTTAAAGTTAATTGCGATGTTTTAAATACGCAAATGACATATGAACATAACCTTTATAGTTTTGAAGTAAACTAACATGTTTTGAATCTGTAGAATGATAAATAAACATAAATATTTGTAATTTTGAATTCCACTAACACGTATTAAGTATAAAGAATAATAGTTAATGTCCATTGTATTTTAAAAGTAAACTACCATATGTTGAATATACCGAATGATAGTAAAATGTAGCATTGTATTTTTAAAATGCACCAGCATGTGTTGGATATGCAAAATGATAGTTAAATGTGGAATTTGTATTTTAAAGTGTGCTAGCATATGTTGAATATGTAGAATGATAGTTCAATATAGCATTGTATTTTTAAAGCAAATTAGCATGTGCTGAATATGCAGAATGATAGTTTAATGTAGCAATTGAGTTTTTAAAGTCCACTAACATGTGTTAAGCATGCAAAAATGATAATTAAATATAGCATTGTATTTTAAAAGTAAATTAGCATGTGTTGAATTTGCATAATGATGGATAAATATAGCATTTGTAATTTTATATTCATTAGCATGTATTGAATATGAAGAACGATAGTTAAATGTAGCATTGTGTTTTTAAAGTAAACTAGCAACGTGTTGAATATTTTGAATGGTAGTAAAATATAACATTTTCTTAATTTCTATAACTGCACATTTTTTTGAATTACTTAGAGAACCAAGCTTCGCTTGTAAAATCTATGGAAGTATGTGCATGCCAAACATATACTCCGGGTGCTCGTTACAAGGTTGTCGGTTTTGGGATTAAACTCTCGGCTTTTGATCCTGTAGTCCAGATCATCAACCGACTACACTAACCCTATTGGCTAACTGTGCATAATTTTCACATTCTTATTTTTACCAAACTTAACAGATGGAACAAAAAAAGAAGAGAAAAAGAAAAATCTCAGAAAAAGGAGCAAGATACAATGCAGATGTAGTTTAATGAATATGATCAATATGCTTCTAAAAATAAGAATTTTTTGTAACTCAAATACCATTACTCAAGCAAACTCATTTTGAAAAAAAAACATTGGTTTTATTTGAGGGATATTTGAATATAAAAGAAGTTACAAAATCATCAAACACTTCGGATAATATAATCAACACATATTCTGTAGAAGATGAATCATTTAAAATTGGACAAAAAAGTTTGAAAATAATACCAAAGGATATATATATTATTTTTGGTTTACCTTTATGTGGAAAAATTATTTTCTCATTATCAAAAGTGTCTTCTCAAGCAATTCCAGATAATTGTAAAGATCTATGTCAAGAAACTTTAGGAAAGTGGAATACATAAAAAGAGAAAATACAATAGCGAGAATAAAAAATCAAATACAAATGAAATGATTTGCCAAAACAACTTATAATCCTTGTCATGATAACAGTTTTCTCTCTAAACAGTCAAAGAATGCTGCCTTGGAAATATGTATATTACATAGTAGATGAAAAAAATTTAAATAAAGTATCATGGTCAATATATGTTCATTATTATTTAGTCCGATCTTTGAAGTCTTCAAAACAAAGCCAGAAATATGTCCGGGTGCTCTATATTAGCATTGGTAAGCACACAACATAAACTTTCAATGTTTGAAATCTACTTAAAATGTGTTACTATCATGTGCTTAAGTTGAAGTTATATATTACTTGAAATCTACTATGCAGTTCTTTCTCTATAAGCATGTGGAAATAATCAAAGAAGGTTATCATCCCAAAGATTTACAAAGATTAGAAAGTGGAATATAAGTGTTGAAATTATTAAATAAAGAAAAATAAAGTAGAAAAGAAGAAGACGATGAGAGATAAGAAGAAATAATCTTTATTAATGACTTGATGATGTTGTACAATTCATAACCAACTATTTATAGCCATATTGCTTACAGTCTAAGTAATTATACAATAGGTAAACTATTGTAATGAGGGAAAGCCTGGATATTGAAATATCCCCGATTTATTTATTAATATATAATTAATATCTTTAACATTGCCCCTCAAACTCAAGATGCGATGGCCATAAGCATTGAGAGTTTGCCAACTAAGAATCAAAAATGTGAAACTGAATGTGACTTAGTAAAGAGGTTTGTGATCTGCATGGAAGAGGGAACGAAAGGTCACTACAAGAAAATATGATTTTTATAACGCAAATAGATAACTCTTTATTTCATTATGCTATTATTTGTTTTAATTTGTTTTATTTTGAGAATTAATTAGCTGTGTAACACTTTGAGAAGGCGGGCTTTTCCAAATTATTTTTGTGGCCGCTTCTTTACATTATTTCTCTCTTTCCTCTTCTTCAAATTATTTCCTCAAATCCTTAGACAATGAATCTCCTCCCTTATCACCGCCTCTTCCTTAAATTATCCTTATAACTCGGTAAAATTTGAAAAGTGGTAATACATTCCATCCCAAAACAATTACTCGGCAAAAGCCTTATTTTAGGGTTTATGCTTGCTCCAAACTCATTGACTCCTTCCAAGTAGATCAAGTGAAATGAGTGGAACGCTTGTTTTCTTCTATTGGATTGGCCTTCGGTGGCTTGACGCGGTGTAGATCTAGGTTCATAAGCGGCGGTAATTTTTAGTTTGCAGGGCAGCTACAGGTGGCGGCTCTAGCAGCATGTGGTCGAGGACGGCGAGGGCCACATGGAGTGGTGATGCGGTGGCCGGAGGAGCGACGTGGCGGCGGCAGCGAGCTATTGAAGATCGCGGCCTGGGTTTTGAATGTATTAGTTTAACTAATGAACTATATTCCTGCAAATAAGTCTGAAAACTTGATACAGTAAAGGTTGCATGAATTTTGTTCAACAAAGCTGTAACATACTGGGACTAAAAGAAGATAACCTTGCAATTAAAAACAAAGGCCTTTAGTTTGTCTATGCTACTAGAGAATCACTTGTATTATCGCAAAACTAATCGACAATGAGAAAAGTGATAACTTAGATTTATATAGGATCTATTATAATAATCTATGAGCCTAGTCTCATAATTACCTCCTCGCATATGACGTATTTTGAGCCAAATACGTCTATATTTATATTGACTGATGTGGATCATGTGTGGTGGTTAAGGGCACATGATTGCTTATATCATATTAAGGGCACATGAAATCTATGTCAATCCGTTGGACAATCAACAAGTATTTTGAGGACAAATTGTTATTACATATGTGCGAATTCGAGGTGTACATAACATTGAACGTGTCTGAGCTTGCTTCATTTGAGCCACAAGCTAATTTCTTTTAATAGTGCAATCTTTCTAGCATTATCTAATTTATCACTATAATATCATGGTAACAACTGCATACACAACAATTTAAGGGACAATCAAACATCAGTTAAGCAGTATGGAATTCATCGAATTGTTTCACATAATTTTTAATAAGATTTATATTATGTATTTTAGATGAATGCTGAAGTCAAAAGTTGGCCATATAATTTTCCTCGGTCAAAGGATTACCAAACTTCTCAAAGAAGAGGCTCCGTAACTGGTAGACTGTTTGTCAGCGGAAGGTATATATTGCTGTTAAGTAGCATATTGATATTACGTACATATGTTTTGAGTCTTTTGACCTTAGCTTTGAGTGAAATTATATATGAACCTCGCTGGTTACACTAACTTGCATATAACTGGGGTCATAGACAATATGCGCATTGTAATGGCCCAGAAATTCATGGAATCTTATTTTGGTTGAATTTTGAAAATATATGAATTTATTTGTATAGGAATGTATGGAATTAATTGTGTGCAAGTGTGTGTGCATGTGTGCACGTGCACACTGATATGGCACAAGGAAGAACTCCAAATTTCCTGAAATTAAAACAAGAATTAAAAAGCATTACAAACATGATTTTGTAATGAAAGTTATTAAACCAAATATGGATATTTGATTTCTGGAATTATATGAATTATTTTAGAAAATAAGAAAAAGCAAGTTTTGTTTTGAATCAGTAAACAGATTGTACTTAATTTAACCCCAGGATAAATTAGATAAGGATTTGAAACATGTATGCACATATATGTGCATGTCTTTCTGAAGTTAAGGAGGAGTTAAATAAGCCTAGATAAGATATGTATGCATACGTACATTTCTATAAGTACTGAAAGTATTAAAAAGAAATAAGCAAGGGAAAGAATAACACTAAAATAGCAAAAGACATATTGCAAGCAAAACAATTACTTTAGGCAGAAAATAGAAAGGAGGATTTTTAGAAAATAAACAAGTGACAATGTCACACAATTGTCATGATTTAGAAAGAAAACAAAATAGATATTCTGGAAAAGAAAAGGGGAATAAGCATTACATGGCCGGGGTATTAAGGGTGGAAATAAGCAAATCTGAAATGCAAAATGCATGAGTATTGGCCAGGGTAAGAATGAGATTTTACTTTTGTAAAACCCTAGAAAACCTCTCTTATAAATTCAAGGTTAAACCAGAAAAATCATTTTCTACCCGAGACATTTAAGAAAACAAAGAAGAAAAATATTTGCAAGTAGAAAGGCAAGTTTTAAAAGGTTTCTTTTCTGGATTAAGCAAGAGAAGCATTCTTCTGTGAGTAATCTCACTAAACCCATGGCATTAAGTCCTGTTATGAGGCAGCCAAGTTTATGTTATTTTTCTACATATTTCTGATTTTATTACTATGGTTTTAATGGATTCTTTAATGGGTGTTTATGAATGCTTTTGATTGCTTTGATGGTTGAGTATTTTGCTCTGTTTGGTTACACCCAGAAATGTTAAAGTATGAAATCATGAAAGTAAATAGAGAATACTTGTAACTGGTTTAGATATGGCATGAAAAATATAGAAATCAAAATGTATATGAGTTGCATTACACTTGTGTAAGTGCTGAGGCTCAAATGAAAGATTCAAGGTTGCAATGGAAATATCCAAAAGTGCTGAACCCTTGATCAAATAGAAAACCCATGAGCCAGAAATCTTGTTTAAGCTAGATCTTGAGTTTAGTTCAAACATGGTTGCTTATGAAACAATAATAACCCACATGCCTAGTCTTTATTCCCAGTTGTAAATATTCTTGTATTTTCTTTAAGCCAGAATATTTGAAAATATGATTTCCCCTGGATATGAATGTTAGCTTGTTCTTGAATTATGCTTGTAAGCTCGATGTAATGTTTCAAGGACACTGTGATTCAATCACCTAGCTATCTCATGATAGGATCAAACATGAACACTTAGTAAATAAACTAAGGATTGTGAGCCAAGAAGACTGCTGGAATGCTTGTTGTATTTAAAGTATGCAAGTTGGCACATGGCTTGTTTAAGCCCTGAGATCTTTGTGCAATATTGTGAATTATTTTATTGCAATGTGTCCCCGTGATTCCTTTATGGCAGATGAGGCTAGGAAGAAATTTGGTAAATGCAATCTTAAATTGATGAAGTAGGAACTTGAGTTATTCCTAGGTTGGTTGGACTGGAGCTATGATAGTTCCTGAGTATCTCTGTTTGACATGTGTGTTTGTATAGTTGAAAGTGTGTACATAATCAGTTTTAATACTGATCATATATGCACAATATTTTAGAAACAAGTCAGGCCAATTGATTAAAGAAATTATGCCAAACCATACAAAATGCTTATGTCTCACTTATCTACTTAATATCATGGAAATTTTGATATTGCTCATACCAGATCTTGTATCTGACCCTTGTTTGCTTATGGCATCTGGGGTGTCTCGTTTAAAATGGGGCAGCCTCCAATGCTCTTTCAGGGAATGCTGGTTCTAAATAGGAAGCTGCTATGGCTAATGAGAATGATTGGATAAGCATGCTAAATTAGAATTAAATAAGAGCTTAGAATGAATTATTTGCATGTAATCTTGGAAGTTTTATAGTTTTGCTTTAGTTGTTATGTAATGATCTTGAATGTTTGGATTTTATTTGTTTGTTTCAATTGAATCTGGTAATGTATTAAGGTTGGGAAAAACCAAAGACTTAGCTAATCTATGCAAGAAAATATATTTGAGTATTATGGTAGAAATCTGTAGATGATATATGCCTATATGTGAGTAATGAATATATATATACTGTATTAGTTAATTTTGAGTTACTTAAAAGATTTAAGTTTGAAGGTTAAAATTTTGAGTTTTAGCTAGAAGTAATATTTCAAGAATTTTGTGATAATATACAGAAGTGTTTTGATAAAAGAAAAAATATATATATATATATATATATATATTTGTGCACTGTATAAAGATATGTACATGTTCTAAGAGATTTTTCAAGTATCTTGTATCTGAATTCACATTGCAATAGCCAGGCACTAATGTTTTGATGATCTAGTCATAAGGTTAACCCACTTCAAAAATAGTGAGGTCTGGGTTGATCAAGATGACCAGAGTTTTTGGGTCTAAAGAAAGAAAATGCAATTGTAAAATCTGAAGCTTTCTTTGCAAATGCATGTACAAAGACATTTTCAAATACTTGAGCAATTCACTTTTATTTTTGTGTAGCTTTCTTAGTCCAGAAAGCACAATACATCTGATATGCACACATATTACTTAATTATTACTTTTGTTAAATGACCATAAAATCTGGATTTTCTAAATCCAGTAAAGCAACCTGTAAATTAGGATGCAAGCTGAGGTAACTCAGGGATTAGAGAATGAATTTAGTTCAGAGAAATACAACTATATAGATTGTGAAAGAATCACTCAACTGACTTGGTTATAAGTAAAGGAATTTGTGATAAAATTACTTATGGTGAAAATGATAAATGAGTATATCATTTTTCCTTTCTGGCTTTGATCAAATATCAAATAATTAAACAAAAATTATGATGGCTTGCTATATATATTCTGAGATCACTTTGCTAAGTCAAACTAACAGACAATCACCATAAGAATGATCAAAATTAATAGGTATAAATTATATATGATTATGGGAATTCACTCCCATGAATCAAATATCAAACAAAGGAAAATGAGCTATGTACTGGTTGACTAGAAATTCAAATTCAATCAGGATGCACTCTTGCTTACCAATACTCTGATCCAAGTAAGAGGGTCACATACATCTTCACATGTATGTGAATATATTTATTAATGAACTGATATAAATATATTAGTAGAAAAATTAGGATCTTGGATAATTTAGTAGAAAGGCTAAATGAATCTAGGAAATTTATTAATGTAAAAAAAACAAAAATCCTAGTAAAATTAGGTAAAATAAATAGGGTCATTTCATTTGGTATCAGAGCTATGTTAAAACTATACATAGCTAAGAATGATTGTATTGATTGATTGAAGTACTATAACTATATGTATGCACTGATTGTTTGTTTGAGTAAAATAATAATTTAGATAGAAAGTTATAGCAAAAGAAAATACTCATGATAAACTAACCCTATCTACCCATACTCTAGTTATCCAATCATGGTAGGAAGAGGATCTCATCACAATATAGGATCAAGTACGCCACAAATGCTTGATATGCAAGACTTTATGAGGGCTTTGAGGGATGGAGTAGGGCAGAGACTTGAGAACCCACATGAGGAACTTTCAAAACTATTAAAGACTTATACCAATTTGGGAGGCAAGAGCTTTGAAGGGACTGAAAATGTGATGGAAATTCAAGCATGGTTGAGAACACTGGACAGAATTTTCAATGACATGCAATTGGATGATCAAAGGAAGAGGCAAGTGGCCTCAAGACAACTGAAAGGTGTGGCTTTAAGCTGGTGGGAGGTAGTCATAGCTGGGAGAATTGAGAATGAAATCACTTGGAATCAATTCAAGGAGATGTTGGAAGCTAGATTTGTTCCAACATCAGCCAAAACTCTATTGCTTGAAGAATTCATCAGACTTAGGCAGGGAACCTTTAATGTGACTGAGTATACTCATAGGTTTGAGGGCTTGTCTAAGTATGGAGCCATGCTTGTGGCTGATGAGGCATCAAAGAATGATAGGTATATTAAGGGTTTAAACCCAGGGCTTAGTAGGGCTATGTTTCCATATGCAGATAAAACTTTTGATCAAGTCATTGATCTGGCCTTAAAGTTTGAGCAACATGACAAGGAGAGGGAAAAGTATAGGAGTATTAAGAACAATAACAACAAGAAAAATAAGGGAAGGTATCACCCCTATGACAAAAAGAAGGAGGAGACAGAAAGCAAAAAAACCAATGGTACAAAGACCACTGATACAAAGAGGAAATATCGTGTCATCATTGTGGAAAAGAAGGACATATCAAACCAAGGTGTCCAGAATTGAAGGGAGGAGCTTTCAAGTGCTACCTATGTGGTAAGGAGGGACATATCAAGAGAAATTGCCCTGAGTATAAACAACAAGGGAAGCTAGCAAGTTTGGAGAGTAAAAGCAAATCCACAATAGAGGCCATTGCAGAAAATCATGGTCAAGTGGAAGGTACCTTATTTATTTGTACCCTACCTATATCAGTAGTGTATGATACAGGGGCCACACATTCTCTGATTTCCCATGAATTAGTTGCATTGCTTAAATTAAATTGCATACTGGTTTAAACCCCTTTGTTAGTGCAAAGCCCATTGGGAAGTTCTAGTGTTTTAAACATGATGTGTGGATGTGGAATTAAACATAGGAGGAAATGTTTTTATTTCCAATTTATATGTTTTAAATTACCCAAATATAGGTGTTATATTGGGTCTAGACTGGTTAAGGCAATACAAAGCCATAATTAATTTATACTCATCCACCATATCATTACAAAATTATAGAGGCCAAAGAATCACAATTTTGTGTGAAGTAGCCAAAGAAAGGAAATTATATCATTTGATTGACTTAAATAAGGATTCCAGTGAGCCTTCTATTGAAGAAATCCCCATAATTAACAAATACTTGGATGTGTTTGGATAAGTTAAGGGTGTTCCACACCACAGACCAGTGGAATTTCAGATTAGTCTCATACCAGGAGCAAGTCCAATTATTAAGAAATCCACTAGGATGGGGCTAAGTGAGTTGAAGGAGTTGAAGAAATAGTTAGAAGAATTGGAAAGCAAAGGATTTATAAGACCAAGTAATTCATGCTGGGGTGCTCCAGTAGTGTTTGTAAGAAAACATGATGGTACTTTAAGGATGTGTATAGATTACAGGGAGCTAAACAAAGTCACTATCAAAAAAAAGTACCCCTTACCTAGAATTGATGATCTTTTTGATCAACTTAGTGGAGCAAAAATATTTTCTAGATTAGACCTGGCATCTGGATTCCATCAGATGAAGGTTGAGACCTCAAGTGTTAAGTATACAGCCTTTAATACTAGGTATGGTTTATATGAGTTTCTTGTCATGCCATTTGGGTTGACAAATGCCCCATCATACTTTGTAGACTTGATGAATAGGATATTCAGGGATTATTTAGATAAGTTTGTGTTGATTTTTATTGATGATATTTTGATTTATTCTAAAACAGTAGAGGAACATGAAAATCACTTACACCTTGTTTTGTCTAGATTAAGAGAAAAAGATTTAAAAGCAAAATTTTCTAAGTGTGCATTTTGGAAAGAAGAAGTGCATTTCCTTGGGCATGTTATATCTGCCAAAGGCATTTCAGTGAATCCCAATAAAATTGTGGCAATCCAAGCATGGAAAAGGCCAAGCACAGTAGGAGAAGTTAGGTCATTTATGGGAATGGCAGGGTATTATAGAAGATTTATAAAAGATTTGTCTAAGATGTCATCACCTCTTACCAACCTAACTAGAAAGAACCAACCCTTTATATGGACTGAGAAATGTGAACAAGCCTTTAGTAAAATCAAGAGGCCTTAGTCAATGCACCAGTGTTGAGAGTACCAGAGGGAAATGAGGAATTGATTGTTTATACTGATGCAAGTGGTTTTGGGCTAGGAGCTGTATTGATGCAGCAAGATCAAGTTATAGCCTATGCATCAAGACAATTGAAGCCACATGAATCAAAGTATGCAACCCATGATCTTGAGTTGGCAGCAGTGGTATATGCACTAAAGCTCTGGAGACATTATCTTCTAGGTGCTAAGTTTATTTTATACACTGACCATAAGGCATTAAAATATCTCTTTTCACAAAAAGATTTGAATATGAGGCAGCATAGATGGGTTGAGTTTCTAGCAGCATATGATTTAGACATACTTTATACTCCACGAAAAGATAATAAGGTTGCAGATGCTTTGAGCAGGCAGCATGCAAAAGTAGCCATGTTAATGATAGAAGAGTTTAGAAATTTATCTCTACTTACTAATTTGGAAATTGAGGAAAACAATGAGGTAAACATGGAGATGATTGAAGAAGGGAGTAAAGGAAAATTAAGTTTGATAACTTTGCAATCAGATTTAATTTTGAAAGTGGAGAAAATGCAAGAGGAAGATCTATATTTATTAGAAAAGAAAACTCTAATAGAAAAAGGAGAAGAAGTAGCAAACTACCACATTGATAAGAATGGTTACTTAAGAAATAAAGGTAGGATATGTGTTACAAAGGATATAGGATTGAAGGAAGAGATACTTAATGAATATCATAGGAGCAAATATTCTATACATCCAGGCAGCACCAAAATGTACCAAAACCTAAAAAGGGATTATTGGTGGAGAGGGATGAAATCAGATGTGGCCAAACGGGTTGCAAAGTGTATGACTTGCCAACAAGTCAAGGCAGAAACCCAAAGACCCTCAGGCCTATTACAACCTCTAAGCATACCACAGTGGAAGTGGGAAGATATATCTATGGATTTCATAGATGGTCTTCCTAGATCAAAGAGAGGAAATACAAGCATTTGGGTAGTAGTTGATAGATTGACAAAAGTAGCACATTTTATACCAGTGAAGGCAGAAAGAAATGCACCTAAACTAGCTCAAATATTCATGAAAGAAGTAGTAAGGTTGCATGGAATTCCTAAAACTATAGTGAGTTATAGGGACACAATCTTTACATCCAGATTTTGGAAGAGCTTTCAAGAAGCCATGGGAAGTGAGTTATGCTTGAGTACTGCATACCACCTCCAATCAAATGGTCAAACTGAAGTAATAAATAAAGTTTTGGAGGATTTGTTGAGGGCATGTGCATTGGACTTTGGAGGTAATTGGGAAGATCACCTCCATTTGGCTGAATTTACATATAACAATAGTTATCAAAGCACCATAGGCATGGCACCATTTGAAGCCTTGTATGGCAAACCATGTTTGTCACCAATATGTTGGGTTGAAGCAGGAGAAAGGGCTGTCTTAGGGCCTGAGTATGTTAAAGAGACTATAGAGAAAATTGAACTTGTGAGGAGAAGAATGGCAACAGCTCAAGATAGGCAAAAGAAGTTTGCAGATGTAAGGAGGAAGCAGGTAGAATATGAAGTTGGTGATCATGTTTTCATCAAAGTTTCACCTATGAAGAAGGTGTTGAGGTTTGGCAAGCAGGGAAAACTTACCCCAAGATATGTTGGACCTTACAATATTTTGGAAAGAATAGGTTCATTAGCATACAAGTTGGAGCTACCAGAAGAGATGAGTGCAATGCACAATGTATTTCATGTATCACAACTTAGGAGATGGGTGCATGATAAAGAGGAAATTCTAGAGAAACCAACTCAAGTTCAAATAAATCCTGATTTGGTCTATGAGAAAGAACCAGTGGGGATTTTAGCTAAAGAGGAAAAGAAGTTGAGGAGCAAAACTCTGAAATTGGTAAAGGTTCAATGGAGCCTAGACCCTAATGATTGTACATGGGAGTTAGAGGATAAGATAAAGATGGATTACCCAAAGCTTTTTGCAGTGGAAGGTAAATTCTAAATTCCTAAAAAGTTTAATATGTATGGGTGTTTTTACTGAATTGGTTGCTTGTGCAATGTTTGATAGATTTTATAAAAATATGGAAATGTTTAAAGTAAAAATGAGAAAATTGTGAGGACACAATTCCTAAAAAGGTGGGGTGATTGTAATGCCCCAGAAATTCATGGAATCTTATTTTGGTTGAATTTTGAAAATATATGAATTTATTTGTATAGGAATGTATGGAATTAATTGTGTGCAAGTGTGTGTGCATGTGTGCACGTGCACACTGATATGGCATAAGGAAGAACTCCAAATTTCCTGAAATTAAAACAAAATGATTTTGTAATGAAAGTTATTAAACCAAATATGGATATTTGATTTCTAGAATTATATGAATTATTTTAGAAAATAAGAAAAAGCAAGTTTTGTTTTGAATCAGTAAACAGATTTTACTTAATTTAAACCCAGGATAAATTAGATAAGGATTTGAAACATGTATGCACATATATGTGCATGTCTTTCTGAAGTTAAGGAGGAGTTAAATAAGCCTAGATAAGATATGTATGCATACGTACATTTCTATAAGTACTGAAAGTATTAAAAAGAAATAAGCAAGGGAAAGAATAACACTAAAATAGCAAAAGACATATTGCAAGCAAAACAATTACTTTAGGCAGAAAATAGAAAGGAGGATTTTTAGAAAATAAACAAGTGACAATGTCACACAATTGTCATGATTTAGAAAGAAAACAAAATAGATATCCTGGAAAAGAAAAGGGGAATAAGCATTACATGGCCGGGGTATTAAGGGTGGAAATAAGCAAATCTGAAATGCAAAATGCATGAGTATTGGCCAGGGTAAGAATGAGATTTTACTTTTGTAAAACCCTAGAAAACCTCTCTTATAAATTCAAGGTTAAACCAGAAAAATCATTTTCTACCCGAGACATTTAAGAAAACAAAGAAGAAAAATATTTGCAAGCAGAAAGACAAGTTTTAAAAGGTTTCTTTTCTGGATTAAGCAAGAGAAGCATTCTTCTGTGAGTAATCTCACTAAACCCATGGCATTAAGTCCTGTTATGAGGCAGCCAAGTTTATGTTATTTTTCTACATATTTCTGATTTTATTACTATGGTTTTAATGGATTCTTTAATGGGTGTTTATGAATGCTTTTGATTGCTTTGATGGTTGAGTATTTTGCTCTGTTTGGTTACACCCAGAAATGTTAAAGTATGAAATCATGAAAGTAAATAGAGAATACTTGTAACTGGTTTAGATATGGCATGAAAAATATAGAAATCAAAATGTATATGAGTTGCATTACACTTGTGTAAGTGCTGAGGCTCAAATGAAAGATTCAAGGTTGCAATGGAAATATCCAAAAGTGCTGAACCCTTGATCAAATAGAAAACCCATGAGCCAGAAATCTTGTTTAAGCTAGACCTTGAGTTTAGTTCAAACATGGTTGCTTATGAAACAATAATAACCCACATGCCTAGTCTTTATTCCCAGTTGTAAATATTCTTGTATTTTCTTTAAGCCATAATATTTGAAAATATGATTTCCCCTGGATATGAATGTTAGCTTGTTCTTGAATTATTCTTGTAAGCTCGATGTAATGTTTCATGGACACTGTGATTCAATCACCTAGCTATCTCATGATAGGATCAAACATGAACACTTAGTAAATAAACTAAGGATTGTGAGCCAAGAAGACTGCTGGAATGCTTGTTGTATTTAAAGTATGCAAGTTGGCACATGGCTTGTTTAAGCCCTGAGATCTTTGTGCAATATTGTGAATTATTTTATTGCAATGTGTCCCCGTGATTCCTTTATGGCAGATGAGGCTAGGAAGAAATTTGGTAAATGCAATCTTAAATTGATGAAGTAGGAACTTGAGTTATTCCTAGGTTGGTTGGACTGGAGCTATGATAGTTCCTGAGTATCTCTGTTTGACATGTGTGTTTGTATAGTTGAAAGTGTGTACATAATCAGTTTTAATACTGATCATATATGCACAATATTTTAGAAACAAGTCAGGCCAATTGATTAAAGAAATTATGCCAAACCATACAAAATGCTTATGTCTCACTTATCTACTTAATATCATGGAAATTTTGATATTGCTCATACCAGATCTTGTATCTGACCCTTGTTTGCTTATGGCATCTGGGGTGTCTCGTTTAAAATGGGGCAGCCTCCAATGCTCTTTCAGGGAATGCTGGTTCTAAATAGGAAGCTGCTATGGCTAATGAGAATGATTGGATAAGCATGCTAAATTAGAATTAAATAAGAGCTTAGAATGAATTATTTGCATGTAATCTTGGAAGTTTTATAGTTTTGCTTTAGTTGTTATGTAATGATCTTGAATGTTTGGATTTTATTTGTTTGTTTCAATTGAATCTGGTAATGTATTAAGGTTGGGAAAAACCAAAGACTTAGCTAATCTATGCAAGAAAATATATTTGAGTATTATGGTAGAAATCTGTAGATGATATATGCCTATATGTGAGTAATGAATATATATATACTGTATTAGTTAATTTTGAGTTACTTAAAAGCTTTAAGTTTGAAGGTTAAAAATTTGAGTTTTAGCTAGAAGTAATATTTCAAGAATTTTGTGATAATATACAGAAGTGTTTTGATAAAAGAAAATATATATATATATATATATATATATATTTATTTGTGCACTGTATAAAGATATGTACATGTTCTAAGAGATTTTTCAAGTATCTTGTATCTGAATTCACATTGCAATAGCCAGGCACTAATGTTTTGATGATCTAGTCATAAGGTTAACCCACTTCAAAAATAGTGAGGTCTGGGTTGATCAAGATGACCAGAGTTTTTGGGTCTAAAGAAAGAAAATGCAATTGTAAAATCTGAAGCTTTCTTTGCAAATGCATGTACAAAGACATTTTCAAATACTTGAGCAATTCACTTTTATTTTTATGTAGCTTTCTTAGTCCAGAAAGCACAATACATCTGATATGCACACATATTACTTAATTATTACTTTTGTTAAATGACCATAAAATCTGGATTTTCTAAATCCAGTAAAGCAACCTGTAAATTAGGATGCAAGCTGAGGTAACTCAGGGATTAGGGAATGAATTTAGTTCAGAGAAATACTACTATATAGATTGTGGAAGAATTACTCAACTGACTTGGTTATAAGTAAAGGAATTTGTGATAAAATCACTTATGGTGAAAATGATAAATGAGTATATCATTTTTCCTTTCTGGCTTTGATCAAATATCAAATAATTAAACAAAAATTATGATGGCTTGCTATATATATTCTGAGTTCACTTTGCTAAGTCAAACTAACAGACAATCACCATAAGAATGATCAAAATTAATAGGTATAAATTATATATGATTATGGGAATTCACTCCCATGACTCAAATATCAAACAAAGGAAAATGAGCTATGTACTGGTTGACTAGAAATTCAAATTCAATCAGGATGCACTCTTGCTTACCAATACTCTGATCCAAGCAAGAGGGTCACATACATCTTCACATGTATGTGAATATATTTATTAATGAACTGATATAAATATATTAGTAGAAAAATTAGGATCCTGGATAATTTAGTAGAAAGGCTAAATGACTCTAGGAAATTTATTAATGTAAAAAAAAAATCCTAGTAAAATTAGGTAAAATAAATAGGGTCATTTCACGCATACCTGCGGACTCTACATATGTTGGTTTAGCTTTACCAGGAGAAGCTGGATCATGGCAGAGAGAATCAAAGGTAAATAAGGCACTCACTCTGAATATTATACAGTGAACTTCTTGCCCAACATATTCTCTACAAAATTTAATTAGGGGTACCAATTCTGGACGAGGACCGATGAACATGGACATTTTACTACTAGTAATGTACGAACTGGAGAATACAACCTTTATGCATATGTTCCAGGCTTTATAGGAGATTACAAGATGGATGCAACGATAACTATTAATGCAGGTGAAGTATAAATTGTTTATAGATCTATATATATAGCTCTAATAAAAAAATGGAACCACCAATGCAAGTGATGTAATGATTTTTTTAAATCTACTTATTTATCTGCTTTGCTGTTTGTAGCAGGTTGTTTCATTAGTTTGGGTGATCTTATATATGAACCTCCAAGAGATGGTCCTACAATTTGGGAGATTGGAATTCCTGATCGTACTTCTTTATCCTAGACTCAGACCCTCGTTATATAAATAAACTATATGTCAATCATGATAAGTAACTGTTGGAAATTGTCTTTAGAAAAATAGGTGAATTCTTGAAAAATTGACTAAGTATGAAATGCTCCTACATGGGAATATGAATAGTCATACATTGTGGGATTATATGAAAGAATCAAGTATTTATACTTGATTCTTAGAAGCTAAGTTGGGTCCATTGGGAATCCAATGATGCTCTTTTGTGAGGAGGGAGACCATGCTTGACCACCATACGCGCGCGTCGACCGACCCGGGACAGGTTCGGGCTTGTAGTGGTGTATCACTTATATTTTTGGTACAAAATTCTTTAGCTGTTTTTAGACCGGGCTAAAACAGTCAAATCAGACTAGACCCGTATTGGAGAACGTTGCATAACGTTCATTGTTTTTGACCCATTATTTTCTCAGTTCCATTTTTCGAGACCACGTTTCCCCACAACCAGCAACGTTCTTGTGCTATTCCGTCTACTTAACCGATAAGGAGGCGAAACAGAAAGAACTACATCCCATTGAAAATCCATTTTTAAATCCACAAATTTGAACAACATTTTTCTGACTGCAAACAGAATCGTTTCGTGGGTGCAAACGAATCGATACCACGAAAATTATTGAGAGGCTGTTTTATCCTAGAGGCGGCGATGAATAGTACGACCTTCTTTGCACAACATAGCAGATTGCTGAAACGTCTTCGAGAGAGTGACGTAGTCCACGACTCATCCAAAACCATTGTCTTCCAACAAATTGAAGACGACGCCAAAGACAATGACTTCTGCTGTAGATTTAGATGCCGCTGCTCCCTCTTCGCTTTTCCAGGTTCCGATGGTCTCTGATGCTCCTTTCAGATTCGAGGGACTTCACTTCAAGCACTGGAAAAAAAAGATAAAATTCTTCCTGACCATGAGAAAGGTGATGACTGTGCTGACAACCGACAAGCCGCAGCTGCCGGATAAACCAAATGATGCAGACGCTGACTTGATGCGAGTCTGGATAGAAAAATCCAAGGAGTTGCATAACTGGACAGAGCAGGATTACCTATGCCGTAACTTCATACTCAACGGCCTCAGTGACGACCTCTACGACTACTACAATTCCAATAAGACAGCCAAAGAAATCTTGGAAGCACTGCAAAAGAAGTATGATACAGAAGAGGCTGGAGCGAAGAGATATGTAGTCAGCCGCTACCTCAAATACCGGATGACGGATGACAGGTCAGTAGAGATGCAGTCTCATGAGCTTCAGAAAATTACTCATGAGATCATCTCCGAAGGTATGAGTTTGGACGAACAATTTCAGATTGTTGTTATTATTGATAAACTGCCCCCAGGTTGGAAAGATTTTATGAATGTGCTTAGGCACAAGACTAAGGAATTCTCCTTAGCGGGCTTGATCACCCGCCTCCGTATTGAGGAGGAGGCTTGTAAGCAGGACCAGAAAGAAGAAGTGCTTGTTGTCACCAACAACAACACTAAAAAGTCCAAGCCCCCAGTTCTGAAACCGAATCCGAAAAACTTTAAGAATCAGAACCACAACCGCAACAAATAGAATTGGAACCCACAAGGGAACTAAAAGGGACACCAAAAACCGACCCAAAAGAATGATCCTGGACAGTTGTTTCTGTGTTACAACTGTGGAAAACTAGGTCATATGTTATGCAAGTGTAGGAACAGACCAGGCCCTGCACTGCAGGCTAACCTGGCTGAGGAGCCTCTTACAGCTATGATTTCTAAGATTCACCTAGTTGGTGGATCAGAAGGTTGGTGGGTTGATACTAGTGCATCCCGCCATGTCTGCTACGATCATGCTATGTTCAGTACATACACGGCTGCTGATGATAAGAAAGTGCTGCTAAAAGATTCTCACATCACTACAGTTGCTGGCATTGGAAATATGGTGATAAAGTTTACCTCTGGAAAGACAGTTCTTTTGAAAGATGTGATGCAAACTCCAGAGATGAGAAAGTATCTGGTATTTGGATTTCTCCTTAATAAGGCTGGTTTTACTCAAGTTATAGGGGCTGATTTGTGTACTTTAACTTATTAGGGCATGTTTGTAGGGAAGGGTTATGCTTGTAAGGGTATGTTTAAACTTAATGTTGATTCTAATAAAGTAACCAGTTCTGTTTATATGCTATGTGACTTTAATATTTGGCACTCTAGATTATGTCAAATAAATAAACGTATAATTCATAACATGATCACCTTAGATTTGATTCCTAAAATGTCACAAACTGATTTTGATAAATGTGAATTCTGTAGTCAAGCAAAAATCACTAAGAAACCCCATAAATCAGCTGATAGAATTTCTGAACCCTTGGACTTGATTCATTCTGACATATGTGAGCTTGATGGCACTTTGACTAGACATGGACACCGTTAGTTTATCACTTTCATTGATGATGGCTCTGATTTCACTTATGTATATCTTATGAAATATAAAAGTGATGCATTTGATATGTTTAAATTATTTAAAACTGAAATCTAGAATCAATCTAATAAGAAAATTAAGAGACTTCGTAGTGATAGAGGAACATAATATGAGTCTAGTTCATTTCTTGATTTCTATAAATTGCATGGTATAATTTATAAGAGAACTGCACCTTATTCACCTGAAATGAACGGTTAAACTAAAAGAAAGAATAGGACCTTTACCGAATTAGTTGTAGCTATTTTATTAGATTCGGGTGTAGCAAAACATTGGTGGGGGGATATTTTATTGACTGTATGCTACGTATTGAATAGAATCCCTAAATCAAAAAGTAAGATTTCACCTTTTGAAATTTTAAGAAACTATAAACCAAATGTATCTTACTTAAGAACTTGGGGATGCTTGGCAAATGTTCGTATACCTGACCCTAAGAGAATAAAATTAGCAAGTAGAGCATATGAATGTGTATTTATTGGCTATGCTTTTAATAGCAAAGCATATAGATTTTATGACCTGAATACACATAATATAGTAGAATCTAATGATGCTGATTTTTATGAAACTAAATTTCCTTTTAAATTGAGGAATAGTGGGGGCACGTCAAATAACACCGTGCCTATTAGAACAGAACTTAAATGAACCTTTTGAAATCGAACCTAGAAGAAGTAAAAGAGCAAGAGTTGATAAAGATTTTGGCTCGGATTTTTGCACTTTTACTATAGAGGAGGATCCTACAAACCTCTAAGAAACCTTATCTTCATTAGATGCCGATTTTAGGCAAGAGGCTATAAATGATGAGATGGATTCTTTGGAATCCAATAAGACTTGACACTAGTAGATTTACCACCCAGTTGTAAGTCTATAGGCTGTAAATGGGCACTTAAAAAGAAATTAAAAACTGATGGCACAGTTGAAAAATATAAAGCCCGTTTGGTAGCTAAAGGTTTTAGGCAAAGAGAAAATGTAGACTTTTTTGATACTTTTTCACCAGTAACTAGAATTACATCCATTGGAGTACTAATTTCATTAGCATCTATTCATAATTTAATAATACACCAAATGAATGTTAAAACTGCTTTTTTAAATGGTGAATTAGAAGAGGAAATTTATATGGACCAACCTAAAGGCTTTGTAATTCATGGTCAAGAACATAAAGTTTGCAAATTAGATAAATCATTATATGGTTTAAAACAAGCACCTAAACAATGGCATGAAAATTTTGATAACTTAATAATCTCAAATGGTTTCAAAGTTAATGAAAGTGACAAATGCATTTACTAAAATTTAAGAATGACATTTGCACTATAATATGTTTGTATGTAGGTGATCTTCTTATTTTGGGGTCAAACATTCATGTCATAAACACTGTTAAATCTTTGTTAAGTGCCAATTTTGATATGAAAGATCTAAGAGAAGCGAGTGTAATCCTTGGTACTAAGATTACTAGGTCCGAAAAGGGACTTTCTTTGGATCAATCTCATTATATTGAGAAGATCTTAAAGAAATACAATTACTTTGACTGTAAAACTGCATGTACACCACATGATCCTAGTGTAAAGCTATTCAAGAACACTGGTGAAGGTGTAAGATGGTCTGATTATGCAAGCATCATTGGAAGCCTTGGGTATGCCACTGATTGTACTAGACCCGACATTGCCTATGTCGTGAGATTATTATGCGGATTTACTAACCTAGTATAGAGCATTGGTACACTGTTGAGAGGGTCATGAGATACCTAAAACGAACCATGAACCTTGGGTTACATTATGAAAAGTTTCCAACTGTTCTTGAAGGTTACACCGATGCAGACTGAAATACTTTATCTGATGATTCAAAAGCAACCAATGGCTATATCTTTAGCATTGCTGGTGGAGCTGTTTCTTGAAAATCCAAAAAACAGACTATTTTGGCTCAGTCTACTATGGAGTCTGAGATGACAGCACTAACCACAGCTAGTGAGGAAGCATAGTACTTAAGAAATCTGCTAGTTGAGATTCCTTTATGGGAAAAACCGATACCAGCTATGTTGATCCATTGTGATAGTACCGCGGCTATTGCAAAAGTATAGAACCATTATTATAACGATAAGAGATGACAGATACTCTGTAAGCGCAACACTGTTAGAGAGCTACTCTCTTCAGGAGCTGTTAGAGTGGATCACATACGCAGTGACGAGAATTGGGTAGATCCTTTGACGAAAGGACTGGCCAGAGAGAAAGTCCTTACAACTTCTAGAAAAATGGGACTATTGCCCTTAGAATGTTGAGTCGCGCACAATGGTAACCCGACCTAATGATTGGAGATCCCAAGAACTAGATTCAATGGGTAAGAATAAGTTGTGAAGTGATATGAATTGAACATGATATTTTCATATATATATATATATATATATAGAAGCATTTATTCCTGAAGTGGTTAGAAGATGAGTTAATAGAAACTCTTAATGAGATCTATACTCTATTTGGAGTGGAGTACCTACCTTCAGGAGTACTCTTGATAGACTCACCTGTGCGAAGGTGGAAATTTAGCCATTTCCTATGGAGTTTTGAGCAAAACTCTTAGAGCATTCACTAAACTGGGATAGACGTGCATGGCCATAAATGCACGGGCTTATTTGATTGCACTCTAGAAAGATTGTGTGTGGTCTGATGTCAGGAATAGGGTTCAAGACTACGTGTCACTCTAGTAAAAACTGAATATCCACTATGCAAAAGTTTAAGTCGAAAGACACCTTTGTTTATGCACAATCTTATGTTTTTTCAGGAAATTGCTCGAAAATATTTTTTAAAAATTCAAGTGGGGGATTGTTGGAAATTGTTTTTAGAAAATAAGTGAATTCTTAAGAAATTGACTAAGTATGAAATGCTCCTATATAGGAATATGAATAGTCCCACATTGTGGGTTTATAAGAAAGAATCAAGTATTTATACTTGATTCTTAGAAGCTAAGTTGGGACCTTTGGGCACCCAATGATGCTCTTTTGTGAGGAGGGAAACCATGCTTGATGACCACACATGCGCGCATGCGCCGACCGACCGACCCGACACGACCCGGGCTGGGCTCGGGCTTGTAGTGGTGTATCACTTATATTTTTGGTACAAAATTCTTTAGCCGTTTTTAGATCAGACTGGACGGTCAAATCAGACCAGACCCGTATTGGAGAACGTTACATAACGTTCATTTTTTTGACTCATTATTTTCTCAGATCTGTTTTTCGAGACCACATTTCCCTACAACCAGCAACTTTCTTTTGCTATTCCATCTTCTTAACTGATAAGGAGACGAAACAGAAAGAACTACATCCCGTTGAAAATCCAATTTTAAATCCACAAATTCGAGCAACATTTTTTTGACTGCAAACAGAATCGTTTCGTGCATGCAAACGAATCGATACCACAGAAATTATTGAGAGTTTGTTTTATCCTAGAGGCGGCGGCGAATAGTATGACATGCTTTGCACAACATAGCAGATCGCCGAAACGTCTTCAAGAGAGTGACGTAGTCCACGACTCAGCTGAAACCATTGTTTTCCAACAGTAATCCGTTTTCTTCTTCACATATTTGTTTCCGTTATCTAATATACCAGTTATACTAAGGTCAAAATAAATAATGTGTACCCAATATCTATATGTTGGTTATACAGTTAATTTTATAACTTATCAACATTGGCATACTGAGAAGAAAACTCAATGCCACAACTTTGATGCATGCAGTAGAGATAGATAAGTCTGATACAAAGAAAGTGTATGTGGGAGGACTAGATATTACAAATGGTTATTAGTGATGTTCATAGTCATAACGTGGGACACAAAAACATTAATTAGGTCTGTAAATAATGTTTGTTTTAATACCCTTTTGAGCATATATGAAGTCCAAGACATGATAGCTTCCAATTGGAGCGTGTTGTACCTTATGCTAGTTTATAGAATAGAATACAAATTTGTCATTTGAGCATTATAACTCCCTGGAGTCAAAATGTACTCATGTTTGCCCACGTTAGAGCTCAATGAAATACTGTGCTGTCTAACTGGTAACCTTTTTATATAAATATTCTTAGATCTTTTATATTGAATAAAAGTATATTTAAGGCCGATGCAGTTAAGTTGGATTTATTTCATAGTGCATGTGCCATAAGTTACAATCAAATAAACACTCATAATATCACACTCAACGTGATACCGTGGGTCATATTTTACTTTAGTGAGCTAGAGAAACAACCTTGATTCCATAAACCTTATTTCGGTAGAATCAGTATAAATAGCACTACAAGAGAAACTGGCTATTCCAACGGCACCAAGCCGTTGGCGGCCGTTGGGAGCCGTTGGAAAAGCCATTGGAATAGCATTCACGCTTTCCAACGGCTTCCAACGGAAGCAACGGGATTATTCCAACGGCTTCAAACGACATTTAGTCGATGGAGGCCGTTGGAAGCCGTTGGTATAAAATGACCAAAGAGCCGTTGGTGGCCGTTGCTAATTTGGGTGAATTTTTTTTATAACAGCAAGCCATTCACCTTCCAGCCACACACAATCAATATATATCCATTTCCATTCCATTTCCACTCCATTTCACATATATATCACATATCCAACACATTATACCACAAACAATATAAACAACCAAAAATCAACATCAAACATTACATTTTCAAACCAAACTCCAAGTCAATATGTACATAAACAACAAAATCCTCACCAACTCCAACTCCATATTCAAGTCAATATATACAATGCAAACACTTAAACCTTACCACCTCAAAGTCAATATATACACAATAACCATCAAACACAATCCTCACCACCTCAAAGTCAATATATACAATAACCAACTACAAAGACAATAATCATCATACCTCTCAAGCATCATCATCACCTCCGGAAGCACCAGATGACGAAGGGAAGGAACCATGCCTCTGCGTGTACTTCGCTAAACGTTGATTCAGCTGCTCCATTTGTATAGCACGAAGACGGTCCTGCTCTTGCAGCTGCTCAACCATGGCTCTAAGCTCTTTTATTTCAGCTTTGTCACACGCCTTTTGAGCTACCCGAACCTGCAAATAGAATGTGAGATGTTCACATTTGTATTATAATCATTTTCTTAAGCAATGCATATTTTAAAATATAGAAACGTAAATGACGTGATCTTAAGCAATGCATATACCACAAGGAAATGCATATTTTATTAAATGATAATGGTGCAGGATGATAATGGTGCATATTTTTTTTTGGTTCATGTTTTTGGTTCCTAATGTAAAATAGCGAACCCTTTTCTTGGAATATATACCACAAGGAAATGGATTCTTTTTAATACAATATATAGGTGTTAAAAGTATTCTAATTTTTTTTTGGTTCATCCATTTTCATCACATATCTTTGTATATTTTTCCTTTTTTACTTATCTAATTATATTTATAAATCACGTATATGTTAGATTTAACTCAGGTAGAAATCATCATATGTATAGTGTATCTATAGGTTAATTTATTAAATATAATATTGCAATGTTTATAAGATTACCGCTTGGTTTCCATAGCCATAGCGCCTATTCCGCTGCGTCGGATCCATAATAACTTCGAAAATATTATCTTGCTCCTTTACCGTCAACTCATCGCGATCCGATTCTGAAAGCAGCTCTGCCCGTGCCTCCTGAAACTTTGCCTAAAATAAAAAACAATTACAGGTTAAACTTAGTAGAATAGGATTTAAACTTATCGATATTAATAAAATAAGATTTAAAATATGCATACATATGCAACCGTCGCCTTATCATCATCATCCCACTAATATGTAATATTGCCAGCATTGTCTACTTGTCTTGATGAGTGTGTGCGGGTAAATACCTCCATCATAGACACGGGACGTCCAAGCGATCTTTCATGCAATAAATAATTTATATATTTTAATTTTTCGTAGCTAATTACTGAACTGATTAATATACAAAATGTAATAACGGTTTAGATTCGTAATTGATAAATTTACCAAGTCCTCACGGTGATGCTGAAAAGACTTGGATCCGCCACGATGCGTTACAGGATTCCTACTTCTATTGGCAGAGTTCCTCTCCGACTCCACCTGCAATTTAAATTGAATATTATATTTACTAATTGCGAAATAATTAACTATATATTTGGTAGATTTACCTTGAACTCGTCGGTCTCCCACCAACTCATCCAAGAATCCCATACGGAAGTGCCCATCCAGTTCGGTTTCTTCCTTGATTTTTTAAGAGTTGACATTACCTCCTTGTAATTTTTGGCGACCTTCGAATTCCAGTGGCGCTGAACCATGGCGACATCGGGCTTCGCCAAGTCCACTTGCCCCTGTACAAAGAGAAAATATTACTAGTTGTTCATTTATACTTATTCATATAGTAAAGAGGTATAAACTCACCAGAAAATCCTGCCAGATGGCCTCCCTGACTTGGTGAGGGATCTTACTGCACTTAGGCCAGCAATCTGTCATCCTGCTCATATATGATTGCTTGGAAATGCCAAGCACAACTCTTGAGGGCTCCAAATCAAATCCCCTATGTTAAATATAAAACAAAGCTTTAGACACGTGTGTGTGTATATATATATATATGTATGAACAAATTTATATTGTTATCATTTTAATTTTGATACTTACGCTCCATCAGCCTTCGGCTGCAAATATACAAGTGGTCGAGCCGGAGGCTCACCACTACTCTCGCCGGCCGAGCGAGAAGAGCTACGACGTCTGGAGCCTGACATAATACATGTTGAAAGTTTCATTTTTAATTATAAACATAGATAAAATGATGATGATATGTGGTGCATGTAATAAAGTCATTTTTAATTGGTAGTGCATGTAATGATGATGATGATATGCGATGCGTGTGCGTGAATAATTGTAAAAATTACCGGATATTACTCAGTCCTCGTCGTTTTCTGCTTCAGACTCGGTCTCGTGTTCCATATCGTTTTCCTCTACACTCTCAAATGCTTCGACTAATACATTTGTCTCATCATTTAATTGTCCAAAATCAGTTTGATCGTCTGTAATTGTGATTTCAACATTTTCCTCGATATCTGCTTGATAGGCTTGTTCTTCTGGAATATTCTTTCCATCGAATGTAAATCTCGCCTTGGTTTTAAAAACCGCAGACCAATCTGCTTTATCTCCTTTTAGAGATGGATAAGGGGAGTAATAAACTTGTAGGGCTTGTTTGGCTAGTACAAAAGGATCGTACTGCTGATAATGGGAGGTATGTTTTATTTCTATAAGATTATAATTTGGATGCACGTTAATACCAGAACCTGGAACATTGCTGAACCAGTTGCATCTAAACAAAAAAACTTCCTCTGCGGGTCTTATAAAATATGTCAATTGCAAAATCTGGATTAACACTCCATAAAAATCATGTATATGATTATTAGGATCATCACTGCCTTTAACAAATACATCGGTATTGTTTGTTAATTTTTCAGCACCGTATTCTTTGGTGTTTAATTTATATTCATTAATGAAAAATTCACTAAGGGATTTAAATTTTGTTTATATGTTATCGTTTTATTAAATATATAAAATAAAGCATATTATGCATTATTTTATTTATATTCTACTATTTTATTAAATATATAGTAAATTATATGATTTTTACTATTTCGCAAATATATAATCATGTGTGTATATATACTAAATTATATACTTATCCAATGCTAATATATTTTGTAAAAGAAATAATTCATGTTCGTAAAATATTCGATTAATTCATGTTTGCCTAATATTTTACAAAACATACACAAAATAATTTAAATCAATCCTAACTAATCTAACGCTAACTCAAATGCGCATTTACACTAAATTATCAACATATGTATATATGTGCATAATATATATACACAAACAATTTGGACATTTGGAAGGTAATAATTGTAATTAGCACTTAGTTTGGTATAATAAACAATCAATAGGCCATTAGATACAACTATAACAACAAATTAAACACAAAATTAGCAAATTTAATTTTTTAGGGTTTTAGGAAAAACCTGATTTTGGAGTGTATTTGGATGGAGAGAGGCCGCTGGTGTTGATTGATGGCGTCGGAGTGGCTGCCGGTTGCGTGGGGAGGCTGGGAGCAAGAAAAGAGGAGGAGTGGAGGAAGATGGTGAAGGATTTGGATTTTTTTGTGGTAGGAGGAGAGAATGATGTTGCTCTCGGCTTGCTGCAGGTTTACACAAATACTTCCAACGGCTTCCAACGGCCGCAAACAACATTTTTACAATGGTTACCAACGGCTACCAATGGCTTTTTAAAAAATAACGAGCCGTTGGTAGCCGTTGGAAATTCCCGTTGGCGGCCGTTGGGACCCTGTCGTGGCTATATACTGTAGTTCTAGTAGTGTAGTGACCTAGATATGGTAACTTCTAAGATTTGAAACCTTGACTAAGAATCGTTTATGTAACAAGCTCAAACAATAATGCGCCTAATACTCCATAATAATGTTATTCATATATGTTATATACCAATAACAACCTTGTTTTCATTGCAGATTTAGGAAATATGGTTTGTGGGAGAGGTACAAAGAATTATATCCTAACAAAGATCTAATTTATACTGTTGGGAAAAGTAACTACACTAAAGATTGGTTCTTCGCCCAGGTTACTAGGTATAAGGTAATGAACATTTCATATTCAAAAGTTAAAATTGCATTATAAGGCCATAAAAATGTGAGGGTCCGTTTGGTTTCATTTTGTGTTTTCAACCTTCATAACAAAATATGAGAACGACGGAAAAGAAATATAAAATTTTGAACCATTGCGACGACGATGAAGAGACGACGGATGGAATGAATGAACAGGAGGAGGGGATGGTGATTGTTTTCCATTCTTTTATTATTTCTCCAAACACGAAAAACAAGATAATTTTTTTTTCTATTTTATATGTTAACTTCATTTTTCAAATCGGTTGTTTTTCAAAAATACATAGGTCGTGTATACTTTTTTTGCCGAAAACACAAAACTAAAAATAGAAAACCAAACGGGGTCTGAATTTGTGATAGTAACAGCAATCTATTTTTCATACAAATGTTTTCGTGAATCATGCAGAAAAGTTGGTCAAAAGAGTTACGTAGGCACGACGTGGCAAGTGGAATTTGGACTAAAGCATGTGAGCAAAACCAGACCTTACATACTACGGGTGGCACTCGCATCATCCTCCCATGCTGAATTACAGGTGCGCTTCTTCCTCCTACTTTTATTTCATTTCATTTATTTATTTATTTGGTACCACTTACTATGTTGTCAAGAAAAAGGCCACAATAAGAAGTAAATATTTGATTGATATTTACATGTTAACAAAGAGGAGTTTTTGGTTTGTTCAAAGGTTCGTGTCAATGACTTGGGTGCAAAGACTCCTCATTTTAGCAAATGGATTAGTCAAGGTTCAAATACTATATATCTCACTCAACCAAGAAGTACCAGCCCTTTCCAAGGATTCATGTACGACTGTATACGACTTGAAGGACCATTGTCTTGAATTTAATGTCTGAAAATGTACATCGACCACATCTTGTTGCTTGCTAAATTAATATTCGTATGCATTTAATGATGAACTATGTCAAAGCAAATTTATTACAATTTTCAATTTTCATCAGTTAGTCCGGGTACTCACGCATATTTGATCGGAACATGCAGTTGCTGCCGTAAAATAAAATTTGCAATTTAATTTATAAATGCAATGGTCCTACAGCTCATCTTTGTGCATTGCTCCTTTTACTAAAATGTCCACTACTTTCTGTCTGGATAGAAGTTCTATATTGTTATGCAACAATACTAAATGTTCTAAAAATCAAGGATTGGTGTGGAGAATTGTGATGATATTGTTAGGGGCAGGGGCGGAGCCACATTAAGGCCAGCTAGGGCCAAGGCCCTACCTCAAAAATTGAAAAACAGACACAAAGAAGCAGAATTGAACAAGTTGCCCCAGCTGAAATCAATTTGTTGCCCTAGCTGAAGAAGAAGAAAGACCATTATGCCAAAAACTTTGACTCCAACTGAGCTCTTTAACTGATGTACAATGTGAATACATATATTAGTATATATACATAGGCGATATGGGAACATAGCGATGTGGGACTAAAATTTGGCCCTAGTTGAGCTCCAAAGCTAGCTCCGCCACTGGTTAGGGGCTTGAGGGAGGAGAAAAGATATTGGGAGAATTCTAAGCCATCCAATGGTTAAGTGTGGATCTTTTTCTTTCTTAGAAAATTATAAAATACACTAAACAGTTTTCACAAATACGTTATTTAAGTGTGGATCTTATGTCTCCTATACTCTATTTATTTTTCCTTAACATATATTATTAGTGTAGGTAATTGCACGGAGAGGACTACATCGTTTTGGGCTTTTAGTTTGGACAGAAATCTAGAGTTGCATATATATCAGATGTTTCATGCTTCCCGCCAAGCACCGAATATGGTAAGCATGATGTACTTTTTATGTTTACAGTTTATCCTTAATAGTTTAACTTATATTGAGCAACCATTCGTTCAAATTTGAGTGGTTGCATTGCAATCCTATAATGGTGTTTTCACGTAATTAATTCAACTTGATTTTTTTGTAGTGGCAAGTCATGTTACAGAACCGAAAGACCAAATAAATATGTAAATAGGGATGAAAAATAATGAAAGCTTAGAAGCCTATAAGAGAGTAGTAGTATATAAGTGAGTTAAGTGTGTGTTAATAGTAAGTAGGGATGTAGTGAGTATGGATGCAAGAGGCTCTATAAGAAGTAAACAAATTCTAACAAACAGTCAAGTTCTCTCACGTACATCCTAATTTCAAGCTAATCTGGTCCCCCGTGCAAGTTTGTCTCGATGGATATTTTTATATCATATGCTTTTGTCACCAAATGAAAGTTGCTATTTTTTGTATAGCTCGTAATACTCTATACTTGGGCGAATACAGTAGTGGCTTTCACTATTATTTATAATAAAATAGTTAGGACTTGTGGGAATGTAGCATTGAAATAAGTGATAATGGAGAACTACAGTACTGTTTTCTCACTGAAGTATTGCATGTCTTAACTTCTAATATGTAACATTTGGACTTTGTACCTCTATGGTACTGGAAGTGTTTCTTTTTCTAGAAGGCATTTGGGTTTGCATTCTCTTTCTCTATTTTTGCATCATCGGTTCAATTTTTATATCATTAATAAATTTCTAATGTTAATCATTTCCGTTTACAGGAAGGCAGTCACAATACTCATTTCTGTTTGCCCCAGGTAATGTAGAAGTGGAATTGGAATGGATATATAACCTAGTCTAGATTGGCTTGCCAAACCAATGATATATTCTCAAATTCATGTCTGTATTTAATTTCATTATAGACACTTACTGTGCACGTATAATATTATCTTACTGTGCACATATTATGTTTACCATTGCACAAATAATGGTTTGGACAAATTCCACCAAGATGTTTTCTTTTATATTACAATTAAAAAATTTAAAAATATTTACAACTCAACTATACATAATTACCCAAAAGAGAAAGAGCCTTTAGGCCAAAAATAGGATTATCAGTGTAATCTTCTATATATAATAAGAATAGCTTGATTCGAAGCTTTCGAATTTACAAATTTACCTTTTTCAATAATAGAATAAAACAGATAACACAAAGAGTATTTTGGTAACTCTTTCGTACCCAAGTTTGCTTTACACTTCACTACAAATAATGTATTTTCTTCATCATGTTATATTCTAGTTGTGCACAAATTTGCAATTGAAGTGCATATAATGCTTATTATCGGGTAATTTCTGTGAGTTTAGGACTTTTATTGTGCTAATGCAGGAGGAAGTGGTTGATGAATTACTTGAATTCTTCATTCTTGCAAGTGATGATTATAAGATGTGGTATCAAATGAGGTATTGTTATTTATTTTTTACTTTCTACTATTACGAGCTGCCTAGTATAATCAATTGCTACTATTAAAATGAATTTGATGTAGGAACCTGTTACTATCCTTGTTTGTTAAGCAAGAGTTATAAAAATTAAATAAGTTTATAATTATAATAAAATATTAACAAAGTATATGAAAATTAACTAATTTTATAATAATAATAATAAATTATAAAATATTAACCAATTTAACTAATTTTATAAAATTTAGCTAAGTTCATATAATAATAACAACAATAATAAATTAATTATAAGTTTATAAAAACTAACTAAATGTATAATAATAATCATAATAAATTATAAAATATTAACCAAGTTAATTAATTTTTATAAAAATTAACTAAATATATATAATAATAGAAATCAAAATAAATTAACTAAAATTATAAAAATTAACTTTGATAACTAAGTTTTATAAAAATTAAGTAAGTTTATAAAAATTAACTAATCCTATAATAATAATAATAATAATAATAATAATAATAATAATAATAATTTAGCTAATGTTTATGAAACTTAATTAAGTATATAATAATAACACTAACAATAACGACAATAATCATAATAGCAATAAAAATAATAATAAATAAACTAAGTTTCATAACAATTAACTAAGTTCCATGGACTTGTTCACCTCAAGTCTCAACAGCTATAACTTTGAGCTAGCAGTATTTTGATATTCAAACAATATAATCAATAGTTTTATACTATTCTACTTGATAATAAATTAATGTAGAAGAATTTGAAACTGAAACCGGCAGCTACCACATACTCGATTTTGGATGATATTGTTGCATCGTATGTACTTTTTTCCTATCTATAATGGATACATTACACCCACATTCTGCATTAAGTTTATTTATATATGCATTAGAAGGACTACAGATATGTCTGTAAACTTATAGTAGATGTTTTCTTCATGAATTTCTTGAGCTATTTCTTAAAAAAGAACAAATCGCTTATGCTGATTGAATCCTTTTTGTTAGTTTATGTTCCTTATTTATAAATGAATGTAGGATTTCGTTTAGGGTTCAGGAGAAAAGATGGTTGTGTAATATTGTAATTATGTCCCTTTTCTATTTTTTTTATCAGTATTTGATATATCATTTTGTAAATCAATAGCGATGATTTTATATTTTATCGTGGTTTATTTTGAAAACAGCTTTAACATGAGATTCAATGATGCAATTTCAATGGAAAATTCATTGTTATCATAAAGCTCAGAAAATATGCAATGGATTTATAGTAAATACCTAAAATAAACTACAAATTGCAATGCCACGGGATCGAACTCATAATCCATTATTACACAATATATTACTTCAATTGGAGTATGGTACTTAATGATGTACAAATGTACATGTGCTTAAATGTGTCTGTAAACTTGTAGGTACTTTCAATTAAATATTTTTTACAGACATATAGAAAACATCTAGTATAAGTTTATTTATATATGCATTACGTCCACATTACGCTATTATAATGTGTGTTTGTTGAGAACTAATACTTCATTGGCCTTTTTTTTCCTTTTTCCACTTCCATCGACAACTATTACAATATCGTTTTTGACCACTTATGTATTTCTTTGCACTTTTACTACCTTAGTTATATACTTGACATTGATGACACATACAATTCTTCCAATATTAAGTGGATAATCTCTGTTACATAGGTTCAATTCAATCACTATACAATGCATGTTCTTACGTTAATATGGATCTGTTATATTTTAGAATATCCAAATTTAAGATGTGATATTTGTTTTGAAAATTGGGTTCACATTACCATGCTAGATAACAATGATACTTAATGATTGGTATTTTATATTATGTTTAGGGTTGTTTTACATGTAGAAGTTATTTTAAACATGAAAGAGTAGATAAAGTTGCAGCGTCAGAGTTCTACCCTATATATTGTTCCGGCTATCTTTTATGGAGATCCTTATGCAGCTGATAATGGTCAAAGGCCAATTCAAATATTAGATTCTTAAGATTATCATGTAATCACATATTATATTCGATTTGGGTGAAAGAATATATTTATGAAATTTGGTGGGCCTGTGATATGAATTATAGTACATTCCAAGAATAGATATATGAATTACATGAAATTTGTACAAACGACAATAATCACAATGCGTTACATTTTCTGATTATTATATTCTTCGACTCTTACATTGTTCATATTATTACAAGATTCATTTTTGATATGCTATTATTAAACTGTAATGTATAGCAGGATGCATCAAGCACATAGAAAAATAAACCATAACGCTTATAAAGCATTATAGTTATATAATATAAACTCTATAAAATGGTATTGTAATGTAGGTGCTTACAGTTGAAGGATAGCGGAATAAAAGCGCTATTGTATCTACGCATTTTATAGCGGCATATACACGCTGTATTAATATGTAAATAGTGGACATATAGCACTATATAAAAAGAATATTATAGCGGCAAATATGCGCTATGAAAGCTTACTATTTTATAGCGTCATTTTATGTGTTATAAATGCGCCACTGATTTTTTATAATATGTCGATATATAGCGTTTATCAAACCGCTATGCTTTTCTTTTATAGCGACTATATGTCGCTATGGATGACTCTTTTTCTTGTAGTGGGTAGAGTAATAACCCTTTCTTAAGATGATGACGTGTGACATGACAATCAATTTCAATATGTTTGTTCCGCTCATGAAACACAATACATATAAGTAGGATTAGAAAGAGCCATTCCTATATCCGCAAGTAACCTATGCAATCAAACAATCTATTTGGTAGTAGATGCCATAGCACTATACTTTGGTTCAGTTAAAGAATAAGAAACAACATATTGCTTCTTACTCTTCCAAGATATAAGAGAATCACCAAGAAAGATACAAAAGCCGGTAATCGACTTGCAATCTATGGGATCACTACCATAATCAGTGTTAGAGTAGGCATGCAATTCCAAGGATAAGGTGGATGAAAATAGAAGGGTATGTAATATAGTACCTCAAAGATATCTTAAAATACGAAGGACAGTTGCCCAGTGAACTATAGTGGGGGAAGCTACAGACTGACTGACAACTTGAACATCATATGATATATCTGGGCGAGTGATGGTAAGATAAACCAAGCTTTCAACAATGGAATGGTATAAAGTAGGATCTGGCAATGGTCTACCATCCAAAGGAGAGTATTTTGCATTAATTTCAATAGGAGTGTCAACGACCTTATTATCAGTAAGTATAGGATTTTCAAGAATATCTCTGACATATTTTGATTGAGAAAGAAGGTAACCTTTTGGTAGTATGCCACCTCAATTCCTAAGAAATATTTTAGAGGACCCAAATCTTTCATTTCAAATTTTTAGCTAACTCATTTTTGAAGGAAGAAATGCCACGCATATCATCTCCTGTAATAATCATATCATCAACATATAAAAATAGTATGATATGTCTTTCATTATTGTTTTTAACAAAAAGAGTACAATCATGAAAGCTAGAGATGAAACCAAGAGATTTAACCACAATAGAAAATTTCTCAAACCAAGCACGAGATGCTTGCTTAAGTCCGTACGATGCTTTCTTAAGCTTGCAAACATATCCAGATTCATGTGGAACACTAGGAGGAGGTTCTATATAAACTTCTTTTTGAGATTACTTTTTAAGAATGCATTTTTAACAACAAGTTATGAAATGGTTCATTTTCGAACGGAAGCTACAACAACGGTAGTATGAATGGTAGTCATTTTCGCAACTGGAGCAAACGTCTCCTCATAATCCATTACCATACTATTGAGAGTAACCTTTTGCAACAAATCTAGCTTTGTATCTTTCAGTTGATCCATCAGATTTGGTTTTGATTTTATATACCAAACAACAACCAACAACTCTTTTACCATAAGGTAGAGGAATCAAATACCAAGTACATGTCCTTTGTAAGGCAGAATGTTCTTCATCCGTCGTCCCTCACCAACAAAGATTAAGAACTTCCTCTTTATAAGAAGTTGGCTTAGAAAGTTTATGAATGGAAGTTAAGAATGAAGAAAAAGATAAAGAGTAACAGGAATAAGCAAAATCAAGTAATTTTGTAGACTTACGAATGCATATGGAATGATGAAGAGGTGGATCTACAGGCTCAGTTAGAGATCGAGGAGCCATAGAAGGGAAGGACACACAGGGCTGGTTTGAGGAGTTTTGGTACCTAAAGCCAATCACAAAACCAAGGCCCTTATACTAATGCTATTATTGTTAATTAAATCATTAAAATAATTTATGTTGTCTATAAATAATGAGAGGAACAAAAGAAAATAACTTTATTTGTAAAAATAATTAAAGTTATACAACAAAATTAATATTAATTGCTTATGAACATTTTTCTAGCCTTTGACTTGCAAATTTACAAACAATATCTAATATATTGGTTATAATTTATCTAAAATATTTCCCACAATAATTTGAAGAAAAATTCTTTTTAGCTAACCGATTCGACTAAAAACATTAAATATAATTTCATACGAAAACAAAATTAGTTATTTATCAATTAATTTTAATTTTTACATTAATTAGCCATTTAAAATCTATTAACTATTACCAAATCAATCCTTATGATACAATTATTTCAAATAACAAATTAAATATATCATTTTTTGATTTAACTTAAAAGTATAACATACAAACCAAAATGTTTGATAGTTTTATACAAACATTAAAATTGGTGCTTGATCTGTTGCTGTTTTGCTAATGGGATAATTTAATAAAGACAGGAATTAACGCATCTATATACTAAAAAATTTGTCAATTTCCAATATAGAGACATGGGACATATGATAATTGATAAATAATAAATCAAGTACCTTTTCACAACATCACTTTTCAGCAAACAAGTAGGAGTTAAGTAAAGTAGCCAACACAAGTAACAACCGAAGGAAGAAGATTGGAAGATGTATATGATTGTACCCTAGCTGTGTTGGGGGAGGTTAGCATGGAGCCGGGAGTTGCCTGTCATCGTCGCAGTCAAGTTTCCATCAATTGGAGTCGCGGTCGATTATCATCATCATTGTTGTTGATTATCGTCGACTGGAGATTTGGAATCACGACTTTTGCTGTGGATGGAGATCTTGATTTTTTTCCTTTTGCCGCGGATTGATTTAAGATCGAGATTTTTTTCTTTTTGTTACGTGATTAGTATATAGGGGAGCTACTAAAGATGATGCCCTAGAATTTTCATGGCCTAAAGCGGTTGCTTTGCGTACTTTACCCCAAGGTCAGCCCTAAGGATGTAGCTTCAGGTGTTCCAATTGTTCTAGTTTCCATAGGGCTATTAGTATTATTATTATCCTTAGAAAATGGATGAATATGAATTAGACCGAATCTGGTTAAACTATGTGTGTTGGATGGAACGGAGTAAAATGGTATATGTTTTAAAAAATAGCATTTCGAGACGAATAATATTTTTGAGTGGTTGGATCAAAACATCTATAACCCATTTTACCCTCACTATAGCCAAGAAAAACAAAACTAGCGGATCGAGAAGATAATTTGTTACGTTCTACATGAGGGAGGAGAATAGAACAAGTACACCCAAACACATTAAAAATAGAATAATCAAGTACATATCCATACAATTTTTCAAAACGTGAAATACCTGAAATGTGAGAAGATGGAATAATGTTAATAAGTCTAACTGCCATGAGAACAACTTCACCCCAAAATTCCCTAGGAACAGAAGCTAAAAGTAACATAGATCGAGTAGTTTCAAGAATATGTATATCTTTTCTTTCTGCAGCTCCATTTTGTTGAGGAGTATCAATACATGAGGTTTCTTAAATGGTTCCATCCAAAGAAATTAAGTCACAAAATTTCTTAGAGGTGTATTCTCCACCTAAATCACACCTAAAACATTTGTCTTGACAAGTGCTCTAAAGTTTTTATATATTTCAAAATAGTAGGGATGATGTTTCATTAAATAGACCCAACAATAGTGTGTATAGTCATTAATAAAGGACACATAATATCAAGGCCCTCCTTTAGTGGGAACTGAAGATGTCCCTACACATCTGAATGAATCAAATCAAATGGAGCAAAAGAAACAGAGATGCTATTGTTAAAGGGTAGAGTGGAAAACTTTGCTAGTTTACATCCACTATAATCAGAAATATCATGTGTTTGCAAATTTCCTAATGCACCCGTGGATGCTTAAAATCTCAAATGAGAAGAAGAAACATGACCCAAACGAGAATGCCATAAATAAAAACTAGATGAAGAAGGACAAAAATGAAAAGAAGATAAATCAATGCTAGTAGCAATACTAACTAGAACTTTTAATTCATTCAAAACATATAGTCCCCTTTCCCCATGGCTTGTCCCAATTAGTTTTTGAGATTGTAGATCTTGAACACAAAACAAGAATTAGAAGTAAAATTTACTATATTACCAAAGTCGCATAACTGACTAACAGATAGAAGGTTTAATGTTAGATTGGGAATATGATAAACAATGAAAAGAGATAAGTTGGGAATAACAACTGAACCAACTCCCACCAAAGGCATAGAAGTGCCATCAGCAGTCATAACAGGAATGAGGGAGGATAAAGACAAAGTAGAAAAAGATGAAAATTCTCGAGACATATGGTGGGAATCACCAGAATCCAAGACCCACAAAGATGACTTACCTGATGAGTTATTATGTATTTGACCTGAAAATGAAGAGGCAAACATAATCTGTGGCTGTAGAGAATGAAAATTCTAAAGAGACTTATTGCCAGTGAAATAAACAACTGTACTCAAGGAATTACGAAACAATTAAAATTCCATTTCAGATATAAAATTATGGCATATCTGAGTACACTTTTCTATAGATGGGTTTGGTAACGGTCGAAGTATTAGATACCCCAAGTATAAACATGATGGAAATCAATCAAGTACTGGAGGCGGAATCTGAAAGGGAATCGTGGATGACTCCAACTAAAGACTATTTACTGCACGGGATCCTGCCTGATAAAATAAATGAAAAGCGACAGGTCCTTTACAAAGCTTTATGATATATTATGCAAGAAGGAGTAATGTATAGGAGAGGTTTCTCAGTCCCTATACTCCAGTGTATCGCTCAAGATGAGATAAAGCATGTTTTAAAAGAAGTTCATGAAGGAGAATGTGGCGATCACACTAGGGTCAAACTCTGGCAAAGAAGATACTCCGTTATGAGTATTATTGGCCAACTGTAAATTGAAACGCCGCTGATTATGTAAGACGATGTGATAAATGCTAGATATGTGCAAAAGTACCGAGAGCTCCGCCAATAGAACTCACGCAAATGGTCAGCCTATGACCGTTCTCTATGTGGGGTATAGACATTATAGGTTCATTACCAATCTCTAAAGGTGGTGCGAAGTACGCTATTGTGGCAGTTGATTACTTCACCAAATGGGCCAAGGCGGAACCTTTGGCTACGATCACAACCAAGAAAGTAATTAACTTCATCGTCCGAAACATTATATGTCGCTTCAGTCTCCCACGGACTATTGTGACTGATAACGGGACTCGATCCGATAGTGCTGAATTTAAAGACTTTTGCCGAGGATATCGTATTAAAAAGAGATTTGCAGCATTCGCTCACTCTCAGGCAAATGAAAAGGTTGAAGCTATAAATAAATCATCAAGTCAATTCTGAAGAAGCGTTTGGAGAAGGCTAGAGGCAAGTAGGTTGATGAACTCCCTACGACACTTTGGGCTTACAGAACCACTCACAATTCCACGATTGTCCATACTCCATTCGCCCTCGCTTATGATTTAGAAGCCGTTATTCCTATTGAGCTCGAAGTCCCTTCTCATCGAGTGACTTACTATGATCCCAAAACAAATCAAGATCTCCTTTTGGAATCTCTGCACTTTATAGACGAGAAGTGCAAGGAAGCTGATCTAAGGGCAGCCACATACCAAAATTGAGTTGCCTGGTATTACAACACTAAAGTTCGACGGAGAACTTTCAAAATTGGTGATCTCGTCCTGAAATGAGTTTTTCCTACCCCGTCACACATGAATCCGATTTGGAAAGGACCATATGTCATTGAACAGAGGCTTGGAGAAGGAACTTTCAAGCTAGCGACTGTCGATGGCATTACACTTCCAAGAGCGTGGAATAGCGAACATTTACGATGCTATTTCACTTAGCATATTTCCTTTACATTTCGGTTGTATTTATTTTCAAAATTTGCTTTAGCATTTGATTTACCGAATATGTAATAAGACAGTTTATGTTGTTCCTTTCCATTTAATGAGTAAAGTTTCAGGCTTCCTCTGTATTTATGTTTGCTATTGCATTGCACGATAATTACATAGCGAAACTGATTGATATTGATATGTATGAATAGGCTTCTAGAGTTTCGAATCAATCAATCGTGCTAACTCCCATTGGGATCAAACAAGATGAGCTCAATCAACCTGTTCATTTAATGATTCCCATTCATAATGCAAAGAATGGGATATGCAATAAGAAATGAATGTGGCCGACAATCTAGAGATTGAAACTCTTGCCTGGACTGTGGGATCGAAACAAAAATCAAAGCGACTGAGATACGACCGATTTCTAAATCAAAATCCTAAATTCTAGGGGGCAAATTAATCAACCAAAAAAAGTGAGACCTGACTGATCTCCAAAACAACTCTAAGTCCCCAGAGTGCGGACTGGAGTATAAACATAAAGCGGGTAGGGACCGACTACCCGCAAAACAACTCTATGTCCTAGAGTACGGACTGGAGTATAAACATAAATCAAGTGGAGACTTACTGCACGCGAAACAACTCTAAGTCCCCAAATTGCAAACTAGAGTATAAACATAAATCGGGTGGAGACCGACTTCCCGCGAAATAACACTAAGTCCCCAGAGTGCGGACTAGAGTATAAACATAAATTGGGTGGAGACCGACTGCCGCGAGATAACTCTGAGTCTCCAGAGTGCGAACTAGAGTATAAACATAAACTGGGTGTGAACCGACCACCCATCAACTGAACATTATCCCCAGAGTGTGGATATAATCATGAATGAATAGATGAGGGGATTTCGACCGTTCTTTATTCCATAAACTCTGGCCTGAAACCGACAGGAGGAGTATAAACTCGCTAAGGATGGAATTTGCCTCGCCAAATCAATTTCGAGGCAGAAGCACAGTCATTCAAAAAACCGCTGAATCTGATAGCGTAACACTAAGGCTCGAGCATGGTGTTTGATACGACTCGAGGCCACGACCACTTGGAGGCCTTGGATTGAGATGGTGAATTGTTAACAGAATTTACAAGCAACGAGTTACAAGTACATTGAATGGAAAGTAATCATTCAACTATTTAAATAACAATTCACACAATGCTTAACTGAAAACAAAAACTTTTATTTACATAACAGGTGCCGAAATTTTAGTACAAGTTATTTAAAAGAGATCAAGATTTATACCCGTACAACTACGACTAGTGGAAGAAAAGACTATGTAAACTATATACATTGATCTGAAGCAATAACTACTTCTTCGAATTCCTCTCTCTTTTGGATTTCTCGGGGGTAGAACCATTCGCGCTTCTCTTTCGGGACCCTTTGCCGCCTTTGGCCGGAGAGCTTGAGGAGGTAGGAGGAAGTTCATCAAGGATTGACCCACCCAGTGGAATAATTTGCAACGGCGCAAGATGAGGATCATCGACGTCCACCTCGGTGGGTTCAATTTTAACCTTTCTTTTCAACATTTCTTCCTTTTCGATCCGCTCCTTCATGCTAGTCTTATCAGTGTGTTTCGAGGCACTAATAATTATTATGTCATCAGATTCGTCGGCTGGGAGTGGATCCTCGGTCTTATCTTCATCAAGGGAACCGATGACTTGGGCATCGGGTCCAGGAACATTAGCAGCAGCCGGGTCTTAAGCCGTTTTCTCATATTGATCTGCAGCAGCACCACTTTTAGGAGTTTGACTAGGGCCCAGAAGACCTGCAACATTTGATAAAATAGGGAGATTAGCTTAAAACCATTGCGTGTGAAGAATGAAAACTTTTCATATACTAAGCAGTAAAGTAGAATACCAACATCTGGTTGACTCTTTGTAGTTGTCGGGGTGCCTCCTTCCAAAATGGGGGATAACACCTTGGATTTGAAGCCATGCCTGTCCGGATAGCCAAGATCCCATTCCGTATCAAGAGAAATTGATGTTTCGGCTACTTGGGATGGAGAGGGACCTTTAGGATCAGTCCCTGAAGACCTAAAAATATTCTCTATTCCTTTAGTAGGTGTAGAAGCATTGAAAAATCGAAGTTTTGCGGCAGCTAGATCCGAAGGCTCGTTCTCGCAAAGAATTTCCCTCACTAATTCTTCCTCGTTGAGTTCGGCTTCACCCAGCTCTTTCTTCTTCATCTCGACAATGTGCTCCCAAGCTTCAGTGAGCGATTAGAGGTAACCCTCACCGAGAAATCTCAAGTCATGATGGATCAGGACTTTGGCATTGTATTCAATAATCAATGGATCGAATAAGTCCTTAATCTCGTTGCTACCGGACTCCGTGGCAGTTTCCACTTGGGAGTTAACCTGTTCGGTCATCTCTCTTTGGCCCTTATCTCGAGCTTCTCCTTTAAGAGCTTCGATTCTGGTGAATTGCTCGTTGAGTTTAGCCTTTAAGCTTCTAGCCTCAACAACTTCCTCGCAGTATTTCTACGATTCCTCTTGAGCTTCGATTTTTTCCTCCCTTTCCTTCTTTAAAAGTTCTTCAAGTTCCTTGATGCGGTGAGCCAGAGCACATTTCTCCTTGTGCAAGGAGTCCTTTTCTAAAGCGAGTGTCCTGCTATGATGAAGTGCTGCATCGAGTTCCTTTTTATGAGAACTTTCAATCGGCTTACTGCCTCTGCCATTTCCCTGGCGTTCTTCTCCGCTTCAACAAGTTGGGTTTTAAATTCTAACAAATCAGCATCTTAATGCTTGATTATATCCTTATCATGTATAGCTTCCAACTTTAGGTGATCTACCTCATGCTGACACTCAATGGATACTTCGGAGGATTTTTCTTCCAAGTGTATAAATGATTTGTGCTGCACAAATACGTCGTTGATACATGTGAGAGAACTTTCCTTGGCATGCCCTGGAATTATGTGAATGGAAGGAAGGAATTTGAGACCATCAAATTTTATTTTGGAATAGTGGCCTTGAGCTCAGCCAACTTCTCTACTGTGGAAGCGTCGGGAGCGGTAGCTGGCAAAGGCGGGTCAGAAGTAGCAAGTGGGTGTTTGCCTGATCGATGCTTACGAGATTGTTTGGAGCTTGAAGAGTCAGAATGTTGCTCATGAGATGCAGCGATATGAGGACCACGATAGGAAGGCTGTTCTCTACTTTGAGCAGGAAAGTCAGACTATTCGCCTTGACAAGATGTCTGGGACTAGGATTTGCGTCTGGAAGAGGAAGAGGATTCACTTGAGTGATAGTTCTTATCCCATCCTTTATCCTTCTCCCTATGTCGGGTAGACTCTGAATCCCGACTGGATCGGTGGTATGTTAAAGAACTTCTGAGGCGATCGAAGGCTCTGGATTGAGACATTGCACTTATAAAGACCAAATGAGAGCATATTAGTAATTGTCTCATAAAAGATTAAGGAAAAGTGTATCGTGAAGTGCATGTGGATGTGAGTGTCCTAGTGTTCTCCCCAACAGATCGTTAACTATAGCCTTGCTCATCGATGTTTTCTCTCCTTTATCAGAAGGTCGGATGCCTTTGCCACTTCTGGTGGGAGAGTTGAGTCCTTCAATGTTAATGTTTGGAAAGTCTTAGGACATGATGTCGTCCGGAATTTGAAGATTAGAAAATCCCTCTAATGAGCTTTCCAAGTGTTGAGAGGACAATTCCTCTTCAACCGGAGTAATAACAAACTCTGGGTCCGAGGTGGTTTTCTTCTACGGAGCATGTACGCCAACCTCTTCTTTCTCTTTGTAGGTGTTTGGGATTTTTCGACCAGTGACGGTTTAACCATTGGCGCTTTTCCGAGGCCTGCATCGACATCTCCAAGTTTCTCGGCTTGAGAATCCTTAATCTCGCCCTCCTCGGCAGCGTCCCAAGTCCCCTCGGTAGGAGGCACAACGGGGTTGATGGTATCGCTTCTTCGTTCTGCACCATTCTTTGGTAGTGCCACACTTCCAGGAAGTCTAATACTACGACCATCTTCCAACAGCCCGAACAATGGTAGTAACTAGTCAGTTACAAGGAGTTTGATGTCCCTATCCTCAACGGGGTTAGCGCGGATGACAGCGATAGCCCTTGAAAAATCAGCACCTTTAGGACGTGGGCGAAAACCTGAAAGAACTCCGGATGTTAGTAGATTCAAAAGAAAAGTTATGACTTGGATTAATGAACTTGAGAGAGAAGTGAAGGTAATACTTACGTCCTTCTAACCATCGTCTCGCAAATCTGGGAGGGCATCACACGTAAAACCTTTCATGATTGAACCGTGAGAGTTTGTTCTAAGCACCTGTTAGAACTTGGCAGTTTGGCGAGGGTTCGAGAAAGACTTAAGAAGGGCTTCCCGATCATCGTTTGAAATTGTAAACAAATCTTATATCTTCGGAAGTAGGCGGACGGAATAAAACATTCATGAATAGCAAGAAGGTTCCATGTATGAAAAACGTAGCTATTTGGGTGAAGTTGTGTAGGGGTTATCCTAAGATATTTCAGCATTTCTTGGACAAATGAATTGAAGGGCGGAACACATCCAGCCCAACATATAAACTTATTGCATGTTTTATACCCTGCTGGGGGCAAGTGAGGTCTATCCTTTCTCGAGGGAACCAAGATGTGCCCAAACAGAATTTCATAAATGGAGCATAACCGATGGAGAGAAGCCTCGCCAATTCGAGAAGCCTGCAAATCTATTGGATTATCTAGAAGAATAGCGCCCTCTACAGCATCAGGGACATGGCTTATGTTTTCCGTTGGAAGGATTGGAATGTTGGAGAAAAGATCGGCTTGTCGGTTATACACTTCTGTTTATTCTATATGATGGCTTGGAGAAGGCTTTCCAGATATAGTTGTGACTTAACTTCACTTTAGAACCAATGTGTCGCATCACCGAATCAGAAGACATGTCAGTTGAATGCTTCAAGCGTCTGGAATCTATATCAGCTATACTCAATAGATAATCGAAAATAGAAAAATAACCGGTTCCCCCATGCTAAGGGTGAACTAGTGTAGTGCAATATATTATAGACCTAAACAGTTTGAAATCAGAAAAGCAAAATAAAACGATGAGACTTGGTACTTTACCCAGAGAGACCGTCATCGCTGACCGTCTCAACTGACAAGAAGGATTGATCGATTGTGAAAGCTTTGGGATCGATCATCGACATATTAAGGTGCAAAGTTGGTTGTTTAAGTTTGTTTGCAAGTTTATTTGCAAGTCTATCACTTAGTCCATATTGAAAGTTCTAGGAATTTGATTGTTCAATCTCAAGTTCGATAGCCTAAGTATGCATATTAGATTGTCCATTGTCATCATATGTTCAAGGTCAGCGAGGCAAACTAGTGGTGCTTGTTCGAACAAAGTAAGTTGGATTAATTTATAAAGGATATGCCGATCCCTAGTATTCACTATCGATCCCTTTCCGATGAGCTCCTATGCCGACCCCTCTAATTGACCACGACCACCGATCCCTCCACTAAAAGCCTTTATACCGAACCCTATCCAAGAGTAGGGAATGCCGATCCCTGTATCACTACCCAATACCGATCCCTTTCCTAAACTTTCATTATCGACCCTCCTCTCCAAACCATCTTCATCGATCGCTCTCCACAACTAGAACAACCAAATCCTCACTTCTCTTATCCTTTTCCTCTCTCAACTAAACTAACTAAACAAGGGATACCTTTCCCAGCCGATCCCCGCCACTGCCATATTATAACATACGATCCTTACATTCCTCTACTTTTTGCCTTTCTTCCATTAGGATCCCTTGCCGAATCCTCCTCCTCCTTCTTCTTCTCTCCCTCTCTCATATCCAAACTCAGCCCATCAGACCAACTACCTAACAATTGTTGACCCCTCTAAAAACGCTCGCCATCACAAACTCAAACCCACGCCAACTACTCAAGGATTCAAGAACCCAACATGATTAGAAGGCATATTCAAGGAATTACCTATATGAATGTTCAATCTAGAATGGAAGTGGATACTTGGCTGTGCGTGAAGTCAAAAGGCGAGGCGAAGCAAATTTATGGGAAGAATGGAAATAAGAGGGTTTGAGTTTGGATGGAGAATGGATCTGTTAGGGCTCGCAAGTTAGAGCAAAAAATTGGAGAGCTTGAGTTTGTAAATGAGTTCTGTGCGAAGGAAAATAAATGGAAAAGTGAGGAAGGGAAAAAGGAGAGGCTTGTATATATATGTGTGTATAGGAGATGGTTCGACTGTGAGAGCATTGAATAAGTCATAAAGGGAGAGGGGTCAGCATAGAAACCTTCCGATCCCTATTTGCATGGCCACAAGGATGGGTCGGCATAAGGAATACCGACCCCTATATATGATAAAAATAAAAAAAATAAAAGAGAGTAAAAAATGACTATGAAAGTTAGATTGCAAATGTGAACATACAAAACATTATAGAATTTGGCAACGACCCATAAGCGTTCGAAAACGTCCAGGAGCCAACAATAGAAACTTGCATATGAATATGCACGTGAGTGGTTTAAAAGTTCAACTTTTTGAAATCAACAGAAATTAAAATCAAACCTAAAACTTTTATGTTCAAGGCTGGACTAGATAATAAAAAATCTATAAGTCTCGCATAACCGGATTTATATATGTTAATGGAATATGGCTTTGGATTTATATTATTGACCAAGCGTCATGGAAATTAATGAAAAATTCAACGCCTTAGGAATATGATTCAACAAAGAAATAATAATCAATCAGGAAGCTAGATGGACTTCTTTTCAACAATTCAGACTTGATTCGATTCAAAGCACATCATGTTACTCACAAGATGTACTTTGGGGGGCAAGTATTACCCGGTATCCTGACCCGGCTATATTGAACTGATTGCACGACTGTTATTAAGAACGATGACCACAGAGCAATGGTTGTAGGACCCGGAAGTAAAGCACAAATGGTTATATGAAGCCAGAAATGAATGGAATTGGTAGATAAGCGATGCAGGATGCTTGAAATATGGATATTAGCTTGGACAAACAAAGGATCGACATGGCTTAGTAGAACCCTATGGATCAGCATGGTTGGTTATACGAGGGATCGACAAGGTCGAAGCAAAGGATGGATCGGCATAGGTGAAAGCAGATGGATCGGCATAACTGGTTATACGAGGGATCAACATGGTCGAAGCAAAGGAGGGATCGGCGTAGATGAAAGCAGATGGATCGGCATAGTCAAGGCAAGATGGATCGACATAGCATATAAGAGGGATCGACAGAGTTTGATAGATAGTAAAAGATCAGCATACTTGAATCTATTATGAAGGGATCGACATATGTCAGAAACCATGTTCATTCATACTTCTGCAATCAATGTCTTAGGATCTAAAGGTCCAAAGCAAATGAGGTTTTGAGAGCAAGGTATATGGACCCTAAGGAACCTACCCTAGGGATCGCATGTCAAATGGCCAAAGAATGAGGGATCGACATATGGATACTTGAAGGGTTCGGTAGAAAATAGCTTACAAGGGAAGTTGAGCCAAAGATCAATCAATAGCATAAGTTTCACTAGTCCAAATGATGATATTCGAGGAGCCTACATATCTAAGCATGAAGAAGCCACGTTCACCTATAAATACTGGTCTAGGGGGTCATTCTGAGGATCTTTACGCTGCCGGTTGCATAAGTCTTTATTGTAATCAAGCTTTTTCTTACTTCTTGCTGCTGTAATCAAACTATAGTGAATCAATAAAGATAATCTTCAAAGTGGACGTAGGCATACAACGCCGAACCACTATAAATTCCCATGTTCTTGATTATTGCTTTGATTTTCCTGTTAGTTTATTCTATTCCACTGTTTTAATTTTACTTTCTTCATTTACTTCTCTACATAAATCTATTCTTGGGTGCTTGTGACCAATTTGGTTGCAAACACCCACCTACACCACCTTTTCATAACCGTTTTATTTTCTTAAATCCAACACAATTTCTTCGTTTTGTCTTTCTTCAAAAATCAAAATAAAAAATTTCCATCTAATTTCTCTATAGTCAATCTTTTTTTAATCTAATGCTTCACCGATACATACAACTAATTTTGTTATAATTAAGTTATTCTCGATTTTAATTGTAATTAGAATTTCCATTTTTTGTAAACCGTGTAACCCTAATTAAGATTAACATAGTAAAAAATAATTTGCAGCTCATATAATAGAATATTCATTACTACTTCGATCAAAAATATTCAATCTTACCATTTTTGTTGTTTTTTTAACAAAAAGATTAAAAAAACAAAACAACATGATATAGTTGGGTAGAATAGTTATGATGATCATTCCTTAGGAATTTAATGGGTTTACAAAAAATATTGATTTACGTTCATATTCTAAAATCAACTCTAGTCTGAAGTTCATGAAATCAAATTATTTGCATTTTTTATCTCATTTTCTTTTGTCAGTAATGATTGATAAGATTGAATTAAGTATTCGATTTCATTATTTATATGTTGTTCGAGCATGCAAAATTGTTAGCATTTATTTTGAGATCATCTTTTAGGTTTTAGGTAGGTTTTTGAAGTAGAGTTTGTGATTTAATTTTATTAATGTTTAGGTGGCATCAGTAAGTGTTTAGATGGATATAAATAGTAATGCCCATAATAATAATATCCAAGCAAATAGTGATTGTTCTCTCCTTTTTTATTATCAACGTAAGTCAAAATAACTTAGATTAGAAAGTAAAACCTAAAAACAAAGATGGACTTTGAAAATCACCGAGGCAGGCGTCCGGCGATAGATGCAGAGGTAGTTGTGAATGTATGTTTCGATGAGTCACCCATGCTGAATTTTGGATTTGGTATCTAGGTTAGGTTGTAAGTTGTAGATCGTGTATTTGGTCAAAATTCTTTGGTTTAGATGTCAAATTTGATGGCAGTGGTTTTTTGGTAGCGGATCTAAGTGGAGGCAGAACTGAAGCAGTGGTTTGATAATGTAATTTGGGAGTGGTCGAATTTGACTGGAATGGAGTTGCGATGTTTTTGAATTAGACAGGATGATGTCTGGGTTGTGATGTTTGTGGAGTTTGGGAATTGTAAAAGTAAACAAGGAAAAGAGAGAATGAAAGGAGAAAAGTACAATCTTTAATAGAAAGGATGAGATTAACACTTGAAATTAGAACACTGCTCTAGTATCATGCTGATGGTATTGAAGAAAGAAAAATAAAGAAGTAAAGAATAAGATGATGAGAGATAAGAAGAAATAACCTTTATTAACAACTTGATGATGATACACAATTCATAACCAACTATTTGTAGCCACATTGCTTAGAGACTAAGTAATTGTATAATAGGAAAACTATTATAACACGAGAATGCCTGGATATTGAAATATCCTTAATTTATTTCTTAACATATCATGAATATCTCTGAACAATAGGCAGCTCGAAGGATGTTGCTTCAAAAGACATATTAAGAAACATGGATAGTAAGAAGGTTACTTTTTCAATGGCTAGTTTAATAATGCTAATAACTATACCATTGTAATGTCATATTATGTTAGAATAAACACCTTGAATAAAATGCTAGTTGTTTTAAGCATTAGAATATTAAAGTTTAATATCATACACAATATTATAGTATGCTAAATAATCATAGCATTGCACGGTCTTGTAATTTTAGCATAAACACCTTAAATAGCATTACAGAGTCTTACCATATAAACATAAATGTGAATAAAATGCTTTATTATTTTAGCACTATCGTGTGATGTTCTACTAACATTCACGAAAAGCATAAAAGGTTGCAAATTTATAGGATTATAGCTTCTCATTATGTTGGCCTGAAGACCTTGAAAAAAAGTTTAACTATTGTAGCATTGTCATGTAGAATTCTAATAGCATAATAATAGATATAGTATTCTAAATATAGCATCACAATATTTTATTGTATTATGCATAACCACCTAAAATAAAAATGCATAAATATTTTAGCATTATCATGTTAGATGATGATAGCATATACAATAACATCTTATTAACTTAGCATAAACACATTGAATAAGATGCTAAATTACTATAGCATTATAATATGATATTATGCCACCAAATGCTTACATAAAAATGACAAGAACGATGGTGTGTTTTTCATAATGAAAAACATCAAAAAGATGGGTAAAGAAGATCTTCGAGGAAAGTATGAAAATAATTAAATTGACATGTTCAGAGTAGAAATAATTTCTAAAATCCTCAATAATCTAGAAATACTTCTACAAAATTAAGATGAAGCAGCTACAACAAATCAATTGAAAATAACCAAACTAGGTACAAAAAACAAATCAAGCGGACTTGTAGAAAATATGTTATGATATTGGTTTGATTTCAAATAAATATACACTAATTCTTTTCTCAGTAATGTATGTTGTATTTTTGCCCAAAACATGATTAGCTTCTATTAATTTTTTCTAATTTTTTATTCTAAAAAAATGTAAGACTTTTGTTAATTGTTCAATGCTATATTCAAAGTGGTATTAACTGCTATACTAAAATGTTAGATACAACTAACGTTATCTTATTACTAATTTGCAATGATTGTACTATCATATTGAAAGAATAATATATTGTTGGGTACTTGAATTTTTTTTAAAAGTATGCAATACAACTGTGAATTACACAACAGTGCGTCCAATCCTGTTACTTTCTATACTGAAATTCTATATACAAGTAGCATTATGCTAAAACTTGTTGTTCAATGTTTAGTTTATGAAAATCCTAAACAACATGTACTACCGAGTATTTAAAAATGTTCAAAAACATGTAATGCCCTTGTAAATTCCATAATATATATAAAGATACAAATAACTAATTATAAAAATGAAATGCCATATACGACTAGCATTAAACTTTAACAAATTTAACAACAATCTAAAACTTATAATAACTACAGTCAACATCAAATACACCATCTAAAACTAACAAGAGATACATTCAATATCAGATAAAAAATAATGAAACCGGTGACAAACTGAATTGCATAGTATGCACAAAAGTGCTAGTTTGAAATATCATCATAATATAAAAAATTCAATAAACGAATAAAGAAACAAAAAATTGATCAAATAACATTACCAATCAAATGCAATTCCACTACACGCCAAACCTATGAACAATGGCCTAAACTACAACTTTAAAAATTAATAATGCATAACAAATAAAAAACATTGAAATTTTATATTCAAACTAGTACTATGTTGTAACAAAATAATTAAAAGCCAAAACCTGCCCATAATAATATTCAACATCATACACAAAGTACTAAACCAATAACAAACTAAATTACGCTGTAAACTCACAAATGGTAGCTTAATATGTCACTGATTAAGAGTATAATTATATAGTATTTCCAATGATGCAAAATTAACCAAATATCATCCCAAGTACAACTAAAAAAACATGTTCATAACAACAACAATACAATAGAAAAACCTGTAACTCTTCGAAGAAGCTAGACAATTCCTTTTGTTATGACCGAATTCATTACATTAACTACATTTGTTTATTTTATGGTGAGAATAGTTGCCACTTAGTAGATGATCTTCCTACTCCATGAACCACTTTAGGAGGCCTAATCAAAACATCATCTATAGTAATAATCGGCTTATCAAAATTGGAATAGGACTAAGGAATGTTTTTTAAACACTTTCAAAAGTTTCAAAATTTACTTCCACCCCCTATAATAAACAAGTTTCATGGAAAACACCCATCAAAGTTTCCAACAAAATATGCATTTTAAACTGCACGTATTTGAAGTTAAAACTACAAATATTTGTAGTTTTAACAACACATTACAGTAAAATAAAAATTAGCAGTCTACACCATAAGAATGCACATTTTACACTTTAAATATTTGCAGTCCACTATGCAAATATTTACTATAAATATGTGCATTTTAAACTGCACAAGCATATTAAACTGCAAATATTTGTAGTTCTAATTGCAAATATATGTAGTTTAAAATGCACATTTTGGTTGAAAACATTGACATGGATGTTTCGTGAAATTGTTTCTAAGAAATGTTTTTTCAGGTATTAAGTTTGAAAATAAGAGGCAGATCCTAATTTCCACTAATATTTATAGCTTCAATATAGGAAGATCGAAAAAAATTAATAGTGAAATAATGCTCCATAAATTCATAAACCGATAAGTTAGACCAGTTAATACACTTAATCACATAAGCCATGGAAAACCGTAACTCTCCACTAATTACAAGTACAATGTGAGGAATTATATCCTAAAGTAGGGAAAGTATAAATTAAGATCTGGAAAATATAAATTAAGACCTTCTAATATTGGTAAATTATTATATCCAAGAGTTAAGGAAAGTATAAATCAAGATCTGGAAAGTATAAATTAAGATCTTCTAATGTTGGTAAAGTATTATTTTATAGCTATCAACTCTTGTATTATAAAGAGACGTGTATATGCAATACAAATGATATCTTCTTCTGCTGAATATTTATGAGTTTATCATGGTATCAGAGCCTCTCTAAACTAGAGATTTTGTAATGATCCGTAATTTGATCACTTTAATTAAAGACATATAAATTATTTTAAATAATCAAATATAGATTTTTTTTCCATAAATAATCAATTTTTATGGGAAGAATAATAATAATGAACTTATTTTTGGAAGAATGTTCCAAAATATACCTCCTTTGCAAAAATACAGATAAAATGGCCGAAAAATGTTTTATCGATAAACAACTCTATAATTATTAGACGTCACGCATGGAGCTGGATAGATACGCTTATTTTTGTCTTTAACCAACAATATAAAATAAAAAAATTTATTTTATTTTTGGGGAAAAAAGTATTTATGACATCATCAGTGATGCCCTTATATTTAAATATTATTTATCAATTTGAATTGAGATTTAATGGTTTAATAATTATTTTAATTATTTTAATAGTGGTTTTAAATGATTATAGTTCATTTCAATTAGTTATAAAGTAATAATAAATCATTTATAATAGTTTTATAAAGACATATATTCGATTTGAAAATCAGGAAAATTCGTATCGCTTTATCGATATAACATCGCCTTTTATAAATAATTGCTTAATATTGACTTATATGGTTTTATAATTAAAATGATATCATTTTAATTAATTAATAATGATTAGAAATTTATTTTCAAATTTTGTTTACATTTATACGTAATTTAATTAATAAGTGAAAATATGACCGGGAATCAAAATTAGAATTCGTAACGATTTGACGTATATAAGTGGTACAATGTTGTTCAAATGACTTGTGCACTTATGTTACATACACATACATAAATTAACATAAATATATACATGTCACATGTATATGAACATATACAAATACATACATATAAAGTACCATTTACATTTAGAAATTTACTTAAGGTAAAAAGTGGAAATATCTAAGATATTTTCTCACTTCTTTATCACTTAAGTTTTCACAAAGTCAACAAAGGACATACACTTGGGTACACACATAATAGGGGGGGGGGGGTAGGAAGCACGACCGAAAATGGTGAGGTAGGATGGGAGGGGTGGTGAGCAAATGATGATGTATTTGGGTAGAAATATCATGATATTTTCATCCTAACTTTTGCCTATAAATAGCACCCATCTCTCTTCCCTTCATTTCCTCATAAATTTCCTAAAGCTTCTTCACTTCTTATACTCCACTTTAATGGCCTCTTGCCTATGAAAAATTATGGTCAAAATTAATTCAAAACGAAGTTAAATTGGTATATTATATATATATATATATATATATATATATATATATTAGCAAATCCACTTCAAATCAACTTCTTCCCTCCACTATAACCCACAGCCACCACCCCCATTCACCAAAGCTGAGCCATACCCCTCCTCACCAAGGCTGGGCCGAGCCACTTCAAGTCCGAAGCCCGATTTCGTGGAGTTTAATTTCGAGATAGTGGAGCTATGACCGTTTTGAAATTAGTTCGAGGAAGGTGAGAAAATCTATTCATAATATGATATATTGGATGATATATGTTTGGTTATGCTTGATAGTGATGATTGTGAACCATGTCTGGATATGATAATATGTTTGTTTGAACAAGGCACGTTTAATACACATCAAATATCACAAAGGAAATCACTTTCCTTTAATAAATGGAATGGTGTATATGAGATTGTTAAACCTCTTAAAAATGGTTTATAAATGTTTTACAAACACTAAAATATGATTTGGTGAAGTTTGGTCGAGTTATGAAAATTAAGTCTAAAATAGACGCGTCGCCTAACGGTAGTTCGCGATTTCGTGCCTTAGAAAGTTAAATCCATTTAAACTATGGATTCGGAGTCAGAATTCTTTGGAATAAGAATTTTTTGAACTCTTATAATCATAGTTTTCGAAAAAAAGAAAATGATCGAGATTTCATTTAGTAGACTTTGAAATATGAACAAAACAAGTTTTCAAAATAGTCGCGGTTTGGCAATTCGAAAACCAAAACGACAAATTCTTTATAAATGATATTTTAAATTCTTTAAAAATATGGGATAAATTCTATAAATCTTTTAAAATATTTTGAAAGAGATTTGAGTTATAAAAATGATTTTTTAAATAATCAAATGTTCTTTTGATCAAATAAGCCTTAAAAGCACTATTCGCAGCACTTTTTAATAACTTTTGAAATATGGTTTTAAACTTAAGTATTCTCTCCCAAATCTTTTATAACTATTTTCAAATAAATAATTAAGTATTTTAAAGATGATTTGAAGGTTTTGTAATTTATTTTAAAAGGTTTAAATAAATGATTTAAAGAAAAGCTGTTAAAATCAAATGATTTAATCTTGGCTCTAAAAGCCGATGATTAGACTAGATTTTTCTATTCGTGAGATCTGGATGTGAGGTGCTTAAACTAAGTAAATTTTTAGGAGCAACTAGTGTCCTGGCTCACCTGGCCTCTTTCCTGGGTGAGGGACAGATAAGGTTGAAATATCGAAAATGAGACAAGTATAAAATATTCAAATTTACAAATTTAATTTTCCAAATTTAATACAACCTGGATTGTATAAAGATAATCTTCTTATATTTTGTATTAAATTCCAAGGAGGAACCCGTACTATCTGTGTTAATTTAAAAGTTAATTTCACCTTTATTCAACGGATAATAAAGGTTAAATACGGAAATTAATGTTGAGTAGAATTAGTATAATTTCTGTCAACCCTTTTTACTCAATAATGTTTCCAATATCACTTATAAAATGATTTGGTATTTCCAAAGTTAAGAGAGGTTTAATGATTCCGTATATACCAGAAAGATATGTTTTTAAAGATATATATATCTCCAAAAGATTTTTTTTGATAAAAAAGCAAGTAATTAATCAAATGATAAGCACCTATTTTCTTAATATCTTTTTGTCGACTGGGGTTGAATTTGGGTGATTCCTATCCGAAAACCACTTTGAACCAACGTATACGTTCGAAAGTAAAAGACATGAAATTGAAATGATTTAGAAGATGAAATGTAGGGCTGCTTGTCAATGACCTTCGAGGGGAATTTCCCATATCACATATATGCGATAGTATTTCTTCATTTGAGATCTTCGATGCAAGGGCTGCTCGCTACTAATCCTAGGGTGATTCCCGATAGGATGTAGAAGGAGAGTTCTTTCGGTTTGTCCTTTTCCTGAATAACTTGTATGGACAAATGTCTAATATTGCATTTCTAAACACATTGATTGATCTATGTAAACATATCATCTGTTTGGTGGTGGAGAATGCAACTTCTCTCAGCTCAACACCCTTTCCTAAGACATACGAGCTGAGGAGTTATACGTTTGTAGAAATAAGTTGTGTGATCATGGAATGGCAGTGTGGCATTCAAAGTGGAACGTGTGCTATGTGAAAGGTAATGTTACCTCAGGCCTCATCAACTAGTAATGGCTAAAACAGAGGTTGCTTTAGCGTAAGTGGTTCGCTACCATTAGGGTATGATATCACCTTTCTAGATTTATTTATTTCTACCCGCTATAACATCGGGTTTAAAATATGTTATGAATGCTATGAGATATCTCAGATAGGTCAGAACGATGGGGGTGATATCATATTCGGTTCTATCCACCACCAGATGGATCTGCGGGTAGGTCGGTCTTAATTCGTGGAGGTTTCAAACATGTCGATCCTCGGTACATCCCTCTAGAGATGTACTGTATGGAAGGTAGTCCCTTACCTTGCCATTGTATGGAAATCCATTCACCAATAAGCGCCTTAGGATTTGATTGTAGAACCTAGTATGATGGAATTTAATAATGTAACAATTTCGGCTAAGATTATGTATATTTATTTTAAAAGTGTTTTCAAAAGAATGTCATTAAAAATAATATCAGATTTTGCATAGCAATTGTTTTGGTTATCATAAGGTAAAAACCCATTCTGTGTTTATGTGCGGCATGGTCTTATCATACACCCTTTGTTTTCAAATAGCCGTATATTTGAGTTTCTCATACCAGTCCCATGGCTGACGCAGAGCTTAGTTTCTCATACTTTTCGGGCAGCCAAGTAGTTAGATTGTTTGGAGCATTTTGGGATGGAGCATGGAGCTCGGAGCATGGGTTAGAAGATTCTTCAGTAGACTATTATCTCTTTTCCACCACATTTGTGTACTATTGTATTCCGCATTTGTACGGATAGATATTTATAAATGTCCATATTGATGTTAAGTAAAACTCTGATAAATGTATTTAAATTTTTTTACCGTAAAGATTATATGTTGAAATAATATAGTTATTCCATTCGTATGAGATTCTATTCTGTCTTTATTTTCCTTGCACTCCATGATAATCTTCCTCTCTGGCACTTGGATTTGTGGCACGTGAATACCGAGTATGTATTAGTGTCGACTTCTGAGGGTCGAGGAGGTGGGTTATCATAGATTTTTCATTCGTTTCTAAACAAAAACCCTATCTCGTGACGCTTGGAGATGAAGATCAAACTCCACTGAAGGGATCTCGCTATGAGCCTTTTTTCTATGTACTATCATCATCCAAGTGAAGGTACCGGTGCTATGATTGGCCATATTATGTTGAAGGGCGACAATTAGAGGAATGGTCCTCATAATTGTGTGCTAAGAACAAACTCCGCTTCATTAATGGTACCATGCCTGTACCTGTCGCAAAGTCTCTTGATTTTGATCAATGGGGTATTGTTAATTCTATGCTTGTTGTTTGGATTGATAATACTCTCGATGTTTCTATTCGTTCTACTGTGCATTTTCCTGATAATGTTAAAGCCTTATGGAATGATCTATGTGATAGATATTGTAACAGCCTACCCCGGAACAGCCCTAAATTTCGACTCAGAAAAGCCCATCAAAACTTAGATCCATTCTAAGGCAAGTTGTTGGTAGTAAAAAAATAGCATTACAGAGCCATAACTAAAATTTCAGAACTCACAGCGGATGAAACAAAATATAATAGTAAAGTGTACCTATTTTTTTCAAAACCATAAAAATGTCATAACACAAAATTCCATAAAAATCGTAACATAATATCCGTTACAACAATTTTCTAAATCCATAGGTACACACAAAAGCAAAAATAATAAATACTTCAATAAGCCAAGCTTCTCCATCTCTAAGCACTGTCATTGCCATCACTCCGTCCTTAACCTGTGCTGTAATGAGGAGGGAGTCAGAACAACAAATATTTGGTGAATAAAACCCTCGAGTCTAACCTTTTCAGTACGTGGACAGTATATTTCAAAATAAGAATATGTCTATGAACATAAAACCATTAAAATCATTTAATATTTCTTTATAAGGAATGGAGGCGGGTCCAACCTTAATACCTTCCATTCCAGAAGCAGGTTTCTAAAATCCCATATCCTAATCATACGTCATAGATAGCTAATAATGTGAGAGATGGTACATAAGCCACTTAATACCTTTTATTAGAAAAATAGGTAGACTCTGGTCATTTAAGACCTTAATTAAGGCAGATCCCATCATTTAAGACCTATTTCTAAAGCATGCACCTCAATGTTACTATCTAGCTGACATTAAATGGAATCTTATAGGACACTTAATACTTCCAAGTGGAAAATAGGTAGAATCTGGTCATTTAAGACCTTAATTAAGGTAGACCCCATCATTTAAGACCTATTTACAGAAGCGGACCCCTGTAGAGATACCACCTAACATGTCCCCTTGACCATTTACTACTTCATCCGTGGAAAAGAGGCCAACCACTTAATACCTCAAAACCCCGAAGCAGGCCCTTCGACTTGTGGTCCATACTCATAATGACGTATCACATTAGTCGCTATTCATAGGAACTAGTAGCCAGATTAGCAGGGCAGATTATCCCTACACAATTTGGGACCAACCACGCGTCATTCCAAATATTTATCGTAAGGATATCTCACATAAATAAAAGTGTATACAACTGCTGGTAGCTTCAAAGTGAAGGGTAGACTTTTGTTATGTAACTCTATTGACCTTACATCCCTATGACATAGCCACAAATCAATTACTCTCCATATATTTATATACATATACTCATCTAACTATTTCATAAATAAGGCCTTACAAGGAATCTTCCTTACTATGCCTTAAAATAATAATTAGGAGAAATAAGAGTTTCCTTTTATTTTCACCTAACAATCAATTACCTTCTTAATGGGGGAATAAATGAAAATAAATGTCTAATTAACTAGGCCTATATGCAGTAATTATATGTTAATTACGTAAATAGAGATAAATAAATATTCACGCCAAATAAGTTCAAAACGCATAGATTTTTTGCTCTAAACTAGCGTTAAATGTCAATTCCCTAACTAAATATTATTACAAGTCATTTTTCTTTAAATTCTCAAGATTTCATGGGATTCTAATATCAAAAACAAGTAATAAATATCCATAACCAAAACTGCAATAACAGACTTGTAAATAAGATTGAAACTCAATTTATTACACCAATTCAATGGAATATATTAAACAATAAGAATTGCAATCTAAACCTCATATTTTATTCAACTCCTCTTTTACAAATAAATAGATAAGAATAAGTGGTGTAAACTATGAATAAAATTCGTAATCTAAACCCCTTATTTTATTGGAGAATCACAATTTAACCCAAAGAAGAAGAAGTTGAATAGACTATGAAATTATCAAAAATTGCATAAATGGAACAAATACCATCAAATTAATGTAAATAATTGGGAATCTCAATATATAATTGACATATCGAAATAAAAAGAAATTTTGAGGAATTTTTTCTATCATATTTTCAAAATCCCAAAATTCCTAAGGCAAATTCAAATCTAAAAATAAATACACTGAACAATTGCTAAAAAGAAATACTAAGGTTCCCACTCATAAAATAGTCTTAGCTCTTCTAGAATCTCTCTTTTTTATACGCATAATAGAGAAGTGGTATATATATTTATTAAATTCAGAATAGTTGGAGAAGAATAGAATAAGAATAGGTTGGATGAAGAAGAAACGAATAGAAAATAGATTGAATTCTTACTTGAATTCTCTACGGAGTTTCTGAATTTAATTTAGAGAGATAACGATGGCAAAGTTTCACTATTATTCTCAAAATATTTGTGGGTAAAAGTGAAAGGTCTAGGGTCTAATTTATAGTGGTTGGAAACGCACCAGAACCATTGAATGAGAATAGATTAAAAACAGTTAAATCTGAAATGTACAACTCATCAAAATAGGCTCCATAATAAGGAAGTGGTCGCCCCCATGCTCCAAGTGGTTAACCCCTTGAGGTGTTGAGTCAACTTCTTCCCTTATTTTGGGAAGATATTTATTTTATTTTACCGTTGCTTGATTATTTATTGATTTCATACCCTAATTAACTTTTAACATTAATTGCTAATTTTTAACATTAATTAACCCCCAAATCTAATCACAATTAATAATAAATTTCAGGTCAGGGAATTAATTATTTATTTGAATCATATTCAAATTATTTTAAAACTGAAAACTTCAAAAGCTCATAACTTCTTCGCTCGAGCTCCATTTTCAGCGTATTATATATAAAAATTAATCAAAATTTCACCACAAATGCAACGGTATAACTTTCATGGTCAAATTCCAACTTTTATTAAATTTCCATTTTCTACCATATTACATTTAATTTACTCCATTTATATATGGTTCATTTTATAGGGTGTTACATTCTTCCACCCTTTAAAATGATTTCGTCCTGAAATCTTTCAAGGGGCGAACAGCGTAATGCATAATATCATTCATGTTATACAACCAAGTTATCTGTACAACCATCTACTCAACCAATAGTGCAATGTGATTATCTACACAGACATATTAAAATGAGCTCAATCCAAGTGTGAGTGTGTAGTCGTGTCATGAAAGTATGTATGCAAATACCCTAAAATTGCATAAAAATTTCTACATGAGTGTAAAATGGTCATGAAAAAATGTAGCAACTATCTCCTACCATCCAATCTGGCAACCACGATGCAACCAAAATCCTAATTTTGGAGAGAAATTTTACTAAAGAAAGGTTTAGGACGAAGAGTCCTCATGCCTCCCACCAGATTTTCTCACCATTGTACTCGGACCAATTTAATTCTTTATTGCGGAGCTTCCAAGTTCCGTGCTCTACAATGCATGTAGTGACACGGGACACTCTTGGCTCCATATTAAAATCTCCCAATTGATTAGGCTCTACAACTATTGCAATGCTATGAAGGTATTTCCTCAAATGCAAAAACATCATGGACTCCAGCCAACATAAAAGTTTTCTTGTTTTTCCCTATATTGGGAAAAAGGCCTAATAAATCTGGTGCCTACTTTCCAACTACCCAAATCGTACGACCTTCACATGCTGCCTAATCAATTCCGACTTTCCAAAGTCTTGTAATACAAATCTAGTCCGAGTAGAATTTGTCGATGGTTTCCTACCCACAATTTGACAATTTGCTTGGCCTTCCCAAAAAAATGCATCAAGGGTGCCATACTAATCATCCATTGATGACTACAATCCTACACAAATTCTACTAAGGGTAAGCGCTACTCCTAAGGTCCTCTAAAGTCCAAGATGCAAGCTCTCAATAAATCCACCAAGTTCCCATCCATTCCTTCAGTTTGTCCATCGGTCTTCAGTCGGTAAGCGATGCTCTGATTCAACAAAGTTCCTAAAGTTACTAGAAATCCCCTCCAAATTTTCTAGTAAACCAAGGGTCCCTATCACTAACGATGCAAAGCACAACTCCATAAAGCTGTGTTGGAGTGCTGTGGTTCCACTGCTTCTAATGGAAAATTTCTGCCATCTTTTTCTTAATCTTTGATCAATAGGAAATTCCATTCTCATTCCTATATATTTTCTCTTTTCCTTGCATGGCGGCATTTTGTGAGCTAAATCCCTTATTTTTTCAAAATATAAAGTTTTGAGATTGAAACATTTACTCACTTTAGGCTGCTAACATAATTTCCTCATTAACTTTCAGTTTTACCTATGGTATATCGCTGGTTAAGTGTTCCCATAAAATTTCCATGTTTACTTTGCTTCCAGACATATATCAAGTGGTTTAAATCCCATTCATAAAGTCCACACAGGAATAAAACGAGAATATATCTTATACCACGTCATCCACTTTTCTAATAACTAAGGAAGACAACTAGTGACTATAATCCAAGAACTCCAAAAGCAAATTTTACTGGAAGTTGCCTTTTATTGGTTAATATAAATGGTGTTGAGGTCCTACCACTCATTTCTAAATTAAGATGGGCAATATTTAATATTTCATTCCATTGCTACCCATTTCTTAATTTCCCTTTTTTGGGTCTTTAATAAATGTGGTCCATTTATTGCTTCAACTAATATCCATAGCAACTGATCATTACTGTCAGAATTAGACCATTTCCAATTAATCATTCTTCAATCATTTAACCTTCTTCAGGTTTTCAAAATCCATTCATTACTCAAATTTATTTCTTCCTTAAATGCAATATCAAGATTTGTAATGAACGAGATTTTTAACCCTCGAAAATCGATACTAATACATCCTCGGTATTCACGTACTACAAATTCTAGTGCCAGAAAACCCGATTGTTAAAGGAAAGAAGAAAATTAAGATAGAACAGAGTAGAAAACAGAATCTCATACGAATGGAATAACATATGTTATTAATCACCAAAATCTTTTACAATGGAAATTTTAAATACACATAACAGAGTCTAGCCTATATTCAGCCTGGACAGTTACAAACTCATGTCCTTACAAACGCTGAAAACAACAAAGAAAATGCAGCGAAAAATAGATTACGTCCATACGTAGATGAAGATCTCCAGCTCTAAACTCCAAGCGTTCTCATCTAAACATGAAACTACTCGGACCTGACCCGAGTATTAAAAATACTCGGAGCAGGCTTGATAAACTAGCGTGAGTCATGATTTATAAATATATAAGATGGTGCCATAGATTGACTTTGTTGTCGAACAAAACCCTTTTCAAAAAAGAAGAGTATCTCATAAGACCATGCTGCACATTAACACAGACATGTTTTAACCTTATGATAACCAAAACACTTAATATTTAAACCATTGGATATTATTTCTAATGACATTGCTTTGAAAATCCTTTCCAAGTAAATATATATAAACATAGCCGAAATTGTTTCAGCAAGGGTAGATGAATGTTTGCACGACATTATAGCTATTTTTGGAATACAACCAAAACCATAAAGCTCGTATTGAATTAGACTTCCAACATGATAGGGAACTAGTGGCCTTTTTCTTCCTTTGTGGATTTTCCACATATAGCAATCATAGTAACCGGTGGCTTTTCATACAAAGACTCATACACCACTGTACATCCCATATTGCTACACTACTACATATCCGGTGGCTTTTCATACAAGAACTCATATACCACTATACCATAAAATATCGAGGGCCAGACACTACTGGCCTCTAGGCAACAGATGCCCTTTTCTATTCACATCCGCAATAACCAATAGCCCGAAATATATGTCCCGCAGGCCACATAAGTACCTATATCATTACTGGAATGTGAGGCTTGTGATACTAAGCTCATACTTTCCATAAAGCCACGCTTTGCTTTTCACAAAGCCACGCTTTTCCTTTCTCATAACAGGTTCCACTTTGAATGCACACTGCCATTTCCAGCAACACACTATTGATTTCCACAAATATACAACCTTTGAGCTCGTACGTCTCAGAGAAGCATGTTAAGTATAAGAGAGTTACCTCCTACACCACCAAACAGATGTACGTTTGTAGAGATCAATGTTTATGGTTTTTGAAATGCAATGTCAGACACTCATCCATACAAGTTGTCCAAGAACAGGATAAACCGAAGGTACTCTCCTACTACATCCTATCGAGAAACACCCCTAGGATTAGTAGCGAGTAGTCCTTGCATCGAAGATTTTCAAAATAGAGCACTACTGCCACCAAATATATATAATATGAAATCGCGATGCTAGTGCCAAGCAGCCCTTCATCATGAAGATCTCCGTCTTCAAAATCATTGTCTTTAACATGTCTTCATTTCCGAACGTATACATTGGTTCGAAGTGGTTTTTAGATAGGAATCACCCAAATCCAACTCTAGTTTCTTTGAACCAATCATCGATAAAAAGATGTCAAGTGTATAGGTGATTAACAAACATCATCTAATAAATTAATCTTTCCATTCATTCAAAATATCTTTCAAAGATATTATTTTTTCAACTATTCCATTTATCTTCTCAAGAGTATATGGAATTATTAAGCCTCATTTACCAAATTCTCTGGTTATTTAAACCCTTTTAATCTTGAATGATTTCCAAATCATTTTACCTTTTACGTAGGAAAACATTTCTAAATCATTTATTCAAATCTTAACAAAGATTTCTTAATTTCAAATCATAATATTTTATATGGGTCAAAAATAATGATTTTTAAGACATCGTTTACTATAAACCCAAACTAATTAGTAATGAGCAGAAAAGGATCCATTGAAATTATACTAATTCCACCCGATATCAATTTTCGTATTCAACCTTTACTATCCATTGGATAATGGTGAAATCACTCTTTTAAATTCACATGGATAGTACGGGTTCCCTACTTGGAATTTAATACCAATTATAAGAATATTTTTTCTATACAATTCAAGTTGGATGAAATTAAAATTTTAAATTTGAATCTTTTATACTTGTCTCATTTCTGACACTTCAACCTTATTTATTCCTCACCTAGGAAAGAGGCCAGGTGAGCCAGGGCATTGGTTGCTCCTGGACATCTCCTTAGTTTAAGCACCTCACATCTGAATCTTACGAATAGAAAAATCCAGTCTACTCATCGGCTTTTAGAGCCAAGATTAAACCACTTAATTATAACAGCTTTTTTTCAAATCATTTATTAAACTCTTTAAACCGAATTATAAAACCTCTACTTTATTTTTCAAATACTCAATTATTTATTTGAAAACATTTATAAAATATTTGGAAAGAATACTTCAGTTTAAAGCCATATTTCAAAAGTTACTATAAGTGCTGCGAATAGTGCTTTTAAGGCTTATTTGATCCAATAACTCATTTTTATAACTCAAATCTCATTTAAAACATTTTAAAATATTTATAGAATTTATTTCATATTTTTAAAGAATTAAAAATATCCATTTTAAATAATTTATCGCTTTGGTTTCCGAACTGCCAAACCACGAGTATTTTGAAAACTTGATTTGCTCATATATCAAAATCTACTAAACGCAATCTCGATCCTTTTCTTTTGTTTGAAAACTATGATTATAAGAGTTTGGAAAATTCTCATTCTAAAGAATTCAAACAACAACTCCATCGTATAAATGGATTTAAATTTTACGGCGCTAAATCGCGAATTGCCGTTACGCGACGCGCCTATTTTTGACTCAATTTTCATAACTTGTCAGAACTTAGTCAAATTGAATTTTAATGTTTATAAATTATAAACAATTTTAAACTATTTAAACTAATATTCTCCATATTAAATCTCATATTCACCTTTAGACTAGTTCATGATATTATATTATATTATTATAATAGTCATTTTCAACCTTTTTATATTTCAAAACCATTAAGAGGCTCAATAAACTCGATACACATATTTATATGGATTTATTTTCCATAAATTAACCATGATTAATCACTTAACCATTTCTTATGATGATTTCTCATAATTTATCTCAACCATATAACCAACCACATAATCAACCAATTTTCAACCAAGTATATCAATTAACTAATTAAACATGCATATCATCATTTTAAGTTTGAAATAATTAAATCTAAACTCGAGTACTCACGATTTAAATCCACTCCACCAAACTTTTTCCGTAGCTTTCTAAATCGAACCGGCGGCACTTCCTCCTCTTTTCGTTGCTCCGAAGCTCCTTAAACTTGGTCCTTCTTCTTTGATGCTCTCATCCTTGACTTTTGGAGTGGTGGTGCCAGCCTTGGGTGGTGATGGAGGGCGGCCGTGATTTGTAGAAGGGTGGAGGAGGTGATTGACTAGTGTTTTAAGGTGACTCAACCTTGTATATATGTGTATATAATTTTATTTCTTTTTGGAGATATTTTGGCATAAATTTACCATGATTTAGGAAGCCATTAAAATAGCTTAGAATGAAGTAGAAGAAGAAGTAGAAAGTGTGAGGAAATGAGAGGGTATGAAGGTGTATTCATAGGAAAAAAACTTGGAAAATATCTTCCACCACATCTCCTAAACCATGTGCCAAACCACTCCTCTCCCTTCCCATCATTTTTCACACTGGTCCCCCCTCCATATGCTTCCATCACTTCACTTCCCTTCCATGCCATGTGCATTGACTTTTGTATGCTTAAAGGTGAAGTATAAGAGAAATATCATGATATTTCTTTCATTTGTATACATGTATGTATGTATGTTTATTTGTATGTGCATGTGCATGTATGACATGTATATGTATGCATATATGTGTGCATATTTATCTTATAAGGTTGCAATGACTTAAAATAACTTCTATTCGTTAAATCGTTACGAATTCCGATTTCGATCTCTGGTCATATTTTTACTTCTTAGTTAACATACATATATTTGTAAACAAAATTTGAAAACTAATTTCTCTTCATTATTAACTAATTAAAATGATCTCAGTTGAATTATTAAACCATAAAAATCCATATTAAATAATTGTTTATAAAAAGTGTCGTTGTACCGATAAATCATTATGAATTTTCTTATATTTTCAAATCAAGTATATATCTTTGTAAAGATATTATAATGATTTTTCATTACATATAACTAATTAAAATGAATTATTGTCATCTAAAACAATTATTTGAATAATTAAATAATTATTCAATCTTTAGAATCTCAATTTAAATTCATTAATTAATTATTAAATACGATGACGTTATTGATGATGTCATAAATACATTTTATTTCCAAAAATAAAATAAATAATTTATTTCATATTCTTGTTTAAATGGATAAATAAGTGTATGTATCCATTTCCATGCGCGACTTCTGGCAATTATAGAGTGGTTTATCGATAAAACGATTTTCAGCCACTCGATATTCTTCCAAAGTACATATTTTCGTAAGTACTTATTCAAAATAAAATTATCTTTATTATTTATTGTTAAAACATCATAATCTATGTTAAAGGCTTATAATTGAACATTTTAAAAATAATATAATTTATCAAAGTGATCAATTTACGATTCGTTACAAGTTTCCTTAATCAGTCCCCATTAGATTGTTTTTCCTCTCATTAATTACAAACTTATTGCCCATTAAATTTATAATTAACATCATAAACCCCAATCCGTCATTTACTAAATAATATGCATATAGTCGTAATCTATGCTAAATATATATATATATTCTAGTCGTTTAGCATAGCTATACGATACCTATATCTAACTACTAATTCTACAACTATAATACTCATTTCCATATTTTAATTTATCGAAGCTATCCTTCCAAAAAGATTACCATCATAATTTCTTATAAATTAACCATAAGTGAAGGTTTTTCTTTGTCTAAAATTACAAGGAATTATTTCTTTCTCTTTTTGTTGAAATAGGTAGTGTAATCTATGAAAAAGAATATCCATCTCTTGCACATCTCTTTCCTTTCTAGTCCTTGCTACTTCAAACAGTGCACTTTTATACAAATTTTTGGAAATTGGATAATTTATGAAAATTAAACGCAAATTGCTCCAAAATTAAAATATAGAAATTCATATTATATGGGTAACCTAATTCACAACCCAATTACAGATCTAGAATATATTTACACTTTACCAACTTCTTCAAATAGAGGTTTGAGACTGACTTCAAATTTCGAGATCAGGTTGTACATTCTATTTCTATTTTATTCATATCCTAAAAAACCTTAGTCTATCCTGCCTAGATCATGATCCGTATCTACTCCATAAAGTTTTATAAAATCATAAATTTCACACAGAAAATAAAATATCTTCCTACAAATAAACTTATTTAAAAATAAGCATTTATTACTTCATTTCTTGCAATGCTTAAAACATGAAGTATCAAATTCAATATCTCCATTACCTAAATTCCAGCATTATTTTCTTCATCACCCTATACCAACTTATATTTTAAAATTAAAAATTGAAATTACCGTTGTATATGTCAACATATGGCTCTGTTGTATGTCGACGTTGACATAAGCCTCTATTGCATGTCAACATATAGTCTTTGTATGATATGTCGATGTATATATTCTATATATATGTCGATTTACATATTTAGTTTCTGCTTTTCTTTAAAAAAATTGTTCATTATTATTTATTTATTTTATTGTTACTTATATTTCCAAAGAGTATAATGTGTAGTATATAAATTAAAAGATCATAAAATTCGTTAATATTAGAATTGAATACATAAGCATGAAAGAGACAGAAAACATCAAAGAACATTTTGAAATACATAGGAAAAGATATATCATAGCAAGTTTAGAAAGATAAAGGAGATATTTCACCAAGATTGCTTATGACATTTCCAAAAAATTATCGATTTTGTTGGTTTTGAAAACTTCTTGCTCATTGACCTTTTAAGCTTCTTTTGATTTTTGAGAAGCTTCTCTTGGTTCTTGTTAATATCCATGTTTGTTAGCCGAGTTGACTTTTCAAAGACTTCATGAGTTGTGTCCATCTCTTCCTCCTCCTCATCTCCCTTTTCTTCTTCTACATCTATCTTCATTTCTTGTGCTTCTTCTTATTCTTCTTCTTCAATATCCTCTTGTTCCTTCATTTCCAACCTCTCATCTTTCTCGGCTAAAGTCTCGTATGGCTCAAATTCGAAGCGAATAAGCTAGAGAAAGATGTTTTTTAATTAAAGACTGTTGGATTTGAAGTTGTTTCACCTTTTAAATCAACTCCAAAATATTTAATTTTTTGGTTCAATACATTCCGTTGTAAAATGCACGTTAATATAAAGTGACTCTTTTGGCAACAAAGTCCTAAAAGACGAACTATGCCTAATCTACGTCACTTTCAGCAAAGATAGAAAACAAAGCTTTAAAATTTTTAGAAGTAGGATTATTGTAATTTCTGGTACGAGGAGTAATATTTTGTTGTAAAATAGGACTCATAAGTCTAGGTTTTGGTCGAAGAGTTTTGCCTTTAAAACAATCTTTTAAATCATTTTCAAACAATCATGCATACCTTCATGATTACCATAACCAATGCCTAATTTTCGAAGCTCATTTCCATAGCTTTTACCAGCCAAAATTTCTCCAAGTAAAGGAGCATTTAAAACAATAGTAGTGCATTTAACACTATTCCAAACTTGATTTTCATTTATATTAAAAAATTCCCTTTCAAATTTGCATAAAACATTTTAACAAGTTCGAAAGAAAAATTATTTTGAGAATGATCCGTTAATCCAAAAATATCATTATCAAAATCAAGAGTATGTAAATCATAAGAATGAAAATCAATAAAATTCATAAATCAACCAGAAAAGGTTTTAGCTTTCTTCCAATATTCGAGATATGCGTATATTGACTATTTACCATTATGGAGTCAATTTTTAAGTCTAGTAGAGAACTTAGGAGCTTCGAAAGATGATTTGTGAGGCAATGACATAGAGATAGAGAGCAATAATGATTTTTTTTATTTATGAATTTTGAAATAAAGAGTGATGAGCTTGAATGAGTGAGATGCAGTGGTTAAATAGTTATTGAATGGATATGTGATAGTTAATAAAGTGTTCTTTTGAATTTTGAATTAGGTGAAATAGGGAGGGAATTTAAAAAGTTTAAAATTTGAATCAGCATGTCATTTATGAATAGTATACGTCGACATATACACTGACTATATATGGACATACTTGTTGAATTTATTTTGCTTTTGTACTATCTTAATATTATTAATTAAAGTATTTTAAGTACTTTTATATATTAATTATTTTTTGTTATATATTTAAATAAATTAAATCTATTTTATTTTTATTTACCAATAAAAATTTAATAGAAGTTGTGATATATATAGAATGTTAATTTTTAATTATATATAATTATTTATAAAGTATTTTACAATTTATATATTATCTAATTTATTTTATGACACTTAAAATTTAAATAATACACACACACATATTTGTAAAAGTTATAGGTAAACTAATATATGTAGTTATAATTATCTATTCATAAAGAGACAAAATTCAAAAAATATTGAAATATAGTGAGTTTCAATGTTACCGATTAATATCAGCTTTGGTCTTTTTTTGCCATGAAACATAGATCAGCATTTTCGGTATCTGAATCGGTGTTGCTTGATGTTTTGTCAAAATTATCTCATGTTGCTATGTACACTCACTTCGTTTTCTTGATTGAATATGCATTGCGAGAATTCTTCGACTTCTTTAGGTTTGAGCAATCTCGCTTCAGATGCCCAAATTTGTCGCATTTAAAACATTTGATAGCGCTTTCGTTTCTGGAGTTATTTGCATTCTTTTCCATCCTTTAGAATTTGTTCCTTTTCCCATACTTCAAGAATTTCCTAAAATTTCTTGCCATGAATGTGATTTCATCGCTGTCGTCTGATCCTTGATTATTTGCTGTAGCATTCAGAGCAAGAGATTTCTTTGTATTTGCTTGGCTTTCTTTTCTTTCCTACAACTATACTTCATATGACATTAAATTACTAATTGACTCTTCTACTCTCATCGTACCAATAGTACTGGCTTCTTCGATCGCCAAAGTCTTTTGATCCCAATCACTAGAAAGTGAACTTAAGGTCTTATGAACTTGGTCCTCTTCAGTAAAATTCTTTCTTAATGATACTAGTGCACGCATTATGTCCTAAAATGTAGGATACATGTCAAAAATAGGTTTATTTGGTTTCACCTTGAAAAGTGGGAAGTGATTAGCTAACATAGAAAACCTTGTTTTTTTACTTTAATGGTGCCTTTATGTGTAACTTGCAATGTCCTCCAAATTTCATATTGCACATTTACAAACAAACACTCTATTGAATTAATTTTTATATAGGGCATAAAATAAAATATTCATAGCCTTTGAACTATTGAGTACTTGTATCGTTTATTTGTTTGTCCACTATGCATAATTAGTTTAGGGCATCAACGTACTTAGTTTATGTGATTTTCCAAATATCTAAACCATTAGAGTGAAAATAAAATTTTATTCTACATGACCAATATGCATAATTACTATCATTTAATAATGGTGTCTAATGGTGGATTGACCTTCTACCAATGTGTTAAAAAGGCCGTTGCTAGCCATTCAAACTTTTTCAAAAACTAGATGATGATTTTTTACAATCCACGCTCTGATACCAAATATAGGTGATCTGAGATACCATAATACCTATGCAGAATGGATCTTAAGGCTACTATGATACTAGAAGGGAGTGAATAGTGTATTTAAACTTCTTAATGCTTAACTTGTAGTTTTTAAATTATTCAATCTAGAATTAAAGGTATAAGCAGATAAATATAAGAAAGTATGGAAATAAAAAGAAGAAATGTAAAAGGAGACACCAAGAATTTTTATACTAATTCAAATTTCCAATCGTACATCCAGTCCTTTACCCCGAACATAATCCTCACAATCACAAATTTGCAATTCCGCCGATGGCAAGTACACCGATATAACTTGGCTTTGAATCAGATGGTAGGTACACCTATCCGGACTTTCTATGGGTGGCAACACGCATTTGACCTCTTAACTTTCCATGGGTTGTCAAGACCACCTATACAATCTTGGCTTTCTACGGGTGACAGAATACACCATTACAATTTAAGCAGTAATATAGTAATCCTACTAGAAATAATATATTTTGAATACAAAACCTTGTAGTCTTTAGTGCGCATATCCAATAGACCTTCTATAGTAGTTTGTAATTGAAATATGAGAAATAGGATGAGATCAGTGATATAATGATAAAGAGTTCAAGTAAGAACTCTTTGATCTTTTGTGGTTTCAAATCTGAAGAATGAGGGCAAAATAATGTGGATTCACAAAGTATATAAGCAAAGAAGTAAGAGAACTTAATCACAAAGTAGTAGATAATAATGATTAGCTAAAATGTATGAGAATTGTTACGAAAATTTATTTCACGGCCTTTATATAGCAGATGAAGAGAAGTGTAATTTGACGAAGGGATGAAAAGGTATGCCCGTTCATTTAAATTCAAAAGTCACTATAAACATTGGTATGTCGACATAGGCTTCATGGGTATGCCGACATATCCATGTTGATTTTTTATAAACTTATCAACAGTTACCATATCAACATATGTCTAAGGGTATGTTGACATATGCTAGTTGATTTCGGAAAACACTTTATAAATTTTTTTAAGCTTTTTAACTTTTAAAATCAACATTTTACTTTTGTATAAAGGTTCTAGAGATAAAAATAAAGATCTTTAAAAAAGAATTTTCAAAGATGTGATATGGGGTCTTTAACAAATATTTGTATGACTCTTTACACACAGTTCTGACTAACTGAATGTCTATTGCATTCTAGTCTCTGTTTCTTAAGTCTCTTCTATCCTCGTTGCCTTTTCTTTGAATATCTTTATTCTCCTAGTCTTGTTATTTTTATCCTAGTCTTGATTTCTCTTGAATTTTTTCTTGAGTTCTTGTACTAGTCCTACTTGAAGTAAAATTCTTCTATACATGTATATCCCTGTAATATTTCTGAGTAGTTTTGGGGATATGTGCTAGAAACTGTGACATATATGATAAATTACGTACCATCCAAATTTTTGCCTAGGACATCATATGAGTTATGGAACGGTAAGAAACCCAACCTCAACTACCTTAAGGTTTGGGGGTTTTCAGCTTACATTAAGAATGTAAACCCTAGTAAATTTAAGGAAAGATTGGTTTTAAGTTTATATTGTATCTAATAAATTCTCACGAATACATATTTTATCATACCGAGGAATAAAAGGTGTTTGTTTAGAGACTTGCCACCTTTTCCAAAAAGGAATTTCTCTCTCGATAAATTAATGGCAGTAAAATGGACTTGGATGATATCCACGAAACTTCCATAGAAACCAAGTATTTAGATAGTATTCAACACCCATAAAAACGCAACCTATTAGAAAGTCTAGTAGGGAATCTCACACGCTAAAGAGATACAACTAGTTTCTCACTGATGATGAGAATGAGGATTGCATTGTTCATGATGACGACCCCCTCTCACATTGACAAACCTTGTAGAGTTAAAACCACTACCTTGTAGCTTAAGACTGTGAAATCCAAAATGAATTCCATGTAAAAGAACAAAATTTGGACTTTGGAGAATGTACCTAAAAGGGAGAAACTCATCAGTTGTAAGTGTATCTTTAAGAAAAAGATCAACTTAATGGAAAGATAGAGAGCTATAAAGCAAGGTTAGTGACGACAGATTTCTACCAAATTCAAGGTGTTGACTATGAAGAAACAATTTCACAAGTCATCATGCTTAAATCAATTCAGATTCTACTAGCATTCATTGCTTATTATAAGTACCAAATTTGGTGGGTGGACATTGAAACAATATTTTTAAATGATGGTTTAGAAGAGACCATTTCTATGTTGCAACCACTGGTTTTTGAGTCAGTGGGAATGGCAACAAGGCGTGTAGACTCTTAAGATTAATTTATGGTCTTAAGAAAGCATAGATTTTGGAATGAATGTTTTGACAAGGTAATCAAACAGTTTGGTTTCAGTTGGAACATAGAGGAAGCATGGATATATAAGAAAGAGAAATATGGTACTATAACATTCTTAGTATTATACATTGATGACTTACTGTTGATTGATAATGATGTACCTATGTTACAATTAGTGAAATCTTGATTGTCCATAAAGGATTTAGGAGAAACATCCTTCATACTAGGCATTATGATCTATAGAGATAGATCGAGAATGTTATCAGGACTGTCTCGATCAATGCACATAGATATCGTACTACGACATTTTAGTATGGAAAATTCCAAGCATGGAAATGTTCTAGTGCGACATGGAATTGTCCTCTTTAAGAAGGATCCTCAATCAATACATGAAGAAAGACAACGGATGAATTAGATTCCTCATTTTTTTACAATATGATCCACCATATACATTATGTTATGTACTAGGTTGAATTTCAATTTTGCATTAGATGTAGTTAGCCGATAGCAGTCAAATCTGGGAGAAAATCATTGCATCATAGTTAAGGTCATCCTTAAGTATTTGAGAAATACCAAGGATTTCTTTCTCATGTATAGAAATAATGAACTCCTTATGAAGAGGCACTAGATCTTGAGTTTTCACAGGGACATCGATGATAATGAATCAGTCTTAGGTTTTTTATTTACCCTCAATAGAGGGGTCATTATCGGGAAAAGTTCTGAAGGTGAAGTTGTATCTAATTCAACAATATAGGTAGAGTACATTGCCTTGGATGATGGCGCAAAAGAAACATTGTGGATGTGCATTATCCACATATTTTCTGATTATTATGTTAAGAGAAATAAGCGAGGGAATACAGAACCAATAGAGGATAGTGTTACTACAAATACGTATATCGAGCATCTAAAGGAAACATGCCAAGCCCATTAATGCATGTTGAGTTAATAGATCTATGATTACACAACGAGGTTTCCAAGTTAATAACATAACAAACATCTAATATGAAGATATCAAGATATAAGGGATGTCAAATTTGAAGGCAGGAAGGGGTGTTGAGGTTTTGTAGCCATAAGAAATAATATCAAGCACATAATGTAAGGACGATATCAAGCTTTGACACCCATAAAGGGTGTCGGTTGTTTAAAGCAGAAGGTGAAGTCAAACCTTTATAGTAATAAGAGTATCATGCATCTAGATGGATCGTGAGGAGGTATCGAACCTCTATGGGAAGGTTAACCTCAAAGAAACAATAAACATCATCAATCATCCACAAGCAAGAAGTAATGTCAAAGTCTTACCAAAGAAGTATATTGAGCATCTGATACCTAAAGGGTGTCGGGTTTATAAAAGATTATGGAGATGCTGAACCACCATAGCATAAAGTATAGTAAAGTGTAAAATAAAGAGGAATGCCGCATCATTGGAGCATATCGAATATCTACTCATTAAAGAAGGATACCATGTCTCAATAAGATGCCAAGCTTATAAATGGGAAAGCATGACGAGCATGAAAAAATGAGTATATCAAGCATGAAGATATTGAGCTTGTATCTAGGAAAAGAAGGTATCAACCATCTAATTACTGAGACATGTCGAATTCTAAAGAATGCCACGTTGGTAGGTGGTATCGAACATCTAGTTACAGAAAGGGAATATCGGGTCTCTATAGCCTAAATGATACCGAGTCTCTACATCCCAAATGATATCGGGTCTCTACAAGAACAAGCTTTAGATATAGCGATGGATACCAGGCTTTTACAACTACAACCGTTGTAAAGTGTCTATAGGCAGCAATTGGTCTTGATCTTTTACAAGCGGCAAATGGTGCCAAACTTCAAGGGCTATGAAAGATGTTGTATTTATAGTTACACATAGTGCCGAATATCTCCCTAGTTATGAGATGTCAAATATCAACAATATGAAGTACATAGGAGCCGAATATCAAAAATGCAAAGAGAAATGCTGAATATCAGCAATATGAAGGAGATGTTGAAGGTCAACGTACTAAGTGAATACCGAATATCGATGTTATAAAGAGATAGCGGGTGGGGACATGTGGTAGCCATTCTACGTGTCGTTGCCTTTATAAATAGACCCATACCCCCATTCGGTGTGGGTATCAAACTTTTCTTTTCTCTCTCTCTCAAATAATAGAATTGTAAACCCTAAATTGATTTGGGGAAAATAAGAGCCGATTGTAATCTTTGAAATTAATGCAAACAAAGGACTTAAACAATTTTGCATTCCGTTGATTTAAGGATATTTTGACTATTATCGAATTATGGACATGCATATAACTAATGTTTAACTTGGACTTATACCCAAGACAAGGCTATTTAAGCCCTTGTCTGAATTATAGATCACTTTGCATGATGATTATCATGCCTTTTGGGCATATGACCAATGGGTTGTGACTTATGTGAATCACCACTTTAATCCACTAACAAACAAATTAATGGATTATCACACTTTTAGGCAAATTACATTTTACCCTTGGACTTATGACTTGAACTTTTAAACAATATCATAACCATACTAATAGTCCATGGGCATGTTAGGGTGATTCTAGATTATAATATCTTGTGCAAATGTCTTGGCTATTGAGCCAATTTTTGGTCCAACATTTTGGCGCTGGAAGGAGGGACCAAACCTCCACCGTATTATCTCCTTACATAGAAACTAATTATGTAAAGTTTTGCTACAGGAAAATGGTAAGAGTTAAGAAGATTAATGTACCAAATGAAGGGATTGTTGTGTAAAGAACAAACTTGGAGGAAAACATCACTCCAAATTTCAATATAGAGAATGTGGAACCTGGATAACCTTCAACACCAGTGGAACCAATAAACATCAAAGCTAAGATCTAGGTTCTAACCCAATAACGTACAATGATCCAGGAACTCCTTGAAAAGGTTTTTTCTTGGAAGTCTTCTAAAATTTTTATTGAACAGAGGGTAGAATCTCCAAGGTGGAATCTAGACATTTCATTATTCAACAGCAAAGATAAGGGTAAAAGCTTTATGAGTCTGAAAAAAATGAAAGAAACTCAAAATGAAGGACCGACAGTGTATTCCCTGAATTTGCAAGATCATGAAATTAAGATGAATCATCAAAGAGAAGGCCAAGAAAGGAGAATAAGAAGATCTTCCATGTTAGTCGGGAAGCTCAACTTCAAACAAAAAATACAAGCCCTCTAGAAGGGATTATCATGATAATGAAGCATACTTGAAAGACGTAGCCAATAAAATAGTAAAAGACATGCTTTTGGTCTTAAAGGGAAAAGGACCCTAGACCCTTGGGTAAACAATAATCCTCGTGAAAAAAATCCCTCATTGAAGTATAACAGAACCACTGACCTTGATGGCCATCTTTTGGCTTTGAAGGTCTAAATGGACTTGCACAATGCCTCTGGAGAAGTACGTTGTAGACTTTTTCCTACGATTTTTCAGGGAGTAACTACCAGACACTATAGAGAGAAAACCATTTACTCCTGGAAACAGTTTTCTTATAAGTTTTCAACACAATTCTGCATATGCAAAAATCCAACCATTGACTTTAGTGTGTTTGCAAATGTCAAGCAAAGACCAGTGAATTGCTTGACGAGTATTTGAAGTGGTTCAATACTAAGGCACTAAAGGCAGAAAACATGACTGATAGAAAAACTAATGGCACTGCGCTCAGGGTTAATTGAACAGACCTATTTTTGGAAGGAATTCTACATCCATGGGTGTATGGATCTTCAATATTTTCATTTTCAGCAGGCTAATAAGTTTATCCGCATGGATGAAATGTATATGCTAAGAAGAAATCTCAATCGAAGAAGGAAGGAGGTAAATCTAGCTTTGATCACACTAACAAAAAGCCGAGATGGGTTGAAAATAAAATCGGGAGATGGAAGGAGATTCCAAAATCTAACTATGTGGCTTTGAATAAACCTATTTCCTATATTTTTGCTATGGCTAAAGATGGAGGAAACTTTCCTATTTCTTATAAGGCAATCAGAACCAAAGAAAAGAGGAGATTGCTGCACTTACCATAAGGCGAATGGGCATAAAACTGACGAGTGTCGTGTTCTGGCCGGAATAATCCAGAACATGATTAGATCTAGATCTTTGAAGGAGTTTGCCAAAGAGAATCAAAAGTCCTCCAATCCTAAAGAGAACAATTAGAGATCCCTAGGCAACGCTGCAAATTTCATAGAAAATGACTCTCAACTGGATTTTAGTCCTCCAATCAACCCATATATGTAATCTATGGAGGTCCCTATCTCATTGGAAGCAGCAATGGAGCCAAGAGCAAATACGTATAGGAGGTAAGAGAAGAAGTCTTTTCTATTCAGGAGGAGCCACCGCTCAAAAATTGCAAATATTAGCTTTAGATGCCCAGCTTAACAATAACCCCACAGGAGTTGAGAGGGTTCCGTCACCCGCATAATGATCCATTGATGATACCTTCACAAATTGGGCTCTCTGTGGTAACAAAGATCTTAGTGGATACTTGAACGCAATGAAGTCATCTTCAAGCATGCTTTCGATCAAATGGGAATTCCAGAAGAGAAATTGGAACCAAGCTTTGAACCTATCTTTGGGTTCAACAATAAAGGGTCTACTCCAATAGGACAAATGAAGCTCCTGGTGCTGATGGGAATTCCGCCACATTCCAGAACTTTCGAAACTCTATTCGTGATAATGGACCAACCTTCCTACTACAATGATTGCTTTGGGAGACCAGCCCTAGATGAAGTAGATGTGTTTGTTTCACCGAAATATCAAATGGTAAAATTCCTGACTAAGAATGATTAGGGAACAATAAAGGGGGAGCAGTTTAGCTCCCGGGAACTGTATTTCGCTACACTTGAGAAAACTAAAAGAGATGGTATTTCTTATTATGACTCAGAGAAAATGAGTTGAACAAACTGAAATTGAAAATCCCTTGGACAATAGCCCTTCAAACCGGCTATCTAAGGCAAATAAGAAAATAATAAATTTTTGAGAAGCCCAAAAATGTACTAAGAAGATTCAACTTTGCCGAGAGTAAAAGAATATGAAAAGATGCGAACTGTTAGACAGTGAAATAGTCGATGAAGAAATTGTTATTGAACTAGATTACAGAAATGAGCAAGGAAGAATAAAACCAACCGAAGACCTAGAATACGGAAATAAGATATAGCAAAATGCTTAAGGATACAGAAATAAGATATCAGGTTATAAAAAAGTTGGCATATTGTTTGATGCTCACTGCTCGAAAACTAAGGGCCTATTTCCAAAGCACACCCAATTAAAGTCCTAACCAACTTTCCACTCAAACAAGTATTCAATAAACCTAAGGCATTAGGAAGATTAGTGAAGTAGGGAGTAGAGCATAACCAATATGATATTAAGTTCCAATCTCGAGTAGCAATTAAAGGACAAGCTCTGCCTGACTTTGTGAACGAATGCACATGATTCATCAAAGAACAGTAAGAAAAGGAAAGGGATATAAAACTAAAATGGCAATTTTTTGTTAACAGAGCTTCAAATGAACAAGGGGCTGATGTAGGATATGTGATCATTACCTCTAATGGAAACCAATTACATTGTGCAATGAAATTAGGTTTTCCAGCTACCAATAATGTGGCAGGATATGATTATGGTGGCTAGGCTTACCTTAGCCCTACGATTAAAAATTACAAGGATATAGATCTTCAACGATTCCTAATTAACTATAAATTAGTTAAACCAAACGTATCAAAAGAAAATGCCAAAGTAGTCCTTTACATAAAAAAGGTGTTAAAGATGTTGACCTAATTTGCAAATTTCTCAATACATCAAGTGCCAAGGAGGAAGAATTCCCAAGCCGATTCTTTGGTTAAGTTTGCTAGCTTGTGAGAAGCACCGAAAACTCGAATTGTACTAGTTGGCTTTCAACCAAGTCATAGTATAGAGGAAACAGTCCCCGAGTCCAACAATCAATCTATAGTATTAACTAGATCCCAAGCCCTTGAATAAGCAGATAAAGAAAATGAATCAAGAATGGCAAAGAAGAAAACCAGGAAAGAGCCACTCATGTAGAAATTAATAATCAATACAAAAATAACTTGATGACACCCATTGTTGAGTACTTAGTGGAAGGGAAACTACCAAAAGACAAGAGAGAGGCTAGAAAGATAGGGCGCCAAGCCCTAACTTTTACCATGATTAACGGAACACTTTATAAAAAAGGATATTCACTCCCTTATCCGAGGTTTGTTAGTTTGGAAAATGGCTTAAGACTGTTAAGAGAAGCACATAATGGATTCTATGGAGATCATTCTAATGGAATAAAATTAGTCAAAAAGGTCATGTGACAAGGTTCTATTGGCCCTAAATGAATAATGATGCAATGAATCATGTAAAGAAATGTGAGAAGTGTTAGAAATTTTTAGCAATTCCACATATGCCCCCAAGTGAATTAACCCCAATTTCGAGTACATGGCCCTTTGATGTATGGGGAATCGATTTAATTGGACAATTGTCTATATATAAAGGTGGAGCTAAATTTGCAGTAGTAGCCATTGATTATTTCACCAAATGGGTAGAAGTTGAACCATTACTGAATATAACATCAGGAAAAGTGTTAAAATTTGTGATTAAAAACATAGTCACTCAGTTTGGAATGCCATATAAGATAGTATCCGATAATGGAACTCAATTTGAAAGTGAAGAATTTACTAGATTCTGCAACAAGAATGGAATAATCAAAAGTTTTTCATCCGAAGCTCATCCTAAGGCTAATGGAGCCGTTGAAGCTACCATAAAACTATTAAAACTATCCTTAAGAAACAATTGGACAAAGCGAAAGGGAATTGGGTAGAAGAACTGCCGCTAGTGCTTTTGACATATAGAACTTCTACTAAGACCACAACAGGACATGCTCCATTTTCCTTAACATATGGATGCGAAGAAATACTTCTAATTGATGTTGAGTTCCATCTCATCGAAGAATTACCTATGCATTTAACCCCAATCAAGATGAGGAAACAATCCTTAGATTTAATCAACGAATCAAGGGATGAAGCAGCCATACGAAAAGCATAATATAAATAAAGGATATCAAGATATTATAACTCCAAAGTTAAAGGAAGATTATTTCAAAATGGGGATTTAGTTCTTCGAAAAGTCATGGAAAATACCAAAAATTCGGCAGATGGACCACTTGGAACAAATTAGGAAGGGCTCCTTGTTATTCATGAAGTAATTCCACCAGGGACTTATCGATTGTGCCGACCTGTTAGCAACGTAATAGCAAGAACTTGGAATGCTGAGCATATACGGCCTTACTTTCCAATGATGGATGAATAAGGAAATTGAGACAAGTATATCTATGGAATCGATAATCAAAACGAAAGAAGGGAACTATAAGGAAAAGCCTAAATCATTACCCATAAGGTAATATGGGGTGAAAGAAAAGCCTTTGATCCAGCCACAAAAGCCTGATCAAAGCACCTCTTGGAGGGATGTCAGGTAATCCTTTGGTCCCGCCTAAGATGGCCTGGCCAAAGCACTGCAAGCCTTCGGTCTGGCCTACGTGGCCTGGCCGAAGCATCTCCTAGAGGGAGGACGGAGTAAGTCTTTGGTCCTGCCTAAGATAGCCTGGCCAAAGCACTGAACCAACCTTCATTTTCGCCTATAAGGCCTGACTGGAGCGCCTCCTAGAGGAGGACGGGTAACACTGGTTCTACTTAAGATAGCTAACCAAACACACCAACCGACCTAAATCATTACCTATAAGGTAATAAGGGGCTCAAGCCTAAATCATCACCGAAAGAGTGATAAGGAGCGAAAAGAATCAAAGTCTAAATCATCACCGAAAGAGTGATAAGGGTTGAAAAGAATCAAAGCCTAAATCATCATCTAAAGAGTGATAAAGCGCAGAAGAAATAAATCAAGCAAGATCAAATCTACCCTAAAGATGGGTCAAAGCAATCTTCTTTGGAAAAAACAATCAAACGCATTTAGTTCCTCACCAAGGAAAAGTTAAAATAACCTTCAAAGGAAAGGTCAAGAACTATCTGAGATTTCGGCTCAATATGAATGTTCAAAAGTTCCAAATCCTACGAACCCATAGCTTCGTTCTTAAGAAATTCGTGAATTGAATTAGTTCTTAATCTTTTATTCCTAAGATGGAATTTAATTTTTATATTGAATAGTAGGAACATCCATTATTACTCAGATTTCTAATCTCCTACTAGTTGAGACCAAATAGGTTTTTGGTCTTCTATTCAAATAAAATTATGGTATTATTACCAGATCGGTTTCTTGTCTTCTATTCAAATAAAATTATGGTATTATTACCAAATGGGTGTCTGGTCTTCTATTCGTATAAAATTATGGTATTATTACCAAATAGGTTTTCTGGTCTTCTATTCAAGCAATCCCAGATGGATTTCTGGTCTTCTATTCAAGTAACCCTAGATGGATTTCTGGTCTTCTTAAATAAAGAATTCATGATCATCTTGCCATATGGATTCCTGGCCTTCTTGTTAAAAGAACTTATGGATTTACAGATTGAATCTCTGGACTTCTTAACGAACGAAGCTAAAGAATTCTTTCAGATGACTTTCTAGTTTTCTTATCAAGTGTATTTATGGGTTTCCTATTAAGTAAATTTCTGGTCTTCTTGATCAAATGTGGCTTTACATTAAAAGCTTCTTTGTATGAAGAAGAGGACAAACTAATTCACATCTTTACCAGATTCGAGAGGTATTATTTAAAGTTCAATATAAAGTCAGTAACGAAAAACATAATAACTCTATTTTATGTTTTTCAGTAAAACAGTATTGAAAAGAAAATCGCACTGAAAGATGAGAAAATACCTAATTTTACACTAAAGTATAAAAAGTCTCTTTTATACAAGGAGGGGAGCAAATGTTATCTATATATTTTCTGACTATTATGTTAAGAGAAATAAGCGAGGGGATATGGAAGCAATAGAGGATAGTGTTACTACAAATACGTATGTCAAGCATCTAAAGGAAACATGCCAAGCCCATTAATGTTTGTCGAGTTAATAAATCTATGATTACACAATTGAGCTTCCAAGTCAATAACATAACAAGCATCTAATATGAAGATACAAAGCTACAAGGGATGTCATATTTGAAGGCAGAAAGGGGTGTCGAGGTTTTGTAGCCATAAGAGATGAAATCAAGCATATAAAGAAAAGAAGATATCAAGCTTCGATGCCCATAAAGGGTGCCGAATGTTTAAAGCAAAAGGTGAAGTCAAACCCTTAGAGTAATAAGGTAATCATGCATCTATAAGGATCATGAGGAGGTATCAAACCTCTATGGGCTAGCAAACCTCGAAGAAACAATAAACATCATCAAGCATCCGCAAGTAAGAAGTAATGTCAAAGCCTTAACAAAGAAGTATATTGAGCACCTGAAGCCTAAAAGGTGTCGGGTTTATAAAAAAATGGAGATGTCGAACAACTACAACACAAAGTATAGGAAAGTGTAAAATAAAGAGGAATGCCACATCGTTGGAGCATATCGAATATCTGCTCATTAAAGAAGGATATCCGGTCTCAAGAAGATGCCAATCGTGTAAATAGGAAAGCATGACGAGCATGAAAGCAATAAGTATGCCAAGTATGAATATATTGAGCCTGCATCCAAAAAAGAAGGTATCGACCATCTAATTACCGAGAGATGTCGAATTTCTAAAGAATGCCTCATTGGTAGGGAGTATTGAACATCTAGTTACAAAAAGGCATTATCGGGGCTCTATAGCCTAAATGATACCAAGTCTCTACACCCCAAATGCTATCGGGTCTCTATAAGAACAAGCTTTAGATATAGTAATGGATACCGAGCATTTACAACTACAACCATTGTAAAGCATCTATAGGCATCAATTGGTCTTGATCTTTTTCAAACGGCAAATGATGCCGAACTTCTAGGGCTATGAAAGATGTCAAGTTTCTATAGTTACACATAGTGTCGAATATCTCCCTAGATAAGAAATTTCAAATATCAATAATATGAAGTCGGATGTCGAATATCAAAAATACAAAGAGAGATTCCAAATATCAGCAACGTGATGGAGATGTTGGAGATCAACATACTAAATGAATAATATCGACAGCACATAGAGGTAGCGGGTTTGGGCACATAGCAGCCATTCTGCATGTCATTGCCTTTATAAATAGACCCCTAACCCCATTCAATGTGGTTGCGAACTTTTCTTTTCTCTCTCTCTCTCTCTCAAATAATAGAATTGTAAATCCTAACTTGATTTGGGAAAAGAAGAAGCAATTGTAATCTTTGAAATTTATGCAAACAAAGGACTTGAACAATTTTTCATAGCCTACTTCCCTTGACTTGAGCATTGACGATTATCGAATTATGGACATGCATATGACTAATTTTTGACTTAGACTTATACAAAAGACAAGGCTATTTAAGACCTCATTCGAATTACAGATCACTTTGCATAATGACTATCATGCCTTTTGGGCATATGACCAATGAATTGTGACTTATGTGAATCGCCTCTTTAATCCATTAACGAACAAATTAATGGATTATTGCACTTTTAGGTGGATTACATATTTTACCCTTGGACATATGACTTGAACTTTTAAATAATATCATGACCACACTAAAGGTCCATGGGCATGGTAAGGTCATTCTGAATAATAATATCTTATGCAAACGTCTTGGGTGTTGAGCCAATTTTCGGTCCAACAATATGAAAATTCATTAAGGAGCTACGAGTGATCCCAAATATTAAAGGTCTGATGCTCGTGTATTATGAAAATAATACAGCAGTATAGATTATCAAGGAACCAAGAGCTCACAAGAAGTCAAGAGACATCATCCGTAAATTCCACATATTAAGATTATATATTAATGGTGGAGAGATCGTAATCCAAATGGTAGATATTAAAGATAACATTATAGATTCATTTGCTAAAGTACTTTCTCAATATAATTTAGGTAGGCTAATTAAAGGGATGAGGATGAGTGTCCCTAAGTTCAAGTGGGAGATTGATAGGATTAAGGATGTGGCCTAAGGGATAATGTAAATAGTTATATAAATCAGACTCTATGAATAATCTAGTTCAAATAAAGTATGCTTTCTGTCTTCTTTTCTTTTATATGTGATATTATATAAAGAAATAAATAATAAAATTATTACATTGAACATATATAAGTAGAAAATCCTCGAGAAGTATTTATCGAATGCAGTTATGAACTTGTTCGTAATCATGAGTATTGATATATATACATACATGCTTATTAAATGTTCGTGAGCAAGATGTATCGAGAAAAGCATATGGATAAATCCGTTAAGCCTAGTGTGTGTAATACTCTCCATATGATGGATGATATGCATGAATGTTAGGGGCACCTAATAGAGTAAGGGGTATGCCCTAGGGGCAATTCTGTAATTTATTGTAAATTAATTAACTCTGTAATCAGTTCTTGTTCGTAATAAAGTATTTTTCTTTTTGTTATAATGTGTTATAACTAATTAAATGCTTAATTAAAGCATATATACTAAAAAATGCGTAAATGGTGTGTCTGTGATAGTAATTACTAATGGTTGTAATCATGAGTATTATATCACAATATCATAACACATCATTTTAAATGTTCCTAGTCTGATACGTCGAGACTTGATATTGATGTATCCGTTGAGAGTAGAGTACACAACACTCTCTAAATGTTGGGCAGTGTATTACCCGTGACTGCTGGAGGCACTTAGGGGCCGAATGAAAGTATTGGAAGCAAAGCACTATTCAAATGAGGATTCGTCTTCTCAGTTATATAGGGTTAGTATCACGGTCAACTCAAGTCAACTAAAAGTCAAAATCTCTGGCCAAATTAGTTCGGTTAATAATAATTGTTATTATTGGACCAAGGACTTTTTTCCGAACTATAGACTTGAATATGGACGATATTATAATTTTGACCATTACCAAATTTCATAAGTCCAAAGTGATATGGTTTTGATAAAGAGAGTTAGTGTAAATAATAGTCACAACCGGGTAACGCTTAATAAAGTAAAATTGAATTTTACCAAAACTATGTAAGAGATAAATTTGTTCAAAATGTCACACAACCTGCTAAGTGATGTGTGAACGCTAATATTCGAATAGTTCGATATTAATCCCTGACTAAATTTACACCTGATGAGTTACACAACCAAAACGATGAATTCTCCTTTAGCCAAACGATTTAAATTAATTCATAATTGTTATAAACTAATTAATATTTATAATAATTATAAATTATGATTATGATTTGAGGAATATATTATTAAATATATTAGCAATACTTATAAATATATCAATCCATATATGATATTAATTAGAGATTAAATTAGATATAATTACATAATATTTTATTTGGGCTTAAATGGGTTTAAGGCCCTCATAGGGCCTGATATTTTCAGCAGCAAATAAGGGTATAGGAGGCTAAAAATTTGGTAGGAATGGAGCATGAGTCCATACTTCTCTCCTTTCCATCCACTATATAAGCATCTGTACCCTCATATGATTGAGTACTTTTGGAGCCTCTACTCCATGTCTTTACTAGCCAAAGTTTCACTCCCCTCTCTATCTATCTAGAGTTCAAATAAAATCAAGTTAGCTGATATTCGATAGCAGGTGGTAGACCTATCAACGGATACTTTCGAACATGGATAGTGTCATATTCATATCCGTATCCAAAATCATTTTTGGATATCGATATCTGGATCCACGGATACGGACGAATATTGGATAATTATCCTATCAGCTAACGATTGATAAATTAAGAAACATAAATGGAAAATTTTAATTTAATATAATTTTTTTCAGTTCCATTGATTAATAAAGAATTAAAAATAGACAAATATGATGATAATAAATAGTTCTGAGCAGTTAATATGCATTTAGTGCATATAATATGAAATTCTAACTTAATAAAATAATAAATAATATCTTTCATTGTACTAACATACATAATTAAAATAATACTGAAAATAATGGACAAATAGTTTTCGAATGCGAATGTCTTTGTATCCGCATCCATTTTTCTAGATATTGGATATTTATTTGCTTTTTGGATGTAGTGCAGATGAATTTCAGATTTTTCGAGTATCCATTGACAGCCCTAGCTGGTGGTCAATGGTTCAAGGACCAACACTCTGTTGAATCAAAAATAGTTTCAGGGGATAGATATTATCATTTCAAGGTATACTTCAAGGGATTAGGAGTGAGGTATATATCTAATCATAATATAATTATTTATGCTTAATCAAAATGTTTTATTATAGACATATATATTATCCGTTGTTAGTTGGGTGATGATTCTGATATGCAAATGATCTTGCCATAAAATTGTTTGGTTATACGTATGTGTATATTAAAAAAATTATCATAAACAACTTAGGTCAGTACGGCTTTGAAATTAAAAAATATATATTTTATTTTACTGAATTGAAATATATTATTTAAATAGATAATTATAGTTTATAATTAATTATAATTTCATACTTTAGTCAAATATGATCACATAATTTTATATGTAAAGAATTAAGGCTATGATAATTTTTGGCGGTGATAAATTACTTTTATATATATTTTATTATTATTTAAATTAATTTATTAATAAATCAATTATATTAATTCAAATATATTATAAAAAATATATTTTATATTTTATAAGATAATATTATCAGTAAAGACACTCTTGGCAAAAATAAAAAAAGACATTTTTTATTTTTTTATTTAATTTTAAACTTCAATCGAAAATAGAAAATTATTTCTAAATCGAAAAATTGTGTAAATTTTTTTTCGAAGCATAAAATATCATTTAGGCAATACTAGAAATTCAAAATTCAAAATAAATTTTTTGAATTAATTTTTAATTTTAATTATTTCTTAATGGATAATTAAATGAGATATATTTTAAAAATAAAAATGATTACATCCACTAAGCCATGCATAAGACTTGGTCCTTCATATTTATCAAATTTTTTTTTGAGTATTTTGTTAACATATACATACATATATACATATACATATACATATATATACATTATTGTGCATATATTTGTATATATAAATATTTTAAAAAATTAACATATTTGAATATATATATATATATATATATTGCTTACGATTTAATTTTTTTATGAATGTTTGTTTCCTTATATTGAGATAAGTCAATTATATAATATTTATATACAATATTAATATTTTATTTATATGATTACATATATCTTTAATAATAGTTGTAATAGCTTTGGCGTCATACTTTTTTGGTATCAACGTAAACTACCAAAAATGCCCCTCTATATATAATCAAATCTTAATCTCTTAAAAATATGATCTAATATTAAACTTGTTTTACAAATTCAAACGCACCAAAAAATAGGATCTAATAATTAAACATGCTTTACAAATTCAAAACACTTTTAAAAACATGATCTGAAATTAAACTTCCTTTACGAATTCAAAATACTTCTTTACAAATATACAAATCTTAATATCACTTGAAAATAAAAAACCATTTTTTTGACTGATTTAAACATGTACAATTTATAAGAAAAACAATTCACGCGCGAAGCGCTTGCCGTAACACTCGTGTGTGTGTATATATATATATATATATATATATTTGTGTGTGTGTACTTATATACTTATGTAAAATTATTTAAACAAAACATAATATAATATGTACATGTATATATTTTTAACATTTATATATAAATAATAGTATATACATATACATATATTTGGATAATATATTTGCATATTGGATGAGCTAACGTGTCCATTGCGATTTAAATTCCAGTATATACACACATGCATGTTATACCTTGCAGGGATTGATATATTATACATGCACACACATACATATGCGTATATCATACATGAATACATACATACATATATATATATATATATTATAATATAAACTAAATAAAATTATATAATTTATAAGTTTAAATAAAATAAAAGATTTTATTTAAATGAAATTTAGAATGTTCTAAATAAATTAGACTTTATAGGCCCAATAAAGATCCAATAGAGTATTTTTTTTGAAATTCACCTATAACTTCCACTGTGGACTGGCTTAGTTCCAACAGCACCAAAGGGTTACATACTTGTGGTTGTTTAGAACAATCACACAATGACTCGATGAGAGTCTTCTATGGGCTAATACAAGTAAGCCAAAAAGGAAGATCTTATAGTAACGATGCGTAGTAATCTTTAGACTTGGGAGCACTGTTGATCTTTAGTAACTAGATTATACTTTGATTATGGTCAATAGCATGACAATGCGATCATGTTACGACCATAGTCGGGTATACATTGAACTACTTGGAGTGAAACACTACTCAAGAAAGGATTGTCTCCTTTATTGTAGAAGGTTGGTACCACCGAAATCAGTATTTAAATTAGTGTCAAAATCTATGGTCAGAGTAAATCAGTTAATTGATAATTGTTATCGGATTTAACCAAGGACTTTAAAATGGTCTACACAATTAGCTACTAATAATAGTAGAGTTTATGGCTATAAATCAAACTCTGGATATCTTAGTGATATATTGTGATGAAAAGAATACGTGCACAAAATGTCGATACTAGGTGCAGACTAGAAATTGGATTTTGCCTAAATGAGCTATAAGCGATTGAACTTGTACCCAATACCACACTTTAGCAAAGTCTGTACAGGCTTCAGAATTTAAATTGTTTAAATATTGACTGAGGATGAATTCACGCCAGAGAGTCAAAACAACCATGTTGTTAGTTATTTATGAGTTCGATCTATGTAAAATTAATTTATAAATGTTATAAGTTAGTAAGAAAAATAAATATAAATGTTGTACTAATTTTTTATGGCATTCTAATTATTTATTTAAAGCCTAAAAATTAATTAAAACAATGTATAAAAGTTATACATGAATTTAATTGATGAACGACCATGATCAAATTAATTAAATGAATGATTTAATTGTTAAATCATTTAAACCCCAAAGTATGAAAGCCTAGAACCATAGCGTGGTTAGCCATAGCAAGCTAGAGGCAATAGGAAAACTTGGTATTCCAAGGTCGGAGTGAATAGGGATATTTATTTGTGATCCGGTTATTTATAAATAGTGCAACGATCTAGAATTTTATCGCTTTGATTTGTGAATATTTGATAAAATTTAAATATTCAATTAATAATTTTTAATGGTCAGTTAACCCTCTTTTAATTAATAATGATAATAAACTTGTTTTTAAAGTATGTTTACAAAAATAAGTAGTCTGATGAAAAATTAAAAATGTGACCGGAAATCGTTTTTTGGATTTTTGACTTTTTATTGAACGAAAGTAGTCACAACATTGTTGCACATATATGCACACACATTTACACATATATAAACATGTAAAATTTATATAAAAAAGATTAGTAAAAGTATGTGTGATTAAGGTATTTAAAAAGTAATTAATTAAGATAATAAAGTAAGATAAGACACTTTCTTCTTACTTTAAGTGCAAAGGACATAAGAAAAGGAGATGTGATGGCTTAGTACCACGGCATGATGAAAGTAAGAAGTGTTGTTAAATTTCTAAGAAGGATAGTGGTATATTTTAATGAATGGTATTTTAGTTATTAGCCATTTTAATTTTTATTATAAGAACACACTTTTTACTTTTTCGCTTTTGTTTTCATTTTTCGTCTTTCATCTTCTTCTTATTCTTTTCTATGTCTTTCTCCTTCTTCCTCCATTTTTTAAAAGAAACCATGTCAAAACACTTCCTTTTCTTCTCAAACTTCTTTCATAACCTTAGATCTACCTAGCTACCACCACCATCTTAAAATTCAAACTTTAGCACCCAAACCTATTTTTGGCCTTAGGCCGTGAGCACCAAGGAGGGAGGAGGCCTTGCATGAGCATGAGGGGGAGGAGAGGAGGTGGTTTTATGATGTTTTAGTTGATAATAAGAAGTTTTGTATGCTTTTTTGGTAGTGGTAGAGTTTGGTTGAGATTTAAAGTGAGATTTCTCACTTTAAAGATTTCTTACTTTAAAATTGGTTTTAAAATTGACAAATGTTGTAATAATTTAGTGCTTATAGTGTTGTATGTATGTAGTTGTGATGTATATATTTGGTTTTTGTTGATTCTTGCTTGAAAGCAGATGACATAAATAACCATTGTGTTGCAGGGGACTAAAGCAAAGAAAATGGAAGTCGAAATGTGTTTGTAGCAAATAGGTCGCTACGCAAGCACTTCGGAGAATAGAAATGTGTAGAGGTATCTAAATGGATTCCTCGTCCATTTTTTTACATTTCATTTATATATGTGTATATGAAATGATTATTGCCATGGGTTGGAAATGTTGAATATAACTTGTAAATTTGAATTCTTTTGAGAATAAAAGCAAACGGTAGCTTGTTTAAGTACCATAGCTGTCGCGAAGCCTCTTTTCGAATATGAAAAGTTGTGATTTTAAAATAACTTCAACTTTTGGACAATTTTTAAGTAAGTATTTCTATATTTAAAATGGTTTAAAATATATAAAAATGTGGTTTAAAAGTTATTTGACTTACAAATCAAAGTTTGAAAAGTTACGGTCCACATAGCAATAATCACTATGGATGCACTTCGAAACCCGAGATTTTATAAAGTAAATGAGGTTGTCTACTTCAATATTTTTGAAAATTCTTTTCAAATATGTTAATAAAGGGCAAATAAGTATTTTAAAAGAAATTTGAAGTTTTAAAAATAACTTTGAACAAGTGGTTTATTTTAAATAAATTCCTTTGCTTTTTCAACGTCAGAATTTCTTAAGAAGTGATGATTTTAATTATAAGTTAGATGGTTGTTTTTACTTGTTTAAAAGTGTTTAAAGAGGTTTGGAATTTATATAAATGATTTTTTTAGGATTTATATTTGAAGTACCTAAGTAAGTGTCACATTCTTACATATAGAGAAATCTTATCTTTCTAAATCAATTTTGGTTTAACAATGATCTTTAAGTGATGTTTTGGATAAGGGTTTTGAATTATGATTTGAGTAATTTAAATTGTAAGGAAGAAAATTTGAAAAGGATTTAAGTTTTAAAGGGATTTTACATGAGATTTTTAAACAAAGGGTTTATCTAAAGGAAATCCAATTGATTTCTAAAGTTGAATTCTCTTTTAAAGTGATGGCTTTTAAGTTATGTTTCGAATGGAAGTTTAATCTTTGTTTACAGTATTTTAAAGGGGACTTGAAATGTAACGACCAAAAATTTCAGTCATTCAAATTTGAAATATTAAATTGATTTTTAAATATTGAAAAGTTAATTTTATAAGTTAAATAACATAAATTTCAAATATAACGATTTATTTGATAATTTAATTGTTAAATTTAATACTTGAAATTGTTTAAATAATTGAATCTTGAATTTAATATGAATGAAAATGATTTCAAAAGTTTAATTAATTTCTATTTAAACAAAAATGAAGATAGTAAACTTTTAAATTGGATTTAAAGGTGATTTAACTAATTTTTGAAATTAGTCGTTTTAATTAACGTGTAAAAATAACCTTTTGCAGCGCTATCTCGAATTCCGACAAAACCAGTTTCATCGGATCTGTAATAGTATGTTATAGTATGCCGTCAAATTACATGACGATTGGATGTATCATTTGGCTATGGGAGATCGGAACGCATAGAAATTGATTTCATGAATTTAAATTAATATAACTCGATTTGAAAAGCTATCTTTTGTATATGATCAAATTAGGCCTCAAGACTAGTTCCATTACATTTGAAATAGGGGTATAACATATAGAACGCCAGGCGACACACCTCATTTGGAGTTCGGGGTTTTCGGACGTTAAAAATGAATATTTTAAAATTTAATAATATATATTTTTTTTGTTAACCATGCTTTAGCCATACTTCATCCCATACCCAAGTATAGGCAGCATAGCGTTCCCCTTATTCGTATATATTCACGTTTACATCAGAGAAAAAAAATTCAAATTCCCTCCTACCCATCCTACGGTCACCATACTTCGGTGCCGCTAGGAGCGTTATCATCCCTCGCCTCTAACTCCAAACATACTCGTCTCGGCAAGGTGAAGCTAGTGAACGGCTGGATTAGGATGGCGTGGCTCGATATAGTTGCGGTTTGACCGCGTTCACAGTTGATTTTGGTTCGGTTTTTCTCGTCGTAGGCGAAGTCAAACGAGGCGGCATCTGTGGCAGGTAGAGCGGTGTGGTTACGGCAGTCGGAGCCGAGCTCGAGGGGACGCACGATCATCGGGGGCGGCAAGTATAGGTGCTCAAACGCATAAAGTTCGAGCTCTATTTTCCAGCGTTGACGAGGGACTGGGCGGCACCCGTGAGTGGCGCGAGTGTGGGTGAGGATGAGGGCGGCGGTCTTCGATGTTGAGATGGCGGCGATGGCAAACGAGATAGGCGCGAGTGATCAAAATCATGGTCGAGCGTGATTTTCTGGAAGTAAACAAATGAACGAGGGATTTGCTTTTGAATGACAATTAAATTTAATTACTGTAATTAAGGGAAATTAATTATAGTTATTTGATTTGAATGTTTATAAATTATATAACTTTTCCATACGAGGTCGGAATTGGACGCGACGAGTCGCGTTGCGATCGTATCGACAAAGGCTACGCCATAGAATTGGATTGGATGGATTCGAACATAGTTGGAATTCTTGATTAAAATTGGATGTTCATTTAATTTTAATTCAAAACAGAACTTTTAGACGACAATTAAAATCAATATGAGTTAATCTCACCTTTTTGACTAATTAGAAAATTTATATGGTCAATAAATATTATTTATTGGATGTTTGGCTATTTATTTCTGATTATTATTGATTGTTGGATAATATACTAAATTATATTATTAGTTGGATATATTCCCGCCTATTGAAGCGGATGAGACCCTGTTACATTCCCGTTTAAGAGCGGATGACCCTTTGTATACGAATCTCGCCTCGAAGCGGTTGATTTATATTTTTAAGATTATATACTGCGTGTGATGCAGGGAGACAGGTTGGATGGATCCAACATGATTCTTCACGCAGTCGATTTATTTCATATAAATTGATATGTGTTATGTTGGATGTTATAAATGATGACACATACATGATTTTTTTTATTTAGTGCTTTGGTAGCACTAGGCCTTAAATTTTGGTATATTAGAATACTATAAAATAGTGATTTGATTAAAAAGGAATTTCAAGTGATTTGAAAATCGTTCATGTTTTAAATAATTTTTCTTAAATAAAAGTATGATTTTGTGGATATTATAATTCAATGGTTTTATAAAAAAATTTGGATAGAGTTTTAAAACTAAGAGTAAAGTTTTCAAAATATGGGAAAATAAGTCAGTCTTTTATAATAAAGGGATATGGTCTTTAAAAGGAAAAAATAGAAATATTTTTATATAAATATTATTTACCATTTTATATATACGTATATAGGTATATATGGTGTAATTTATTTATAAAGGTGAATTTATAAATGTGCTAAATTTAGAAAAGTGATATTTTTTGAATAAAGTTAGGATTTGTAAAATCGTAACTTATTTATAAAGGGATAGATTTATAAACGGTGTTTTATAAATTAAAATGAAAATATTATCATTTAATAGATTAAAGAAAATAAATCGAACGGTAAGTTTATTATAAGATGAGGAATGATACTCTATTTTGGAAAGTTAAGATGAGGGTAAATTTGGGATTGTTAAACAATATTTTATAAATTGAAGGAAATTTATACCTATGGGAGCAAGGTTAAAACGGTTGAAATTATGTTTTGGATGGGGTTTTATAAATAAGCGGGATTTATAAAGGAATAAAGGTATAAATGGGTTCATAAATAAAGGAATTTTTATGAAAGGAAGTTTTATAAAATAGGAAGAGATTTATAAACATGGTTTATAAATATGGCAATGACTATGTTCAATTAAGTATGGATTTTTTTCAAGGAAATATATTTATATTTTAAAGGTTGTTTATTAATATTAATATTGTGTAAAAGTTGTTTATCAATATTTTAAATATTTTGATAGGTTAAATTATTGATTTTACTAAGGTTTGAAATAAATTATAATTATTTATCAGTAAAGTTTTGGAAGTTAATTATTAGTATTTATTAAGATGTTAAGATAAATTATTATTGTTTTAATTACGATGTTTGGAATTTATTAATTACTATTTTAAAATGTTTTAAAGTTATTATTTATTTATTTATAATGTTATTAGTATATAGTAGTGTTTAAAGGAAAAGATTAGAATTTTATTTTAAATATTTTCGATATTTATAAATAGGGTTTTATAAATAGATGGGGTTTTTATAAGAGGAATCTTATAATATGTTTTGGAAAACGAAAACGGAAGGTTGGTTAAAAAGATAAAAGGAGTTTTATAAATGTTTTAGGTATTTATAAAAGGAATTTTAGAAAATGGTTTATAGATTTATAAAAGAAGTTTATAAATGGTTTTATGGATTACAATGAGGTTTATAAATGGTTTTATTGAATTGAATAAAAAGGAGAATCTTCCAAATTTTTGGTGAATACACTTATACCATCGAGATAAGCATATAGATATTTTTCCAACTATGGAGAAATAGGGATTTTGGGTTTATATCAATCTTTTTAAAAAGAACTTTTGACTCAAGTTTTACAAAGTAAATTTAATTAATAAATGATTAATTAATAGAGGCTTAGTGTTGCTTGGTGCTTAACCAATGTTGGTTTTTCCTATGGAATTGAATCCCTGATTGAATGTTTGTTAATCGATAGTTTAGTAACCGACTATCGAAATTGGACCCAAATGTAACTTTGGAAATATCTAGGAGAAACGCATGATATATATGGCACAGTCATCTACAATGATGTTGTACTATGCATATAAATATTGTTTCATCCTCCTAGGACAATGAAAAGGAATTTGTCTACTAACGGTTAGGAGGTGATCTACTATCTTATCTTTGACTATTTATTTCCTAAAGAACCATGGTTGAGTTTACCGGAATTATCGAACGTTGTTTCGAAGAGACCGGAATCATATATTTTATCCGAAAACCACTTCGATCCAACGAATGCGTTTGAAGTGAAGATATCTTGAAGATGATGGAATTTGGAGATGGTACACTCAAGTGTTTCGTTCAGGCCCAGAACGAACTTATATGGATGAATGCTGATATTGCATTGTTACCTAGAGGGCAGTGTTAGCATTCCAAGTGGAAAGTGCTATATTAAGGTAAATCGTAGCCTCGAGCCTCACCAACTGGGAAATGACAAAAATTGGGCATGCAGTAGGGCCAAATGAGTCACTCCTATCAGGGTATGGTCATTCCTAATCTAGATCGGTTACTATCTATTCTTGTATGCTTTAGGGCCCAAAGCAGGGTGATCATATTCGTTACTACTAGTCCAGTGGTAGGCCAGTTCTGTGTGGTAGGGGTACAAGATGTTCTTATCAGACCTCGGTGTATTTTATCTAGAGATGTACCTTCGAAAGGTAGTTCGTTACCTTGTCATAGTATGGAATCCATTCTCCAATACGAGCTTTACGGACTTAGTTGCGCCTAACTATGCTGAAACATGAGATGCAAGCATTTCAGCTATATTCATATTTTACTTTGACCCCTAAACATTATTATAATATAAATGGATTTTCTATAGAAGTTGTTTTGGTTATCGTAAGGTAAAAACCCATATGTGTTTATATGCAACTTGGTCTTACGAGATACTTTTGATTTTCAAATGGTTTTATAGAACTTTAAAATCCATTTGGGTGTGTTTTCTCATGCTAGTTTTCCAGACTGACTCGAGTGTTATTTTATTATAATGCTTGGGTTCGACCGAGTATATTTACAGATGGCTTTGGATGCATTGGAGCTCAGGAGACGAGTTGGAGGTCTTCAAAATCGTATTCACATATATGTTTATTTTCCGCTATTTGTTGTTGAAATCATCAGCAATTGTGAGGACATGCTGTTATAATTGTCCAAGCTAATAATTGTGAATTATGTTGTACTATGATATATGTATGTACATATAACAGTTTCTCTTTGTAAACATCATTGATTTTATGCTATATGTTGTTCCGCTGCGATTGTGAGATTTTGTGATTGTTTTAGTTTCTTTCTCTTCTTCTTCTCTTCTCTTCTTCTTTCTTCTTTCTTTCCCATAACTATCCGTCTTTTCGTTCAATTTGGGTTGGACAAGTGTGATTTATTGCCAGCTTGAACTGTACGGATTGGCGGTTCGTTACAGTTGGTATCAAAGCTTAGGTTGAGCGAACACTAGGCTTTGGTGGGAATTTACTCATTTGGGATAGGGTAAGCGAGACCCTAGGATGAGTTTGAGTGTATATATAAGAGCGCATATTTGTTAGTGATTATAATTTTTTTTATATTATGTTAATTTATCTGTTGAGTGGCTTATGAATTCTGATCGATACGTGGGATGCCACGTTATCGATAGGGGTTTCTAAACACTTAAATAAGGCAAACTGACACAGTATTGTTTTAAAAGTTGGTAAATGAAATATTTTTACCTAAATTATATTTTATATATATAGGAATAATTTTTCAGAAATTATTATAGCTATATATGGTGTGTTGGTTGTTAGTGGATGATAATATTTGATTATTATCATTTGTTGTTTGTTGATCTAATAAAAGTTGTATTATTATAAATTGAACAAAGATAAAAAATTGTAAATTGAGTTATATAGGCGCTGTCACGAACTGGATTTTCGACTTTCGAAAATTCGACATCGATACTCACTTTATCGACTGCCGAGCAATCGAGTGCCGGAAACTCCAATAGTGAGGGTTTTAGAAAGAAGAAAAAGGTAGAAGAAGAAGAAAAAGAGAAGAAAGAAAGAAGAAGAACAACAGAACAACAACAGAATAACATCAGATACAGAAACAGAAAACAATATCAGAATCTCACATATCGCAGCGGAACAATATATAATAGATAAACACTAGTCTTTTAAAACAAAGAACTATATCAGTTTATACATACATCAATCATCAGAGTCAATATACAAAAATGGACAGTTATATAACTTGTCCTCATACAGAATACACAGCGGAATAAATATATCAGATACAAATACTACGTCTCGTCATCCAGCTTATCTCCAAGCTCCAGAATATCCAGAATATCCTGATAATCTAACTCTAGGCTGCCCGTGTGGAAATTGGTGGGCACCCAGAGTTTAGAAGGGAACAATAAACTCCGAGTCAGTCATGGTGACTGGTGTGAGATCGTAAAACAGTTTATCTTTAAAATAAACAAAGGAATATTTTTAGAGTCAATTCGCAATGCTTTTGGAAAATGAAACTACCATAAGACCTCCCACCACACACACAATGCAAACGCAGACTTGGAGGAGATTTCTTCTTATGTTAGTCAAAGATGCTTACTATGCAAAAATCAAAACCTTTTTGATATTATTATTAGTGCATAGTGGAAAACATTTCGAAAGTATAATATAAATCTTAGCCAGCATAGGTACCATTATATTATGCCTGCTATAGCTGCCTCCTGAGGAGACAGGTTATACAATTGAAATCGTAAAGGCTCGTATTGTTTCTTTGGATTTCCAACAAATGGTCAGGCTAAGGAACTTCCTATCCACGATGGGTACGTCCCTGGAATAGACGACCCGAGAACCTAACCGGATCTCTGCCAACACAAGGCCGGGTTACCTCTGCAAAAATAGGTAACTACTGACACGCGTATGCCATCCCCCGATCATCACCGATCTTCCCGAGGATCCCCGATTTCCAACAAACCACAAAGTAATAAATTTGCAGCAACCACAGAGGTTAAGTATCTGGGCTCCATACCATGATACCACCTTTATCCAGAAGGAATGACATACACTAAGGGGCGCTACTCCCTAGAACCTTGCCGCATCCTTCCTGTTTCGACCATTTCCGGGGTGTGAGGCTCGACGAAGTCTCGTCCACAAAGCTACGCTTTCTCAAAAAGCCCTGCTTCGGGTCAAACAAAATGATCAACCTATGATCACAAAGATATAAGATCAAACAAATGATCATATCACAAATGATCAAACACTGATCATTTCACAGCAACACTCAGTATGCCACGTTACCAAATTGGGATATATCGCTGATAAAATTCAACTACATAACCTCTGAGCTCGTACGTCTCAGAGAAGGGTGTTAAGCTAAGAGAATAAATTCTCCGCCACCAACAGAAATGTATTTGAAAGAAATCAGCTTTATATCTCAAATTGTAACGTCAGACACACAATCCATACAAGTCTGTTCCGGGATCGAACAGAACCGAAGGCACTTCTCACGAAGCCCTTGCATTTCCGGATAAATTTCTAATCACGTCCGGACTTCCCGTCACTAAGGGTGATAAAACCTCTAAATCGAAGATCAGTCGATGTAGAGTAACTCGACGGTAATCCTTCCGTTTTCAAAAATATCCGGTCTTCAACACCGGTCTTCAAATGCAATTCATAACGACGTATCACATATTCGGAATGGGTTATACGACCCCATGGTCCTTTCCCGGCTAACCCGAATAGTGAGCGATTATTAAAAAATAAGTGTGGCATTCAAATTCATCCAATTCACAACAAATACCTACTCAAGGTAATTATTGATAGTCGGTTATTTAACTATCAATAAAGATGCGCAACATCATCAGATTCCAAAAAATTTTCCAAATTATTTCATCTTCAAAAATATCTTTTACTAGATATAAAATTTCCACACTTCAAAAATAAATCAATATTTATTTTTCTAAACAGTTTCCCTTTCCTTTATAAATTCCATATTGAATTTATATTTTAAACATATCTACTGATATACGATTTCCAAATCGATTTCAATATTCAATTTCGATTTATCTTTAAGAAGATAAATCTCAAAAACGTTCATTTCATATTGGAAAAGCAATTCCATACTTATATAATAATAAGTAATTCACAAATCTATTTATTTTCAACACTTGAAAATATTCAATATACTTAAATCAAATTAAGTATATATTTCATTCTTTTAAGGAAACCATTTACTATAACATTTATTCGAGTCAAAACGAATGTTGCGTAAAACATCGTTACGACGACTCAAAATCACTAGTATAGGGATTCGAAATTTAGATAGATATATAAATCCCAATACTACATTAAAAACATTTTCTTTCGGAAATCATTTACTATAACAACAGTGTTATAGTCCACCATTTCCTTATTTCTCGAAAACGTCTATTTCAACAATAAATGTTGAAATCTATGATTTCGATAGTCCACACGTTTTAAAACATCTTTTAAAACAATTAACTTCCTTTATAATATCGCTTTCCCAAACATAACCATTTTTTTTCAATAATATATTCACTGTCCAAAATCGTGAATATACTTCAATAACCAAATTTCGATCTTTTCTACACATTTATTTCAAGAATTACCCACTGTCCAAAATCGTGGATAAAATCCCCTTTAACATTTTAATTTATCAAATCCTATTGATTTCGGATTTATAAAACAACGTTTATAAATTCTATTTCTATTTTCTAACGACTTCAATTTAATAAATCTTCTTTATTAATAATTCGATCAATATCCCATTTAAAGGCAACAATCCAAGTTACAAGTAAATTTCTTATCAGTCTTTATTCTACAACTTCATTCATTTTATAAATCTATAAACTTCAATCTTTATAAATCTATAAACTTCAAATTTTCACAATCTATAATTCTATAAATCTCATGTCTTCACAATTTATAATTCTATAAATTTCTAACACTTATACAAACTCATTTTAAAATTCCAATACTTTTAATTGATAAATATCAATTCTGTACATCTTTTATATACATCATTTTTAAATAATTCAAAAGAAATCCAACTTAAACTATTTTATTAATCACTTGACTATTTATTTCAAAATCACCTTTTAAAGTAAAAATCGTTTATTTTTAAACTTTAAAATTGAACCCGATGATGCAACGCACCAATTAGTCCACCACAACAACAACATCATATATCAACATATGATAACAGAATATACATCAATATCTGTAAATAAATAACTACTGGTGAGGAATCCAGTTGGATCCCTCCAACCTGTTTCCCTGCATCCACAGATGTTAGCACAATACCAATTCCGCTCCAGTACGGAATTATCGCGGTATATGGGTTTTATAAAAATCCGCTTACTAACGACGCAATAGGGTCTCATCCGCTATACGAGGCGGGAAATCAATCAATCCAATATATACATATGCCAATATGTATATATTGCTATATATATATAGATATACCCTATTATATCTAATATCACATCCAATAGCAATCAAATCAATCAATAAATAACTGAAAATTCCACTTCAATTTTGAGTGAGAAAAATCTCACCTTAGCTTTTTATTTTGCAATCCCATTTTCTTTTTCGGCTCGATTTTTTTTTCTCCTTGCTTTATACCTTGTATAAATAATTTATACAATTTATTAATATTTGAACAATCGAATAAATCAATTACCGTTAAATAGTTAAATTAACTGATAGTTAAATTTTTCTTTTTCTGAAACTACTTCAAATTTTCAAACGAACTTCCTATATATTTTTCAAAGCTTATTTATACATATGTACAAAATTTTCTGTTTAACTATATAAATTCATATACCTATGTATATATCTTTAGATTTCAAAACAATTATGTTTAAAAATTTATATATACTTACTGGAACTCAACGGTATTATTTTATTTTTATTTTACTACAAACTGCATAAATACTTAACTGTTTAAAATTTTAGTTAAAATAATCCACTAATTCCCTGAATTAAACTAATCACTTATCAACAAATTAAATTATCCTCACTGTTTTAAAAATCAAAACTTCAAATTCAACGTCTGTATACCTGACAGAGATTGCCCTCACGACTGCGACCCCGCTTGCGCCTCCCCGCGAGATCGCACTATCACCCAGTACCACCTGCCTTCGCCACACTCACGCGAGCCTCGCCATCGATCCCTGCCTTAGCTACGCGACTGCCATTGCCAGTGCCGCTGCCCCTACGCGAATGTGAACCATCGCCATCAGAACGCCTCGCGCCTCCGAGCTCGACCCACTTCGTTCGCGACTTCGGTGATCCCTCCAGTATTGCCGCGAATCCCTCCAGGTCGCCGTTTCCAGTCGCGAGTCCCATACTTCGCTTCTCGCGCTCGCGAATCAATCGAACGGCCTCCATCATCGATCGCCATCGCGACTTCGTCCTCGTCGCCGCGGCCTAGCGCGCTTGCCAAATTGAATTCGAATTGATTTTTTTTTATAAGGATGAACGAAAGGCTCGGCTGTTCGAATTTGAAAGAGGGGAGGATCGAGTTTCATTCGAACTGGAAAAGGTCTGAAATGGGTCGCCATTATTTTCTTTTGAACGAGAGTTTTACCTTTGAACGAAATTGTTTAGAGGAGAGGGATGTTAACGAAGATATAGTTTCGTTTTATTTGAACAGAGGGATATTTTAAAAATCTGATGAAGTATGGGTTTGCACGTTTTAGCTCCGTGATATTTGGCGTGATCTTTGGCGTGTTTATAGGGAGAAAACGTATTGATGTAAATTAATATACATTTAAATTTTAAATTTGAATTTCATTTTATTCTCTACGCGTTTAACTATCGTGTGTTCTCAAAACAACTCCAAACGCTACGAAATTTGAAATCCGGCAATAATACAATATTACGGACCCAATGGAACCGGTTTCGTCGAATTCCGAGACTGTGCCTCGGACGGCTATTTTTAAATATTGATTCGAACGATATAATTTCAAAACTGAACAAATTGTTTTCCAAATCAATTTCTGAAGCTTCTATCATTTTCAGAATTATCAATATATATTTTACAAGCGTTTGAAATATTTTTCTTCGGCTTAAAATTAAAGATTCAAATTTTTGTTCAACTTCAATCGATTAAATTTTAAAATTAAATCGTAAAATTCAGAGTTATATTCGGGATTCGAATTAAATCATCGTTCAAATATTTAAAATAAATTAAATATTCTCAATTTAATTTGTTCAAAATTCTGGATCGTTACAGACTTCCCTCCTTAAAAGAATTTCGTCCCGAAATTACAAGTCAGGAAGAAAAAGTCCTTAACTCGTCTACTATTTTTCACAATCCAATAGTTTTATCAATTTATCAAAACAAATCTTTCTACTAAAGATTCGTTATTAATTCCACTAACTTTCTAAACATTTTCATAATCTTCAAACAACATTGTTTAACTTCTCAATTCAAATTCGAGTTTAAATTCAAATTTTAAACTTTCAAAATTTTCTCAAAAATTTTCTAACGCCCTAAATTTCCGAAAAATTTCGCCAGCGTCTCCTTTGCGCGGCTAATACGGCACGACTACAAAACGTCCCTACGGACTCTCAGATTTCAAAAAGAAAAAGAAAAAGCCAAGCGGCTAGAGAAATAAGTCATCAAATTTCATATTCGAATTCAAATACTTACCTTTTGTCGAGCCATTCAAATTTATCTTCGAAATTAAATTCCAATTCCTTTATACCTGTATATCCTACTAGCCATAATATCTAGTTGCATATATTCAAACCATTTCGTACATTCAATTACAAAATTTTCAATATAACTGCTTATATTATCTCTAATTCACTATTGAAGTTATATATTCAATTTCGTTCAATTTTGCATTTTCAAATTCATTTGAACTTATAATTCACATTTTCAATTCTATTGGAATTCAATTTATCTTCATTTATAATCATTGAATTTAATTCGTTCAAACCTTATCCATTTGGTCAATAATCAATCAGCTTCACTTACTAACTTTCAGTTTAATACTTCATTTATCAAATTCAATTCCAGTTCTATTTTCTTTCAAATTCAAAATGAATTTTAACATTCAATTTCATTTTCTGGCACTTGCAATCGCAATTTATTCATTCATTCACTAATTCATTCGTTTTTCAATTTGAATTTCATTCTAATCAAATTTCAAATATTCTATAAGTTATCAACTTATTAATATTTCGTAAGTATTTTAAATAGGATTCCAGAGTCGTTTCAACTTTTTCAAAACCATTTGAAAACAATTCAAATTATCCTTTTAATTTCCAAAACAAAATCCAAATTTTCCAAACGCTTCCATTTAAAACAATTTGGCAGCAATTCCTCTTTTGGAAACCCGAAAATGAACACCAACGATGCCGCGGTCATCATCGAAGTTATTTTCCAGCGACCGAAAAGAGTTTAGAGCTTTCATCTCTCTAAAACATTTTTCAAACCTTTGAAATTCATTTTCAACTCCAAAAAGAATTTAACTTTCCAATTCTCCAAAATTTTCAAATTCTTTTCAAAACATTTCCAAATACTCCTCTGGAATTCCGTTTCACATTACAAATCACATTTATAATTTATATTCTCAAATTTCATTTGTATATGGATTTATTTCTTAACTTTGGAGTAACGATTTCAGTTTCTTATTCAATTTCATATAAAAATGATAATATTTCAATATCATCACTTTCCTAACAAACAAGCATCCATATACTATAATAATTCATAGAAAACCATTTCTTTTCTATACAAAAATAGTTTTGGGCAAAATTATTTCATTTACCCTATTTTAAAACAATACTGTGCCGAATTGTTCTATTCAAGTGTTTAGAAACCCCTTCGATACAGTTTTGCAAGACTGTGCCGACGAAGGTTCATATACCACTCAATAAACCAATCATCACAATACAAAACAATTTTATATTCACTAACAAATACGCGCTCATATCTATTATTACACTCAACTCATTCTAGAGTACTGCTGACTCTATCTCTAATGAGTAACACCCAACAGAGCAGGGTTGTCGCTTAACCATATGCTCTGATACCACGCTGTCACGAACTGGATTTTCGACTTTCGAAAATTCGACATCGATACTCACTTTATCGACTGCCGAGCAATCGAGTGCCGGAAACTCCAATAGTGAGGGTTTTAGAAAGAAGAAAAAGGTAGAAGAAGAAGAAAAAGAGAAGAAAGAAAGAAGAAGAACAACAGAACAACAACGGAATAACATCAGATACAGAAACAGAAAACAATATCAGAATCTCACATATCGCAGCGGAACAATATATAATAGATAAACACTAGTCTTTTAAAACAAAGAACTATATCAGTTTATACATACATCAATCATCAGAGTCAATATACAAAAATGGACAGTTATATAACTTGTCCTCATACAGAATACACAGCGGAATAAATATATCAGATACAAATACTATGTCTCGTCATCCAGCTTATCTCCAAGCTCCAGAATATCCAGAATATCCTGATAATCTAACTCTAGGCTGCCCGTGTGGAAATTGGTGGGCACCCAGAGTTTAGAAGGGAACAATAAACTCCGAGTCAGTCATGGTGACTGGTGTGAGATCGTAAAACAGTTTATCTTTAAAATAAACAAAGGAATATTTTTAGAGTCAATTCGCAATGCTTTTGGAAAATGAAACTACCATAAGACCTCCCACCACACACACAATGCAAACGCAGACTTGGAGGAGATTTCTTCTTATGTTAGTCAAAGATGCTTACTACGCAAAAATCAAAACCTTTTTGATATTATTATTAGTGCATAGTGGAAAACATTTCGAAAGTATAATATAAATCTTAGCCAGCATAGGTACCATTATATTATGCCTGCTATAGCTGCCTCCTGAGGAGACAGGTTATACAATTGAAATCGTAAAGGCTCGTATTGTTTCTTTGGATTTCCAACAAATGGTCAGGCTAAGGAACTTCCTATCCACGATGGGTACGTCCCTGGAATAGACGACCCGAGAACCTAACCGGATCTCTGCCAACACAAGGCCGGGTTACCTCTGCAAAAATAGGTAACTACTGACACGCGTATGCCATCCCCCGATCGTCACCGATCTTCCCGAGGATCCCCGATTTCCAACAAACCACAAAGTAATAAATTTGCAGCAACCACAGAGGTTAAGTATCTGGGCTCCATACCATGATACCACCTTTATCCAGAAGGAATGACATACACTAAGTGGCGCTACTCCCTAGAACCTTGCCGCATCCTTCCTGTTTCGACCATTTCCGGGGTGTGAGGCTCGACGAAGTCTCGTCCACAAAGCTACGCTTTCTCAAAAAGCCCTGCTTCGGGTCAAACAAAATGATCAACCTATGATCACAAAGATATAAGATCAAACAAATGATCATATCACAAATGATCAAACACTGATCATTTCACAGCAACACTCAGTATGCCACATTACCAAATTGGGATATATCGCTGATAAATTTCAACTACATAACCTCTGAGCTCGTACGTCTCAGAGAAGGGTGTTAAGCTAAGAGAATAAATTCTCCGCCACCAACAGAAATGTATTTGAAAGAAATCAGCTTTATATCTCAAATTGTAACGTCAGACACACAATCCATACAAGTCTGTTCCGGGATCGAACAGAACCGAAGGCACTTCTCACGAAGCCCTTGCATTTCCGGATAAATTTCTAATCACGTCCGGACTTCCCGTCACTAAGGGTGATAAAACCTCTAAATCGAAGATCAGTCGATGTAGAGTAACTCGACGGTAATCCTTCCGTTTTCAAAAATATCCGGTCTTCAACACCGGTCTTCAAATGCAATTCATAACGACGTATCACATATTCGGAATGGGTTATACGACCCCATGGTCCTTTCCCGGCTAACCCGAATAGTGAGCGATTATTAAAAAATAAGTGTGGCATTCAAATTCATCCAATTCACAACAAATACCTACTCAAGGTAATTATTGATAGTCGGTTATTTAACTATCAATAAAGATGCGCAACATCATCAGATTCCAAAAATTTTTCCAAATTATTTCATCTTCAAAAATATCTTTTACTAGATATAAAATTTCCACACTTCAAAAATAAATCAATATTTATTTTTCTAAACAGTTTCCCTTTCCTTTATAAATTCCATATTGAATTTATATTTTAAACATATCTACTGATATACGATTTCCAAATCGATTTCAATATTCAATTTCGATTTATCTTTAAGAAGATAAATCTCAAAAACGTTCATTTCATATTGGAAAAGCAATTCCATACTTATATAATAATAAGTAATTCACAAATCTATTTATTTTCAACACTTGAAAATATTCAATATACTTAAATCAAATTAAGTATATATTTCATTCTTTTAAGGAAACCATTTACTATAACATTTATTCGAGTCAAAACGAATGTTGCGTAAAACATCGTTACGACGACTCAAAATCACTAGTATAGGGATTCGAAATTTAGATAGATATATAAATCCCAATACTACATTAAAAACATTTCCTTTCGGAAATCATTTACTATAACAACAGTGTTATAGTCCACCATTTCCTTATTTCTCGAAAACGTCTATTTCAACAATAAATGTTGAAATCTATGATTTCGATAGTCCACACGTTTTAAAACATCTTTTAAAACAATTAACTTCCTTTATAATATCGCTTTCCCAAACATAACCATTTTTTTTCAATAATATATTCACTGTCCAAAATCGTGAATATACTTCAATAACCAAATTTCGATCTTTTCTACACATTTATTTCAAGAATTACCCACTGTCCAAAATCGTGGATAAAATCCCCTTTAACATTTTAATTTATCAAATCCAATTGATTTCGGATTTATAAAACAACGTTTATAAATTCTATTTCTATTTTCTAACGACTTCAATTTAATAAATCTTCTTTATTAATAATTCGATCAATATCCCATTTAAAGGCAACAATCCAAGTTACAAGTAAATTTCTTATCAGTCTTTATTCTACAACTTCATTCATTTTATAAATCTATAAACTTCAATCTTTATAAATCTATAAACTTCAAATTTTCACAATCTATAATTCTATAAATCTCATGTCTTCACAATTTATAATTCTATAAATTTCTAACACTTATACAAACTCATTTTAAAATTCCAATACTTTTAATTGATAAATATCAATTCTGTACATCTTTTATATACATCATTTTTAAATAATTCAAAAGAAATCCAACTTAAACTATTTTATTAATCACTTGACTATTTATTTCAAAATCACCTTTTAAAGTAAAAATCGTTTATTTTTAAACTTTAAAATTGAACCCGATGATGCAACGCACCAATTAGTCCACCACAACAACAACATCATATATCAACATATGATAACAGAATATACATCAATATCTGTAAATAAATAACTACTGGTGAGGAATCCAGTTGGATCCCTCCAACCTGTTTCCCTGCATCCACAGATGTTAGCACAATACCAATTCCGCTCCAGTATGGAATTATCGCGGTATATGGGTTTTATAAAAATCCGCTTACTAACGGCGCAATAGGGTCTCATCCGCTATACGAGGCGGGAAATCAATCAATCCAATATATACATATGCCAATATGTATATATTGCTATATATATATAGATATATCCTATTATATCTAATATCACATCCAATAGCAATCAAATCAATCAATAAATAACTGAAAATTCCACTTCAATTTTGAGTGAGAAAAATCTCACCTTAGCTTTTTATTTTGCAATCCCATTTTCTTTTTCGGCTCGATTTTTTTTCTCCTTGCTTTATACCTTGTATAAATAATTTATACAATTTATTAATATTTGAACAATCGAATAAATCAATTACCGTTAAATAGTTAAATTAACTGATAGTTAAATTTTTCTTTTTCTGAAACTACTTCAAATTTTCAAACGAACTTCCTATATATTTTTCAAAGCTTATTTATACATATGTACAAAATTTTCTATTTAACTATATAAATTCATATACCTATGTATATATCTTTAGATTTCAAAACAATTATGTTTAAAAATTTATATATACTTACTGGAACTCAACGGTATTATTTTATTTTTATTTTACTACAAACTGCATAAATACTTAACTGTTTAAAATTTTAGTTAAAATAATCCACTAATTCCCTGAATTAAACTAATCACTTATCAACAAATTAAATTATCCTCACTGTTTTAAAAATCAAAACTTCAAATTCAACGTCTGTATACCTGACAGAGATTGCCCTCACGACTGCGACCCCGCTTGCGCCTCCCCGCGAGATCGCACTATCACCCAGTACCACCTGCCTTCGCCACACTCACGCGAGCCTCGCCATCGATCCCTGCCTTAGCTACGCGACTGCCATTGCCAGTGCCGCTGCCCCTACGCGAATGTGAACCATCGCCATCAGAACGCCTCGCGCCTCCGAGCTCGACCCACTTCGTTCGCGACTTCGGTGATCCCTCCAGTGTTGCCGCGAATCCCTCCAGGTCGCCGTTTCCAGTCGCGAGTCCCATACTTCGCTTCTCGCGCTCGCGAATCAATCGAACGGCCTCCATCATCGATCGCCATCGCGACTTCGTCCTCGTCGCCGCGGCCTAGCGCGCTTGCCAAATTGAATTCGAATTGATTTTTTTTATAAGGATGAACGAAAGGCTCGGCTGTTCGAATTTGAAAGAGGGGAGGATCGAGTTTCGTTCGAACTGGAAAAGGTCTGAAATGGGTCGCCATTATTTTCTTTTGAATGAGAGTTTTACCTTTGAACGAAATTGTTTAGAGGAGAGGGATGTTAACGAAGATATAGTTTCGTTTTATTTGAACAGAGGGATATTTTAAAAATCTGATGAAGTATGGGTTTGCACGTTTTAGCTCCGTGATATTTGGCGTGATCTTTGGCGTGTTTATAGGGAGAAAACGTATTGATGTAAATTAATATACATTTAAATTTTAAATTTGAATTTCATTTTATTCTCTACGCGTTTAACTATTGTGTGTTCTCAAAACAACTCCAAACGCTACGAAATTTGAAATCCGGTAATAATACAATATTACGGACCCAATGGAACCGGTTTCGTCGAATTCCGAGACTGTGCCTCGGACGGCTATTTTTAAATATTGATTCGAACGATATAATTTCAAAACTGAACAAATTGTTTTCCAAATCAATTTCTGAAGCTTCTATCATTTTCAGAATTATCAATATATATTTTACAAGCGTTTGAAATATTTTTCTTCGGCTTAAAATTAAAGATTCAAATTTTTGTTCAACTTCAATCGATTAAATTTTAAAATTAAATCGTAAAATTCAGAGTTATATTCGGGATTCGAATTAAATCATCGTTCAAATATTTAAAATAAATTAAATATTCTCAATTTAATTTGTTCAAAATTCTGGATCGTTACAGACTTCCCTCCTTAAAAGAATTTCGTCCCGAAATTACAAGTCAGGAAGAAAAAGTCCTTAACTCGTCTACTATTTTTCACAATCCAATAGTTTTATCAATTTATCAAAACAAATCTTTCTACTAAAGATTCGTTATTAATTCCACTAACTTTCTAAACATTTTCATAATCTTCAAACAACATTGTTTAACTTCTCAATTCAAATTCGAGTTTAAATTTAAATTTTAAACTTTCAAAATTTTCTCAAAAATTTTCTAACGCCCTAAATTTCCGAAAAATTTCGCCAGCGTCTCCTTTGCGCGGCTAATACGGCACGACTACAAAACGTCCCTACGGACTCTCAGATTTCAAAAAGAAAAAGAAAAAGCCAAGCGGCTAGAGAAATAAGTCATCAAATTTCATATTCGAATTCAAATACTTACCTTTTGTCGAGCCATTCAAATTTATCTTCGAAATTAAATTCCAATTCCTTTATACCTGTATATCCTACTAGCCATAATATCTAGTTGCATATATTCAAACCATTTCGTACATTCAATTACAAAATTTTCAATATAACTGCTTATATTATCTCTAATTCACTATTGAAGTTATATATTCAATTTCGTTCAATTTTGCATTTTCAAATTCATTTGAACTTATAATTCACATTTTCAATTCTATTGGAATTCAATTTATCTTCATTTATAATCATTGAATTTAATTCGTTCAAACCTTATCCATTTGGTCAATAATCAATCAGCTTCACTTACTAACTTTCAGTTTAATACTTCATTTATCAAATTCAATTCCAGTTCTATTTTCTTTCAAATTCAAAATGAATTTTAACATTCAATTTCATTTTCTGGCACTTGCAATCGCAATTTATTCATTCATTCACTAATTCATTCGTTTTTCAATTTGAATTTCATTCTAATCAAATTTCAAATATTCTATAAGTTATCAACTTATTAATATTTCGTAAGTATTTTAAATAGGATTCCAGAGTCGTTTCAACTTTTTCAAAACCATTTGAAAACAATTCAAATTATCCTTTTAATTTCCAAAACAAAATCCAAATTTTCCAAACGCTTCCATTTAAAACAATTTGGCAGCAATTCCTCTTTTGGAAACCCGAAAATGAACACCAACGATGCCGCGGTCATCATCGAAGTTATTTTCCAGCGACCGAAAAGAGTTTAGAGCTTTCATCTCTCTAAAACATTTTTCAAACCTTTGAAATTCATTTTCAACTCCAAAAAGAATTTAACTTTCCAATTCTCCAAAATTTTCAAATTCTTTTCAAAACATTTCCAAATACTCCTCTGGAATTCCGTTTCACATTACAAATCACATTTATAATTTATATTCTCAAATTTCATTTGTATATGGATTTATTTCTTAACTTTGGAGTAACGATTTCAGTTTCTTATTCAATTTCATATAAAAATGATAATATTTCAATATCATCACTTTCCTAACAAACAAGCATCCATATACTATAATAATTCATAGAAAACCATTTCTTTTCTATACAAAAATAGTTTTGGGCAAAATTATTTCATTTACCCTATTTTAAAACAATACTGTGCCGAATTGTTCTATTCAAGTGTTTAGAAACCCCTTCGATACAGTTTTGCAAGACTGTGCCGACGAAGGTTCATATACCACTCAATAAACCAATCATCACAATACAAAACAATTTTATATTCACTAACAAATACGCGCTCATATCTATTATTACACTCAACTCATTCTAGAGTACTGCTGACTCTATCTCTAATGAGTAACACCCAACAGAGCAGGGTTGTCGCTTAACCATATGCTCTGATACCACGCTGTCACGAACTGGATTTTCGACTTTCGAAAATTCGACATCGATACTCACTTTATCGACTGCCGAGCAATCGAGTGCCGGAAACTCCAATAGTGAGGGTTTTAGAAAGAAGAAAAAGGTAGAAGAAGAAGAAAAAGAGAAGAAAGAAAGAAGAAGAACAACAGAACAACAACAGAATAACATCAGATACAGAAACAGAAAACAATATCAGAATCTCACATATCGCAGCGGAACAATATATAATAGATAAACACTAGTCTTTTAAAACAAAGAACTATATCAGTTTATACATACATCAATCATCAGAGTCAATATACAAAAATGGACAGTTATATAACTTGTCCTCATACAGAATACACAGCGGAATAAATATATCAGATACAAATACTATGTCTCGTCATCCAGCTTATCTCCAAGCTCCAGAATATCCAGAATATCCTGATAATCTAACTCTAGGCTGCCCGTGTGGAAATTGGTGGGCACCCAGAGTTTAGAAGGGAACAATAAACTCCGAGTCAGTCATGGTGACTGGTGTGAGATCGTAAAACAGTTTATCTTTAAAATAAACAAAGGAATATTTTTAGAGTCAATTCGCAATGCTTTTGGAAAATGAAACTACCATAAGACCTCCCACCACACACACAATGCAAACACAGACTTGGAGGAGATTTCTTCTTATGTTAGTCAAAGATGCTTACTACGCAAAAATCAAAACCTTTTTGATATTATTATTAGTGCATAGTGGAAAACATTTCGAAAGTATAATATAAATCTTAGCCAGCATAGGTACCATTATATTATGCCTGCTATAGCTGCCTCCTGAGGAGACAGGTTATACAATTGAAATCGTAAAGGCTCGTATTGTTTCTTTGGATTTCCAACAAATGATCAGGCTAAGGAACTTCCTATCCACGATGGGTACGTCCCTGGAATAGACGACCCGAGAACCTAACCGGATCTCTGCCAACACAAGGCCGGGTTACCTCTGCAAAAATAGGTAACTACTGACACGCGTATGCCATCCCCCGATCGTCACCGATCTTCCCGAGGATCCCCGATTTCCAACAAACCACAAAGTAATAAATTTGCAGCAACCACAGAGGTTAAGTATCTGGGCTCCATACCATGATACCACCTTTATCCAGAAGGAATGACATACACTAAGGGGCGCTACTCCCTAGAACCTTGCCGCATCCTTCCTGTTTCGACCATTTCCGGGGTGTGAGGCTCGACGAAGTCTCGTCCACAAAGCTACGCTTTCTCAAAAAGCCCTGCTTCGGGTCAAACAAAATGATCAACCTATGATCACAAAGATATAAGATCAAACAAATGATCATATCACAAATGATCAAACACTGATCATTTCACAGCAACACTCAGTATGCCACGTTACCAAATTGGGATATATCGCTGATAAATTTCAACTACATAACCTCTGAGCTCGTACATCTCAGAGAAGGGTGTTAAGCTAAGAGAATAAATTCTCCGCCACCAACAGAAATGTATTTGAAAGAAATCAGCTTTATATCTCAAATTGTAACGTCAGACACACAATCCATACAAGTCTGTTCCGGGATCGAACAGAACCGAAGGCACTTCTCACGAAGCCCTTGCATTTCCGGATAAATTTCTAATCACGTCCGGACTTCCCGTCACTAAGGGTGATAAAACCTCTAAATCGAAGATCAGTCGATGTAGAGTAACTCGACGGTAATCCTTCCGTTTTCAAAAATATCCGGTCTTCAACACCGGTCTTCAAATGCAATTCATAACGACGTATCACATATTCGGAATGGGTTATACGACCCCATGGTCCTTTCCCTGCTAACCCGAATAGTGAGCGATTATTAAAAAATAAGTGTGGCATTCAAATTCATCCAATTCACAACAAATACCTACTCAAGGTAATTATTGATAGTCGGTTATTTAACTATCAATAAAGATGCGCAACATCATCAGATTCCAAAAAATTTTCCAAATTATTTCATCTTCAAAAATATCTTTTACTAGATATAAAATTTCCACACTTCAAAAATAAATCAATATTTATTTTTCTAAACAGTTTCCCTTTCCTTTATAAATTCCATATTGAATTTATATTTTAAACATATCTACTGATATACGATTTCCAAATCGATTTCAATATTCAATTTCGATTTATCTTTAAGAAGATAAATCTCAAAAACGTTCATTTCATATTGGAAAAGCAATTCCATACTTATATAATAATAAGTAATTCACAAATCTATTTATTTTCAACACTTGAAAATATTCAATATACTTAAATCAAATTAAGTATATATTTCATTCTTTTAAGGAAACCATTTACTATAACATTTATTCGAGTCAAAACGAATGTTGCGTAAAACATCGTTACGACGACTCAAAATCACTAGTATAGGGATTCGAAATTTAGATAGATATATAAATCCCAATACTACATTAAAAACATTTCCTTTCGGAAATCATTTACTATAACAACAGTGTTATAGTCCACCATTTCCTTATTTCTCGAAAACGTCTATTTCAACAATAAATGTTGAAATCTATGATTTCGATAGTCCACACGTTTTAAAACATCTTTTAAAACAATTAACTTCCTTTATAATATCGCTTTCCCAAACATAACCATTTTTTTCAATAATATATTCACTGTCCAAAATCGTGAATATACTTCAATAAACAAATTTCGATCTTTTCTACACATTTATTTCAAGAATTACCCACTGTCCAAAATCGTGGATAAAATCCCCTTTAACATTTTAATTTATCAAATCCAATTGATTTCGGATTTATAAAACAACGTTTATAAATTCTATTTCTATTTTCTAACGACTTCAATTTAATAAATCTTCTTTATTAATAATTCGATCAATATCCCATTTAAAGGCAACAATCCAAGTTACAAGTAAATTTCTTATCAGTCTTTATTCTACAACTTCATTCATTTTATAAATCTATAAACTTCAATCTTTATAAATCTATAAACTTCAAATTTTCACAATCTATAATTCTATAAATCTCATGTCTTCACAATTTATAATTCTATAAATTTCTAACACTTATAGAAACTCGTTTTAAAATTCCAATACTTTTAATTGATAAATATCAATTCTGTACATCTTTTATATACATCATTTTTAAATAATTCAAAAGAAATCCAACTTAAACTATTTTATTAATCACTTGACTATTTATTTCAATATCACCTTTTAAAGTAAAAATCGTTTATTTTTAAACTTTAAAATTGAACCCGATGATGCAACGCACCAATTAGTCCACCACAACAACAACATCATATATCAACATATGATAACAGAATATACATCAATATCTGTAAATAAATAACTACTGGTGAGGAATCCAGTTGGATCCCTCCAACCTGTTTCCCTGCATCCACAGATGTTAGCACAATACCAATTCCGCTCCAGTACGGAATTATCGCGGTATATGGGTTTTATAAAAATCCACTTACTAACGGCGCAATAGGGTCTCATCCGCTATACGAGGCGGGAAATCAATCAATCCAATATATACATATGCCAATATGTATATATTGCTATATATATATAGATATATCCTATTATATCTAATATCACATCCAATAGCAATCAAATCAATCAATAAATAACTGAAAATTCCACTTCAATTTTGAGTGAGAAAAATCTCACCTTAGCTTTTTATTTTGCAATCCCATTTTCTTTTTCGGCTCGATTTTTTTTTCTCCTTGCTTTATACCTTGTATAAATAATTTATACAATTTATTAATATTTGAACAATCGAATAAATCAATTACCGTTAAATAGTTAAATTAACTGATAGTTAAATTTTTCTTTTTCTGAAACTACTTCAAATTTTCAAACGAACTTCCTATATATTTTTCAAAGCTTATTTATACATATGTACAAAATTTTCTGTTTAACTATATAAATTCATATACCTATGTATATATCTTTAGATTTCAAAACAATTATGTTTAAAAATTTATATATATACTTACTGGAACTCAACGGTATTATTTTATTTTTATTTTACTACAAACTGCATAAATACTTAACTGTTTAAAATTTTAGTTAAAATGATCCACTAATTCCCTGAATTAAACTAATCACTTATCAACAAATTAAATTATCCTCACTGTTTTAAAAATCAAAACTTCAAATTCAACGTCTGTATACCTGACAGAGATTGCCCTCACGACTGCGACCCCGCTTGCGCCTCCCCGCGAGATCGCACTATCACCCAGTACCACCTGCCTTCGCCACACTCACGCGAGCCTCGCCATCGATCCCTGCCTTAGCTACGCGACTGCCATTGCCAGTGCCGCTGCCCCTACGCGAATGTGAACCATCGCCATCAGAATGCCTCGCGCCTCCGAGCTCGACCCACTTCGTTCGCGACTTCGGTGATCCCTCCAGTGTTGCCGCGAATCCCTCCAGGTCGCCGTTTCCAGTCGCGAGTCCCATACTTCGCTTCTCGCGCTCGCGAATCAATCGAACGGCCTCCATCATCGATCGCCATCGCGACTTCGTCCTCGTCGCCGCGGCCTAGCGCGCTTGCCAAATTGAATTCGAATTGATTTTTTTTTATAAGGATGAACGAAAGGCTCGGCTGTTCGAATTTGAAAGAGGGGAGGATCGAGTTTCGTTCGAACTGGAAAAGGTCTGAAATGGGTCGCCATTATTTTCTTTTGAACGAGAGTTTTACCATTGAACGAAATTGTTTAGAGGAGAGGGATGTTAACGAAGATATAGTTTCGTTTTATTTGAACAGAGGGATATTTTAAAAATCTGATGAAGTATGGGTTTGCACGTTTTAGCTCCGTGATATTTGGCGTGATCTTTGGCGTGTTTATAGGGAGAAAACGTATTGATGTAAATTAATATACATTTAAATTTTAAATTTGAATTTCATTTTATTCTCTACGCGTTTAACTATCGTGTGTTCTCAAAACAACTCCAAACGCTACGAAATTTGAAATCCGGCAATAATACAATATTACGGACCTAATGGAACCGGTTTCGTCGAATTCCGAGACTGTGCCTCGGACGGCTATTTTTAAATATTGATTCGAACGATATAATTTCAAAACTGAACAAATTGTTTTCCAAATCAATTTCTGAAGCTTCTATCATTTTCAGAATTATCAATATATATTTTACAAGCGTTTGAAATATTTTTCTTCGGCTTAAAATTAAAGATTCAAATTTTTGTTCAACTTCAATCGATTAAATTTTAAAATTAAATCGTAAAATTCAGAGTTATATTCGGGATTCGAATTAAATCATCGTTCAAATATTTAAAATAAATTAAATATTCTCAATTTAATTTGTTCAAAATTCTGGGTCGTTACAGGAAAGAAAATTTATAAGTATGAATTATAGAGTATTTACATTAAAATAATCAACATTTGTAAATAAAATTGCATAAGTATATCTATAAACATGATTTGTAGATTATATGGATTTAAAAGCTGAGAAATTGGGAAATTTAAAATCCCATAGATTTTGAAAAAAATTGTTTTCAAAGGTTTTTGAAGAATAATAATAGTATTATTTTGGAAGTGTTTTAACTAGAAATATTTTAGATGGGATTTAAAAGAGATAGAAAGCACTAAACTCATTTCAGTCGCTAGAAAATAATTTTGATGATGACTGCATCATCATCGGCATTCATTTTCGAGTTTCTAAGTGATGGATTGCTACCATTGAAGTTTTATTTGGGTATAACAAATTTGTTTTAGATTCCAGAAGTGTAATTAGAAATATAAAGGAGTTATATATATATATATTGATTTCAAAATGATTTGAAATAAACTAGGTGTTTAAAATCCTGAAATTTCTATATAAATGTTTTGAGAAACATAAGATAACAAGTTTTTGAACTTAAAATTTGAAAATAGTATAGATATGAAAAGAAAATTAGAAGTGAGATATGAAATTAAAATTTTGACTTTAATAAAGTTAAATAAAATTGAGTAATGAATTAAAAGGAATGAAGCTTAACTTAAGGAAAGGTCAAATGAAGTTGAATTGATTTGGAATGAATTAAGCGAAGTAATGGAGTGAATGGGAATTTGAGTTAAAAGTGAACATAAGTTATGAAAGTGAAATTAAAGTGAATAATTGGATTTGATTTAAATTGGATGTAAATTAATGAAATGAACTAATAAAGAAAATTAGTGAAATGAAATATGAATTTGAGTTGTAAAATGAAATTCAGTTTAAGTGTAAAATGAATTAAATATGGAATAAAATGTTGTTATAAATAATGTGAATAATTCAATGTGAACCAATGAATGTGAATTAATTGAATATAGATTAATTAAATGTGAATTTATTGGATGAAAATTAATTGGGCATGAATGTGAATGAATTGGATGTAAATAAGAAAGTTAATAATTGATTGAGACTCAAATGAATGAGAATAAATGAGTATATGTGAATTTAATGTGAATAATTGAATTTGATTTAAATTCAATGTCAATCAATTGAATGAGAATAAAAGGAATGTTAATTAATTGGATGTCAACCAATTGAAAGTAAAGAAATTGAATGAGAGTCAACTGAATAAAAATAAATTGAGTATGAATCAACTGAATGCTAATAAGAAATGAAAGTATATGATGTTGACATTTGAAAATGCAAATGGATATGGTGGTAAATAAAATTGGATAGATGTTATTTGTTAATCAGTTCTCTTGTTACATTCACTAATATTGTATATAGTTATGGTATATTCTATGTTATATAGTGATGTTACTTTCTATATACTTGTTCTCATTGTTTGTTGAGTGATTAATAGGTGCAGATGGCGTATTCTTCGCATTTGGAGCTTGCTTTCGCGTTATATTCGTTGTATATGCTTTGCTAATGCTAAAATAAGGTACATATCTCAGATTACACATCGTACTTTTATACATTTTCCCTATGGGATACCTCATCCTTGAAGATGAGATGTATATTTGTGATACATATATATTGTGATTTACTACGATCAAACCGCGCAAAGGAGACGCTGGCGAAATTTTCCGTAAATTTAAGGCATTAGAATTTTTTTGAGAATTTTGGAAAAGTTTTGATAACTAAAATTTTGGATTTTAATTTTATAATTTGGAATGGTATTAGTTGGTTTTGGAAATTTAATTATAAAATTGAAGACTTAGGAAATTGTGATAACAAATTTTAACTAATTGACTTCGAAAAGTTAATGGGTTTAGAGCATTCTCCTTACTTGGTAATTTCGGGGACGAAATATTTTTAAAAGGGGGGAGAATGTAACGACCTAGAATTTCAGTCATTCAAGTTTGGAATATTAAATTGATTTTTAAATATTGAAAATTTAATTTTATAAGTTAAATAACTTGAATATCAAATATAACGATTTATTTGATAATTTAATTGTTAAATTTAATATTCGAAATTGTTTAAATAATTGAATCTTGAATTTAATATGAATGAAAACGATTTCAAACGTTGAATTAATTTCTATTTAAACAAGAATAAAGATAGTAAACTTTTAAATTGGATTTAAAAGTGATTTAACTAGTTTTGGAAATTAGTCGTTTTAATTAACGTGTAAAAATAACCTTTTGCGGCGCTGTCTCGAATTCCAACGAAACAAGTTTCATCGGATCCGTAATAGTATGTTATAATACATCAGTAGATTTCGTGACGATTGGACGTATCGTTTGGCCATGCGAGATTGGAACGCGTGGAAATTAATTTCAGGAATTTAAATTTATACAACTCGATTTGAAAAGCTATCTTCTCTATATGATCGAATTAGGCCTCAAGACTGGTTCCATTGCATTCGAAATAGGGGTATAATATATGGAACACCAGGCAGCATGTGTCACGACCCATTTTTCGTACAGTTTAAACTGACATTTTAACAAACTTGTCCAGCCCAAATTGCACGGAAAGGCGGATAGTAAGAAAAGAAAGTAGAAATAAGATAGGAAGAAGATAGAAAGAAAAAAAAAACAACATAGAATCTCATAGCGAAAACGAATAATATATAATATAGAACCAATCTTTACATAACAACAAAACTGTAACTTATACAGACATCAATCAAAGTATACTAACCTATTCAGCACAAGTAGTTATAACACTTGTCCTTACAATTGCTGGTAACCACAGCTAAAATGCAATGGAATATAATCATCTACGTGGATACATCTCTGGCCTCCAGCTCTCTCCTGAGGCTCCAATCCCTCCAACTAAACCTGGAAATATGCTCAGTCTGACCTGAGCATATATGAAAAACCACGATCGGGTCAGTCTGGTAAAACTAGCGTGAGAATTTAAATCACAATGAATTTTATTCATTGTAATTCTCAAAATCCTTTTAAAATCAAAGGTATCTCGTAAGACCACGTCACACATAAACACGACAGGTTTTCTCCTTACGATAACCAAAACTTTTTATAGAAAATCTAGTGATATTATAATAAGGTCTAAGTACAAATACTTATTCAAATAGCCGAAATTGTTACATTATTAAATTCCAGCATTCTAGGCTCTACAACCAAAACCTAAGGGCTCGTATTGGAGAACAGATTTCCATACAATGACTAGGCACTGGGGTACCACCTATTACAGTACACATCTAGAAAAATGTACCAAGGATCTCGTCGGGATCCCCTACAACACAAGACCGGCCCTACCCCTAACCTGAATAGAACCGAATATGCTATCACCCAGGGTGTTCCCACCCTTACCGAGTTCTTCCCATGCACCATAGTTATAATATCCGAGGGTATCTAGAAAGGTGATAAACATACCCTAATTGGGTGCGACCCACTTAGCCTTGTTGCATCTCCCCTGATTTTTAGTCATTCCGGTTGATGAGGCTTGAGGCTAGGATTACCTTTTTAAGGAATTTAAACTTGGAATGCTCATTGTCCTCCAATGACAATGTACTGATAGCATTCATCCATACAAGTCAGTTCTGGGTCTAAACAAACCGAAGGCACTATTCCTACAAAATCCATTTTGGAATCAACCTCAGTATTAGTAGCGATTAGCCCTTGCACTTCAGTGCTCCATCTTCAATTTCATGCTCTTGTCTTCATTTTGAAAACGTATTTGTTGGATCGAAGTGGTGTTCGGATAACTTATCCAATCCCGGTCTCTTCGAAACAACGTTCGATATTTCCGGTAAACTTAAACCCCGTTCTTTAGGAAATAAACAGACGAAATAAGATCCGAGATCATTTGTTAACCGTTAGTGGACGGACTTCCTTATAATCGTTCTAGAAGAACGAAACGAGTTTATACGTACAGTATAGCACCTTCCATCGGTAACTGTACCATATAACCCCCCTGTTTCTCCTAGATATTTCCAAAGTTATGGTTTTGGGTCCAGATTTGGTAGTCGGTTATTTTACTATCAAATAAACAATCATTCGATCAAAAGTTTCATTTCCCACTGAAATCACTAAGCCTTAATTAGTTTAAATTCAATAAATTAAATCTCTAAATCAAAGGTATATACTTATCTCATAGAAATAAGTATATTCAGAAACCATTCCCTTCAATAACATTTGAAAAACCTTTTTAAATAAATAAGGAAAGTGCCCTACGGTATCAACCATGGATTCGCAGCTCAATGATTACGTCTCTATTTCAGAGAAATCCAAACTTAACTTAGGCAATCTCTGCCTCCCGATTATGCTATGAAAGTATACCATTACTTTTCGAAAACTTTATTTACTAATTATATCAATATAATACTTATAAAGTTTCTATATAATTTTTCCAAGTTTAATTTAGGAAAACTAATCTTTTATAACAGTTTACTATATAATATATTATTTTTAAAACATTATTAATATTTGAACAACTTATCTTGAAATAATGATAATATCATAATACTGATTAATTCCTAAGTAATAACAATCTTTTTATCAAAAACATTATAAAATAACTTTAATTAAAAATTAAATATACTTTAAACAATTTAAATAATTAAATAGCTTTGAAACAATAATTAAATACTTTTAAATAATTTTTAAGAATAATAAAATAATTAACTTTAAATCATTATCAAATAATTATTAATTAACTTTAAAATATTATTAATAAATAATAAATATCCTTAAAACAATTTTGGTTCAAAGATTAACTTCCAATCAAAAAAGAGGCATATTAATTTCAGTGGTACTTAATCAAGTTACCATTTATTCCGTAACAATCCAGAATAACAAATACAGATATCCACATAAATCCATTTTCTGCTAGTCAATGTCCAAAAACACATATATTCATTAATAATGGCAGAACGATGATTTATTCTGCCAACAAGGGTCCAATTTAATACAATTAGCGGAACGGTGTTTTATTCTGCTAAAATAGATGTCAAATCATCGTAATTAACGTAGATAAACTCATACTATTTTTATCGGGCAAATAACCTCAATATACGGGTCATATAAATTTAAACGAGGATATTTGTTTAAATTGATTACTTAAAACTCGGTCCATTTCAAATTGCTACAAATTTTCACTTATTCAAACTCGACAACAGTTCGTACGATGACGTAGTATTTGTCGATACGAACCTATTGCAATAAGTTTCGCGTAAATCAAAATTCGTATTCGCTGGATATAACATTTCAAAGAATTTCTATATATATATATATATATAAAACTTAACCATTTTAAATTTAAACTCCTTCATATTTTTTTCTTTAGGGCCGAAGTCCAAACCACACAATCCACCGCTTCCTTTTTCTGTTATACGAAATTGGGCCGAAGCCCCAAACAAAATCAAGAGCACGTCCCCCCTTCTCCCCTCTTCTTTCCCTTTCTTCCTTTTTACCACTCGATTAAATCAGGTGTGCACGAAAAATGGTGCACCCAGGCATGCATATACATGCTGGCTTAGGCCATCCCTTTTCGTCGTCAATCACTTCCTCCAGTCACCCACGACCCCAGCATTCCACCTGCCAACCCAAAAATCACGACCCAGCTTCAATTCGAAAAACTAATGTTTACCCAACTGGAACAATCACCTTACCCACTTCAAGCGCCTCATCATGACCGCACATACCACCATCCACCACCAAAATTCACCAACGTCATCAGCATCACCTAAACCACATATCCCCCATGGACCGCACCCATATCTTCCTCCACCGTTGCCGTCATTGTCAAACAACCGAGCCTACCCTGAACAAGCCCTTAAACCCTAAAACCTCACGCCACTCCCAACCCACGCCACTAGAACAAAAACCCCATGGTCAAACCCTCACCCATGACGCAGCGCTCCTCCTAGGCCAGGCCGTACCTCTCCTCATTGACGCCATCGTCGGAAAATAATTTTTAAAAGGAAAACGATCAACTCAAGATTTCACACGATTTAGGCCACTAAAAATCATGATTCTTTCACTAAAAATCCTATTTTCACATAACGATCATGATTGTATACATGAATCGATATTTTAAACATATTGATTTTCGTCGAAAACTAAGTTGTTTACTGTATTCTTACCATTTCACACAATGTACCAAGTAAACACGTTTCAAACTATTTTTAAATGAAACTACACTCGAAAACAAACAGTTTACTAGTTTACACTATTTACAAATTCAAACCAGAATGGGAGATATTGATTTCTTTAAAACTGAACATGTATATATATTTCACTATGAAAACTTCCAGGCTTTCGCTGTTAAAAGTTGAACATGTAATCTATACTTCTAGGCTTTTCAATTTTTTTAAAGTCCTCACCTTAATCATGCTTGAAACCTTTAGAAATCTCCTAGTCGACCTTTAGCTTACGTTCTAAAATCTTGATTTTGCCTTGCTTGGATTTTATAAGAACAAGGGATGCTTCCTTTCTCTTTTGTTTTTGTTTATAGAGCTTTTGATTTGCAGTGTATTTTTGTTTACAGGCTTTTTTTTACAAAACTGAGCATAAACACACAAGCCTCTATATAAATATACAAGTTTTGCAAAGGAGAATGATGTATACGTTGATGGATTGAAAAGAAAATTTGAGGTGATATGTGGTTGAGTTGAAAAGAAGTTAGAATATATGTTTTGGTCTTTCCTATATTAGGCCGGACAGTGTACATGTTTATATATATATGCACTTACCTATTTTGCTTTTTACCTTTTACCAGGCAAAAGTTAACAAATCTTCACCAGACAATGTATAACATAAAATCACCCTCTTTTATTTAATTTAACTTCATTTGATTTTAATCATGCTTCCATACATATATATTTTGAAAAACAAGAGATATAAAGTGGTATAAAACAAATTTTAAGTCTTCATATTCGTATATATTTCTATTTAAAATACATAACTCAAGGCATTAAAAGTCTTGTCATTCCATTTTTAATAAAAATAACATTTATGTTTTACATTTCTTTTTAATTTAAAAAAAACATAATTCAAAGTAAATGGCAATTTTTGCTATTTCATTTTATGCATAAAAATATCATTTTTGCTAAAACATGATTTTGTAAAAGATTCCCTTTTAAAATGATTTAAAATGATTTTATAATTTTCTCATATTCACATATACCAATTATATATATATTCCTTCTTTTCATTTTTCACTACATATATTGTTTTTAACATACCATTTTTATTTAGTTTATACATATTTTACATTCTTCTCAACTAATATATATATGTGTGTGTGTGTGTGTATAAGAAAAATCCCATTTTAAACTCTTTCTACTTATAATAAACTATATTATTCATAAGCTAAAATCATTTCTATTTATAATATATTCTTCTTATTCATTTGAATTTGTTTTCTTAAATAACATATAATTTTTGTTGTCCTGAATATATATATATATATATATATATAAGAAATTCCCAATAAATCAATTTCCTATTTTGTAAATAAAATCTGGAAAATTCAAAATATTATCTTGGTTTAAAACTATTTATTTTCACCAGTTATCATTTAACGGTGATTTTATTTTGATTAAAAGACCGTATTATTGAATATTAAAAATTAATATTCAAAACTCAAGACGATAAAAATTCCGGGTTGTTACATTCCCCCCCTAAAAGAATTTCATCCCCGAATTGCCGTAATCAGGCTAGTAAACATAACTAACCAAATTTTAATTTATTTACGAAATCATAAACAACCATATCACACAAGTTCAATCATATATATTCATATCCAAAAATATCAATCATACAGAGCGTCAACTAAGATACTTTTACCACTACAATCACCATATACATATACACCTATCCAGGAGATATCTATAACCACTAGCCAGTTATACATATATACTCGTATCAAAGCATCCACTAAGATACTTCATTAATTTTCAATCCAAACACACATTCATGATGTCTATGGACTGCTAATCTATACTAATAGGGTACACATTATTAAGAGAACTATCCCAACCCAAGCTAACTCTCACAGTGGACTCTCTCCATCGGAGTCCTCCACTTCTGGTCCTTCCATTTCCCTAGATTCAACATCACTATCCGGAACCCATGCAAACTCCGGGCTTGGTTCCCTCAGAAGGTCATCCCCATATACAAGTGGCTCATTATCAATCTCGCCCTTCTCCCAGATGATAGCATCATCGTTTTCGGATTCGGGCTCCTCCTCTACTTCAAATTCCTCTTCTTCTTCCTCGAGTTCCTCTTCAACTCCTATCTCGGGCTCCTCTTCATGAAGCGATGGCTGCTCGATAGGTTCCATAATCTCTCTATCCACTTCTTTGCTGAAATACTACCTAATCTTCATCCGCTCTCCTCGGACGACACTACGAATCCTCTCTAATTAATTAACACAACCTAAATGGGGATCTCATTCTTAGGCTTACAGGAGCTTCACATATGCTAAGTAATAAACCCTCTTTTTAAATTACTACGATTTAAAATTTTTACTTTAAATAATACCATAATCATTTTTCCTCAAAAATTTGTTTAAAACAATTTTCCGAAATCATTGGAGTTCTAAATCTTAAAACATCTCTTTTTATAAATCAATTATTATAAAATTAGCTTTTATATATGAAAAATCTTCCTAAAATATTTATCTTAAAATATTTTAAATTCTTTTTAGTAAAAAAATTTTTACTCAAAAATCAAATTTTCCAAAGCCTCTATCCACAAGACTCAAGTCTCTAAGGAATATCCTAGTCAAGAGGACAGGCAATAGAGGATACTTAAAACTAGATGGTTATGACCAATCAAATCCTATATGATAATGATAAAATATTATCATCACTTATCAAACAACACCTCAAAATACTATATATTTTGAAAATCATTTCCCTTTATATATAAAATATATCCTGGGTAAAATTATTTCATTTACCCACTTAAAACAATATTGTGTCCGTTGGCCTTGTTCAAGTGTTTAGAGATCCCTATCAATAACGTTAGCTACTCGTATTGACCAGAATCCATATGCCACTCAACAGATCAATTAACACAATATAAAATATTTTATATCACTACAAATACGCACTCTCGCATATATACACACTCAAACTCATCCTAGGGTACTACTGACCCTATCTCTAACGAGTAATCCAACCAAAGCCTAGGTATTCGCTCAACCTAAGCTCTGATACCACGCTGACACGACCTACCTTTCCGTACAGTTTAAACTTACATTTTAACACACTTGTCTAGCCCAAACTGCATGGAAAGGCGGATAGTAAGAAATGAAATAGAAAGAAGGTAGGAAGAAGATAGAAAGAAAACCAAACAACACAGAATCTCACAACGGAAACGAATAATCTATAATATAAAACCAATCTTTACATAAAAACAAAACTGTAACTTATACAGACATCAATCAGAGTATACTAACCTATTCAGCATGGACAGTTATAACACCTATCCTTACAATTGCTGATAACCACAGCTAAAATGCAATGGAATATAATCATCTACGTGGATACGTCTCTAGCCTCCAGCTCCTCTCCTGAAGCTCCAATCCCTCCAGCAAAACCTGGAAATATGCTCGGTCTGAGCCGAGCATATAGGAAAAACCACGCCTAGGTCAGTCTAGTAAAACCAGCGTGAGAATTTAAATCACAAGGAATTTTATTCATTATAATTCTCAAAATCCTTTTAAAATCAAAGGTATCTCGTAAGACCAAGTCACACATAAACACGACGGGTTTTTCCCTTACGATAACCAAAACCTTTTATAGGAAATCTAGTGATATTATAATAGGGTCTAAGTACAAATACTTATTCAAATAGCTGAAATTGTTACATTATCAAATTCCAGCATTCTAGCTTCAACAACCAAAACCGTAAGGGCTCGTATTGGAGAACGGATTTCCATACAATGAATAGGCACTAGGGTACCACCTATCACAGTACACATCTAGAAAAATGTACCGAGGACCTCGCCGGGATCCCCTACAACACAAGACCAACCCTACCCCTAACCTGGATAGAATCGAATATACTATCACCCCGGGTATTCCCACCCCTATCGAGTTCTTCCCATGCACCGTAGTTATAATATCCGAGGGTATCTAGAAAGGTGATAAACATACCCTAATTGGGTAAGACCCACTTAGCCTTACTGCATCTCCCCTGATTTTCGGTCATTTCGATTGATGAGGCTTGAGACTACGATTACTTTTTTAAGGAATTTATACTTGGAATGCTCATTGTCCTCCAATGATAATGTATTAATAGCATTCATCCATACAAGTCCGTTCTGGGTCTGAACGAAACCAAAGGCACTATTCCTACTACATGCATTTTTGGAATCATCCTCAGGATTAGTAGCGATTAGCCCTTGCACTTCAATGCTCCATCTTCGATTCCATGCTCTTGTCTTCATTTCGAAAACGTATTTGTTGGATCGAAGTGGTGTTTGGATAACTTTCCGATCCCGGTCTCTTCGAAATAACGTTCGATATTTCCGGTAAACTTAACCCTGATTCTTAAGGAAACAAACAGATGAAATAAGATCGGAGATTATCTCCTAACCGTTAGTGGACAGATTTCCTTATAATCATCCTAGAAGAACGAAATGAGTTTATACGTACAGTATAGCACCTTCCGTCGGTAACTGTACCATATAATCTCCGTGTTTCTCCTAGATATTTCCAAACTTATGTTTTTGGGTCCAGATTTGATAGTCGGTTATTTAACTATCAAATAAACAATCATTCAATCAAAGATTTCATTTCCCACTAAAATCACTAAGCCTTAATTAATTTAAATTCAATAAATTAAATCTCTAAATCAAAGGTATATACTTATCTCACAAAAATAAGTATATTCACAAACCATTCCCTTCAATAATATTTGAAAAACCTTTTTAAATAAATATGGAAAGTACCATACGGTATCAACCATGGATTCGTAGCTCAATGATTATGTTTCTATTCCAGAGATATCCAAACTTAACTTTGGCAATCTCTGCCTCTCGAATATGCCATGAAAGTATACCATTACTTTCCGAAAACTTTATTTACTAATTATCTCAAAATAATACTTATAAAGTTTCTATATAAATTTTCCAAGTTTAATTTAGGTAAAATACTCTTTTATAATAGTTTACTATATAATATATTATTTTTAAAACATTATTAATATTTGAACAAATTATCTTGAAATAATAATAATATCTTAATATTGATTAATTCCTAAGTAATTACAATCTTTTTATCAAAAACATTATAAAATAACTTTAATTAATAATTAAATATACTTTAAACAATTCAAGTAATTAAATAGCATTGAAACAATAATTAAATACTTTTAAATAATTTTTAAGAATAATAAAATAATTAACGTTAAATCATTATCAAGTAATTATTAATTAACTTTAAAATATCATTAATAAATAATAATTATCATTAAAACTATTTTGGTTCAAAGGTCAACTTCCAATCGTAAAAGAGGCTTATTAATTTCAATGGTACTTAATCAAGTTATCATTCATTCCATAGAAATCCAGAATAACAGATACAAATATCCACATAAATCCATTTTTAACAATTAATTCAACATTATATTGCCTAATATATAATAAATAGATGTCCGTACAAATATAATAGAAGAACAGGGTTTTATTTCTACTAGTTAATGTCCAAAAACACATATATTCAGTAATAATGGCAGAATGGTGATTTATTCTGCCAACGGGGATCCAATTAAATACAATTAACGGAACAGTATTTTATTCCGCTAAAACAGATGTCAAATCATCGTAATTAACTTTGATAAACTCATCACTATTTTTATCTGGCAAATAACCTCAATATACGGGTTACATAAATTTAAACGACGATATTTGTTTAAATTGATTACTTAAAAATCTGCCTGTTCCAAATTGCTATAAATTTTTACTTACTCAAACTCGACAACAGTTCATACGACGATGTACTATTCGTCGATACGAACCTATTGCAACGAGTTTCGCGTAAATTGGAATTCGTATTCGCAAGATATAACATTTCAAAAAATTCTAAATATATATATATATATATATATATATATATATAACTTAACCATTTGAAATTTAAACTCCTTCATATTTTTTTCTTTGGGGCCGAAGCCCAAACCACACAATCCACCGCTTCCCTTTTTTGTTATACGAAACTGGGCCGAAGCCCCAACAAAAAATCAAGAGCACGTCCCTCCTTCTCCCATCTTCTTTCCCTTTATTTTATGGCCATTCGATTAAATAAAGTGTGCATGAAAAACGGTGCACCCAGGCATGCACATACACGCTGGCTTAGGCCAACCCTTTTCGTCATCGATCACTTCCTCTAGTCGCCCATGACCCCAGCATTCCACCTGCCAACCCAAAAATCACGGCCCGACTTCAATTCGAAAAACGAACGTTTAACCAACTAGAACAACCACCTTACCCACTTCAAGCGCCTCGTCACGACCGCACATACCACCATCCACCACCAAAATTCACCAACATCATCGCCATCACCTATCCTCCCTGGACTGCACCCCCATCTTCCTCCACCGTTGCTGCCATTGTCAAACAACCGAGCCTACCCTAAACAAGCCGTTAAACCCTAAAACATCACGCCGCTCCCAACCCACGCCATTAGAACAAAAACTCCATGGTCAAACCCTCACCCACGACGCAGTGCTCCTCCTACGCTAGGCCATAGCTCTCCTCGTCGACGCCATTGCCGAAAAATTACTTTTAAATGAAAAATGATCAACTCAAGATTTCAAACTATTTAGGCCACTAAAAATCATGATTCTTTCACTAAAAATCCTATTTTCACATAACGATGATGATTGTATACATGAATCGATATTTTAAACATATTGATTTTCGTCGAAAACTAAGTTGTTTACTGTATTTTTTCCATTTCACACAATATACCAAGTAAACACGTTTCAAACTATTTTCAAATGAAACTACACTCGAAAACGAACAGTTTACTAGTTTACACTATTTACAAATTCAAACTAGAATGAGAGATGTTGATTTTTTAAAAACTGAACATGTATATATATTTCACTATGAAAACTTCCAGGCTTTCATTGTTAAAATTAGATCATGTCATCTATACTTCCAGGCTTTTCAATTTTTTTAAAGTCCTCACCTTAATCATGCTTGAAACTTTTAGAAATCTTCTAGTCGTTCTTTAGATTAGGTTCTAAAATCTTGATCTTGCCTTGCTTGGATTTTATAAGAACAGGGGATGCTTCCTTTCTCTTTTGTTTTTGTTTATAGAGCTTTTGATTTGCAGTGTGTTTTTGTTTACAGGCTTTTTTTTACAAAACTGAGCATAAACACACAAGCCTCTATATATATATACAAGTTTTGCAAAGGAGAATGATGTATACGATATGGATTGAAAAGAAAATTTGAGGTGATATGTTGTTGAGTTGAAAAGAAGTTAGAATATATGTTTTGGTCTTTCCTATATTAGGCCAGACAATGTACATGTTTATATATATATGCACTTACCCATTTTGCTTCTTTACCTTTTACAAGGCAAAAGTTAACTAATCTTCACCAGATAATTTATAATGTAAAATCACCCTCTTTTATTTACTTTTACTTCATTTGATTTTAATCATGCTTCCATACATATATATTTTGAAAAACAAGAGATATAAAGTAGTATAAAACAAATTTTAAGTCTTCATTTTCATACATGTTTCTATTTAAAATACATAACTCAAGGCATTAAAAGTCTTGTCATTCCATTTTTTATAAAATAACATCTATGTTTTACATTTCTTTTTATATTTAAAGAAAACATAATTCAAAGTAAATTACAATTTTTGCTATTTTATTTTATGCATAAAAATAACATTTTTTTCCTAAAACATGATTTTGTAAAAGATTCCTTTTAAAACGATTTTATATTTTTTCTCATATTCATCGTATATTAATTTTATATATATTCCTTCTTTTAATTTTTCACTACATATATTATTTTTAACATACCATTTTTATTTAGTTTATAAATATTTTACATTCTTCTTAACTAATATGTATGTGTGTGTGTGTATCTATATATATATATATATATATATATATATAAGAAAAATCCCATTTTAAACTCTTTCTATTTATAATGCACTATATTATTCATAAGCCAAAATCATTTCTCTTTATAATATATTCTTCTTATTTATTTGAATTTGTTTTCTTAAATTACATATAATTTCTATTGTCCTGAATATATATATATATATAAGAAATTACAATAAATCAATTTCCTATTTTATAAATAAAATCTAGAAAATTAAAAATATTATCTTGGTTTAAAACTATTTATTTTTACCAATTATCATTTAACGATGATTTTATTTTGATTAAAAGACCGTATTATTGAATATTAAAAATTAATATTCAAAACTCAAAATGACAAAAATTCTGGGTCGTTACAGCATGCCTCAATTGGAGATTGGGATTTTCGGACGTTAAAAATGAATATTTTAAAATTTAATAATATATATATTTTGTTAACCATGCTTCTGCCATACTTCATCCCATACCCAAGTACAGGCAGCATACCCTTCCCATTATTCTTATATATATTCACGTTTACATTAGAGACAAAAAAAATTTTCAAATTCCCTCCTACCCATCCTACGGCCATCATACTTCGGCACTGGTAGGAGCATTATCGGCCCTCATTAACTGTAAACATACTCGTCTCAGCAAGGTGAAGCTAGTAAACGGCTGGATTAGGATGGCGTGGCTCGAGGTGGCTTCGGTTTGGCCACTTTCGCAGCTGATTTAGGTTCGGTTTTCTCATCGTAAGCGAAGCGAACGAGGCGGCATCGGTAGCAGGCGGAGTGATGTAGTGGTGGCGGTCGGCGCCGAGCTCGAGGGGATGCACGATCATCAGCGAGGGTAGGTATAGGTGCTCGAACGCACCCAGTTCGAGCTCGATGTTCCAGTGTTGAGGAGGGTCTGGGCGGCGCGTGGGTGGCACGAGTGTGGGCGAGGGCGGCGGTCTTCGACATTGAGATGGCGGTGACGGCAAACGAGATAGGCGCGGGTGATCGAAGTCGCGATCGAGCGTGCTATTCTAGAAGCAAACGAATGAGTGAAGGATTTGGTTTTGAATGGTTATTAAAGTTAATTACTGTAATTAAGGGAAATTAATTATAATTATTGATTTGAATGCTTATAAATTATATTACTTTTCCATACGAGGTTGGAACTGGACAAGACAAGTCACGTTGCGATCGTATCGACAAGGTTACGCTATATAATTAGATAGGATGGATTCAGAGCTAGCTGGAATTTTGGGATTAAAATTGGATGTTCGTTCAATTTTAATTCAAAATGGAACGTTTGGATGACAACTAAAATCAATGTGAGTTAATATGACCTTTTTGGCTAATCAAAAAATTTATATGGTAAATAAATATTATTTATTGGATGTTTGGAGATTTATTTATGATCGTTATTGATTGTTTGATAATATACTAAATTATATTGTTAGTTGGATACATTCCCGCCTATTAGAGCGGATGAGACCCTATTACGTTCTCGTGTAAGAGCGAATGACCCTTTGTATACGAATCCCACCTCGAAGCGATTGATTTATAATTTTATGATTATATACTGTGTGTGACACAGGGGGACGGATTGAGGGATCCAACAGGATTCCTCATACAGTTGATTTATTTCATATAAATTGTTATGTGATATGTTGGATGTTATAAATGATGACATGGACATGATTTTGTTTACTTAGTGCTTTGGTAGCACTAGGCCTCAAATTTTGGTATTTTGGAATCTATAAAATAGTGATTTGATTAAAAAGAAATTTCAAGTGATTTGAAAATCATTCATGTTTTAAATAATTTTTCTAAAATAAAAGTATGCTTTTGTGGATATTATAATTCAATAGTTTTATAAAAAAATTTAGATAGAGTTTTAAAACTAAGAGTAAAGATTATAAAATCTGGGAAAATAAGTCAGTCTTGTATAATAAAGGGATATGGTCTTTAAAAGGAAAAAATAGAAATATTTTTATATAAATATTATTAACCATTTTTATATATGTATATAGGTATATATAGTGTAATTTATTTTTAAAGGTGAATTTAGAAAATTGATATTTTTTGAATGAAGTTAGGATTTGTAAAATCGTAATTTATTGATAAAGGGATAGATTTATAAACGATATTTTATAAATTAAAGTGAAATCATTATCATATAATAGATTGTAGAAAATATATCGAACGGTGAATTTATTATAAGATGAGTAATGATATTCTATTTTGGTAATTTAAGATGAGGGTAAATTTGGGATTGTTAAACGATATTTTATAAATTGAAGGAAATTTATAAAAGAAATTTATACCTATAAGAGCAAGGTTAAAACGGTTGAAATTATGTTTTGGATGGGGTTTTATAAATAAATGGGATTTATAGAGGAATAAGGGTATAAATGGGTTCATAAATAAAGGAATTTTTATGAAAGGAAGTTTTATAAAATGGGAAGAGATTTATAAACATGGTTTATAAATATGGAAATAACTATGTTCAATTAAGTATGGATTTTTATCAAGGAAATATATTTATATTTTGATGGTTGTTTATTAATATTAATATTGTGTAAAAGTAGTTTATCAATATTTTAAATATTTTGAAAGGTTAAAATTTTAATTTTTAATATGGTTTGAAATAAATTATAATTATTTATCAGTAAAGTTTTAGAAGTTAATTATTAGTATTTATAAAGATGTTAAGATAAATTATTATTGTTTTAATGAGGATGTTTGGAATTTATTAAGTATTATTTTAAAATGTTTTAAAGTTAGTATTTATTTATTTATAATGTTATTAGTATATAGTAATGTTTAAAGGAAAAGATTAGAATTTTATTTTAAATGTTTTCGAGATTTATAAATATGGTTTTATAAACAGATGAGGTTTTTATAAGAAGAATCTTATAATATGTTTTGGAAAACGAAAAGGAAAGATTGGTTAAAAAGATAAAAGGAGTTTTATAAATGTTTTAGGTATTTATAAAAGGAATTTTAGAAACGGGTTTATTGATTTATAAAAGGAGATTATAAATGTTTTTGTGGATTATAATAAGGTTTATAAATGGTTTTCTTGAATTGAATAAAAATAAGAATCTTCCAAATTGTTGGTGAATATACTTATACCATCGAGATAAGCATATAGATATTTTTCCAAGTATGGAGAAATAGGGATTTTGGGTTTATATCAATCTTTGTAAAAAGAATTTTTGACTCAAGTATTACAAAGTAAATTTAATTAAAAAAATTAATTAATAGAGGCCTAGTGTTGCTTGGTGCTTAACCAGTGTTGGTTTTCCCTATGGAATTGAATCCCTGATTGAATGTTTGTTAATCGATAGTTAAATAACTGGCTATAGAAATTGGACCCAAATGTAACTTTGGAAATATCTAGGAGAAACACATGAGTTATATGGTACAGTCATGTAACGACCCATAAATTTTGATTGGTTTTAATAACGTATTTAACTGAATTTCTTGAAATTTTAAACAATAAAATTTGAAAATAAAAATTTACTATTTGGAATACGTCTATTTTAATATAGCAACTGGTAAATTTTCATCTGATAATATTGAAGTTTGTTTTCCTGTGAAATTCTATTTCAAATCAAACCGGTTAATAACAGTGAATTTAAAAGTTTTCCGAAACCAAAATATGTCAACAGAAGAAAATTTATTCAGATCATTCTGAATCAGACTGCGGAATTCATTTTTCCAAATTTGGACTTCTATTGCTCCGATTATCTTAATTCTGGTAAATAGCAGCATTTTCGGTACCGATTATCGACTTTTGATTGGATGATCGTACCACTAATATCTGTATACCGTTTTGATCCTCTCGTCGTGCTGATCTCCATGGTATATTTATTCCTGTATTTCGAGATCCGGTACGCGACGGAAACAATAAACGGTTCGTTGTAACGGTACCCTAAATTGTGGCTTTACTGTTTCCTTGGGTTTTAAAATTCGAAACGTGCAGCGGGACCACAATAATAATTTGCTTTAATATTTGTCAGCTGAATCTACGTGGGCTATTACCATTTCATCTATTTGTGTACGTTTCATTTTCAATTAGTGTACACATCACAGTTCCTTTTATCTTTCCCCTTCTATCTTCATTTTTCCCAGATCCACTGTGAACCGTCCTCTCCTCCTCTACTTTATATTTTGCCTGTGACAATTTCATTTGTCCAGATCTATTCCTTCTTCCAATATTATTTTTCCTTTCCACCACCATCCTACCAACACATCACCCCACCTCAGCCCATTCTCTCGTTTCTTGCCAAACTTCCCTCAGTCAGCAACCGAAGAGACAGTCACCCCTTCGCCTTGTAGCCGAGCTTACCCATCAACTCAGCTGCTGAGACCACCCTTTTCTCTTGCCGAAGCCACCACTGCTGCAACGTCTATGACTCCAACCTCCTGCCACATCTTCCACCCTATAACCGCATGCAGCCTTGCCTTCCGACGCATGCAACCCAAGGCCGGAGCCTTCCCCTCCAAGCAGCTATCCCGATCGCCATCGCTGCCTCGCGTCGGATCCAACCACAGCCGCACCTGAACTCCCTGACGCGACTCCGCCTAGACTACCCTTCGCTCTTGTGAATTTCCCCTGTTGTCAACGACCCCGTGCTCCTCTCTTGCCTTCCCGACCTCCCATGGCAGCCGTAGCATATTCCCTTTTTTTTTAAAAGGTATATTCTATTTATGCATATATATTATATATTATATCAGATTTTTGGTATATATATGTGATTGTAGTATTTTCGGTATATATATCTATTTATATATAATAGCCGAGAGTTGATTGTTTACAAAGTTATGTGAAATGTCAATTTGTATACATATGTTGCCGTATGTAGGTTATATGGATTTCGTTATATACATATATATATAGAGTACCTTATAATATGTGCTGGTTTCCTGTTAGCGATACATTTACTGTATATTAGCTTTGACATATCATTATTAACTTGGTGTTTTCATATATAGGTTAGCATAGTAGATATATCTTGAGAGTAACATATATTTAAGATATATAATTAAGTATGTGTATATAAAAGTCCTGTTAATATCCTGAAATATGTTTTGTTTTAACAGATTTGAAGTATACTTTTATTATGTTAAAGTAAAATATATTATATTAAGTTATATATATATACACGTTTGTTTTGCATAGCTTTTATATATCAGCATAGATGTTTACAGTATAAAGGTTGCGTGATTCTCCTTTTTTATGTCAAAACGTTCCAGATTTTTATTATTATAAACTGCAAAATTTTAGTTTATATACAATATATTAGTTATATTTATGAGTTTGGGAGTGGTCTGCATATGTGATTTTGATCTGGAATATTTATGTGGGTCTGCATATTCAATATATGTATTTTTAGTATAGATATAAGTTGACTATTTATATATATTTAATTTAATTTGTGTTTGAAATATGATTTTATGAAAAAGTTAGATGTTGTTATACACATAAGTTTATTTATACCATTTATCCTTATTAATCCGGTTCTGATTCGTTTCCATCAACCCCTAACTTTCAGCTTTGTCCGTCAAATCCAATTCCAGCTTACTTCGCTTTGAGATTGTTGTTGGATTTATTCGACTGTCTTGATCGTGATCCAGTTCGTAGCTTAATTCTTTGTCGAATCTCTCTAACCTCGAAAGGTGAGCAATCACTCACGATTAACGTTCTTTTATTATTTAAATTTGATTTCATTTGAAATAGACAATTGAAATATTACTGCTGTTAGTTAATTTCATTGCTGTATATATGCTATTATCTGTATATGTTCACCTGTGACATCCGACACCAGTATCTAGTATTATATGTCTGTTATTACTATTACTTGTATCTGTTCACCTGTGACATCTGACACCCGTATCTGTTATTTATACTGATGAGATATGCCTGTTGTTATACTTTATTATCTGTTATCACTCTGCAAGTTCCCTGTTAGTATAGAATTCACTATGGGTTGAAATGATACATACCCGAACGGACTTTAGAATAGGGGAAAATCGTTATGGGTTGAAATGATAAACCCAAGCGATTTTCATTTGAATTGAAATTGGGATTACGGGTCGAAATGATATCTACCCGTATATATTTAAATTTCGGATTGAAATGATAAATATCCGTATCACTTAACCATATGATAAATATATATACAGACACCGTTGGTCCATGTATATAAATATTTTAAAAATGAATTCTATGGTTTTAGAAAGAAATATATGGTTTTAAAAAAAATGATGGGCCTTAAATTATTATATATAAATGGGAATGATTGATTTAAATACATATAATATGTTGAGTATTTAAGATATATTTCAAAATAGATTTTTGTAATAATTTGAATAAGTTAAGGTTAGAAAGATAATTTGAATTTAGTTGAAATTGTATTCAATAAAGAATTTTATTTAATTAAACCGATTTGAAACTTATTGAAATTGAGATGTAAGATATGATTTATAACTTGAGTTTGATTTATAAGTAATCTAATGAATATTTCTTGTTTAAAAAAAGTTTAAGGAAATATTTAGTAAAATGTAATTTAAGGCTAGTTAAATGATATTGAATTTATTAAGTGAATATTCCCTGATTAAATAATAAATGAAGTTAAATCAAGAGCTATATGAAACTGTTAAAATTTAACTTTGAAATTGTTGCATATTAAAGCTTTGAAATATATTGGAATTTAAATGTTTTATTTTGTGATTCAGATCTGTATTTGGAATCAATATAATTTGAATTTGTTATTTAGAACTGAATTGAATTAAAATGGAAAATTTAGATTGAATTAAATTGAAATTTGGAAATTGAGTTGATTTGAACCGATTTATGAAACTTGAGGAAATTATAAATGCTTTACTTTATAAATTAATTAATATATATACTATCTTGGAAAATAGTTATATCTGAAATGAAATGATATTTGGGTTTTGAAGTAAATTAAATTGAAATGACCACGGTGTTATAATGTATATTTCCACCTTGTAGATAGTTCTGAAGATCCTTAGAGGATGGTTATCCCAAACATCCTTTAAGTTACTTGTATTTCAGTTGATATTTCACTTGAGTTGGATTTATTGATATAAGAATGTTAATCCTGACTCGAGTGTTTTGTGTTTTGCTTTACGCTCGGGTCAGACCGAGTGATACAGCATTTGAGACTCACCCTTGGAGTTTGGAGCTTCCTTTGGAGATCCAACTATCGCCTCAGCTTTCAGCCCTTCTTGTTGATTTGTCCAGAGAAGTCATCTCTTCGTACTGAAGACTTCACTGTATTTGAGATATTCTGTTGTATTTTATTTTAACTCTGATGTTTATATAGTAGCTTCATGAACTACTATTTTATCTATTCCGCTGCGTATTATTGTATTACTCTGTGTCTGTGATTCTGTGATTGATTTATTTACTGCATATGAGGAGTTTTTGCCAAATTTAAATTAACAATCTGATATTTTGAATTATTCAAGTCAGACATGTGTGGATTTATTGTCGATTTGAATGGTCCAAAATAGCGGGTCGTTACAGTTGGTATCAGAGCTTTGGCTCTAGGCAAAACTTAGCATATATTGTAAATTTATTTACAGAATCACTTTCGTTCGAGTTTGGATCTCTTCCTTTTGACTCGATTTCCTCTGAACTTTGGAACGTTCCTTGCGGTTCCAAAAATTCATTCTTATCTCTCCCTCTTTGTATTCTTGTGATTCTGGAGTATCCCATAACTCCACTTCGAATGATCTCTATAAGAATAGGCGATCCCGCCAATCTTTGGATGATTTGTAAAGGGGTGGAACTCCTTTACAATTGGCATTGATTCACCGGAGATTTATATATCTTTGGTTTAGATACCGCTATCTCTTGCGATCGAATGTTGGATTTTCTTGGAATTCTGCATCGATCTTGTTCCTGAAGTCAAGGTTGACCCGGTTAAGGTCGCCCGCGACTTGTATAAGTATATCCATCTCCTATTTTGTAAGTTAATTGTCTCATCTTCGTTCAAGCCTATCTTCGAATCAGAAATTTTATTTGATTAGAGTTCCTCTAATTTGAATCTCTATCTTTGTTGAAATCCATTCTCAAATCATCCTTTGAAAATCGGGTTTTGTATTCTAGAAATTATTTTCTAAACCGAAATTATTATTTTGATAAGTATGATTTTATTCTATATATAAATTGAAATGTTTTCGATAAGGATTATATACCCTTTTAAAATAAGAATTTGAGGTTTTCGAAAGGATTTTGAAAAAAAAAAATTTATAAGAAATTTGATCTGTCTAAAAATGATTTATAACTAAAGGATTTTAAATTTGAAATTCAAGAATTGAACTCCGGTATTTTGAAATTGGTTTTAAGATTTTGAAATATATAATAATAGTATGATTTAAAAGTATTTTCCAAATAAGAAATGTTTCAAATGATTTTAATGAGTTTCGAATGATTTCGAAGAAATTTCAAAAAGAAATTTGAGAAAATAGAAGTCCAGAACTCACTTATGTCGTTGGAAAATAATTTCGGTGATGAGTGCACGCATCATTGACATTGATTTTCGAGTTTCAGAGTGAGGGATAGGCCACTTTAGTAGCATCGCTACGTGAGTGATTTTGCGAAACCAATTTTGATTTCAAAATTTTGAAGTATGATTTGATATTCGAAAGATATATGTAAATGTATTTGAAACGATTTAAAATGAGCCGGTGTTCAGCCCTCGAGTTTTGGATTTGATATAACCCTATCTATTAAAATTGATTTACTGATTTGTTGCTAATTTGCAACCCTTGAATTTGAGAATGATTTCTTCAACTATTTTTAAGGTTCGAGCACTTCCAAATCAAGGTTAACTTTTCAAAGCTAAGAAATTTCGAAAAGTATTAATTAAATAAGTTGGTATGTATGTTAAAGTATGTAGTAATATGATTTAAATAAGCTGAAACTATTTTGTTAAGTAAATGAATAAGGCCATTTTGAAATTTTTGAAGTTTAGATTTGAAATGCTTTGAAAAGAAATTGGTCTTCAAAATATTTTGAATAAAATTTAGTTTAAATGTTTTAACTTAGTAACATCTTTATGAAACTATAAATTTAACAAGTTGGAATAAATATATAAGTTGTACGTATGCTGTTTTATTCGCATAATTAATTTGATCCCAGTTTGAGTACACAAGTTCGAGGTGGATTACACCATTTCGTGTTAGGATTTTTCATTCGATTCTTGATGGCGAATATTTGATATGGATTTTGGGCTCGATTCTAGAATTCTCTATCATAGTATATGGCTATGCAAGGAGACTGATGGCTTCTAGTCGAGAAACCATATCGAAGTCCGCATTAGGGAAGTCGAATGGACAATACTAGTTCGAAAGCGAACTTGTGTGATCGAGCGAGCGATCAAACGTGATTCTGCGAAATGATGACGTATGTACATCTTATATTCTAATATCATTGATATATTTCATACAGCGAAATTTATTTTGAAAATTTGATCCTTATATAAGATAGACCTTACGTAAGTATAAGATTATTTTGAAAACATTTGATTTTGGAAATGAATTGGTTGACTTAAATTATATTGATTTGGAAATTTGGATTTATTTTCTAAATCTATTATTTTGGAAACTTTGGAACTTTGAAACTAAAGATATTTAATTTGAGAAGAAATAATTTGGTAAAATTGTATATGATTTTGAAATTGAACTGATATTGAAACAAATTGAAATTTGAGAACCTTATGTTACTAAACACTTGATTTGGGAGTTGTCGAACTTATATAAAATTGATTTGTATGAGTATGAAATTGATTCGAAAACTATAGATTTGAAAAGGTACTCAATTTGAAAGTGAAATCTTATATAATTGAAGTCTATATAAGTATGATTTGATATACTATTGATTTTGGAAAGTATTTGAGTTGAAAATTTAATCTTATATATAATGGATTTTATATAAGTACGATATTTGAAAGTGATTTGAAAAGGTACTATATGATACATATTTTCGAAGTAAAGATATGGAAAGTGCCTTCTGCTTGATATCCGATTTGTGGCCACATCTTGGATTCATTCTATCGATATTATTCTCTATGATTTTGGTTTTCCGGATATGATACTCGAGTGTCCTTCAAATTCCATGGCGTTACCCATGGTCTTATTGTTCTCTCGTGACTGCATAGCGCAACTGCCTGGCTGAGTCTTGCCTAGGGGTACGGATTGTTTCCTGGGGGATCCAGGCGTAATCATTGTGTATCCTGCAATCTGTGTAGGTCACGAATAGTAGCGCAAATGCTTGGCTGAGTCTTGCCTGGGGGTACGGATTGTTTCCTGGGGGATCCAGGCGTAACCATTGTGTATCCTGCATTCTACTAGTCATCATGGCGTAACTCGCAGGGCTGAGAAAGCTTACGGATATGGATTGTTTCCTGGTGGAACCAGGCGTAACCATTGTGTATCTGCGAACCATGATCGGACAAAGGTTTGGTTTGGTTGATTTGTTTGGATTGTACTTTCCATATCTATTTTTAAAAAAGTTTTTCCAGTATTTTCACTGGGTGTTGAAACAAGTCTACTAAGCACTTGGAGAATTCTAGCTTTGCGCCTGATCAACGCACTACCAGAGTCTTCAGGAACGAGGATAAACTTGTTAAGACATCGAGTTATAAAAGTATTTTCGAAAGGAAATTTGTTTCGACTATAAAGGTATTTTATTATAAAAGTATTTCCAACAAAGAAATTTTGTATTAATATTTGAAATTGAAATTCTTATGGTTTGAATTAATTATTCGTGCCCAATACTATTCCTTGAACCTACCTTATCTGCTCAGCTTGATTTATTCACCTATATTCTGTTTTTTTTCCAAGTCGTGCTTCTTTTCCTTGTTGACTATATCCTTTTCAAATATTGTTTATGTATATACCACATGGTTTAATAGAAAATTTTAGTGTTATAAATTTTTTAGAAGTTATTAATTAAATAAAACATATTTAAAGTAAATGATTATTGATTATTAATAATATTTGAAAAGTATCTTGAGAAAAAAAAATTTAATAAATTATGAATTATGGATTTAATGTTTTCAAATAGCTTCTTTGTAAATATAAGTAATAATGTAAATAATTGTTTTCAAAGAGTTTTCATATATTTATAAAGTTGTTATTTAAGCATACAATGGTAATTTATAAAGGAAGCAAGAAATTTTACAAATGGGTTTTGAAAAGTTTTAATGTATTAAAGATAATTGAACTACAAATGAAGTTTTCAAATGAATATTTCAAGTAAAATTTATATAGTTTGAATTAATTGTTTATCCTGGTCTTTCAATCTATTTTTCTTTCTGGTGGTTTCTATTCTCCTACCTCCTTCCTTTTCGGGGACGAAAAGTTTTGAGTGGGGGAGAGTGTAACGACCCATAAATTTTGATTGGTTTTAATAACGTATTTAACTGAATTTCTTGAAATTTTAAACAATAAAATTTGAAAATAAAAATTTACTATTTGGAATACGTCTATTTTAATATAGCAACTGGTAAATTTTCATCTGATAATATTGAAGTTTGTTTTCCTGTGAAATTCTATTTCAAATCAAACCGGTTAATAACAGTGAATTTAAAAGTTTTCCGAAACCAAAATATGTCAACAGAAGAAAATTTATTCAGATCATTCTGAATCAGACTGCGGAATTCATTTTTCCAAATTTGGACTTCTATTGCTCCGATTATCTTAATTCTGGTAAATAGCAGCATTTTCGGTACCGATTATCGACTTTTGATTGGATGATCGTACCACTAATATCTGTATACCGTTTTGATCCTCTCGTCGTGCTGATCTCCATGGTATATTTATTCCTGTATTTCGAGATCCGGTATGCGACGGAAACAATAAACGATTCGTTGTAACGGTACCCTAAATTGTGGCTTTACTGTTTCCTTGGGTTTTAAAATTCGAAACGTGTAGCGGGACCACAATAATAATTTGCTTTAATATTTGTCAGCTGAATCTACGTGGGCTATTACCATTTCATCTATTTGTGTACGTTTCATTTTCAGTTAGTGTACACATCACAGTTCCTTTTATCTTTCCCCTTCTATCTTCATTTTTCCCAGATCCACTGTGAACCGTCCTCTCCTCCTCTACTTTATATTTTGCCTGTGACAATTTCATTTGTCCAGATCTATTCCTTCTTCCAATATTATTTTTCCTTTCCACCACCATCCTACCAACACATCACCCCACCTCAGCCCATTCTCTCGTTTCTTGCCAAACTTCCCTCAGCCAACAACCGAAGTGACAGTCACCCCTTCGCCTTGTAGCCGAGCTTACCCATCAACTCAGCTGCTGAGACCACCCTTTTCTCTTGCCGAAGCCACCACTGCTGCAACGTCTATGACTCCAACCTCCTGCCACATCTTCCACCCTATAACCGCATGCAGCCTTGCCTTCCGACGCATGCAACCCAAGGCCGGAGCCTTCCCCTCCAAGCAGCCATCCCGATCGCCATCGCTGCCTCGCGCCGAATCCAACCACAGCCGCACCTGAACTCCCTGACGCGACTCCGCCTAGACTACCCTTCGCTCTTGTGAATTTCCCCTGTTGTCAACGACCCCGTGCTCCTCTCTTGCCTTCCCGACCTCCCATGGCAGCCGTAGCATATTCCCTTTTTTTTTAAAGGTATATTCTATTTATGCATATATATTATATATTATATCAGATTTTTGGTATATATATATATGTGATTGTAGTATTTTCGGTATATATATCTATTTATATATAATAGCCGAGAGTTGATTGTTTACAAAGTTATGTGAAATGTCAATTTGTATACATATGTTGCCGTATGTAGGTTATATGGATTTCGTTATATACATATATATAGAGAGTACCTTATAATATGTGCTGGTTTCCTGTTAGCGATACATTTACTGTATATTAGCTTTGACATATCATTATTAACTTGGTGTTTTCATATATAGGTTAGCATAGTAGATATATCTTGAGAGTAACATATATTTAAGATATATAATTAAGTATGTGTATATAAAAGTCCTGTTAATATCCTGAAATATGTTTTGTTTTAACAGATTTTAAGTATAGTTTTATTATGTTAAAGTAAAATATATTATATTAAGTTATATATATATACACGTTTGTTTTGCATAGCTTTTATATATCAGCATAGATGTTTACAGTATAAAGGTTGCGTGATTCTCCTTTTTTATGTCAAAACGTTCCAGATTTTTATTATTATAAACTGCAAAATTTTAGTTTATATACAATATATTAGTTATATTTATGAGTTTGGGAGTGGTCTGCATATGTGATTTTGATCTGGAATATTTATGTGGGTCTGCATATTCAATATATGTATTTTTAGTATAGATATAAGTTGACTATTTATATATATTTAATTTAATTTGTGTTTGAAATATGATTTTATGAAATAGTTAGATGTTGTTATACACATAAGTTTATTTATACCATTTATCCTTATTAATCCGGTTCTGATTCGTTTCCACCAACCCCTAACTTTCAGCTTTGTCCGTCAAATCCAATTCCAGCTTACTTCGCTTTGAGATTGTTGTTGGATTTATTCGACTGTCTTGATCGTGATCCAGTTCGTAGCTTAATTCTTTGTCGAATCTCTCTAACCTCGAAAGGTGAGCAATCACTCACGATTAACGTTCTTTTATTATTTAAATTTGATTTCATTTGAAATAGACAATTGAAATATTACTGATGTTAGTTAATTTCATTGCTGTATATATGCTATTATCTGTATATGTTCACCTGTGACATCCGACACCAGTATCTAGTATTATATGTCTGTTATTACTATTACTTGTATCTGTTCACCTGTGACATCTGACACCCGTATCTGTTATTTATACTGATGAGATATGCCTGTTGTTATACTTTATTATCTGTTATCACTCTGCAAGTTCCCTGTTAGTATAGAATTCACTATGGGTTGAAATGATACATACCCGAACGGACTTTAGAATAGGGGAAAATCGTTATGGGTTGAAATGATAAACCCAAGCGATTTTCATTTGAATTGAAATTGGGATTATGGGTCGAAATGATATCTATCCGTATATATTTAAATTTCGGATTGAAATGATAAATATCCGTATCACTTAACCATATGATAAATATATATACAAACACCGTTGGTCCATGTATATAAATATTTTAAAAATGTTCTATGGTTTTAGAAAGAAATATATGGTTTTAAAAAAAATGATGGGCCTTAAATTATTATATATAAATGGGAATGATTGATTTAAATACATATAATATGTTGAGTATTTAAGATATATTTCAAAATAGATTTTTGTAATAATTTGAATAAGTTAAGGTTAGAAAGATAATTTGAATTTAGTTGAAATTGTATTCAATAAAGAATTTTATTTAATTAAACCGATTTGAAACTTATTGAAATTGAGATGTAAGATATGATTTATAACTTGAGTTTGATTTATAAGTAATCTAATGAATATTTCTTGTTTAAAAAAAGTTTAAGGAAATATTTAGTAAAATGTAATTTAAGGCTAGTTAAATGATATTGAATTTATTAAGTGAATATTCCCTGATTAAATAATAAATGAAGTTAAATCAAGAGCTATATGAAACTGTTAAAATTTAACTTTGAAATTGTTGCATATTAAAGCTTTGAAATATATTGGAATTTAAATGTTTTATTTTGTGATTCAGATCTGTATTTGGAATCAATATAATTTGAATTTGTTATTTAGAAACTGAATTGAATTAAAATGGAAAATTTAGATTGAATTAAATTGAAATTTGGAAATTGAGTTGATTTGAACCGATTTATGAAACTTGAGGAAATTATAAATGCTTTACTTTATAAATTAATTAATATATATACTATCTTGGAAAATAGTTATATCTGAAATGAAATGATATTTGGGTTTTGAAGTAAATTAAATTGAAATGACCACGGTGTTATAATGTATATTTCCACCTTGTAGATAGTTCTGAAGATCCTTAGAGGATGGTTATCCCAAACATCCTTTAAGTTACTTGTATTTCAATTGATATTTCACTTGAGTTGGATTTATTGATATAAGAATGTTAATCCTGACTCGAGTGTTTTGTGTTTTGCTTTACGCTCGGGTCAGACCGAGTGATACAGCATTTGAGACTCACCCTTGGAGTTTGGAGCTTCCTTTGGAGATCCAACTATCGCCTCAGCTTTCAGCTCTTCTTGTTGATTTGTCCAGAGAAGTCATCTCTTCGTACTGAAGACTTCACTGTATTTGAGATATTCTGTTGTATTTTATTTTAACTCTGATGTTTATATAGTAGCTTCATGAACTACTATTTTATCTATTCCGCTGCGTATTATTGTATTACTCTGTGTCTGTGATTCTGTGATTGATTTATTTACTGCATATGAGGAGTTTTTGCCAAATTTAAATTAACAATCTGATATTTTGAATTATTCAAGTCAGACATGTGTGGATTTATTGTCGATTTGAATGGTCCAAAATAGCGGGTCGTTACAAGTCATCTCCGATGATGCTGTACTGTGCGTATAAATATCTTTTCGTCCTCCTAGGACAATGATAAGGAAATTCGCCCACTAACGGTTAGGAGGTGATCTCCGATCTTTTCTTTGACTGTTTATTTCCTAATGAACCGGGGATGAGTTTACCGGAAATTATCGAATGTTGTTTCGCCGATACCAAGATCGGATATTTATCTGAAAACCACTTCGATCCAATCAATGCGTTTCGAAGTGAAGATACCTTGAAGATGATGGAATTTGGAGACGGAACTCTCAAGTGTTTCGTTCAGGCCTAGAACGAACTTGTATGGATGAATGCTGATATTGCATTGTTGTCTGGAGGGCAGTGTTAGCATTCCAAGTGGAAAGTGCTATATAAAGGTAAATTGTAGCCTCGAGCCTCACCAACTGGGAAATGACAAATATTGGGCATGTTGTAGGGCAAAGTGGGTCGCTCCCATTAGGGTATGGTTATTCCAAATATAGATCGGTTACTATCTATTCTTGTATGCTTCGGGGCCCAAAGCGGGATGATCATATTCAGCACTACTAGTCAAGTGGTAGGCCAGTATTGTGTGGCAGGGGTACAAGATGTTCTTGTTGGACCCCGGTGCATTTTATCTAGAGATGTACCTTCAGAAGGTGGTTCCTTACCTTGTCAAAGTATGGAATCCATTCTCCAATACGAGCTTTACAGACTTAGTTGTGCCCAACTATGCTAAAACGTGAGATGCAAGCATTTCGGCTAGGGCTGTCAATTTCCTACACGACCCGAAACCCACACGGAAATTAGCAGGTTAACCCGACCCGTTAATTTGGCGGGTCATTTTCGGGTCAACCCGAATTTGGCCCGTTTATAAACGGGTGGGTTTCAGGTTGACCCGCTAACCCGAAATTGACCCGTTAACAACCCGTTTATACTTATATAGGTTGACCTGACCCGTATACGACTCGACCCGACCCGTTTATGACCCGTTTGTATCTTATACGGGTTGACCCGACCCGTTTACGACCCGTTTACGACCCAATTATACCTTATACGGGTTGACCCGACCCGTTTACGACCCATTTACACCTTATATGGGTTGACCCAACCCATTTATGACCCGACCCGATCCGACAAGTTTATAATCGGGTTACATGGGTCGGGTCGGGTCAACCCGTTTATAAACGGGTCGGGTTCGGGTTGAGCTTTTCTGACCTGTTTAATAAACAGGTTGACCCGACCCATTTAAAATCAACCCGAACCCGACTTGACCCGACCCAAACCCGACCCAACCCATTGACAGCCCTAATTTCGGCTATATTCATATTTTACTTTGACCCCTAGACGTTATTATAATATAAATGGATTTTCTATAGAAATTGTTTTGGTTATCGTAAGTTAAAAACCCGTCCGTGTTTATGTGCGGCGTGGTCTTACGAGATACTTTTGATTTTCAAATTGTTTTCTAGAACTTTAAAATCCAATTGGGTTCCAGACTGACTCGGGTGTTATTTAATTATAATGCTCGAGTCAGACTGAGCATATTTACAGATTGCTTTTGATGCCTTGGAGCTCAGGAGACGAGTTGGAGGTCTTCAAAATCAAATTCACGTATATGTTTATTTTTCACTCTTTGTTGTTGAAATCATCAGTAATTGTGCAGACAGGTTGTTATAACTGTCCAGGCTGATGATTGTGATTTGTGTTGTACTCTGATGGATGTATGTACATATAACAGTTTCTCTTTGTAAAGATCATTGATTTTATATTATATGTTGTTCCGCTGCGATTGTGAGATTCTGTGATTGTTTTAGTTTCTTTCTCTTCTTTTGCTTTTCTCTTCTTCTTTCTTCTTTCTTTCCCATAACTATCCGTCTTTACGTTCAATTTGGGTTGGACATGTGTGATTTATTGTCAGCTTGAACTGTACGGATTAGCAGGTTGTTACATGAAATTTAGGTAAGTATTATGATGGGTTATTTGATATAATAAACAATTAGTATTCTTATAAAAGGAATCTTGGTTTCAAATCAATTTTGGTTTAAAAAAAGATTTCAAATAAGATTTATATGGAAGGAAAAAACTTTGTTTAAAGAAGTTTTTAAAAACAGTTTTAAAAGAGGAAGAAGTCATGGATTACTACACTCTTTTGTAATAAATGGTTTTGAGACAAAGGAAGAGATTATGGACCATAACATTTTTGTTATAGTAAATGATTTCGGGAAGGATGAATGAGAGTTTTGTTTTATAATAATTTATTTATTATAAATAGTATACGTAATTATGAATCTTATACTCGATACTAAAGTTCGATGTTGGTAAACTTCTACCTATCTAGAAAGTTAAGAATTTTGTCGAGTCGAGTCAAGGTATGAGAGGTAGTAGTACCCCAACTTGGATGGCTTCATTGTTAAACAAAGGATAGTTTAAGTTTGAAATCGAAAATTGATGCTGACTATATGAAGTATTATTTTTGTATTCGAATTTGGTTTCAATAACTGATCGTTTAACTTATGGTGATATGGAGAATATTCTTTACATACTTAACACCAAATTCCAAGGTATGGAAACTCGTATCTATCTTGAGAATTAAGAATGTATGTCAAGGCAAGGATGGTTTTCTAACTTGTTCGATTTAATTGTTAATCGAGGGATAGTACTGTTTGATATCGGAAAGTGGTGGTAAGTATGTTTGGTCTAATTTTCATACAATCCATTTACATACACCTGAAAGAAAGTATTTTAATTAATGAAAGGATTAATAAAGAAAGCTTTGTGATTGGTTATGTACTTAATCATGTGGGGTTTCCATGAGAAATTAAATCTCTGTTTGGTTTATGTGTTTATTTGATAGTTAAATAACCGACTATCAAATCTTGGTTAGTTTTTAAAACTATCAGTTTGGAGGGACTGGGATTGGATAATCAGGAGTTATCCGGAAACCACTTCAAACTGGCATAAGCATCCAAATTTGAAGACACCTTGAAGATGATGGTATCAAAGACAAAGTTCTTTGAAGTGCAAGGGCTACTTACTAGTAATCCTAAGGATTATTCCAGAAAGAATATAGCAGAAGTAGCGCCTTCAGTTTGTTCATATCCTGAACAACTTGTATGGATGAATGCTGACATTGCATTGTTGCCTAGAGGGAGTGCTAACATTCCAAGTAGGATTTTCTAAAAAGGTAAAACATAGCCTTGAGCCTCACACCCAAGAATAACTAAAATAGGGAAGATGCGGTAGGGCTATATGGGTCGCACCCATTAGGGTATAGACATCACCCTTCTAGATCACTATTTATGGATTTGGTACGTGCATGAGAACCCTCAAGGAAAAAGGTTGCAAAGCAACTGGAGTGATGACATATTCAGTACTATCCAAGAAGCGGTAGGTCGGTCCTGTGTTGAAAAGGGGTCTATGTGAGGTCCTCGGTACATTTTCTAGAGATGTACTGTGATAGGAGGTATCCCAGTGCCTTATCCTTGTATGGAATCCATTTTCCAATATATGCCTTTATGGACTTAGTTGTATACTAAATGTGCTGTTGAATGTAATTAATGTTACCATTCGGCTATGATTCAATATTTATTTTATACCCTAGACATTATTATAATATCACTTGATTTTTGCATAAAATGTTTAGGTATCGTAAGATAAAAACTCGCCCGTGCTTATATGTGGCATGGTCTTATGAAATACCTTTATTTTTGAAAGGTTTTATAAGATATAACAATCCATTTGATTTGAGTTTCTCACAGTGGTTTAACAGACTAATCTGGGTGTTATTTTCTTATAATACTCGAGTCAGACCCAAGTATTTCCAGAGTTAGCTTGAAGGCTTGGAGCTTCAGGAGACGAGCCGGATGCTTCCAAGACTTGACGTATTATATTTTCCGCTATATTTCTTATTTTATTTTATCAGCATTTATAAGGATAGACTGTTATAACTGTCCAGGCCGATGATAGCTTAGACTCTTATTGTTGTATGGATATTAAAATTTTCCTTTATAAAGATCATTTGGATATTATATATTACTCATCATGATGTGAGATTCGGTTCTGTCTTTTCTTTTCTTTCACCCCAATAATTTGTCTTTCTGGCACTTGGATGCTCGACACGTGAATACGTGGATGTATAAGTGTCGAATTTTGAGGGTCGAAAAGGTGGGCCATCATAGCTGATATCAAAGTTGAAGGTTAAGCAAGAACCTTGGCCCTAGTTGGGTAAACTTGTTAGAGATGGGTAAGTGATACCCTAGAATGAGTCTGAGTGTATTATATATGAGAGAGCGTATTTGTTAATGCTATAAAAATATTTTATATTGTTTTGTAATTGGTAAATGAAATAATTTTACCTAGGATTATATTTGTTGTGATTGTTTGTTAGGAAATGATGATATTTATTTATCATCATTTGTTGATTGATTATATATAACCGGCAAGTTTATGAGCATTTGTTATTTGAATTAAATACGAACACCTTGTCAATTCAGTTTCATGATTCGACTATAAGGCGTTCGTTAATAATGCAAGTTTAACAAGTTTACTTTGTTAAAAGGGTTACTATGAAAAGGAATGATTTTATATAGAGGATTTTATAAATCGAGTTTATAAAATGTGATTTATGAATAAAGATTTTTGAGAATCTAAATCCTGGTAGCTTTGGAAAAGATTTCAAATGATTTTTGGAAAAAAAATAAAGTATTACTTGAAAGTATTTACATGTATAAGTATTTTCAAAGAGAATTTTTAAGGTATATTTTCTTTAGGCAAGTTATCCCGCCTTTTGGCAAGGCCGTGACACCAAGAACTTGAGTAGAAGCCAAGGAAAATCCGTCCCGAAGATCGGTTATACATAGGTTCACTATGGATACTGGCCAATTTTGTCCAAGTCCGGATCGAGCTAAAATTAACATGGTACGATAAGCAAAGCTATGAAAGCCAACGTTCCAAGTTTCAGGTCAATCAGAGTTCATATGCTCAAGATATGGATCGATCAAAATCAAGGGAGTCAACTTCATTCGTATCCATCATGTTCGTATCCATCCAAGATAACCCCCTTCGTACCCATCGGCAGTAACAAATGAGTCCAGTTCGTATCGATCCACTGCCTATGATGTTTCGTATCGATTAGCCACAGATCGATACAAATTTAACATCCTCTATCGATACGAAACAAACCAAGGACCATCGACATGAAGTAGCTACAGATAATCGGTACGAAACAATCTCTGAATCATCGATTCAAAGTGGACCACCGAGTATCGATACAAAGAGAGTTGCCCAGAGCGATACGAAGAGTAATTCCTGGGATCGATACGAAGAGAACATGAAAAAGTGGAAAAGCAGTCGCTCGGCATGAAAAGTGGATCGCTCCTGAAATATCGCTCCACGTCACCTTGATCAATACGCATGGCTTTGATACGAACAACCATCGAGGCGAATTGATCAATACAAACACGGAAGCCTATTGAAAACTCAAACTTGGATCGATCATAACTCAAAATATAAAAGTCCAAATGCTACCAAATTTTCACAGGAGCTTTCATACCATCTCAAAAATGTCCATGATCGATCTCAGCCCAAACAGAGTGAATTTTGATCGATACGAACCAGATAGGGATCGATCCCAAATGACCCTTGGATCGATCTGGTGGGCCCAACCACATGAGAGAAGGAGTATTCCGAGATGTAAGTCAGATATTTTCAGCCTACGCCTATAAATAGCAGCCATATGCCTCCAGAAAAGGGACTTTTGACTCCATTACACCGTTACTCTGCCAGATATCCATTGTAACTTGAGTGCTTGAGTTGTAATCAGTTAGAGAACATCAATAAAACAACAAACTTTCCATAGTGGACGTAGGCTACAACGCCGAACCACCCTAAATCTCTGTGTTCTTGTATTTCTGTTTGTCTGTTTTGGCATGTTTGTTAGATTAGCCCCTTTTTGCATTTACATTCTTCATTTTAATCTCTTCAAATATGCCCGAAGAGTGTTGTGCCCAATTTTGGTACAAACACTTTGGTGCTTCCACTGAGAGAACCCAGCTTTTCTCCCGCTCATTGGATCTACTGCCATCGTTGGATTGCAAAATCTAAGGAGGTGATCCAGATCTAGCATCCAGTAGTTCGTTTCATCTTATTCATATTGCATCTGATCTAGGAAGGATCTACATCATTCATTATGATTACTACTAGGGCCGCATCAACTGCTGCAGATCTGGAAGGACGGGATAGGCAGAACCCCGTGTAGTTGCCAGCTACAAGTCAGAATTCGATTGGACCTTTAGATCCACAAGGCCCTATCACCAGGGAGGAGTTTCATATGCTAATGAAAGAACTAACTTAGAGCCGCCAATAGCTCACCCAGCAGATCCATTCCAACATGGAGCTAGCCAACCGACTGAACGAGGAGAGACGAAGGGGATCCAGAATGGATCGTGCTTCTATTCACCCACCGAAAGCTCAGCTTCTTCTGATTTCAACCATAGATCTACACGTCCACGGCAAGATGGAAACTACGCGCAAGTTCCCGGGCATCAGCGCGCTCTAATTCTTGGACAAGCAGGAGCTGGCCCTTCTACAGGGCACTAGGCTGGACCCTCCTCCCGAGGTGGGGCACTTCCTTATCACACTACTGATAGCCATGCAGCTGCTGCCGCTATAGACTTAGAAGCCAACATTCGGAACCAAGCAGATCCAACCCTTCGTCAACATGTTCATGCTCCAGAACCTTATGTTCCCGAAGATCTGGAACCAAGGAGGCGAGGCACGGACCATCGACCGCGCCCGGACCGTCCTCGTAACGTGGAACCCGACCACGCCTTGGCCCAGAATGTCCAAATGCCAGACATTCCAACCATGATCTGTCTGATGATCCACAAAAGTCAAGGCCTCACCAATGACGATTGGAAATTTTCCCGAAGTCATACACCATTCACTAACGACATCCTCTATGTTGAACCACCCCGCTGATTCAGAATGCCAACTTTACCTGTTTACGAAGGGAGTTCAAACCCTAACCAGCACATCCTGAAGTATGAATGGCTCATGAACGCCGCGCGAGCTGACGATGCGGTCAAGTGTAGAAGCTTTCCTATCTCCCTAGGGGCGATCGCAACCATGTGGTTTACTCATCTATCACCCTGATCCATTTCATGCTTTGATCAGTTAGCTACGAAGTTCGTCGAACAGTTTCGTATGCACGTCACGAGATCGAAGGATGTTAACACCTTATCCAGCGTCACTCAAGCTCTGGGAGAGACACTCAGATGTTATCTAGAAAGGTTCCATGCCGCTTGTGTTGAGATCAGTAACCATAATGACAATTCAATATTGATGGCACTGACCAAAAGGATCGATCCTGATTCCGAATTTGGCAATTGGTTGGTTGGGAAACCCCCCGCGTCATTGGATTGTTTCTATGCTAAGGCGGCCCATTTCTTGAGGAGATAAGATGCTAGACAATCTAGAAAGCACGATGATGCAGGGCCTAGTGTCGAAGGCATTCAAAGTAATGTTGCTATGAAACAAACCGGTGAGAGTTCTGGTAAAGTGCAGTTGAACATATAGAACAAGAAGAGTCAGTAGAAAGGCAATTGGGGTTAGGGTAAGAAGCGAGATCAGAATCGTGGACCGAGACCCCGAGCTCCCATGTTCGATCGATATACCCCTTTGAATACATCCCTGGAGAATGTTTATTTACAAACCTGTAATACTAGCCAATAAAAGAAACCAGCCCTGAAATCGTCATTCGAAAAGCAGATTCAAACTGGAATATTCTGTAGATTCCATGATTTCTATGGCCACAATAACAATGGGTGTCGTCACCTACAGGACATCATTGAGAAGTTAATCAGAGAGAGGAAGTTGGAACAATTTGTTCGGGCACCGCGGACTGGAGGTGCAGGCCCATCAAACCAGAATCAAGTTCAAAATTAGGCTAGACCGGAGGAACCCGCGCATACTGGCGGGAGGTTGGTTATTAACACGGTTAGTGGTGGTACTTATCTAGCTGATTGGAGTTGGAAGGAAATGGAGTCGCATGGCAGCTCGATTAGGCATGAGGACTTCGAATGTTGCAATAATCTTGATGATGGGGCTCCGGCGAAACAACAGAAAACGATGACAAACGACATCGTTTTTCGGGACAGAGATGCTGATAGAGTCGAAGCCCCCACTATCGATCCATTAGTCATATCAGCTCAAATAGGTCCTGCTTGGTTGAAGAGGATCTTGATAGACAGTTGAAGCTCCGTGAATATTCTTTTAAACGAGCTTATTACCAAATGAAAATGGAAGCGAAGGACTTAAAGCCGTGCCAGTCTTGCATACATGGCTTTAATGGAAGTGCAATGATACCCACTGGGATGGTGGAGTTGCAGTGGAGTTGGGAATCGGAGATCACCGGAGAGTCCGAATACTACAGTTTGTTGTGTTAGACATTAATTCTCCCTATAATGCTTTCTTGGGCCGACCAGCCCTAGCTGAATTCAGGGCAGCTACTGCCCCATGGTGCTTAACTCTTAAGTTCCCCACAGACAACAGGGTTGGAGTTATTCAAGGATATCAGGCGGCTGGACGTTCCTGTTATGTTGCTGAGCTGCAGGAGGCGCAGTGGAAAGAGAAGGGCAAGGACGTAGAGGAATCTGTCTGCATCCGTTTCACTGAAAATTGACAACTAACGCCTAGGCTTAGGCCCGGGCGCCACAACCAATTCCTGAAAGATCATGATCCACGAGGCAATGATAAGGAAGAGGAAGTAAAAGACAGTCAGGTTTCCCCGGTAGAGTTGACGATCGATGTTCCGATCGATGATGATGATGACTCTAGAATGATAAAGGTTGTATCTCAGCTAAGCCAACAGATGAGAAAGAAATTGGTTGAATTTCTTTGAGCAAACCTCGACGTGTTTGCTTGGACGCACTTAGACATGTGTGGGATCTCGTCGGACATCACGAGCCATGCATTAAATATTGACCCATGGCATGTCCCGGTCAAACAGAAAAGGCGCGGTATGGATCCGGAGATATCTGTCGCCCTGAAGGAAGAGGTGGATAAACTTAAGTCGAAAAGGTTTATTCGAGATGTATTATATCCAAAGTGGGTGTCCAACCCAGTGCTTGTCAGAAAATCCAACGGAAAATGGAGGACTTGTGTGGACTACTCCGATTTGAATAAAGCCTGCCCTAAAGACAGTTTTCCACTTCCCAGAATTGATCAACTCGTAGATTCAACTGCCGGACATGAACTCTTATCTTTCATGGACGCGTATTCCGGCTACAATCAAATACTGATGCACCTGCCTGATCAAGAACACACCAGCTTTGTCATCGATCTAGGACTCTATTGCTATAAAGTGATGCCATTCGGAATCAAGAATGCTGGGGCAACTTATCAGAGACTCGTGAACCGAATGTTTGCCAACCAGATCGGGGAAACCATGGAGGTGTACGTGGATGATATGTTTGTAAAGTCATGACTGTCCATCAATCATGTCAAAGACCTGGAAAGAATGTTCAACATCCTCCGGGAATACCGAATGAACCTCAACCCATTAAAGTGTCACTTTGGAGTCGCATCCGGAAAGTTCCTTGGATTCATTGTCAATGCTCGAGGAATTGAAGCCAACCCTGAGAATATTTGGGCAATTAGGAATCTCGAGACTCCCGTAACTATAAAGCAAGTACAAAGCCTCAACGGGAAGGTGGCAGCTCTGAGCAGATTCATCTCCAAATCCATAGACAAGTGCATTCCCTTCTTCGATCTGATCAGGAAAGGAAAGCGGAACTTCGAATGGACTGAGGAGTGTGAAGGTGCATTCCAAGCACTGGTTCAGTATCTGGCGACGCCACCCATTCTGTCAAAGCCGGTTGATCACGAAATATTATACATCTACTTGGCGGTTTCAACAAACGCAATCAGTGCTGCGTTGATCTGGGAGGAAGATCGGATCCAACAGCCGGTCTATTACATCAGCAAGCGATTGACCGGGGCGGAGAGAAACCACCCAAAGTTGGAGAAGTTAGCTTATTGCCTCGTCATTGCCTTGAGAAAGCTCCGTCCATATTTCCAGGCTCATTCGATCACATTCTACACCGACCAGCCGTTACGACAGGTCCTTACGCGGCCTGAGACGTCTGGTAGGTTACTCAAGTGGAACATCGAGTTGAGTCAGTTTGATATTTCTTATACACCGAGATGAACCATCCAAAGACAAGTTCTGGTGGACTTTATAGCTGAATTTACTATACTGGAAGACTTGCCTGAAACCAATGAATCTCCCAAATACATATGGAAGTTATACACTGACGGTGCTTCAAACGACCGCTGCTCAGTCGTTGGAGTTGTACTCGATACCCCAGAAGGTCGATCCATATGCTATGCTTTGAAGTTTGACTTCCGCGCGAATCAGACTTGCCAGAGACTTGAGAATTATTACTGTGGAGATCTACTATGACTCACAATTGGTCGTAGCCAGGTTCGGGGGAAATACCAAGCAAGAGACCGGAGATTGGCAGCTTATCTTGCTTGGGTCCAGTAAGTGTTGAATCAGTTCGACTACCATGCCATCCTCTGTATACCCCGGGAGCATAATCAGAAGGCCGATTCTTTGGAAAAAAAAGGCCAGTATCGGTGAAGCACAGCAAATGGGACTCATCCCCATTGAGACACTTACCTCTCCAAGCATCAATCAGATAGAGGCAGACTGGGTGCATGAGGCAACACCCGAGAAGGAGTCATGGATGACCCCGTTCAGAAACTATATCGAACATGGAGCTTTGCTTGAGCGTAGAAGCGAGAAAAGACAAGTTCTTCGAAAAGCTTCGCGATTCATTATCCAGAATGGAGTCATGCACATGAGAGGATACTCTGTTCCTTTACTCCGGTGTATCGCCCATGACGAGATCAAACGAGTGTTACATGATGTGCACGAGGGAGAATGCGGCAATCACACTGGGGGCAAGCCCTTGCTAAGAAGATACTCCGATATGGGTACTATTACGATGAAGAAAGTAATCAACTTTATTGTACGCAACATTATCTGTCGATTTGGCCTCCCGCATACAATTATCACTGACAACGGAGCCCAATTCGATAGTGTCGAGTTAAAAAAATTCTGTCACCGTTTTCACATCCAGAAGAAGTTCTCGGCAGTTGCTCATCCTCAAGCAAATGGACAGGTCGAAGCTGTTAATAAAGTTATTAAGTCCATTCTAAAGAAACGAATGGAGAAGGCTAGAGGCAGATGGGTCGATGAACTTCCCATAGCCCTATGGGCATTTTGAACTACCCACAAGTCCACGACCAGCCACACTCCATTTTCACTTTCCTACAGCTATGAGGCCGTTATTCCAGTTGAATTGAAAGTACCTTCTCATCGCGTGACATATTATGATCCGAAGACGAATGCCATATTGCTTGCTGAATCTCTGGACTTATTGGATGAGAAGCGTGAAGAGGCTGATTTGAGGGCAGCCGTGCACCGAAGTCGAGTCGTCCGATTATACAATGCTAAGGTCTGACCCAGAACCTTTGAACTTGGCGATCTCATACTCAAGAGAATCTATCCGGTCCCTTCACATATGAAACCAACATGGGAAGGACCATATATTATCATGCAGAGACTTGGAGACAACACATTCAAATTTCAACTGTTGATTGTCTCACTTTGCTGAAAGCTTAGAATCGCGTCGTCGCTACTACATATAATAGGCTTTATTTATTCATTTAGTCTACTTTTCGTTTGAAATTTGTTTATGCATTTCGAAATTTGAACTTGTAATAAGGCAACTGACTTTGCCGTACTTTCTTATTTCAGCAATAAAATGCAAACTCGTCAAACCAGAGTGGCGATTCTTGAAATGTGTCATGTGACCATCACAATGCACGGAGAGCTAAGTTCCATCCTACGGTGGGACTTATTCAAATAGGGAGTGACCGTGATATGACCGGTCACTCTCTAAGTGAAACCCCAAGCTCGGGGAAAAGTAACCACACTAAAGCCAAAAAGGATTGATACACGACAATCCTCTAACAAACTTTGGTTCCCAAAGTGCGAGCCGGAGTATAAACTTCAAATTCGAAACATGGACTCGAGGAGGGTGGATCCGTCCACCCATGACTTCGCCCATGTACAATCTAAACCCGAGGAGGATGGATCCATTCATCCATGACCTCACCTTCCACTTTTACAACCTCGAGGAGGAGGGATCCGTCCGTCTATGACTTCGCTTGTCTACTCAGGGTGGATGTGATTTGACCATCCACAACTCTGATCAATTCAATGTTCGTAGAGTGCGAACGAGATCCTAATACTTAAACAGATGTGATCGACCATTTTTTTAACTAACTCCAGATTCCCAGAGTGCAAACTGGAGTATAAACATTAACTAACTCCGATCCCGAAAGCGCGGACCGGAGTATAAACATTAAACGGGTGTGACTGACCGCCCATAAAACAACATAAGTTCCCAGAGCGCGAACTTAATTCTAAACACTAAATGGGTGTGACTGACCGCCCATCAACGAACTCCAGATTCCCGGAGCGCGAACTGGAGTATAAAACATTAAGCGGGCATGAATAACCTCCCATAAAACAAATCTTATCCCTGTAGCATGGATATGACTCCAAGTACTAAACGGGTGTGACCGACCACCCGTGAATTATCCTATGTCCCTGGAATGTGGACGTGATTCTAAATGGCGAGCAGGCGTAACCAACCGCCAGCACTCGAGCTCAATCCCCGGAGTGCAGATGCAAGTATTTATCGATGAACAAGTGTGATTAACCGCCCAAATTCATCTCACCTTAACTTTGTTCCGACTAAGTTAAGTACAATTTGTTGTAGGCAAAAAGTAACTATCAACCGACCACTTCAATTCTCTCCTGAACTGGGGGCATAGCTCAAATACAAGCCGCTAACCGAGACATCGCGATGTTGGGGCTTAGCTTGATGTTAGGTTGTGACCCGAAGCCATGACTTCTGGACTTAACAACCGAACTCAAGTTTGATTCAGAGACTAAAGCCTCGCAAGTACATTGAATGGAACTTTGAGTGCTGAAACACTTAAGCAAATAAACACAGAGCTATGCTGAAAACAAAAGGAGATTTTACTGCTATTCCTTGGAAAAAAGATAAGTACAAAAACTTATTCCCAAAATTCTTATAAGCAGGGGCCGAACCCACATCTATACACGGCCCGCTAAAAGCAAAATGAAATCCTATCCTACCTATCTACCAAAAAGAGGGAATAAGAAGGCACGTCTACTCTTTCGACTTCTTCTTCTTCCTCGGCGTCGACCCACTAGAGCTGCCGCTCGGATGCCTCTTTGAGCTTTTACCTTTTGCTGGTTGGTCTCTGGTCGGGGGGATTACAGAGGTTTCTTCCTCCGAACTCACGGGGATCGGGATACTTTTTGAATGCGGAGCCGGAGGATCGATGGCACTTTCAATATGAGAGGACGAAGAGGGCACACCAGTGTCGACGATTGTGCCGCCAGGAGAAATCATACACATAGGGACTGGACCAGGGCCCGCCATGCCACCTCCGATGCTACTAGCCTGTGCGGCTCTTTCCATTTCAGCATTAATCTCTGCCATTATAGCCTCATCCTGATCCGCTTGAGTGCCCACCGGAATGCTTCTAGTCGAGCCTAAGGAGCTAGCCATAAACACATCTTCACCTAGAATGAAAGGCAGATCAGTGATTGGGTTGCTTTAGTGCCGAGGAGTTCTTCCATCATTTATTCGTCAAAAACAAAACTACTCTCATGAACTTCCCCGGTTGATGTAGCGGCCGTTGTGGTCATTGCCTCCATCATAATGGCCTCCTACTCGTGATGCAATTCTTAGGTTGTAGGAGGAACGGCTGGCGCAACATTTATAACTGAATAAAAGATAAGAGAAGATATTAGTGACATCTTTCGACAATGCTCCAGAGCAAATGGACAGAGTGTTCAGAGTACCTTCCTCAGATTGGCTCATGTGTTGAACCGACGCGCCTTCAAAAGCATGTTCAAGTACCGGAGATATGTGCGGCCTGTCTGAATCGTACACCGGAACATCCAGAGGGTCAACTGCAGAAGTAAGCTCGGGTTGAGTCGCTGTAGGCATCTCAGAGCTTCCTTCAAGGTGCTCAACTCCGGACCCCTCTCCAACATTTGGGTATTTAGCGGCTAGTTTCTCCTTTTCAAAAGTGACAGTGGCATCGTGAAGAACTTTTCTCTCATCTTCGGTTAATATTCGGTTCTCTAGCTCGAAGTCGTCGATAGATGTAGTGTTGCGGTCCGCTTTCTCGTCTTCTACCAAGCATCACCAGGAATTGTACAGCTGTAGCGGGTAGTCGTCGAGCCAGCCTCAGTTGCAATGTTTCAAGACATTGACATTATAAGTGACCAGGAGGTCTTCGATATCACCTTCCAACCTGGTCTCTGCCGCTCTAACCTGGGTCTCAATTTGGCCTCGGTTTCTTGGACCTTTAGCTTAGCCACATCCTGCTCATCCCTGAGTACCACGGCCTACTCACACGCCTCTTGGGTAGCTCTATTAGCGTCGTCTTTTTCTTTGACGACTTCGGCAAATTTGGCTTTTAGCTCCTCAAGCTCTTTTAACGCCGCATCTCTTTTAGCCATGACTGTGGTGGTCCGGTGCCCCATTTCCTCAACCAAGGCTAAATGTGTTTACCTTATCTCCTCCATCTTCCGGGTTGCCTCGTCGGTTCTCTTATTAGCCTCCATTTCCGAATTTCTCAAAGACTCATTCTCTTTGTCGAGCACCTGAATTATGCAGTCCTTCTGAGCGAGATCAGTTTCTAGTTTCTCGATTGTCTTCGCCTTCTCAAAGGCCACCGCTAAAACTTTCTCTGCAGTCTTCATCCATTCTCGGTATTGACCATAAACATCATATATGTAGTCATGCATCGTCTATTTTGCCTCATTGGGAATTTGCTTTAAGTGCGGAGGAAATATGAAGTCATCGAAGCAGACATTTAGGAAATCCTTCAACTTAGCAATTCTAATTGCTCCTTCCCCGATGGGTTCTATGGTGACTTGTTCGGTAGTAGCGGGGGTCTCAGCCTCGATCCTTCGATGTTGCTCGTCGGGCCTTGAAGTTTGAGGAGGTGGTACTTGACGAGAAGTTTCTAAAGGCTGTCTACCAAAACCAGAAGGTTTGGAAGTAATTCTAGGTGGTGGAGAACGAGACCATGAACGGCTCCTATAATCCCTTCCCCTCTCCCTTTCTCGGCGCTCTCCTGACTAGAATGGAGACGGTCATAGTCTCTTTTAGACTCACGCCTGTGAGACTCAGAGTAAGAACTTGAAGAATGGCGCGCAGCACAAAGACTACCTAGCATAGATCCCTGCTTCATCATTGTATCTGTAAAAATGAAAAGAGAAACATAGTTAATTATCTCCAGAGGCTGAGAAGCGTGTGATTAGAATCTGTGTGGTGTCGTGAAGTGTGTGCATGTATGTGCAAACCCCCCAACCAACCGATTGTGGCAGTCGTGCTCGTAGAAGTTGGCTCCCCTACATCTAAGGTACTTTGGAGCCTCTCTAGCCCGATATCTTGATGTAAAGACAAGTCATCCGGAATGGGAATGTCTGCCAGTCCCTCAAAAGAACTCTCTGCGCTTACACCTGTTATAACGGGTGGAGATAGCACGATAGTTTTGCGTCTCGTAGATTTGTAAGCGACAGCCTTGCCTTTTCTTTTCAATTCCGAAGATCGAAGACTATACAAAGGCGCAGCTGCAGGCTCATCCCCAGTGGGCACATTCTCATCATCGCCCTGTTCAGCAATCACAATTCTAGGAGCTCTCCTTCTAATTTGCCTCACCAGAGTCGTTCTGAGAACTCCTACAATTCCGATACTCTGGTCTCTATCAATTAACCCCACGGAAATTAGATTTTCATCTGTGAGGACTTCATCGATTTCTCTTTACGCGGTGGGCACCTCTTGAAGAACCCTTACTATTTCTTTAAACCGAGCTCCTTCAGGTTGCGGAATTGAAGCTGTATAAGAAGCAAAGTGTTAGACTCAGCACCAGCTAATATCGTCTTGTTAACCAACAAAGAAGTTGGAGCACTTAAGTCTAACTAGCCACCGTCTGACAAATCCCAACGGGCACCGAACAAAGAACCATTCTGTCTTAAAGTAACTCAGATTTCTCCAAGCTTCGGCAACAACTTGAAAGTTCCTAACTGCTTCTAGGAAAGTGAAGGAAGGGTTATCCCCACGACCTTTTATGTCGAATAAGTATCTGATCTCTTCTACCGTCGGAGGTCGGAAGAGGTGCTCCATGAAGATGACAAACAGGCTATTGAGCAAGGCATACCCGTTCGGGTGCAACTGGGATGGAGCAATCCTCAAGAAAAGTAAAACTTCTCGGATGAACTGATTAAAGGGAGGAAGTGTCCTGGCTACACACATGAATTTGTTGCGAGCAGTGTACCCTTCCGGGGGGTTGTGAGCTCTATCTTATGGCCCCGGCAATAAGACATCGTTCATCAACAACCCATGCCTTAGGCAAATCCTGCCCAACATGTCCTGAGAAATATTGGAGGGAATAGAATCTTGTGGATGTGTGATGAAAACCGCTCTTGGTAGCTCATCCGAAGCAGGGCTAATAACTTCGGATGCGATAGCCAGCATTTCGATTATGGGGAGAGGCGGACTCTGAACATCCTGCGACTGTGAACTTCCGGGTTCCATAGCTATTGAACTCAGTAAAAACCATCGTTAGATGACAATAAACCTATGTTCCCCCCAGTGTGAAGTGTGTGAATGTGTTATGCAGTGCAGTGCTGCATGATACTTATAATTTTACAGGATTTAAGAGATGTTCAAACGACAAGACTTCGAGATTCAACCAGACTAACCGTCATCGCTGACCATCACAACCGTGCCATCCAGACTTCGTGGATCGACCCAAGTTAAAGTTCGTCAAATTTGTCATGTTACAGTTCCATCGACGAGCTTCGAAGGGCAGTCAGATATGCAGTGAAACGATTAAGTCCAATTATGCAAGGCAGAAGCTCGTTAGAGTCAAATGTTCGAGTGTGCAAAAAAAAAATTCGTATCCATCAAGGTCAAGACTTAGATCGATCACCATAAGCTTCATTCCTATCGATCACTAGGGAGCACAGTTTGTATCGATCATGGGAAACAACGATTCGTATCGATCATGGAACAACGCTTCGTATCGATCAGTCGAAGTTCGTTTCGTATCGATGCAAAATCCTTTGCTTCGTATCGATCGCCAGACCTAAGATTTCTTATCGATCACTCCAGATCGATACGAATGCCAATCATCAACCGATCGATATGAATGTCCACCAGTTGTCGATACGAAATAGTTCCTTCATTCGCAACGAAAATCCATTACACGCTGATCAATACGAACTTGTTCTTCATACACGATCGATACTAATGCATCCTTCGTATCCCTTTACACTTCTTCACCAAACAAAACAAATGCCATTACATCCTCCTTCAACCACGCTCTGACCTGATTCAGGCAACAACATCACCAGAATCGGCCACGATTATGAATGGATTAGCGTTAGATCTCGAGTCTCATCATTTAAGTGTGAATTTATGGGTTGAATACCTAATTTAAGATAACAGTTCAAAGGATTAATGGATTGAGTGGCTCGAGAACAAAGGCAAGTTCTTTTTCGCTTTTGCTTTGATCGATACGAAGGTAGTATGTGGAAATGAAAGCAAGTGGAATTTTTTCTAAGTCCAAAATGCATTTATATAGACTCGAACTCAGAGGGAAAAGACAATTCGTCTCCCAGTAAAATGGACCGGTCGAAACGGTCAAAGCCAGAACGATACAGAAAGCCTTCTTCTTATCCATCCACAATCGATCTGGGACAAGCTTTTCGTATCCATCAAGCCATCGATACGAAAGACAAAGCAAAGGCCTATTAGAGCTACTTAAATCCATCGATACAAAGTGACAATTTCGTATCCATCACTTTGGAGACCACAGGAGTCCATCGATGCGAAGAAATTTTGAAGAGCCAACTGTTTCGTATCGATAGACATCGATACAAAATGCCTATCCCAACTTCTCAAATCAATCCAGAAGAGGATCGATATGAAGGAATACTCTAAAACGACAATCAAATGTTGTTACAACTCGAATTTCACATCGATCTAGGAGAGGATCGATACGAAACTCAATCCAGATGAAAAATTTAGAAATAAAACTTGGCAATGACCCGTGAATGTGCAAATGTGAACATGAGTCGGGTTAACATTCGTGCATGTATGATGAACTAACATTCAACTTTCAAAATTGACAGGAATTGAATGCTCACCTGATGACAGTTACAATAGTGAACAACAAATTGCTAGCACTTGACACTCAGTTACAACAATGCATTGCATAATCATTGTTAATCAATAATTCAGTATTTATATTACTGGAAATCAATCAAAGGTTACATCTTTTGGCGAAAAGACAACAACTATTCAACGAATCAGATAGAACTTTTCAAAATGAAGATCGCTGTTTTTCAAAGCACGTCATGTTCACACAAGATGTACTTTAGGGGTCAAATGTTATCCCGCCTTTTGGCAAGGTCGTGACACCAAGAACTTGACTAAAAACCAAGGACAATCCGTCCTGAAGATCGGTTATACACAGGTTCACTATGGATACTGGCCAATTTTGTTAGAGTCCGGATCGAGCTATAATTAACATGGTACGATAAGTAAAGCTATAAAAGCCAACGTTCCAAGTTTCAGGTCAATCGGAGTTTATATGCTCAAGATATGGGTCGATCAAAATCAAGGGAGTCGACTTCATTCGTATCCATCATGGTTGTATCCATCCAAGATAACTCCCTTCGTATCCATCGGCAGTAACACATGAGTCTAGTTCATATCGATCCACTGCCTAGGATGTTTCATATCGATCAGCCACAGATCGATACGAAGTTAACATCCTCTATCGATACAAAAAAACCAAGGACCATCGACACAAAGAAGCTATAGATAATCGATACAAAACAATCTTTGAATCATCGATACGAAGTGGAGCACCGAGTATCGATACGAAGAGAGTTGCCCAGAGCGATACGAAGAGTAATTCCTGGGAACGATACGAAGAGAACATGAAAAAGTGGAAGAAGCAGTTGCTCGGCATTAAAAGTGGATTGCGCCTGGAATATCGCTCCATGTCACCCAAATCGATACGCATGACATCGATACGAACAACCATCGAGGCGAATTAATCGATACGAACACGACAGCCTATTGAAAACTCAAACTTGGCTCGATCATAACTCAAAATCTACAAGTCCAAATGCTACCAAATTTTCACAGGAGCTTGCGTACCATCTCAAGAATGTCCATGATCGATCTCAGCCCAAACATAACGAATTTTGATCGATACGAACCAGATAGGGATCGATCCCAAATGACCCTTGGATCGATCTGGTGGGCCCACCCACATGAGAGAAGGAGTATTCCGAGATCTAAGTCAGATATTTTCAGCCTATGCCTATAAATAGCAGCCATATGCATCCAGAAAAGGGACTTTTGACTCCATTACATCGTTACTCTGCCAGATATCCATTGTAACTTGAGTGCTTTAGTTGTAATCTATTGTAATCAGTTAGAGAACATCAATAAAATAGCAAACTTTCCATAGTGGACGTAGGCTACAACGTCAAACCACTCTAAATCTCCATGTTCTTGTATTTCTATTTGTCTATTTTGGCGTGTTTGTTAGATTAGCCCCTTTTGCATTTACATTCTTCGTTTTAATCTCTTCAAATACGCCCGAAGAGTGTTGTGCCCAATTTTGGTACAAACAGGGAAGTTTAGGGAAAACGTCTCGATTACTTTTGTGGTAATCTGAATAATCTTCTAAGTGACAAATGTTTGCTCAGCGAACATTGTATTGCACTTAGTAATTTACTTTCTTGGTCATTATACGATCGAATCGAGTTCGAATCTGAACAAACCCAAAGCAAGTTGGTAATAAATAGTTTGTTAAAACTATCATATGGGAATATATACAGTACTGTCTCAAAATGGGATTCAAATAAAAAAAGGAAAAGTATTTTTATGTTAACTAGTTTGAGTGGCTCGAAAATGACTAAAAATGGGCAAAAGATGTGTTCGGATGGTAAGCACTTCCCTTAAGTATTACCCTTCTGGGTAAAGGGGATGTATGATACTATTTGGTAGGACCCAGTTCCTTGTTATCATTTTGGTGTTACTCGATCTATATATATTTTTTCTTTGGGTTAAAATATAATGTACCATTTCAAAATGGTTTTGAAATAAAAGCCTAGGTATTTATTTCTTAAGTTTCATTAAAGAAAATGGTTTCAAAATTAAAAGGTATTCTGATTAAAGAATGTGTTGATAGACGAAGTTTTTAAATGGGTTAAATTTAATAAGAAGGTTTTAATAAACTTGGTTTTATTAAAACCATGTCTTTTGTTTATATCTATGTTGTATAAATTATTTGATGTTATTGGGTCGGCTAATAAACATCTGTACCTAAGAAATGTCTAAGGAGAAGTAGACCGTGGGTCTGAGTTTGGATACCAGCATCCCACTCTTCTTAGCTACTTACCAGATCGGATAGGTAAAGTGGTTAAAGATGTCGACTCAATTTTCAGATCCAAATTTATTTTGGGCCTACATCTAAATTTTAGAAAAGATATAGGATTAAACCAGATAGTTGTATATACTCTTAGGATATAGTAGGATATTACACAAGTTTAAAACCTGAGTTGCATTTTTATTAAATGTTTCATGAATAAGAAGTAAAAAAGAAATTGGTATAAGTAAAAACCAATAACAATAAATACATAAGATGTACGTAAACTATTTCTTTGCACGGTTCGTGATCCAAGATTCGAGTACATTACTTTGACGTGATTCACACTAGTCTGAATTTGGATTTATCACTCGATTATTGATGGCAAACACTTGGTAAGGGTTCTTGATATGGTACCAAGGTTTTCTATCATGATATATGGCTATGTAAGGAGAATGGAGATTCCTAATTAAGGAGCCTGATCGGAGTCCGCACTAGGGAAGTCGGATGAGCGATACTAGTTCGAAATGATAGCTTATGTATTTGAGTAAGTGATCAAATCAAATATTGCATATAGATGATCTATGTACATTGTATAGACTTAAGTATATTTTTCTTTAATGTTTTATGGTTTATGAGGACTTGGGTAGACGAATCTTCGATTTGTCATAAGGTAGTGTGAATAATCGATTGAATAATAACCTATGGCTGGTGAGTATAAGGTGTGCTCAATAGATTGTTTATCATCCTTGTGTGACAAGAAGGTTATAAACCTAGACAAACACTAAGTTTGTTTATTAGTCATTTAACTTTTTTGAAAATTCTAAGAACTGGTATACCTTGTTTCCTAGTTGTTTGTTGTGATGAAATTTCGAGATCGATATTCTTTTAAGGGAGGAAGAATGTAACAACCTGAAATTTTATCGCTTTGATTTGTGAATATATGACAAAAATAAATATTTAATAAATTGTTTCTAATGGTCAAATAACTCACTTTTAATTAATAAATAATGATAGTAAACTTGTTTTGAAAGTTTGTTTACAAAATTAAGTAGTTCGATGAAAAAAGTAAAATGTGACCAAAAATAGCTTTTCGAATTTTCGAATTTTTATTGAACGGAAGTTGTCGCAAAGTTTTTGCACATATATGCACACACATTTACACATTTATAAACATGTCAAATTTATATAAAAAATTAGTAAAAGTAAGTGTGATTAAAGAATTTAAAAAGTAATTAATTAAGATAATAAAGTAAGATAAGACACTTTCTTCTTATTTTAAGTGCAAATGACATAAGCAAAAGGAGATGTGATGGCTTAGTACCATGACATGATGAAAGGAAGGTGTGTTGTCAAATTTGTAAGGAGGGTAGTGGTATATTTTAATGAAATGGTATTTTGGTAGTCAGTCATTTTCAATTTTTATGAAAAGACGCACTCTTTACATTTTCACTTTTGTTTTCATTTTCCATCTTTCACTTTCATCATCTTCTTCTTATTTTCCATGTCTTCCTCCTTATTCCTTCATTTTCTAAAAGAAATCATGTTAAAACACTTCCTTTTCTTCTCAAACTTCTTTCATAACCTTAGATCTACCTATTGCTGCCGCCACCATCTCAAAATTCAAACTTTAGCACCCGAACCCTACTTATAGCTTTTAGCCATATGCACCAAGGGGGCAAGGCCTTGCGTGAGCATGAGGGGAGGAGAGGAGGTGGTTTTGTGATGTTTTAGTTGATGATAAGAAGTTTTGTGTGCTTTCCTGGTAGTGGTAGAGTTTGGTTGAGATTTAAATTGAGATTTCTCACTTTAAAGTTGGTTTTAAAATTGACAAATGTCGTAATAATTTAGTGCTTATAGTGTTGTGCGTATGTAGTTGTGATGTGTATATTTGATTGTTTTTTATTTCCACTTGAAAGCGAATAACATAAATAACCATTTGTTGCAGGGAACTAAAGCAAATAAAATGGAAGTCGAAGTGTCTTCGTAGCAAATAGGTCGCTATGCAAGCACTTCGGAGAATAGAAATATGTAAAAGGATCCAATAGGATTCCTCGTTGGTTGTTTTACATTTCATTTATATATGTGTGTATGAAATGATTATATATAGGGATAAAACAAAGATTTCAAGTAAGATCCGAGGAGGGATTAATCTTTTTTTAAAGATGTTTTTAAAAAGTATTTTTAAAAGAGGAAGAAATCATGGATTACAATAGTCTTGTTGTAATAAATAGTTTCGAGATAAAGGAAGAGATTATGGACTGTAACATTTTTCTTATAGTAAATGATTTCTGAAAGGATGAAAGGAATTCTTGTTTATAATAATTTGTTTATTATAAATAGTGTATAGAATTTATGAATCTTATACTCGATATTAAACTTCGAGGTAGGTAGACTTCTACCTATCGTGAAAGTTAAGAATTTTGTCGAGTCAAGATTTGAGAGGTAGTAGTACCCCACCTTGGACGGTTTCATTGTTAACCAAAAGATAATTTTAAGTTTGAAATTGAAGATCAATGCTGAGTATATAAAGTATTGTTTCTGTATTCAAATTTGGTCTCCAAAATTGATTTTTTTTAACTTATGGTGGTATGGAGATATTCCGAGGTATGGAAACTCATCTCTATCTTGAGAATTATGAATGTATGTTGAGGCAAGGATAGTTTTCTAACTTGTCCGATTTCATTCTTAATCGAAGGATAGTACTGTTTGAAATTGGAAAGTGGTGGTAAGTACATTTGGTCAACTTTCCATACGATCCAATTACCTACACCTGAATGAAAGCATTTTAATTAGTGAAAGGATTAATTAAGGAGGCTTAGTGGTTGCTTATATACTTAATAATGTGGTTTCCATGAGAAATTAAATCTCCGTTTAGTTTTAGTGTTTATTTGATAGTTGAATAACCGACTAACAAATCTTGGCCAGTTTCTAAAATTATTGAGTTCAGAGAGACATGGATTGGATAATCATGAGTTATTCGAAAACCACTTTGAACAAGCATAAGCGTTTGAATTATAATACATCTTGAAGATGATGGAATCGAAGATGGAGTTATTTGAAGTGCATGGTCTATTTTCTACTAATCCTAAGGGTGATTCCAAAAAGGATGTAGTAGAAGCAGTGTCATCGATTTGTTCATATCCTGAACAGCTTGTGTGGATGAATGTTGGCATTGCATTGTTGTCTGGAGGGAAATGTTAGCATTCCAAGTGGGATTTGCTACAAAGGTAAAATGTAGCCCCGAACCTCACACCCGAGAATGATTAAAACTAGGGAGACACGACAGGGCTATGTGGTTCACACCCATTAGGGTATGGACATCACCTTTCTAAATTACTATTTATGGATTTGGTATATGCATGAGATCTCTCGAGGAAAAAGGTTGCAAAGCAATCAAGGTGATGACATATTGGGTACTATTCAAGAATGGGTAGGCCGATCCTATGTTGGCAAGGGGTCCATATGAGGCCCTCAGTTCATTTTTTATTGGTGTACTGTGACAGACGGTACCCCGGTGCCTTGTCATTGTATGGAATCCATTTTCCAATACATGCCTTTATGGACTTAGTTGTATACTGAATATGCTACTGAATATAATTAACGTAACCATTCCTGCTATGATTCAAAATTTATTTTAAACCCTAGACATTATTATAATATTATTGAATTTTCGTATAAAATGGTTTGGTTATCGTAAGGTAAAAACCCATTTATGTTTATATGCAGTGTGGTTTTATGAGATATCTTTACTTTTGAAAGGTTTTATAAGATATAACAATCCATTTGATTTCTCACGCTGGTTTACCAGACTTATCCGGGTGTTATTTTCTTATAATACTCGGGGCAGACCCGGGTATTTTCCAAAGTTAGCTTTGGATGCTTGGAGCTTCAGGAGATGAGACGGATGCTTCCAAAACTTGATGTATTTTATTTCAGTTGTATTTCTTGTTTTTTATTTATCAGCATTTGTAAGGGCAGGCTTCTATAACTGTCTAGGCTGATGATAGGCTAGACTCTTATTGTTGTGTGGATATTAAAGTTTTCTTTTGTAAATATCATTTGGATATTATATATTACACATCACGATGTGAGATTATGTTCTGTCTTTTCTTTTCTTTCACCCCAACAATCTATCTTTTCAGCACTTGGATGCTCAGTACATAGGTATTGTAGATAACTAGTGTCGACTTTTGAGGGTTGAAAAGGCAGGTGGTCACAAATAGCCCCCCTCCTCTCATCCTCTGTTTACAAAAAATCCTAACCTTCGCTTCCATAGCTGACATTAGTGCAGCTAAGGTGATGATATTGCCTTTGATAGCCAAGGGAATTGAACAAGGTATTTTTGTTTCAAAATGATCATATAAATATCCAAGTTTATATATGTGTGTGTGTACGTGCATGCGCGTGTGCACACGCATGTGTGTTTGCCATCACCCTATTCAGTTCGACCAAAATAATATATTAACATCAATTTTTGAAATTAAAAATAATTTTCCATCAAATGAAAAGTATAAATTAAACATTTAAAATATATTAAAACATAAAAAACTCTTTCGGCTTTTTAAATTAGAAAAAATTCAGGATACACACACACACATATATGTATTCACTTTGAAACTAAAACATTTGTTAGCTAAATATATGTGTATGAATTTAATATAGTTATATATATGTAAAATTTATTTGTTTTCAGTTTTTGAAATAATTGGATTTTATATTACATACATACACACACATATATTATGCATGGAATTTTATAAATAAAAAATGTTTTAATTGCTCATAGGTTCAATAAATAATAAATACATTTTTTATTTAATTTAATAAATCAAATACCGTAGGCTATATCCAAACTCAAAGTTGTTTCTGATTCAACGATGAAGGCCGAGTACATCACCTTGAATGATAACATAAAAGAAGCGATGTGGTGTGGAATTCATTAAGGATTAAGGAGTGATCCCAAGCATTGAAAAACTGATGCTCATGTATTGTGACAATAATGCAGCAATACCAATTACTAAAGAACCGATAGCTCACAAGAAGTCGAGACACATCCTCTATAAGTTCCACATGATAAAACAGTATATCAATGGCAGAGAGATCTTAATCCAAATGGTAGATATTAAAGATAACATCATAGATCCATTCACCAAGATGTTGTCTCAATCTAATTTAGGTAGACTAATTAAAGGCATTGGGATGAGACTCCCTAATTATCCCCAAGTGCAAGTGGGAGGCTGATAGGGTTATTAAAAGAAATAAATAACTAAATTATTACATTAAATATATATATAAGTAGAAAATCCTTAAGAGAAGTACTTATCAAATGCAATTAATTTTTTTTTCAATCATGAGTATTGAATCTATATATACGTACTTACTTATTAAATGTTCCTAATTTAGATGTATTGAGAAAAGGGTATGGATACGTCCGTTGAGACTAGTGTACGCAATGCTTCTATACAATGGATGATGATTTACTCATGAATGTTGGGGGTACCAAGTGGTTACATACTTATGGTTGTTTAGAACAATCACATAACGACTCGATGAGAGTCTTCTGTAGGATAATAAAAGTAAGTCAAAATAAAAGATCTTATGGTATGACATGCAGTAATCTTTAGACTTTACCGTCGATCTTGAATAACTATATTATACTTTGATTATGGTCAATCACATGACATCCCGATCATGTTACAAACATAGTTGGGTATACATTGATATCGTTGTCAATGGATACCCGAAAAATCTGAAACCCGTCCGCATCCGCATCCGAAAAACAGATAAATATCCGATATCCAGGAAAACGGATACGGATGCGGATACGGTGTCATCCGCATTCGAAAATTATCCGTCTGGTTTATTTCAAGATTATAGTTCAAATTATGTGTATTTTAATGCAGTAAATGATATTCGTTTATTATTTTATTAAGTTAGTAGTTTATATTATATGCATTTAATGCTTATTAACTACTCGAAACTATTTATTATCATCATATTGTTAATTTTTAACACTTTTATAATCAATGAGATTAAAAAATATTTATGTTAAAATAAAATTTTCTTTTTGTAAATCTTGATTTATCAGTCGTTAGCGGATAGGATAATTATCTGATATCCGTCCGTATCTACGGATGCGGATATCCGATATCCGAAAATGATTTCGGATGTGGATGCGGATATAGCACTATTCGCATCTGAATACATCCGTTGATAGGCCTATACGTTGAAGTACTTAGAGTGAAACGCTACTCAAGGAAGGATTGTCTCCTTCATTATAGAAGGTTAGTATTATCGTAATCGGCAGTCAACTCAAAGTCAAATTCTATGGCCATAGTAAATCGGTTAATTGATAATTGTTATCAGATTGAACTAAGGACTTTAAAGTGGTCTATATAATTAACTACATATATTAGTAGATTTTATGACCATAAACCTACCATAAGATATATTAGTATATTAGAAATCAAATTTCGCTTAAATGATATACAAGCAAAGAAACTTGTACCCGATAACGTACTTCAACAAAGTCCATAAAGCTTTAGTATTTAAATTGTTTAAATAACAACTGAGGACCGAATTCACATTAGGGGGTCAACACAACCGTATAGTTAGTTATTTTCAAGTTTGACCTATGTAAAATTAATTTATACATGTTGTACTAATTTTTATAGTATTTTAATTTTTTATTTAAAGTCTAAAAATTAATTAAAACTATGTATAAAAGTAACATTAATTTAATCGACGAACAGGCTTGAATAAATTAAATAAATGAATGATTTAATTGTTAAATCATTTAGGTATGAATTCTGGAAGCCCAAAATTGTAGCATGGTTGGTCATAGTAAGCTAGGGGTAATAGGGAGACTTGATCTTTCAAAGTTAAAGAGAAAGGGGATAGATATTTGTGATTTGGTTGGTTATATATAACCATCTACCCTCATTCTCTCTTTACACAAAAAAGTCATAATCCTAGGCTACATTGCTACTATTGGTGAAGCCAAGGAGATGATAATGCCTTCGGTAGCCAAGGAAATTGGACAAGGTATTTGAGGAACGAAATAACCAACGACCAAGATGTTTGACGATTGGCATGATCACAAAGAGGAAGTAAATTTTTTGTTTCATAATACTCTTATACATATCCATGTTCCTATACACACACATGCGTGTGTGTGTCTATATATATATATATATATATATATATATATCTGTGTGTGTGTTTGCCATCATCCTATTTAACTCAACTAAAAAAATTAATTTTTAAATTAAAAAAATAATTTTCTATTAATTAAATGAATTAATAAAACATTTAAAATATATTAAAACATAAAACCCTTTTGGCTTTATAAATTAGAAAAAATTCAATATATATATATATTCAATTTGAAACTAAAACATTTATCAATTAAATATATGTATAAGGTTTTAGCATAAGTATACATACATACACGTGTGTGTGTAATTTATTTGTTTCAATTTCAAAAATAATTGGATTTTATTTTACGTGCGCACACACACATACATACATACATATATATATACACACACACACACACATACATACATACATATATATATATTGTGCATGGAATTTTATAAATAAAAATTGTTTTAATTTCTTATTAGTTCAACAAATAACGAAATATTTTTTTTATTTCATTTAATAAATCAAATATTGTAAATTTTAGATTGAAAAAGGAAAAATTCAAATAAATTCTTATAGATTTTATTATTAAAAAATTATATAATTTTTTGTTCTTGGTATTAAGTTCAAAAGTTTAATTTGAAGAATTCAAATAATTTAAAGTTTGAATTTTAAATCATAAAATTAATATACGAATTATTAATAATTATTATATATATATATATTTAAATATTTATACCTAAATTTAAAAAAATATGTGTATATGTATGCTGAAACAAAATAAATAATAATTCTAATATATGTTTACTTTAAAATAGCTTTGTGTTATACATATAATATAATATATTAAATGAATTAATGGACAAATTAATTAAAAATTAGTTTATATTAGTGTGGATATTAACCGTAAGTCACAACAGTTAATTATACACATATGACATATGATCATCATATCACATCTAGGCTAGATTGTTATACTTATTAGATTTATAATGTTTTTTATTACGAATACAAACATATTATAATATATGTAAAAAATAAATTAACAATAAAATATTATTATTAAATAATAGTAAATAAATATAAAACTTTAATATAGAAAATAAAACAAACCCCCAAACTCTTGTATTAAATAATGAATATGATTCAGTATAAATTTAATATTCATATAAACACAAAATACGACCTTGTGCAAATAAATAAAAGGAAATTTTTTAAAATTCCCCCTTTTAATGTTGCTTCTAATGCACCCAATCCAACTTGCATTTACAAAGTTATTGATTTAACCTTCGAAATTTCCAAAGAAGTTGAAGTGCAACGCATCAAAGCGAAATGTTTAACCTTGAAAGGAATATTGAATACTATCCTTGGAAGAAATAAATAGGTACATCCACCACCACCTTTACAACCATTGCCTCCACCACCGCCATATGTAATTGAAGTGGAAACACCACTATATAAGTGGAGCAACTACGACGATAATTAACATGTGTAAGGAATAAGAATCAATAAAGGAATGAATCACGTAAGGAGGGGCAAATAGTGCAAAAAATTGAAGCTTCCCAGCCTCCATTTACTTAAATTCGTTTGATAAAGATGTAGAATCATCCAAAAGTGAGCAACTTCAACACAGAATCAAAAAGAAAATGCCAAGGGTGCTTAGCAATTTGCATTGATTTTGTATTGTGTTTGAACTTTTTGGTGTTGTCTTCCAACTAATGTGGCATTGTGCTTGAACTTTGGGTTGTGTTTGAATAGCGTATTATTGTATTTAAACTAGTTGTCATTGAATTGATGTTGTTGATGTTGATGTATGAGTTATTGTGGTTGACTATGTGATATATTCATTGTATAAATTGCGTGAATTGTGTAAACTGTTATGGTTATATTGTATATGTTTGTTGCTATTCTATTGTAGGAAAACCTAACTGGATCTATCTTTGATATTGTCAGTTCTACATTATCATAAATTGCACTAGTTAATGCTTTCCTTACTAACACTAGTTTTCTTTCCTGCAATACGACAACAACATGCATACCATGGTTCGAAGTTCTAGTCGTCATGCAAGAATTTCGACCATCCCATTTCGGCTCTGGCACTGAGTGGACCGGAATTCGCTAATATTTTCGTAATATTTATTCATACTTGAAAAATAAATAAGTAAATTATTTATAGTTACATTTGTACAATTGCGACATAAATAGAAGCAACTTGGAACATCACCAAGAGAAAGGCAACCATAAGCAACAAGTAAGAAGAACCGCTCACTCACTTTTAGATCTGATTTGAACAAATGAGATTAGTATAAGAGAAATTGAGCAAAGCTTCTTTTATGGCAAGAGAAATAGAGTAAGAGATCTTTAGGAAGGAATAGAAGTCAGGAAATTTAGAAAGCATTTTGGATGAAGAGACTGAATTTAGGGTTTGAGAGTTAGGAGCTGATATTTTATATTTAGACTGGACTATTTTGTAAAAGTGATTAATGGCCTCAGTTTAACTTTAAAACAGGGTTTGTTAATGGATTGGAATATGTTAAATAACAAAAAATAATCTAAAGGTCCGTTTACAATATATTTGTTAATCATAATAACAACTGCACAAATTTACTGTATTTCTTAACATGTTCACATGTAAAATGCTTTGAAAAATAACAAAACCAAAATTGTAATGGAATTTTCAAAACTTCCAAAACGGAACCTGAATTTCAAAATTTTCTAATGTCCGACACGGAAATGAAAATCCGAATTTTGAACCTTTATGCATACACATTTTAACCACAACCAATACTATAATTTGTACAAAAAATGGAGGCGAACAAGAAACTGAGCATACATAGGAATGATATGTTTCATGGTACATAATAAAGAATGATATAACATTCTCACAAATTCAATATCAGTCACCAACATACATAATTATACATATGTATTACATAGCATTAATAACAATGCCTAGTCCATAATGTTGCATTATCTATTTGTGACCTTCGTTAAACGCGCTTGGAATGTCTATTCCCTCGATGTTCTTTTTGCCCATTGTCCCCTTGATTCCTGTTAACCTCGATCGTCCATGTTTTCTTCTGGTTACTAGAAGAAGATTCTTAGACCACTATAGTCATTCCAGTATAGTCAATTGTGAATCGAATGAAACTCGGGTGTATGAGCTACTACATATTTTTCAATGGAATATTGTATAAATGTAAATTCATGGTGCATTACTTTTACAACCCAGGTGAAATGGAGAAACATCCATCACATAAGCATAAGGGATTTTATAAAGCTACGGGATACTGCAATCACATGAACAATGAACATTGGCAGTTGTAACCATAGGTCTGTATACTTTAATGCAAAAGAATGCATCACCTACCACTCTATATTGTTAAATCCAATAAGATGTGAATGTCTTGCTTCGTTTGCTCCTTTAGCTATCATTGCTTCCTATTTAGGTGATAACTTGTAGTTGATCTTTGCAAAGTTTCATATAAATAATATTAAAAATTTAGAAAAAGGTACATGCTCCAAAGCTTTCACTGGCAAAGAAAGAGCACTCTTAAGAGCATTGCTAATAGTGGGGGTCAGTTACCGTTGCCACGTTGGCTAAAATGTGGTGACTGACCCCCAGGTTAGTCCAATGATGGAAAAATACCAAGTTATCCGGCATTTATAAGGTCGGATAACATATAAACAAATGAGTCTCCTCCACGTGGCAATCCATGAGGTTGATTTAATGAAATCAAGGCCACTAGTTTATCCGGCATTATAAATGCTGGATATACTAGTATAGAATAGCCCGGATAAACTAGTATAGAATATCCTGCTCCTTTCTTTGGTTGGCTATTCTCCTTCCCTTCCAAAACAGTGACCAATGCCATTATTTTTGTTATTTAAAGCAACTTCCTCCTCTTCCACTCCAACCAACTTGCTCCTCTTCCGCTCCCTCCAAAACACCCACCAAATAAACATGAATCCAATGAAAAGATTGTTTTGCTTCTCTTCTTCCTTTTCATCAACTTTTGGTGATAATCATATACAAGAACTTCCTCAACAAGAAGCAATAGCATCCAAATTACTACAGCTCATTCAGTTACAGTGAATTGAGGAATCTTCCGAACAAGGTGATAGTGTCATGGGGCGTAAAGATATGAGAAAGGAAAGTGATTATCGATCGAGGTATAATCGAATTATGGAGGATTACTTTAACGACGATCCATGTTTAGACACAGGAAAGTTTAGATTAAGGTATCAAATGTCTAGAAACATATTTGAGTGAGTCATGACAGGGTTGGTGGGGATAAACTTATATTTCACATAATGATGTAATACATGTGGTTAATTGGGTCTTTCGCTGCATCAAAAAATGACAAGTGCCCTACGAGTGTTAGCGTATGGGGAAAGCGCTGATAGGCAAGATGAGTACATCTAAATCAGAGATTCTACTTCCAACGAATGATTAAAAGAATTTTGTAAAACTGTCGTCTTAGCATTTGGTGTGGACTAACTTAGAGCACCAAACAATAATGGCATCAATCGACTATTAACTATGGGTGAACAATGTGGATTTCCAGGTATGTTGGGTAGCTTAGATTGTATGCATTGACATTAGAAAAATTATTCAGTTGCAATGCAAGGACAATACACTAGACATCACCACAAAGCAACAATAATTTTGGAAGCTATAACTTCATTTTATTTATATACATGGCATGCTTTTTTAGGTATACATGGGTCTTTAAACGACATTAATGTTCTATATCAGTCTTACTTGTTTAGCTCCTTATCTAACGATACTGCACTAGCTTTTCATTATATGATAGGGGATATACAACACAACATGGGATACTACCTTGTAGATGGAATATATCCGACTTAGAAAACTTTGGCTAAAGGTTTCAAAATGTCTTGTAATGAGAAGGAATGCAAATTTATATTACAGCAAGCTAGTTTAAGAAAAGACGCTGAGCGTGCTTTCGGGGTTCTATAAGGTAGATTCAAATTCTGAGCAAAAGGGTGTATTGCCATGACCCTGAGCGATATTTGACATAATGTACTATTGTACAATACTTCGCAATATGATTGTTGATGAAGAGAGAGGTGGTTATAAATTACAGCTGCGTAATTATCCAAAACTAGCATGTTCTTTTGAGAATCCTTCTTTTTAAGAACCAAAAACCTTTACATGGTACAATAAGAGAGTTATGTGGATCAAAGATCTCGAGGCTCATGAAGATTTGTGTAAAGAACTAACGGAACACTTTGATCATTTTGTAGGTAATAGTTGAGTACTAAGGAAATTATTATTAGTACTTATTTTCAGTGGACATTGCACTAATCGAAGTTGTTGTAACGTCATAGTATAAATTTATTTATTATAAATTGTTATTGCATTTGAGTTTAGAAGAATGTATCAAAGGGATAAATTAAACCACATACTAACTACCGACTTCTTCAGAAACAGATACATCATGGTGATCATCCAAAACATAATAATGATTACCTAAAATACATGATACCACAAACACAAACAAGGATGATAATTACCTATGAAGCATACTACTAAGCACACATACTAGGTATGATTGTTAAGTAGAAGTTCTAATCTTCTCACTCTCGATTGCATTTGATATGCATACTCGTTTCCTCATCGATAGAGTTGTGGATCAATCCATTGGAAGTAGCTATGTTTATTCCAATTATCCCTACATGTAAAGTATCTTCGACCTGCATTTTCACAAGATTCAAAAATGAGTATGATCGCTTCAACTCTGTATTCGCAATGGACTCTTCTACTTTTAACCTTTTCATTTTTGGGTCATAAAAACAACCAGTAATTGGAACATTATTCTAGTTTGTGTTCGACATTGTTATATTGGATTTTTGATAGAAACTAAATTGGATGATGACATTGTGGCAAACCACATTTATAAGCAATTATAATCGAATGTTTATTTGAATTGTTTATTGTTGATTTGGTCGATCACTCTAAAGATTCCAATTAGGTTTTGTAGTTCATGGTAGGCAGTGATGTGATCGATTATTGAAAAGATCCCAGTTGTACATTGTAGTGTATGACAGAAAGCAACATTAGTTCTTGCAGCGATGTGATTCATCATTGAAAAGGTCCTAGTTGTACACTGTAGCATATGACAGAAAGCAGCATTGGTTCATGCAGTGATATCGATCACTGAAAAGATTATAGCATGGTTCAAAGAACCGCATGGTTCAGGGAGAAGCTTGGTTCAGGGTTAAACATTTGTGTAAAAGTATATTTTCATTATAAATACCTCTTAAAAAGATTTGTAGTTTATTCTGTAACTTTAGTCTACCAACTCTTAAGATGACTATTTCTTATCTAGAGTCATATAGTTATACCGATCACTTGTATAAACCATCAAATCCTAATCCATCTCCACTTAGAACCCCTACTACATGGTACATTGAAATTGAAGAACGACATTAAGATAATATGAGACAAAGAGAGCTTGAATCGGGGATGCAATAAATGCAAATAGACCATCAACGACAACTACATATCCACCCTACAAAAGAATTACATAAAGTAGTACCATAAGTACAAAATGCAATTGAAGTTGATGAGGTACAATCCATAAATGTTGTAATCTATGGTTTCAAATCATCGATTGTAGTCATACGATATGGGGATAATGTTGGTCTAGATATTTTCATTATCCACTTTACCCCAGTGGATGTGAATTTGGAGTGGATAGATGACCGATTCCCTTCTCGGGCTATTACTTACACTTTGGAATTGGAAGAAGAGATCTGGAGGCTACGTAATCAACTCAATTACATTATGCACCAGAACTACCATCTCATAATCATTCAACCTAGATGTTTGTCCACAAGACTAACTAGATTTAGTCTATGTATCTTTCATTTTTCTATATATCTTTCAATTTTCATTTCATCGAGTAAAAGTCATCTATTGAATTTAGATATTTGAAATCATGTATCTTCTCAATATCTTAACATCTTAAGTTGAAGTCATATGTCGAACAAATATATTTAGCAAAATAAGTTAGATCTAAAGAGAAATACATATAATATTAAAACAACAAAGTACATTGAAAATTAAAATAATTCACATGGATAGAGAAACACCACACGGAAGTACAATTATTCATAGTTAACTTATACGCGTAAGCCAGCTATATCGAAGTTCGAATGTCTCATGACCGACAAATTCTATTTAGTACTCCAATTTGTAATGTGAATCAAAAGTATATTGATTTGCTTGAAATGCATTTTCATCTCCAACCTCTTGAATTATTTTGCAATACCTATCACAAGCTGCCATAAATTCACTGTAAGCTATTTTGATTTCCAAAGTCAAACGCCTGCTTGCACAATCTGGATGATTATTATAAACCGCATTCACTGAGTTCTAATACCCTTCATGGCTTATATACACACCTCTACACAACCTTAATTCATGCATACGATCAATCTCAATATTGGATTTCACAAGTATCAACAACTTGGAAGACGGCCACGAAACGTCGAACATTATAGCAATACTTAAGTTTGTCTACTAATAACTTTGTATAAAACGTTTGGTCACAACATCATAAGACAACGGTTTATAAAAAAAATATCTTTGCCATGTTATCTGACATTAATAATGCCAAATAATATGGAAAAGGAATGAGTATTATAAAATTACCTTTGTTTACTCGGCATTATTAATGGCGGATATTTACCTGGCATCAATAATGTCGGGTAAACCACTGACTGCCAAGCCACCAATACGACCTTGGCATTTAATGGTGAGCCCATTTTTGGGCTCACCGACCTCCTGTTGGGGGTCAGTCACCAAGCAAATCTTCCTACTAGGAAAGCTCTAATGACGTTCTTAAAATTTTCAGAGAAATTTATGGTCAATACATGAAAACTTCCTTCATTGTTAAGAGCGTTCAACTTCCTTTTTTTCCATCCAAACTTCTCTCTGTTTGCGCATGAGATGAAAACTTATTCTTTTAATCTAGTGTGCTACTATTCGCATCCAGTTTTTTCTTCTAGTCACAATTACAATTTTATTAGATATAAATATTTTCCATGTACTTGTGGACACCATATTTTATTTTTTCACCAAGTCCTAAACAACCGCGGAAAAGTTCATTCCACCGCCGCTTCTAGCCAACCATGTCCACTAACCTACGTTCATCTACAGCCATCGCAAAATAAATATTATGGCTACAGCTAGCCGATAATAAGGTAAAAACGTAAATATAGGTTTTTAATCAACGGTGTGCAAATCTAAGAATTATCACCGATCAATTCAACTGTGATTTGAAAATATATGGTTTTGCAAAATAATTGGAGAAGGAATGCTTACTCGATGACTGTGTTAGTTCTGAAAGGATGAGGGAAATATATATTTTGAATTTTGGGTGCCTGTTCTAATGAATAAAATAGTGATTAGTGCTAGGAAAAGGGAAAGGGATTGACTTACGGTGGCTTTTTGTTTTGGTGGCCAGAAGAAAGTAACTAGGTGCCAATAGTAGCACACTTAATCTATACTCTAGTTTTGTTGTACTCCACTATTTCTATTACATAGATAGTGAAATAAAATAATTTTGATAACCTTTTCAGACGAAAATAGACATGTTAGAAGTTTGCCCCCAAATTCCTAGAGCAAAACCGATGATTGTGTGGTTCGTTCGAGTTTTCAATTAATGCTACTGGATTCCATTCATTCAGACAGATATGAATGTAATACCAAGAAAAGTTCCTTTATATTTTCGATATAAAAGTTTTCCATCTATGCAAATCAATGGATGGAAGTGAGCAAATCCCTCAATTCATGGCCTGGATGACCAAAAAGAAAATCAAATTATATCGTTATTAGTTTTCCACTAATAAATAGTTCATGGATTTGTTCTTTTTATCTCCTTAATGTATTGTGGCAACATTGAATAAGATTCAACCCAAACCCCAAAAATACTTTAACAAATTTACTCAAAGCTCTCTATCACACTCCATAAAATCAACCATAAACAAATTGGATAAATTAAATTAAATAAGAAAGGGATAAACATGGAAATTCTATAAAAGTTGGAATCTTTTCATGAAAGTTATGTCGTTGAGTTTGTGGTGAAATTCTGATCAATTTCCATATATAATATGTTGAAAACGTAGCTTAAATGAAAAAATTATGGATGTTTGAAGTTTTCAGATTTAAAATAATTTAAAGAGAATTCAAATTCAAATGAATAACTAATTTTAAAATTTGAATTCAAAAGTTAATAGTAATTAAACTTGGGGTTTAAATAAACATTAAAATCAACGTTAACGTTAAATATTAATTAAGGAATATTATAAATTAAACAGCGGTTGAAAATCAACGTTCCTAAAATAAATAGACCGGTCAACCCCTTAACCTTGACTGGTCGACCTCTAGTGGTCGATCGGTGGTACAAGAGCTCTTGACTGCTTATTGATAGTGGCGGCTAGGGTTTTGACATTTTGAACATTCCAGATTTAGTTATTCAATTCTGACGGTTCTGCTGCTTTCTCACCACTATAAATAAGATCCTAGACCCCTCACTTTTATTCACATAATATTTTAGGAACATTAGTGAAGCTCTATTAGTTCATATCTTCAAAGATTCAGAAAACTCCAATTAGGTTCCAGGTAAGAAATCCTATTGATCTATCTTTGTTTATTATTTATTTTCTCAACTTCTTCTCCTCCAAACTTTTAATTTTCTAAACTTAATGTATATACAAATCCCATGTTGTATATATGTATCATAAAGAAGAGATCCGATAAGAGATTTTCATAGGCATGTCAAATCCAAAGGAGGCAAAGCTAAGGCTATATTGTGAGTGGAAATCTTAGTTTTACTATTTTAGTAATTGATTAGTGTAATTTGGGGTTGAATATGCCTTGGGGAGTTTTGGTTTGCGAAATTATCATATTATAAATCCCCAAAACTTCTTTAATGCGAAATGTCAATTCCATGTTGAAATCTCAAATTTGTTTAGGTCAAAATAATGGGAATTGTGTATATTTCCAGTTTTGATAATTTTACCTTCTATTCCACTCCTTAATATATTTCTTTGAATTTGGTTAAAGAAAATTAATTAAGGAATAGTGTGTAAGGTACGAATTTATTCGTAGTTTGCACTGCTTATTCCTATGAATTAAATAGAAATTCCTTTGTTTATTTTTATGTGGAAAAAGGAGTTGAATAGTGTAAAACTGGAATTATAAGTTTTTATCATTAATATATTCCATTATTTTGATGTTATAAGTTGAGTTTAAATTGTATTGTATACAAGTCTTTTTATTGGAATCTTTGGATATAAATATTGGAATTTTGGTATTTTTGATAATATGAAATGACACTTGTATAATTGTTTAAAGAATTGACATTTAAACGCCAATTTAAGGTGTAAACTCCAAACACTTAGAAATTACTAGGCATGTGTGTGTATTAGTGTAACTAACGTATAATCGTGTAGTTAAATAGGTTATTAATTCTATTAAACCCCCCTTAGAAAGGTAATTAATGTTAAAGGCAAAATAAAAGAGATTTTTTATAAGGTGTTGATTTTGGAAACGATGAGGTGTGTGATAATATATGTAGAGTGTGATATGGATTATGACTAAGTTATAATGATGTGAGGTCATTCAAAAGCACACGGAAGTATGCCCGGCTAATCTGGCTACCAACAGTGTAACTTTGGGACTAATGTGAGACATCACCTATAATAAGTAACTACCTTGATGCGAGTTTAGTCTCAAATTCTATTGGGAAAATCTACCCAGCTAATCTTGCTGCCAATACCTATGAATGGTCGAACTAATGTGAGATGTTACCGAGGGGTATGTGTCATGATACGAAGGACCTGCTTTAGAGATTGAAGGTATTAGGTGGTTTTGTAAGGGCCCGCCTCTTCTCTACGTAGGAAGTAGTAAATATTTGGGGTTAGGCATGATAGAGGATATCTTGGGAAAGGGCCCACTTTAATAGGAAGTATTAAGTGGCTGAACATATTCCATGCAATGTCAGCTAGATAGTTACCAATGAGGAGTCCGTCTTAGGATTATAGGTAGTAAATGACATGGACCGGCCTTAAATAAGTTGTTAAATGGTTAGAGTCTGCCTAATTTCCATTAAAAGGTATTAAGTGACTTGAGTACTATCTCTGACATTGATAGAACATTCTAGAAGATAGATATGGGTTATTAGGTTGATAGTAAGCTAGCTATGGACTTATATTTGGGAAGCTTTTTATTTAAGTTTGAGAAAAGCCCATGGGCTTACATTCGAGAAGACTTATGTTGTAGGTAGAAATGTAAGACATATGCCAATTTGAAGTATACTGCCCAAGTACTAATATAGTAAGGCTTGAGATTTTATTCACCAGACATATGTTATTCTGACTCCATCCTCATTACAACATAGGTTAGGAAGGGCGATGTTGAAGACGGAGACATTGATGAGGCTTATGGAAGTAGACTATCTATTTACTTGTTATTTCTATTGTTTTTGATGTATTTATGAAATAAAAACAATGTTGTAATTTTGGAATATTGCATATATGTACGGTTGTTGTTGGGATTTGGTATTATGGATATTTTGTTATAGATTTCAATAACAATTTGATATTTTAATAAATGGGTATGGTAGTTATTACTATACTTAATCCTTCCACTGTGAGATTTTGAATGTGTAGATAGATAGCTCTATATTGTTCTTTTTACCAACCAACAACCAGCTTTGAGATGGTTCTAAGTTTCGATAGGCCTTTTCTGGGTTGAAATTTAGGCTCATATCAGGCAGGTTGTTGCATTTGGTATCGGAGCCTAGGTTACCTGATCAACAGAGAAAAGTATACATATAAGAGATGTACTGGTTATTTTTGAAATTTTTTTCCAAAAACACATATTAAATATATACTTTATTATAAACGTATGCATATACACTAGGCAAATCTTTCTTTCAGCATATAATATTATCATAGGAAATTATTAAAGGTTTAACCTACAAATTGTAGACTATGGATGAAAATTCTTCTTCTTAGATTGGAAACCCCTCCAAAGGAATGCCCACAATACGAGGGATGCCCAAATGGGTTAAACAATACCTTAGGCACGTAGAACAAGTCCATGTTCCCTAGCAGACTACACCAGCGGCATCCATTATCCCGGCCGTCGAGGCAGCACCCTGTCCTACCAACAACTCACCGCTTAGGGAATGGTTTTGTACTTGGATACCCATTGGAGCTACCAACGAGATGCTTGTTGAGATGGCTTTACTGTAGACAATAAATGATGAGGAGATAGAAATGGAGCAGGAGAAGGCATATGGAGAAGGAGAAATAAATGATGTGGGCAAATAAGAAGTCAAAAGGGAAATTTAAAAAAGAAGGTAAAATGTGTAATAAATGCCAAAATAAAGGACACCTCGCGAAGGATTGTAGAGTAAATTTGTTGAAGGAAGCTTCTAAGGGAAAGTGTTACCATTGCCACAAGGAAAGGCATTTCAAAAATCAGTGTTTGAAGATGGTGAAGGAGGGGTAGAGTGGGCAAGCCTGCACCAATTACGCTGCCCCTATTTTGAGTAGACCACCCCCTAGAGACCAAGGAAAGACAACTATGGAAGGTACAACCCTTATTTTGGGGAAAGAATTCGTACTCTATTTGACTTTGGAGCATCGCATTCATTCATACACAGTAATGTGATTAACTTCTTAAACCTTCAAACCCAAATTGTTGCCCAACCAATAGTAGTTTCAAATCCTATTAGGGGGATAACAAATCTTTTCTTAATTAGCAAAGACCTAGTGTTAGACATATGTGACATTGATTTCATATGCAATGCAAAAGTTCTAAATTTCAAGGGTATAGACTTTTTTTGGGTATGGATTGGTCATCACACTATGGAAGAGTCTTAGACTGTGATAATAGGGTAGTATGGCTTAAGAGTTGTAAAGGGCGAGACCTAGACGTTTGTTGTACACCCCAAAATTCAGTTGAGTTAAGATTTCTATACTCGGTGAATCTATCGCAAAATGAACTTTCATCTGTACCTATAGTTCAAGAATTCTCTAATGTCTTTGAAGAAGTTTCGGGGTTTCCACCCAAAGAGAGATTGAGTTTAAGATTGATCTAGAGAAGAACACTAGACCAGTCGTTCTACCATTAAGACACATGGCCCTCAAGGAAAGGGGAGAATTGGATAAGCATATCTCAGAGCTACTGCAGAAAGGATTCATTTAACGAAGTACCTCAGAATGGGGAGCCCTTGTTGTCTTTGCCACTAAGGCAGACGTCACATTGAGGCTTTATGTTAATTATAGTTAACTCAACAAGTTGACGAAGAAGAATTGGCATCCCTTACCTAGGATAGATGATTTGTTCGATCAACTTATGGAAGCCAAAGTCTTCTCCAATTGGACTTGACAACTGGATTTCATCAGCTAAGTATCACAGAGGATAGCAAACCAAAGACTTCATTTTGCACACCAGATGCACTTTATAAGTGGGAAGTCATGCCTTTGGATTGAAAAATGCCCCTGCATACTTTGTAGATTTGATGAGTAGAGTATTTCGGGACAGTTAAACAAATTTTATGTAGTTTTTCACAACAACAAAAAGGACCTTTCGCAGCATTTTAAAAGTGCTGCCATAATCATTAGCAGCATTTCAAAAAACGCTGCCTAATGTCATGTTGCGAGTTAGGAAATTCTGCAGCGTTTCTTAAATGTTGCTAAATAGATGGCTATCGTTGCATTTAAAAACGCTGCAGTAAATTAATTGTGCAGCATTAATTAAACGCCGCAAACTCATTTAGCAGCGTTTTGGCAACGCCTTCTAACATTATTACTTCAGTAGAACCAATAATACAGCAGCAGTTTTGAAACGCTGCAAAAGTAAGTAATGCAGCTTTTTTGAAACGCTGCGGTATATCAACGTTTTTGCTACATTTTACAACTACTGTAGCAGTTTTAAAACAATTATATAATTAAACCATGAATAATGTATTCAAAATAGCTCAATTTGTAACACACTAATATATACAATCCAATGTTATAAGCAGTTATAACGATTAAACATAATCAAAGCTATATCAATTTCATACACCATAAAATTTAGTCATATACAACGTTTCATGAACAATGTTTTAAGCACAAATGTTAATGACATAAAATCTTACAAAAAGAGCTTACTAAAAGAGAAAATATAAATCATGGAAAGTCCAAGCCTGTCTCCTTCAAAAGTCCAATATGCCTATAGGAAAAAAAAGGCAATATAGATCAGCAGTAGAGGAGAACAAATATGAATTTATTATATAAAAGCCAAAAAGGAAATGAGATACAAACAGTGATCCATTATCATGTCAATTTTCACATATTCTGTTATTATTTCTCTTTCTACTTTTCATTTACTACTAACTCAAAAAACCCAAGCATTTGATCCGATTAAAAAGAAAGTAGACTTAAAAAACTCAAATTCAAGTGTAAAACAGTGTGCAATCGGTTAAAAGGACAAGATTATCATTCACTTCACTCTGTATTACCAATATAACATCCCAGATTTACCTAAAGTTCTTATCCAAAGCAAAATAGCCTAAATTTGAGACCCAGGTGGATATGGCTTAGCAAACTGTGATGGTGGGAATTCTCTAGTAGTGTAGACGTATTCCATGTTCAAAAAATAGTTGATGTAAATATTCATCACAGAGTGACTATGTATAAGCTAATTGTAATATTAAACATGTTGGTAATATTAATTAAGTTTATCTATCTAATTTGTATGTGTCATGGCTTATCTATAGATTAAATAATACATTTTAACAGAATATAGTTAAGATTACATCTAATAATTATCCTTAACATACTATATATTATTTATAATCATGAATGAAATATATTTTATCATATATCAATGTAATAAACATTTATTATCTTCATAAGAAAATAGTTACACATCGAGTAACCTAATTCTTATATCAAGAAAAAAACATTCAAATGCTTTAATCAAATTGAAATTATTTGTCATAAACTTGTAATTGTTGATGTTCTTGTTATAAACTTAGATAATTTTTATAAAATTTAGTTAGCTTATTATTATTTATTATAAAACTTAGTTAAATTATTATTCTTATTATTATAAATTTAGTTAATTTTTATAAAACTTAGTAAACTTGGCCAATATTTTATAATTTATTATTATTATAAACTTAGTTAATTTTTATAAAACTTAATTAACTTATTATTATTATTTATAGAACTTAGTTAACTTAGTTTAACTATTATTATTATTATTATTATTTATTATAAATTTAGTTAATTTTTATAAAACTCAAATAACTTTGTTAATATTTTATAACTTCTTGTTATTATTATTATTAACTTAACTAATTTATTATTATTATTTATAAAACTTAATTGACTTAGTTAAATTATTATTGTCATTATTATAAATTTAGTTAATTTTTATAAAACATAGTTAACATGGTTAATATTTTATAATTTATTATTATTAATAACTTAGTTAATTTTTTAGTATTATTATTTATAAAACTTAATTAACTTAGTTAAATTATTATTATCATTATTATAAGTTTAGTTAATTTTTTTATAAAACTTAATTAACATTATTAATATTTTATAATTTATTATTATTATTATTAACAACTTAGTTAATTTTTTTATTATTATAATTTATAAAACTTAATTGACTTAGTTAAATTATTATTATCATTATTATAAGTTTAGTTAATTTTTTATAAAACTTAATTAACATTATTAATATTTTATAATTTATTATTATTATTAACAACTTAGTTAATTTTTTATTATTATAATTTATAAAACTTAATTGACTTAGTTAAATTATTATTATCATTATTATAAATTTAGTTAATTTTTATATACTTAGTTAATTTGGTTAATGTTCTATAAATACTGGCATCCTCGGTTCCAATTTATTTACCAAGAATAAATGAATAATGCAGGGAAATGGGTATAAACAAGAAGATTAGCAATGCTTAAGAAAATTTTCAATTGAATGAAAATAAGTTCACCTATTATTATCATCAAGAGTCGGAAAAAAATCTGGCTTTGATCCGACTTCATATACTTCATTGTAGTAGTTGAAAAATCTTCAATTTCAGTTTCTCCTTTATCCTAAATGTTAAATCACAGAGACTTTAGTATAATTTTAGACATGGTGAAAAAGCAGCATATATATTCTCATAAAACTATAAGAGTCTTATGAGTAAAAGATAAAAGAATGACAACTTTTAAGCTAGAAGGCAACATAAGCAGATTGACCTCAAAATAAGTAAATAGTAAACAATAGAAACACAATACAAATAACAATAGGGAACAATAGCAATAACAGTCAAGCATCCTCGGTAGTGTTTGATTTAGATAATTGAGCTTGATTTTGATGAAATAATAGTTCCACACTACTATTTATCTTGCCCGATAAAAAATGTCAAAAAAATTTGCCTAAATGCATTTAGAAGACCTCTCACTTCAAATTCCTTTTGTTACAGGGCTGAACGTACTGAAATCATTGGTACAACTGTTTGGTATCAAAAAAACCTCTCTGCTTCTAAAATAGCAAGATGCATTATGCTGGGCCTTGTTAAATAACCTCAAGTCCTCTTAATCTGTCAGTATATAGAGCACTTTCGACTGTAAGGAACTAAGGAGTTGGTTGAATATTCACAACATATTAGTCAGTTGGGGAAAAGGCGTTGTTTATACATGTCTCCTAAGACAAAAAATGTTAATTGAAGGGCTATTGATTTTCTATTGAAGTTCGGGTATGCGATACTTGGTTATAGATCTTTATAATACTTCTCTTTTCTTTAACTTTATCACTTAAAACTTGTAGAGGAACTACTACATTATTGTAACTTTTGACCTTTAAAATCTGCTGATATGAGCCTTTCATGACAAACATACACGGTTGTACGTCCATCAGAAAACTCTTTGTTACTGTCATAATCAGCAAATAGTTCAAGTAGAGTTAACAAAATAGGCTATCAATAATTGGTTTTTGTACTGCACTCTCAATTAAATCATAATACGTTTGCTTGTTGTACTCCTTTTTCCTACTTTAAGCTAATTAGCTAACATATCTTTTTTAACCACTCATGTTTCTTAAGATTTGTTGACGTGCATCAATCCATTATTTATATATATGTTACATTAAAATATCTTGAATATAATGACCATATATATAGTTTAGATCAATGTGATAAGAAACATGAAGGAAGGTTCCAAATATAAATATATAAATATCCCTCGAAGCCTACTTGTAGTATTTTTATCTGATAAAGGAGTTATTATGTGTACATTTTTCCACTAAATGTTGCGGAATCTGTCTTATACACATTTGGATATTTTTTAAATAAAGGAAGTTTAGTTAAATATTCAGTGATGACATTTCATATTTAGTAGGATAATTCATTAAGTATAACTTTGAGTTAAGATGCAATTAATGTAGGTCTATGAGAACAATCATAGCATTTTCAGATTCATTTTTGATTAATATTGTTTAATAGGAGACTTAGTAAGGGTTATTTTAATCTAATAGCAAGTAAATCTTGAGACATGGTTGAACAGTTTCCTTTTAAAAGATATGAACAAAATTTAGTAAGATGTGATACAAATATCAATTACTATGCTTTTACATATTCAATTTTGTGGACAGAACTGGAGCAGTATCTTGCTCCTCCTATTATCATTAAGCAATAGGATGTATCAGAGTATTCAGTTTTGCTAAAAATGAATTTTTTTTGAGTTTAAGACCATATATTATACATACCTGTCATGGTTCCTTCGGCGTAGTCAAAATAACTGGCATCGCGACTGCCGGCAGCTGTAGATGATATATGAGAACCATGACCGAAGAAATCCCTGGCTAAATCATAATCTTTGAAGCAAGATAAGAAGACTGTAAAATTGCAAGAGAAAAGAAGTAAATTAAACGGACGTTAAAAGAGATATGCATCATATGCTTGAGGAACAAAATTTTTGACTGTAATTTGTAATTTGTTCGATGTGTAATATGAGGCTGTTATATGAAATTTTCTGATTTAAAGTAGAGTTTGACTTATAGTTCAAGGATCTGTCAATAGTTATCTAAAACTTAGACTTAGATGGAATCTCATTCTTATCAGGTTGAAGATTATTACTATTATATGAGACCAGTCTTTAAGCATTATATATCATCCTCAAGTTGTTGGTATAATGTATTTCGTTTATTAGCCGGGCAGTACTACAGATAAATTTAATTAATGCCTTGATTAAGAAATCTCTCAAAGCCAGCATAAAAATATGAACCATCCGCTTTGGATCAAGTATTCATGGTTACATGTTTTTTCAACTACAAAATGATAATTGCAAGAGCAGACAGTTAAATAGAAACTGGAAATACGATATGAAGTGGATGACTTAACTGGGTCAGTTTCTTATAATTGATAAGTACAATTGTTCAACAGCATTACTAATAGATAGTTCAGAAGACATAACTGGGTAAGTTTCATAATTGATAAGTACAATTGTTCAACAGCATTACTAATAGATAGTTCAGAAGACTTAACTGGGTCAGTTTCCTCATTTTTAACACCAACTAATACTATCAACCTGTTATTTACATCGTGCTTTACTGTACTTACAAGAACTGATACTATAAACCTATTATTTATAAGAAAGCCCATCAACCTATTATTTACATCAATTGATACTAGCATCACCTTATTTTATGGTATAGAGGAAAAATATACGTTGAGCGGTACGCTTAACAGCATAGTAAGAAGCTAAAATAAATTTTTCCTAGCGGATCCTGATTAATAAATTCAAACATTGTTTGATGTCCTTTGAAATACCATGTTTTATCAACTAAAAATATAGAAAATGCAATTATGAAAAGACTGCTAAAATATCTTCTGCCAAAATAAAAATAAAATAAAATCTATCCAAGAAATTTTGACTATCGTTTTACATGTTGTATATGCATTTAAAAAAAATGAACATTGGTCACATTATTTACTGATGAATTAAAGTCGTCAATTTTATCTTTCTGTAAGTAGTGCATTGCATTTGAATTTAGCTAGGTTTATGGGTTATATTATATCTAGGCCTGTCAAAAGATACCCAAAATCCGTCCATATCCTTATCCGAAAAGCGGATAAATATCCAATATTTGGAAAAATAGATGCGGATATAAAGGTATCCGCATATGAAAATTATCCATCCGGTTGTTTCAAGATTATTATTAATGTGTTGTGTATTTTTGTACAGCAATAGACATGTGTTTATTTTTTTATTAAGCTAATAGTTTGTATTATATGAATTTAACACATATTAATTGCTCAAAACTATTTATTATCATTCCGATATTTATTTTCCACACTTCTAAAATCAATGGAATAGAAAAAAAATATGATAAACCAAAATTTTCTATTTATATTGCTCGATTTATCGATCATTAGTGGATAAGATAATTATCCGACATCCATCCAAATCTGCGGATGCGAATATCCGATATCCAAAAATGATTTCGGATGTCGATGCGGATGCGGATATGACACTCTCCATATCCGAAAGTATCGTTTACATGCCTAATTATATCTGCACAATCATGTTGATTATTTGTTGTAATTTTATTTGTAAACTATACAATGAAAATGAATCGTCTGTTTCTAACACTTGTAACTTCCTCAAAAACAACTAATTTGGTGATTGATGTTTGAAATTGAATTCATAGTAATAGTATGATTATTCTAGTGGTTTAATTATGATATACAAAGCTAATAAAATCAAACTAAAAATGTAATAAATTTTGTCATATGTATTGAAAAGCAGGGTAAGTCCAACAAAATATTGGCCAAAATATAACCTGAAGGAATGGACTGAGTACTGGATCTCCAAGCCTCTGTGAAAATATAGCCAAGCAATAAAATTTACTTCCTGATCGAGCAAGAAAAATGTTTTAAGAGTGGTTATTCACTCACATAGCCTAAAAATTATAAAAAAGAAGTTCGTCAATAATGTTGATGAAACATCAGCACTTAGTTGTGGTGACATTGCCCTTTGGAATAGCCATGAGGCCCTTAGATTTGGCTGCAAAAGAAAATATTTATGAGAATCAATATATAGAGCATAAGAAGAAATGGCATTAAATCGGATAAAAGACAAACCATGTAAGGATTCGGTAGTCCTAAACTGTGCATACCGAGAAAATTAGCAGAAATTGCTTCACCTATACCTAGTGATTTGGTCAGAAAATATTTTAACATCTAAATGGTCAACTTGCATCATATGATCATATGCATCATCAAGAATTATAGAAAATAGTTTAGCCTAAAATAACATAATACTTGGTATTGAGACGTAAATAAAACTGTCTTATGAAGTATTAATATCATGCCAAATTTAAAGAGATTAATGAAAATACATACGATGTTCACATTAATTGTTTGTTCTGAGTTTGCATCTAGATAAAATCACATCACCAGTTAAACGATTGTGATTGGTCACATCGTGCTATTGTAGCTGAAAATTGGGTCATATGTAAAATGAATATGCTCAGTTTATTAAATAATAAACATAGAGTGATGCTTACTGCGCTGCCCTTTCGGTTAAGAGCACCACGGTCGGCGGTGAAATGCCAGTCGCGATGCCATAGGACGGTGTCAAACCACCGACCAAGCAAGGTGTGGTTGTTTAACGTCACACTCCCATAGATTTCACTTATTTGAAATCAATAATAGGGACAACACATTTCATGTATAATGAGGCACTAGCCCTGGTATAATTTGAATGATGGGTATATTGACAACTAGAATCAATGGTTTGAAATAAAATAAAATCAAAATTGTGTAAACTTAAATTAGAAAGAAAATGTACACCACTGCAATGTGCAATCAAATGTTGCTCGTAATGGGCTGCAAAAATGGCATTTACTGAGTGCTAGAATTAAAAAAAACGAAGAGGTTGAAACTCAATGCACAAGGCTACACATGAAGGGTACTTTGGGGGAGGGGTTAGAGATCCTATGTCTTCCCCCTTATTTTAGAAAGCAATGCAATTAATAACACTCTGTATGGCAATAGAAAGAAACAAAGTATGCTTGGCATATTCATTGTTGAAAGGAAAAGTTTCTAATTGGAATCTGCATATATCTTGCAGTCTTTAGAACTATCTATATCAGTGTATCACCATGTCATGTCAAGTATATTTTGTTGATAGATAGTTTTAGTTACCTATCAGGGTAAGTTGGAAAAATTCCAAAATTAACTTGTAGTATCTCCAGCTTGTCAAGATCTACTCCCTGAAAATAAATGTTGCCTTAGCATTTGTTGATGTTATTAATTTGAGTCAAATTAGTTACATACGATTAACCATAATAAATATATTATAATTATAGTATTTTCCATAAATACCATCATATAAATATATATTTACCCACAAGTTTAAAAGGAATTACATTTTAACACGTCACTTATTTATAGTTAATTGTGTATGTTTCATTTTATTGTCGACAAAAATGATCCAGAGGATAAAAAAATAGATTGCTTAAACTATATAGACAAATTATTTAGTTATTCTGAAGGAAATATAAATATTGGGATGGTATTAGATAAACCAAACTAAGCTATAGAGTGATTCTCCACCTTCTTTCGTATTTTCAATACATCTTGCATGTATTTGTAGCACAAAATTTGAATAGTATTTTATACAATATTAGCTTCCAAGCATGGTGAACATAGTAAAACATTAGTTGTGATAAATTGCAGATCTGGCAATAGTTATTTACTAGGGTGAACATAAAGACATAGTATACTTTAATATGTTGTAGACTCATGAGTAATCTATTTTATATGCTGAAAACTTGGACTGCTATACAAAAAGCACACATTTGGCAATCAAATTCTGCATTTGATTGGTGTGACAAAATGAGATGACACTTGAAACAAAGACCTTTACTAGTTTAATCTATCATCTATATCATTGTCCAAATTAGTTAACTTTTGAAATGAAAAAATGGACATAATTTTTAGTTGGAAGTAAGCATGTTTTCCAATTGATTCCCACTTATGCACGTTGTGGCCTTGTTGCAGCCTTGGAGGCAGCATTTTGCAGAATCAAACGTAACAGCAGTATATAGAATGTTGAATAAAATTCATACAACCATCATTTTTAAAAATGTCTTTCATTACAGATTGCAAGTTCCTGGCAAAAGTTCAATGCAATTTAGTTGAACACTATCACGTGCCTTTCTTTAAGCTGCAATTGTGCACTATAAATACACACATACATATGACGGGATACATCAAATATACACACCTACACTTCATTCGTTGTACTTCATATCAACTCCAAACTTCATCAATATGCAATCTCTTGTCTTTGCATCTAACTCACTTTCTTCTTTCTCCCCTAAACATGTTCAACGATTAACCAAATCAAACAATGAGCAATTGTAACCAAATATTAAATGTTTTTATACAAATTTCTTCAACATTAAAAAACTTCTTACATCATCAAGTTAAGATTACACCTGAGTGAAAATCATGGCTACCTTTGAACAGATCAAGGGCCAAACTCCTTATAATCTCCATCCTCCTCCCAATCCAATCCTTATTTATAGCCAAACTCTAGTGATATAAAACCAATAATAGATGAAGACAGCTTTCAATAGTGAGCCACCGTAGAAATCGACATCAAGCAAAATTCAATGGCTTATATTGGGAGAATCTCTAGAATATAACTTGCCTTATACCTAACTTCCTAAATGATTGATACAAAAAAAGGAAAACATCACCTGAAAGCTGTAGAAATTAATAACCAAGAACAAAATACTAAAACATTATGAACTTATTCTGGATAATGTTTCAAGCTGTGAAAAAGAGGACCGAACTTGTGAAAAGGAGGAACTAGCCCGATGACTAAAATCAAAGAAGAGGGGAGCAGAGCAGTGTTCGTTGGAGGAGAGAAAAGCGGTGTAGTATTGATCGACAGGTTTTGGGGAAAGTATTTAGGTTGTTTGAGAGGGAAAAAAGAAATGGGGAAAAGTGGGAAAGTAATTAGGCATTTGGGAGGGAAAGTAATCTACGGACAAAGAAAATGACCGCGTAAAGAGGTGCTGGTAGAGGCAGCGTTTTGTTAGTATTTAATTTTGTTTTGAGACATAACAAGCATCATTTTGTATTAAAACGCTGCATAATAGTGTTGCCATAAATGTATTTTCTTGTAGTGTTTGTAGATGACATCTTGGTATTTTCCAAAAGTGGAAAGGAGCATGAAAGTCACTTAAGGTAATTAGGAACCTTGAGAAGACATTAACTTAAAGCCAAATTCTCAAAATGCCATTGTTGGAAGAAGGAAGTGAGATTTCTTAGGCATATTGTTTTGGAACATGGATTAGCTGTAGACCCCACAAAAGTAGAAGCTATTCACAATTGGAAGGCACCCAAGAATGCCATGGAGGTTAGAAGTTTTCTAGGGTTAGCAGGCTATTATAGGAAATTCATAAAAGATTTTGCAAAGATAGCAGTTCCTCTAATCCGTTTGATAAAAAAGAATTTAGTTTTAGCTGAAGATGAGAAATGCATGAAAGCATTCAAGAAGCTAAAGGAACTATTGACAACTGCACCAATACTCGTCATACCCGATGGAATGAAGCCTTTTGCTGTTTATATAGATGCATGTGGCACAGGATTGGGAGCAGTTCTTATGCAAGAAGGAAGAGTGATAGCTTATGCTAGCAGGCAACTAAAGGACCATGAGAAGAGATACCTAGTGCATGACTAGGAGTTGTTAGCCACTATTTTCTCCTTAAAGATGTAAAGGCACTATCTTTTGGGGGAAAGGTTTGAGTTGTTTACTGACCTCAAACACTCAAATATCTATTTTACCTAAAAGACTTAAATCTTAGGCAGTAGAGGTGGATGGAGCTTATAGCATCCGACGACTTTAGGATATAACATACCCCTGGAAAAGGGAATGTCGTCGCCGATGCACTTAGCCGGAGGTATGCTACCTTGGATGTTATATATGAGTGGAGGCAGTTGGAGTTCCTCTCGAAATTCAACTTCCAACTGCTAATAGAATCCACTCAAAACTATTCGACATTAATGGAGGTTAGACCAGTGTTGATGGACTGCATTGGACTTGAGCAGAATAATGAAGAAGGGATAATTAATATCTTGGATAAACTAAGGAGAGGAGGATAATTTTCCCATGTTAGTAGATATGCAGTTTATGAAAAGGGATGTTTGAGGGGAGAAGACACCTCTGCGTCTCAAGGATTGATAGTATATTAAAGGAAGTGTTTACTGAATGTCACCATTCAAGAATGACTATTCACCCAGAGGAGATAAGACGTATAGGGATATGAAATGGATTTTCTATTGGCTAGGGATGAAGAAAAAAATAGCTGAATTTTTTAGGTGTTTGACGTGTCAAAGGATTAAAGCTATGCAAGGGAAGACCGGTGAATTGTTATTAACATTAGAAATTCCGAATTGGAATTAGGAACATATATCAATGGACTTCATAAATGGGATGCCTTGGAGTCAAAGAGGCAATGAAGCAATTTTTGTCATAATCGATAACTCACAAAAAGAGCCCATTTTATTCCCGTTAGGAGCAATAGGACCACGACATCTTTAGCCCAGTTTTATATTAAGGAAGTGGTTCAACTTCATGGAATTTCGGTCAACAACCCCTTATTTACTAGTGAGTTTTGGAGGAGTTTGCAGACAGCTTTAGGAACATCGTTGAATCTTAGTACCGCTTACCATCCATAGACATATAGACAGATAAAAAGAGTAAATAGGATCTTGGAGGACTTGTTGAGTGCATGAATCATGGACTTTGGAGGACATTGGGAGTAGCACCTACCTTTAATGGAATTCACTTATAATAATAGTTATCAATCGACAAGTGGTATGCACCCTTTGAAGCGCTTTGTGGGAGGCCATATAAATCGCCTAACTGTTGGTAGGAAACCATCGACAAAATTTTACTCAGACCAGATTTGATTCGTGAAACTTTGATAAAGGTAGAGTGGATTAGGAAGGGAGTGATGGTAGCGTAAGATTGCTAGAAATCCTATGTGGATAAGGGAACGAAATAATTGGAGTTCAAGGTTGGAGACATGGTGTTTATCAAAGTCTCCTCTCTTAGGGAAGTCGTGAGATTCGGAAAATCGGGAAAGTAGGCACTAGGATTTTTTAGGCCTTTCTGAGTTACGGAAAGAATAGTATGATTGGCTTACTGCATGGAGCTACCCGACAGATTAGTAGGAGACCATGACGTTTTTCACGTTTCGCACTTGAAGAAATGCCTTCATGACACACCTATTATGCTATAGCTTGATCAACCAGGAGACACTGAGACGGAGCTAATAGCATCCCATGCCACCACACACAGTGTGCATAGAACTAAATAGCTCGGTAACAAAAAAATTAGGTTGGTCCGAGTACAATGGGGAGATAACCCGAAAGAAAGCACATGGGAGACCGAATAAAAGACGAGGATCTCTCACCTCGAGCTTTTCACTGGTAACTTTTTCTCTCCAAAATTAGATTTTTGGTTGCATCGTGGTTACTAGATTGGATGGTAGGAGATGCTTGCTACATTTTTCACCATCACTTTGCACTTATGTAGAAATTTTCATGCATGTTTAGGATGTTTTGCATACATACTTATATGTCATGGTTACACACTCATGCTAGGATTGAGCTTATTTATGGTATGTCTACAATATATAATCAAATTGCATTTTTGGATGAGTAGATGGATGCATAGATAACTTGGTTGTACAACATAGATGCTTAATGTGCGTTACATTGTTCGGCCATTGGAAAAGATTTCGGGGATGAAATTCGTTTTAGAGGAGGAGAATGTAACACTCCATAAAATCAATCATAGGTAAATTGGATAAATTAAATTAAATAAGATAGGAGTAAAAATGAAAATTTTGCAAAAGTTGGAATTCGTCCATGAAAATTATGTTATTGCATTCGTGGTGAAATTACGATCAATTTCCATATATAATATGTTGAAAATGGAGCTCAAATGGAAAGTTATGGACATTTGAAGTTTTCGGATTTAAAATAATTTAAATAGATTTCAAACTCAAATGAATAATTAATTTTAAAATTTGAATTCAAAAAAAGTAATTAGACTTGAGAGTTAAGTAAATGTTACAATTAATATTAACGTTAAATATTAATTAAGGAATATAATAATTAAACAACGGCTGAAAATCAACGTTTCCAAAATAAATAGACCAGTCGACTCCTTAACCTCGACTGGTCAACTGCTGGTAGATGGGCAGTCGACCGCTTATTGATAGTGGTGGCTATGATTTTGGCCTCCGTTTTACTCTTTGATTTCTTCACAAAAGAAAGATTGCATGCAAATCCCTTATGGCCCGTATGTTTGCACTTAAAACAAATCAATGGATTTCTACAATCTTGCCTGATGGTACCACACCGAAAGCAATTTTTACTTGATTTGATTTTTTGTAGAAAATCTCTATAATTATAGTTCTTGGGAGAAGCAAAGCAATCTCTATTGATTTTCGTGTTCAAATTTTTGAGTAATGCTTCTTTATAGATGAATTGATGCAGAATTTCACATGCGATTTAGAAAGGGATGGAAAAGAAGTTGCGTCTTGGACGCCATTAGAGGTGCTGGATGCCAATCTCAATTTTAATTTTTGATTATTTATTAATTATTGGTTTCTTAATAGTCAATATTAATTAATAATTATTTAAAATTAATTATTAAATATTAAATATCATTTCATAAGTATTAAATTTTATTACTAATTATTAATTATTAGTCTTAATTATTATATAATTATTAATAATTAATTATTTAATGGTAATTATAAATTAATAGTTATTAAAAATTAATTTTTAAATATTAAATATTGCTTCTTAATTATTAATTATTAAATATTACTTACTAATTAAATATTAAATGTTAAACATTAATTATTAAATAATAATTATTAATTATTAATTAATCTATTAATTATTAAATATAATTAATAAATATTAACTACAATTTACTAATTATTAATAATTAACTATAAAAAATTATTAACTATAAAAAATAATTATTGGTTATTTATAATAATTAGTAATTATAAATTATTTATTGATAATCATTAGTTATAATAAATTATAAATAATGATACATGTTAGCAGTTGCTTATGATTATTGATATGTGCATTTACTCTGATTAAACTAATTTGTAGTTGCTTCATTCGCTTCGGTTCCCAAGGAACCGATGCAAATAACACAATTTACTTCGGTTGTAAGGACAACCGAAGCAAATAACATTATTCGTTTCGGTGCATTTTCTTCGGTTCCTAAGGAATCGATGCAAATAACACTATTTACTTCGGTTGTAAGGATAACCAAAGCAAATAAAACTATTTGTTTCGGTTCCTAAGAAACCGGTGAAAATAACATTATTTGCTTTGGTTATAAGGACAACCGAAGCAAATTACACTATTTTCTTCGGTAATATTCTTCAGTTGTTAACATAACTGAAGCAAATGATAATGTTTGCTTCGGTTGTGAGCACAACCGAAGCAAATAACACTATTTGCTTAGGCGCATTTGCTTCGATTGTTAACACAACCAAAGTAAATGATACTATTTGCTTCGGTTGTGAGCATAGCCGAAGCAAATGAGGCGAGGCAACCGACTTATTTTGTACTAATGATCCCTTACTTTTGTTTACATAATATTTTGGGAACATTTGTGAAGCTTTGTCAGTTCGTCTCTTCGAAGATTCAGAAAACTCCATTAGGGTTCCAAGTAAGAATTCCTATAAATCTATATTTGTTTATTATTTATTTTCTCAACTTCTTCTTTTTCAAACATTTAATTTTTCAAATCTAACGTATATACAAATCGCTTGCTGTGTATATGTATCAAAAAGAAGAGATCTGTTAAGAGATTGTCATAGGCGTGTCAAATCCAAAGGAGGCACTAAGCCTATATACTACGAGTGGAAATCTTAGCTTTTCTATTTTAATAATTGATTAGTGTAATTTGGGTTTGAATATGCCTTGTGGAGTTCTGGTCTGCGAATACATCATATTATAAACCTCCAAAACTCATTAGATGTGAAATATCAATTCTATGTTGAAATCTCAAATTTGTTTATGTCAAAATAATTGGAATTGTGTAGATTTACAATTTTAATAATTTTACCTTATATTCCACTCCTTATTCTCCATTATTTTGATGTAATAAGTTGAGTTTAAATTTTTATTGTATACAGGTCTATTGATTGGAATTTTGGTATTTTTGATAATATGGAATGAGACCTGTATAATTTGTTTGAAGGGTAGATATTTAAACGCTAGTTTAGGGCATAAACTTTGCACGCTTAGAAATTACTAGGTGCATGTGTGAGTATGTGTGCTTGTGTGTGTATATTAGCGTAATTATTGTATAATCGCATAGTTTAATAGGTTATTTGTAACAGCCCGTCATTCCGACCCTAAAAAGTCGTCACTTAATACATCTACGATATTCAAATGCTGATCATCCAAGTATCAGAAAGGCAGATTGTTAGGGTAAAAAGAAACGGAATAGGAAAAAAAGAATCTCATTGCGGAATAATCACATATAATATAACAAAGACAGCAAAAGCTGTCAGTCTAAGATACAAGACATATCAGAGTTAAAAACAAACCTCATCAGTCTGGACAGTTATAACTTCCTGAACTTACAATTACTGATGGGTCTACATAACAATACCGTAGAAAAAAAATACTAGGGCAGGTGGACATCCAACTCTACTCCATGAGCTCCATGTCCCACTAATGACGATGTAAAAAAATCGGTCTGACTCAAGCATTATAATAAAATAACACTTGGACCAGTCTAGAAAATTAGCGTAAGAAAACACAATAAATATGATGAACATATAACAATCTATGAGACCACGCCGCTAAATATGGAACGGTTTTACCTCATAGGAACAACATCCATACATGAAAGAGTGGAAATAAATTAGAACAAAACCAAACTTGAAAGAACGGGCATAAATGAGATCAAAATCCAAACTTAAAGAATGGACACAAATAATTAATCATCAAGAAGAGCACTAGACACTTCTCGATGCAATTAAGAAATAATTCAAAGATTTGAATCAAATAAAGAAAAGGAATTTTTCCAACAATGACTAGGAGGGTGCGCCCCCCTTACCGAAAGTATACCTCTTGACAGTATACTTGAGAGGCTCATTTACTATGTGACTCTCTTAGAAATGTACAAGCCGGACCCGCCAACCTTATAGAAAATTCGAGTATTTCACATCTCCGCATGCATACAACCGAATCCAATCTAATGTAGATGGGAAGATACCCTAATGGAAGCAACCCCTCATAGCTCGATGTCCACTCGCCCTTTGGTTTTAGTCATTTCTGACAAAGGATATCAACGTTCAAATGAGCAATAAATAAAGTTGACGGAACTCAAAGAAGATAGCGGAATCGATAGTCAATAATCAACTATCAAGAATGACAAAAGGATCGTATATGAAAATTAAATCTCTTACACTTATCACAACTCGTCGATCTCGAACTACCACTACCTACACTACAACATTCAGGGCTTTTAATGGCGTTCAAAAAACGTTATAAAAAGCTTTAATAGCATTTTTAATGATGATGTATACCAACATGCCATTAAAAGTGAGGGACCTACCATAGCATCAGAAAAAACGCTATCAAAAGATTGGTTTTAATAGCGTTTAATTTACGCTCAAGACACTATTATGGCGTTTTCCAGCTGAGGTAGCGTTTTCTCAATGCCATGTATACTTTTTTTAGCATTTTTGTCAATGTTGTGAATACTTTTTATGGCGTTTCCAACCCCTTTTTAATAGCATTTAAAAAATGTAGTTAAATGATATAACAACATTTTTATGTACGTTGTATAACAACATGTTATAATAGATCCTAGACCTATAAAAAAGAAAAAATGCTGTGAAAAGCTAAAATTTTTATAGCATCAAATAAACCTATCGTTTATTTTCTACATCATATCAAAACGATGTTGTAGGCTTTCCATAGGATACCAAAAATGCTTTTGTAGGCTTTCCATAGCATACCAAAAATTTTGTTTTTCTTTATCCCCGTTTTGAGTTTACAATTCCTTTCTATACATTAGAATATCTAACAGCAAGATATATTTGCCTCGATTCATGAACAATTCAATCAACTCAAACAACAATAATAGAAAACTTTTGATAATCAAAGCATATTATATATTATATGTAATCAGAATTACACCAAATTCAATATTATATATAATAGTTCATAGCCGATATTTTTAAACATACATGATTATAGTACCATTAGGACTCTACAAAAGAAAAGACCAAAATACCATGATCGTAGAATGCCCATGTTTTTCATCTTCAAACATCCAATGCCCTACAAGAAAAAGAGAGCATTTAAAGCGTGTACAAAGACATACATGAAACGATATATGAATAAGGCATAAACAAAAACATACAAATTAAATATACTGACATGTTTAATGTCGATACACACTCTACATAATCTTATGTCAAATATATAACACTATCACAATTAAGGATTGTTTATATTACTTGTTATTCACAATTCAAACTCAAATTAGAATAAGTATATGTTGACCTCGTATATTTAACTGTCATGTTCTACAATTTAACTTAATTAAGTTTAATGAATTTATTTAATTATTATAAACCTTAGTTAACTTAGTTGATTTTATAAACTTAGTTAACTTTTATAAACTTATTAGTTATTATAAAACTAAATTAACTTAGTTAAATTTTATAAATTTATTTAATTATTATAAAATTAAGTTAACTTAGCTATTTTTTATAAATAGGTTAATTTTTATAAGATTAAGTTAATTTTTACAAAAAATATTTAATTTTTGTAAATTAGATTTAATTTTATGAAATTAGTTAAAATTTTATAAAATTTAGTTAAATTATATAAAAAATAATTAATTTTTATAAACTAGGTTAATTTTTATAAAATTTAGTTAATTTTTATAAACTAGGTTAATTTCTAAAAAAATAGTTAACTTGGTTAAATTTTTATAAAATTTAGTTACTTTTTTTATAAATCTTATTTAATTTAGTTAAAATTTTATAAAACTTAGTTAATTTTTTAATGCTTATTTAATTTGTATAAATCTTATTTAATTTTAATTAGACTTCATTAATTTTTATAAGACTTGTTTAAAATTTATTAACTTTATAAAATCTATTTAATTTTTATAGTAATTAGTTAACTCTTATAAATTTAATTAATTTTTATAAAACTTCGTTAACTTGGTCAATTTTTATATAAATTAAATAATTTTAATAAACTTAATTAATTTTTATAAAACTTAGTTAATATAAACAATTAAAAGAGTGATTTAGAAGTGTGATATGTGTATGTAAACAAATGATTTAGAAGTGTGATCTAATATGAACAAATGATTTCAGGTTGTGTGCAATGAACATAGCAGATACACAAAGAAAGTTTATGGAGTGAAACAAGTCTATATATGCAGTTTTATGTATGGAACTTAAGATGTTTGCTAACAATATTGAAGATGAGTATTTAATCAGGTACATGGGTGAATCAAGAAGTGGATGCAATATTTTCAAGGTATGGCAAGCCCAAAATATTGTGAGCTTGTAACAAGTATAAAAAGAGTATGAAAAGCAAACAACAGAGATGTGCCTTAGTTATTTACAAATAACATAGGCTTACCTGGAAGCTGCATCAAGGAGCATTTTCATAATAAATTTTGTATTACCACTCGAAGCAAATAATTGTTGTTTCCCCCTATAAAAATGCTGATAAATATTCTGTTGTATTCTAAAATCAAATATATAGATAAAAACCATAAACAGTATAATATTACGTGTACACTATAGGCACTAGCATGAAAAAATGCAAAAAAAAGGAAAAGGAAAAAAATGGAACATGTGTTTCTCCATGGTCATCAATACGAAGGATAACTTGAATAACATGGTAACTTAAAGTCTTAAATAACATGCAAAAACCTAATTTTTATACTACAAACGCATAATCATCTCATCTACTTGTATAATCACTCTTCTCTGTCCTCTTGGTAATGTTGTTGTAGGCACGATGAACCTAGTTCTTACCACTATAAATCACATGGGCATGTTAATAAAGCATGCTGCATTATTTGCACTTATATAGATTATTGAACAAAATCATACTTTATAAATAAAGCAACCATTACTTTAGAATGGCTTATATTTAATTCTTGATTGGTATCAGGAGGCATGATAGCTTTGACATGCATAACCTATGAATTATAAGAAAAATATTTCTCAAGAACTAATTAAGTGGATCACTAACAAATTTTACAGTGATGTTTGTTTCAAAATTGAACAAATAAAGAAGTGCTAATATACCAAGTATCCTACATGTAAATGATTTAACTACATCTAATAATAGCTGGTGAGAAAGAAAGAGCTAACCTGAAGTAGTGGATATGATATTAATAGATCTAAACAATACTAAAAGTTGATGTGGAAAAAAAAGAAATAACGATATTACTTGGCAATGCACAATTCTGTCGCAAAATCCATTTTTATGTTTGCTAATTTGAGTTCAGACAATTTCAAAAATAGTGTTCGGATAAGTCTCATTTAGAATGAATTTAAAGTTAGTGGGTATCTCCCAATAAGTTATGCTATCTATCACGCATGTCTGTGCTTAAGTGGGCATCAAATGAGGGATTGGTTAGGATTTTGTCTCTAATATCGAAGATTTTACTTGCTTAAAATGAAAGAATTATGAATGCTGTATGAAATATCTACTCCATGTTAATTTATTATAGGTTGCAATAAGTCTTATCTTTTTTCTGGAATGCCCTATAATGTGTGAGAAGTTATTCAAAGTTAACACTGCATAGTTACCTAACAGTGATATAAACAATATTCATGTAGCGTAACAAGATTATGTATTAATGGTAACATTGAAAAAGAAAAACATGGAATTATTTTTGAGCTTTAAAAGGCCCATTCATTTCAAGTAAGGACAAAATACTGAACATTTAATTACTTACAATAGTTACCTAGGACAGATAGTGGGATATTACTTATAATATATAAGCATTGAAAACAAACAACACTAGTTGGATCCGTGCTGTTGGAAATTTGAAAATCCGGCTAGCTGCAAAATAAAAGGAAGAAAGGAAAGCTATGATCCTCATGTTATGGGAAATTTAGACTGTGATACTAGATCATTCATATATACGAAATCGTTATGCATTGAAAATTTATAAGGATGGATAATTCAATTAGGTGATGAGAAAAATTAGGCGATGACAAGGGACAGTTTGTCACAGGTCCTTAATAAGTTTCAAAATACACAAAAATCCCAGTAAAATAAAGTTTGTAAATTAGGTCCTTAGAATTAAGTTACCGAATAATGGCATACGCTTATGCAATTATTTAGTGAATAATTGCAGACATTTATGCAATTATATCAAAAAATTGCAGACATTTCCACAATTATTCACTGAAAAATTGCGGAAAATTCCGCAATTATTCACCAAAAAATTGCTGAAATTTCCGCAATTTTTTCAAAAATTTGCGGAAAATTCCGGAATGATTCACAAAAAAAATTGCAGAAATTTCCGTAATTATTCACCGAAAAAATTGCATAAATTTATGCAACTTTTGGATATAATTGCATAAATGTATGCAATTATTTAGTGAATAATTGCATAACTATATGCAATTACTTAGTAACTTAATTCTAGGTACCTAATTTACATTTTTTTTACTGGGGTTTTTGTGTATTTTGAAACTTAGTAGGGACCTGAGCCTAATATTCACTATATTAAATGCATTCATTAATTGTGAGAGATATTATAGGTATTTATTAGTATGTATTTTCGTGTGCACTAATATGTGTTTTCAGGGAATGAGTCAACAAAATAAGTGTTTCATCACAAATCACAACTATAAATAAGTTAATGCAGCACAGTCCCAATTAATGCATTTTCTATGTGTGAAAGAATTGATATTAATAGGACAATTAATGTATATATCATATTTTTATGTATAACAAACCCAATTAATGTATTTTCGATGTGTGAAAGAATTGATATTAATAGGACAATTAATGTATATATCATATTTTTATGTATAACAAACCCAATTAATGTATTTTCGATGTGTGAAAGAATTGATATTAATAGGACAATTAATGTATATCATATTTTAATAAATATAAAATAGGAAGTTACATGAAAGTTTGATTTTTAACATTCACATACTGATATCTATCAGCTCCTAGACACGTAACAGATATGATACAGGAAATGCATAGACAAAACAAATTGAATATTTAGAGCAACAATAGATTTACCTATTAGCAGAGCATGATAGTTTCTAAAATATGGAAGCAATATTTTCCCCATAGTGTTGTTCACCACCGAATCAAGTACTAATAATGGTTTGTCTCAACTTCTATACGCCCAACAACAGCGATTATTGGACTTCAGTTTCCTACAGTTTACCTGAACTTTGGAAAGAACTCACCATGACTAAGCTTGGTTTTATGCTAATAAATTGTAGCTTCAAGATGAATTAAGTGAAATATATCATTTGAGAAGATAAAGTAGCGGTACTAAAAATGACATTTGTGGTAAATTATAATCTGTCATTGCATGATAATTTTAGTGCAAAGATTAAAAAACCTATAGTAGAAATACTGATGAGTTATTTTTATTGTGAATTTGGATAAAACCGGAAATTATTAGAAATGACACCTTTGATAATAATCTATAGTAGAATATTAGAATTACTGATCTAGTAGCCATGCCTAACAAATGTAAAAAATACTCATTACTAATAGTAATCTGTGATCCATATTGTGAATATGACTTAGGTGTGCTTCCTATCTATCCAGAACTGAAATATCTCTCAATCTCAGCCATCAAATTCAACGGTCAAGATCACAACTTATTACTTGGAGAGGATTGCTGTATTGGGCCTTGGGCCGAAACTATTGTTATAAATACTTTGTAATCTCTATTATAATAACGTACAATTCATTTCTTTTGCAATACGATATCATTTTCTATTATGGTATCAGAGCAATATTAAAGCCCAACGGCATAAAACTGTAAGATTAGCAATTTCTCCTCAGTTAATTTTCATCATCGGAGAATTATATCTTTCCCGATTCCAACATCATCACCAACTTAACCAATTCATTGTGCCACGCCCAGCAAGAATCCGAACAACTTCAGATTCTTAACTGGCTGCAACAATTCTTGGTTATTCCTCCCAGATCTGAATCATCATCGAGTTGTTTCCTATCCCTCATTCTTGAATCTACAGTGCCTCGCCAACATCATTTGGCTGCATCACACATTCAAGAAAATCAGATTAGCTAATTGCCAAGATGTCTGATAAAGAAACAGGAGATGAAAGATCATCGACCACTTCAAGAAATGATAAAAGACAAACTGTTGCATCAGATACTGGACTGATCAAACCCAAGAGTCAGATCATCAGCATCCCACTTGATGAAGACAATTACATACTCTGGAAATACCAGATCGAAACAGCCCTGAAGGGATATGGTCTCCAAGACTATGTCAAAGGGAAGATAGCCGTACCACCTGCAGTCATAGAAGAAGATAATGGAACAACAGTTAGTAACCCAGAATACTTGAAACATTTAAAGCAAGACAACTTACTATCGTCATGGTTACTATCATCCATCAGCTCAAGTCTATTATCACAAATTGTTGGATGCAACTCCTCACATGAAATTTGGTCATCAATAGAACTGATATTCAGTTCACAGTCAGCCGCAAGAATCATGCATTTTAAAAGACAATTACAAAATTCAAGAAAAGGAGATATGCCTATAAGGGAATATCTTGCAAAGATCAAAAATTTATGTGACAGACTTAATGCAATTGGTCACAAAGTCTTTGAAAACGAGCAAGTTCTCACCATAACTAATGGACTTGATGATGAATATGAATCAGTGGTCACTTTCATAGCATCACAACAAACTCTACCAAATTTACAGTTTGTTCAATCTGCTTTGCTTGCTCATGAGGGCAGAATTGAACAAAGAAAGGCCATACAGAATGAACTCTCAATAAACTATGCCAGCAGTTCAAGAAACAAAGCACAACAGGGCAACACAGCAAATCAAGAAAACAAACAAAATGGTCAGAGAAATAATTACACACAAAGAGGAAGGGGAAGAGGAAGATGGAACAACAACAATAGAGTAAAATGCCAAATATGTGAAAGATTTGGTCATATAGCTAGCAAGTGTTACTTCAGGTTCAATAAAGACTTCACTGCCACTCAGCAAAGTCAAGGAAATCCCAACATCAATGTAACTCAACTGGAACAACAGCAGAAAAACAAGAATGAAGATTTAAGAACTCAGTCAATCAATTCAGATGAAACCAGACTAGACAACACAAACCTGGATGACTGGTACCCGGACTTAGGTGCAACTAATCGTGTGACAAGTAACCTTCAAAATCTCAATTTAGGCAACAAAAGCTACACAGGTATGCAATCTATATATTTAGGTAATGGTGAAACTACAAGTATATCTCATGTTGGCACAGGAACCATTCAAGGTAAAAGAGAATTATACTTAAACAATTTACTGAGAGTTCCTGAGATTAAGAAGAATCTAATTAGTGTATCTCAATTTGCTAATGACAATAAAGTATACTTTGAGTTTCACCCAACCTTCTGTCTAGTTAGAGATTTACTAAGTAAAGATATATTGTTGCAGGGTAGTTTGAGTAAGGGGCTATACAAATTTAGTGCTGTGAAGAAATCTGAATCTTCAGTGAAGAAATATTGGTGCAACAATGTTCACACCAGTATTCAAAATGACAGAAATATTTTAGATCATTGGCGTTGTAAACTAGGGCATCCTAGTATGAAAATTGTAAAAAGATTTCTGATGGATAATAAAATTTCTTTTCAAAACAATAACTCTTATGATATATGCACACACTATCAATTAGGAAAAAGCCACAAATTGCCTTTTGGCAATTCTGAAACTACATATAAAAACCCTCTTGAGTTAATAGCTGCAGATCTATGGGGACCAGCCCCATTGAATTCCACACAAGGATACAGGTACTACTTATCTTTTGTTGATGCATATAGTAGATACACATGGATATTCTTTCTGAAATCAAAATCTGAAACTCATGATATTCTAATCCAATTCATTTCATTAGCTGAGAAACAGTTTAACTATAAGGTGAAAATTATACAAACTGATGGAGGGGCTGAATTTTATCCACTTAAAAAATATTTTCAAAACAGGGGTATATTACATAGGATCACTTGTCCTTACACATCTGAGCAAAATGGACTTGTTGAAAGAAAACATAGGCACATAGTCGACATAAGCCTAACACTATTATCTCAAGGGTCTTTACCACTAAAATATTGGCAAGATGCATTTACCACAGCTGTTTATCTTATGAACAGGATGCCAAGTAAAGTGATTAACTATAAATGTCCATATGAAAAATTATTTGGTGTTAAACTTGACTATGATACATTAAAAACATTTGGATGCTTATGCTTCCCCTGTCTTAGGCCCTACAACAAAAACAAATTGAGTCTAAGATCAAGTCCTTGTACATTCTTAGGGTATGCTACAAATCAAAAAGGATACAGATGCCTTGACAAAAGTGGTAGGATTTACACATCAAGACATGTTATGTTTAATGAAAATAATTTTCCTTTTGCAGGCAAAAGACTGAAAAATGGCAATGATACAACAAGTCAATGCACTGGTCATACCAGAATCTACTTGCCCACTATACCAGAATTGACCATTCACAAAGAGTAGAAAAGCAATGGAAAACTTGAAAGTTCACAATCTATTGCAGAAACAGAACCTGATTGCAGTACAAATAATACACATGAATGGCCAACACAACAGCTTGAAGAAAACAATGAAGCACAAACATCTGATATATCAACATCCAGTAATAATACACCAATGGGTACAGAAAATATGGAAGAGACTGGGAATCATATGGTGACAAGGTCGAAAAGTGGAATATTTAAGCCTAAAATATACAATGCAAGTGCTGAAATCATGGAACCAGTAACATATAAGCAAGCAGTTAAAAACAAAGATTGGAGAAATGCCATGAAAGATGAATATGAAGCATTAATTAAAAATCAAACATGGGATCTTGTGTCAACTCCAAAGGACAAAAACATAGTTGGATGTAAATGGACCTATAGGATCAAAAAGGATGCTAGTGGAAAAATAACAAGGCTGAAGGCAAGGTTGGTCGCAAAAGGCTATTCCCAACAATTTGGTTTTGATTTTAATGAAGTGTTTTCTCCCGTTGTTAAACCTACTACCATCAGAATTATACTTACCATAGCATTAAACAATCAATGGAAGATTAGACAGCTGGATGTTCACAATGCTTTTCTTAATGGAGACTTACAAGAAGAAGTATATATGCATCAACCAAAAGGTTTTATAACAGAAGGAAATGAAGACAAAGTCTGCAGATTACATAAAGCTATTTATGGCCTCAAGCAAGCATCAAGAGCTTGGTACGAGAAGCTCAAAGTGACATTAAGTAAATTGGGGTTCAATCCAACCAAGGCAGACAACTCATTATACATCAAAACCATCAATCATGAAGCCATATATATACTGGTGTATGTTGATGACATTCTCATCACTAGGAGCAATGAGAATGACATCATTGAGGTCATACAGTTATTAGACCAAAACTTTGCTATCAAAGACCTGGGGGCACTTGATTATTTTCTTGGAATTAAAATTAGCAGACCATCACAAACAGAAATGTTTTTATCTCAAAGACAATATGCCTCAGAAATATTGGTTCATGCTAACATGGATCAGGCCAAGCCTTTACCCACACCCATGGTCAGTAACTTACAACTATCCAAAGACAAAGGGGAACCCATCAACAACGCTAAACAGTATCGAAGCATAGTTGGAGCTCTACAACACTTGACTATTACCAGACCAGATTTATGCTTCAGCGTAAATAAAGTTTGTCAATTTATGCAAAATCCCCTAGACAGCCACTGGAGGGCTGTTAAGCGCATCTTAAGATATGTAAAAGGGACACAAGACTATGGTGTACTATTAACTCAAAATAAAGAGGTAAATATACAAGCTTACAGCGATGCTGATTGGGCCAGTGACACCGATGACAGACGATCCACTTCAAGCTACTGTGTTTATGTAGGTGGCAACCCAGTCTCCTGGTGCACCAAAAAGCAATCAACCGTATCTCGTTCAAGCACTGAAGCCGAATACAGATCAGTGGCAAGCACAGCTGCAGAGATAACATGGCTAGAAGCCCTAATTCATGAATTAGGGCTCGAACAAAAAGGGAAACCACTGATTTGGTGCGATAATATGAGAGCCATCTCCTTATCACTGAATCCAATCCAGCACTCTCGCACCAAACACATGGAAATTGACTTATTCTTTGTTCGTGAAAGAACAGCAACGGGAAAACTAGAGATTAGGCATGTTCCCTCCTTTTATCAACGTGCTGACATTCTCACAAAGCCATTATCTTTCAAGAACTTTGCGAGATTAAGAGAGGAGATGAAAATTATTGATGGAAGCAGATTCCATGGCGGCGAGAGCAAGAGAAGTGAAAACCCTAGCTCAAATTAAGGCCGGGTATTGTGAATATGACTTAGGTGTGCTTCCTATCTATCCAGAACTGAAATATTTCTCAATCTCAGCCATCAAATTCAACGGTCAAGATCACAACTTATTACTTGGAGAGGATTGCTGTATTGGGCCTTGGGCCGAAACTATTGTTATAAATACTTTGTAATCTCTATTGTAATAACGTACGATTCATTTCTTTTGCAATACAATATCATTTTCTATTAATCCATCCAATATAATAGAATATTAGAATTACTCATTACATAAACAAAATGGACTAAGTTATCTGTGACCCATCCAATATAGTAAGAAGAAACCAACTAAAAATCTTGCTAACATTCCACACAACTCCCATGTATCGAGAAATAATTTACAAATAAAACCAACTAAAAAATCATATTAGATAGAAAGTTATAAAACTTTATTTTTCCAATACAACCCATGAAATTTTCCTTGTGGATTTTGAGTTCGAAGTTAGACTTTTAAGGGGCCTACTGTTGAAAGACCAATTTCAAAAGGAGGGAAGGACTCATTTTAATTTGTCAAGGGACACCAAAATTCAATAGTCCTATGATGAAAAAAGTGATTTTCGTGCAGTGCTTTCCGTTGAAATATCTAAATACTGTAAAATGTTCTTGTGCTTTCAGTTAAAATGTAAAAGAGCGCATTGGCTATATTCTGGACAAGTTCTAAGCGCAAATATAATCATTATTAGCAAAGCCCTAATGTCGAGTAGAAAAGATAATGGTGGAAAATGTATCTACGTTCAATAAGCTAATGATAATATATCATAGAAACTGTTAAAGGCCAAAATTGGGCATTCTGCAAAAAAGAAACGCATTCCCGGCTGCAAAGAACAGTGGAGTTTCTATTGTTTTGGAAGTAAGGTAAACACATTTAGGAGATTAAAGCAATAATATCTAGGGAAATTCAGATAGCATAAACTTGTCGTTAGTAGTCGCACTTAGAACATAATCTCTGTGACTACTTTTTTAAAAGCGTAACCAAAAACTGATTGTCCACCATTTTTTACAAAGTTGAGTATCATCAAGCAGAAAGCGCATAAGAAGGCCTTGATAGGGCCATGCTCTATTTTTAATTGAAAGTTAAACGATCTAGCTTTTTCTTTGAATAAACTGATTTGTAGAGCGTTGATGCAATGAATATGAAAGAACTCTATTCAAGTTGTGATAAAGGTTGTATTATATATTATATAAAATAAACTTTAATGTAGAAGCCTAAAACCCTCATTGTTTGGATCATAGTTTTTAGCTTAAAAACTACTGCTAGAAAATATAATTTCCTACTTTAAAATGATGTTGTGAAACTTAAGCAGTAACGCCATTAAGCAAGGAAAAAAGTATTTTCACCTCGTTTTGCTTAGTGCTTAATATGACATAAGTATGTGGTCATCGGTGTAACAAGAAGGAATTAACCCTACGTTAAGAAAACATATGGCATTAAGTATAATAAGAAGGAATTAACACATAGTTCACTATGCAAGCGGAAGAAATTTAAGTAAGGTGTTACCTGGAGTGCTTGATAAATGCCCATCTATGCAGCAGCATGGGCTGGTTTAGGTCTTAATAAATTTTGTTGAGATACACTTGCGTTATATTTAAGCAAGAGCAATATGAGCCTTAGCTTTTGCATAGAAGAAGCTATTTGTTGTCCTGTGGCATACGTGTAGTATTAAATTTGCAGTAGTATCAGTTTGGCTTATGTTAGCACCTTCAAAACTTGGAGCAGATACACTGCTTTCACCAAGTTTATCAAAATACTTAAAATTTATTAAGAAGAATATTTTACTTCTATTCAACCTAAAAATTTATCAAGTTTAAGAACAAGAAAAAAATAGAAATTACTTAAAAAATAATTTATACCATTAAAATGACATCCTATGCACACATTGAAATCTGAATTCATCATGTAAGGATTGTTGATTCCCAATCGATGATGAAAGGAATCATCAAACAAGTCAAGTTTTCTAGCAAGAGCGAACACTGTGAGTGCTCGAGATTGACTGTAGAGAAAAGGAAGAATTTAGGATTTTAGATGCAACGATGGTAAACAAGAGGATATCAAAGACAATGAAATCTCACTACCTCAAGATTTTATAGTATTAGAATGTGATTTAAGTAGAAGTTAATGTAGGCATTCCTTTTTGATTTACCGGTTAAAAAAGCAGATTATAATACTAGAGTTAACAAACTTTTCATATTGTTATTACATGCACATCAACTTTATTGAACAAATTGAATATAGAGGGTGATAAACTTTAACGTGTATATGGTAATACCCATGAGACAGTATCTTATTACAAATAATTTAAGAAACTTGATATCTGTTTAATACAAATACATTTCTAAGTACAAACAAATAAAATATAGCATTCAATCCATAAATCATATTTGCAAGCACAGAACTCAAATGTTAATACATGTTTAGTTCATGGAAGCAAGTACCTCTAAAAGAGAAGCCACAGACTACACTTGGATTTCTTCATCGATAGTCGTGAAAATAACAAATACAAATAGAGATGTGAGTCATTGTTCACCGCTAAACAACGGGAATGATAATAGACATGGTTGCATACGAATCGACCTACGTCGTCTGAAGGGATCACAGCATATCTCAACTTTGCAATGATTGACAAATATCCTTTGTAGGAAGAGTAGTCTACAAAAAGGGGAAAAAAATAAGGATATATCATGTCAATTGGTGAAAATGTTGTTCAACCTGCTATAGAAGTTAAATAACATAGCTTTTACTAAGTGCGTTCACATATTAGTAGTTTAAAGGGTCAAAATTCAAGATTGTATGTAACATGGAACATGTCATTTTGTTCAAGTTTAGTAAATAATGAAGTCTAAATAGAATTGGTCTAAATGTCTTCGATGTTGTGTGAAAATAAAAGCATGAGAGAGTCTTATTTATCTAATGCTTTTCAACATTTTCCCATTTGAACAATTAGTAACAGGGTTTGCAAAATAAAGTAAGAAATTATCGTATCATGAGAATGTAAAATATAAAGGATTTCATTGTTATACCACATGAAGTGGAGGAGTTTAGAACATAAAAGCAACATTTCGACTGTAGATAATATCCAAAGCAATAAAGAAACCTACATATGCATCGTAATAAGGATAAACACAGTGAAACATATATCAAAATATGCAGAGATGAAAAACATGTTGAGAGAAAAACTACATCCTAAAAAGCCAAAGAAAAAAAATTAGATTAAAAATTTTGATAGTTACCAGCTATAATTTATTTATTAAACATACAAACATTTCATTTGAAATTTTTGGTAGAAATAGTTGTTGTTTCCAAACCATAAATATACATAACGACTTCGTGTAAAAATAATAATCAACTACTACCAAACACTAAACACAAAACACAAACAAATTGACACAACAACAAAAATATTACGGTACAGTCAACAATATATAACGATTTTTAGTAAAATGTATAAAAGATTTGATGATATTTCTGTTGTGTAACGACGGTCGGACCAAGCTCCCCATCTCCAGCACGTGGCGTACGCATATGGGTTGGCACACACTTTGTTGTAACAAAAGGAATCCCCAATGTTACATGCCTACCAACCCATATTTATACACCACTTTTCCAAGTTATTTAGCGATGTGGGACTTTCCAAATTCGAATCGTCGTTCCTCCATTAAACATGTGAGACAACCCTAACAGTCTCCCTCTTGACTCGCATCCTTTGCGATAACCTTTTGAGAGCACTGCCGTGTCTGCATGGCCCAGTCCATAACCATCGGCTCTGATACCACTGTTGTGTAACGACGGTCGGACCAAGCTCCCCATCTCCAACACGTGGCGTACGCATATGGGTTGGTACACACTTTGTTGTAACAAAAGGAATCCCCAATGTTACATGCCTACCAACCCATATTTATACACCACTTTCCAAGTTATTTAGCGATGTGGGACTTTCCAAATCCGAACCGTCGTTCCTCCATTAAACATGCGAGACAACCCTAACAATTTCCACATTTTTCTAAAGACTTGTGATATTTTATCAATTTCACCCTATGGGAAAAACATAAAATCTGATATTCAAAACATGGATTTCCAGTTCCTATATTCATGAACTAAGTGCATCAAGAAATTGACACAATAAAAAAATGTCACAGCTAATTACACAGAATATTAGACGCAGTAAGATTTTTTTTGTAAACCATTTAACATAGGGAAATGAACAAAAATAGAGAATCAATGCCGTAAGCAATTGAACGGAACTAGGGTTACAAAAAACCTCACCAAGTTTACGTTGAGTTTTCGGATTTAGGCAAAATGATTGAACAAAGTCCAAAGATGGCGGAGTACCTAGAGTAGGATGGAAATTGATATCAATGTATCGATAAACATAAAATTGAACGAATCGCATAAACATAATACAAATAATTAATCCAGAAGATTATCGATTAAAATACCCACGAGTAACAGAGCAGTAGTGAAGCTTAACTCTATTTGGAAAACAGGGAAGTCCGAAGAAGATAGAAGTCCAAAGCATGAGTGGGTATAATGGAATTTTTTGGTGTAGAGAGATGGTAGTTGAAAGAGGGAAAATAATTTTTTTTGTTAAAGTAGAAAGAAAGGGAGGTGGCAACCGAAAACCTAATAATTCTCAACGTTTGGACGCAGATGATTCTCCGTTTGAAACAAAGTTTATCGCATTCAGCACTCAAACGCTGTCGATGATTACTGTAAAAAGCAAATTTTGTTGTAGTGTCGGGGTAAATAACGAAGCCAAACAAGATAGGGCAGTGTTTCTTCCTATCTCGACTCGACAACATTCTTAATTTTAAGAATAGAAAGAGTTCCTTCAACGTTTAGTGTTAAGTGTAAGCTAGAATATTTTCAATAAGAATAGCAAGAGAAGGTCACACTAGGTCATATTGACAAGCTAAGGTGGTTTACTAGTGCTGTTGCCAAGTTCGGTGGAAGTTTAGTTTGATTTAGTTAAGTTATGGTGAGTAAAGTTCATAATTTTAAAACTCAAGTTACTAGCTTTTTAAAGTTGTAAAATTTACAATTTAAAATGTTGCTTAAGTGTGTAATAATGTTATATGGTGTATATGCATGCATATATGTTGATTTGGTGTTGATTGCTTATGTCGAAGTTTGAGTAGGCAATAAAGATTATACCTTGAATATTGGAAAATTTAGTTAGTATTGTGAGGTATGCTTTGTTTATGATGGTGTTATGATATGATATTATTTTTGAATTTCGTATTTGTTGTATGTGGGTTCATGACACAAAGGTAGCGATTCGCTAACCAAAAGCGACGTAGAAATCCGCTTTTTGTCGAAAATTTGATTTTTGTTTAAAAGTGAAAAGTTTTTAAGTTTAAAACTTTGATTTGGTTCTCAAAAGTTTATTTTCATGTTTCAAAAAGGATAAGAGTTCAAAAGGGAAGTTTTAAAAGCTAGAAAAATTTCAAGTTTTTGAAATTACGGGTCTGTGTAGCAATAGTCGATATATGCACGGTGACTATTTTTCTAATCTAAATTTATTTCACTTAGAAATCTTTTTGAAAATGTTTTCTAACTTTAATTTAGTAATTAGAGAAAAGTTATTTAACTATTTAATTATTTATTTACTTAATGATTATTTAATCGATTAATTAATTAATAAAGGTAATTAGTACTTAATTATTAGTTACTAATGGTTTTTAATTTAAATGTTAATCAATTAAGTTAATCATGATTTGTTACATAATTAAGGTTAATTATTATTTAATTTTTAATTATGGTTCAATTAATTATTATTTAATTATTTATTTAAGATAATTATTAATTAATTATTATTTTAAAAGGGGTTTTATTTAATTAATTTTTTATTAAAGTTAATTATGTTAATAAGATTTAATTCAGGTTCAATTACCTATAACTAGAGTTTAATTGCTATTTAATATGGATTTGATTCTCATTTAAAGGGTTTTAATTTATTTTAAAATCGCTTTGAGTTTAAAGTTTTGTTTTAAACTGGTTTCTTTTCAAATTTGTTTTAAATCAAGGGATTTCTGTGTCACATACCCTAAAGTAACCCCATATGATCAGGAAAACTAAATGACATCCACCAGCAGAACAAAACACTATTCTTCTATTACAATTAACTTGGACATTTACTTAAATTGACTGGTTGTTATGTGTTGATCCATTATATACCTATTGTTATGTGATGTCATGTTAAACTAGTTAAGTAAAATCAAAATCAAAGCACCATTGTGGTCACTAAGCCTCCGTTTGACCTTGTAAAGATAAATATCTCACGACTTCAAAGATATTTAAAGAGTGGTTTGACAAATGGTTTTACTAAAGATGTTTTTAACTAGTGGGAATGGTTTTCCATGTTATAAAAAGAATTTTTTTATAATGAGTTTTATAAACGAATCTGGAGATTTATAAACTGTTCTAGGTAAATGGATTTGAGTTTTCAAGCAAAGAAAATTTCATAAATAAGGGAGATTTATAAAATGGATTTGCTTATTGAAAGAAGCTAATTTGATTTAGAGTTATTTAGGAAGTTGTTTAAATAGAAAAGGTTTATAAAGAAGTTTTATAAATGATGTTAGGGTATTTATAAAAGAAGTTTTAGAAAATGATTTGGATATTCATAAAGGGAGTTTATAAAAAGTTTTGGAAGTAAGAAGTTATTCGCAAATGCGTTGTGAGTATACTTATGTAAGAGAGTAAGTATATGTATGTTCCAAACAAACGTTTTGGAAAGAGATTTATTAAATAAAGATTTGCTTTCAGGCTTAGTGGTTGCTATGGATAAATAAATCTCAAATGGAAATGGTTGTTGTTTGTTTATTTGATAGTAAAAAAACTGACTATCAAATATGGACCCAAAACGTAACTTTAGAAATAACTAGGAGAAACACGTGCATTATATGACGTAGTCATCTCCGATGATGTTGTATTGTGCGTATAAATTTCGTTTCGTTCTCCTAGGAAAAATGATAAGGAAATTCATCCACTAACGGTTAGGAAGTGACCTCCGTTCTTATCTTTGACTACTTATTTCCTAAAGAACCGAGGTTGAGTTTACCAGAAACTATCGAATATTGTTTCGAAGAAACCGGGATTGAATCTGTTATCTTAAAACCACTTCGATCTAACTCAAGGGTTTTGAAGTGAAGACGTCTTAAAGATGATGGAATTGAAGACGGAGCTCTTTGAAGTGCAAGGTTGCTTGCTACTAATCCTGAGGGTGATTTTAAAATGGATGTAGTAGAAGTAGGTCCTTCGGTTTGTCCATCTCCTAGACAACTTGTATGGATAAATGCTGACATTGCATTGTTGCCTGGAGGGAAGTGTTAGCTTTCAAAGTGGAAAGTGCTATATAAAAGGTAAAACGTAGCCTTACGCCTCATCAACCGAGAATGACTAAAACATGGGAGATGCAGCAGGGCTAGGTGGGTCGCTCCCATTAGGGTATGATCATCCCTATCTAGAGTCGATATTATCTCTTATTTGTATGCTTCGGGGCTCGTTAACCAAGGGGTGATCATATTCGGTGCTATCTAGTAAGGGGTAGGTCGGTTCTGTGTTGGCAAGGGTCGATAAGTTCGACCTTGGTGTTATTTTATCTAGAGATGCACCGTGACGGGCGGTACCCCAATAGCCTAGTCATTGTATGGAATCCATTCTCCAATAAGCACTGTATGGACTTAGTTGTGCCAACTATGTTGAAATGTGAGATGCAAGCATTTAAGCTATATTTATATTTTACTTTGACCCCTGGACATTATTATAGTATCAATAGATTTTATGTAGAAAATGTTTTGGTTATCGTAAGGTAAAATCTCGTCCATGTTTATGTGCGGCATGGTCTTAAGAGATGTCTTTGATTTAAAGGTTTATAAAGTTAAAGACTTATGCTTTACTCACACCAAACACATGTCTGACCCGGAGTTTATTTTCTTTTCCTAAACTCTTGGGTGCTCAAATTTGAATAGGCAGCCAAGTAATTTAGGTTTTTTTATGGATTCATTTTGGAGGAGCTTGAGCAGGTGTGTAATGACTCTAATTTTGACTAACATTATTTAGGACATTTAACTAGATAAATTAAATGAAATAATGTAGATGGTTAAGGGATTGAGATTTGTAAATTAATAAGGGGGTCGTGCCCTAATGAATATATAAGCAAAAGAGAATTAAGGATAAGCAAGTAGGAGGAATATGTTAAGGGCAAAATAGGAATAGTCCTTATTCTTATAACGTAAACCCTTCTTACCTTTATTTCTTATTCATTTCAACAATTACAAACAAAACCAAAATACTTACAAGCTTTGCCGGCCACCATTAATAGGAATAAAAAAGAAGATAAGCTAAGAATCAAGTGAAAAAGCTTGAAGAAATTAATTAAAAGGCAAATCTCAACCATCTTAACACCAAGCTAAGGTGAATAATTCGATTTACGTCTCACTTTTTATATTGAATTCAGTTATAAGGTTTGATCCGAATTATTTTGCAAATAATATGTCATGTTATGTTTGCTTGAATAGATATATATGCGTGTTGATGATTTATGGTGTTCCGTATAGATTTTATGATAAGTTTAGATTGGAAAAACCAATTAAATGACATCCAAACGATTTGCGTTTTTGATACATGGTCGAAAACGTTATTTTAAAAGTGGGTTCCAAGTTTCATAATTTCGAAGTTATTGTGGATTTATTATGAATTTTCTATGAATGAAAATAGTTAAAATTAGGTCAAAATTATTTAAGGTAATTATATATTGATTTTGGGTCTGAAATTTAAATATGTTAGAAAACATATTAAAAGTGAATTATGGTGATTTTTAGGAAATTTTCCTAAGTATTTTACAATGATTATAAAATTATTTAAGTTAAGAGACTTAAATGTTTTATATGTTTATTCAAAGAGAAGGGCTTATTTATTAAAATGTTTTAATTGATAATTTTTGAATTCGGCAGCACTTTTAGAAAGCATTTTGATAAAGAAATGGCAACCAATTACATTTGACAAATAAGGAAAGTTAGGTGAAAAGAAATATCTCTTAAAATATAAAAATAAGTTTTGCTTGGATTTACTACTTTGCCACATCCATCTGTTAGCTTTCGACACCATACCTCCGCTAAAGAACCCATTCGAAACCAATGCATATGGTATCAAGCAAACGATACGTAGTGCATTTGATAAAGGCAATATGGACAGTGTTGAAACCTTACTTTCGAAGGGGTAGAAGTAATTCTTATTAACTTTGAACTACTTCTGTTTATAAATGATGCTTTCGAAGGGGTTGAAGCCAACTATATTAGCTTTTGAATCAATCAACTTGCTTTTGTTTTAGAAAAGAGCTTTCGAAAAAGTTGCTGCCTTTTTATTTTAAAAGAAGCTTTCGAAAGGATAGCCGCTTCGAACCTATTCAAAACCCATGCTACCGCATTCATACCTTTCTAACTAGTTAAGGCCGCTTTTCTTTATAGCCTTTAAATAATGTATTCGAAAGGGTTCTTTCGCCTTTGTGCTTTGAAGTTGCCTTCTCAATGCTTTCGAAAGAGTCTGGCAGCTGTTTTCAAAATGGTTTCGGAGGTAATTGTTTCGAAAGGGTGGGTTTTAAAACTGTCCTCTTACTTTTACTTGGGATTAATGCTTTCGAAAGTAATGTTTTCGCCCTAGTTTTTTATGACCCTTAGTTATATTAAAAGTTAAACCCAATGGTTTTGAAAGGAATAATTATTAAAGGTTTCGAAGCAATGTTTCCACAATTCTTTACTTGAACCCAATGCTTTCGAAAGGTATATAATAAGTGTTTCGAAGGGGAGATCCCCAAAATTTTTGAAAGGTATATTTAAGTGTATGAATGGAAGGTTTCCAATGCTTTCAAAAGACAAATTTAAATAGTTTTGAAAGAGGATGTATAAGGTTTTAAGTAAAGCTTTCGAAAGGGTTGTTTCCAATGATTTCAAAAGATATTGTTTAAGGTTTTAAATAAGGGTTTCGAAGGTTTTACTTTGGCTTCATGGCCTAAAGTCTTTTAAATTAAAAAGGGTTTTAACTTACATTGAAGGGACAGATAATCACATTGATTAGATTTCATCAACATTGTTTTGTGTAAAGCATATATCATGGCATAAGTGTTTTGAGTAAAGCAAAGTATTTGACTTCCTTGTTTTATAAAGATGTGATTTAAGAGGTAAATCATCTATATAGATTATTTACAAGGAAATGAAATTTTAACGGTGTGGTTAACCCCAAGTATAAAAAATAGAAAATGAAACATGAATAGGGTAGTTAACCCTAAGTTTATGATTCAAATACTATAAGACCAGATGAGACTGGTCTAGGGTCGCGCCCTATACTTTAACTATTAGCCCCTGACTAAAATAAGTCCAAAATTCCATTGTGTAGGGCTTTGTCACAGATGGGACTAAAATGAGGTTACACACAGAAGGGAATATACATAGTAAAGATAGGTTATTGGTGAGTCAGCAAAACCATTAGGATCAGTTGACCCTAGATGAAGATAGTTAAGGGCAGGTATCATAATATTGTGTCTAATAGAAGTTAGATTGTTGACTATGTCTGATACGCTCGAGTCAACCAATGGTTAATATATAGTTAGCCAGATAAAACTGTAGTGTGGACAAATAGTCTACTGTTTCCTGATTTTTATGCATATATGTATTCACTATTATTGTTATAATCAGTTTGATTGCAAGATTTTGATTTGCAAAAGGTATTCTTTTAAAAGGATATTAATGAGGGGAAACCCGTTCCGCTAAGAGGCGTGATCTCACTTAATATTAGTAAATTGAGATGTAATAGTATTATTCACACCAGGCTTTATGTCTGACTCAAAGTTTAGGTTTTCTCCTTAAACTCTTGGGTGCTCAAAAATTAATTTGAGTAAATTGAGAGTTGAGGGTTTTCAGGTTTAGTAGGTTGGACGAATAAGCTTCCGAAGATGTGTAGGAGGCAAAGTTAGCTATGTAAAAGCTATTTAATTTTATTTCTGTAGTGATGTATTTATGACTGATACGTCTATCTAGTACTCTGATCATACAAGGGGGCATTTTCATATGTCTCTCTTGACCTAATTTGTAATAATTATATTTGATCAAAACTTAGGATTCATTTTGGGATTATGTAATTGAATATGGAATATTGTTTTGTAATGTAATCAGAAAAGTTGTTTCTGAAATCTATGATTTTATTTCATATTCATGTGCTTTGATATTATGGATACCATTAACATTACTGTATTTTATCATATGAAGTTAATACTATAGATGATTGCAGCATCGGTAACGCTTAGCTTTGGGCCTCAAAGTAAGGGATGCTATAACTTGGTATCAGAGCATAGGTTTATGAAAACTTAAATGAAATTTTAAACTTAAAATGATTCTTAAAACGTAATCATAAGGAATTAGAGAAAAGATAGGGGTATGGGATAATGCTATAGTAACGTACTTGTATTTTCTATATATATAAGTATCCGCTTTATCTCTATTCTCCCATCTTTCTCAGGCTATTCTTTTGTATCTTACAAAGGCTCGAATGCAGATTTTAAGGTAAGATATAGATGCTAGGAGTGGAAGAGAACATTGGTGGAGGAAGCACCACAACCAATGGAAATGCCAGACCAAACGCTAGAAGGAATCCAGGTCGGGCACAAGCTGCTAATGTAGGTGCTGTAGCACCGTAGGCTGATAGGGGAAGCTAAAGGAGGGCGGAACCAAAAGAGAAAGTTTTTCCATAAGAAAGGCGCTCAGAAAGGAGGAGGAGCCAAAAAAAGGAAGGCCGATGTAGTTTGTTATAAGTGCGACAAGAAGGAACACTATGCTCATGAGTGTCGGACATGCAAAGGGTAAAAGGCTGCTGACAAAAAGGAAGTGAGATGCTTCAACTGTGATAAGATTGGACATTATAAAGACTAGTGCAAGGAACCGGCCAAGGATGGAAAAGGCAAGATATTTTCATTGGAACCAGCTACCTCAAAACCAACAACTGAGGAGAAAGGAAAAGCTTTGTTGGAAGGTACACTTCCGATTCATGATGTACCAGTTAGAGTTCTATTTGATATTGGTGCATCGCATTCTTTTGTCTCATTAATTGTTTGGTAGGTAAGCTTAACCTAGAACCCTCATACCTAGTTACTTCCTAAAGGGCTGCGAATCCAATAGGAGGGTATGCGACTCTTGGGATGAGATGTGACCACTTAGAATTTGAATTATTAGGTCATATATTTACTTGCAGTTTGCATGTATTTGATTTTGTAGGGTTCAGAATTATTTTCGATATGGATTGGTTAAATAAATACGATGCTAGGATATTTTACCGTTATAGGAAAATATCACTTAGACACAGTAGTTGTAGTGATCGAATTATATACTCTATAGAAACCCCTAGTTTTGAGGTAAATGCTTTGTTGGGTTTTATGGAGGAAGAAGGCGAGTTGAACCGGTCTTCGTTGTTAGAGTTCGCCGATGTCTTTGAGCCCGTAGTAGGACTGCCACCAAAACGAGCTATTGAGTTTCAAATAGATTTAATACCAAAAACTGAACCTATGAGTAGACTGCCAAGTAGAATGACACCTACCAAGATGAAGGAGCTAAAGGTCTAGTTGGTGGATTTGGAAAGTAAGAACTTATCAAACCAAGCAGTTCGCCTTGGGGAGCAGCTACAGTGTTTGGAAACAAACTGGATGGATCGTTAAGTTGTGTATCGATTATCATAAATTGAACGAGAAGACGATAAATCGATATCTGTTACCTAGAATTGACGATTTGTTCGAGCAGTTGAGTGAAGCCAATGTATTTTCTCAGTTGGATTTGGTAACAGGGTTCCATCAACTTAGAGTAGCAAAGGATAGTATTCCTTTAACAGCGTTTAGGACAAGATCTGGATCATACGAATGCTTAGTAATGCCATTCGGACTAACTAATGCACCGACATTTTTCGTGGACTTGATGAATAGACCCTTCCGAGAACATCTAGACAGATTCATGTTGGTGTTCATATATGACATTTTGATATACTCTAAAGATGAAGGAGAGCGTGAAGTTTATCATAGAGTGGTGCTTGAGACATTGAGGCAGCATTAACTGAAGTCAAAAATTTCAAAGTGTCATTTTTGGAAGAAGGAAGTAAAGTTTCTTGGTCTTGTAGTCTCAGAGAAAGGGTTGTCCGTAGATTCGGGTAAGATCGAGGCAGTGAATAATTGGAAGAGACCCGAGACAGTGACTGAGATAAAGAGTTTTCTTAAATTAGCTTGTTATTATTGGAGATTCATCAAGGATTTTTCACGGATAGCAGCACCGATGACTATGCTAACTCGAAAAGATGTGAAGTTTGTCTGGACTGATAAGTGTGAGGATGCATTCCAGAAACTGAAGTATTTATTAACAAATGCACCTATGTTAGTTGTTCCAAAAGGGAATCAGGACTTAGTCGAATACATGGATGCATGTGGATCAGGATTAGGGTCAGTGTTAATGCAAAGAGGTAAAGTGATTGCCTATGCTTCTTGACAGCTCAAGCCGCATGAGGTTGGATATCCAACTCATGATTTGGAATTAGCTGTAGTAATTTTTGCATTGAAGTATGGAGACATTACCTTTTGGGAGAAAGATTTGATTTATATACGGATCATAAGTCACTGAGATATTTTTTCTCTCGGTAGGAGTTGAATATAAGACAACAGAGGGGGTTGGAGTTTTTAGCCACTTATGATTTTGGAATTGAGTACACACCAGGAAAAGGCAATAAGGTTGCAGAAGCACTTAGCAGGAAATATCAGAATGCAGTATTGGCAATAATAGCTAAGTGGAAAGATTTAGAAGCATTGACTACATGTAGAATACAATGGAGATCTGAAGCTAGTTCTAGTAAAGAAAATGCTATGTTGTCATGTTTAGAAGTTCGACCAGTGATGATCGAAAGGATTGCTTCTAAGCAAGGGGAGGATCCATTATTAGCTGAACGGATCAAAAATCTAAGGAATGGGATAGAGAGTGATGACTTGAAAGATTTTGGTCTTGACCAGAATGGGTGGTTGAGGAAGAAAGGAAGACTGTGTGTTCCGAATGTGGGAAACATTAGGAATGAAGTTCTTGGAGAATGCCATCGTTCAAAGTTCACTATTTATCCGGGAGGATAAGATGTATCAGGATATGAAAAGGAGTTTCTTCTGGGAAGGTATGAAGAGAGATGTAGGATTATGGGTGAGGCAATGTTTGAACTGTCAACAGGTAAAAGCTGAACATTAGAAATCGAGTGGGTTGCTTCAGCCTTTAGATGTCCCAATCTAGAAATGGAATTCTATCTCCATGGATTCCATAGATGGGTTGCCAAGGTCGAATAGAGGAAATGAAAGTATATGGGTTATAGTGGACAGATTAACTAAGAGTGCCATCTCATTCCAGTTAAGTCAACCAGGACGACATCTGTTTTAGCTAAATTGTTTATGAAGAACATAGTTAGAAGCATGGAATTCCTAGTAGTATAGTAAGTGATAGAGATTCCTTATTTACTAGCGAGTTCTGGAAGAGTCTACAGGAGACTTTAGGTATCAAGCTCAAGATGGGTACCGCTTACCGTCCGCGGACAGATGGGCAATTGGAAAGAGTTAACAAAGTCCTAGAAGATTTGTTAAGAGCTTATGTGCTAGATTTTGGAGGATCATGGGAAGACCACCTACACTTAGTTGAGTTTTCGTATAACAACAATTATCAGACTAGTATAGGGATGGCACCGTTTGAGGCTTTGTATGGAAGATCATGCAAATCTCCCGTTTGTTGGTAAGAGACCAAGGATATGTTAGTTCTAAGTCCAGATCTGGTTAGAGAAGCCACTGAAAAGATTAAGTTAATTCGAGCCAGAATGAACGAAGCTCGTTCTAAGCAAAAGAGTTATGCTAATAAAAGACGGAAAACTTAGAGTTCTTAGTCGGAGATCATGTTTTCGTCAAGGTATTACCGATGAAAGGTGTAATCCGATTTGGAAAATAAGGAAAATTGGCACCGAGATTCGTTGGACCATTTCCTATTATAGAAAGGATCGGGAAACTCGCATATAGAATAGAGTTACCAAATAATTTAATAGGATTCCATAATGTTTTTCATATTTCTCATCTAAGAAAGTGTATTTGAGATCTAGAAACTACTATTACACCAACTGTATTAGATGATCTAGCAGTGGAACCAGATATGACTAAAGTTAGAAAACCAGTTCGTGTTGCGAGAGATGAGTATAGACTAAGGAACAAGACGGTCAGATCAGTCAAAGTCCAGCGGAGTGACGATGAGAGAGATTGTACTTCGAAGACCGGGAGCAGGATTAGAGACACTTATCCTGACTTGTTTGATGGTATGTTTTACTTTTAAGTTTGATTGTTATGAGCACCTTATCGTAATTTCGAGGATGAAATTATTTAAGGAGGGGAATCGGCAATGACCCTAATTTCAACTAACATTATTTATGATATTTAATTAGATAAATTAAATGAAATAATGTAGATGGTTAAAGGATTGAGATTTGTAAATTAATAAGGAGGTCGTGCCCTAATGAATTTATAAGAAAAATATAATTAAGGATAAGTAAGTATGAGGAATATGATAAGGGCAAAATAGGAATAATCCTTATTCTTATACCATAAACCTTCTTAGCTTCATTTCTTATTCATTTCAAAGATTACAAACAAAACCAAATACTTACAAGTTCGTCCAGCCACCATTAAGTGGAATCAAAAAGAAGATAAGCTAGGAATCAAGTAGAAAGCTTGAAGAAATTAATCAAATGGCAAATCTCAACCATCTTAACACCAAGCTAAGGTGAATAACTCGATTTACATCTCACTTTTGATAATTATTTCGGTTATAAGATTTGATCTGAATTATTTTGCAAATAATATGTCATGTTATATTTTTTTTGAATAGATATATATGCTTGTTGATGATTTATGGTGTTTCATATAGATTTTATGATAAGTTTAGATTGGAAAAACCTATTAAATGACATCCAAATGATTTGCATTTTTGATACATGGTCAAAAACATTATTTTAGAAGTGGATTCCAAGTTTCATAATTTTCTAAGTTATTGTGGATTTATTATAAATTTCCTATGAAAGAAAATAGTTAAAATTGGGTCAAAATTATTTATGGTAATTATATATTGATTTTGGATCTGAAATTTAAATATGTTAGAAAACATATAAAAAGTGAATTATGGTGATTTTTGGGAAATTTTCCTAAGTATTTTACAATGATTATAAAATTATTTCAGTTGAGGGACTTAAATGTTTATATGTTTATTCAAGGAAGGGGGCTTATTTGTTAAAACATTTTAATTGATAATTTCCGAATTCGGCAGCACTTTCAAAAAAGGATTTTGATAAAGAAATGGCAACCAATTACATTTTGAAAAATAAGGCAAGTTAGGTGAAAAGAAATATCTCTTAAAGGCTAAAAATCAGTTTTGCTTGGATTTACTACTTCGCCACTTCCATTTGTTAGCTTTCGACACCATACCTCCGCTGAAGAGCCCTGTAACAACCCGCATATTTTATGATTATATATTTAAATGTTTAGTTTAAATATAGAATCGTTTGTTGAATTTAAAGTATGAAATGTTACTTTTTGTAAATAGTTGAATCCGGACTCGAGGTCACTTTCATTGAGTTCAAAATGACGTTTACAACTTTGTTGAGTATAAACATCGATATGTTTGGAGTTGATTAGGATTTTGGTATTTTCATTTGGGCTTTGGGTTGTGTTCTAGCCCACTAACCCAACAAGGTAACCCAACTCCTCTACCAAATACCCTAACTCCTCTACTCTTCATTCATTCTACTCCTCATTTCCTAACACTCAAGCTAAAGAGAAAAATGGGGGAAAATAAAAGAGATTAAAAATTACTAAGCCCTAGATTCTTAGGAAATTCAAGTTCTAGTTCTAAAATCAAAGAGAGGCTTAGGTAAGCATCCTCTTCATCTTCTCTATCTTAATCTCTCTTCAATTTTCAGAAATTCCTATAACATAACTTAGGAAATCCATTGCATTTGATAATAGATTGAAGATTCTAGATGCGTCGTTGAAGAGAAACCAACCTTAGCTTGTTTTAGAGCTTCTCATTTCTATATTTGAGTTTAAAGGTGAGTTCTTGAACTCACATCTATGTCTATACCTTTGATAGTTGTTAGGTATGAATTCCTAACATCTATTTCATGTTCATTTGCTTGTGAATTGAATTGGTTTGGTGAATTTTCCAACTTTTGGTATTTTGAAGTCAAAATCTATGAAAATCCTACTGTGGATGTTTGGACATGTTGTTTGGAGTGTATTGAAGAGCCTATAGGGTTGGGTTGTCGCTTGGCATAAATCCCAAGCCATCGTCGCTCATTCGATTGCTTCGAAGTTGATTTGACCATCAATGGCCTAGGCAAAAATGTGCCCTGAGCTTCAGCTCAGAGGTCTGGTAAAATGCTCAGACGTCTGATGCTACGGAATAAAAATTCTAGTTTTACAGCTCAGACGTCTGAGGTTATTTACCAGACGTCTAGGCGATCTGGAAGAAAATTTCCAGACCTTCAGCTCAGACGTTTGGGAAGACCACCAGACGTCTGACCCTGATAATTTAAGCCAATTTGCCTATTTTGAGTAGATTTCCGTTTTAATCGATTTTTGTTGATCTGATTAGTTGTTGTCATTTATTATCAACTTTGATGACTTCTTTTCTGGATTTTTGGGAATATCCATTTGATGGATTTGATATCGATTTTTATGGTTTTAATTCACGTCGTCGAATGTGAATTTTTGTTCATGGATTGTTTTTACAATCGTTTCTGTGGTTTGTCACGTTAAAATACAAAGGTTTCTATACTAGTAGTAAATACTCAAACTCTTTCACAAAAACGATTTCAACACTACTTTTAAATACAAAGCTCGTTTTTTAAACCGTTTCCAATCTATTAGTATATACAAACCTTTACTTCATTCGTACGAGAAATCCAATTAAACGACTTAGCAAAACAAGTGGTATGAAACGCTTACGTTTACTTCGTCAGTTAATTCTTAGACTTGTTCGATTGAAATCTTGTGACAATTTTCGAGTGGAAATCTACAATTTGTTCGTAAATATTTCAGTTAAGCCAGTGGTTATGGGACACGAAGCTAAACTCATTTATTTACTAGCTTGGTGTACTTTACACTTTTATTGATCTATGATGATCATTTTGTGGTTTAGACGAGCGATATGCGATGTCTCTTTGTTCGCGTGGGGGACGGTACCCCATTTTGTGGAGTTTCATCTCATTTTATGGGCTAGTGACCCATGGCTTTTTATGGAGTTCGGTTCATCGGGCGTACCATTGTACTACGTCGTTGTTCCGGCTTATTTGAGTTTCAGGTTCATCGGGTGTACCATTGTACTACGTCGTTGCACCGGCTCTATGGGTTAGCGACTCATGGGATAGCGTCCCGTTTGTGATACACGTGTTGGTGAGTTTTCGTGCTCCCATTTGTGATAGGCCTCCCACCTTTGTGATTTCTGGATTTCTAATGATTGATTTCTAGAATTTGTGTTTCACCAATTTTTGTGATTTGCGTTGATAAGCTTTATCACTATTTTTGATTTGGTGAATAAACTAAAGAATATGACATTCTTTTGATGTTTTGAGAAAATTTGAGATATTATATGATTTTTGTTGTTATCATATATATTTGTTATATCTCTTATCCTACCTCATTTTATATGATATTTATAGCAAGACTGATTTGTTTATTGTTTTTCTTCTTAAATAATTTGGGTCAGACCGAGGTGTTTCAGGTGCTTCCACTTGACTTCTTAGCAGGGACTAGCTTCTGACTTTTGGCTAACTACTTTAGCTTAGTAGTTTTTGCTTTTATACATTCGAAATAGAGACTCCTTGATGTATACCTATTCTTTTGTCTAGCACTTGTACCTATTCTTTTGTGGTGTAGTGGATCTTGTATGACCACTACTTTGATGTACACTTCTATGTGTTATATTCATATCTGTTTTCACCTTAGTGATATGAATATCTGTGACTGATTTGTGTTATGCTTATCTTATATTTATTTCCGAAGGCCTCATAGCCACTGTGTAGTAGATTTGAGTTTGGATTGGATATGTTGGATTTCCTCTTGAAATGAAATGCATGATATACTATCTGACATATCGGTTCTCGCTCAAATCAATTATACAGTTGGTCGCTCCTCAACAGCCTTATTCTTCGTACTAATTGACGGCATTACCCAGTAGTGTCCTTGTTTAGTGTGAGTATAGAGGTGGGGCATCACAGCTTGGTATTAGAGCCGAACTTCGGAACAATGTAGAATAATCTAGCAAGGATCATTGTCCTAAGTCTCTCTTAGGAATCGTGTCTTAGGATTTAATTCGAGTCATAGGACCCATTCTATCCTATTTTCTTTTATGATGTCTTGTTTTATCAATCAAGTTTGTTTTATATTCATTCTGAGAATAACCTTTTCCTCTTCTTTCTTTCTTAAAGAAGAGAAATGGTTAGAACTAGCCGTCCCAACGCCGGTCAATCTAGTGCTACTCCTTAGGATGGCGTATTCATGTCTGCCCAACAGCTTTTGGATCTCGTAAAGAACGCCCATGCTGCCGGACCCATTTCTGAGCCTACTCATCCTAAATACGAGTTTGTACGCTTGTGCAGTGATTATACCAATTTGGGTGGAAGGCCATTCAAGGGTTCCGAAAGCGTTATTGAAGTCCAAGCTTGGCTTAGAACATGCGATCGCATCTTTTCTCGCACGAATCTAGTGGATCTATATCGAGTCCAAGTGGCTTCTAGCATGCTCCAGGAGAGAGCATTAGATTGGTATGAGCTTTTGATTTCGGAAATTATTGAAGCGGATCTTACTTGGGAGCAATTCTAGGAAAGGTTCGAGTTAAAGTTTGTGCCGGAAGTTGAAAAAGTAATTTTAGCCCGACGCTTTATTGACCTTGTTCAAGGTGAATCTTCTGTGACAGATTATGTCGCATCTTTTGAATCCCTCTCCAAATATGGGGTCGAGTATATTAATACCCCATTAAAGAAAAATCAAAGGTTCATCTATGGTTTGAATAAGAACCTCAAAAAGGCTTCACTTCTGAAACTAGAAGTTGCTTTCGATCAGCTTGTAGATATCTCTCTTCGATTTGAAGAGGCCGATAAAGAAAGTGATGTTGAACTTGTCGGTGCCAAGAAGAACTTCAACAACAACAAGAAGAGGCAATTCAACAGTAAGTTCAAAGGCCCTAATCCCAACAAGAAAGGGAAGCAAGCAACTTCGGTAGCAAAGACTCCTACCTCTAGTCGTGGACAATGCTACAATTGTGGTTCTAAGGACCATTATGCAAATAAGTGTTTGAAACCCTTTTATTGTCGCTATTGCAAAAGTTCGGGTCATCTTATATCTTCATGTCCCATACTTCAAAGTAGGAGAGAGGTAAAACTGATGTTATGCAAGCCCCTAGTAACACTTCTCTTGGTCAAGGTATTTCTCATTCTGTCCTTGATGGTATTATTATGTTTCGTGGTCATCCTATTCGAGTTCTTTTTGATACGGGTGCATCTCATTCTTTTATATCAAAGGAACTTGCTGATGCTTTGTCTTTAAATTTTATTGGCTTGATGGCTTCACTGAGAATTGCAAATCCGGTTGGTGGATCCACAACACTCAGTTTATTTTGTAAAGATGTCGAGATTATTTTATGTGATTATGCTTTCTGAGCCGATTTGCATGTTATGCGTTACTTAGGTTTCGGAATGATTTTGGGAATGGATTGGCTTAATCATTATGAAGCCCATATCCTATGTCCTGAGAGGACTATCCATCTTCGACATCCCAATCTATTAAGTAGATTTCTATTGTTCTTAAAGATTCAGATTCCAATTCGGTAGCATCCTTATATTCTCTAAACCTGCATGATGATGATAATGAAGATGATGAAGATGTCATTTCTCTCATTCATGTTGTTTGTGAATTTCCCGACATCTTTGATCTCGTTTTAATATTACCACCTAAGCGAGAAATTGAGTTCAAAATTAATCTAATCACTGGAGCTCTACCTATCACTCGTCCTCCTTATCGTATGTCCAATAAGGAAAATGAGGAGATGCAAAAACAATTATCCGAATTGGAAGCAAAACGGTTTATTCGTTCTAGTTCCTCTCATTGGGGAGCTTCAGCTATCTTTGTGAAGAAATCCGATGGTACACTTAGGCTTTGCGTTGACTGCCTCAACCTTATGATCTCACCATCAAGAATAAATATCCCTTACCTCGGATTGATGATCTATTTGATCAACTTAGTGGTGCTAGAGTCTTTTCACTGTTAGACTTAGCAACTGGTTTTCATCAACTTCGAATTGCAGAGGATAGTATTCCTTTGACGTTGTTCCATACTCGTTATGGAACTTATGAATGGCTTGTTATGCCATTTGGTTTAACGAATACTCCAGCTTATTTCGTTGACCTTATGAATCGAGTTTTCAAAGACTTCCTCGATCGATTTGTTCTCATGTTTATTGATGATATTCTTGTTTATTCTAAAACCGAGGAAGGGCATGAAAAACATCTTCGGATTGTGTTGGAAACTCTTAGGAGCAATCAATTGAAAGCAAAATTTTCTAAGTGCCACTTTTGGCAATTCCCTGTGAAATTTTTAGGACATATTATTTCTGAATCCGGAATTTCCGTGGATCCTTCAAAGATTGAGGCGATTCAAAATTGGAAGAGACCGGAGTGTGTGATGGAAATTCGTAGCTTTCTTGGATTGGCAGGCTATTACCATCGGTTCATAAAAGACTTTTCTAAAATTTCCGTACCTCTTGCTAGTTTGACAAAGAAGGGAGTTAAGTACATTTGGTCAAACAAATGTGAAGCTGCTTTTCAGAAATTAAAAGAACTCCTTTCTAATGCTCCTATTCTTGTGATTCCCGAAGGAAACCAAGACTTGATTGTTTATACCGATGCTAGTCGTGTTGGTTTGGGAGCCATTATCATGCAAAGGGAACGTGTTATCGCTTATGCTTCTAGGCAATTAAAGCCTGCAGAGACTAGATATGGCACTCATGATTTAGAGCTCGCGGCCATTGTTTTCGCCCTTAGATTTGGCGTCATTATCTTTTGGGAGAGAAATTTGTTCTCTACACCGATCATAAATCTTTGAAGTATTTGTTCTCTCAAAAGGAACTTAATTTGCATCAACAATGTTGGCTCGAATTCCTTGCATCTTATGATCTTGATATTCTTTATACTCCTGGAAAGGGAAATCGTGTTGCAAATGCCCTTAGTCGTAAGCAGCAAGCGGTTGTTTCCATGATGATATCCGAATGGAAGGATCTCGAGACTCTGTCCACTTGTGAGATTCGAGATCGTGAATCCGATTTATGTTCATCTCTTGTTTTATGTAGCCTTGAGGCTCATCCTTCGCTTTTAGACCGCATTCTTGAAGCTCAAAAGCAAGATCCCGAATTGGCTCTTCTTAGCCAAAGTTGTAGGGATAAAAATAATATTGATGGTTTGAAAGACTTTGAAATCGATGCCCGTGGTGGCATTCAAAAATTTGGTAGACTTATTATGCCGAATATTAGTGATCTTCGTAAAGACATTTTAGAAGATTCTTATCGTTCTAAATTTATCATTCATCCCAATAGTAGTAAAATGTACGCGGACATGAAGCGACTATATTATTGGGATGGAATGAAATCTGATATTGCTAACTTCATTAAGCGTTGCATGACTTGCCAACTCGTAAAGGCCGAGCATCAAAGGCCCGGTTGGTTATTGAAACCTTTAGACATTCCAATTTGGAAGTGGGATCAAATTTCCATGGACTTTATTGACAGTCTTTCCCATTCTCGTTCGGGTCATGACAGTCTATGGGTGATTGTAGATAGACTTACAAAATTCGCCCATTTTATTCCTGTTCGGTCCAATCGGACCGTACCTCTTTTGGCCAAACTCTATGTCAAAGAAATTGTTAAATTGCATGGAGTTCCTACTTCTATTGTTAGCGATCGTGATCCATTATTTACTAGTGGATTTTGGAAGGGTCTTCAAAAGGCTTTGGGAACGAAGCTTAATTTTAGCACCGCTTATCATCCTCAGTCCGATGGACAAACAGAGCGTGTGAATCAAACCCTTGAAGATCTCCTTCGTGCTTGTGTTCTTGATTTTGGTGGAAGTTGGGAAGATCGTATTTCTCTTGTTGAGTTTTCTTATAATAATAGCTTCCAATCTAGTATTGGTATGGCACCTTTTGAGGCACTCTACGGAAGGCCATGCCGATCTCCTTCGTGTTGGCTTGAAGCCGGTGAGAAGCCGGTTTTAGGTCCATATTTAATTCGTAATGCCACAGAAAAGATTGACCTGATTCGTCATAGGATGAAAGAAGCTCAGTGTAGACAATAATCCTATGCCGATAACCGAAGAAGAAATTTAGAATTTTCTGTGGGAGATTTGGTATTCATTCGTGTTTCACCTATGAAGTGTGTTGTGCGTTTCAGTCGATCGAGAAAGTTAACACCTCGATATATTGGCCCATTTCCCATCACCGAATGCATTAGTGCCATGGCTTATCGCCTTTTATTATCGGCTCAATTTTCTGCTATTCATGACGTATTCTACGTTTCTCAACTATGGAAACGCCTTAGAGATTGCGATTCTATTCTTCAGCCCAGTGTTATTGAAGAAATTGAAGTTTCACCTAATTTGACTTACGAGCAACATCCTATTCATGTCATTGCTACGGAGGTTAAACGCCTTCGTAATAAAGATGTTCCGCTTGTGAAAGTTCAATGGTCCGCGAATCCTAAGGATTGTTCTTGGGAATCCAGAGAATTCATCGAGTGAACAAATCCAGACTTACTCTCTCGTGCTCCTTAAGGTGAACTTCTCGCTTCAAATTTTCTTTTGTATTGTTATGCCTTAGAGTGGTTTTTACTCTTTATTTTCTTCTTAAGTATTGCGAGGACGCAATTTCTTTAAGGAGGGGAGTCTATAACAACCCGCACATTTTATGATTATATATTTAAATGTTTTGTTTAAATATAGAATCGTTTGTTGAATTTAAAGTCCAAAATGTTACTTTTTGTCGAATCCGGACTCGAGGCCACTTCCATTGAGTTCAAAACGACGTTTACAACTTTTTTGAGTATAAACATCGATATGTTTGGAGTTGATTAGGATTTTGGTATTTTCATTTGGGCTTTGGGTTGTGTTCTAGCCCATTAACCCAACAAGTTAACCCAACTCCTCTACCAAATAACCTAACTCCTCTACTCTTCATTCTACTCCTCATTTCCTAACACTCAAGCTAAAGAGAAAAATGGGGGAAAAGAAAAGAGATTAAAAATTCCTAAGCCCTAGATTCTTAGGAAATTCAAGTTCTAGTTCTAAAATCAAAGAAAGGCTTAGGTAAGAATCCTCTTCATCTTCTCTATCTCAATCTCTCTTCAATTTTTAGAAATTCCTATAGCCTAACTTAGGAAATCCATTGCATTTGATAATAGATTGAAGATTCTAGAGGTGTCGTTGAAGAGAAATCAACCTTAGCTTGTTTTAGAGCTTCTCATTTCTATATTTGAGTTTAAAGGTGAGTTCTTGAACTCACATCTATGTCTATACCTTTGATAGTTGTTAGCTATGAATTCCTAACATCTATTTCATGTTCATTTGCTTTTGAATTGAATTGGTTTGGTGAATTTTCCAATTTTTGGTATTTTGAAGTCAAAATCTATGAAAATCCTACTATGGATGATTGGATATGCTGTTTGGAGTGTATTGAAGAGCCTATAGGGTTGGGTTGTCGCTTAGCATAAATCCCAAGCCATCGTCGCTCATTCGATTGCTTCGAAGTTGATTTGGTCATTAATGGCCTAGGCAACAATGTGCCCTGAGCTTCAGCTCAGACGTCTGGTAAAATGCTCAGACGCCTGATGCTACGGAATAAAAATTCCAATTTTATAGCTCAGACGTCTGAGGTTATTTACCAGATGTCTAGGCGGTCTGGAAGAAAATTTCCAGACCTTCAGCTTAGATGTCTGGATAGACCACCAGACGTATGACCAGATAATTTAAACCAATTTGCCTATTTTGAGTAGATTTCTGTTTTAATCAATTTTTGTTGATCCAATTAGTTGTAGTCATTTATTATCGACTTTAATGACTTCTTTTCTGGATTTTTGGGAATATCCATTTGATGGATTTGATATCGATTTTTATGGTTTTAATTCACGTCGTCGAATGTGAATTTTTGTTCATGGATTGTTTTTACAATCGTTTATGTGGTTTGTCACTTTAAAATACAAAGGTTTCTATACTAGTAGTAAATACCCAAACTCTTTCACAAAAATGGTTTCAACCCTACTTTTAAATACAAAGCTCATTTTTAAAACCTTTTTCCAATCTATTAGTATATACAAACCTTTACTCCATTCATACGAGAAATCCATTTAAATGACTTAGCAAAACAAGTGGTATGAAACGCTTACGTTTACTTCGTCAGTTAATTCTTAGACTTGTTCGATTGAAATCTTGTGACAATTTTGGAGTGGAAATCAACAATTTGTTCGTAAATATTTAAGTTAAGCCAGTGGTTATGGGACACGAAGCTAAACTCATTTATTTACTAGCTTGGTGTAATTTACATTTTTATTGATCTATGATGATCATTTTGTGGTTTAGACGAGTGATATGCGATGTCTCTTTGTCCGCGTGGGGGACGGTACCCCATTTTGTGGAGTTTCGTCTCGACCCATGGATTTTTATGGACTTTGGTTCATCGGGCGTACTGTTGTACTACGTCGTTGTTCCGGCTTATTTGAGTTTCAGGTTCCTCGAGTGTATCGTTGTACTACGTCGTTGCACCGACTCTATGGGTTAGCGACTCATGGGATAACGTCCCGTTTGTGATACACGTATTGGTGAGTTTTCGTGCTCCCATTTGTGATAGGCCTCGCCCCCTTTGTGATTTCTGGATTTCTAATGATTGATTTCTAGAATTTGTGTTTCACCAATTTTTGTGATTTGCATTGGTAAGCTTTATCAATATTTTTGATTTGGTGAATAAAGTAAAGAATATGACATTCTTTTGATGTTTTGAGAAAATTTGAGATATTATATGATTTTTGTTGTTATCATATATATTTGTTATATCTCTTATCCTACCTCATTTTATATGATATTTATAGCTAGACTGATCCGTTTATTATTTTTCTTATTAAATAATACTCAGGTCAAACCGAGGTGTTTCAGGTGCTTCCACTTGATTTCTTAGCAGGGACTAGCTTCTGACATTTGGCTAACTACTTTAGCTTAGTAGTTTTTGCTTTTATACATTCGAGATAGAGACTCCTTGATGTATACCTATTCTTTTGTCTAGCACTTGTACCTATTCTTTTGTGATGTAGTGGATCTTGTATGACCACTACTTTGATGTACACTTCTATGTGTTATATTCATATTTGTTTCCGCCTTAGTGATATGAATATCTGTGACTGATTTGTGTTATGCTTATCTTATATTTGTTTCCGAAGGCCTCATAGCCACTGTGTAGTAGATTTGAGTTTGGATTGGATATGTCGGATTTCCTCTTGAAATGAAATGCATGATATACTATCTGACATATCGGTTCTCGCTCAAATCAATTGTACAGTTGGTCGCTCCTCAACAGCCTTATTCTTCGTACTAATTGACGGCATTACCCAGTAGTGTCCTTGGTTAGTGTGAGTATAGAGGTGGGGCGTCACAAGCCCATTCGAAACCAATGCACGTAGTATCCATCAATCGATACATAGTGCATTGGAGAAAGGCGGAAGGGACAATGTTGAAACCTTACTTGCGAAGAGGTAGAAGCTATTCTTACTAACTTTGAACTACTTATGTTTTGTAAATGATTCTTTCGAAGGGGTTGAAGCCAACTATATTAGCTTTCGAATCCATCAACTTGCTTTTGTTTTGGAAAAGAGCTTTTGAAAGAGTTGCCACCCTTTTGTTTTAAAAGATGCTTTCGAAAGGATAGCCGCTTTGAACCTATTCGAAACCCATGTTGTCGCATTCATACCTTTCGAACTAGTTAAAGCCACTTTTCTTTATAGCCTTTAAACATTGTATTTGAAAGGGTGCTTTCGCTTTTGTACTTTGAAGTCTCCTTCTCAATGCTTTCGAAATGGTCCGGTAGCAATTTTCAAATGGTTTTGGAGGCAATGGTTTCGAAAGGGTGGGTTTTGAAACTATCCGCTTCCTTTTACTTGGGATTCATGCTTTCGAAAGTAATGCTTTTGCCCCAGTTCTTTATGACCCTTAGTTATATTAAAATTTAAACCAATGGTTTTGAAAGGAATAATTATTAAAGGTTTCAAATTAATGTTTCCAAAATTCTTTACTTAAACCTAATGCTTTCAAAAGGTATATAATAAGTGTTTCGAAGGGGAGATCGCCAACGTTTTCCAAAGGTATATTTCGGTATTTGAATGGAAGGATTCCAATGCTTTCAAAAGACAGGTTTAGATAGTTTTGAAAAAGGATGTCTAAGGTTTTAAGTAAAGTTTTCAAAAGGGTTGTTTTCAATGATTTCAAAAGGTATTGTTTAAGGTTTTAAAACAAGGATTTCGAGGGTTTTACTTTGGCTTCATGGCTTAAAATCTTTTAAGTTAAAAAGGGTTTTAACTTACTTTGAAGGGACAAATAATCCCATTGATTAGATTTCATCAACATTGTTTTGTGTAAAGCATATATCATGGCATAAGTGTTTTGAGTAAAGCAAAGTATACGACTTCCTTGTTTTATAAAGGTATGTTTTCAAAGGTTAATCATTTGTATAGATTATTTACAAGGAAATAAAATTTTAACAGGGTAGTTAACCCTAAGTATAAAACAGGAAATGAATAAGGTAGTTACCCTAAGTTTATGACTCAAATATTAGGAGACCAGATGGGACTGGTGTAGGGTCATGCCCTATACTTTAGCTATTAGCCCCTAGAAAAAATAAGTCCAAAGTTCTAGTGTATAGGGCTTTGTCACAGATGGGACAAAAATGAGGTTACAAACAGAAGGGAATATACAGAATAAAAATATGTTATTGGTGAGCCAACAAAACCATTAGGATCAGTTGACCCTAGAAGAAGATAGGTAAGGGCAGGTAGCCCAGTATTGTGTCTAACGGAAGTTAGTTTGTTGATTATTTTTTGTTGGCCCGAGTCAGCCAATGTTTAATATTTTGCCATATAAAACTATAGTGTGGAAAAATAGTCCATTGATTTCCTGATTTTTATGCATATATTCATTTGCTATTTTTGTTATAATCTGTCTGATTGCAGGATTTTGTTTTCAAAAGATATGCTTTTAAAATGATAATAGTGAGGGGAAACCCATTCCGCTAAGCGGCGTGGTCACACTTAATATTAGTAAATCGAGATGTAATAGTATTATTCACACTAGGCTTTATGTTTGACTCGAAGTTTGTGTTTTCCCCTTAAACTCTCGGGTGCTCAAAAATTAATTTGAGTAGATTGAGAGTTGAGGGTTTTCAGGTTTAGTAGGTTGGACGAATAAGCTTCCAAAGACGTACAGGAGGCAAAGTTAGCTATGTAAGAGCTATTTAGTTTTATTTCTGCTATGATGTATTTATGACTAGTATGTCTATCTAGTACTTTGATCATTCATGGGGGCATCTTCATATGTCGCTCTTGGCGTAATTTGTAATAATTATATTTGATCAAAACCCGGGATTCATTTTGGGATTATGCAATTGAATATAGAATATTGTTTTGCAATGTAACCAAAAAAGTTGTCTTTGAAATCTATGATTTTATTTCATGTTCATGTGCTTTGATATTATAGATACCACTAACATTACCATATTTTGTCATAGGAAGTTAATACTATAGAAGACTATAGCATTTGTAGCGCTTAGCTTCAAGCATCAAAGTTGGAGATGTTACAAGGTGGCTTCATCGATAGCTAGTTATTTTTCTTGTTTCCACTATATTATATGTATATTGTATTTGTTAGGTAGGGATAGGCTGTTATAACTGTCCTACGCTAGAATTTGTATTAGTATGACTCTGATGTACCATTTTGAAATGACTTTGTGGTATATTATGTTGAGTGATAAATATTGTTCCGTTGCGTTGTGAGATTCTATGTTGTTTAGTTCTTCTCTTCTACCTTTTCTTTCTTTTACCCCTAATACCCGTCTTTCGAACGATTAATGATTGGCACACGAATACCATGGATGTATTAAGTGTTGTCATTGGTAGTAAGAAAGGCGGATCGTTACATTTGGTATCAGAGCTTAGGTTGAGCGAACACCTAGGCTTTGGTGGGGTAAACTCATTATAGATAGGGTCAGCAGTGCCCTATAACGAGTCTGAGCGTAATATATATATGCGTGTGTATTTTTTAGTGAATAAAAATATTTTATATTATGTTATTTGACATGTTGAGTAGCTTAAGAATTTTGGTCGATGCGCCTGATCAACATTATCGATAGGGATTTCCTAAACACTTGAACAAGTTAAATTGACATAATATTGTTTTAAATTTCGTAAATGAAATAATTTTACCAAGGAATATATTTTCTATATACAAAAGGGGATGATTTTCAAAATCTACTATGAGGAGAGTGGGCTAGGAATTAATAATATTTAAATTGTTAGCATTTAGGGTTTAACTAGTCATGCTCGTTCAGTTTTGAGCAATGACTATTGTCAAATTTAATAGTAGATTTCCTTTTTCCATCATGGGTTGGGTAGATAGAACTTTTAGGAACATTGAATCGAATACCTTGTGAATTAAGTCTCATAATTTGACTATAAGACATGCAACGATAAGTACGGTTAAAAATTAAATTTTAATAAAGGTGTTTATTAAAAGAAAATCTTCATATAGTTTTAGAAGATGAACTAAGAGAGATGATTTTACAAATCAGAACTATTAAATTGTTTTAAAAATGAAAAAGGTTTTGTGAATGTTAAATTCCGGTGGCTTTGATAAATTCCAAATGATTTTGGAAAATAATAGTAATCTTTTTTAAAGATATTTTAAGATATAGATATTTTAAAATAAAGTTTGAGAGTAAGGTTTTCTTCGGACAGTTCGGGAATAAGTCTTGATCTGTTTTGTAATGATCAGAATAATCATTGTACAATTGGGACGAGTTCAAATCCAAATGAATCCAAAGAAAGTGATGATTTTGCTAAAAATGCTAAAAACTATTTGTCTATAAATAGTATTGTTTCAAGAAGAAATTTGTATAAAAAATATTTTTTTATTAACCAGTTTGAGTGTCTCGAAATGACAAAAAATGGGTAAGAGATGTTTTCGAATGGCAAACACTTCCCTTGAGTATTGCCCTTCTTAGTAAAGGGGTATATTGTACTATTTGGTAGCACCCAGTTCCTTAACATCATTTTGGAGTTACTCGGGCTATATGTATGTTTCAAAATGTTTTTGAAATAGAACCCAGATATTGTGTTCTTAGATCCCTTAAAAAGAAGAGTTTTCAAAATAAAAAGATATTTTGAAGGTGGATTAATAAATGAAGTATTAATTAGGTTAAATTTAATAAGAGGATTTAATAAACTTTGTTTTTTAAACTGTCTTTTGATTTTAACATATAGGATATGAAGAATTATTTGATGTTATTAGGTTGGCTAATAGAGATTTTTACCTTGGTAGTATTTAAAAAAAAGTAGAATCTAGGATGGAGATTGGATACCAGCATCCTACTCTTCTTAGCTACTTACCAGACCAATTAGGCTAAAGAGGTTGATTTGGTCGACTTAGTTTCAAGACCCAAACTATTTTGGTCTGCATCTAACAGTTAAAATTAAATAGAATTAGAAATCAAATGTTTGTATATACTCTTAGGATGTAGAAGAGTATTATATAAGTTCACAAAAAATGATTCTTATGAAGCATGGTGGGTGGTATGAAGTAGTTATATAGTAAGAATCGTTAGATCAGTACGTAGGTTATATGAAGATCATTTATCCTTTTCACATAGTTCTCAATCCTAGATTTGAGTATATGAATGGAAGTGTTTTACACCATTCTGAATAAGGATTTATCACTCAATTTTTGATGGCGAGCATTGGTGAGGGTTCTTATATGGAACCAAAAGTTGTCTATCTAGTTTATGGCTATGCAAGGAGAACATAAGTTTTTAATTAAGGGGCTTGATCAAAGTCCACATTAGGAAGTCGGGTGAGCGATACTAGTTCGAAAGTGAAGTTATGTGTTCGAGTGAATGATCAAATCAGATTTTACATAGGAATGATCTATGTACATCATACGGATTGATGAATAGTTTAAGTGTTTTTGGGAATTAGGGTTGTGGTATAATTTTGAGGATGAAATTCTTTTAAGGGGGAAGAGTATAACGACCCGGAATTTTTCCATCTTGATTTTTGAATATTTAATAATTTTTTAATATTCAAATAATATGTTATATAATTAAAATACAACTCTTTTAAATAATAACAAATGATGGTAAAATAGATTTGTAACGACCCATGATTTTGCCACTTTGAAATAGGGTATTTAAATATATTTTATATAATCAATACATGGATTTTTATTAGCAAATAAACCTATTTTAACTATTTAATAATGATGATAAAATAGTTTTCAAAATTTGTTTACCAATATAGATAGTTCATAGAAAAATAGAAAATGTGATCGAAGAATGTTTTTCAAAATTTCGACACCCAAAAGTCGTCGGGAACATTGGGCACACTTGGTGCAACATGCACATATTTTTATATATTAGGATTAGTGTTAATTAAGCAAACTTATGTATATTAACTTATATATATTTATAGCTAAGCAAGGATGTGACAAATTAGGTTATAAAAGGTATATATATACATATAAACACACTTATATATATACAAATGTCATGACATACCATAAGTACCATACAACATGGCCGAGGGGGGGTAGGTAGCGTGTGGAGAGGGATGGTGGGGGAGAGGGTATGGCAAGCAAGCTTGCATGAAGGTTTATTATTATTTTATACTAAAGGTCATTTTACTAAATTACCCCTCTCATTTTCTATAAATACCTCCTATCTCTACACATTCTTCCTTTACATCATTGTTTCCATATTCATTTCTATCCTCTTCATGTCTACAAGTTCATCCATGGCTTCCAAGAGAAATTCCTAAGCTAAAATTTGTGAATACACTTCTAAAAATCAAGTTAAATTGCCCTCTAAAGCAAACCCCTACACCTCAAAATCACCTTGTGCCGAGCCTAATTATGCCCTTGGCCGAGCCCATTTGCACCATAGAAGTTCACACTAGGTCATATTTTCAAGCTAAGGTGGTTTGCTAGTGTTATAGCCAAGTTCGGTAGAAGTTTAGTTTGATTCAGACAAGTTACGATGAGTAAAGTTCATGTTTTTAAAACTCAAGTTATTGACTTTTTAAAGTTGTAAAATTTACGAGTTAAAATGTTGCTTAAGTATGTAGTAATGTTGTGTATGCATGCATATATGTTAATTTGGTGTCGATTGCTTATGTCGAAGTTTGAGTGGCGATAAAGATTATACCTTGAATATTGGAAAAGTTAGTTAGTATTGTGAAGTAATACTTTGTTTATGATGGTGCTATAATGTTATGATGTGATATTATGTTCGAATGTTGTATTTGTTTTATGTGGGTTCATCACACAAAGGTAACGATTCGCTAACCAAAAGCGACGTAGAAATCCAATTTTTGTCGAAAATTTGATTTTTGTTTAAAAGTGAAAAGTTTTTAAGTTTAAAACTTTGATTTTGTTCTCAAAAGTTTATTTTCATGTTTCAAAAAGGATAAGAGTACAAGAGGGAAGTTTTAAAAGCTAGAAAATTTCAAGTTTTTGAAATTACGGGTACGTATAGCAATAGTCGATATACGCACAGTTTGGAAAATCTAACTATTTTTCTAATCTAAACTGGTTTTCACTTAGAAATCTTTTTGAAAATGTTTTATAACTTTAATTTAGTAATTAGAGAAAAATTATTTAACTATTTATTATTTATTTACTTAATGATTATTTAATTGATTAATTAATCAATAAAGGTAATTAGTACTTAATTATTAGTTAATAATGGTTTTAAATTTAAATGTTAATCAATTAAGTTAATCATGGTTTGTTAGATAATTAAGGTTAATTATTATTTAATTTATAATTAAGGATTAATTAATTATTATTTCCATGTTATAAAAAGAAGTTTTTTATAACGAGTTTTATAAAGGAATCTGGAGATTTATAAAATGTTTTGGGTAAATGGATTTGAGTTTTCAAGCAAAGAAGAATTCATAAATAAGGAAGACATATAAAATGGATTTTCTTATTGAAGGAAGCTAATTTGATTTAGAGTTATTTAGGAAGTTGTGTAAACAGGAAAGGTTTATAAAGAAGTTTTATAAATGATTTTGGGGTATTTATAAATGAAGTTTTAGAAAATGATTTGGATATTCATAAAGGGAGTTTATAAAAAGGCTTGGAAGTTGGAAGTAAGAAGCTATTCACAAATGCTTTAAGAGTATGCTTATGTCAGAGAGTAAGTATATGTATGTTCTAGACAAACGTTTTGAAAAGAGATTTATTAAATAAAGATTTGTTTTGAGGCTTAGTGGTTGCTATGGATAAATAAATCTCAAATGGAATTGGTTGTTGTTTGTTTATTTGATAGTTAAATAACCGAATATCAAATATGGACCCAAAACTTAACTTTGGAAATAACTAGGAGAAACACGTGCGTTATATGGCACAGTCATCTCCGATGATGCTGTATTGTGCGTATAAATTTCGTTTCGTTCTCCTAGGAAAAATGATAAGAAAATCCATCCACTAACGGTTAGGAGGTGACCTCCGCTCTTATATTTGACTGCTTATTTCCTAAAGCACCGGGGTTGAGTTTACCAGAAACTATCGGATATTGTTTCGAAGAGACCGGGATTGGATCTGTTATCCGAAAACCACTTTGATCCAACTCAAGCATTTCGAAGTGAAGACGTCTTAAAGATGATGGAATTGAAGATGGATCTCTTTGAAGTGCAAGGCCGCTTGCTACTAATCCCGAGGGTGATTCTTAAATGGATGTAGTAGAAGTAGGTCCTTCGGTTTGTCCATCTTCTGGACAACTTGTATGGATGAATGCTGACATTGCATTGTTGCCTGAAGGGAAGTGTTAGCTTTCAAAGTGGAATGTGCTATATAAAAGGTAAAATGTAGCCTTAAGGCTCATCAACCGAGAATGACTAAAATTGGGGAGATGCAGCAGGGCTAGGTGGGTCGCTCCCATTAGGGTATGATCATCCCTATCTAGAGTCAATATTATCTCTTATTTGTATGCTTCGGGGCCCATTAACTAAGGGGTGATCATTTTTGGTACTATCAAGTAAGGGGTAGGCCGGTTCTGTGTTAGCAAGGGTCGATAGGTTTGACCTCAGTGTTATTTTATCTAGAGATGCACCGTGATGGGCGATACCCAGTAGCCTAGTCATTGTATGAAATCCATTCTCCAATAAGCACCGTATGGACTTAGTTGTGCCCAACTATGTTGAAATTTGAGATGCAAGCATTTCGGCTATATTCATATTTTACTTTGACCCCTAGACATTATTACAATATTAACAGATTTTCTCTAGAAAATGTTTTGGTTATCGTAAGGTAAAATCACGTCCATGTTTATGTGCGGTGTGGTCTTACAAGATATCTTTGATTTAAAGGTTTTTATAAAGTTAAATACTTATGATTTACTCACACCAGACCCATGTCCGACCCGGAGTTTAATTTCTTTTCCTAAACTCTTGGGTGCTCAAATTTGAATGGGCAGCCAAGTAGTTTAGATTTTTCCGTAGATTCATTTTGGAGGAGCTTGGAGCAGGTGGCTTCATCGATACCTAGTTATTTTCTTGTTTCCGATATATTATATGTATATTGTATCTATTAGGTCGGGACAGGCTGTTATAATTGTCCTAGGGTAGAATTTTGTATTAGTTTGACTCTGATGTAACATTTTTAAATGACTTTGTAATTTATTATGTTGAGTAATATATATTGTTCTGTTGCGTTGTGAGATTCTGTGTTGTTTAGTTCTTCTCTTCTATCTTTTCTTCTTTCACCCCTTACGACCCGTCTTTCACACGACTAATGATCAGATCACGAATATTGAGGATGTATTAAGTGTCGTCGTTAGTTGTAAGAAAGGAGGATTGTTACATAATTAATGTTAATGGCAAAATAAGAGAGATTTCTTCTAAGGCCATGATTTTGGAAATGGTGAGGTGTGTGATAATATATGTAGAGTGTGATATAGATCATGACTAAGTTATAGGGATGCAAGGTCAGTCAAAATCACACGAATGACTGCCTAGCTAATCTGGCTAGCGGCAGTGTGAGTTTGGGGCTAATATGAGACAACACCTATAATAAGTAACTAAGATGGTTAGTCCCAAATTCTGTATGGTAAATCTACATAGCTAATCTATTTACCAGTACCTACGAATAGTCGGGCTTATGTAAGATGTCACTATGGGGTACGTGTCATAATACGAAGGACTTGCTTCAGAGATTGAAGGTATTAATTGGTTGTGTGAATGCTTGGCTCTTCTCTATGTAGGAAGTAGTAAATAGACAGGGTTATGTATTAGGCATGGTAGAGGATATCTCAGGTTTAACATACCGAAATTTTGTCATTTGATTTTGAATATTTAATCAATTTTAAATATTTAAATAGTTGGTGTCTAAAAATCTAAATAGCTTATATTAAAATATAAGGATAGAATAAATATTTGAATTAGGAATTAAATTTTTAACTAAATGGATTTAATAGCCTTATTTAACTCCTTTTAATTAATACCTAATAACAGTGAATTTTTCTATAAATTTATTTACAATAATAAATAGTTCGAGTAAATAACAAAAATATCAATTGTTAATACAACGACTTGATTTTTATTGACGTGTTTTTAAATAAATTTATATGATTTTTCCATAATTTTTAACTTGGGAAATATTTAAATTATTGTTTGACGATTTTTCGAAAAACAATGGTATTTGTGAAATTTCATAGAATGAAATAATATGTGTATTTTATTATTGATATGTGGTCGTGTGGCATTTTAGTGCACGATCATACTTTTATTTTTGTCGTTTGCGGTGCGTACGTGAATGGAATATTCTGTAGCGAGATACCAAAAAACTTCTTTTCGAAACATTTTAAATCAAAAGAAAATTCAAATTTTAAACATGACTTGATGGATGATGTGATGAGTTGCTTGCAAATGTTAGTTTACTTGAGTTTGAACGATACTTATTTTGTTTACAAATAAGAAGAAAAAAGTCAACATGAGCATTTCACTTATTTTCAACTAGTTTTCCATTTTCTCTCTTCATTCATATTTCTACTAAACTTAAAATGGTCGTTCCCCTTTAAAAATCAAAAGTTACACTCCATAAAAAATTGTAAAACTTAAATCTTTGAACTCGTGGGAGTTAGGGCTTCGTTTTGGTGTGTGCTTTGGAGGGTGCGGTGATGATATAGGGAGATCAACGTGCCTAGCCCGAAGCTTAGGTTTGGCATGGTGATGGATGGAGAAGACATTAGCTCAATTGAAGGATGGAGTTTGGTATCCCGTGCAAAGGGCTTCGATTTGTGAAATTTTGGCGAAGCTCTATTCTGGTTTAGAGGATGCGACATTTAGTGTTGTCGAGATCAACTTGCCAGATCGCGATGGGGATTTAGGGGCCGAGCTCGAGGTGGTTGGGTGGAAGGTGATGTAATCACAAAGTGGACGACGATGACGAAGACAAATTTTGGTTTTATCGAGGAACAAGGGAGTTAGGGTGGAATTCGTGCATGAAAATGGAAAGTCAGTGTGCGTTTATTAGGCGGGAGAGGATTATTTGAATTAGGGAAGAAGTATTAATGTAGCAACCCGGAAATTTAAACACTTCGTCTTAGAATATTGAAACGTTTTGAAATATAATCATGTGTTATAAATATGATTTTATAACCATGTTAGACATCATTTAATTGATAAATAAGTATAAGAAACTTGTTTTTTGAAATTTGTATATAAAAAATATTCTTCGAATAAAAATCGATAATATGACCGAAAATCAGTTTATCGGTAAACAAGTTTTCGATCGGTATAAGTTTTTAAACTATTGTACACTTATCTAATGATTAAATGAGCAAATTAGCAATTAATTAACATACATATCTCTTCATAAAGCTTGGAATGTTTTAGAAGCTTCCATATGGATAAGAGATATTATCATGAGAGGGGTATAATGGAAATTGGCATAAAGGAGAAGTGATGTAAAGGAGAAGTGATGAGAGGTGAAGCTTCTATGGCATGGTGGGGGGTGAGTGCAAGCTTAAAGAACAACTTATGAAGCCTATAAAAGGAGGGGCATACCCTTAGCAATTAATCACAAATCTACAAACAAAAACCAAGCATTTCTAATGGCTTCTTCACCTTCTTTCTTTATTATGTTCTAAAATGAATCGTTGCAAATAAACTCCAAATCACTTTAAACTTTTCTACAAGCCTTAGAACAATATTAGAACACCATCCACCATACCAAAAATTGAATAAGAAAAGCCATGCTCTTCACACATGCAAAGGCCGTGAGCTATATGGGTGAGATGGAGGCAAAAGTAAGGTGAAGTAAGGAGAAGGAGGAGGAAAAAATGGTTGCAAGGTTAGGCTTGGACTTTGTTAACTTGGATCTTGGTTGTTGTTGGGTTAAAGGTGAGTTAACACCTCACTTTGAATGGAAAATATAACATATATATGTTGTATTGTAACAACCCAAAATTTGAGCTATAATAATTAATTAACGAATTAATTAAACAATAAAATAAGTTTGTGAAATTGTCAGAATTGAGCTATGGGAGTTGCACCATTAGGCCCGTGGCAAATTTTTTATCAATTTCCATATATAACTTGTCGAAATCTGAGTCAGTATGAAGAAGTTATGAGAGAAACGAGAAATCAGAACTAAATAAACATAAACGAAAAAAAAATACAAGGGCAAGGGTCGACCCATGCTATTGTCAAGTCGACCTATAGGTCGACCGCCAAAGATCATAGGTCGACCCACAAAACTTCCTGGATGTAAAAACATCCTGGTACGAGCCAAAAACCTTAAATTTTGATTTTTGGTTAATCTTATGCGTCCGTAGCTGCATCTGATGGTTCCTAGTGAGCCTATGACGTGGTTGCACCAGATTTAATCTTCAAATCCGACGGCCTGAGATCCCTAATCCACACTATAAATAGAACCCTAGGCCTACTTATTATTGTTCTCATTCAGATTTTCTCCCAATTGGGTTCATTGCCTGAGGCTGAACCCTAAATAGAAAATCTTTCTGGGGAGGAAATCTTTTCAATAAAAATATTCTACGTCCTAGAAGCGGATCCAGGAAGGCCCAGGAATAGAGCTAAGGACCACAGGTGAGTGTTTTGTAATTATTTTAGATTTCTAAGCAATTTAATAGGGTTCTCAATAGTTGTAGTTTTTCTACAATTTTGAGACAGTTTTTATATAAGTTTATTTACATTCGGTTTTTAAGTAAATTTCAGAAGTTCTTTTTAGTCTATTTTATTCAGCTATTTTATTCAGTTATTTACATCTGTTTTAAGTTGGAATTTAGCCTGTAAATGTTAGTTTCTTTTTATAGAGATTTAATCCTTTTTGACGCGAAGAAAATATTAAAAATAGAAGAATTCACAAATATGGATTAAAATAGAATAACACTAAATTTACAGAAATCAGATGTAAAATGAGAAAAACTGAAATAAAAATAGAGATGGACTGAAATAGGAAAATTTAAGATATTTGCAAGCATAATTATAACAAGTGGTTATAACTAAAAAGAGAAAATAGAAGAGTAATCGTTGCAAGAACAATTATAACACGTAGGTTATAATTAGAAAGAAGAGATAACAGAAGAGGCTTATTTTGAAACTTAGATCTTGGATTAAGTTAATAAGAAAATATAGAAGTAGGGCCCGTACCGGTAGCATTCCCTTTCAGGTCTAGAACTGATGGTTTCACATGTAGGTGAGGCTGGGACATGCTTATGCTGATTAGGGTAAATAAGTGGCCAATAGTTAGAGGCTCAAATCTGGGGATTTGGGCAAGGGGCGCAAAGCTAGAAGATTTATTTGTTAGGACCAGTACCGGCAGCATTCCATTTTAGGTCGAGGACTGATGGTTTCACACGTAGGTGAGGCTGGGCATGCTTATGTTGATTAGGGTAAATAAAGAGTCAAATAGGGGGGCGACAGTTAGTGTGTACTGGCGATGACCGAGCGTGCGACATCGATTAGGGTAAATAATTCGCTACTGCGTCCTAAGCGCTAAAGAGGTATCTTTTGTTGTGACCAACAGGATTGGCTCACAATGGCATAACAAAGATAGGAAAGGCCGATCAATGGGTAGGATTAGGATTTCAGCCTAATCAAGTTAGCAGTTGAGATAGGATTAGGATTTCAGCCTAATCACAGTAGTGTAAGACAAGTGCAAAAAATCAAAGAAAACAGTCAAAAAGAATCAGAAACAGTATTTTATCCGAGTTTTATGTTTTCTGTATTTTCCTTTCAAGCTAGAACTATTGCTTAGTCTATTATCTTTATCTTGCTTAGAAATTCAAGTAATTACTTTCACTTACCAGACTTATTGTCTGACCCACTCCTCTATCTTTCCTTTTCCCCCAATTGGCCAGCAGAGTTGAGGATAGTTGATTCAGGTTGCTTGGAGATTCATTTTCGAAGTTTTCTCATTTCAGATATATTCTTCTGCTTTTCATCCTTTTCATTTGGCTTATGATGGATTGGCACTTGTGAAAGGGATTACTATTATTGTTATCTTTATACTCTGATTTTATGAGACTGAGATGTATTTTCATGAGACATGAGACATTTTGAGTTTTTGAGATATGTTATGTTTTTATGACTTATTTTGGGATGAAGTTTAGTTTTGAATGATAAGTTATTATTTAAATGTTTCCGTTGTTTTTACTTATTTGTCTTGTGAATCTTAGTCTCTGTGATGCTTTAGCTATATCTATAACGCACCGCATCATTTGGTGTGCCCTTTTTGGGAATACTAAGGGGCGTAGGGCGTTTCATTTGGTATCAGAGCCTAAGGTTATAGGATTCCTAAAAACTTGTTTTAAAAGTAAAGTATTTTTAAAAGGTAATATATCTTCAAGCTAAAAGTTTTTTTCAGAAAGAAACTCTTATTATAGAAATAGTTTTCAAGTATAAAAGAGTTTTTATAAAAATCCCCTCAAGTTCCAGTTCAACCTTCTTTCGATTCTTTCGAGCCTAAATTTTCTTTTCTTTGCATAGTATGGCGGACGCCCTAAATCTTTCAGAGCGTGTCCAAGTTCCTAGCTGGTTACGTAGATACCTCCAAGCTACGGCACCAAAGGTGCAAGGGCAAGCGCCCAATGCAGCACCGGTGGGTGGAGGTCCCGTTAATCCACCTGCAGCAGCCAATTTTTCTAAGCTATGCAAGGACGTCGCTAGTTTAGGAGGCAAGACATTTTCTGGCACGGAGGATTTCATAGAGGCACGAGCTTGATTGAAGAATACGGAGCGGATATTTGGGCTGTTAGGATTGGAGGACCAGTAGAGAGTTCAGCTTTGCATCTTGGCAGCTGAAGGGAGAGGCTTCTTACTGGTGGGAGATTGTAGAGATAGAGGGTAGAGACATTTGTTGGGTTGGATTTCGGGAAAGGTTTGAGAGAAATTTCTTGTTGCAAGCCGAGGAAAGCATGCAGTTGGAGAAGTTCATTAGTTTTGAAGCAGGGGAGTCTTTCGGTGAAAGAGTATATAAATCAGTTTAATGAGTTATCGCAGTTCGGGATGGAGCTTGTTAATACACCGGATAAGAAGGCCACCAAGTTTGCTAAGGGTTTGAACCATCCCTTCCAAGGGTTGGCATTGACACATGTACCTATGTGAGCGATGTATGAGTCACTTGTGAAAATGGCCCTTATATCAGATGTTGCTAAGGAAGAAGGGGTTAAGGAGGTTCCTAAATCAGAAAACTCTAAGAAGTAGTGGTGGAAGAATAAGAAGGATAAGGACAAGAAGAAAGGAGGAGGACCTCAGAAGGGATAGAAGGACGAGAAATGTCATAATTGTGGATTGGTTGGGCATTACTCAAAGGACTGTAAGAAGGACACGATGAAGGGGAGGTGTTACAATTGTGGGTAGCCTGGACACCTTAGTAGAGGTTGTCCTTAGAAAACGGGGCAGAGAGTAGGCGCACCTACGGCGCAAGTACAGGCTTTGGATGCAGCACCTTCTAGTAGTGGACCAGATCGAGGTAGGAAAGTCTTTGTAGAAGGTTTGATCTCTATTTTAGATTTTCCTATTCGAACTCTTTTTGACTCCGGAGCATCGCATTCTTTCATTTCTAGTTCCTTGGTTGATTGTTTGCACTTAGATATTTCTCTAGTTGTAGACCCTATAGTTGTTTCAAACCCCATAGGAGGATCGGCACATTTATCCATGATTTGTAGGGGTTTGAAATTTTTTATACTAGGCATTGAGTTTGAATGTGATGCCTTTACTGGGATTTTCGGGATATGGGATGATTTTGGGGATGGACTGGTTATCCACTTATGGTGCGATATTGGACTGCGAGAGGAGAGTTATTAGACTAGAGACATGTAAAGGACGGACTCTTGAGGTTTCTTGCGACCCACAGGGGTCAGTCATATTGAGCTTCCTTTATTCCCTTGATTCATCACTTGGAGAGTTAGATTCAGTTCCATTTGTTAGAGATTTCCCAAACGTTTTTGAGGAGGTTAGGGGGCTATCCCCTAAAAGAGAAATCGACTTTAGGATCTATCTGAATGATAATGCTAAGCCAGTGGCATTGCCCGTGAGACATATGGCTACAAGGGAGAGGAAGGAGTTAAGTAAGCAGATTGGTGAGCTATTAGAGAAAGGCTTCATCAGACGGAGCATATCTGAGTGGGGAGCGCTAGTCATCTTCGCTACAAAGGCGAATGGTTCCTTTCGACTTTGCATAGACTATAGAGAGTTGAATAAGCTCACGAAGAAGAACCGTTACCCACTACCTAGGATAGACGATCTTTTTGATCAGTTGGTTGGTTCTTCGGTATTTTCTCAGCTTGACTTAGCCAATGGATTTCATCAGCTTAGGGTCACTGACGATAGCATCGATAAGACAGCATTTAGGACACCCGATGGATTCTTTGAGTGGTTGGTTATGCTGTTTAGGCTGACCAATGCCCCAGCCTATTTTTTAGATCTGATGAGCCGTGTTTTTTGAGATGTCCTAAATAAGTTCATTGTAGTGTTTGTGGATGACATTCTGGTGTTTTCCAAGAGTATGGAAGAGCATGTTATTCATCTTGAGGAGGTTCTTCGCACACTTCGTGTTCATCAGTTGAAAGCAAAATTCTCAAAGTGTCACTTTTGATGTGAGAAGGTGCATTTCTTAGGGCATGTAGTCTCAAGAGAGGGTTTAGCTGTGGATCCCGCTAAGATAGTAGTAGTACAGGATTGGAAGGCCCCTAAGAACACTACCGAAGTTAGAAGCTTCCTAGGTTTGGCTGGTTATTATAGAAAGTTTATCAGAGATTTTGCTAAGATTTCAACATTTGAGGTCAAGCTTACCCTCATAGATCAGATTGGCTCAAGAGCGAGAGGATTCAGAGCTTGTGGATATTTTGGATAGGATTAGCAGAGGAGAGATCTCTAGACTCTCCAATGCTATTCCATCGATAGTAAAGGATGTTAATACCCTAGGTATTGATTTTGATGACAACCACATAAATATTACTACTAACGTATCTCCGAGTTATGCAGTCAAATCAGATATATTATGGAGACATTTACAGAGATAAACAAGAATGCAGTGGAAGCAAATGAATTATAGAAGAAGGTTAATAAGAGCAATTGAAGAACAAAACCCAATTAGAGAAGAATGCTGAAGGATAAAGGTGTTTGAAGTGATGAGGAATTGGTTGAACCTTAGAATATCTTGTTAAAGATCTCATGGCAATTATACTTGAAGATCATCAACCATTGACCTCAACCGAATCACAAAATTCCACAAATATAAGGTAATTTGAAATGCTGAAAATTTGCAACACTTATTAGTGTTGTTGTTCATTTTGCAACACACCTATGTCGACAAGGGGGCACCTAGGATGTCAACATACTAGTCGTTTTTCAGAATTTTAAATTTTAAACGAAGAGACATTTCCCTCCACCTCTTCACCAAAAGACTGTCTCTTCAACCACTATATAAAGGCCTTTGAAAAAGAATTTTAACATCAAGAATTCTCATTTTCTCTTACTCCTTCTTCTCCAAACATTTGCAAAAGAAATCCATTGCATACTCTTCCAATCTCCTTGCAAATCGATACTATTTCACTCCAATTCTTCACCGATTTGCAAACCACACAATATCAGAGAGTTGTACTTGAATTCACATCATTCTCACTCTGATTTAATCCTATTCCTCAAAGAATTCAAAGATATATTGCCATTGGAGGTCTATAGGATCATTGTATCGAATCTGCAAGAATCTGTATTGAAGATACGACTACTTGCCATAGTTTGTTGTTGGTGATAAGGAGAAGGTGTTCTTATAGCCTGTAAAATCAAGAGGGTGTGTCTTGTAGCCCGTGAAACCAAGATTGTAAAGGCGTTCTTGCCACCCATGGAAAGCAAGTGATTATAGTGGAATTATGCACGATAGAGTGCAGGACTGGATGTAGGATTGGTTAATCCGAACCAAGTATAAAAATTCGGGTGTTATTTACATTACTGCATTTTACTTTATTACTTACTAATTCTCTGATTACTTCTTTCTGTTTGCAATTTGAGTAAATACAATTTTATATTCATAAGTAAGTAGTTAATACACATTTCACCACTTCTAGTGTCTTAATAGCCTTAAGATCCAACATTGTGTTGTAGACACTCTAGTATTTAACATTTGGTATCAGAGCATTGGTTTTCAAAAATTCACAACTTGTTTTTTGAAAAGTATAAATGGCTAATGACACTAGTAACACATTTTTTAACACTTTTGTAGAAGGGCAATCTACCACTAGACCTTCTCTATTTGATGGCAGTAGTTATGCATTTTGGGCTTGTAGGATGAAATGTTATTTGCAGTCTAATGGTTTGGATATTTGGAACATTACCCAAATAGAGTACATAAAGCCTCAAACTGAATATTCAAAATGGACACTAGACCAAAAGACACAAGCACTTAATAACTCTAAGGCCATGAACATTTTATTTTGCTCCTTAGATAGAAATGAATTTAATCGAGTGTCTATTTGTAATTCTGCATATGAAATTTGGAGAACACTGCAAGTCACACATGAAGGCACCAGTAAAGTAAAACAAACGAAGATATATATGCTAACTAACCCGTTTCAACTCTTTTAAATGAAACCAAATGAGTCTATTTCTGATATGTATTCTAGATTTCAAGATATAGTACATGCCTTAATATCATTAGGAAAGAAAATTACTGAAGAAGACCAAGTCAGAAAGATCTTGAATTCACTTCCTAGTGAATGGGATCAGAAGACTCTGGCAATCGAAGAAGCCAATGATATTAGTACTATGAAAATAGAAGATTTAATTGGTAACCTAATGTCCTATGAAGTAAAGTTGCAGATTAGAAAAGAGAATCAGGCAAATGAGAAGAAATCACTAGCACTCAATGTTATGATCGACAAAGATGAACCAGATGATGATGTTGTTGATGATGATATCGAGTTAATGACCAAGAAGTTCAAGAAATTCTTGAAGTATTGGATAACAAACAAACTTCAAAAAACTAACAATAATTCTAGAAATGGAAATGTTGTTTATTTTTTCGAATGTGATAAACCCGGTCATTTGAAAAGAGACTGTCTTAACCTGAAGAAATCAAAGTACTTTTCAAACACTTTGAATAAGGAGAGGAAACAGGTATTCAATGTAAAATGGGATGATTCAGATACATCATCAAGTGACAGTGGTTTAGAAACAGAAAATGCCATCATGTGCTTCATGGCAAAGGATGACCAGGTATGGAATTTTAATTAAGAAATTACTAATGTTTGAATGATATGTATCAGGGATATAAAATACTTAGGAAAGAGTACAACAATAGTTTGGCAGAGATGGATAGATTAAAAATATTTAATGAAAGGTTAACTGAAGAAAAACAATGTCTAAAAGATGAAATTGAAAGACTTAATGGGTATAATGATGAAAAGGATTTGACACTTGGAAGTTTTGAAAAACTAAAAAGTGAAAATTAATCCTTAAAATCAGAAAATCTTTCAATAAAGTCACAGATCACTAATCTGAATGACAAAATAACATCTCTAGACAATGTTATTCTTAACCATAATAAGGATTTTGACAAAATGAAAAATGATATTGATAAATTTAACAAAGGGAAGGATAAGCAAGAAAAATTATTATCTACATCTAAACACACTAGGAATAAACATGGACTTGGATACACCCCTAAGGCTAAATCAAAGAAAAATAGTACTCAAAGCACTAAGTTTGTTAAGGCTACCAAGTTCAAACCAAAACCTAGGAAATTAAAGTTAAAACCTCCAAATAGGCTCATTAAGTTATGGCTTCCAAAAAGGATGGATGATATTGAAAAAGAAAAATATATTGATAATTTTATTAATAAGGTTCATTCATCTAATGATTATATTTTGAAAGGACATTCAAACTCTTCATGGGTTCGGCATCCCAAAACTTAACCCTATGGACCCCAAAATAAAAAGGGTACCAGTGTGCATATTTTATAATATTTCCGGTACCAAACAATATATACCAGATAGCGGATGCTCAAAGCATATGACAAGAAATATATTGAACTTTGGATAAATTTGAAAAGGACTTGTTATTGGCATCAGCAAAGTCGGTAACTCTAAAACTCGTCTTATTATTTGATAAGTTTATTTCATGTTTTGAATTGATTTGGTTTCCCCTCATGTGCTTTATTTATATGCATTTATCTCTATATACAAACTCTACATATTGTCTAGCAGTGATTTAAGTGACTCTTTTCACCCTTCTTTGTTGATGACAAAGGGGGAGAAAAGGTATAAATATACTAGGCAAAATGATAGGGGGAGTGCATAGAGTTAGGGGGAGTCAAATATAAACATATTATATTTTATCTCTCAAATATTTATATGGTTGTCATCATCAAAAAGGGGAAGATTGTTAATACCCTAGGTATTGATTTTGATGACAACAACCACATAAATATTACTACTAACGTATCTCCGAGTTATGCAGTCAAATCAGATATATTATGGAGACATTTACAAAGATAAACAAGAATACAGTGGAAGCAAATGAATTATAGAAGAAGGTTAATCAGAGCAATTAAAGAACAAAACCCAATTAGAGAAGAATGCTGAAGGATAAAGGTGTTTGAAGTGATGAGGAATTGGTTGAACCTTAGAATATCTTGTTAAAGATCTCATGGCAATTATACTTGAAGATCATCAACCATTGACCTCAACCGAATCACAAAATTCCACAAATATAAGGTAATTTGAAATGCTGAAAATTTGCAACACTTATTAGTGTTGTTGTTCATTTTGCAACACACCTATGTCGACAAGGGGGCACCTAGGATGTCGACATACTAGTCGTTTTTCAGAATTTTAAATTTTAAATGAAGAGACATTTCCCTCCACCTCTTCACCAAAAGACACGTCTCTTCAACCACTATATAAAGGCCTCTGAAAATGAATTTTAACATCAAGAATTCTCATTTTCTCTTACTCCTTCTTCTCCAAACATTTGCAAAAGAAATCCATTGCATACTCTTCCAATCTCCTTGCAAATCGATACTATTTCACTCCAATTCTTCACTGATTTGCAAACCACACAATATCAGAGAGTTGTACTTGAATTCACATCATACTCACTCTGATTTCATCCTATTCCTCAAAGAATTCAATGATATATTGCCATTGGAGGTCTATAGGATCATTGTACCGAATCTGCAAGAATCTGTATTGAAGATACGACTACTTGCCATAGTTTGTTGTTGGTGATAAGGAGAAGGTGTTCTTGTAGCCTGTAAAATCAAGAGGGTGTGTCTTGTAGCCAGTGAAACTAAGATTGTAAAGGTGTTCTTACCACCCGTGGAAAGCAAGCGATTATTGTGGAATTTTGCACGATAGAGTGTAGGACTGGATGTAGGATTGGTTAATCCGAACCAGTATAAAAATCCGGGTGTTATTTACATTACTGCATTTTACTTTATTACTTACTTGTTCTCTGATTACTTCTTTCTGTTTGCAATTTGAGTAAATACAGTTTTATATTCATAAGTAAGTAGTTAATACACATTTCACCACTTCTAGTGTCTGAATAGCATTAAGATCCAACATTGTGTTGTAGACACTCCAGTATTTAACAAAGGGCGTTTAATGAGAGATGGATGACTTTGTATCCCCCGCACTGGTGATTTGATGAGAGCAGTTCTAGCAGAGGCACACCATTCTCGGATGACTATTCATCCGAGTGGAGATAAGATGTATAAGGACATGAAGAGAGTGTTTTATTGGCATGGCATGAAGAAGGATGTAGCAGAGTTTGTGGCTAAGTGTCTTGTGTGACAAAGAGCTAAGGTGGAGCAGCAGAGGCCTGGCAGATTGTTTCAACCATTGGATGTACCCGAATGGAAGTGGGATAGTGTTTCGATGGACTTCATAGATGGTTTACCCCGATCTAGGAAGGGGAATACCAGTATTTGGGTGATTGTAGATCGTTTGACTAAGAGCGCCCACTTCATTCTGGTCAAGAGTAAGAGGACATCACCTTATTTGGCATCCATATACGTTCGTGAGATAGTCCGACTTCATGGAGTTCCCTCTAGCATAGTGAGCGACAGAGACCCTATCTTTACTAGCGAGTTTTGGAGGAGCTTGCAAGAGGCTTTAGGGACACAACTTAGATTGAGTACGGCCTATCACCCTCAACGGATAGACAAACAGAGAGAGTTAATAGAGTTCTTGAGGATTTGTTGAGGATGTGCATTCTTGATTTTGGAGGAACTTGGGAGGAGCATCTTCCTTTAGTGGAATTCGCTTATAACAATAATTTTCAGGCTAGCATTGGGATGACTCCTTTTGAAGCCCTTTATGGAAGACCGTGCAATTCGCCTTCGTGTTGGTTAGAGTATATAGAAAGATTGCTACTTGGTCCCGACATGGTTAGAGATACTTCGGAAAAGATTGATTTGATTAGAAGAAGAATGAAGATGGCCCAAGATAGAAAGAAATCCTATGCAGATAAGCGGAGAAGGGATATTGAGTTCGAGGTAGGAGATTTGGTTTTCATTAAGGTATCTCCGCTAAGAAAGGTGGTGAGGTTTGGATCAAGTGGGAAACTTTCTCCTAGATTCATAGGACCATTCCCCATTGTGGAAAGGGTAGGGAAGATGGCGTATCGGATAAAGCTACCGGAGAGGCTCACGGGAGTTCATGATGTTTTTCATGTTTCGCACTTGAGAAAGTGCTTACATGATTCGGCAGAGGTAGTGGAACCTAGCCTACTTAAGGAAGTTGAAATGGAGAGAGAAGCATCGGTTCATCGCATTCCTACCAAGATCGTTAGGCATGATATCAAGATGCTTAGGAATAAGGATGTCCCTTTGGTTAAGGTGCAGTGGGGAGATAGTATTGAGGACGCTATATGGGAGGCTGAGGAGAAAATATGTACCTCTTATCTGCATCTTTTTGATGGTACGTCTTGAATTTCCTATTTCCATCTATAGCTTTGAATAGGTTCTTTCCTTTAGTATCCTTTGGGAGGGTAGATCTTAGTATTTAACCTATGGATGGTAGGATTGAATGTAAATCTGTTACTAGAACATGTTATGTATGATGGATGCTAGTGATTGCAAGTGTTTGTTAGTGGATGCTAATGGACGCATATACACACACTAGGCACTATTATCTCTTAGAGATCGGCCTAACTAGGTCACTAAAGCATATGCACATGGATGTGTGTGCACTTGCATTTTTATTTCATGGTTGCTATGAACATATGATTGTGGCATTTGGATGATGATTGTAACACGCATATAGAACTATCAGTTGTCATTAAGGAATTTGCATTCATTTGGATACATGGCATGGACATAAGCGCATAAAAAGGAGGTCAACTGAATCAGTAGACCGCCTAATCTTTTGCATTAGTTAGGGACATTGACACTACACTATTGCATATATCATAAATTGCATTATAAAGCTTAAGGACAATGGATGTAATGGATGATGGTTGAATATGTGGTTGTGCAATTTGGATGAAAATATTTATTTCATTCTTTTGTCCTTGGAGATTTCAGGGACGAAATCCTTTAAGGAGGGGAGAATGTAACAACCCAAAATTTGAGCTATAATAATTAATTAAACAATAAAATAAGTTTGTGTAATTGTCAGAATCGAGCTACGGGAGTTGCACCATTAGGTCCATGGCGATTTTCCGATCAATTTCCATATATAACTTATCGAAATCCGAGTCAGTATGGAGAAGTTATGAGAGAAACAAGAAATCAGAATTAAATAAACAAAAATGAAAAAAAAATATGAGAGCATGGGTCGACCCATGTTATGGTCAGGTCGACCTATAGGTCGACCCACAAAACTTCCTGGACGTAAAAACGTCCATGTACGAGTCGAACACCTTAAAATTTGATTTTTGGTTAATCTTGTGCGTTCGTAGTTGCATCCGACGGTGCCTAGTGAGCCTATGACATGGTTGCACCAGATTTAATCTTCAAATCTGACGGCCTGAGATCCCTTAGCCACACTATAAATAGAACCCTAGGCCTAGCTATTTTTTTCTCATTCAAATTTTCTTCCAATTGGGTTCATTGCCTAAGGCTGAACCCTAAATAGAAATTTTTTCTGGGGAGGAAATCTTTTCAATAAAAATATTCATCACCCTAGAAGAGGATCCAGGAAGGCCTAGGAATAGAGCTAAGGACCACAAGTGAGTGTTTTGTAATTATTTTAGATTTGTAAGCAATTTAAAATAATAGGGTTCTCAATAGTTGTAGTTTTTCTACAATTTTGAGAGAGTTTTTATGTAAGTTTATTTACAGTCTGTTTTTAAGTAAATTTCATAAGTTCTTTTCAGTCTATTTTATTCAGCTATTTTATTCAGTTATTTACATCTGTTTTAAGTTGGAATTTAGCATGTAAATGTTAGTTTCTTTTTATAGAGATTTAATCCTTTTTGACGTGAATAAAATATTTAAAAGAGATGAATTCGCAAATATGGATTAAAATAGAATAACACTAAATTTTACAGAAATCAGATGTAAAATGAGAAAAACTGAAATAAAAATAGAGATGGATAGAAATAGGCAAATTTAAGATATTTGCAAGCATAATTATAACAAGTGGTTATAACTAAGAGAAAATAGAAGAGTAATAGTTGCAAGAACAATTATAACACGTAGGTTATAATTAGAAAGAAGAGATAACAGAAGAGGCTTATTTCAAAACTTAGATCTTGGATTAAGTTAATAAGCAAATATAGAAGTAGGGCCCGTACCGGCAGCATTCCCTTTCAGGTCTAGGACTGATGGTTTCACACGTAAGTGAGGCTGGGACACGCTTATGCTGATTAGGGTAAATAAGTGGCCAATAGATAGAGGCTCAAATCTGTGGATTTGGGCAAGGGGCGCAAAGTTAGAAGATTAGTTTGTTAGGACCAGTACCTGCAGCATTCCCTTTCATGGGTGAGGCTAGGCACACTTATGCTAATTATGGTAGATAAAGGGTCAAATAGGGGGAGACAGTTAGTGTGTACCGGTGATGACCGAGCGTGCAACATCGATTAGGGTAAATAATTGGCTACTGCGTCCTAAGCTCTAAAGTGGTGTCTTTTGCTGTGACCAACAGGATTGGCTCACAGTGGCACAACAGAGATAGGAAAGGCCGATCAATGGGTAGGATTAGGATTTTAGCCTAATCAAGTTAGCAGTTGAGATAGAATTAGGATTTCAGCCTAATCATAGTAGTTCAAGACAAGTGCAAACAATCAAACAATCAAAGAAAACTGTCAAACAGAATCAGAAACAGTATTTAATCTGAGTTTTATTTTTTCTATATTTTCCTTTCAAGCTAGAACTATTGCTTAGTCTATTATCTTTATCTTGCTTAGAAATGCTAGTAATTACTTTCACTCACCAGACTTATTGCCCGACCCACTCCTCTATCTTTCCTTTTCCCCCAATAGGCCAACATAGTTGAGGATAGTTTATTCAGGTTGCTTGGAGATTCATTTCCGGAGTTTCCTCATTTCAGATATATTCTTCTACTTTTCACCGTTTTCATTTGGCTTATGATGGATTGGAACTTGTGAAAGGGATTATTATTATTATTGTTATCTTTATACTCTGAGTTTATGAGACTGAGATGTATTTTCATGGGACATGAGACATTTTGAGTTTTTGAGAAATGTTATGTTTTTACGACTTATTTTTGTATGAAGTTTAATTTTGAATGAGAAGTTATTATTTAAATGTTTCCGCTGTTTTTACTTATTTGTCTTGTGAATCTTAGTCCCTATGATGCTTTAGCTATACCTATAATGCATCACATCCTTTGGTGTGCCATTTTTGGGAACACTAAGGTATGTGGGGGTGTTTCATGTATTTTGATTTTGTTTAAGTTGTTGAATTGTTATTAACATATGTTAAAACATTGGTTTGGATTCTTACTTTAAAAGTAAATGACATATGTGATCCATGTCTATGGACTTGAACAAACTTGGAATGGAGTTTAATGGACTTATATGACATAAGATCAGGCTATGAACAAAGCACATAGATTATAAATGAACTTTGGTTTAGATTGGACTCGAATTTGAAAGTGCACTTATGGCGATAGTCGCTACAGATGCAGTTTGGAATTGTCTTTTTTTTGGCTATTTCCTTGGAACTTTATAGAGGGATCCTTAGGGGTTTCTCACCATATTTATAATGTTTTATATGTATTTTGTTGCTGTTAAAATCTTGAATAGTAAAAAGTTAACATCTCGAAAAGTGGCCAAAACTTCACTTGTGCAAAACTGCCCCGTTTAGCATTGATTTTGGACTTAAAAAAGATTGAAAAGATATCTACATTTAAGTATTTTGTTTTATTCTTTTTACAAGTGTTTGATAACTCATATTAGAGTATTTCAAAAGTGGTTTGGGATATTTATGGATTTCTAAGAATTAGTTGTGAATTTTCAAAGAAGGGATATTTTGTTAAAATATATAGAAAACATGTTCCTTTCAAGTTTCAAGGAAAATTGTAAAGTTGTTATTTTCAAGTTATATTTTGGATAAATGTTTTAAAACCTATTATAATTATTTCCGAGTATTTTAAAAGTATATATAAATGTTTTCCAAAAGGGGTTAGAATTGCTAAATGGCTAAATGGTTTGTTGTTTAATTACTTGTTTGAAAAGTAATTAAATATGCTTAACACTAAAAGCCGACGAAGTAAGGCTTATCTATTTGTGATAGTTAGGATTGATGTCGAGTATGGATTGAGCAATAGAGCTCTAACCTGCCGGTTTCTTTCTTGACCGAGGAATAGTAAGTTGGAAAATATTGGAAATGTGTTAATCGTGTTAATTTTTTACTTGTTTATGAAAATCATTAATACTATACTTAACACTAAGAGAATATGAGATAGACTTATCTATTTGTTAGATTCAAGAATGAAGTATCTAGGCAAAGCTTTGATGCAACCGGTGCTCTAACTTACCTGGCTTCACTTTTGGAGGAGTAATAGTTAAGTTGGATTGTCGGAAACGAGTTAAGCATATGAATCGTGATTTGTATAAGCAATTGTTTTGACTTGATATATCAAACTTGACCAAATATGACTTAAGGAGTCACCAAAGACTTCACAATTTCATATTAACGAGAACCTCCGAGGAGGAGCATTGGTACAAAATGTCTCTAGCTTTTGCTTACTTCTGAGAGAACCGGAATTGAGTTAACCGAAAATTCATAGATTAGTTTTGGAGAGTCCGATAAGCAAGAAGAGTGTACTTATATGAGATGACTCAAAACCCATAATCACTTCAAAACCATATACACGATCTATGTTCTAGGAGCAGCTGTGAAGTGGAATGTTATAGAGTTGAACTGTCTACCCTAAGGTTAAGTCCAAAGCAAAGGCCAACGTTAACATTTCAAAATGATGCTATGTGTGGGACTGTCTATATTAAGGAGTATTCCAAGAGAGAGGACAATGTTAGCATTCGTCAGAAGACTTATGTGGGGGACCTATGTGAAGGTTGGAGATCTGTTCGAGATGCTCGAATCCATATAGTGATTCGTGATCTGTTCGAGATGAAGCAATCCAATTAGGGATTCGTGTGCTACTTGGGTGATGAAGACTCATGTGAGAGATGTTGAACATAGCCTCAACATCGGGAATGGCTAGGATGCATAATCTTGGGTTTAGCTTACCCCTGAAAGGTATATCAACTCCATATCTAGATTATGCTTATTGATATGTTGCATGCGTGAGTTGTTGTTACTTGATGCCACGCAGTTTATCATTGGCCTAGTTGTTTTTATCTTAGAGTATATCCTATATAGAGATATAAATGCTTGGAAGGAAGTTTCTGATCCTGGTCATGGAGTTCGGACTTAGGTTGAACTGAGGAGATCTCCATTGAAAATCCACTATGTGAATGCGCCTTAGCAATATTGATTGTATACCTATTATTGTTGAGAAGTTCATACAGTAGTTATTTGATATGATTTATGTGCTAAACTGTGACGCCTCACCTCGAGACCCACATTAACAAAGAGAATTACGTAGTAATCCTGTCTGCTAATGCGGAGAATAGGGCTGGTTAAGGGCGACCATCTATAGCCTTGTCCTAAATATCTATTGAATACGTCGACAATTGCTATCTTTTTTTCCTACTCAAGTGGATCGACATATCCAATAAATACTTAATACAAAACTATATGTGGCTAACGGATCTATCAGAACAAAATACCATAACTAAATGAATAACTCATCACAGAACAACAACAAATATATATATATATACACACACTCACATATACAATGATACATCTTAATACAATACCAATGATACATCAAAGTGGTATGATGACCGCTCTATATACATGAGTCAAAAAATTATACAATACAACTCATAAGGACAATAAAAGCTAAAGAATATAACCCAACATCCATGCGGAAGCATCATGTAATAGCTATATCCAAAAGGAATGCTTAACCTGAAACATACTCGGTCTGACCCGAGTGTAAAACACACGGGTCAGTCTAGCTAAACAAAACAGTGAATAATAATAATAGATAAGGTAAAGCATAGGAAAGATATTGTATCCTCTAATACAAGAGATACCATACCCATAAGCATTATATTACCATCATAAGGAAAGGATGATTACTCCTCTTAATAAGAAGAAGAGGTAACAAGAATATAGCCATAACTTAAGTGACATAATAACACTTAGGTATATGAGCCATCGAGAATGAGATTCTAAAGATAAAATCCATCTAAATATCATATTCGCCTCAGATCATCGGCAGAATCTAAATGATATCTCATATTTCAAAGAAATCAATAAGAGTTCAAAACATCAAAAATGAAATCACCATATGTATAACATCTCATATAACGCTAGGTTATCGATGTAACAAAACATCGTAAAATGGTGAAATCACAACTAAAGTAGAAAACTCAGAAAAACCGGATTGGCCAGATCCCTGATTGCAATGCCGAAGCAATGTTGCACGTGCTAAACTCAGACGGCCGAAGCCTCTAACAAGGTCGCTAACACCTCCCAAAGCAGTTCATCCTCATGACAAGGTTACCGACACCTCTCCAAGAAGTTTTGTCAGCCTTAACAAGGTCGCTAACACCTCCCAAAGCTGTTCGTCCCCATGATAAGGTCGCTGACACCTCTCCAAGCAGTTCTGTTAGGTAAACATTGTGAATGTGTCACAAACTCACGGATAGAAACCGGAAAAGTGTTTACGTGTGTCTCATACCACACGTTCTCACTTAGCAGTTTACTAGCCGCTAGTCGATGCCACACTAGGAACATCATAAAACTCAGAAAATCATATCTTGCCTCGTCTTATTGGCGAGTGATAAAGAGACACCATACTCGTCTCATCTCATCAACAAGTATTAAATGACATCGTAACTTGTCTCATCTCATCGACAAGTGAAAACATCGCGATGGTTTCTCATAAACCATAAATCTCAAAATATGAAATCATATACTCAAGACTTGCCTTATATTATTGGCAAGTAAATTAAACATCGTGATGGTTCTCATCGACCATACTCCTACATAGGAGATCTCAAACCATAATACCTGCCAAATAATTGGCCATCTTAAACAATTCCAATAAATAGGAATTATAAAACTCAAAATATGCCATAAAATGGCAAAACATCTCAGAATCAATAATCTCAAATAGCTTCGATCATACAAGTCCGGAATTAACCGAAATAGTAAACGCACATGTCCCATACACGTGTTTTACTAAATCGTTTAATTTGCTTTCTCATAAGTTCGAATAGTGCAAAAGTGTGTGTTTTATATTTAAAATAGTTTACTAGAGATAACAAGTTTTTAAAACTTTTTCCCGAAGAGATTAATAAAACCAATATTTGAAATTCCTTTGTTATAGGAAATAATTAGATTTTATATTAGAAAAATAATTTTAAAATACTATATAATAATAATTTGAAATGTCCATTTATTTCAAAAACCACTTCAAAATGGTTTAGTGAAAACCGTGCTAAAAAACAATGAAAAACAAGAAAGATAACTCAAGACCGATAACTTGAATTCAATACGAATTCAATTCAAATTTAACCCAAAATCAATTCAAATTCTATTTAAATTTGAATTTTAAATTCTCCAAATATAGCTAGCCTATTGATAGGCATCATAGCTCTCAAAATATCTTAAAAACAACATCAAAATCGAAAAAGAGAGAGCAAAAATAAGCTAATACAATTCTCAGGTCAATGATTGTTATTGTTGTCGTTTTGCTCTCAGGACAGTATAAACAAACACAGTTTTCTCCAAGCTAACTTCGAAATTTTAGAAAACTCAAAACATGAAACTTTTAGCACAAAGTCTATGCTTTCCGGAACATCTAAAATTATTGAATTTGGATAAAAAACGAGAAAGATATGACCAATATAATTCTCAGATTTTAAATTCACCGTCGCTGTCGTTTATTCTCAGGGCAGCAGCAAAGAAATAAGGTTTCGACTATGTTAACCTCAAAATTTTGCAAAACTCAAAACAAGAAAGTTTTAGAAAATAGTTTAAGATTTCCATAACATCAAGAATTATCTAAATCCGACTAGAACCGAGAAGGATACGCCTAATTTACTAACTGTATTTAGTTTAGATAGTGTAATTATCAAAGCAATAGAGTTGGGAGTTTGTGATAGAATTTCAATCAACTTATACTCAAAATTTGCAAATATGTTCAACATTAAGATTGTAATATATAAAGTAAGCTTTCCAGAACCTTAAAAATTATCGAATTCTGATCAAAAACGAAAAAGATATGGCTAAATCAATTTCAGATTCAAACTCAAGAAATTTAGTTAAAGACAAAATTGTACTCTTATATTCAATTCTTTTTCAGGTCAATAAAATTTCAAAATCTTGAAAAGAAACCAATATAGAAACTGTTCCTTATTAAATCTAGTTTCTAACAAAAAAAGATTGACCTCAAACAGATAAGAAACGTGAAAGTTATTGTAGTTTTACTTCAGCGCATTCCTATTATATTTCAACAATCATCCAAAGTAAGCATTAGGTATAGTTACAGTAAACGATTTCTTCCTCATCTTTGCAATTACAGTCAAGATTTAGCTAGAAATGTGAGTTAATAAACTCACCTTTGCAATTAGAAGAGCAAACTCGAGCAAAGTTGAAGAAAGTTGAAGGCTTTGAGTTAGAACAAGCTTCAGGAACCTGTATAATAATAGAATAGAGACATGCAACCAAGAAAAACCAATTACAGAAAATCAACTTTTGCAAAATTAAAATTTGATGAAGTAGAAATGAGTTTTTGTAGTGATTACCTGAATATATAGCCTTTGTTTGATTAATTTCAGAAAATAATTGAAGAATTTGGTGGATTTGAGCCTAGTTTGAAAGAGAAAAAATGTTTTCCTGTTTTCTCTTTTCTTTTGTTTTCTGGGAATGGGAATGTACTGTACGTACATTATTTTGAGAACAAAGACTTTCTTCTTTAGGCTAGTTTAGGCAAATGGGCTTAGACCCAATAACAAAAAGAATTTGTTAATTCTAATTATCATTTAAACGCATGTACACTTTTATAAACGAACCAAAACAACATATATTAACAAGATTTCAACACAATAAAATTATACAATCATATTTCCATGTTTAATAAAATATTTTACAACAAATAAAAGATAATTTTATCTATAAAAAATATTTTTCATTATTTAAACTCTTATTTTAACTAAATACACAATTTACACTATAATTTACACAAATACTATTTTTAACACCAAAAATTACACAAAAATTATTTTCATACATAATTAAATTCAAATAACCATATTAACATCATTTTTACCTTCAAATGTTATTTTTAAACAAAATTCCATCTTTTTATTTGTAATATACACATATTAAATTTTAGTACTTCACTAAAATTTACAAAAATCAATATTTGGCAATAATTTGCAAAATTATTGCATTTATCAAATTAAAATCCTATAATGCTCATTTTCTTCCAAAATAACACAATAGTGTTTTTAAAACTTTATTTTCAATATTTTACATTTATTTCAACAAATTATTATAGAATTAATTCTTTTATCTTTTATTTAATTCAATAAATCACCAAATTAACATATTTCCATTTTTCACCATTTATTACCAACATTATCATATTAACTCCATTTTATTCTTTCCAAATTAATTGTTTATTCAAAATAAACAATTTTAAATCTCCAATTTATTTTTATTTCTCCATTATTAAATTGTAACCACTGTTATAATTAAATTTCCAAGTAATGACCAAAACCAGGGTTGTTACAGACTCATCCCCTTATAAAAATTGCGTCCTCGCAATTTCTAGAGAAGAACCTTATTCAACACGATTCATTTCATCAGCCAAAGGAAGATAGATAATATAGATTTTAAATTTCTCACCCTCAACACAAGAAAACAGAAAACTCGAAAAATAGAGCTCAATAAATTCTATGGTTTCCCAAGTGTAGTTATTGGGATTAGTGGACCATTGAATTTTTACGAGCAGAATATTCTTATTTCGAAGGCATTACACCTTCGGAGCAAGAACACTAATTGGAGGCTACATAATAGATAAATCGGGTAAGATCAATTCCTCATAAGCTTCACGAATAGAGTCAGGATTTAGTCACAACTTTATCCCGGACTCCAACCCACAAGATGATAATCGATACGACTTTCCGTATAACACTACGAAGGGAGTCATACCGATATTAGATTGACAAAAATTAAGGAAAGAAAACCCAATAAGAAGTAGGTGGTTTCTCCAAATACAACCTAACTCATACGACCGCAAAAATGCAAGTTGTAATATAATTGCACAAAGGCAAGTTAAAACAAGGAATGGATTTTTATACTCTCTTTTACTAATCAAATATTTTTAGAGTTTTTAAACCTATTATATTCAAAATTAAATTCTCAATTTTCAACACTTGAAAATTTCCCAAAGCTTCTTACTTAGATTTTAATTTAAAACCATTAATCTTTATTTAGAGTAAATAAAATTTTTGAGTTGTCTATTCTCTAATTCTTCCATAAACATACTTTAATTTGTAACACATAAATTTTTCAAATTCGTTTCTTAAATTTTCTAAGTGTTAGAAATTTATGAAAAAATCGACACAGTCACCTTTGAACGGAGGGTCGTTTGCAATATTACAAAAATGATTTATATAATATACATCGACCATTAGGTCGGAACTCAACATATATCAAAAATTTAATACTTGAAAACTTAATCTGAATCCATACCTTTCTTTTTAGCATTTTAAAGAAAGTTTGCTCAATTATAAATATAATCTTTTTGCTCAAAATATAGTCCAACTATAATCTTTCACCTGTAATTAACTCAGTTAGATGATATTAGTACATATTCATAAATAAGAAGCATTACATTTCACCATTAAGGGAAATAGATCAATTTTTTCATTTCAGACCTACTATAAAGAAGACAAGTTTTGACACAGCAAACGACAAAATTTGAAAAAACTTATAAAATTAAAGTTATTCCACTAAGTCTGATTTTTCCATCAATATAAAGATCATCAAAATCGGATTTATGGTTTGAAAGTTATGCTAAATTTACTTTCAGCTTAAATCTTGAAAATTTCATAATAAGACAGAAATGTCTATCCACTTTCAAACCCATTTTAGAATCAGTAAAAAGAAAAATCTTTTAATGTGGTAAAAGGAAAATTTATAGCTTACTGAAAGCTATTTCATTTGCAAAAACATTGAGCTCATTTGGAGTTATGAATCTCAAGTTAACGCTGTTTTAGTACAACACTTTTTCAAATAAAATTTCAGCTTTTAACTCAAATTTTAAATTTTGAATTTTCAAACCTTTCCAAATTCAAACTACATTTTCAAAACATACTCTTTATGTGAAATCATTTATTCAAGATCCTCCTTTCGGAAAGCTAAGTCGTTCAAATTTTATAATTAACCTCAAGTAATTATTGTTTTAAAAGAAACTATTCACTACTTGGAAATATTCCCATTAACTCACTAAATCAACTTTTTAAACAATTAATTTAAAAGACTCATTTTGAAAGAGATAACTAATCTTTTCAATTAATAAGAGAGAATCATTCATCCAAATTAAATTTTGAATTTAAATGGTTTATTTATTATAAAAGGCTAAAGTAAAGAAGGTAAGGTATAATAAAAACATTTCGTGCGAAACTCTATCCGATAAACTTTTGTGAAATCAATCTCCTTCGATGGATTTTTGAGTGACACCCCGTTGTGTTTTGTTTCGAAAGTGATATACTTTCAAAATCATGATATATTGCTCAAAGAAATTCAATGGTCAGCAAACCCTAGTATTTATACTGAGGAAAATCATTAAATTTACCGAGCAATTTTTACCTTGGTCTTCTTTCATCTTGAATAGAGAAAGTGAGGAATTTTGATCTGGTGCTTGTCTATCCTTCCTTTGATTGATGAAATAATTGTGTTTAATACAAACTCTTCTCTAGAAACTGCGAGGACGCAATTTTGTTAAAGGGGGAGTCTGTAACAACCCTGGTTTTGAGATTACCTATTAATATTAAATTATAATGGTAGTTATAATTTAATATTGTAATTAAAAATAAAATTGGAAATTTTAAATTGTTTATTTAGAATAAACAATGAATTTTGGAGATAATATGAGAAAAACAAAGTTTGGAACTTTATTTTATTTATTTGGGATAACAATGATTGGTAAATTGGTTTTATTGGTAGAAAATGCAATAATTGTATTAATTATCGCCATTTACTTCTTTTAATAATTTTTAAAAGAAATATGTGATTATTAAAGGGTGTTTATTTAAATAAAATAAAATGGAGGAGATAAATTGGGTAAAAATTTATTTATTTTAAATAAACAATGTGTTTGAGAATAAATATTGGTCTTGAAATTTGATTGTTAGGAGATTTGATTAAATAAGATGAAAATATTGGAATTTTGTTATTTGAGTTAATAAATTAATCAAGAGATGTATTTCAACATTAAATTGTTGAAATAAATATAAATTGATAGATTTTAGAATTTGGAGTGAAAATAATCAATTTGTAATTTTATTTAGGTAAATGCGATAATATTGGAATTTTTTTTGAGAAAAATGTATGGTCCACTATAAATAGCGGAGAGCACACATGTAACTATATATAACACTAAAATGAGGTGCTGCTAACATGCCTGGCAGGTAACAAAAACTGAGTGCTAATATCATAATAAAAAATCAGATACTCCTAAGATGAGTTCTGGCAAGGCCACCACCCATCTCACCCTGATATCAAGATCCGGCATGGCCACCCCCGATATCAAGATGTTAGGAGTACCTAAAAACTAAAGAAACTGCAGCATGCCATCGCCAAATAAGCAATGAATCTGGAACTGGATCTGATGAAATGAATAAGCAACTACACAGAGGTGAAAACTGAAGGTGATGCTGAAAGGAAGATCCACTCTGAAACGGTATAGTTGAAATAAGCGCCTGACGCAATCTGCAATCCTGGAAACGGCTATCCTAAGCACCTGAAAAAAGACTCTAGTTGTCCTGCAAACCTGAAAAGAGACACTGACAATCTATCTAATCCAAGACCTGTAACCAAACTAAGAACAAAATTAGTACGAATCACATATATGTATATAAATAGAATTTATATACATATATATATGCGTATATAAAATCTAAAGCGATAAAAAAAGCAAAGATAATTTAGTACAAAAATTAACAATTCTAGATAGTAAGAGTAAAATGATCCATACTGAATAAAATTAACGAACTATAAACTAAAACAATTAAAGCTAAATAAAACAAAATCAATACTAGTAATATCTCTAAGAATTTGCATTAGAGAGTAAATAATGATGCACTAAGTGATCATTATTTAAATTAGAAAGGTCATCAATACTAATATTATTAATGCTAAAATTATTATTGTTTTGTTTGAATATATTGATGTTGTTACTAACCTTGTTAAGATATTCCTTAAAAAGATAATTTTTAGCTAATTTATATTTAGGATTAGAAACCCAATTAAAGCAAAAAGATAAAATTAAAAATATCAATTTATTGAAGTGATTAATGTTATTATTATTAAAAATTCTTTAATTTCTTTCAGACCAAATGCACCAACAAGATATAGTGAATAAGGTATCAAGCAAATATCTGTTAACTTTATCGAACTTAAATCTAAAAGTGTTCCAATAAAAAACACAATCAGTAATTCTAGTACTAATATTAAATTCAAAAATATTAAGGATATTCATAAGAATAAAATAAGTTTTCATACAATCATAGTAAATATGATTAATATCCTCTAAATGCATATTACAAAAATAACATTTGTTATCAATGTTAATATTTTTTCTTTTTAAAAATTCTATAGTATTTAATTTACCATGCATAATTAACCACATGTGAATTTTAGATTTTGGAGGAGCGTTAGATTTCCAAATAAAGTTAAAAAAATTATTAGTTACACCCGAAAAGTTAATAAATCTATAAAAAGAATTAGTAGAATATTTCTTACTCTTGTCCCATTCCCAACTAATATGATCATTATCATTGTCAATATTATAAAGATTTAATCTAGCATAAAGCAACTTAAGCTGTCTAAGGGTTGAACCAACTAGAGTTTTGTTAAAACTAAAGATCCAATGAGGGTCGTTTTCGGAACCAAAAGCTTCAGAAATAAATGCGTATTTAAAGTTACAAATGTCATACAACTCATTAAAATCACTCCTAAGAGGAGTAGCGGAAATCCAACTGTCATGCTAAAAGGAAGTATTATTACCTGAGTGAACGATAATATTAATGCCTAAGTTAAAAATCACTTTACATTTTAAAATGGATTTCCAAAAATAAGATTGTTTACGAGAAACCGAAGGACTAATTTGATAAAGATTATTACTACCATTGTAATAATATTTAGAAATAATTTCCTTCCAAGTGGCATTATCATTGGTATTTCTAAACTTCCATAACCATTTACCAAGGAGAGATAAATTCATATTATGCAAATTAATGACACCTAAACCACCGTCCTTCTTGGATTTACATACAGTTTCCCAATTCACAAGACATTTTATGCAACTGTTTGGATTTTCACCACTCCATAGGTAATCTCTTCTGATTTTATCTATTTTATCTATCACCCAATCAGGAAAAAGATGTAAAGACATCCAATAAATTGGGAGAGCAGATAAAATAGAATTAATTAAAACCAGTCTACTAGCTCTAGATAAAAATCTCCCGTTCCAATTAGAGATCCTATTTCTGATTTTATCTATGATTATTAACCAATCATCATGTTTAAGTTTAGAAGGTCTAATAACAAAACCAAGATAGTCAAACGGAAAATTCATAGTTTTACAATTTAGTGTATTAGCAACTAAATTTTCAACATTTTCAAAGTCATTTAAAACTAAATCTGAACTTTTGTCAAAATTTATTTTTAAACCCGATAAAAGCTCAAAACTGTATAGAATAAACTTAAGAGTAATAATGTGTCTAGGAAGATGAGAGGAAAAAAGCAAGGTATCATCTGCAAATTGAAGGACATATAAACCATAACGCGATATATCATTACCAATATTACCCAGAGAACCATTATCAACTGTTTTTTTAATGATCCTAGCAAAAACATCAGCAGCTAAGTTAAACAGAAGAGGCGATAAAAGGTCCCCTTGTCTTAGACCTCTCTTAGATTGAATTTTACCTAAAATGCCATTTACCATTATACTAGAGTTACCAGTTTTAAGTAAATTCATAATCCAGTTAATCCATCTATTACTAAAGCCTCTAGCATGAAAAATATCAATAAGAAAATCTCAATCAACCGAATCAAAAGCTTTAGCGAAGTCTAATTTTAAGATAGCACAAGTAATATTATTCTTACAACAATGATTAATAAATTCTTGAACCACTACCACACCATCTGTGATATTTCTTCCTTTAATAAAAGCAGATTGTGAACAGTCAATTAGGCCATTCATTCTTATTCTAAGTCTATTAGCTAAAACTTTTGAAATAATTTTAACAGAACAATTAATCAATGAAATGGGTCTAAAATATTTTAAATTATTAGCACCTACTTTTTTGTGCAATAAAATAACATTTGCCAAATTAAATCTACCTAGTTGTAAATTTCCATTATAAAAATCATTAAACATACTAATTAAGTCTAATTTTAAAATATCCCAAAAAGTTTTGTAGAAGAAAATCAGAAATCCATTCGGACCCGGGGATTTATCACCCGGTAGATCAAAAATGACTTTTCGAATTTCCTCTTCAGTAAAAGGATCATCTAACTCAGAAAGATTAATATTGGAGATAGCCGGATAAAGATCATTCCATCTTACATTAATTCTATGCTTATTTTTATTACCAAAAATATCTTTATAATAATCTGTGAAAGCTTTATTGAGATCTCTTTGGTCAACTAATTCCACATTGTTAACTAGAATGGAGTTAATTGTGTTACTACGTTTTCTACCATTGGCCATATTATGAAAAAATTTAGTATTATAGTCACCTTCATTATTCCACTGAATTCTGGATCTTTGCTTCCACATAACTTCCTCCTTTTCAAGAATAGAGTTAAGCTCTTCTTTTAAGTTAGCGAGAATGTTCCTCTCACCTAGATTTAGATGTCTAGTTTTTTCAATCTTATTTAGTTTAAGCATCTCATTAAGAATATTTTCTTTTTTAATTTTAATATTGCCAAAAATATTTTTATTCCAATTTTTAAGTGAATTCCTAAGTTCTCTAAGCTTAGAAACAAATGCTTTGGCTGAATTATCACTATATTTAATACTATAAGAACTCATAGACAACCATTTATTAATTACTAAATTAGATAAACTTGGTTCTAGTAACCACATTTTTTCAAATCTGAAAGATCTACTAATAGCTCTATGATTATCACAAGAGAGAATAATGGGACAATGGTCAGAAAACATGTAAGGCAAACCAGACACTCTACATAAAGGAAATTTGTCCTCTATTTCATCGCTAACGAAAAACCTATCTAATAGGGCCATAGAAGGAGATTCTTTATTATTACTCCAAGTAAATTTTCTATTAGAAAGAGGAATTTCAATCAAATTAGAATTAAGAATAAAATGGTCAAATTCCTCCATAGCGGAGTAGTCACCCTCTCGAGGAGTTCGCTCCCCTATAAAGCGAGTAACGTTAAAATCTCCCCCCAAAATCCAAGATCCCGGCGCTAAAGATCTAAATTCCAAGCATTCATTCCAAAGAATTCGACGATCTATTTTTGAATTAGGCCCATAAACATTAGAAATATATAAAAAAGAATTGTCAGAAAGATTAATAAGAATAATGTGTAAAGAGTGTTGTTTGTAAATACATTGGAGCAATTTAAAATAATTATCCCTCCAACCAATCATTAAACCCCCGGAAGAACCCACAGAAGGTAAAAAAACCCATTTTCTAAAAAGGTAACCACCTAATCTTCTAAAAAAGAAAATATCCGGACACTCAATTTTAGTCTCTTGAAGAAGGGCAATGTCAATTGAATAGTCTTTAAAGAAAACTCTAACCTTATCACATTTATTTAAGTCATTCAAACCTCTAATATTCCAACTAGTGATCCTCATAAAACAATGGACCTAGCCCTATCAAGTTCCTTACTTCTAATATACTCACGATCTAACTCAATATCAGTGAAAATAAAAGCAGTGTCACTGGCTAACTGACTGAATTCAAAAGCTGACAAATTACCTAGAGCATAAGACGAATATGTACTACCCAAATCAAAATGCATACCTGAGCCTGATTCCGTAGCACCGCTCACGGTGCTCGAACCAGGAAACTCACCCAAAGACCGAGAGCGACTGCCTCGAATCCTGACACAACGACGAACCGAGCCGCTAGAAGCTGGATACTTTCTTCGTCTACCTCTCTTAAAAGACGTAAAACAAGACGCTGAATCACCACCAGCCTCCCTAATCTGACCTGACAAATGAAGCCCATATTTCCTATCCAAACCACCAATTTCATGAGATTCCTCAAAACCCAAGGATACCTCTACCAGATTATCATTTCCACCCAATCGCTCAACAGGGGATACTACTATATCACAACCATTAACACAAGCATCACAACCATTCAAGGTGTTAGGAACAACATTAGCACCATGAAAACCCACCACAGATTGATTAACCGAACTCAGAGAAGAAATTGATGAATTTTTATCATCAAAAACAACCTGAGCCTACGCATCATGCACAACTGTATCAGTGTGCATATCATCAAGAGAAGCATTTGAAAGTGTACGTGCAGTACTAAGGATCGTGTAATATGATATATAAATGTGGAAACTGATAATAGCAGTAAAATAAAAATTAAAGTAAGCACACCAGGAATTTTTATACTGGTTCGAACTTCCCGTTCTACGTCCAGTCCCAGAATACCCTCTGGATTTAAACTAAACCCCTCACTTAACCCGGAGGAATAGGTATACGACACCTGAGCAGCCGAACAGGAATTTTTCCGCCTCAACAGCCGAAGAGGACTTCAACTTAATACAAATAGCTTGTTGACGAATGTGTTCTGAATAACACTGATTGTCTTTCGATAGTACAACTTTCCTATAATCAAATCCTCAAGAGTATATATGTGTGTGAAGATTGAGAAGGAAGATAATCACGTAGAATCGAAGTATATGAATCAAATCAAGGATTCTAGTGATATTAAATAAGAATGAATGCTTTTATTTGCAGAAATAAATAGAGAATAGATTTTAGAATTATAAACAAGAATCGGTTAATTGTAGAAGTGAATTGAACATGTTTATAAAGTTGTAGAATAGTTACAATCTTTCATGAAGAGTTTCAATCAAAAGTTGTGTCCGTATCTCTTGGATTGAAGGACATTCCTCTTCATGAACGATCGCAACTCTTCAGAAAACTAGCCGTTATGTTCAGGTCGGTTGACCGAGAAAACTGGCCGGTCAGTTGAGTTTTCAAAACTGTACATAAAACAGTGTATATCTGTGCACTTGACACAAAGTCGGTCGACCGAGATTCCTGGTCGGTCAGCCGACCTGTTGTCAATTGCACAGTGTACACTTATTTAAGTATAAATCAATATAAATCAATTTGTGTGTGTGTGTGATTACTTGAGGAATGATTTTAACAATATTCTAAGACTCAATAAAATAAAATATTCATACTAATCTCTGGATTGTAGTCTTGTCTCCTTTGTAGTGCACAATATACGCTTATTCTCCTTTTTGTCGCTTTTCATATAGTATTCTCGTCGTATGATATTGAAGCTTGTGTCATGAATCAAAACTAATGAATCAACATTCTCCCCCTTTTTGATTGATGACAATACTTATATGACGAAGTAGTAATTACATATATATTATAATTCTCCCCTGAATATATGGCGACTTTTCTGCAAAAAATTTGTTATCTTTCATATATTTCTCCCCCTTTGTCATCGACAAATAGGAATACTTACTAGATGTAATATGTAAAAGAAATATGGAACATGTAACATAAGTAAGAAAACATTGAGTTTTAAAATATTACATATTCAAACCAAAATAGGACTATTAATGATGGTTGCTTAATACACAACATTTAATAATATACATTTTGTTCATAAAGAAATTCTTGAAATTAAATTGTAAAACAATACGATCACTCCTCATCATCATCAGAATCCCAAAATTCTGGACGAATATTTTCTTCCAGAGGAGCCAGTTCCTTACCACGTCTTTGAGTGTGAGGAACGTGAGTTGCCGATGTATCGGAACTTGTGTTATCTGAAGTAGACCAAGAGAAGTTTGGCGTTGGTCTTTTTTCGGGAGCAACATAAGAGGCACCGGCTTCGGAAGTACATGATAAGGCATCCCATAAATTCACAAAGAAGCCCTTGATTTTCTTGAAACGACCATCAATCTTTCGTAGCCGGGCATCCAAGGCTAGTTGATTTTGAGCCAAAATATCAATGGCCGCCTCCGTACTAATTCCGGGAGTTGGTCGTTGAATTGAGGATTGGCGGGTTAGACGTTCCGTAGCATGAGTAGATGGTTGAGGTGTAGAATAGCTACGACATAGTTTGTAATACCCCAAGATTTTGAGGAAAATTCTTTTAAATAAATGATTAAAATTCTGGGGGAAAAATCAGAATTATTATATAGGTGGGATTTTCAGTGGTGCAAGGTTGTGTGCATGTGTGCACGTGCACACTAGTTATGGCACTAAGAGAAAATCCAGAATTCCTGAATAATAAAACAAAGAAGGAAAACATTTAGATAAAATGTTTTAAATAAAGGAAATATAGGCCTAGACATGAATATTAAAATTCCTGAGGATATGTATATATATATATATCTATATATATATGCATATGTATGACTTGTCTGGAAATTAAGACAGAAGAGAACATTGATTTATAATGAATAAGTGAAATTTTATTTGAATAATAGGAGTATAGAAATGCATATAAGAATGCACATGTTTTCTGCAAATAAAAGAAGGTTAAAGTTAAACTAACACCCATAGTTGTATAAATGTATATATACAGATATTATTTGAGCAGAAAATTAATAAAGGAAAAATAAGTAAAAGAAGCACTAAAATAGTAAGAACCAAAGTGCAAGAAAGCAAATGTATAAAGGCAGAAAATAGAAAGTCACACCATTATCATGTTTGAGGTAAGTATAATAAAAATACTTAAAGTAATCACTTTCTGAAAAGAAAAGAAAATGGGCACAACTTAGCCTTGTTTTAAAATATTGGTCGGGACATTAAGGGTTAGGAGGGAGAGAATATGCAATGCCAAATGCATGATTCTGGTTTGGGCTAAAATAGGGATTTTGCATCACCCAAAACCCTAGGTAGAACCCTTATATAAATCAAGAGCCTAACCAGAAAACTACTCTCTCACTGAATTAATTAACCTAAGGAAGAAGAGGAAGAAAAGGCTAAAGATTTGAGGGGTTTTCTGGATTAAGCTTGTGTAAGCATTTAGGTGAGTATCCTCACTCATATACATGGCATTAAGACCTGAGATTAGGCAGCCAAGCTTTTATATGCTATATTTTGCATGTTTTGATTTACAAACCATGTTGACTACTGATGGTTTCATGAATGTTTGATGAGATATGATCTGCTATGATGGATGTATAACTTTGTTGTTCTATTTTCATCCCTGTATGTTATACCAAAACCTTAAAGAACATGTAAGAGAGTATTTGTAACTAGTCTGAATCATGGCTTAAGACAAAGAATGAAGAAAAAAAAACTATGAGCTGCATATACAATGGTATAGTGCTGAGGCTTGAAATAATTGGTTAAGGGTGCAATGGAGTCTTTCTCTATAAGTGCTGAGCCCTAAACCAAACAGAAAATTTACAAGCCTAAAAATTATGTTTAAACAAGGTTAAAAATCTGGCTAAACATAGTTGCTTGCAAAATCAAAATAAACCCAATAGAGCCATGCATTTATTCTCAGTTGCAAACATTCTGGTATATGTTTGAATAGGGTGTTTATATGCTAAATAATGTGAGATGGAATGACTGGGTGTTATACCTCTAGAAAGTAACCTTTAACTTGCTTGCAATATTATGTCTGCAAGGTAACTAGTATGTTTCATGTATATAAGTGGTCTGTACACCTAGCTATCATTGATAAAATGAACATGAATACACTTAGTAATATAACTAAGGATTTTGTGCCAAGAAGGCTGCTGGAATGCTTGTCCTATTTGAAGTAGACAAGTTGACACATGGCTTTTTTAAGTCCTGAGATCTTTGTGCCATGATGTTAATTAGTTCATGGCAATGTGTCCCTTTGATTCCTTATAGCAGATGAGGCCAGGAATTTATAAGAAGAAAAGGCAACCTTAAATGATGATATAGGAAACTTGGGTCTTTCCGGGATTAGGGTTGGTATGAGGAACCTTAGTAGTTCCAGATAAAAATTGTTTTAGTGCATATGTTTGCTCTTGTGTATGTATATGGGAATACCTGATCAATTTATACATTAATCATTCATGATAATACCTGTCAAGTTATGCAAGGTACATTTATGCTGTATCCTTAGCTTAATATCATGGATATGTTAGAAATGCTCACACCAGATCATAGATCTGACCCTTATTGCTCATGGCACATGGGGGTGTCTCATTCATAATGGGGCAGCCACTAATGCTTTTGCAGGTTGTGATGGAGCTAAGTAAGCAAGATTAAAAAGATATGGAATAGAGAATGCTAAGATAATTAGAAATAAGAGCTAGAATGTGTTAATTCATGCATGTATTTCCTGATTGATATGGCTATCTAAATGTATTAAGAAGGAAGAACTTGTAAGAAATACGTGTTATGTTGTTTCTGGTTGTTTCTGGTTTGGTATGTATTAAGGATATTGATGTTAAACTGATTTGAAAATCTATTTGCTAAAGTTGTTTTTGATTTAGAGGAAAAAACCTGGATTTTATAAGCATAATCATTTTATGATGATTATAGTTCATCCTAAGTCCTTTCAAAAGATAGATATATAGGAAATTATATTGGGAAAATCCAGAAAGAATTATAACTGTTATATTTTCAAGTCATGATATTGATATATGTCCAAATGCAAGTAAAAGTGTATATACCCTGAATATGCATTTTTAAAAGAGAATTATGGTTAGGAAGGATGATATAAATCTGATCACAAGGTGTCTGATTCATACATATATAAACATGCTTTTGAAAAGAAGGAGTATCAATGTTTTGGGTAGATTCTGGTTTGTAAAATGCAAATAAAAGAATGGTCAGATTAACCACATGGTTAGACCATAGGTCAGGCCAAATGTTCACTTCAAATCAATGAAGCAAGGAACCATTTGAACCCAGTTTTCTGGAAAATGAGCAAAGACATTGACATGTACATGTATATCTGTGTACATGTTGATATTTGGGCAAAAATATAAATATAAATTCCTAGAACAGTTGTAGGAATGGGTTTTAAAAATAATAAAGCAAGAAATATTGTTTTGTATGTTAGATTATAGGCAAAAATTAAGTATATATGTGTAGATATAGGTAGATATCAGATTTTAAACCATACAGGAGAAAAATAAAAAGAAAAAAACAAAAATTGGGTTTGAACCGACCAGCATAGCACTCGAACTCGTGACCTCTCATGTGTAAGTTAGGCGTGTTTCCATTACGCCTAGATGTTGCTTGTGTTCACTTATGATCCACTTTCTTTTAGCCTGAGTTTGATACTATACAGACTTTAACACAATCATCCATATTAAAAGCTTTCTTCCACCTGATTATTACTTGATCATTTCTTAATTAGAATAACAGACTAAAGTACATGTTTCCAGTGGATTCTATGGTCAAAAATCAGGATACAATAATTAATCTTTTATCAGGGAATTATCACATTTTAATAGATTTAAAAGGATTTCTACTTACATATTATCATGCTCTGATTCTAGTAGAATATAACATAGATATCTTCATATATGTATGTTAGGAATGATTTAGATTTAAAACAATATTTTTATATTGTGAAAGATCCTGGATAATATGAGAATAGGGAAGGATGACCCTAGGTAGTCTTAGCTAAGTATGAAAAAAAAAATTTGGTTAAGAATTAGGGTCATTGCATAGTTGTTCTCTCGAAGTAGCACTCCATTGCTCAAATCTTATAAATCTAGGTGGATCATCAGGAAATTTCATTAACTTAATGGTCCTTGAATCAAAAATACGGACTTTGGAGGTTTCGGATTCCGGAGCATTGATGACGAAGCTATTAATCAATCTCATTATGTATTCTCCATAATAAATATGGAGCATCTTTCCTTGGTTAAAAGAGAGAAATTCATCCATAAGAAGTTGTGCCCAATTAACTCGTATTTTCCTACAAATAGCATACAATGCCTTAAAATTTTCGGGATATACGAGATGATATGAACCACCTCTAGGAACTAAAGATTTCATCATGAATCGATGAAGGAGTCTAGCTTTAGGTCTAAGTGACGATGTTTGTCTAAAATCCGTAGCATCATCTTCGAAAAATAAATGGCTTATCCGTTCACGACTTGATATATTACAATCTACATCGTGTAATGAGATTCCACCCGGTCTAGCATCTAAAATGTGGTTAATTCGATCAATGGAAAGGAAAATTGAAGTGCCACAAACCGATGTCCAAACACAATTGTCAGTGTTTCTCGGTGGATTGACAAGGTTGAGGTTTGCTAGAAATAACTTGACCATAATATGATTGATTTTCAAGTTATTTTTCCTATGGTCAAGGAATGTATCAAGTCCACTCTCAATAGCGGCATTTTCAATACCGTAGGAAGCGAAATCAGGATAACTTACAAATGATTCTTCAAAGATTTTGGCATCTTGAAGTTGTATCCATCTTTGAAGTGCTACGTCATTGACAAGCCATGAGGCGATTTGAGTATCTACGGGAGTTGATGAAAATGAGCCACCGGTAGTCTTTGATTTCTTCTTGGGAGCCATTGTTTTTGAAGAAAAGATCAAAATTTGGGAGAATTTTAATGGGGGCTAGGTTAAAAACTGAAATTGGGAAAGCAAAAGTGAAGAGGTAAGTTGAAAAGGTGAAAGGACGGGTTACTAATATGAGGTAAAAAATAGCAGATTACACGTTCGGTCGACCGAAGGAACTGGGTCGGCTGACCGAATGAGTTATCTGAGAATAGTTGGAACTTTCGGGATTGGTTCGGCTGACCGACTCAGGTCTTCGGTCGACCGACCCTGTTAGAAATGTATATTTGAAACTTTCGGGAAGGGTTCGGCTGACCGACTCAGATCTTCGGTCGACCAACCCTGTTGGAAATGCACATTTTTGCTGTTTTTCAAGAAAAATTAGAGAAATATAAATTTTATAATCATTGCACTATATTTATACATCTTATTGAAAACAACAACATATATATATATATGTATATTTATATACAATAAAAATTTTAGCCACCGTTCGTTAAAATCTACGTTCCCATGAGTTTGGGGACGGAACATCTTCTATAGGTGACCATCTTGGAGCTATTGGAGTTTGAACAGGGTTTGAAGAGGATGAGGGTCTATAAGAAGGTTCAACAACATCATCCTTCTTTGATGAACAAACTTTCATGGCAATCTTTTCTAGAAAACTTAAACGTCTTGCCGTGACTTTTTGTTCATAGTAGAGTTCCCGTTGCATATCCATTGTTGTTGTTGGTAGTGATGTATTTCATCAAATTTTTTTTTGGTGGATGGAGATATTACCATTGTATTCTTCCCTTTTTTCTTTTCAGGTGTATAGCATGTATGGGAGTCTTCCCATGGTTTCCACCCATGTCGGGGGTCTTTATCCGGAAAAGAGAAGTCAAGGATACGTTTAGGCATGGGAAAGGTAGGATAGGGGCCATTTTCAGGAATGCGGTCGGAACCATCATCGTCTGAAGATGTGTATGATAGATGGGAGTTTTCGGAATTATAGTAGTCATTGTTTGAAGACATTTTTCAAGTTATGTTTTTAAAATTTTCTTAGTATATGTTTTGAAAGATAAGCATAGTATATATAAACATCTGTTTGCTGAAAAATTAGTGGATAGGAACTAATTTTAAATATAATCACAGAAGTTTAACAATAAAACTATTTGTAAATGTATGATTTATAAGTTTAGAACTAAAAATAATTTTTCTAAAAACAAAACAAATAAAATAAACTTTAAAGAAAACTGAGACAAGAAACACCCATAGCTCAAGTAGCTATAACACAATATTTAACAAGCAAGTTAGAGGTCATGAGTTCGAGTTCCGCTTTGGTCAGAAATAAAACAAATTTTGTTTTTCAATATTTTTGCATATTTTTATTTATAAATCTTTTAAAGACATTATTCCTAAGTCACTTCTAAGTTTTATAAAAATATTTTCATTTAGCGGTTAGTAAAAATGTCAGAAATTTGATTTTCAGTATTAATAAATTCTAAATTTATTAATCCTTTTTCCAAACAATCACGAAGAAAGTGATGACGAATATCAATGTGTTTTGTTCGTGAGTGATTGACCGGATTTTTAGAAAGATTTATTGCTCTAGTATTATCACAATAAATTATAGATTTTTCAAGATGACAATTAAAATCTTGTAGTGTTTGTTACATGTATACGACTTGTGCACATGCCAAAGCAGCAGATATATATTCTGCTTCACATGTCGATAAAGAAACACAGTTTTGTTTCTTACTGAACCAAGAGACTAAGGAACGTCCAATGAAATGACACGTTCCGCTCGTACTTTTTCGATCCGTCCGACTTCCTTCAAAATCAACATCGCTATAGGAGACTAATTTGAAAGGACATTCTTTCGGATAAAATAGCCCGAAATCTTTGGTTTTAGTTAGATAACGAATAATACGTTTAACTGCTCGCATATGTGATTCTTTGGGATTTGCTTGAAATCGAGCACATAAACAAGCACTCATCATAATATCGCGTCGACTCGCTGTCAAATATAGTAAAGATCCAATCATACTATGATATAGTTTTTGATCAACAATTTTGCCATCCTCATCTCTATCGAGATGAATCGTTGTGCTCATAGGAGTTGGTTTGGCAGCAGTGTTTTCCAAACCGAATCGTTTAATTAAATTATAACAATATTTTTCTTGATTAATAAAAATTCCATTTTCAATTTGTTTAATTTGTAATCCAAGAAAATATGACAATTCTCCCATATGAGACATTTCAAATTCATTTGTCATTATAGTCGAAAATTCCTGACATAGTTTTTCATTTGTCGAACCAAAAATGATATCATCAACATATATTTGAATTATTAAAATATCTTTATTAGTTTTCTTAATAAAAAGCGTTTGATCTACTTTACCAATTTCAAAACCAGATTCTAATAAATAGCTTTTAAGACGATCATACCAAGCACGTGGTGCTTGTTTTAAACCGTATAACGCCTTGTTGAGTTTATAAACATGATCCGGAAATTTTTCATGATTAAAAAGAGGTGGTTGTTCAACAAAAACATTTTCTTTTATGTATCCATTTAAAAATGCACTTTTAACATCCATTTGATAAAGTTTAAAATTATGAAAACACGCGAAAGCCAATAAGATTCGTATTGCTTCAAGTCGGGAGACTGGAGCAAACGTTTCTTCGTAATCAATTCCCTCTTCTTGATTATATCCTTGTGCAACTAATCTAGCTTTATTCCTAGTTATATTTCCTAGTTTATCTGCTTTATTTTTGAAAACCCATTTAGTACCGATGACTGATTGATCACTAGGTCTAGGAACGAGTTCCCAAACTTCATTTCGTTCGAATTGATTTAGTTCTTCTTGCATGGCAAGAATCCAGTAGTCATCAGTTGAGGCTTCTTTTATATTCTTAGGTTCTATATTGGAGAGAAAAGCTACATGTCCAACTTGATTTAATTGATGTCTGGTTTTAACATTCGTATTAACTTCTCTAATTATATTTTGTACAGGATGATCTCGTAAAATTCTAGGTGGAGATTTTATTATATTAGGAGTAATATTCTCATTTTCAGTAATATCATGATCATTATCGAAAGTTTCTTTAGTATTACTATTTTCATTCTGAGTAGCTTCATCATCAGAATCAATAGTAACATTTGGATTTATATTTTTAAAATTTTCATCAAATGAAACATGTAAACTTTCTTCAATAATTTTAGTTCTTTTATTATAAATTCGATAAGCCTTGCTTCGTTCCGAATATCCAACGAATACTCCTTCATCGGATTTTGGATCGAATTTGCTTAGTTGATCTTTAGTATTTAAAATAAAACATTTAGAGCCAAAAACTTTAAGATATGCAATATTTGGTTTTCTTCCATTTAGAAGTTCATATGGAGTATTCTTAGTTAACGGTCGAATAAAAACACGATTCAATACATAACAAGCAGTAGCTACAGCTTCTGCCCAAAAGTGTTTCGATAAAGTGGTTCCATTTAATAAAATTCTTGCACATTCTTGTAACGTTCTATTTTTCCTTTCTACAACTCCGTTTTGTTGTGGTGTTCTAGGAAACGAAAAATTATGGTTAATACCATTCTTGTTACAAAATTGTTCAAAAGCTTCATTTTCAAATTCTCCTCCATGATCACTTCTTATATTTTTAATTTTCAAACTTTTAATATTTTGGATTCTTTTAACAAAAACTTTTAAATTATCAAAAGTATCACTTTTATTTTTCAAAAAGAAAATCCAAGTATATCTAGAAAAATCATCTACAATAACAAATACATATCTATTATGATTAATAGACTGCACTTGAGTTGGACCAAAAAGATCCATGTGTAAAAGTTCAAGTGGTTGTTCTGTAGATATTACTTTTTTTGATTTAAAAGAAGATTTTGTTAATTTTCCTAATTTACATGCATCACAAAATATATTAGTTTTGAATTTTATATTGGGTAATCCTTTAACTAATTTGTTTTTAGCTAGTTTGTTGATAGTATTATAATTGATGTGACAAAATCTTTTGTGCCAAAGACAAGAATCGTTTTCTTTAGCTACTAAACACAAATTTGAATCATTATTAACATTCATATTTAAGATATAAATGTTTTTATCTCTTTTTCCTTCGAAAATAGTGTTATGATTGTTATCGAAAATATTACATTTATTTTCTGAAAAAGTTATATTAAAACCTTTATCGCATAGCTGACTAATACTTAATAAATTGTGTTTTAAATTTTTAACTAATAAAACATCAGTAATGAGAGGTAAATTAGAGGTACCGTTGCTACTGACATCGCCTTTGCCGATGATATATCCTTTTGAGTTATCTCCAAAGGTGACTGCTCCTCTATTTGAGTATATAATGTTTGACAACATTTCTTTGTTTCCAGTCATGTGTTTTGAGCAACCGCTATCTAAAATCCATTTTCCTCTCTTCTTATGTGGTACATCGTCTGACGAAGCCATGAAGCACACATTTGCTTGTTCATTATCACTTTCACTCTTTGATGAGGATGATGAGTCAGTGTCGTCCCAAGTGACCGAAAAAGCTTTTCGTTTAGTTTTGTCCTTCTTGAAATTATTCTTTTTACGCTCTGGACAATCGTTCTTCATGTGTCCTTTTTTATGACATTCATAACATTCCATTGCTGAAGATGATGGTTTGCTGCTTTTGGAATTGTTGTTGGAATCATTTTTGTTTCCCTTGAATTTGTTTCTGTTGAATTTCAAAAACTTTTTGAAATTTTTAGCGATCATTTCCATATCTTCATTATCTGAGTCGGAATCATCTTTTTCTGCTTGAAATGCTACATTTTTCTTTTCTTGTGCTCCATTTCTTTTTGCCTGCAAATTTACTTCGTAGGACATTAAATTACCTATCAATTCTTCTGGTTTTAATGTTGATAAATCAGTCGCTTCTTCAATAGCTAGGACTTTTCGTTCCCACTCATCCGTTAAAGAATTTAAGATTTTTGTAACAACATCAAAATCAGTAAACTTTTGTTCTAATGATAGTAAAGCATGATAAATATCCTGGAATATAGAGTACATGTCATTTATAGATTCATTTGGCTTCATTTTGAAATTTTCAAATTGATTTTTCAACATAGAGATTTTGCTTAATTTAACTTTGTTCGTTCCTTCATGCGACACCTTAAGAGTTCTCCAAATTTCATAACCGGAAGTGCACATGCTAACTCTATTGAATTCATTTCTATCTAATGCACAAAATAAAATATTCATAGCCTTTGCATTTGAAGTAGCATCTAGTTTTTGTGTGTTACTCCAAGTTGAGTATTCTTCAGTAGGAGTCGTGTACTCTCTTTGTATAATATTCCAGATATCGAATCCACTAGATTGCATATAGATTCTCATTCTAGTTGACCAATAATTATAATTTATACCATTAAAAAGTGGAGGTCGTGAAGTCGATCGACCTTCTGTGAAACTAGAATTAGTGTTAGTGCTAACATCGTTAGTTTGTGTGGTTGCCATATTACTTAGAAATAAATATCAAATAACTTTGTGACGGTTATAGGATTTCCTTGCTCTGATACCAAATGAAAGTGTACGTGCGGTACTAAGGATCGTGTAATATGATATATAAATGCGGAAACTAATAATAGCAATAAAATAAAATTTAAAGTAAGCACACCAGGAATTTTTATACTGGTTCGAACTTCCCATTCTACGTCCAGTCCCAGAATACCCTCTGGATTTAAACTAAACTCCTCACTTAACCCGGAGGAATAGGTATACGACACCTGAGCAGCCGAACAGGAATTTTTCCGCCTCAACAGCCGAAGAGGAGTTCAACTTAATAAAAATAGCTTGTTGACGAATGTGTTCTGAATAACACTGATTGTCTTTCGATAGTACAACTTTCCTATAATCAAATCCTCAAGAGTATATATGTGTGTGAAGATTGAGAAGGAAGATAATCACGTAGAATCGAAGTATATGAATTAAATCAAGTATTCTAGTGATATTAAATAAGAATGAATGCTTTTATTTGCAGAAATAAATAGAGAATAGATTTCAGAATTATAAACAAGAATCGGTTAATTGTAGAAGTGAATTGAACATGTTTATATAGTTGTAGAATAGTTACAATCTTTCATGAAGAGTTTCAATCAAAAGTTGTGTCCGTATCTCTTGGATTGAAGGACATTCCTCTTCATGAACGATCGCAACTCTTCAGAAAACTAGTCGTTATGTTCAGGTCGGTTGACCGAGAAAACTGGCCGGTCAGCTGAGTTTTCAAAACCGTACACAAAACAGTGTATATCTGTGCACTTGACACAGAGTCGGTGGAACGAGATTCCTGGTCGGTCAGCCGACCTGTTGTCAATTGCACAGTGTACACTTATTTAAGTATAAATCAATATAAATCAATTTTGTGTGTGTGACTACTTGAGGAATGATTTTAACAATATTCTAAGACTCAATAAAATAAAATATTCATACTAATCTCTGGATTGTAGTCTTGTCTCCTTTGTAGTGCACAATATACGCTTATTCTTCTTTTTGTCGCTTTTCATATAGTATTCTCGTCGTATGATATTGAAGCTTGTGTCATGAATCAACAGCATTAATCAAATTTGTGAACTCATCATCAACATTATTCTCTGGTTCAACAATATTATCAAACTCCTTACGCTGCTCAAGAGACAGGAACCAATCACTAAAGTCGTCTAACTCGCAACCATCTGAATAAGCAGATTCATTAGATTCTATTGATACCCCCAATTCATCCTTCAACTCACTATCACTTTTACAGGAATCCAACCATGTGTTCTGATCAGATAGATCGAATACCAATGGCAGATTAACTGCTGACATTGTTGACCACAAATCATTACCCAGTGAAGAAACTTGATCCACCTCCATTCGAATATCCTTTTTAACATCTATCAAATTGTTTTGATGAATCGAATCGTGTTCGAACAAGAACTCACTAACAAAATAACAATTCTTTAGACTGTCGCCTTCATTATCAACCGAGACTTCATTACAAACAATCTCCGTCGAATGATTTTCCATCAAACAATCAGACAAGGAATGAACAAACTTATCTCTATCCACTACTCCCTCAATAAACTCAATGGAAGATGCCGAATCTAGATACTCGAAACTGTTTGCAGTAGGTATCACGAAGTTCTCCAATCTTCTTTTAAGATTTTTGCCTTTTTTGGATTTATCATGAGTAAAATTACCTTTCAACTCGATTCTAGGCTTAGCAATTGAAGAATGATCAAACGCTACAACATCGGGATCATTCAACATAGGGTCAAAATTTGATAAATCCTTATAAATGACAGAAATAGGAAAATCTTTTCCTGTAACACCAACAGGATTTTCCTTTTTCGAGACATTAGGACGAGAATCGGTCTTGCCAAAATATAACTCTGGATCCCCAAATTTATCCCTATACCCTTTACTGATATTCGACTCGTTTATAATGTTGAAGTGATACAGCAAATCCTCTAAATACTTGATACCTTCAAAACGTTTTTGCCATAGATGATCAATTAGAATCCCCTTCAGCAACATACATTTTAAAATGAATTGGAAGCCGTGCTCAACCAAAGAATCGGTAGAAACCAATTCGATCGATCTGGACGAACAAGCATGTTTCTTGTGCCCATATTTGCCGCAGGCGAAATAGATGATAGGCTCGCGACATTGAAAAGCCAGATGATTATAACCACCACATCTAAAGCAGAAGACCTTTCTTTTTCTTGAATCAATCCAATTCTTCTTTTTTATTAAAAAATGTGATGGAGATCTTTGAAATCGGTAAGAAGGCTGACAGTCTTTTACCACTTGCGCATAAGAACGACTGGGGAGAGATTCTCGATGGAAATGATCTAAATGGAGGGAAGAAGACGGATGAAATGAGAAAGAAGAATCACGATAGAGAGATGCAGACGCCATTACCATTTCAAAATTAATGCTAATATTAACCATTTATTGATTTTAAAAAGAGGAAAAATGAAGTAAATTTGTATTTTATTAATATAAAAGATGAAATATGGTTTAAAAATAGTATTTTGATGATAAAATAAAATTGGAATGATTTATTGTAATTTATTTGACAAGAAAATAATTTTTGTGCAAGTTATTGCATTAAAAATGGCGTTTTACACTAAAATAGTGTAATATAGTCAAAAATAAGGTTTTGTTGTTAAAAATGACTTTTTATAGTTAAAATAAATTTAATTTTTGTTACAATAACAATTTTATTTCATAATAATTGGTTGTATACATTTTTGTTTAGTTTTAAAATGAAGAAAAGTGTGCATTTAATGATAAAATAAGTTAAAATATGAACATAGCCTTTATTTTTGTCTAAGTATTTTGTCCTTGGGCTCATTTGGGTAAAGTTTAAATCCATTAGCCCATTGTCTAGAGACTTCTGGTTAGAAACTTGTGTCTGTACATAGTTTGTTTCTTTCCTTTTTCTCAAACAAAAAGTTTACAGTAAAGAAAACAAGAAAAAAATAGAAAAGTAATGGCCATCTTCAACTAAAATCAATTCCCACTCAATTTTGCTGCTAACTCAAGAAGAAAATCACTAGATTAAGAGAATAGAAGGTAATCTCCACCAATACTACATAATTATTTCATCAAATCTTAGAATTAGGTATGAATTGTATGTAACCAGTTTGTTTTGTACTGCATGTTCTTCTTTCAACAAATACAAGTGCATAGAGCTCCATTTCTCCGCCAAAGATCATTGCTTACACCCAAATTCTTTGCTAAATCATCAGGGGAGTATCAATCTCACAAAATCTAGCTCATGCAATGCCAAAAATCGCAAGTTGAAATAAAAAATTTGCTAAAAAAATTCGTTTTAAACTATTTTGATTTTCTTTGTAAACTGTCTTGAGTTGCAACTTTATGCAGTCATACCTCTCTATTCCGGCAACGAAATGCTGCCAGATTTTTTTTATAGACCATGTTTTGTGAATTAAGCATACCAAATTTCAGGTCATTTCGACCTATATAGCTTATAGAAATATACTGTCGAACTTTGATTCAGAACATGTTTTTGCCCAGATTTTTACACTGAAAGCACTGCCTGGGTTCAACTTTGAGACATCATAACTTTCTCATACCTTGACTAAATTGTGTGATTCTTTTTTCTATTTAATGTATATTAGTTGGGCTTTATGCATGTCAAATTTCAGGTCATTTCGACCTATATAGATTATAGAAATATGCTGTCGAACTTTGATTTGAGCATGTTTTTGCCCAGATTTTTACGGTGAAAACACTGTTTGGGTTCAACTTTGAGACATAATAACTTTCTCATACCTTGACTGAATTGCGTGATTATTTTTTCAGTTTAAATTATATTTTTTGAGCTTTATACATGTTGAATTTCAGGTCATTTCGACATATATAGCTTATAGAAATATGCTGTCGAACTTTGATTCGGAGCATGTTTTTGCCCAGATTTTTACAGTGAAAACACTGCCTGGGTTCAACTTTGAGACATCATAACTTTCTCATACCTTGTCTAAATTGCGTGATTCTTTTTGCAGTTTAAATTATAGTTGTTGTTCTTTATGCATGATATATTTCAGGTCATTTTGACCTACATAGCTTATAGAAATATGCTACCGAACTTTGATTCGGAGCATGTTTTTGCCCAGAGTTTTACAGTGAAAACTTTGCATGGGTTCAACTTTGAAACATCGTAACTTTATCATACCTTGTTTAAATTGCGTGATTCTTTTTGCAGTTTAAATTATATTTGTTAAGCTTTATGCATGTTAAATTTCAGGTTATTCCGACCTCTGTAGCCTATATAAACATGCTGTCAAACTTTGAATTGGAGCATGTTTTGCTCCAGCTGTTGACAGTGAAATGCGGCTGCAAGTCCAACTTTGAGAGATCATATCTCTCTCGTTTCTTGACCGATTGTATCTGTTCTTTTTTTTGTTTAAAGTAGAGTTGTTTTGCTCCAGCTGAATACATGAATTTTTTTCGATGATGTTTTTGATCGGCTTGATCCTAAGATAGAAGAGCCAATATTACCACTTATCCGTATTTCGGATTGGTGAGTTTTTAGGAGATTTTCGTATGGCGATTTTATGAATAATTTCATTGAATTTTTGTTGCTTTATTTTGTTTCTTTGCACGTGCTTTCTAAACCGTTTTCGGAAGATTTTTTTAGCTTTCAAAATAAATATTTTACAATATTTATAATTAATTTAAAGCTATTAAAATTGTACATTATCTATAATAAGAGAATTTCAAAAGTTATTTTCCAGACGATTTCGAAAATATTTTAAAAGCTTGTTTTCTATAATAAATTATTTTCTATATAATAATACATGTTTTTGCATCTTTCGGACGTATGAGAAAGAGAACTAAATGATTTAGTAAAAAACGTGGTATGGGACACGTGAGTTTACTTTTTTGGTTAATTCCGGACTTGTATGATCGAAACCTCTTAAGTATATTGTTTTGAGTTGATAATTGAGATTTATAATTCCTATTATAGGAATTATCCGAGATAGCCAATATTTGGCGAATTGAGAGGTTCGAGATCTCCTATTATAGGGGTAATAATCGATAAGAACCACTTATATATGTTGTTTTACTCGCCGATGAGACGAGGCGAGTCTTGAGATGAGATTTCCCTTTTCGGGAATTATGGGTTATGAGAAACCAGTATGAGATTTATTTGCACTTGCTGAAGATACGAGGCAAGATATATGAGTATTCTGAGATTTCTGAGGTTTGAGATTTTATTTTTATGATGTGGAGTTAACTAGCAGTTAGTAAACCGTTTAGTGCGAACGTGTGGTATGGGACGCACGTTAACACTTTTCGGGTTCCTTTCCGAGATTTGTGACACATCCACGAGTATGCCAGTGCTATAGACCTTCGGCTCATCTGAGTTATGTGACTTCGGTCACCACGAGTTATATGACTTCGGTCACCACGAGTTATGTGACTTCGGTCACCATGAGTTATGTGACTTCGGTCACCACGAGTATGACCTTCGGGTCCATGAGATAGGTACCTAATTTATAAATAGCACTGGACAAGAGTTTGGCACGTGCAGCATTGCTTCGGCATTGCAATCGGGGATCTGGCCAATCCGGTTTTCTGAGTTAATTACGATTTCACCATTTTTGAGATTTCTTTGTTACATCAATAGCCTAGAGCTAAATGAGATGTTATGTATATAGTGATTTCATTTCTATGAGATTTGAACTCTTTTTAGAGTTCCATGAGATTCTAGTTTGGAGATTTTGATGATTTTCTCATATGGCTTTTGTATGGTTACTTACATTTATATTGAATGTCCCTGGGTATGAATTTCTTATGATGAACTAAATATATTCATGCGACAACCCTTTGTGAATCTATACCATGGCATTGTAATTGAATCATACTTGTACCATTCCTTTATATTAAAGTGAGATTTCCCTTATGCACTTATATCCCTCTTATCTCTAGCTAATTTCATTTTCTAGTTAGCCTGACCATGTATTTATTACTTGGGTCAGACCGAGTTGCAGGTTAGGGATATTTGGACCTTTGCTAGCTTTACTTTTGGATTTCTCCTTCAACCTTGGATAGATGGCATAGTTTTTGTGTAGTAGTTGTTTTGTTGGGAATCTTGTGATGTATATATTCTTTTGTGGGGATGTATGTATATATTGTGGTCATAATACCACTTGTGACATGTTGTATTACATTTGATGTAGATGTGTATGTATATCATCTGTGTTTGCTATTCTGTGATTCGTGATTGATATTGTTATTATGTATTGTTTCTGAATCGATCCTGTAGCCACCATAGTAGTGTATTAGATAAGAATTAAGTATGTCGAATACTTGAGATGAAATGGAAAAAAATTGAGTACTAAGTCGACATACTTAGCTCTTATCTAATGCAAGACTCTGATGGTCGCCCTTAACCAGCCCTATTCTCCACATTAGTAGACAGAATTACTCAGTAATTCTCTTTGTTAATGTGGGTCTTGGGGTGGGGCGTCCCAGCTTGGTATCGGAGCTGGATTCAGAATAAAGTGTAATAAACGCAGAATGTATACACATCAAATATGATACAAGTGTAAACATCATCCCCAAATCGATGTGAACCCAACCTTGTCCTTAACCTTTTGAGCCTTTTGGGGGTAGATAGAAAGGAATATGTCTAGGAATGTTAATTTTAATTCCGTAATATTCCTTATTTAATGTATATGAACCGCTAATATCTACCCCTATGAATAATCCTATCTTAACTTAACTTTTAGCAAATGGCTGAAAGAGGAAGAGGTTGCACTTCGGAGGTGGGACCGTCCAGTGGTTCTCGTCCCGAAGGAGTTTATATGTCTACCGACCATATCCTTGAGCTTCTGAAGAACACTAAACCTCCCGCTCCTATTCATACCTCTCCTCCGCGCAAATCCGCATTTGCGTGAATATGCAACAACTTCACCTATCTTGGAGGCAAGCCGTTCAGAGGCTTTGAGTCCTTTTTAGAGATTCAGGCTTGGCTCCAAACATGCAAGCGTATCTTTACTCGCATGGAGATCTCCGATCATCACCGTGTTCTTGCGGTATTGAGTATGCTGCAAGAACGAGCACTAGACTGGTACGAGCTCCTTATTGCCGAGATAGACGAGTCTACTCTTACTTGGCAGCATTTCTGAGAGCTCATGTCCGTGCCAGAATCCAAGAAGGCTTTCCTTACCCGTCGCTTCCTCGAGTTGAAGCAGGGCAAATCCTCTGTGTCAGATTATGTATCCTCCTTTGAGTCCCTATCCAAGTATGGGCTTGAGTTTATTAGCACACTGTACAAGAAGAATCTTAAGTTCGTATCTGGACTTAAGGAATATTTGAAGAAGTCGTTTTTGCTCCAGCTTAAGTTATCCTTCGAAGAGCTTGTTAATTCGGCGCTTCACCTTGAAGCTGTCGAGAAGAAAGGGGATAGTAGTGATGAGGCTGAGGTTTGCAAGAACCCAAACAAGAGAAAACTTTCCTTCCATGCATCCCAATCTTTTCCTCGGAAGAAGAAGAGGCATCTTACCTCTAGTTCTCATTCTGGTGCAGGCCATCGTTCTCACAAGTCTTGTTTCAACTATGTTTCTCATGATCACTTTATTTGAGAGTGTTCTAAGCCTATCGTTTACCGCACTTGCAAACAAGAGGGACATTGGTCCTCCAAATGCCCCCAATTCTTTTAAGGGTCCTTATTCGGGAAAGCTCATCGTGATGGATGCTTCTGGTGGTTCATCTCAACCTAGAGGTACTCCTTTTCCATTTCTTTAGAATTCTAATCTATGTTATGATCATTCTATTTGTGTCCTCTTCGATTCGGGTGCTTCATGGTCACTCATTTCGAAGAAGCTTGAAGGTGTTTTGCTTTTGATTGTTTCATGCTTAGTCACTTCTTAGGATTGCGAATCCTATCGAGGGACCCGCAACCTTAGTATTTTGAGTATTGGGTGTTGAGCTTGTTCTATGTATTTTCCTTTTTGTGAGTATTCACAGTTATTCTCTATCTTGAGATTTGTATATTTTGGGATCGATTGGCTTGCTTGTTATCAAGTCCAATCCTCTGTTCTGGAAGGATCCTATATATATTAGGTATCCTAACTTGGTTGATTTGTTGTTTCTATCCTTCAGAATGTTGCTGTTAATTCCGAAGTATCTTTATCTGTTCTTGAGTTTTGAGATGATGATGATGTATCTCGAATTCCGGTTATTGTGGCTTTGTTGATTCCTGTGAGTCCGTTTCGGGTTTGGAACCCAATTGGGCAATCGAGTATTGGGTTGACCTCATTCCTAGTCCTTAGCTATTCGGTTATCCTTCCACGAGGATATCCACTAAGGAATGAGGCGATTGATTGAGTTCAATTGATATTATCATTCTTGTTTCTTTCAAGATATCCTTTTAGGATGCTTATTTGGTGTTATACTTTGTGGCATTACTTCACTCGAAGTAATGATATGTTGAGAGTGTTCTTCTTCTCATTTGAGAAGAATACCTCACCCTTATCTTTATATCTCGTTGATCTCATTTGATCTATTGTGTGGTGCTAGAGTATTTTCTTAGCTTGACCTTGCAAAAAAATTCTTTAGCTACGAGTTGTGGAGGATAGCGTTCCTTATATGGCATCCCGCACTCGTATAGTTCTTGTGAGTGGCTCATGATACCGTTTGGATTGATAAACACTCCATCTCATTTAGTCGATCTTCTGAATCGAGTATTCTGGGAATATCTCGATGAGTTTTCTTAAGTGTTCTTTGATTTCGAGTTTATACAGCTATTTGATATGTATTTTAAAAGAAATTGGAATTTTAGTTATCATGAAATCAAAGAATATTTTGTGTATTATATATGTGAGATATTTCTTTTTATAGAAATGATTTTTGTGTTGGCTTGTCCATCGAGTGCTTTAAGAATTCTGGTCGAGGCGCCTGATCAACGTTATCGATAGGAATTTCCTAAACGCTATGATGAGACAATCAGACACGATAAATTGAGTTTTAATAAGATTAAATTTGGAAATAAATTAAAAAGATTTGAGAATTAAATTTTATTCTGAATGACATATGCAGTTATTGAACCATAGTGGGTTGGATGGGTGGCGAGGTAGTTTTGATCATTTGGTCAACTCTGCAGCCAATCGATAGGGTTATTCATTACAAACCAATGGCGAGGCAATGCCATTAAGATAATTGAAATTTAAGAAATGGTATATAGTTATTTTTTATTGTCGAAATAATGTACTTTAGATGAGATAATACTTTGATTTAAAATAAATGTTTATTGAATATTTTCAAAATGAGTTATACATGTTAAAGATGAAGTTTGTTTTGAGAATTTGGGAATTTAAAAATAAAGAGTAGTCAATTTTAAAATTTTATCTTAAGAATTATTGAAAAGAAAATATAAAATTCTTTCGAAAATTTAATTTTGGAATAAAAGGGAATATGAGTTTAAAATTATTTGTCATTTTATAAGAACTATAGGAAGGAGTTTGGAAAATTTCCATGTATTGAAAATTGAGATATTGAATTTAAAGGTAATGAGTTTTGGAACTTTAAGAAGTTTAATTGCAAACAAAAATTTAGATTATAGTTTTGAAGATAATGAATTTCGAACTCTAATAAATTTTGGTTGTAAATTAAAATTTATATCTATTGTGTTCCTCGTGATTGTCTTGCCTTAGTGCAATGATCCAACGACCATCATTCTGCGGTCGTTTGAGTTGTGTGGTCTTTGAAGTAACCACCTCTCATCGGGTTTTCTTACCTCAGTTGTTGTTATCTTAATATCAGTGTGGCTCCTTCCGATGTGACATACAGAAAGTCATCAGCTTGTTCCATAGTGTCTTGAATATATAGTTGAATTGATTTTGGGTTAAATTCGCATTGAATTCGCATTGAATTCAAGTTATCGGTCTTGAGCTATCTTTCTTGTTTTTCATTGTTTTCGAGCACGGTTTTTACTAAACCATTTTGAAGTGATTTTTGAAATAAATGGACATTTCAAATCATTATTATATAGTATTTTAAAATTATTTTTCTAATATAAAATCTATTTATTTCCTATAATAAAGGAATTTCAAATATTGGTTTTATTAATCTTTTCGGGAAAAAGTTTTAAAAGCTTGTTTTCTCTAGTAAACTATTTTAAATATAAAACACACTTGTGCACTATTCAAACGCATGAGAAAGAGAATTAAACGATTTAGTAAAACATGTGGTATGGGACATGTGCTTTTACTATTTTGGTTAATTCCGGACTTATACGATCAAAGCTATTTGAGATTATTGATTCTGAGATGTTTTGCCATTTTATGGCGTATTTTGAGTTTTATAATTCCTATTTATTGGAATTATTTAAGATGGCCAATTATTTGGCAAGTATTATGGTTTGAGATCTCCTATGTAGGAGTATGGTCGATGAGAACCATCACGATGTTTTATTTACTTGCTAATGATATAAAGCAAGTCTTGAGTATATGATTTCATATTTTGAGATTTATGGTTTATGAGGAATCATCATGATGTTTTTACTTGTCGATGAGATGAGACAGGTTACGATGCCATTTAATACTTGTCGATGAGATGAGATGAGTATGGTGTCTCTTTATCACTCGCCAATGAGACGAGGCGAGATATGATTTTCTGAGTTTTATGATGTTCCTTGTGTGGCATCGACTAGCGGCTAGTAAACTGCTAAGTGCGAACATGTGGTATGCGACACACGTTAACACTTTTCGGGTTCCTATCCGTGAGTTTGTGACACATTCACAATGTTTACCTAAAAGAACTGCTTGGAGAGGTGTCAGCGACCTTGTCATGAGGATGAACTGCTTAGGGAGGTGTTAGCGACCTTTTTAGGGCTGACAAAACGGCTTTGAGAAGTGTTAGCGACCTTGTCATGAGGACGAACTGCTTTGGGAGGTGTTAGCAACCTTGTTAGAGGCTTCGGCCATCTGAGTTTAGCACGTGCAACATTGCTTCGGCATTGCAATCGGGGATCTGGCCAATCCGGGTTTTCTGAGTTTTTCTGAGTTTTCTGCTTTATTGTGATTTCACCATTTTACGATATTTTGTTACATCGATAACCTAGCACTATATGAGATGTTATACATATGGTGATTTCATTTATGATGTTTTGAACTCTTATTGTGTTCTTTGAAATATAAGATTTTGAAATTTTAAATTCATCGTTTCAATAAAAATTTGAAATTATAAACGATCTAAATTAACATCCAAACTGTATTTATAGGAAACGTCCGATTAGTTGTGAATATAGAAAAAGTTTCGTCGTAAAATATCACTGAAAATTTCATTCGCGTTTTACTGGATAACAGTTCATTTTAAAGCGCGGAAAATTTTATCTTCCAAACCCGAATATTTTTACATAGAAAATTCTAAACCATCTTTTGAGCAAGGCATCATTTTTCGTTTTCCAAAATTCGGACTTCTTTAGCTCCGTCGATCTTATTTTCCGGCGATTTTCTTGCATTTTTCCAATAATATAAAATTCGAAATTTTGTAATAAAATTGTACCACCATAATCTGTGTACCGTTGTAAGCGCGTCGTCGCACTGATCAGAATGGTATACTCATTCGTGTAAATCGGAGTCCGACGTCAAATTATTCGTGTTAATTTATCGGTTCCGGACGGATCGGTTAAATGATATTCAGCCCAAAATTTTAGCCCGCTTACAAAAGAAAATTTGAAATTAAAAATCTCAGCAGATGCATTTACTACAGTAGTTGGCAGTTGAGTCAACATTGGAAAGGGTATGGCGCTTCGGTATTCCACGAAATTTATGGGTACAGAAAATGATAAAATGAAACTTATTAACAAGTTCTCTGCCCATTCACTGTTTCACAAATTTTCAGTCTTCAGGTAATCGCCTCACCTCTTTTCTTCTTCTCCATGTCTTCTGTACGAAATGATAATAAATTAAAAAGTTCGGTCGAGAAAAAAAAATCACACTCTCTCATTTTTCCCTTCTGAAACTCACGCCCAGCAACTTGCTAATCACCCATGTGTTGTGCGCTCCATCCCACGGTCAAGCATGACCGAAGCCAACTTGGCATGCCCACAGCCGAGCCATTCCCCTCCACTGTCCGCCTCCCTTCGCCACCTCCCAATCCACCGCCCCGCTGGCCTCAACCCACCACCCAGTCACACCGCCTCCCTGACCCACTGCCCTTCGCCCACCACCTCACCCCGTGACAGCGCAGCACCACCCTTCGGCCAGACCCGAAACCTCCTCTTCTCCCAGCCTTGCCTAGCCTAATGTGCGTGCGCGTAAGGGGCTTGGGAGCCGTGAGGCATGTACTGTGTGTGTGTTGCTTATGGGTTGCGTGTTCTCCGTGTGTTGTGTGCGTGTGGTGTGTAGTGTTGCGTGAAATATGGTTTGCGTGAAAGTGTAGGGGAGGTTGCTGCATTTGTAAGTCCTGGCCTTGTCCAATATGTTGGGGATGAGTTGCTGCAAGTAGAGGAAGGGTGTACAAATCATGTACACGCATGCAAACAGTGGGTTGTAGAAAAAAAAAATTGGATTAGCATATAGCTTTAGATATTTTTATACAAATATCTATTTTGGTTGCCAAAGATAGTAACCAAATTTTTCTTTGCTTGTTGTTGCAGCAACCGATTGAGTTCTTTCGCAGCAGCATCGATCTTCAGCTTTTGTTCTTTCCTCCGTCTTCGGTAAGCGCATTTATATAAATTTATAAATTATAGACAAACGCTCATTGTATTAATATCGTTTCTTTGGTCGATATTACAGTGTTCATTGTTCGTGCTGTACCGATTCCATGCATACTTCTTTCGCTTCGTCGTCAATTTCTCTATCCACGAAAGGTGAATTAATTTTCACGACTATATTCTTATGCTAGTTTGTTTTGTTGAATGATTGCTATGTGATTGAATCGAATGTTGATTGCTAGTATAAAGTGACAAATAATTTGCAAGTAAATTTGATATAGGATAGTTAACGAATTAAATTTGGATTATATATGTTGAACTTTGATTTGCTAAACCTGACCCCTTCATATGTTAAATTCGATTAGTAAAAATTTGACCCTTTAATTGTAAGTTAATTGACACATAGAATTTGATAAATTTCACTTTGGACTCTTGAACGTATATTGAATTAACTGTTGTAGTATTAAATTGAAATTGAACGATAAGTGAAACCGTAATGTTATAATCTTTAATCTACTTGAAATGATATGGTAGATTCTAGAAATAATTTTATTAATTTGCATTAATAACAAATGCAAATTAATACGATTATTTCGGGATTATTTAAATTGTCGAATTGTTGTGAATGGATGCTATTGCTTGTTTATTTACTTTGACACCATCCCAGTTATCACACTGCAAGTTCCCTTTGTATGCTTTGATTTTTGAATTGAAATGGAATCGGGTTGAAATGATAAATACCTAAATAACTTTGACTTAGGATAGAAAATTAAATTAAACCCGATTGGTCAATGTTTTGATTTAAATAAAATAAAGTTTTATTTGACTAATAACAAGGTTTTGAATAAATTGGAATTTAAATTCGAATGAATGTAAATGTGAGTATTTGAATTTGGAAACAAATATTAACGTAGTAATTGACAAAAGAATATTGTTTAAAATTTAATTATTTAATAATTAAATTTAGAATTATTTGATAATTAATTTTTGAAATTATAAATATTTAAGTTTTGGAATTATTAATAATTAACTATTGGAATTATTAATAGTTAAGTTGTGAAATTATTAATAACGAGGCTTGAAATAATTAATAATTAAGTTTTGAATTTAGTAAAAATTAAGTTTGGAATTATTAATGAATGAGTTTGAAATAATTAAAAATTAAGATTTGAAATTATAGAAAATCGGATGAGATCGAATTATAATTAAATTGAATTGAATATCTTTATTTGGAGAAATTGAATTATTGAATAAGTGAGACTAAGTTCTTTAACTGAGTTTTGAAATTTGTAACTAGATAAATAATAGATGAAATGAATTTCTTTAATAAGAAATATAATGCGCTTTATCGAAACAAATGAAAGACTTGTGATTTAAAGAATTGGATTTGACAAATGTAATTTAAATAAAGTTGTAAACTTTAATAATGAAATGAACTTAGGAGGTAACGTAATGAATTGGAAATTTAATTGAAATTGTTTAATGATAAATTAATTAAATGAATATCGAATGAAATCGATAATTGAGTTTAAAACGTTTTGAACGATTAATTAAGTTAAATGATTTGGAATGAACTTATATAAGAAATGCAATGAGTATTGGAATTGTTTTGAAAGTGAAACTTTGAAATCGAATTATAGAAATGTTGAAATTGAAATTGGGAAGTTATGAGATGTAATTTTTGGAAATTGTTTTAGAAAGACTAACGAATTGTCGATTTACGAATTCCAATTGAAATTGAAATTGATTTGGTTTTGAAATATATTAACGACCAATCGGTGTTATAATCACGAAGGTTATTAAAGGAACCGGAATCGGTTTGGGACATACTCACTGTCTAAACCGGAAACCACTTTAATAACTACGCGCGGAGTGTGATCCAGAATGAAGTGGTTGGATTGACGAACGCGGTGACTGAAGAAAGTGAACGATAATGGATAGCCTTGACACTTGTGTCAAATTGGAAATGACTAAAACAGGAGCCGTGTCGGGCCAATGGAGGATTAGCTACCTCAAGTGGACACACTTCTTCGTAAACTATTCATTTACTTTGTGATTGATTGGTGCGCACCCTTGATTTGGGAGTGTTGTTTCACGGTGTTGCGGGCGCTGCGGCGTTGCGTTCTCACCAGTCCGGATCAGGCGAACGGTAGTGTCACTACCTTGGGTATTGCCTCATGTGCCTTGTCATACTTGTATCCCGATATACGCGACCACTACGATTTTGGTTTGTACCTTTAGTATATGGATTGCCCTCTGGTGACTTCCGGTTTTGGGGAAACTACGGTCTTGTATATGCTCTTAGGAATAAAAATGTGTTAAGGGTGGAATGGGCCATGACTTAACACTATTTTGATATCTTTATATTACTGATAGACATTATCTATTTACCGTACTCTACTATGTATAGATAGTTTATCGGATCCTGAAAGATGTTTATTCTATCCATCTTTGAGTTACTGTTATTTCAAATTTTGAACCATATTATCTGTATAAGAATATATGTCCTGATTCGAGTGTTTGTTTGTGCATATGCTCGGATCAGACTGAGGATTTCTGTTGCTGTACTATTGGAAGCTGAAGACTTGAAGACTATCATTTATCTTATCAGTATTGTTCCATTCTATTTTGTTATTGTATCGGACATCTATGTATTTCTTTTCGCTATCTGCTTGTGGCATTGTTGTATTTACTTAGTAGCTTCATGAACTACTATTATGACATTGTTGTAATTCCGCTGCACTATTCTGTTATGTTGTATTTTCTATGATTCTGTGATGATTCTCATTTATATACATATACTCCATTAATGATTCGTGTTTTGCACTATTTAAGTTGACATGTGTGGATTATTATCAATTTAAATGGTCCAAATATACGGGTTGTTACAGTTGGTATCAGAGCTTTGGTTCCCGATAACCTTAGCCTGTGGAGTTTAAAGCTCATTAGAGATAGGGTAAACCTACCCTAGAATGAGGAGAATCATTTCTGAATCCACATCCTTTGATTCATCTTTCTTATTGAAATCGTTGAATAGAATTTCCTTAAGTTCTATAAATTCCTATCTTTGATTCTAAATCACTTTTGGTATTCCAGGATGGCTACCAGAAGAAATGTTAGAGGCAGGGGTGGAAATGCTCCTGGTCCACATGCTCCAGCTCCCGCAGTCCGATTCTCCACTCTTAGTAAAAAGTATACTCAGCTTGGAGGAGTCAAATTTACTGGCTCCGAGAGTATTATCGAAGCACAACAATGGCTAAAGAGTTTGGAAAGGATCTTTTCTGGCTTGGAGATCGCAGATGCTCAGAAGCGCAAGTTGGCCGCTTGGCAGCTTTAGAATGCTGCACAAGATTGGTGGGAGTCAGTCACTTCTCGAACTGATGAGGAAACCATCACTTGGGCCCAGTTTAGGTAGTAATCTATCTAAATTCCAACTAAATAAATTTCTCTCTTATCTCGTCATAATTTTGATTCGTTTCATATCACTTGTAATAGGGACTCCTTTATGGCTCAGTGGATGCCAGCTGTTGGGAAGGCCCAACTCTATCGGTCTTTTATGGATCTCAAGCAAGGCAACATGACCTTCACTGAGTATGAAAGGAAATTCAACGAACTATCTAAGTTCGGACCCGGTTTGATTGACACACCTCTGCTTAAGAATGAGAAGTTCATACATGGCGCACGCCCAGAGTATTACGAACTCCTCACCGCTCATGTACATGGAACTTTCACTGAGTTGATGGATTTTGCTCTTCGATACGAGAGAAAGCCTAAGGGAACATCTGTCCCCAAAGCTCCAGTTACTCTGACACCAGCAAATCAGTCGGGAAAGAGGAAGCAAAATTTTGAGCAACAAAAGAAGAATTGGCAGCAAAAATCCGGGCTTGGCTATTCTCAGAAGAAGCCTATTGACTTATCCTCCATCACTTGTTTCAAGTGCGACCAGAGGGGTCACTACGCCAACAGCTGTCCAACATCTGCCGGTGCCGCTGTTCTGCCCCCTCAGAATACCAGGAACAACCTCTGTCACGTATGTCTGCAGCCGGGCCATTTCAAGAGGGACTGTCCTATGCATAAAAAGGGAAAGACGGCTGGAGTATTTGTTATGACTTCTTCCACCCGTGATCCACCTACCCCACCTGCTCCTACTGATAACCAAGGTACATTACAGAGTACTTTTATGTTGCATACTTTACCAGTTAAAGTTCTATTTGATACCGGAGCAACACATAGTTTCATATCTATTGATTTGTGCAATAAGCTTGGTTTGGAACCCATCCTTTCATCTACTTTCTTATGTGTATCAACCCCTATTGGAGGGCCCGCTAACCTTAAAAGGGTTTGTAAATATGTCACTCTTATGCATGGTATTCACCACTTCACTTGGGATTTCTATGTCCTTGGATTCGAGGCATTTGATATTTTATTAGGCATTGATTGGCTACGGAAGTTCGAAGCCAATATCCCATGCAAAGCTCGAACAGTCTCTCTCATAGATGACAAGAGTATGCCTTTGGTTATAAAAGGAAAATCACCTCAAGAATATGCTGGGAGTTTTATATTCTCACTTGACTCCCATCCAAATGAACTAAGCTCTACTCCAGTGGTCCAATCCTTTTCTGATGTGTTTGGAGAAGTCAATTCTCTACCACCACCGCGGGAAATCGAATTCCGCATTGACCTTATTCCTGGTGCCCGACCAGTAGTTCTCCCTCCCTGGAGAATGGCTCCTAAAGAAAAGGCAGAGTTGAACGTTCAAATTGAAGATTTATTTTCTAAAGGCTTGATTCGGCGAAGTCATTCAGAATGGGGTGCTGCAGTGGTATTCGTCACAAAATCTGATGGTTCTCTCAGAATGTGTGTGGACTATAGAGAGCTAAACAAGCTCACACACAAGAACCGATATCCAATCCCCCGCATCAACGATCTATTCGACCAGCTCCATGGAGCTAAAGTATTCTCTCAACTCGATCTGGCTACTGGCTTTCACCAACTCAGAATTGCTGAGGAGAGTATTCCTAAGACAGCATTCCGCACTGAGAATGGTTTCTTTGAATGGCTGGTTATGCCGTTCGGTCTTACTAATGCTCCAGCTTATTTCGTCGACTTAATGAATAGAGTTTTCCGGGATGTTCTTAACAAGTTTGTTCTTGTTTTCATCGATGACATTCTCGTCTTCTCTAAGGATGAGGAAGAGCATAGGTCACATTTGACTTTTGTTCTTGAAACTCTACGCAGTCATCAGCTTAAAGCCAAGTTTTCAAAATGTCACTTTTGGAAGGATGAAGTTCGATTTCTTGGCCATATTGTTTCCGAGAATGGGATTTCGGTCGATCCAGCTAAGATCGCCGTAATCAATGTAAGTTCTATTCTTACTTGTCAAATTCTATCAAAAACAACTTATCATTTTCATAATTCGAATCTTTGGAATTTGCAGGATTGGGAGACCCCCAAAACTCCCACAGATATCCGCAGTTTCTTGGGATTGGCCGGCTATTACCGCAGATTTATAGAAAACTTTGCCCGTATTGCCGCACCACTTACCGCACTGACCAGAAAGAATGTGAAATTTATTTGGAGCGAAAAGTGCGAAGCAGCTTTCAATGAGATGAAGCGAAAGTTGACCTCTGCTCCGGTTCTTACAGTTATTGATGGTAGCGAAGGATTGACCGTCTATACAGATGCCTGTCGATATGGACTTGGAGCAGTTTTAATGCAGAAAGGAAAGGTTATTGCCTATGCTGGTCGTCAGTTAAAGACCCATGAAACAAACTACGCAACTCACGATTTAGAGCTTCTTGCGGTTGTATTTGCTCTTAAGCTATGGAGGCACTATCTATTGGGAACAAAATTCGAGTTATTCACTGACCATAAGTCATTGAGATATATCTTCTCGCAAAAGGATTTGAATCAGAGACAAGTCCGATGGCTTGAATTTCTAGCTGCATATGATCTTGATATTAACTACACTCCGGGAAAAGCAAATGCCGTAGCCGATGCTTTGAGCAGAAACCAAGCTATGATATGTTGTAATCTTGTTGAAGGAATGTTATTCCAGCTTTCCGTCTCCCCGGCTCTTATGGATCGTATTATAGCCAAGCAATATGAGGACACTTTGCTTTATCGCATCAAAGAAATAGTTCTTGGCAGAATTGAAAATGCTGATAATAAATTGGGGGCACATGTTGATAGTAATGGAGTCTTGAGAATTGATAATCGAATTTGTGTTCCTAATGTTGATGGTCTAAGACAGGAAGTGCTGAGAGAAAACCATAAGTCTTCACTTTCATTTCATCCCGGTGTCACTAAAATGTACCAGAATATGAAGAAGTTATATTGGTGGAGTGGGATGAAGCGCGATATCTCTACCTATGTCAGCAGATGCACAACTTGCCAGCAAGTTAAAGCTGACCATAGAAAGACAGCAGGATTGCTCCAACCTCTAGAGATTCCAGGTTGGAAATGGGAGCAAATTTCTATGGACTTTATTGATGGGCTGCCAAGGACTAGAAAGGGTAACGAAAGCATATGGGTGATCGTCGACAGACTGACGAAATCCGCACACTTTATTCCAGTCAAGACCACTCGTACAGCTTCGAGTTTGGCCGAGATATATATGAGAGAAGTTGTTAAACTTCATGGTGTACCATCTAGTATTGTATGCGATAGAGATCCTATTTTCACCAGTAAATTCTGGAAGGCATTTCAGGATACTTTGGGCACCAAGCTGAATCTGAGCACAGCATATCATCCTCAGACAGATGGCCAAACTGAGAGGGTGAATCAGATTTTGGAAGATCTTCTCCGAGCTTGTATTATTGACTTTGGTGGATCTTGGGAAGACCATCTTCACTTGGTTGAATTCACTTATAATAATAGTTATCAGGTAAAGAATTTAAATTCCAAATTCGAATAAGTATATTTGAATTTGAATTAATCGTCTTTAATCAACCAGGCAAGCATTGGTATGGCACCGTTCGAAGCCTTATATGGACGGCCGTGCAAATTGCCAGCTTGTTGGATAGAGTCTGGAGATCGATTAGTGCTTGGTCCAGAAATAATTATGGAAGCTTCTGAAAAAGTCGAAGAAATCAGGGAGAAGATAAAGACGGCACAGGACAGACAGAAGAGCTATGCTGACAAAAGGAGAAGAGATCTCGAATTCAGTGTAGGAGACAAAGTATTTCTGAAAGTGTCGCCTTTGAAGAATATTGTTCGATTTGGAAGGAAAGGGAAGCTAGCTCCCAGATTTGTTGGTCCGTTTGAGATTACAGAAAGAGTCGGAACATTAGCATATGGAGTTGCCTTACCAGAGAAGTTCGCCGGTGTGCACAACGTATTCCACGTCTCACACCTTCGCAAAGTTGTACACGATCCATCTATGACCATCCCTACTGCTCAGTTGGAAGAGATAGTTATTGAGCCTGACTTAACTATTGAGCGAAAGCCACTACGGATAGTCGATCGTGAGACAAAGCAACTCAGAAGGAAGTCGGTAAATCTCGTCAAGGTACAGTGGAGTGCAGATGAGCGAGATTGTACATGGGAGACTGAGGATTGTATTCGGGATTCAAACCCCGAATTACTAATTTCAGGTATAATTCAAATTTCTAAAAATCTATCTTGACTTTTCTGCTTATTTCATTCCTACTCCACTCGTCTCGTTCCTTTTCGAGGACGAAAAGTTTTGAGTGGGGGAGATTGTAATGACCCCAAATTTCCGACCCAATTTAAAATTTTAAATTCGTCGTTTCAATAAAATTTTGAAATTATAAACAATCTAAATTAACATCCAAACTGTATTTATAGGATACGTCCGATTAGTTGTGAATATAGAAAAAGTTTCGTCGTAAAATATCACTGAAAATTTCGTTCGCGTTTTACTGGATAACAGTTCATTTTAAAGCGCGGAAAATTTTATCTTCCGAACCCGAATATTTTTACATAGAAAATTCTAAACCATCTTTTGAGCAAGGCGTCATTTTTCGTTTTCCAAAATTCGGACTTCTTTAGCTCCGTCGATCTTATTTTCCGGCGATTTTCTTGCATTTTTCCAATAATATAAAATTCGAAATTTTGTAATAAAATTGTACCACCATAATCTGTGTACCGTTGTAAGCGCGTCGTCGCACTGATCAGAATGGTATACTCATTCGTGTAAATCGGAGTCCAACGTAAAATTATTCGTGTTAATTTATCGGTTCCGGACGGACCGGTTAAATGATGTTCAGCCCAAAATTTTAGCCCGCTTACAAAAGAAAATTTGAAATTAAAAATCTCAGCAGATGCATTTACTACGGTAGTTGGCAGCTGAGTCAACATTGGAAAGGGTATGGCGCTTCGGTATTCCACGAAATTTATGGGTACAGAAAATGATAAAATGAAACTTATTAACAAGTTCTCTGCCCATTCACTGTTTCACAAGTTTTCAATCTTCAGGTAATCGCCTCACCTCTTTTCTTCTTCTCCATGTCTTCTGTACGAAATGATAATAAATTAAAAAGTTCGGTCGAGAAAAAAAAATCACACTCTCTCATTTTTCCCTTTTGAAACTCACGCCCAGCAACTTGCTAATCACCCATGTGTTGTGCGCTCCATCCCACGGTCAAGCATGACCGAAGCTAACTTGGCATGCCCACAGCCGAGCCATTCCCCTCCACTGTCCGCCTCCCTTCGCCACCTCCCAGTTCACCGCCCCGCTGGCCTCAACCCACCACCCAGTCACACCGCCTCCCTGACCCACTGCCCTTCGCCCACCACCTCACCCCGTGACAGCGCAGCACCACCCTTCGGCCAGACCCGAAACCTCCTCTTCTCCCAGCCTTGCCTAGCCTAGTGTGCGTGCGCGTAAGGGGCTTGGGAGCCGTGAGGCATGTACTGTGTGTGTGTTGCTTGTGGGTTGCGTGTTCTCCGTGTGTTGTGTGCGTGTGGTGTGTAGTGTTGCATGAAATATGGTTTGCGTGAAAGTGTAGGGGAGGTTGCTGCATTTGTAAGTCCTGGCCTTGTCCAATATGTTGGGGATGAGTTGCTGCAAGTAGAGGAAGGGTGTACATATCATGTACACGCATGCAAACAGTGGGTTGTAGAAAAAAAAATGGATTAGCATATAGCTTTAGATATTTTTATACAAATATCTATTTTGGTTGCCAAAGATAGTAACCAAATTTTTCTTTGCTTGTTGTTGCAGCAACCGACTGAGTTCTTTCGCAGCAGCATCGATCTTCAGCTTTTGTTCTTTCCTCCGTCTTCGGTAAGCGCATTTATATAAATTTATAAATTATAGACAAACGCTCATTGTATTAATATCGTTTCTTTGGTCGATATTACAGTGTTCATTGTTCGTGCTGTACCGATTCCATTCTTACTTCTTTCGCTTCGTCGTCAATTTCTCTATCCACGAAAGGTGAATTAATTTTCACGACTATATTCTTATGCTAGTTTGTTTTGTTGAATGATTTCTATGTGATTGAATCGAATGTTGATTGCTAGTATAAAGTGACAAATAATTTGCAAGTAAATTTGATATAGGATAGTTAACGAATTAAATTTGGATTATATATGTCGAACTTTGATTTGCTAAACCTGACCCCTTCATATGTTAAATTCGATTATTTAAAATTTGACCCTTTAATTGTAAGTTAATTGACACATAGAATTTGATAAATTTCACTTTGGACTCTTGAACGTATATTGAATTAACTGTTGTAGTATTAAATTGAAATTGAACGATAAGTGAAACCGTAATGTTATAATCTTTAATCTACTTGAAATGATATGGTAGATTCTAGAAATAATTTTATTAATTTGCATTAATAACAAATGCAAATTAATACGATTATTTCGGGATTATTTAAATTGTCGAATTGTTGTGAATGGATGCTATTGCTTGTTTATTTACTTTGACACCATCCCAGTTATCACACTGCAAGTTCCCTTTGTATGCTTTGATTTTTGAATTGAAATGGAATCGGGTTGAAATGATAAATACCCAAATAACTTTGACTTAGGATAGAAAATTAAATTAAACCCGATTGGTCAATGTTTTGATTTAAATAAAATAAAGTTTTATTTGACTAATAACAAGGTTTTGAATAAATTGGAATTTAAATTCGAATGAATGTAAATGTGAGTATTTGAATTTGGAAACAAATATTAACGTAGTAATTGACAAAAGAATATTGTTTAAAATTTAATTATTTAATAATTAAATTTAGAATTATTTGATAATTAATTTTTGAAATTATAAATATTTAAGTTTTGAAATTATTAATAATTAGCTTTTGGAATTATTAATAGTTAAGTTGTGAAATTATTAATAACGAGGCTTGAAATAATTAATAATTAAGTTTTGAATTTAGTAAAAATTAAGTTTGGAATTATTAATGAATGAGTTTGAAATAATTAAAAATTAAGGAAATTATTGAAAATCGGATGAGATCGAATTATAATTAAATTGAATTGAATATCTTTATTTGGAGAAATTGAATTATTGAATAAGTGAGACTAAGTTCTTTAACTGAGTTTTGAAATTTGTAACTAGATAAATAATAGATGAAATGAACTTCTTTAATAAGAAATATAATGACCTTTTTCGAAACAAATGAAAGACTTGTGATTTAAATAATTGGATTTGACAAATGTAATTTAAATAAAGTTGTAAACTTTAATAATGAAATGAACTTAGGAGGTAACGTAATGAATTGGAAATTTAATTGAAATTGTTTAATGATAAATTAATTAAATGAATATCGAATGAAATCGATAATTGAGTTTAAAACGTTTTGAACGATTAATTAAGTTAAATGATTTGGAATGAACTTATATAAGAAATGCAATGAGTATTGGAATTGTTTTGAAAGTGAAACTTTGAAATTGAATTATAGAAATGTTGAAATTGAAATTGGGAAGTTATGAGATGTAATTTTTGGAAATTGTTTTAGAAAGACTAACGAATTGCCGATTTACGAATTCCAATTGAAATTGATTTGGTTTTGAAATATATTAACGACCAATCGGTGTTATAATCACGAAGGTTATTAAAGGAACCGAAATCGGTTTGGGACATACTCACTGTCTAAACCGGAAACCACTTTAATAACTACGCGCGGAGTGTGATCCAGAATGAAGTGGTTGGATTGACGAACGCGATGACTGAAGAAAGTGAACGATAATGGATAACCTTGAACTTGTGTCAAATTGGAAATGACTAAAAAAGGAGCCGTGCCGGGCCAATGGAGGATTAGCTACCTCAAGTGGACACACTTCTTCGTAAACTATTCATTTACTTTGTGATTGATTGGTGCGCACCCTTGATTTGGGAGTGTTGTTTCACGGTGTTGCGGGCGCTGCGGCGTTGCGTTCTCACCAGTCCGGATCAGGCGAACGGTAGTGTCACTACCTTGGGTATTGCCTCATGTGCCTTGTCATACTTGTATCCCGATATACGCGACCACTACGATTTTGGTTTGTACCTTTAGTATATGGATTGCCCTCTGGTGACTTCCGGTTTTGGGGAAACTACGGTCTTGTATATGCTCTTGGGAATAAAAATGTGTTAAGGGTGGAATGGGCCATTACTTAACACTATTTTGATATCTTTATATTACTGATAGACATTATCTATTTACCGTACTCTACTATGTATAGATAGTTTATCGGATCCTGAAAGATGTTTATTCCATCCATCTTTGAGTTACTGTTATTTCAAATTTTGAACCATATTATCTGTATAAGAATATAAGTCCTGATTCAAGTGTTTGTTTGTGCATATGCTCGGATCAGACTGAGGATTTCTGTTGCTGTACTATTGGAAGCTGAAGACTTGAAGACTATCATTTATCTTATCAGTATTGTTCCATTCTATTTTGTTATTGTATCGGACATCTATGTATTTCTTTTCACTATCTGCTTGTGACATTGTTGTATTTACTTAGTAGCTTCATGAACTACTATTATGACATTGTTGTAATTCCGCTGCACTATTCTGTTATGTTGTATTTTCTGTGATTCTGTGATGATTCTCATTTATATACATATACTCCATTAATGATTCGTGTTTTGCACTTTTTAAGTTGACATGTGTGGATTATTGTCAATTTAAATGGTCCAAATATACAGGTTGTTACAATTTAGATTCCGCCGATGATATGAGGCGAATATGATATTTAGATGGATTTTATCCTTAGAATCTCATTCTCGATGGCTCATATACTTAAGTGTTATTATATCACTTAAGTTATGGCTATACTCTTGTTACCTCTTCTTCTTATTAAGAGGAGTAATCATACTTTCCTTATGATGGTAATATAATGCTTATGGGTATGGTATCTCTTGTATTAGAGGATACCCTATCTTTCCTATGCTTTACCTTATCTATTTTTGTTATTCACTATTTTGTTTAGCTAGACTGACCCGTGTGTTTTACACTCGGGTCAGACCAAGTATGTTTTAGTTTAATCATTTCTTTTGGATATAGCTATTACATTATGCTTCCACATGGATGTTGGGTTATCTTCTTTAGCTATTATTGTCCTTATGAATTGTATTGTATATTCCTTTGACTCATGTACATAGAGTAGTCGTCATACCACTTTGATGTATCATTGTATATGTGAGTGTGTGTGTGTATATATATATATATATGTTGTTGTTATATGATGAGTTATTCATTTAGTTATGGTATTTTGTTCTGATAGATCCATTAGCCACCTATAGTTTTGTATTTAGTATTTATTGGATATGTCGACCCACTTGAGTAAAAAAAATAGATAGCAATTATCGACGTATTCAATAGATATTTAAGACAAGGCTATAGATGGTCGCCCTTAACCATCCCTATTCTCCACATTAGCAAACAAGATTACTATGTAATTCTCTTTGTTAATGTGGGTCTCGGGGTGGGGCGTCACAGCTTGGTATCAGAGCCGAGTTCAGAACAAAATATGACAAACACAGAACATAACATATATTACGGTACAACAAAGTACAATATAAGTGTTCCATTTTCCCTAAGCACCGTGTCCTTAACCTTTTCGAGTCCTTTGGGGTATATATAAGTTGGGAATATGTCTAGGAATACATTTTATTTCATAGTATTCCATAATTGAATTAATAATATCTTACCCTATGAGTAATCCTCGTCGTGATCACTCTATTCGATTTTTCTTCAATATGGATGCTTTACCCTCATTCGTATCGAAGGAGTTTGTTGAAGTTATATCATTGGATGTTTCTTGTCTTGTTACTCCTTTGAGGATTGCGAATCCTATTGAGGGGATCCGCAGTACTTGGCACGTTGTGTGAGAATATTGAGGGTGTTCCATGTAATTTTCTTTTCGTGCGAATTTGTATGTTATTTGCTATCTTGGGTTTGATGTGAATTTGGGGATGCATTAGCTTGCATGTTATCAAGCCCAAATCCTATGTTTTGAAAGGATCCTATATCTTAGGTATCCTAATTCGGCTGATCTGTTGTCACTTGTTCTTCGGAATGTAGATGGTTATTCCGAAGTATCTTTAATCGCTCTTGAGTCTCGAGATGATGATGAAGTATCTCGAATTTCTGTTGTTTGTGATTCTGCTGATGTATTTGAGTCTGTTTCGGGTTTTCCACCCAAACGGGCAATGGAGTTCGGTATTGATCTCATTTCTGGTTCTTAGCCTGTTATTCGTTCTCCCACGAGGATGTTCACTAAGGAAATGAGTAAAGCAATAAAATTTAAATTGCAATTCTTTCTCATTGAAGATAAACTTATAAGAATAATTGGATTATTTTATTGGGACAAGCTAAGAGTATTTTGTAAAAATTAAATAAGAGGCATGTTTATCATTTAGAAAATGATTTTGTGTTAGATTGTCCATCGAGTTCTTTAAGAATTCTGGTCGATGCGCCTGATCAACGTTATCGATAGGAATTTCCTAAATGCTATGATGAGACAGTCTAACACGATAAAAGTGAGTTGTAATAAGTAAAAGTTTGAAAATAAATTAAAATGAATATGAACATGAACATTAATCTTTTTAAATGGAAAATGCAGCCATTGAACCATAGTGAGTGTGAGATATAAGTTGCGAGGCAGTTTGGATCGTTGGTCAACTCTGCAGCCAATAGATGGGGTTTTTCACTATAAACCAATGGCGAGGCAATGCCATTATATTATAGGAAATTTGTGATATTGAATATGATTATGTTTTAATTGGTTGTATAAGTACATCATATTGGAATTTAAATAGAGATATCATATGATAATTTGAGTAAATAACGTATGTTGCCTGAAGGTTTGACCAGGCAACTAGGCACTCGGCACTTGCATACCGTTCGGCATTAAGAGTCGTTCGGTATTGTATATCGTTCGGCATTAAGTGATGTTCGGAATCCTTGGACCGTTCGGCATTCAAGAGTGTTCGGCATCAGGCCCTGTTCGGCATTCGAAAGCGTTCGGCACTCAAAGAGCGTTCGGTATTCAGGAACGTTCGGCATTCGAGAGTGTTCGGCATACATGGGTCGTTCGGCATTCGAGAGTGTTCGACATACAAGGGTCGTTCGGCATTCGAGAGTGTTCGACATACATGGGTCGTTCGGCATTCGAGAGTGTTCGGCATACAAGGGTCATTCGGCATTCGAGAGTGTTCGGCATATATAGAGCGTTCGGCATCCATGGATCGTTCGGCATAGCAGAGTCATTCGGCACTCCTTGTTGCTCGACACCCACACCTCATTCGATGCTCCATACTGCTCGGCATAAATCTCAATCGGCATTCAAGATCATTCGGCATCCAGAGGCGTTCGACATTCAGAGTTGTTCGACATATAGAGATGTTCGACATCCAAAGGTGTTCAGCATCCATCCAATCTTGACCAGCTTCGACCATTGCTCGGCCTACACTCTCCACTCAGCACATTACTTCGTTCGGCATAGACATCGTTCGGCACCACTTCGTTCAGCATCAATGGTTCGGCACACAGAGCTCACTCTTTCTGGGCCGAGGTATTTAGCTGCCAGGCCCACCAGGGAAGTCCAACCCATCTTTGTCTATAAATAGAGAGGCAGGGGCACAGTGAAAAGGACCTTTTTGGAGAACACTGGGGAGACTCTGCCGCTTTCAAGACTCGCTATTTTTACTTAGCAACTGTATTCGAGTAGGTGGTGTACTGTAACAACCCGTAAATTTAACCGGTTTTTAATAACGTTATTAGTTAAAATTTTGTGAAATTTTAAACGATAAAATTTTGAAATAAAAATTAAATATTTGGAATGCGTTTAGTTAAACATAGCAACTGGTAAATTTTCGTCCGAAAATACGAAAGTTTATTTCGCGCGTAAATTTACTTCAATTTAATCAGTTAAAAAAGCGATGAAAATAAAATATTTTCAAAACCAAAATATTTTTACATAGAAAAATTCTAAACCATCTTCTGAGCAAGATGTCAGTTTGTCGTTTTTCCAAATTCGGACATCTTTGGCTCCGTCGATCTTATTTTTCAGCGTTTTTCTTGCATTTTCCGCTATTAGAAAATTCGAATTTTTATAATTCAATCATACCACTAATATCTGTATATCATTTTGATCGTCTTATCGTGCTGAGCAATGCGGTATATTTAATGCTATGTTTTGAAGCCCGGTTCGCAGTGGAATCCACGGTAACGATTGATCGTATCGGTACGACTTTTCGTTTCTTCTGACCTTTCAATATCTCACCGTGTACATTCCAATGGACACCAGCTATTATTGTTTCCTGATATCCTGCGCTGGCTTTAACTATTTATCTAGTTCCAAGTCATTCCCAAAGTTGTGCCTTTTGTTCTCCCCACTCTCTTTACATCTGTTCGTTTTTCAATTGTAAAACAAACTTTATTTCCACCTTCCCTCACTCTGGCCAAAAGCCTGCACACCTTCTCCTCTTCTCACGTATCACCTCATTGTGCTCTTTTCTTTTTCATTTTTTTTTTGTTTTGTTTTTGGCCATGAAAGAAAAGGATAGCTATTCTAGCCTACCTCTACATTTCATCCAACAAGACAGCTATTCTAGCCGAACTCCACTCGCCCCTGCTCTCCGCCCTATGCCTCACACACGCAACCACAACGCCATGGCCACACGTGCAACCGAGCTCCTCCTCGAGAATTCTCCATCATCGGCTACATAAACAAAGCAACCCAGATCCAGCGACCCCACCTGTACAGCCCTCTTCACGAGAACAGCAGTCATTTTTTTTCAGTGCCTTGATCTGCCCTTCTTCTCATCATCAGCCAGTGACTTTTTTTTTCTTTCTTTTTTTTTTCTTTGTATAGGTTAGTCTATAATTTTACATACATGTATTCTATAGGCTGATAGTTTATTGGTTAGAATATAGGTTAGTATAAAGGCACTTTGATATGATATGGACATAATTTGTGTTTCACGTTAGTAATCTATATTTATATAATATGTTACATATATATTAGTTAATAAATAGTCTGTAGAGTTTTGAAACTTACGTATGTTAGTATGATTTAAATCTTGAAAAATATTTGCATATGTACGGGTGTAGTAGATGTTAGTATGTTTATAAGTTGTATTTTATATATATTAGAGTCTGTTATATTAGACTTTTGATTATATTGTAGTATATATGTTTAAGCTTTTGTACGTTTGTATAGATCTGGTTCTTTCTTTTACTCACGATTTAATGTTTGCTTGGGAAAGTATATGTGATGCGTGTTTAAAATTTTAAATTGTATATAAAGATTTCGATTTTTCATATATATATGAGTGTGTGTGTTTTAAATTTAATATTTCTGTTTATATAAGTTTTGTGCTAGAGTCAATAAAAAGTAATAATTTATATGGTACCAATCTTTTGATAGATGTATATACGTCAAATCCATACTGGTTATATGTTATAACAAAGCAAGTTTGTTTTTCGTTCCAGTTGCTAAAAATGAATCCCAGTTTGGCTATTTTAAATTTATCTCCAGGTTATAGTGATTATAGATTGTTATGTTATATAGTATCATCTATACTAGTCTATCTATAGGGTCACGTAGGTTTGAGTTTTATAATAGTATATATACAATATTTTGTATAACTTCAACAGTGTATATTTCCAAAGCTTCATTTTGGGTGCTGTCTATACCGTAGCATATAAAGTTTTGATTAACAGTGATACATAAGGTTTATTTACGTTTGTATTTATATACGTTCGGTTATATGAAGTAAATATATGTATGTTATATTTCGAAAATCAATTTACACAGCTGCGTATATTTTTTGGCGGTTGAGTATGTTATTCAAACAAGTATAAACTCTAATTTTCTAGTATATAGGTTATATGGGTTTTATATATATTCTATTCGAATATATCACAGAGTAGTAGCAACGTGTTCATATTTTAGTACATTTAGTTTCATATATATATATATATAGTATACTATGTATGTAATATTTTAGTCTCATATATGCTTTACTGAAAGTACATATCATACATATATATTTGTTATATATAAAATGTTCAAAAAAAAAAAGCATACAAGATTTAGTGTATTGCATTATATTATAATATATTCGAATGAAGGTGAGCCATGTGCATATCCTGTTTATATATATGTATAGGATCTGACTGGGTTTCAATTGTATGTGAGTTTAAAAAAAAAAAAAGTATTTTTGTTTTACAGTTAGTTTACGTGTATATATATATCTAACGCATTAAGTCTATGTAAGATATATTTTATGTTAGTATCTCGTTTCCAAAATTTAAATATTTTATGGTTTTGTTTATATGGTATATATTATATTATATCATAAAGAATAAAAAGGGGTTATTGCAAGCATATATTATATTGGTTTTTAAGAAAAGATTCGATTAGCATACATTTGATATACCAATTTTCTTCATCGATCCCATTCTGATGTGTTCAATCGATTTCTGTTATTCAGCTTTGGTCGTCGAATTCGTGCCGATTTGCTTGCTTGGATTCGTAATTCAATTTCTATGACCGCATCAGTGTGCGTATCCGTGTCATCCTCTCGTGCATCTCTAGCCTCGAAAGGTGAGCACTCACTCACGATTAACGTTCTTTTATTTATTAAATTTGATTTCAATTGAAACGACAATTGAAATATGCTTCTATTTGATATTTACACTGTTATTACCTGTATCAGTTCACCTGTGACATTTGACACCATTATCTGTTAATTATTTATGTGATGATAATACAGTTTGGCCGATAATTGATTGATTGTTGATGTTTATATTGGACGTTAAATTGTTAATGTTAAAATGATAAACAGTATGAAATTGAACTTGATATAGGATAATTAAATGTTAAATTTGATTAACTAACATTTGTATAATATGACCCTTTAACTGTTAAATTTATTGACACGTAGAATTCGTTTAATTACATTTTGAACCATTGAATGTAAGTTGTTAAATTGATGATGTATGAAATTGAAATTGAACGACAAGTGAAACCGTAATGTAATAATCTTTAATCTACATGAAATGATAGTGTAGATTCTAGTAATAATTATATTAATTCGTACAAATAACAATGCGAATTAACACGATTATTTCGGGATTATTTAAATTGATTATTGGATTGATATTGACTGATGCTATTGCTTGTTTATTTACTTTGACACCATCCCAGTTATCACACTGCAAGTTCCCTTTATGCTTTGATTTTTTTGAATTGAATTGGAATCGGGTTGAAATGATAAATACCCAAATTGAACTTTGACCTAGGATAGAAAATTAAATAAAAACCGATTGGTCAATAATTTGATTTGAAAATAAAACGAAGATTTTATTTGAATAAATAATATGGTTTTGAAATGAAGTTGAAATTGAATTTTAATGAAAAGAAAATGTTAATATTTAATAATCTGAAACAAAATATTACCAATGAAATTGATGAAAAAATGTTGTTTAATTTGAGAAATGATTTAATAATTAAGTTTGGAATTATAATTAAGTTTGAAATTATTAAACTTTGAAATTATTTAATAATTAAGTTTTGAATTATTTAATAATTAAATAAGATTGAATTATTTAATGATTAATTGAATTGAATTCTTTAATAAGAAAATTGAACTTTTGAATAAGTGAATTTACTTCGTAAATAATTGAAATTGAGTTTTCGTTATTAATTAAGTTTTGGAAAATTATTTAAGTAAGTAAATAAGTGAAATTGAATTTCTTTAACAAGAAATAAAATGCGATTTATTGAAATTGATGTAAGACTTGAAATTTAAAGAATTTGATTTGACGAATTTAGTTTAATTCAAAATTGTAAGTTTTGATTTGATGAAGTTGAACTTAAGAATTGATTAATGATTTGGAAATTTAATAGAAATTGTTGAATGATAAATTTACTCTACGAATATTTAATGAAATCGATAAATGAATTAAATTGATTTGAATGTCAAATTAAGTTAATTTTAATGATTTCGGAATGAATCTTATATACGAACTTGAATCAATATTGAATTGTTTTAAATAAAATTGAAATTGTATTATAGAATTTTGAAATGATAATTTGGAAGTTTTGAAACGTAAATTATTGGAAATTGGTTTTGAAAGACAAATGAAATGTTGATTTACGAATTCTAATTGAATTGAATTTGATTTGGTTTTTGAAATATATAAACGACCAATCGGTGTAATAATTACGAAAGTTATTAAAGAGACCGGAATTCGGTTATGGATATACTCTCTATCTAAACCGAAAACCACTTTAATAACTATACGCGGAGTGATGATCCAGAATGAAGTGGTTGGAATGGTGTTCGTGATGACTGAAGAAAGAGAACGATAATGGATAGCCTTGACACTTGTGTCAAATTGGAAATGACTAAAACAGGAGCTGTGCCGGGCCAATGGAGGATTGATACCTCAAGTGGACACACTTCTTCGAACTACTTATACTTGTTGTCGATTGGTGCACCCTTGATTTTGGGAGTGTTGTTTCACGGTGTTGCGGGCGCTGCGGCGTTGCGTTCTCACCAGCCCGGATCAGGCGAACGGTAGTATCACTATCTTGGGTATAGCCTCATGTGCCTTGTCATACTTGTATTCCATTTATGCGCGACCACTACGAATTTGATTTGTACCTTGAGTATATGGATTGCCCTCTGGTGACTTCCGGTTTTGGGGAAACTACGGTCTTGTATATGCTTGTGGGAATAAAAATGTGTTAAGGGTGGAATGGGCCATGGCTTAACGCTATTTTGATATCTTTATATTACTGATAGACATTATCTACTTAGCGTATATTACTACCTAGTAGATAGTTTGACGGATCCTTAAAGGATGGTTATTCCAAACATCCTTTGAGTTACTTGTATTTCAATTGCTATTTCACTTGAGTTGGATTTATTAATATAAGAATGTTAATCCTGACTCGAGTGTTTTGTATTTTGCTTTACGCTCGGGTCAGACTGAGTGGTTCAGCTTTCGAGACTCACCTTTGGAGTTGGAGCTTTGCTTGAAGATCCAGCCATCTATTCTGCTTTCAGTATTCGATGATTCCAGTGATGTATTCTGATTTGTATCTGATGTATCGTATTACTCTTCTGTTGTAAACTCTGATGTATTTTATATATTCATATAGTAGCTTCATGAACTACTATCTCTTTTAATTCCGCTGCACTTATTACTCTGTGTCTGTGATCTGTGATATTTTATTTACTGTATATGTTCAGTTTTGCCAAATTTAAATTAACAACGCGGTATTTTGAGCAATTCAATTCCGGCATGAGTGTCTACCTATACACTTATAATGGATGCGAATGGTCCAAAATGGCGGGTCGTTAGAGTTGGTATCAGAGCTTTGGTAGCTCTAGGCAAAACTTAACATATAGGGTAAATGTATTTACAGAATCACTCTCATTCGAGTTTCAATCTCTTCCTTTGACTCAATTCCTTGGAATTCTGGAACGTTCCCCTCGGTTCCGAAATTCATTCGTGTCCCTCACTTTTCGTCTTCTTTCAATTCTAGAGTATCCAATAACTCTACTTTGAATGATATCTATAATAGATCGGCGGTCTCGCCAATCTTCGAATGATTCGTAAAGAAGTGAACTCCTTTATAATAGGCATCGATTTACCGGAGATTTCTATATCCTCGGTTTACGATGCTATCTATTACCTGCTATACCTAAATTCCATCTCTTGAGATCGAGTGTTGATTTACCTCGGAATTCAGCATCGATCTTATTCTTGAAGTTACGGACGATCTGATTAAGATTGCCCGTAAATTAAATAAGCTTATCCAACCCGATTCTGTTAATTGAATCATCTTATTTTTCCTTTGAACTTGTATTCAAATCAGAATTCTCTTTAACTTGAGTCCATCAAATTTGAATCCCCATCATGTTTTGAAATCTATTCTTGTATAGTCGAGCGAGGAAGTGTATTTGTAAATTAATATTTAAAATGTTTAAAATATATTGTGTTGTTTGAGTCGTTGATGTTGATTTGGGTTTTCGATCGATTCGTCTGATCAACGCTATCGATAGGATTTCCAAAACACTTGAGCAGTGCAAACTGACACAATATCGTTTTCAAATTTGATAAATAAAATAAAGGTTTTGTGTGATTATATTATATATAAATATAAGTTTTCTGAAATTAAATTGATAATGAATCTGTCGTCAAAAATGATAATATTTAATTTTCATTTATTGTTTGGAAAACCATTGATTATTCTAATATGATAAATAAATGAAATTATAGAACATGGTTTAAAATTTTAATTTGGAATTCAAATGGATTTAAATCAGAATTTGAGAATTTAATTTCCGGTGATTTCCAACTTTGATTTGAAAGTTTTAGGTGTATAGTTTTAAAATATTTTCAAATTGAAACCATTTCAAAGAATTTTAAAATGTTGAAATCAGTGCTCTTCTCTTTGTCGCTGGAAAATAATTTTGGTGATGGCGGCCGCATCATCGACATTCATTTTCGAGTTTCGAAGTGGAGAAACCATTCTGTAGCTTTGCTATGGTTTTGTTTTGAAAAAAATATATTTTGATTTACATATATATATATATAGGTATCTTATTTTAAAATTTAATTTGATTTGATATAAATATATTATATATATCTCTAAATTGTTTAAAGTTAATCGGAAATCTAATTCTTAAATATTGTTAAAGGATGATTTTAATTATAAATATAACTAAAATTTGGAATAAATATTTAAACTTGAATAATAGAATTGGGGAAAATTTTATATTGTATATTGTTCAGCTGCGTTCTAATACAACTTACCTAAATCATTCAGAAGTTGAATATGTAATTGGATAATATATAATAGAAATTGAATTTATAAATAAAATTTGAGTGGTTATAACAAATGTTATACACTTAAATTTTAATATAAAATGTTAATAGAGAAAAATAGAATAATAAGATAATTGAAAAATAAATTTTGTTTTGAAGGTTAATTAATAAATTGAAATTAGATCAACTTAAGGAAATACCTTGAATTTAAAATCAATTAATGAATATAAATTAATTTAAATTGAAATTTATATGGTTTAAATTAATTTATATGGGTTAAATATATATGATGAGATATATTAAGTGAAATAAAATTTCTAATAATTTGGAATAGAGAAGAATTTAAAATTGTTGAAAAAAATATGATCATAATAAAAGACTATTCAAATTTATGGTTTTAGAAATTATAAATTGAAGATAATGGGATAATAAGATAATGAATTTAGAAATAGTTGAGATTAATTTTAAGAAATCAAATGGATTAAATCAATTATTGAATATCAATTAATTTAAACTCGAATTTATATGGTTTAAATTAATTATTATTTTGTATTTTGAATCTGTTTTCTTTCTGGTTGTTTCTATTCTCCTACCTCGTTCCTTTTCGGGGACGAAAAGTTTTGAGTGGGGGAGAATGTAACAACCCGTAAATTTAACCGGTTTTTAATAACGTTATTAGTTAAAATTTTGTGAAATTTTAAACGATAAAATTTTGAAATAAAAATTAAATATTTGGAATGCGTTTAGTTAAACATAGCAACTGGTAAATTTTCGTCCGAAAATACGAAAGTTTATTTCGCGCGTAAATTTACTTCAATTTAATCAGTTAAAAAAGCGATGAAAATAAAATATTTTCAAAACCAAAATATTTTTACATAGAAAAATTCTAAACCATCTTCTGAGCAAGATGTCAGTTTGTCGTTTTTCCAAATTCGGACATCTTTGGCTCCGTCGATCTTATTTTTCAGCGTTTTTCTTGCATTTTCCGCTATTAGAAAATTCGAATTTTTATAATTCAATCATACCACTAATATCTGTATATCATTTTGATCGTCTTATCGTGCTGAGCAATGCGGTATATTTAATGCTATGTTTTGAAGCCCGGTTCGCAGTGGAATCCACGGTAACGATTGATCGTATCGGTACGACTTTTCGTTTCTTCTGACCTTTCAATATCTCACCGTGTACATTCCAATGGACACCAGCTATTATTGTTTCCTGATATCCTGCGCTGGCTTTAACTATTTATCTAGTTCCAAGTCATTCCCAAAGTTGTGCCTTTTGTTCTCCCCACTCTCTTTACATCTGTTCGTTTTTCAATTGTAAAACAAACTTTATTTCCACCTTCCCTCACTCTGGCCAAAAGCCTGCACACCTTCTCCTCTTCTCACGTATCACCTCATTGTGCTCTTTTCTTTTTCATTTTTTTTTGTTTTGTTTTTGGCCATGAAAGAAAAGGATAGCTATTCTAGCCTACCTCTACATTTCATCCAACAAGACAGCTATTCTAGCCGAACTCCACTCGCCCCTGCTCTCCGCCCTATGCCTCACACACGCAACCACAACGCCATGGCCACACGTGCAACCGAGCTCCTCCTCGAGAATTCTCCATCATCGGCTACATAAACAAAGCAACCCAGATCCAGCGACCCCACCTGTACAGCCCTCTTCACGAGAACAGCAGTCATTTTTTTTCAGTGCCTTGATCTGCCCTTCTTCTCATCATCAGCCAGTGACTTTTTTTTTTCTTTCTTTTTTTTTTCTTTGTATAGGTTAGTCTATAATTTTACATACATGTATTCTATAGGCTGATAGTTTATTGGTTAGAATATAGGTTAGTATAAAGGCACTTTGATATGATATGGACATAATTTGTGTTTCACGTTAGTAATCTATATTTATATAATATGTTACATATATATTAGTTAATAAATAGTCTGTAGAGTTTTGAAACTTACGTATGTTAGTATGATTTAAATCTTGAAAAATATTTGCATATGTACGGGTGTAGTAGATGTTAGTATGTTTATAAGTTGTATTTTATATATATTAGAGTCTGTTATATTAGACTTTTGATTATATTGTAGTATATATGTTTAAGCTTTTGTACGTTTGTATAGATCTGGTTCTTTCTTTTACTCACGATTTAATGTTTGCTTGGGAAAGTATATGTGATGCGTGTTTAAAATTTTAAATTGTATATAAAGATTTCGATTTTTCATATATATATGAGTGTGTGTGTTTTAAATTTAATATTTCTGTTTATATAAGTTTTGTGCTAGAGTCAATAAAAAGTAATAATTTATATGGTACCAATCTTTTGATAGATGTATATACGTCAAATCCATACTGGTTATATGTTATAACAAAGCAAGTTTGTTTTTCGTTCCAGTTGCTAAAAATGAATCCCAGTTTGGCTATTTTAAATTTATCTCCAGGTTATAGTGATTATAGATTGTTATGTTATATAGTATCATCTATACTAGTCTATCTATAGGGTCACGTAGGTTTGAGTTTTATAATAGTATATATACAATATTTTGTATAACTTCAACAGTGTATATTTCCAAAGCTTCATTTTGGGTGCTGTCTATACCGTAGCATATAAAGTTTTGATTAACAGTGATACATAAGGTTTATTTACGTTTGTATTTATATACGTTCGGTTATATGAAGTAAATATATGTATGTTATATTTCGAAAATCAATTTACACAGCTGCGTATATTTTTTGGCGGTTGAGTATGTTATTCAAACAAGTATAAACTCTAATTTTCTAGTATATAGGTTATATGGGTTTTATATATATTCTATTCGAATATATCACAGAGTAGTAGCAACGTGTTCATATTTTAGTACATTTAGTTTCGTATATATATATATATAGTATACTATGTATGTAATATTTTAGTCTCATATATGCTTTACTGAAAGTACATATCATACATATATATTTGTTATATATAAAATGTTCAAAAAAAAAAAGCATACAAGATTTAGTGTATTGCATTATATTATAATATATTCGAATGAAGGTGAGCCATGTGCATATCCTGTTTATATATATGTATAGGATCTGACTGGGTTTCAATTGTATGTGAGTTTAAAAAAAAAAAGTATTTTTGTTTTACAGTTAGTTTACGTGTATATATATATCTAACGCATTAAGTCTATGTAAGATATATTTTATGTTAGTATCTCGTTTCCAAAATTTAAATATTTTATGGTTTTGTTTATATGGTATATATTATATTATATCATAAAGAATAAAAAGGGGTTATTGCAAGCATATATTATATTGGTTTTTAAGAAAAGATTCGATTAGCATACATTTGATATACCAATTTTCTTCATCGATCCCATTCTGATGTGTTCAATCGATTTCTGTTATTCAGCTTTGGTCGTCGAATTCGTGCCGATTTGCTTGCTTGGATTCGTAATTCAATTTCTATGACCGCATCAGTGTGCGTATCCGTGTCATCCTCTCGTGCATCTCTAGCCTCGAAAGGTGAGCACTCACTCACGATTAACGTTCTTTTATTTATTAAATTTGATTTCAATTGAAACGACAATTGAAATATGCTGCTATTTGATATTTACACTGTTATTACCTGTATCAGTTCACCTGTGACATTTGACACCATTATCTGTTAATTATTTATGTGATGATAATACAGTTTGGCCGATAATTGATTGATTGTTGATGTTTATATTGGACGTTAAATTGTTAATGTTAAAATGATAAACAGTATGAAATTGAACTTGATATAGGATAATTAAATGTTAAATTTGATTAACTAACATTTGTATAATATGACCCTTTAACTGTTAAATTTATTGACACGTAGAATTCGTTTAATTACATTTTGAACCATTGAATGTAAGTTGTTAAATTGATGATGTATGAAATTGAAATTGAACGACAAGTGAAACCGTAATGTAATAATCTTTAATCTACATGAAATGATAGTGTAGATTCTAGTAATAATTATATTAATTCGTACAAATAACAATGCGAATTAACACGATTATTTCGGGATTATTTAAATTGATTATTGGATTGATATTGACTGATGCTATTGCTTGTTTATTTACTTTGACACCATCCCAGTTATCACACTGCAAGTTCCCTTTATGCTTTGATTTTTTTGAATTGAATTGGAATCGGGTTGAAATGATAAATACCCAAATTGAACTTTGACCTAGGATAGAAAATTAAATAAAAACCGATTGGTCAATAATTTGATTTGAAAATAAAACGAAGATTTTATTTGAATAAATAATATGGTTTTGAAATGAAGTTGAAATTGAATTTTAATGAAAAGAAAATGTTAATATTTAATAATCTGAAACAAAATATTACCAATGAAATTGATGAAAAAATGTTGTTTAATTTGAGAAATGATTTAATAATTAAGTTTGGAATTATAATTAAGTTTGAAATTATTAAACTTTGAAATTATTTAATAATTAAGTTTTGAATTATTTAATAATTAAATAAGATTGAATTATTTAATGATTAATTGAATTGAATTCTTTAATAAGAAAATTGAACTTTTGAATAAGTGAATTTACTTCGTAAATAATTGAAATTGAGTTTTCGTTATTAATTAAGTTTTGGAAAATTATTTAAGTAAGTAAATAAGTGAAATTGAATTTCTTTAACAAGAAATAAAATGCGATTTATTGAAATTGATGTAAGACTGGAAATTTAAAGAATTTGATTTGACGAATTTAGTTTAATTCAAAATTGTAAGTTTTGATTTGATGAAGTTGAACTTAAGAATTGATTAATGATTTGGAAATTTAATAGAAATTGTTGAATGATAAATTTACTCTACGAATATTTAATGAAATCGATAAATGAATTAAATTGATTTGAATGTCAAATTAAGTTAATTTTAATGATTTCGGAATGAATCTTATATACGAACTTGAATCAATATTGAATTGTTTTAAATAAAATTGAAATTGTATTATAGAATTTTGAAATGATAATTTGGAAGTTTTGAAACGTAAATTATTGGAAATTGGTTTTGAAAGACAAATGAAATGTTGATTTACGAATTCTAATTGAATTGAATTTGATTTGGTTTTTGAAATATATAAACGACCAATCGGTGTAATAATTACGAAAGTTATTAAAGAGACCGGAATTCGGTTATGGATATACTCTCTATCTAAACCGAAAACCACTTTAATAACTATACGCGGAGTGATGATCCAGAATGAAGTGGTTGGAATGGTGTTCGTGATGACTGAAGAAAGAGAACGATAATGGATAGCCTTGACACTTGTGTCAAATTGGAAATGACTAAAACAGGAGCTATGCCGGGCCAATGGAGGATTGATACCTCAAGTGGACACACTTCTTCGAACTACTTATACTTGTTGTCGATTGGTGCACCCTTGATTTTGGGAGTGTTGTTTCACGGTGTTGCGGGCGCTGCGGCGTTGCGTTCTCACCAGCCCGGATCAGGCGAACGGTAGTATCACTATCTTGGGTATAGCCTCATGTGCCTTGTCATACTTGTATTCCATTTATGCGCGACCACTACGAATTTGATTTGTACCTTGAGTATATGGATTGCCCTCTGGTGACTTCCGGTTTTGGGGAAACTACGGTCTTGTATATGCTTGTGGGAATAAAAATGTGTTAAGGGTGGAATGGGCCATGGCTTAACGCTATTTTGATATCTTTATATTACTGATAGACATTATCTACTTAGCGTATATTACTACCTAGTAGATAGTTTGACGGATCCTTAAAGGATGGTTATTCCAAACATCCTTTGAGTTACTTGTATTTCAATTGCTATTTCACTTGAGTTGGATTTATTAATATAAGAATGTTAATCCTGACTCGAGTGTTTTGTATTTTGCTTTACGCTCGGGTCAGACTGAGTGGTTCAGCTTTCGAGACTCACCTTTGGAGTTGGAGCTTTGCTTGAAGATCCAGCCATCTATTCTGCTTTCAGTATTCGATGATTCCAGTGATGTATTCTGATTTGTATCTGATGTATCGTATTACTCTTCTGTTGTAAACTCTGATGTATTTTATATATTCATATAGTAGCTTCATGAACTACTATCTCTTTTAATTCCGCTGCACTTATTACTCTGTGTCTGTGATCTGTGATATTTTATTTACTGTATATGTTCAGTTTTGCCAAATTTAAATTAACAACGCGGTATTTTGAGCAATTCAATTCCGGCATGAGTGTCTACCTATACACTTATAATGGATGCGAATGGTCCAAAATGGCGGGTCGTTACGCTGAACCACTATAAAATGCGTAGGTGGTGTACGGATTGTATCTGTAATCAGTTATCAAGTAAAGCAATAAAATATTAACTTCAAAGTGGATGTAGGCAGTTACGCTTAACCACTATAAATCCGGTGTTCTCGTCTTTGCATTCAATTTAGCATATTGTTCTCTATTTAAATTTACTTTCTTCATTTATCTCTCTACACAAACTTTCTCAACGAGGTTAGTGGCCAATTTTGGTGCTAACACTTTGGTGCTTTCACTGAGAGTCGAATTCTCAGACCTCAAGGATCTGCTTTGAAGCTACTGGATTGAATAAATCCCCCGAAGAAGATCCGAGTCATTCGTAGGACGTCCGTTGATTCTACTCAGATTTCCTACCAATAACTCTACAATGGGAAGACCATGTACCAGATCAGCCTCTCATAATGCGGACGCCCATGAAACTGCTAGCGTACAACAAGCAGGGCCTAGCAATCAGCAAGCAAATCTTGGTGTAGGGACTATCGCCCAGGACCAAATGCAAGTTGTCACCAGAATAGAGTTCAACAACTTGATGAGAGAGCTCAGGGAAAGCAGGAGACAACTCGGAGAGCAGATGCAAGCTAACGCCAACCTCATGGCACAGCTCACTCAACAACAGCATCAGAATGCTAGAGGCAGCCCAGCTCCTTATTCTTCATCTGACAGCTCGACTTCGTCCGATGAACCTCCCAGGCGTAGACGCCGCAAGACTGAAACTACGCAGGCAGGTGCTACTGTCCGACAGCTGGGGACCATTTACACCTCGAAGACCGTGACCAAGCAGGAACTGGAAACTTAGGAGCTGGAGTGCAGGTGGAGGCTGGACGCCCGGCTCACCAAGATGCCAATGATGTCGAACCTGAAGATGCACGTTTGGCAGATCGCCAATAGAGGAGGCATCAGCCTGATCAATCTCGTAGGACATACTCCAACCTTCCACCTTCCATACAAACCCCAGACCTGACAGCTATGATCAGACAGTTGATGAAAGAGAATCAAGGCTTATCAAACGACGATTGGGGAGTGTCCAGAAGTCATACTTCATTCACAGACGTTGTTCTACAGGCGGAGTACCCCAGGAAGTTCAGCATGCCAACTATCCCGGCTTATGAAGGAAATACTGATCCCATGCAGCATATGATGAGGTACGAATGGATGATGGATTCAGCTAGAGTGAATGATGCAACCAAGTGCAGGTGCTTTCCATTAACTCTATTTGGGATCGCTACCATGTGGTTCACCCGGCTTCTTCCACGGTCCGTATCCAGTTTCGAGGAGTTGGCAAAGAAATTTATAGAACAATTCATAATACATACTACTCGTCCCAAGGACATGATGCCACTATCAAGTGTAATCCAAGCTCCTGGGGAGTCGTTGAAGGAGTATTTAAAGAGATTCCATGTTGCGGCTACTGAAGTCAGTAATCCCAATGATCATGCAATTCTTATGGCTGTGATGCGAGGTGTGGATCTAGATTCAGAGTTTGGAGATTGGTTGGCAGGAAAACCTCCAACTATGCTAGAGCGTTTTTAATCAAAGGCACATCAGTTCATAAGAAGAGAGGAAGCCAGGTTGATAAGGCGAGATAAGGCACCGGGGCCTGTTTAGGAGTCCGTAAAAAGCAACATTGCTGTGAAGCAGTCCGGAGACAACTCGGGGAAAGTTCAGGTCAATGTCCATAACAAGCCCGGGCAATCTAAGGAATCCGGAGGAAGAAATCAAGGGAAGAAGAGAGAAGCGGGGAAATGGAAGCCGAGAATTCCAACCTACAACGAGTACACCCCACTGAATGCATCCCTTGAGAACATTTACCTATCAACCTACAATACCTTTCAATACAGAAAGCCGCGCCCAAAGGAGTCAAACGAGGAGCAAAAGCGGACTGGGAAGTGCTGCCGCTTCCATGAAACTTATGGGCACAATACTGAAGAGTGTAGACACCTACATGATGCTATAGAAAAGTTAATTAGACAGAAAAAGTTACAGGAGTTTATGAAGAATCCGCAAGAAGGTGGATAGGGAACGTCCAATCCCGATCGTGCACCAGCTCTACGTCATCCCGAGGAGCCTGCTCGGACCGTGGGTAGACTAGTCATAAACACGATCATCGGCGGACCTCACCCTGCGGATAAGAACTGGCAAGAGATGGAGCGGTATGCTAATTCCCTGAGGCATGCAAACTTCGAGTGTTGTTCCAACGTAGAGGATGGGACCCCTACTAAACAGCTGCGCATGATGACAGACGATATAGTATTCAGGAGCAGAGATGCTGACCAAGTGGAGGCTCCTACCATTGACCTGATGGTCATATCTGCGACAATCGGGCCGCCTTATGTGAAAAGAATCTTGATTGATTGTGGAAGTTCTGTCAATATCACCTTTAAGAAGGCTTATGACCATATGAAGATGGAGGCGAAGGATTTGAAGCCATCTAAAGCTCGTATACATGGCTTTAATGGCGCAGCGACCGATGCAGTGGGATATGTTGGGTTGCCAGTTGAACTGTGACAAGGTGAGCGTAGGAGGGTGCGAATCCTACCTTTCGTAGTTTTGGATGTGGATTCTCCGTACAATGTGTTTTTGGGCCGACCGGCCCTGGTTGAGTTTAGGGCAGCATTAGCCCCGTGGTGTTTGACTTTAAAGTTTCCGACTGACAAAGGAGTAGGTGTTGTTCATGGCGACCAGGCAACTGGTTGTGCATGTTATGTGGCTGAGCTCCGAGAGGCCCATCGGAGGGAGAAAGGAAAGGTTGCGGACAATCCCGTCCGCATCTAGAATACCGACAATTGACAAATAATGCCCGAGCCCTAGCTCGGGCAAAATTCTCGGATCTACAGAGACATAGATCCGAGAGACGACAATGAGGCACCCAGGGAAGAAAAAGCAGCACCAACTGAACTGATGATTGACATTTCAGTCAGCCGAGACGATCCATTGCGAGTACTAAAGATTGGATCACAACTCAGCCCCTCAATGACTGAAGACCTCGGTGATTTCCTCCAAGCGAATCTCGATGTTTTCGCTTGGACACATTCCGACATGTGTGGGATTTCTCCCGCTATTACGAGTCATATGTTGAACATAGACCCGAAGTATGTCCCAGTTAAGCAAAAGAGGAGAGGAATGGACCCGGAGAGGTCCGCTGCTCTCAAAGAGGAGGTGGACAAACTCAAAGCCAATGGGTTTGTCCGCGACACCCTCTACCCTGAATGGGTATTAAACCCCGTGCTGGTGAAAAAGGCGAACGGGAAATGGAGAACTTGTGTGGATTATTCTGATTTGAACAAAGCATGCCCCAAGGACAGTTTCCCATTACCTAGGATTGATCAGTTGGTCGACTCCACTGCAGGACACGAGTTGTTGTCATTCATGGATGCGTACTCGGGATACAATCAGATCCTGATGCACATTCCGGACCAGGAACACACCAGTTTCGTCATAGACGTTGGGCTATATTGATATGTAGTAATGCCTTTTGGATTGAAAAACGTGGGAGCGACCAATCAGTGTTTGGTGAATCGAATGTTCAAAGATCAGATTGGTAGAACGATGGAAGTCTATGTGGATGACATGCTCGTGAAGTCACGACAGTTAAACGACCACATTCGAGACTTAGCAGAGATGTTCGGTATACTCAGGTATTATAGGATGAGGATCAACCCTCTGAAGTGTTCCTTCGGCGTTGCGTCGGGGAAGTTTTTGGGATTGATTGTTAATGCCAGGGGAATTGAAGCTAACCCAGAAAAGATTCAAGCTATTCGAGATGTACAAGTGCCCAGAACTATAAAACAGGTACAAAGCTTGAATAGAAAGGTGGCTGCGCTGAGTCGATTTATATCCAGAGCCACAGACAAGTGCATTCCCTTCTTCGATATAATAAAGAAAGGAAAGAGGAATTTCGAATGGACATCAAACTGTGAGGAAGCGTTCCGAGATCTGGTGAGGCATTTGGAGAGTCCTCCAGTTTAATAATTCGATATACCACAAACAAATATCCCTTTTTTTAACCTTTGTCTACTCTGATTTTGATAAGAATTTTATCCCTTAGAGTGATAAGGATAAGGATGCGGTGTAAATCAATAAATATGAAACGGTGTAAATCAATAAATATGAAACACTTCCATTAGCATGAATTTATTTCATACACAAAATGCTAGTGGAAATATTTGAAAAGTTGCTTACAAAGCACTTGGCTATTTTGGATAAAGATAACCCATGTACGTTGAATACATATAACTCATAGGTTGTTGACTAGAGTTTCCAACATTCAAGTACAAATTACTATAGCTAGGCAAACCTATAACTTGTGTGTCTTCATCATTTCCAACAATGTATTGTACTTTTAAATACGTAGTTGATGCAAATTTGTTGAATTGAAAGAATTCGTCCACACAACCACTAAAATTGATACAAGAGGGTATGAAATAGATTTGGTATGCAAGTGACCGATCGATTTTAGAGGCATATGAATAGGTTATGATGAAGATCTTCAAGTTATGTTTTATGTTGGAATGAAAACCGTCGAGCTTGCGCAGAAGGCGAAAGTAGCGGTTGTTGATGAACCACTACCATCACCACCTCCGATAATAAGTAATGATACGATCATTAGTTGCTTTAGTTCACTAAAACACTTCAGATTTTTTTTCCGTCGTCTGCAGCTAATTCACCATCATAATATCATATAATTGGAGTGTTTTTTTTTTCAATATTTTACAATAAATGGGAATCCAACGTAACTATACTTGTAACAAACAACTACATTATAAACATATGTTACTTCAGTAACAACCACAACCGTCAAAAATCAAATTTTACGGACAACGACATAAATAATAAATTCTGTTAAAATCTAGAGTTTATGTGATAATACCACAAGAAGATATGGATGCCTCAATCTACCAAGTACTAATAAATTTCGATTCTTGCAAATTCCGTTTGCAAGGATTAATCCAGCAAAATTATGAAGAAAGAGATAAAATAAAAGAAGGGAGCTGATAGATATAACATTTGGTAAATATGAGCACGACTTAGGATAACCCAAACTAGTACTATTCTAAATCGCGTTGACTATTGTTTTATTTAAAAAAATTATTTGCACGATATGCGGTAGCATCAGTTTATACTATCGCAAATCGCCCTTAACAATTTTAATGTTTTTTTTTGCTTGCGCGGCGGAGACAGATATGTTTTTGTATTTAATTTGTTTACTGTTAACGACACCATCTTTTACACTTCACAATACCACATATGATATTAAAAAGTAAAACATGTTGCTCTTAGAACCACCACCTATGATGCTAAGAGCACCATAGAAACTATTTCCTAGTACCACATGGTGGTATTAAGAAGGGTTAAGGACAGTGCGTATAGCATCATTGTTTCTGTGATACATTGGCATAGGGCTGCACACAACCCGACCCAACCCGACCCAACCCACCAACCCGACCCAACCCACATAAACCCAACCCAACCCATCCTAGTTCGGGTCGGATATGGGTTACAATTTGTAACCCATACTATATATGGGTCGGGTGTGTTATTTTGTTCAACCCAATCCTACTTTAACCCAACTCAACCCTATATTAAAAACCTAATTTAATATCAATACACTTAAAATTAGAATAGTATAATCCTAGAATAATGTTTATGTATTCTACAGTAAATATACGAAAAAGCATATTTTATGTCAACCCAAACAAGATAGAATTTGACAAAGATATTCCAAAGGGCATTTTAGTGTATTTTAAAATGAAACACTTGTTCTACTATGTAGTGAATTAATTTCATATGATGTGTTTTACAATAAAATTTTAATAAAATATATGTTATAATGAATTAGTTAGTTTAAGTTCGTTATGTTAGCTAAAATCTAATATATTATGTTGAACATTTTAATGTTATTTTTTGAAAATATTCCCTTATATTCTCATTTTTTATTAGATTCATGCAACCCAACCCAACCTTACTAAACCCGACCCAACCCATACTTCGACCCAACTCATATCCAACCTCATATAGGGTCGGATACGGGTTGAGCTACCTCAAACCCATACCTATGCGGGTCGGATGAAATATTTGGTCTGACCCGACCCAACCCATACTTTGTGCAGCCCTAAGTTGGCAAATGCGGTTTAAATCGCATAAATTTTCCAATTTCAGTTGAGTGGCCAGAGAAAATAGTGGGTGGAATAATATACATGTTCTTTATAGTTATCGAATTTTCATATTCCCGCCCTTCTTTCCTCTCAATTAAAATCCCCAATCAAACAAATCAAAAAGCCACGTCTGATGCTGAAATCGAGCTCCAAAACGACTACTCAAATCATCAGAACTTGTCCCGTCTCAGCCCCAGTTCGACGACCCATTCCCTTCTCAGGTACCTAATACCTAAACCCTAAACCCTTTCCCTAAGAAAAGAAAATATTTTGATTTTTTTCTAAATTATTTTTGTTGATTCTGGTTATAGGATAAGCTTGCGGAATGGAATCCATAAAAGGATCTTCTTGCTATGGTCACTGAAGATTTTGGTGTGTTGCTTTATGCGAATAACTGGCAGAGGCTTTGAACTATAAATCCATGTTCCTATTTATTTAAGGTTTATGTGAAGTTTTGAATTCATTTTGAATATTTTCTTCCTTAGGGGTGCATACCATACTAAATTAGTTGTCTCAAGAATCATTTGTTACAGTACATATAATTCCCTTATTTGTTACTGGTGTTCCACCTGTGAAACTCCTAAAGTGACTGGTCCAACTGAAGCCTTGATGCAAACCAAAAAGTAATTAAAATATGAATGATTAGTATGAAAACAATCAAAGTATTTCATGTTTCGGTCATAAGAAAATGGTTCTTGATGCAAGTGGCCATTTTACCATATGATATAGTGCAGTGACTCTAGCATTGAAGTTTCTGTTTATTTTAATTTCTCAGCACAGATTTGTTCCCAACATCCATAAGTCAAGCAATGCTTGTTCTTCGTCGATTTAATTCATCTTGTAAAAGTGTTCTTAGGACATTAAATCATTTTTTAGGAAACATGTTACATCCCTCTGTTGGCAGCCTGATGGCAAATCTGTAGCTCTTGGTTTGGAAGATGGTACAATCGCAATGCATGATGTAGAGGTAAGCTGGAAATAGACAATTTATACCACCCTATCTTTTGCTACATTTTATCAATGCTACAGTAATCATTTTTCCCTACTACATAATATTTGATTTTACTGTAATATTGCAGTTTGATTTCTGAGATGATTTTAGATAAGCTGAAAGCAGAGAAAAGATGATACAAGAAAATGATATATTCTCTATTTCAAATTGTAATGATACAAACTGTACTTATACAATATTGCATGAGTATTGGGCCTGAACAGTTTGGCCCAAACCACTCTTCCTATATCGCTTTGCAGTTATAATACAATGTTCTGTGTAGACAGCAGGTCATTACTCGTTATTTCCAATATCCCCCCTCAAAGCGATTAGGGTTAGGTTCTCAAATTCTCTACGCCGCCACTCGATAAAGTCATTTCTGATCGGAGAATTCTTCAGACTTTGCTCAGATTGAGTACCCATAGATGAAGACAGGGCATCAACCTGTCTTATTATTAAGACTATTGCTAAGACCTTCTTCAGACTTGATGATGTTTCGTTCTATGGTCAGATCGAGGCTAGGAAGGCATCGATTTGTCTCATTGCTGAAGTTGTTGCTTAGGACCTTCTCAGGTTTGATGATGTTTCTTTTGATCTTCAGTTCTTCTCGAAATCGAACGAAATTTCTTGCGGTAAGCGGCTTAGTTAAAATGTCTGCAACTTGGTAAGTAGCTGGTACGTGATTAATTTGCAGCTTTCCTTTTAGAATTTGTTCTCTTACGAAGTATAGATCGATTTCTATATGCTTCGTTCTTGAGTGAAGTACATGATTTGCTGATAGATATATTGTACTTAAGTTGTCGCACCACACTGTTGGTTTGCTGTTTGTACTCATTTGTAATTCATGCATAAGAGACTGTATCCACATGACTTCTGCTGTTGCACTGGCCACACTTCGATACTCTGCCTCTGTGCTAGATCTAGAGATTGTATTCTGTTTCTTTGAGCACCATGAAATTGGATTATCACCTATGTAGATGCAGTAGCCTGTGGTGGATCTCCTGTCATCGGGATCTGTAGCCCAGTCAGCATCTGCATAGCCAGTTATATTGAGGTGTTTGCTTTTCTTTAGTAGGATTCCACAGTCCAATGTTCCTTTTAGATATCGTAGTATTCTTTTGACTGCTTTCCAGTGTTGATCCAGTGGTTTCTGCATGAATTGACAAACTTTGTTAACACTATACGACACATCTGGTCTAGTTATGGTGACATATTGTAATGCCCCAACTAGACTTCTATATTGTTTATCATTAAGTATGGCTTCTCCCTTGTTTTTGGATAAGTGTTGACTGCTTATCATTGGAGTTGGTTGAGGATTAGCATTTGTCATCTTTGACTTGTTTAGTAATTCCTTGATATATTTAGTTTGACACAGCATGACTTCTGAATGTGATTTCCTTTTGACTTCTATGCCCATAAAATAGTTTATATTTCCTAAATTTTTAATTGAGAACTCCCTGTCAAGATGCTGAGTAATTTTACTGATTTCTGCATCACTGTTACCTGTAACAATTAAATCATCAACATAAACAAGTATATAAACTGTAACAGTATCACCAATTCTTATAAACAGTGAGTTATCTGACTTTGTGGATTGAAAACCCATGTTATGTAAAGTGTTTTTTAACTTATTAAACCACACTCTTGGTGCTTGCTTCAGGTCATATATGGCCTTGTTTAATCTGCATACAAGATTACTGCCCTGTTGATACCCTGGTGGCTGTTGCATATATACTTCCTCTTTTAACTCTCCGTTGAGGAAGACATTATTTACATCTAGTTGTCTGATTTGCCAGTCTTTATACAGAGCTATAGTGAGAATGACTCTGATAGTTGTTGGCTTTATCACTGATGAAAATGTTTCATTGAAATCGAAGCCATGTTCCTGTGTGTATCCCTTTGCCACTAATCTTGCCTTGTGTCTGGCAATTGTGCCATCTGGATTCTTCTTTAATTTATATGTCCATTTGCATCCTACGACATTTTTGTCTTTGGGTGGTGCAACCAGATTCCATGTTCTGTTTTTGATGAGTGCATTGTATTCATCATTCATTGCAGTCCTCCAGTTTTTGTCTTTGAATGCTTGATCAAATGTCTCTGGTTCCTCTGATATGATGGATGCGTATATTTTTGGTTTAAATATGCCACCTTTTGATCTGGTAATCATATGATGTCCAGTTGTGATTCTGTCTTCACTGTGTAATGGTTCATTGTCTTGATTTGAATTATTTCCTGATTCATTACACTGAGGATTTGATTCAGATTGACTCATACTTTGTGTTGAATTTGATGCATCTTCAGGTAAATCAGTTGTCTCTGCCTGACCTGGTTGAACAGACACCGTGTGTTGTGGTGCAGAGCTCACTGAGTTATCTTCAATCACTGTCTGAGTCCATTCTGATGGATGCACAGGTATGGAGGGTATTGATGCATTTGGATTGTACACTTTCCCTGTTGTCTTGATACTGATGTCAGAGTAGGGAAATACATGTTCATTAAAAACTACATGCCTACTTACAAATATTTTGCCATTGCAATCAATACATTTATAGCCTTTTTGATTTGGTGCATTTTCAAGAAATGTGCATGGAGTTGACCTGAAATCTAATTTGTGTTTGTTGTATGGTCTGGTGTAAGGAAAACACAGGCAACCAAATGTCTTTAAAGCTTGATAGTCAGGTTTTATTTCAAATAACTTTTCCATTGGACTTTTATCATTTAGTACTTTAGTTGGTAGCCTGTTTATCAGGTGCACTGCAGTACTAAATGATTCAGGCCATAATTTTAGGGGTAACCTTGCCCGAGCAAGTAATGTTAGGCCTGACTCAACTATATGTCTGTGTTTTCTCTCCACTAGACCATTTTGTTCAGAAGTATAAATGCATGTTGTTCTATGAACTATCCCCTTTTTGTAAAAATAATCATTGAGAGTTTTAAACTCTCCACCACCATCAGTTTGTATAATTTTAACTTGATGGTTGGTTTGTTTTTCAACTTGTGTAATGAAGTGTATGGTGATTTGATGTGCTTCATTCTTGGTTTTCAAAAAGTACACCCAAGTGTATCTTGAATATGCATCAACAAAGGATACATAGTACTTATATTCATAGTCAGAACTGATTGGGGCAGGGCCCCAGAGATCAGTAGCAATTAACAACAATGGTTTATCATATTGAGTCACAGAGTTTGAAAATGATAATCTGTGACTCTTACCCATTTGACAAAATGTACAGATATAAGGAAGTGTAATATCGAAAGGAATTTTGTTTTCTGGTAACACCTTTTTTACAATATTGGCACTGGGATGACCAAGTTTATAATGCCAAATATCAAAGTTGCTCAGTTTCTTTTCACTCTGAGCAAGTTCAGAAAAATTACAATTCTCAACACATTTGTCTGCATTTGAGTTTCTTGACTCAACAAGATTAAATCTATATAGACCCTTCACAGCTTCACCCTGCAGATAATTTCTTTTGTTAGAATATCTCTAACTAAACAGTGTTTAGGATAGAATTCAAAATATACATTGTTATCACCTGCAAACTGTGACACACTTAAAAGATTTTTCTTTATCTGTGGAACCATCAATAGATTATTGAGATATAGTTTTCTTTCACCTTTAATGCAAGCAATACCAGTGTGTGTGATCTTTACTGCCTCACCATTTCCCATGTGTATGGTTTTATTACCTTTGTACTCCTTGTTTCCCAGATTTAGATTGTCCAGATTATTGGTGATGTGATTGGTTGCACCTGAGTCTGAATACCAGCTTTCATCAAATGTTTGGTCTGTCTGATCTGTTAGTGTCATTTTGATTGCTTGCCCCGTTATTGCCTGTTTGATTACTAGTGTCTTGTTGTATCTGGGCTATGTTTGCACTGTAGTTCCCATTTCTTTGATTGCTTGAGTTCTGACCCGGAGTATAATTCATATTGAGTCTGAAGTAACACTTTGGTGCAGTATGACCAATTTTCTCACATATCTGACACTTTGGTCTGTTGTTGTTGTTGTTGTTGTTATATCTTCCTCTGCCTCTGCCTCTGGCAGATGGGTTACCTTTATTATTGTTGCTATATTGATTCTTGCCTCTGTGACTAGCTGCATAATTGACTGTCATATCAGTATCTAAGGGTTTCTTGAATTCAAGCCTTCCTTCATGGGCAAGAAGTATAACATGAACATCCTCTAGAGTTGGTGTTGTTCTTTGAGAGGATATAACAGCAACAACAGATTCATAATCTTCACTTAGGCCACTTAATATGATTAATACTTGTTCAAATGCTGGTACTTTATGACCTGCTGCCTCAAGGAGGTCATATGTAGTTTTGATTTTTGCAAGATATTCACCCATTGTGATGTTTTCTTTTCTAATACTGTGAAGTTGTCTTTTATGATGCATCACTTTAGCAGCAGTCTGTGAGTTAAAGATGTTTTCCACTGTTGACCAGACACCATTTGCAGTTTTACTGCCAATTACCCGTGGCAGCAATTTCACACTTATAGATGAAAGTAGCCAAGAACAGATTAAGCTATCTTGTCTCTGATACTTTATAAATTCTGGGTTATTAACTGTTGTGTTTTCTGAACCAGTGATGAATCTTGGTGGAATTCTGATAGTCTCATTGAGGAAATCTTCGAGTCCATATCCTCTGACAGCTGTCTCAACCTGGACTTTCCACAGAAGATAATTATCTTCCTCCAGATGAACTGTGACTAATTGGCTTTGTGGGCTAATTATGGTTTTGATGAGATTCTCTGTGGCAGTTTGATCAACTTCAGATGTTGATGATGTTGCTGAGCTGTTGGCCATGATGCAAAAACAAGAGGTTGTGACTGAAGGGGTAATGCAGTCTTGATTCAAGAACTGCTACTTGTGGGTTAACAGAACTGGAAATACACAAGAAGTGATCTGAAAATCTTCAAAATCTCAGGTAAGTACAACCACTAACCCAAATGATTGATTTTGATGATGGGTTTTTCTGGTATGGTACAATTCCTTGATGTTTTGATGGATTTTGTGATGATTTTCTTGTGATGAATTCAAAGCTTTTCTTGTCGTTTTAAGGAGTGATGCAGCCAGTATCTTTGCTAGGCACGACACTTTCTTTCTTCTTGAATTAAAGCTTTGAATTCTTTTAATCTTAGATGATGAGAGTACTTCTGATGAGATTCTGAAACCAATAACACAGATGATGATTTTCTAATGGTATAATACTGCAATCTTGCCGTTAGGCTTTAATTTTTCTCTGATACCATATTTGATTTTACTGTAATATTGCAGTTTGATTTCTGAGATGATTTTAGATAAGCTGAAAGCAGAGAAAAGATGATACAAGAAAATGATATATTCTTTATTTCAAATTGTAATGATACAGACTGTACTTATACAATATTGCATGAGTATTGGGCCTGAACAGTTTGGCCCAAACCACTCTTCCTATATCGCTTTGCAGTTATAATACAATGTTCTGTGTAGACAGCAGGTCATTACTCGTTATTTCCATACATAAGCGAAGTCTACAATTATTGTTTACCTAAATAACCATTGTTTGGGAATCTTTGACTCTTCTCAGGTAATGAATAATCCTACTTTAATGCACACTATATAGATACTTAGGAATATGGAGTATGTTTGGTAAAACTTAATTTATTTTAGTGAAAATCATAAAATCATATCTTTTTAGTTGAAATGTTGGTCACTCTATACATTTTTTAACTTACATTAAACTTAAAGCTAGTTTACCATACAAGAATACAATTTCATAAATACCTAACTTTGTTGAGGAAATAATCGTTGTTGCAAAGATGCTCCTTACAATTATGTATTCAGTACAGAACATACAAAATGTTTACTTATATCCACTTAAACTTTATAAGTTATGACTACTATATTCTTCCTTTTGTAAATGTACTCAAAGATCTTGATTTATAGCACAACAGATTCTTTATTTGTATCAGTGTTACTAAGGCCCGCGCCTAGGAGATGTGAGAAATGCGGATTAAGGATCTTAAGGCTAGAATTAACACTAGAGGGGGGTGAATAGTGTTTTAAGAAATTTGTTAATCTTTTTGAGTTTATCTAACTTTATTAACAATGTATACACTAATTAGACACAGATATGAACACAGAATCAAATACAGATGCAAATATAAAGTAAAAGCAGTAAAGGAAAGAACACACTGGATTTTATACTGGTTCGGAGTTACCCTACATCCAGTCCCGTACAACTAAGTACGAATTTCCTTTCAAAAGTAATTCAACAATTACAACCCTCGATTTCAAGGCTACGAGGTACACCCTCCAGAATACCAATCCTCTGGGTAGAGATACTTGATTTCCGGGGCAACAAGTTCACCCAATTGATTTCCAAGGCTACAATCACACCTTTTCTCGCTTGATTGATTTCAAAGGCTACAATCACACCTTTTCTCGCTAATATATTACAAAGAAGTCTATAACTCTGAATAGCATTTAGAACCTTGTAGAGATAGTGATGTAGAATCAAACTAGAAATAATCGAGTATGATTCGATGTTGATTTCAGCAGAGTAATGGTATGATTTTGTAATAAGAAATGTGGAAGATGAAGAGGAGTGAAAATCAGAAAAATATGATTGAAAATTCGTTGAAACTGACCCCTATTTATAGAAAACCAACAACCATGACCATTCATGAAGAGTTATGGCGAATAAACACTTCTTTTGAAATTTGAATTTGAACTTCAACTGTCACTATGTCGACATACTACCTAGGGGCATGTCGACATCCCTCAGCCAAAAATGATAATTTGAATTTCTATAAAAACAATATTTATCTTATATAAAAATTATTTAAACTTTATAAATATACTTGAATATAGTTGAAATTCATAAGTAAATATAAGGAACAATAAATACATAATTTAACTACAATTTTATATTTAAATCTAAGTATAAATATTAAAAGTTAAATATATTATTTGAAAAGACATTTAAAAACAGGAGTATTTTGACTTTGAAATTAAAGATGTTTTGAGGCTAAAATTATTTAAAATCAGGATAGAAAGTTTTGAATCTTTTAAAAGGAAAGTTTTGAAATCATTTTGAAAACAAGATAATTTTGTAAAATCATTTGAATTAAAATTAGTGGATACAAAACAATGTCCCACTAGATTTTCGTAGGTTCCATCCTACTTAGGGTTCCATCCCTTTAACGGGCTCGAAGTGGATTCCATTCCACGAATAAATTGGATATTAAGATTCCAGTGCTTTTCTACGAGTTTTAACAACTATTCCTAATAAAACAGACTTAACCTTGAACTCTTGATAATCTTGATACTCATGAGTCTTCTATCTCTGTATCTTGAATCTCTATACTGTACAGTCTTCATTCTTGATACCTGCATGGTTAGATCCTGTCAATACATATATATCTAAACTTGTAATGTTAGTATTTATATTTTATAATCTATTCTAAGGATGTTGTCATCAAAAAAATCATCTCAAGGACTAACAATCTCCCCCTTTTTGATGATGACAACATTTGTTTATAAAATACTCCTTCTATCCTAACAACTCCCCCTAAAACTAACAACTCCCCCTTAATCTATGCCTAACTACCCTATTTTATACTTCTCCCCCTTTGTCATCAACAAAAAATTACTCCCCCTTACTCTTGGACTTTAGTACCTGCATTGATAAACTATACAACAGAATATATAATATATAGATTAAGAAATAATGATACTTATGAGCATAATAACTTAACTAAAGACTATATTCATTTTAATGTATATATATACATGTTTTACACAGCAAACTTCAAACCAAATGAAATCAATCCACACAAAGTATCAATCCAAACCAAATCAAATCAAACAAATTAATTCAAACAAATCAATCAAAGAAAGAAAATTAAACGTTACGAGGAACATCAACCCACCCTTCTTCTCCAAAGATAGAGTCTTGTTTGATGGCATCCCAATTTTCATTATCAACAGATAGAGAAACGGGAGGATGTGCTTCGTTATCATCCTTGTGCAGGGAGGAGATCATCCATCGAATTGCATCGAAGTGTCTCTCTTGTTCCTTGATCATCTGCATTTTACTTAATTCTAAGTGGCGCTGATTACGGAGGATGATATAGAGAATATTCTTGAATGAATTGAGTGTTTCTTCAAGATTTTCAGATAGATTATGAATAGGATTGGCCATAATTGAATTAGAGAAAGAAATGAAGGATATAGATAATGAGAAATAAATTTCAGTGAAGATTTCTGGAAGACAAAGGTATATATAGGTGTAGAAATTCGTTTGAAATGAATAGACATTTGGTAGTTATTTAAATTTCAAATTCAAAATCAATAGTCACTTCTGACCAGTACATGTCAACATGGTCAAGGGGATATGTCGACATACTTCAGTGAAAATTGATGATAATTTTATTTTGTGAATAATGATGTATATATATTTCTATAATATACTAACATTTATTCTAGATATAAAATAAGCTAGATGACAGGAAGGAAATTCAATTTCATTGCATAATTGGATAATACAATGATTAAACATAAGAAACTACACGAACATTCGAAACAAACTAAGACAAATACAATAAGATACTAAAAGATAAATCTAGTTAGAAGATGAAGATGATGAAGATAGTCCAAGTTTCTTGCTGACTTTTGAAAAGAACTTGTTCATCTTCGAAGACATGTTATCCAACTTCTTACTAACGGATCGTTTTAAAATCCGTTAATTCTCCACAATTATCTTTTGATTTTTGAGAAGAGTTTTGTTGGATGGATTGGAAGGGTATTCAATACTTTCTAAGGATGTTTCACCTTCTTCTTTTTCTTCTATTTCCATTTCATCCCTTTCTTCTTCTTCTTCCTCTTCCATTTCTTCATGAGCCAAACGCTCTTCTTTTTCGGTAAGAGTCTCATAAGGTTGAAAAACATATGAGATTTTCATGAGAGAAATGTTTGAGATATTAAAAACTTTATAGAGACAAATTCTTCACCTTTGAAATCCACTCCAAAATAGTTAAAAATCCGAGTAAGGTAAATTCCATGATATAAAGTGTTTTCTCCCATTTCAAAATTTTTAGGACGAAGTTCATCCAAAATAACTTGCGCCCAATTGATGTCATAATTTCCGAAAATACCAAAAAGTGCTTTGCACACTTTTGAAGTAGGATTGTTAAAATTACCCGATCTTGGGGTCAAAGTATGTTGTAAAAGAAGATTGACAATCCTTGCTTTAGGATGAAAGTTTCGGTTTTAAATTCAAAGTTTTCATCTCCTTCAAAAATATGATGAAATGTCTCACGATCATGTTCATCGATTTTAAAACTAGAAAGATCCATTCCCGTGCTTTTGCAATTAAGAATGGTACCCAAGAGATCACAATTCAAAATAATTTGAGTCCCTTTGACACTACTCCAAATCTCATTCTCATTTCCATTATAAAAAGCACGGTTTAGATTAGCATAAAAGATTTTGACAAGATTAGGATAGCAAACAAAATCGTTTTGAGAAGAGTCAATAAGACTTAAAACACCATTGTTTGCAAAAAGAGAATCAATTTCATAAGAAGAAAAATCTTGAAAAATAGCAAATTTTCCGGGATGGACTTTGGCATAATTAGCATAATTGATGTATGCTTTAATTGCCTCCGGATCATTGAATAATTGCTCTTTGATTTTTCTGGAATTCTCATGGTTGAGGGGTTACTTGAAGAAGCCATTAGAGTAAAGAGTAGAGTGCTTGAAGATATGAAGAGAGAGTTTGAATTTGAAAATGAAAGTGAAAAGATATGATAAAAGATAGTGGATAAATAGACTTTCAAAGGATATATTCTCTGGTCAAAAGGTATCTTTTCAGAGAAATAAATGAAGTGAAAAGGTGGAGGAAAATTCAAACATTTGAATTCAAAATTTGAAATTCAAATTCAGGTAGGCACATCGACATAATGGTAGGGGCCATGTCGACATGTGCTTGTGAATTTTCATGATATGATTTCCTAAGATATCTAATATACATATATATAAATATTATTATTAATGTCTATATTTCTGAAATATTATTTTACTTATAATATATTTCAGAATGTGTCAAAAAAATAATAATAATAAAATAATAGTAAAAATAGAAAATAAATTTTAAAATTCAAACAACATATCAATTTAAAATCAATCAATCAAACAATCAAGCAACTAATTCTATGCAAGCAATTTCAACCAATTATATTGTAAACGTGTACCTTTTTCTGAGTCCGTTTCTTTGAACTCGTCGGAGTCGTGAACTGCAGTGAAACACAAATTCGAGTTATCCGTCTTCTGATCATCATCACTTGAGGACGAATCTGAGTCATCTAGAGTAGCAGTAAATGCATGCTTCCGTTTCTTTGCTGGTTCATTGTTCATAGGAGGATTCTGCCTTTCTGGATACGGACAGTTCTTTTTGATATGACCTGGTTCGTCACAATTGAAGCATTTGATAAAGTTTGGTACTGTAGTCTGATTACCGGAATTCTTAAAGTTGTTTCTCTTGGAACTATTCAATTTTCTGTACTTCAGAAATTTCTTAAAATTTCTGGTCATAAATGCTATCTCTTCATCATTGTCATTGCTTGAGTCTGATCCATCGGTCAATGCATTGAATGCCAATGATTTCTTTTCAGATGCTTTGCTTTCTCTTCTCCCGATCATTTGAACTTCAAACGACATTAGATTTCCAATCAATTCTTCTATCTTTAAAGTACTGATGTCATTTGCCTCTTCAATTGCAAGTGTCTTTTGATCCCATTTTGGAGTGAGAGAATTTAAAATTTTTCTGACTTGATCTTCTTTCGAAAATTCCTTTCCCAAAGATATTAAAGAATGCACAATATCTTGAAATCGAATTGCCGATGTCAATCACGTATCCTTTTGAGTTGTCTCCAAAGTTAACCAGTCCTCCGTCTTTGTATATAACATTATTCAGCATATCTGGATTACCAGTCATGTGTCTAGAGCAACCACTATCAAGTATCCACTTATTCCTTTTGATCTGCACAGATTGTCCATTGTGGATTGATTCCTCAATACCCATAAAGTATCTTTCCTGTACATTATAAAATTTGAGTAGACAACTAGAATTTGAATAACATTCATATGCAAACTCATGGAACAATGATGATTTAAACAATTCTAAACTAGTTTTAACAGATTATTCAAAAATAGCCATTTAAAAAAAAACTTTTTCAAAATTCAGATTATGAAACTTTTGAAAACAAAGCTCTGATATCAAATGTGAGAAATGCGGATTAAGGATCTTAAGGCTAGAATTAACACTAGTGGGAGGTTGAATAGTGTTTTAAGAGATTTGCTAATCTTTTTGAGTTTATCTAACTTTATTAACAATGTATACACTAATTAGACACAGATATGAACACAGAATCAAACACAGATGCAAATATAAAGTAAAAGCAGTAAAGGAATGAACACACCGGATTTTATACTGGTTCGGAGTTACCCTACATCCAGTCCCGTACAACTAAGTACGGATTTCCTTTCAAAAGTAATTCAACAATTACAACCCTCGATTTCAAGGCTACGAGGTACACCCTCCAGAATACCAATCCTCTGGGTAGAGATACTTGATTTCCGGGGCAACAAGTTCACCCAATTGATTTCCAAGGCTACAATCACACCTTTTCTCGCTTGATTGATTTCAAAGGCTACAATCACACATTTTCTCGCTAATATATTACAAAGAAGTCTATAACTCTGAATAGCACTGAGAACCTTGTAGAGATAGTGATGTAGAATCAAACTAGAAATAATCGAGTATGATTCGATGTTGATTTCGGCAGAGTAATGATATGATTTTGTAATAAGAAATGTGGAAGATGAAGAAGAGTGAAAATCAGAAAAATATGATTGAAAATTCGTTGAAACTGACCCTATTTATAGAAAACCAACAGCCATGACCATTCATGAAGAGTTATGGCGAATAGACACTTTTTTTGAAATTTGAATTTGAACTTCAACTGTCACTATGTCGACATACTACCTAGGGGCATGTCGACATCCCTCAGCCAAAAATGATAATTTGAATTTCTATAAAAACAATATTTATTTTATATAAAAACTATTTAAAACTTTATAAATATACTTGAATGTAGTTGAAATTCATAAGTAAATATAAAGAACAATAAATACATATTTAACTATAATTTTATATTTAAATCTAAGTATAAATATTAAAAGTTAAATATATTATTTGAAAAGACATTTAAAAACAGGAGTATTTTGATTTTGAAATTAAAGATGTTTTGAGGCTAAAATTATTTTAAATCAGGATAAAAAGTTTTGAATCTTTTAAAAGGAAAGTTTTGAAATCATTTTGAAAACACGATAATTTTGTAAAATCATTTGAATTAAAATTAGTGGATACAAAACAATGTCCCACTAGATTTTCGTAGGTTCCATCCTACTTAGGGTTTCATCCCTTTAACGGGCTCGAAGTGGATTCCATTCCACGAATAAATTGGATATTAAGATGCCAGTGCTTTTCTACGAGTTTTAACAAATATTCCTAATAAAACAGACTTAACCTTGAACTCTTGATAATCTTGATACTCATGAGTCTTCTATCTCTGTATCTTGAATCTCTATACTGTACAGTCTTCATTCTTGATACCTGCATGATTAGATCCTGCAAATACATATATATCTAAACTTGTAATGTTAGTATTTATATTTTATAATCTATTCTAAGGTTGTTTTCATCAAAACCATCATCTCAAGGACTAACAGGAGGGCCTAAGATGCAGAAAGGCTCAGGCGCAGCAGTTGCAACTTTTTGAAAACTGAGGCGCACAAGCTATTCAAGGCGCCTAAAAAGCGTGCCTTTTGCTAAGGCGATGAAGCTCCAAGGTGCTTAAAAAGCACGCCTCACTAGGGTTTGATTCTTGGGTTGGAAAATAAGTAATTTAACTAATTTAAATTTAATTAAATTTAAAGTTTAGTTACGTCATTTTAATTTTAAATTTAGTTAATTTTAATTTGGATTTAAAGAGGTGAAATCTTGGCGCAACAGTTAGGTCATCCGCATGATGATTTTGACGTCCAGGTTCGAGTCCATAAACGGCCTCTTTGCAATGCGAGGGAAAAACTGCGTACAGTATCAAACTCCCCACAGCCCGCTATCATGCGGGAGTCTCGTGCACTGGGTTCCACCTTTAGTTTGGATTTAAAGTTTAGTTAAATTAAAATTTGAATATTACCACTTGAACTTGAACATCTTTCTAATTTCTAGCTTTTTGTTGCAATTTCTATTTTTTTGTAATGATCCGCTATTTTGAACCATTCAAATCGACAATCATCCATTCATGTCAGACTTGAATTGCTCAAAACAATAAATTGTTAATTTATATTTGGCAAACTTAGCATATCAGTATATAAAATCAATCACAGAATCACAGATACAGAGTAATAACACAATAAGTTGCGAAATGGATAAATAGTAGTTCATAAAGCTACTATAAACATCAGAGTTAAAACAAATTACAACAGATATCTCGAATACACAGAAGTTACTAATACAAATGCCAATGACAAGTCTGAACAAAATAACTAGAATAAACTGAAGTAACTGGAAAGCTGAATAGATAAAGACAGATCTTCAAGCAAAACTCCAAATTCCAAAGGTGAGCTTCAAAGGCTGTGACACTCAGTCTGACCCGAGCATAAAGCAAAACACAAAACACTTGAGTCAGGATTAACATTCTTATACAAGTAAATCAACTCAAGTGAAATACAAATAACTTAAAGGATGTTTGGGATTCCCATCCTCTAAGGATCCGTTAAACTATCTACATACATAGTACAATACGCTACATATATAATGTCTAGAGTAAAGTAAACTATTAAAATAGCGTTAAGGCGTTACCCATATCCCCTTAACATATTTTTTTATATATTTCCGTAGTCTATACAGTACCATAATTCCTCCGTAAACTGGAGGGCTATCAAATGACACTCAATAGGTACGATACAAACCAAAATCGTAGTGGACGCGATAAGGCATGTGACAAGGCACGCGAGGCAATGCCTAGGGTATGATTCTACCGTCTTGCAGAACCGGGCTGTTGGTAACGCATAGCAACCACTACCGTCCACCTTAAGACATTCCCAAAATCAATGGTGCACCCAATTAAATCACAAAATAATAGAATGGTATCGAAGAAGCATGCTCGATCGGAGGTGCGACCTCACTTGGTCCAGTTATAGCTCCTGTTTTAGTCACATCAAGCTGACTTGTGGGAGTCAGGGCTGCGTTCATACCTCATATAGACGTCGCCAAACCATCTTACTTCGTTCTGGAATCTCCACCACGTACACAGTTGTTAAAGTGGTTTTCGGTATTGCCAGAGAGTATGACAATATCCGATCCCGGTCCCTTTAACAACTAAACGCTTATTTCATACCGTGGTCATTTTATAAAATCAAACAGTTCATACTACATATCAAGTATCATATTTATTTCAAGCCATATCATTTTCGAAATCATATACATTTTCGAAATCATATCACTTTTGAAATCATATCACTTCCAAATCATAACCACATAATAGTTTAAAACATCATATCGAACTATTCGCATTTAAATCTATTAAATCTAAATCATAACAGTTCCAACTTAAACAGTTTAAATATTGAAAATAGTTTATATATATTGAACTAGTTATAAATTAAAAATAGTTTATATCGAAAATAGTTTCAAGTTAGAATTGTTTCTTCCAATTTCACAAATCAATTCACATCAACTTTAGTTTCAAAAATTCAATTTAAATCAATCTCAATTCAAATTCTCATTAAAACCATTTTTAATTGATTTCAAATCCAGATTCGAACTATAAATTTAAATCACTCCCAATTCAATAGGTTTCAAAGTTTGGATATTTAAACAATTTACAATAACTAAATTTGATAAATTTCATTTATTTCAAAAATTCAATCTTAAATTTATTTAAATTGGAAAATATTCATTTAATCATTTCTAATAACATATAAATAAATCTCAAAATTACCAATTTAAATATAATTAAAATTAAATATCTAACTTCAATTATATTTAATTCTAAATTGTTCATTTAATCACTTTTATAAACATTTAAATAAAATCTCAATTTACACATTTAAATCAAATTTAGATATTCGATTTCAATTTATATAAATTCGAAAATATTCATTTAATCATCTTTAATCAAAATTCTGTTATCAAATTATAAAAAATCATATCTTTATAATCTCAAAATCAATAAGTTCAAATCAATCCTTATTTAAATTCAATTATTAACCGATTTATATTTCAAGTTAACTTTAATTTATCTTCCAACCTCTACTTATTAAAGTTATTACAAAATCTATTTTTTTAAAATATTAATATAAATTTAAATAAATACTTAAACATATTATATACTAATTAAATTAAATTTTATTATATTAAAATTTATTAAATCTTATTATAAATTCATTTTATATAAAATCTTATTTTATATATTTAAAATAATAAAATTATAAGTAAAATCTCAAATTTTACATTTTCAAAGTTAACTTATAAAATTTAAAATTTCCAAACATATAATTTAAAATCTAAATTTTCACATATATTAAAATAAAAATCTTTATATTATATTTAAAATCAATATTTAATAAAACCCAAATATTTCCTTTCAAACCCTTGGAAATTATTTTTCAAAAATAGACCAACGATGTCTGTATATAGTTTTCTATCCTATGGTCAAGTGATATAGATATTTATCATTTTAATCTGCAATAATTAATATTTACGGGTATATATTATTTTAACCCGCAATCCCAAAATTTCAAAATCAATGAAAATCGCTTGGGTTTATCATTTCAAGTCATAATAATTTTTCCCTAATCTATAATTTCGTTCGGGTATGTATCACTTCAACCCATAGAGAATTTCTATACTAATATGGAACTTGCAGAGTGAGAACAAATATGATAATAATATAACATATCAATAACAGACATATATCATTAGTAACGAATTTAAATATAATATATACAACATGTTATGGTGTCATATGTCATAGGTAAACAATTGCAGATAATGACATATCATATTTAACAATTCATTAACTTAACAATTCAAATTTAACAGCGTATTTCAATCGTCATTTCATGTGAATTAAATTTACTAAATATAAGAGTGTTAATCGTGAGTGATTGCTCACCTTTCGAGGTTAGAGAATAACAAGAACAAGATGCGACAATCCAAGCACAAATTTCAATGCATGGCACGATGAACACGAATTTGACGAGCAAAGTTGATAGCTTGGAGATGATGAAAACGAATCAAACCTAGCTTTATATAAACTGAAACAAGATATATATTATATTATAAATTTTCCTCTAAAAATCAATATTCACTTTGAAAACACAAATTTAAAATCTTTATATACATATAATTTAAAACCAATATCAAAATAAATCTTTATAAATATATTTTAAAATCAATATTAAAACATATATTATCATAAAATCTATATATATTATATTACAAAAATCATTACTAAATTTAAAACACATATAATTTAAAATCAAAACATATATATTAAAATCAATATATCCATCTATTATAATTTAAAATCAAAAATAGAAATCGATGTATATATACACACAGACTTACATGTATATACACACAATTATAAAAGAGGGTCGGACAGCTAGATTGAAGGCGCGTGAGGCTCGGCAGGCTGGAGCTGAAGGGGACGGACGTGTGACTGGGGTGCTGCGTGTGTGCAAACTAAGGGGAGAGTGGCATTGGTCGGCAGATGGGGTGATTGCAGGCTGTCTCGGTGGGTCAGCTGCTGTCAGGAGGTGGAGATGCTCGGGCGGCGGCTGAGGGGACTAGGGGTAGGGTCGGTTGGCGGATGTCGATGTGGCCTCGGCTGCTGTTGCGTTTGGGTTTGGCGTGGGCTGCTTGGCTGGGGAGTGAGGCCGCTGACATGTTTGAGGGTGGTGGCTATAGGAAGTGGACGTTGTGGTCGGTCTGGAACATGTGGTGATGGGTGGCGGAGGGGATACGTGGCAGCGGTTGCGTGGGTGTTGGATCTATGTGAAGGCTGCAGTTATATATATGCATATCTTTTTTTTAAGAGGATGCGGAGGGTTTCTGGACAGAGGGGATCGTCTGGCGGAGGAGCACGGCTGGAAGTTGTCAAGGAGGAGGCAGTCGGTCAGTGGCTGACGAGTTGATGATGGTGGCTATGTGACGATGGGGACTTTGTGTGTTTTGGGAAACAAGGCGGGGAAGGTGGAGTTATCGGTTAAAGGTGGAAGAGGGGATTGATGCGGTGGAAGTGAAAGGAGGTGAGGTTGCTTACGGTGGTGGAAGGTTGGAGGGAGGCGGCAAGGTGGAGGGGATGCAAGGCTGCAGGTGGAAAGAAAATAGTTTCAGGCAAATATACTTTGCCTTCTAAATATTTTATTTTCAATTTTTTTCTTTCAAAAGCATGGTCAGATAACAAACAAGAGAAAGAGGCACAGTAAACCAACCAAAATATATTGAACCCATGGGGAATAGAAAAGGTCAAACATTGATTTCTGAAATTATTAATGTGAAAAGGCTGTTGGCATTACAAGGTGGATAATGAAGGGACACAGTAACCCAGAAGCCCAAATGCGGAACCGATACGGAAATCGTTTTGTCGATTCCACCGCGTACCAGTCACGAAATGCACAAATGAATATACTGCGGAGATCAGCACGACGAGACGAATAAAATAATACACAGATATCACCGATACGACCACCCTATCAAAAGTCGATATTCGCTGCCAAAACTGCTGCAAATTTGTCGAAAATAAGATAAACGGGGTTAGAGAAGTTCAAATTTGACGAAATGAAATATGAATGATTTACATTTTTATTATATAAAAATATTCAGATTTTGAAAATATTTTATTTTTATCATATTAACTTATTTTAAATTGAAATTGAAAATTACACAACAAAACTTACATATTTTTCAATAAAAATTTACCATCTGCTATGTTTAAATAGACGTATTCCAAATATAAAATTTTCATTTCAAAATTTATTATTTATTTTTCACGAAAATTTTAAATTAATTACGTTATAAAAATCGTTAAAATTCACGGGTCGTTACATTTTTGATGTTGTAGACTTGAATCTGACATTGTTTGTGCTTTGTATCTAATAGCTAGTACTTTCTTATTTGCAAAAAGATTGTTTGCAGACATGATTTTCACTAAAATTATTGTTTTTAATGTTAATTTATAGTCCAGTTTTTCTAGAGCAGAAAAATCGCAAAATCGTATAAAAGACGTACAAAAAGGCTCAAAACACAAAAAAGCCCCAGGCACAAGCTTGGCGCCTTAGCGTCTTAACTACCTTGATTTGTATCAGTCATGCATAATGCTATTTTTGTCATGTTGCATGTCTGTGCATCCATATTTAGGACTAATTTTGTTCTATTAGACGAAACCTACTGGCATGTCTGAAGCTATCTGCAATGATAATTTAGCTTTAGTTTTACTTTTAGTTCCTCATGTTTTGCTTATATAATGCTTCGGTTATTACTTTTTATCAATCATTATTTTTTGATATACGTAATAGTATTTATTCTAGTGACTTATTTTAACGAATATATCTTCTAATTACAGTTTGCAGTCTAACTTCAGTTGCAATTTCGTCACTCATATTTCTCAATCTGATCCCACATTCCACAATGACTTATGGTTTAAAATCATGATACGATGGTGGTGCTGCATGGTATATGAAATAGGTTTAAATTAATATGAGCAATGCCATTTGGACTTGAAAATAACAGTTCTGTCCCTGATGCAGATTCTTTTGAAAGCCAATGCTCAGACTGCCTTGATCATCACAGTTATTCTACTTAAGGCCAGTTAAGCTCATTAGTTATGTACACTAGAAAGAACTGTATCTAGCTTTAAACTTGAGACAGTCATTAAAGGAAGATGATTGATTACCGATGTTTTCACACTGTCCTTTTCATTTTATACATTTTATTTTTAAATAGCTGTAATCTGAATACACACACCATTCCCTTGTGAAGGAAATCCTGTACTAATTAGCTGCAATGCTGCACTTCTCAACTAGCTTTGTTATTTATCATTTTATATACTTGCACATACACAATTTTCTTCCACACTGCTATGGTGACTCTGTATGTCTTATTTTTATCAACAGTTGCATTTATCTTTGAAAATTTAAATATTTATGCTATTTAATGTGTTTTAGAATGGTAAATTACTACGACGGGCTATGGGGAGAAAAATTCTGGACTGGTGTATTTTGCCGTCTTTGGTTAGTATTCAATTTATAACACCCATTCTATAAATTACAGCATCTTGTTTAATACAATGCAACTTATAGTTTAATCACTCTTAAATGTTTGAAATGATGATTGAATTTTACTTCTATGATGCAATATTAATACAACATTAAATATGAAATCATCACATATAAGCAAACTGCTTGTTGAACTTAATTCTACCAGATACAAGAAATATAATAACTTATCTTGTTGCCAAAGCTACCAATGCATCACAATTCTGGAATATCACTCTAAAGTCTTAAAGTAGTGTCATCAAAATTTAAAGTACACACAAGCATGCACACACCTGCCCGCACACATATGTATACACGTATGAGGGAGTCTCCATCCCTTATCTCAGAAATATTTTGTTGACCTGCTGACAATTTTTTTTAATGGCTAGATGTCTCAGATTAAGCCAGTTGAGGCCATTCTCACAAAAAAAAAGCTAGAATTTCTAGCCCTTTCAAAACCATTTTTTGAATGAATGACCAAAATAATTTTTTTGATGATTCGTATTAACTTAGGTTTTGGAGGAGTTGAACCATTTAAAAAGGAAACCAATTTTTTGAAATGATTTACATACCATGAAGAATCTATGTAAACAATTGGTTTAATTCGAAACATCTAGCTATAAAGCAGTGGGAGATTTTCAGGGATCAAATGGATGATGTAGGGAGACACAACCAGAATGTGTATGTGTCCGCATACACACACATATGACATGTACATCCTCTCTCTGTAGCCCTTAAATTGTAATCATTTAATTAAATAAACCAATGTTTTTTTAAAAGTTGTTAATGTGGATTAATTTGGTATAAATAGCTATTACTTTCTCTCTCTTACATTCCCAATACACATCAGATCATTATATTAAATTAGTCCACATCAACAATTTTAAGGACCATTAATATATTTATTCTAACGGTTATCAGTTAGGGTTATGAAAGGACTATAAAGAGATGAACTGTTAGTTGTTCCATATACATATATGTATATGGGAAAGTATACCGGGACAGAAAATATAGACACAGTTGGCGACACAATGAATCTCCATCATTGGATTGCCCTCTAATTTCCATCTCCCATATAAGGACAAAAAAATCCAACGGTCCAGATCTCTTATGTCCTCAATTGTGTCCAAATAGCCGCCCCCCACACACACATAGTAGCTCCTTTTCTAGTTGTTATCAAGATCATCATATGCAGAAATTTGGATCATTTCAAAACAGATAACCTCTTCAAAATTATAAATCAATATAAGCCATGAAATATATATAAGGAGTTGGAATTTTTGAGACAATACAGTTTTTTGTGTGGATGATGTTGATAATAAATAAATCATTTTTACAAAAATTTATTTCATTTCGAAACATCTTATCACAAAAGATAAGGAAGGGGTTACCTATGAAGAGAGAGAGAGAGGGAGGGAGGGAGGGAGGGAGGGAGGGAGGGAGGTTTGCTTGATGTTTAATCTATGATTCTATATTAATTAGGGTGACATTTCATTTTATGGGCATGTAATAAAATAAATGTTGTATGCGACACATTTTGTTTTGAATATGTCAGTCAACTATGAGCTGTATTCATGCATTCTTGGATTCAATTTGATTTTTGTGGGTGTTTGGTTTATTGATCAAGTTTCGGAAACACCCTTTCAGTAATGGGAGTTTAGTCTGCATACAACTTATCCACCTCGACCTCACGCAAACGAAACCTTGTGCACGGAGTAGATGATGATGATGATGTGTGTGTATAGGCATGGGATAGACTTCGTATGCCCCCGTGACTTTATTACTTCATTTACCTCACATTCTTTTTTCCTTCCATCATTTCTTTTTTTTGGATTGAGCGAAATCATTATATACATATATTCGTTTTATTATGTAAACACTATTTATAGAATTCTGGATCATTTCAAAACAACTCGTTCAAAATTATAGTTTAAATCAATGGTTGAAATAAGTATTCTTGATGAATCATATCGACTTTTGTCTGTGAAGGGAAAGAAATTTTGAATGGGAAAAACATTTTAAAACACTTAAATTTTTTATGAAGATAATCTACATAACGTCTTTTGTAACTCATCTGACTACAGAAGCCAGTTTCATTTTTTTCCTTTTTTGAATAAAAAATATTGTAGTGTAGTAGCTTAAATCCACTTTGATAAATATGTATGTAAACTATATGTATTGGACACACTGCTAACATGTCCTGATTTTTTGAAAAGCAAAGAATGGTTGCTGACGGACATCAATATGGAAAAAAATTGTGGAAACTTTTGTGGTGAAATTTGAATCTGAACCCAAACCCTATTCGTGATAGAAATGCATTAAAGAACTAGAACCTCCAATGGTAAAATTATCGATTTTTATTGGACTTTTTTTTGGGCTTTATGTGGTTAATTCACTATGCATGTTAGTAGATGTTCTTTTCATGATTCCACAATAGAACCCAGTGATTCAATCATTCTCTTATTCTTTAACTTGTTACATGCTGTTTTCAAGAACATGGGTAGGACAGATGTTGGCTACCACCTTTAGAATTATCTATATGTCATTTCAACTATTTTTGAGTGAAAATAATTAACTTTACACAGGATGAAAGTAACATCCTGAAATATGAAGACCGAACTGGGCGCTTTTTCCCTCCATCTCTCAGAATTCCTCAAATGCCTGTACTGGCAACATGAGATGGCAGCATTGATGGCTCAGAATGTACATTTCACAATTTATCCAATTCTCCACATCAAAGGTTTAACATAATCTGCAGTGGAGATAATGATGGCTGCATTTGCTTCAGCGTATTTGGAATCTTGCCAATACGAAAAATTGTAAGATCTAAGTTCCTTAGGATTTCTTCATTTTTCAGTCATCCGTAGTACATTTTAATAAATTGTATCACAATACCCCAATTCCTCTATTTGAATTCCACCACATTTGAGATATTCATGATTGTTCATGAACAAGCTGCCTTCTGAAGTTGCTAATTTTTGGTATTTACTTTAGGGTTTACAGTTGCCACAACCCTTTAGAAATATAACCAATATTTACTTTAAGGCTTGGTTTGGTAGGTTGGTCAAATTGCTGTTTAATCGAGTATGTTTTTCCCTAAAGTATGATTGATCCATTGCTTCCTATGGTGGTGGTGGTGACTGGTTGACAAATGTTTTTTGTATTTCTAGATTGTTGGGTTGGTGCGATTGGTTTTTGATAATATGTCAATCATGAGAGCATGGTTTTAAGTTCTAACCGATTCTGATGACGAAGAGGTTGGTGTAAATGATACGTAGAGGGTTCGGACGATTCTCAAAATAGCTTTAAGGCTCCCGTCAAAATCATTTTCTGGGAGGATTTCCGACGGTGGAGTACAGTAGTGAACATCATTTTTATCAAATGGGAAAATATTCAAAGAATGTGATATCACAAAATATGAATATTTTTGTATCGAGGTTGGGTAAACGATATCCTCAATCACGAAGTGGATAGCCTAAAACAAACATGGAGTTTGAAATTTCATGCTTGACAGGTAATGCATGTGTATAATATAAACGTCCAAAAGCACATAAATATTTATATATTTTTCTTCAAAAAAGACATTTGTATAAAGATTGATTTTTAGGATTTTTTTTTGTGGAAGTCTTATCAGTAAGGCACACAACAGTTTATATGCATTCTATCCAAACTTGAAGTGGTAATTGTGCTTGAAAACACAAGCAATGAGCCACATTAAGATATGTCAATGTTTGGGTTTAGCAACATCAGTTTTTGTGGTGTACCGATACATGTTAATTTTGTGGTGTACCGATATCCATGCTGTTGAAAAAGACATTAGATGGGACCTATTAAGATTCCTGAGCATTATTAAAGCGGGTTTTATTTATTCTACGTTGAATTGATTTTTTTATCAGGTAGATACATAATTTCATTTTGAGAAGCATATCCATTTTTTTATTAAGAAGAAAAAATTCAAGTAGATTTTATGCAACCATCGACAATGGTCAGGAAGTAATAAACTTCACACAGAGAAGACATGTTATATTATCACTGTATCATTGATAAAAGGGATCAAACTTTTATTTAAAACTAAGATTAAATGGTAAGCGAACGAAGTTATGTTTCGCATTGGAATAACTTGTTTGTAGAATCGAATAGATTAGGCACACTTATAGGAGAAATACAATGGAGTAAAATTCGTTCATCGGATAAGATTGTTAAACATTTTTTGTTTGGAATGCATAGAAATAAAGTCTGTTATGTACTTCACAATGCCAATCGTTCAATTCGTGCTTGTCCTAAAAGGGACGAAAATTAGATGAAAAATCAACATTGTAGTTTGACTCATAACTCATAAGATTATTTTTGAACTAATATAAGATTGCATTCGAAAGGGGATGCATAAATACGTATTTTATGATGATCAACCACCATAATTGTTGTACATAATTTGAAAGTTACTGAAAACATAAAACATTTCATCACCAATCAAAGAGAAACAACTGCTGAACAAAACAGCAACAAGCTGAAAGTTGCTAAAATAACATGAGAATCCAACAAGACAAGCATTCCAGGTTTTCAACTGAAACAGCAGCATGAAATCCGGTGTTTAAACGACAAATTGGGTATAATATTTATATTTGTTTATAGGAGTGGGTGATTGCAAATACCCACTAATTTAACCTGCTTGCTGGCTATATAATACCATTTTATAACTTTGAGTTTGGAAATCTGCATAATGCACTTTAGATTGGATTTTATAGTATATGTTGACATGTTGTCTTTGTTAATTTCCCCTATAAGTGGGTTGATTCTAGTGATAAAAAGAAAAAGAAAAAAAGAGCTTCACCAGGTGGTTCAACAAGCTTTAAATATTGAGGATTTATTTGAAATTATTTGTGCATCTCTATCAGTAATGTCTAAGCACTGGTTTTGTGCCATGAACTCTTATCGTGACAAGTTTGCCGTACTGGCCTCTCTAATAATTGACCGTGGCAATAATAATAATAAAGAAAAAAAACTAATGTCAAACCTATGATACTAACTACTTTTTCTTGTAATGTTTTCTTAAGCTGAATCTATGTCCTGTAGTGCTTGATTGACCCATCAAGATAAGTTTCTAACCCTATTATGTGGTGCGAGAACAAGTCCTGCACTTAATCAGTTTCTAGTGAGCTCTCTTACCGAAACAGTATTATCAGTTGGAACTCCGATTGTTTGATTTATATCAAAATTAAGGGAGTAATGATTGGAGTCCTTTTAGACAGGGCATCAAGCGTGTTTCTAAGCCTATAGATAGTGTTGGAAAGGAGATTTATCTTGTTTTACGTGAACACCTTTGGGTAACTACTACATTGTGTTACTTTGGTTTGAATTTTTTTCTATTTATATGGTCTATAATATGCTAAGTTTTTCTGAACATCGCCGAGATTACCATTTTATATTGTAAATGTTTTCTTCCAGTTTAAAAGATGCTTGCCACTGTTCCCTGCAACACCATCATCCTCACTTTCATCAATAGATATTTCATCTTCTATTTCTAACTACAAGGTATATATGGCAGCTGGTTTCCATGCTTTAGACGGATTTAGTAATTTTTTTTTTAAATTCCTTTTATGTTGGTGGACTAATATTTAATCTTGGATGCGACGTTTTGCATATTCTACTCAGTATGTATGTGTGTACGCGTGCACGCGCACACACATGTTTCTGTACTTGTTTATATATTGTTACTTGTTCGAAGTATCAAGCACAAACTTTGCTAGTTGCTACCATTCATCGACTAAATTAACTTTCTAATATACACTATACACTGTCTAGCAAGTAGCAGATATTGAATTGGATTTCCCTCTAATTAGTTTCGCATAAAGTTGCTTTTTTGATTTCAATATATTTGACTTGTAAACTTGATGAAGTGATATTATTAATGCACTCCTTTTGGTCTTGAATTTACTTTTTCTCCTTCAAATTTCAGTTTATGTACCACAGAGCGACTGTCACACTACTTCCAGTAACCTTACATCTCAGCATAATGGTGTGGACTACCAATGCTTTAGAATGCCTGATGAATCCTCAGACATTATTATTTACATTCACATACAACTCCAATTCTCTGGATGCTGTTCTATGATGCCTACCTGATGGTTACTGTTGTGTAGACATTTCCCTGTACAAGGTTGGTAACATTATTTCTCTTTTATATTTAACATCTAGTATGCTATCTTTAACTTTCATTTTTTTGGCTGTCTGATCAGGACTCTCGGTTTGGTTATTGTTAAATGAAGCGAATGTGTCTGCTGATAATTCTGGAAGCTTGTTGATGATCATGATACAGACAATGGATCTGTCTTAGTTGAGAATAATGAAAGTAGCAGTAGAATAAAAGAGAATGCGACATGTATAATACTGATAATAGTTTGGGCACAAAACATCATGAAGGGATAAAAGCCCACCAGCCCAATAAGTTTGTATTATTAATATAATCAATGTATCGGTGTACGTGCTAACCAGGGACGGATGTAGTAATAAAGGTACCTGGGCTATAGCCCGGGTCAAATTTTGAGCACTTATTTATTCTTCATGCACTTTAGTTGTACTTCCAGTTCAAATGAGTCAGGTCTACAATCTACTTTGTTTAATTTAGTAAAAAAATCAAGGTACTAAGTACTAGTCATTACATTTAGTTATAGTAATTTTTTTTCAATATTTTTATTTTTTGTTACGATATTGTTATGCCATTTGAAGCTACTGTTTATTTTACGACATTTGAACAGTAATACTAGTTCATGCTATTTGATGCCATTGTTTATTTTACGGAAGTATCATCACAATCCCAATCTTTATTTTCTTAAGTCAAATATTTAATTCAGCCCGAGATGGTTTGAAATCCTGGCTCCGTCCCTGGTGCTAACGATTGTATTAGAATTCTTGTATCAAACATAAACAAATTTCCATTCTCTTCAATTTCAATAACTCAACAATCATTTAAATATACAGATTACAACAAAATCCAACATGGTATCATAGCAAAACTGCTTAATGCAATTAATCTGGATTAATTATTAGCATCTAATTCATCAAAAATCTTCATCATTTGAGCGTACTCACTAGAGAATCAATCTCATCACTTGAGATTAAAAGATCTACTTGCAATTTATCATAGAAAACAAGTGTCTGCCAAGAGTTCACTGAATTTTGGTTGCATCAAGTTCCTTATCACAAAACAAGCAAATCAACATCAAGAAATTCAGAAAACAAATATCAAAAAGCAAGAATTTCATCATAAAAGTACCAAGAAAGTAAGTGTCTTACCAAGAACCTATCAGAACAGTGTCATCACTTGAGTTCAAGAACCTATCAGAACAGTGTCTTAGCAAGAATTTCAGGTTCAATACTTCATATACACCAAATCAAAATTCAAACAGTCAGAGAAATAACAGTCCAAGTGCAAATATGGTTCAAGCACAGCAAGAGTCAGGTTATCAATCGGATAAGTCAAGGAATTATCATCTGATAACCATGCCAAAGGACATACAAGATGAAAGCTAGTACCCTAACTCTAGAGTCACAAATCATATTACAAGCAATTTAGATAATTTAAATCTTGGCAACAAAGAATATAAAGGTAATAAGTCCATACGCATGGACAATGGTGAGCCAATTAAGATAACACATACTCGAATTGCTTGCATCAAACATGAAAGACAACTATACCTCAATAACTTATCAAGAGTACCATAAATAAAGAAACATCTTATGAGTGTGTCACAATTTGCAAGTGACAACTATGTATATTTTGAACTTTATCCTAAATATTTCTTAGTTAGAGACATTCTAATTAGAGAAACCCTTTTGCAGGGTGATGCAGTGAAGGGAGTGTATAAGTTCAATCTTGTTAATTCAATAAATTCTAAAAATAAAGAAAAATGTTAATCTTTCTGAATTTACAGAAAGAAATGAAAATATGTTTGATTTATGGCACTAAAAGTTAGGTCATCCTAATGCAAATGTTGTGAAGCAAGATTGGAAGCTAAGGGATACACATAACGACATGGATTTGATTTTAATGAAACTTTTTCTTCAGATGTAAAACCAACAACAATCAGAATTATTCTCACTATAGCATTACATATAAACTGGAATATTAGACAATCGAATGTGAATAATGCCTTTCTGAATGATAATTTCCAGAAAGAAGTATACATAGAGCAACCACCAGGCTACAAGCAAGACAGAAAATATGTGTGCATGCTAAATAAAAAGCCATTTATGGGCTTAAGCAAGCTCATAGAGTTTGGTTGACAAAGTGAAAACAACATTAATAAGTTTGAGTTTTCAATTTGGCAAATCAGATAACTCTTTGTTCATTAAAACTGATAAAGTCTCAACCATATACATTTTAATATATGTTGATGATTTAATTATTACAGGTGATAATGATGTAGAAATTAGCAATCTCATTCAATACTTAGGCAAACAATTTTTTATTAACACACTGAATTATTTTTTGGGCATAGAAGTCAAAAGAAAATCAAGCTTAGAAATTTTCCTCAGTCAGAAAAAATATACCACAGAAATTATGATCAAAGCAAAGATGGATGGTGCTAATTCTCTGCCTATACCTATGACAACAAGTCAACTTCTATCAAAAAACAGGGGAGAACCAATAACTAATGATAAACAATATATAAGCATTGTTGATGCATTACAATATGTACAAATAACAAAACCAGAAATTTCTTTCAATGTCAACAAAGTGTGTCAATTTATGCAGGATTCAAAGGATGAGCACTGGAAATCGGTCAAAAGAATATCAAGATATTTAAAAGGAATTACAGAACATGGACTAAGTCTAAAAGCATGCAAAAGTCTCAACATATCAGGATATGCAGATGCTGAATGGGCTATAGAATACTATTGATAGAAGATATACCATAGGATATTGCATCTATATTGGGGACAATCTAATTTCATGGTGCTCAAGGAAACAAACTATAATATCTAGATCAAGCAAGAGGCAAAGTATAGAAGCATATCGAGTGTTACTGCAGAAGTAATGTGGATTCAAGCTACTACAGAAGTAATGTGGATTCCATCTCTACTAGATGAATTAAAAGCAAGCACAAACATCAAACCAATCATTTGGTGTGATAATCTAACTACAGTCTCACTTTTAGCAAATCCAATACACCACTCAAGAACAAAACATATATGAGATTGATTTATACTTTGTTTGAGAGCAAGTCAAGGAAGGAAAATTACAAATCAACCACATACCTGCCATTTACCAATGTGCCGACGTGCTTACCAAACAGCTTTCGGTTGCAACCTTCATCAGATTGAAGAAAGAATTGAAGGTAAAAGAAGGAAAAAGCTAAATCTCATCAACTTATGAAGCAATTTGAAAGCGGCGGCAAAATAAACTGAGAAATTACAAACCCTAGAAATCGCAAAGTCCTAAAGAAAGATTGAAGAAGGCAAGAGCTAAACTTCATCAACTCACATGGAAATTTAAAAGCATAAGCGATATATATTGAGAATTGAAAGTAGAAGTCGCAAACCCTAGATCGGTTTGATGGGAGGAGTTGAGAATAATGAAAGCAGCAGCAGAATAAAAGAAAATGCAGCATGTATAGTACGGATAATGGTTTAGGCATAAAACATCATGAAGATATAAAAGCCCATTAGTCCAATAAGTTTGTATTATAAATATAATCAATGTACTAGTGTGCGTGCTAATGATTCTGTCAGAATTCTTGTATCAATAAAAAACAAATCTTCATTCTCTTCGATTTCAATAACTCAGCAATCATTCAAATATACAAATTACAACAAAATCCAACAGTCTTTCATATCTAATTTAAGACGTGCATGCGCAAATCTGTGGAGCTTGTATGAGTTGAAGGTATCTGTTTTAACGTAACTTCTACTGTTATGACTTGTTATTCAGTGAAGGGGAAGAAATTTATTTGGGAATGGTACATAAATTCCAGTGAATGAAGTTTCTATACATAATGCTAAAAATGTTTTCTTAATTCTGATTGACAGAAGAACATAAACTGCAAATTACTATGAAGATCGATTCTTGTTAACTGTTATAATTAACGTAGGAAAAAGAATGAGCAATAGCAATGATAATCCATTTTGTAATAAACATGGTAAAAAATGGAAGGAAAAAAATGAGTAATAAGGACCTGCAACTGCTCCTCCAAGCAGAAGTCAAAACGTTTTTGTTCCTTAACCTATCAAATCATTCCAAGGGTAGAATAATGACCCTCTGTCATAAAGCTATATGTTCCTTAAGAGCATCCCCAACCGAGTGTCGGTTGGGAAGTAACCGACCCCCAATAGGGGGTCGGTTGAGCTCTTCTGGGTTGCTTCTTAGCCGGCCAAAATAAAGCCGGCTAAGTTTAGCTGGCTTTATTTTGGCCGGCTAAGCCAACGGCTATTATATGGCTGTTGGCACTTAGCTGGCTATATAATAGCCGGCTAAGTGCCAACGGCCACATACTAGATCGTTGCCACTTAGCCGGCTATTATATAGCCGGCTAAGTGCCAACGGTTACACACCCTTTACCCCACGACCGTTGCCTATCCCTCTCCATCCCCCTTTACATAACTTCCAAATTTCAAACTTTTATTTACATAATTTCAATTACATTTTTTACTCTCATCAACACACTTTCTTCAAACAATATTAGTAATGTTGAAAATTTTAAAAGGAAAATCTCAGAAATCTTCATCTCCTAGATTTCTATCTCAACTAAGATCAGATAATCAAAATCCGACTCAATTCAATCAACATATATATAATTCTCAATACGGTGAGAATCAATTTCAATCTCAATAAGCGCCAAATTCGTATCAGCCACAACAAAATCAAAAATTCTTTCATTCTCAACAAGATTCGAACCATTACCAAAATTCTCAAAATGTGAATTATTCGTAGAATAGGTCGTTTCAACAACACTTTAACTATGATCAAAACTACGTACCTCCTAATAGACAACAACGGTCAGTATTGCCTTGTCGTTTGCAAAATTTATCAAGAAATCTCAATAATCAATTTGGATACAACAGATTTGAAAATCCAGAAACCGAATTCGATGACAATGAAATAGCCGAAGAAGAAGATGTTTATAGGAATTCTAATTTGTCTTCTACTCTAACTTGGGGAAATCAACCAACAAGAATCAACAATATTGAATCTTCAAATGCGGAACAAAAAGCCGCAAAAATGGTTAAATGGTCGCCGGACAAGCAAACTGAATTAGCATTCTGTTGGGTTGAATGTTCTAGAGACAATAAGAAAGGTACGAGCTAAAGTGAAACTTCCTTTTGGAATTCTGTATGCAATATTTTCAACCTTTGAAGTCCAAATAGTCTTCCATGAACGGTTGATTCTTTGAAGCAGTGTTGGAAAAGAATAAATGCTACTTGTCAACGTTGGAAAGAAATAATGGCCAGCCTGCATTCAAGACAACAAAGTGGGGCAAACGACATGGACCTGGTAATGATTTTAAATTTTGTTGTTCAAATTATCAATTATTATGTTATATTCTTCTTATAGTACTTCATCATCTACAACTAAATCAAGCAAATGCAGTGTATATATCAGAACATAATAATCAACCATTCAACTTGCACCATTGCAATGACATACTCGCAAAAGAGAAAAACTGGAGTCGCATGTGACAAGAACATTCAGTAGTGCGCTTTCTTCCTAGAAAGATGAGCAATGAATCCAGCCTTGGTAGTTCCGATCCACGTGAAGACACCCCATTCACAACTAGTACAAGTGGTAGGCCACGGGTAAAGTTCAAAGGTAAGAAAAAAACCACCCCCGATTACAGCGTACATTATGAACATATTAGAGAGCGTATGGTGGCTACTGAAGATGCAAACAAATTATACCTGGAAATAAAAGAAACAAAGAGACTTGAAAGGGCAATGGAAAAACAATGACGGCACGATGAAAAACAAAAGTTAAGAAATGACGTGCTAGAGTTAAGAAAACAAGAATTAGCGCGACAACAAAGAGATGATGATATGGCTCTTTTAACCTGCAACTTAAACGAACTCAATCCAATGCAGAGGATGTATATGGAGAAGTAACTTGAGGAGTACCATAGACGTAAAGGGGGGTTGTACGAAACTGGGTTCCTACATTGTATCTTAGTATTGCATCAATTATTTGATCTCGTAAGTGTTGGTTGTAATGTCATTGTTAGTGTTGTTGTTAATGTGATTGTCGCTGTATTAGTTGGAGTTATTGGTAATGCCATTGTTGTCAACTTTGTTGTTATTGCTATTGTTATAGTTTCAAGCTCATCCTGACTTAGCATTCTCGTTGTTGTTATTACTTTTAATACGTTAACAGCAACTTAGTACAGTAGATATAACAAATTCAAACACAAACATTAGTATAAAACGTCAACAAAAACTTATTACAATAGTTAACTGAAACATAAGCACCATCTAAACATCACTTCTACTAATGGTTTCCTATATGTTCCCAATAGTGTTCCACTAGTTCTTCTCTTAGATTAAGATGAGCTTGTGGATCTCGAATGTCTTGTATTCTTTACAAGTATACGGTAAAAGTATTTAGGTCCTTAAAAGCTTTTTTTTGAAATGCTACAACAATGTCTGGATAGTTTCTCAGTTGAAGCTCGTACCCACCACGTTCTTCTTCGACAATCATTTTAGGTAAAATTATACAACAGTATATGATAATACCGTCGGATCGTGGTAGTTTACCTCTTTTCTTAGTATATGAAACCTATCTTAAAGCACTCCAAATGCTTGTTCCACATCTTTCCTCAAACTCTCTTGTTGTTTGGTGAACCTGGCATCTTTTGCATTATTTTGTCTTTTGTAAGCTTGCACAAGTGTTTTCCATTTTGGGTAAATTCCATCTACCAGATAATAACCCATGGAATGATCTTTGTCTCTTATTTTGTAATTGCATGGAGGTGATATGTCATTACATAATTTATTAAATAAATATGACTGTCATAGAACGTTAATATCATTCAGTGAACCTGGTCCTCCAAAAAAAGAATGCCATATATACAAATCAAACGAAGCAATAGCTTCCAAGACCAGAGTTACCTTTTTGCAATGTCCTGTGTATTGGCCCTGCAATACAATTGGACAGTTTTTCCACCTCCAATGCATACAATCTAAGCAACCTAACATACCTAGAAATCCACGTTGAGATCCCATTGCTAGCAATCTGTCAATGTCTTGAAAGGTAGGGAATCGAAGATAATCTTCACCAAACATACAAACAACGGTTTTGAAAAATTCTTTCATACATAATATTGCCATTGAGTCTCCAATCCGCACCTTGTCATCTTGCGAATCACCAGAAGTTCCATATGATATCATGCGAAGTGCAGCTGTAACCTTCTGCAGTGGAGAAATTCCAAGTTCGTTGATTCCATTTCTTCTGTGGGTGAAACAAATGTTTGTTTCGGTTAATTTATCGAGAACCCAATTAAAGATATTCTTCGACATACAGAATCTTCGTCTAAAATCCACGTCCCCATACATGGGGTTTGCCGTAAAATAATCCTTGATCAATTGATTATGACCGCCGGCATAGTCACGTCCATAATGCAAATATTTTCTTCCAACAACGCTACCTCCTTGGGATGACGTAGAGCTTTCAGCAATTTCTTTCCCTTATTTCAGTAGCAAACGTTCGTTGTTGAGTAACACCGTTCAATAAGATCGTCGGATGACGATGACGATGATGAAGACGAGGAGGAGAAGCACCACAAACTTTTTAGAGAACTCATTTAATATAGGTAGAAGAACGGTGGTGATTAGTTTGGAAGTTTGAATGAGTATGTTATTCGACATCCTTACTTCTATTTATAAGCTATTGACGTTTAAAGGATATTGAAATGTCACAGGATCCAGTCATATGGGTTAAAGAATGGTAACGTGTTGGGTCACATCAACCACTGTAGCTACTAATTAAAGCTGGTTGATGTTGATTAAAGCCGATGGATGTCAGGAGGTCGGGTCTTGTCTGAAACAGAGTTAAAGCCGATGGACCCACTGGTCATATTGATTAAAGCTTGTAGATGTTGATTAAAGCTGAAGTATGTCAGGAGGTCAGGTCTTATCTGAAACAGAGTTAAAGCCGATGGACCCACTGGTCATATTGATTAAAGCTGGTTGATGTTGATTAAAGTTGACGGATGTCAGGAGGTTAGGTCTTGTCTGAAACAGAGTTAAAGCTGATGGACCCACTATTCATATTGATTAAAGCTGACGGATGTCAGGAGGTCGGGTCTTGTTTTGAACAGAGTTAAAGCTGATGGACCCAATGGTCATATTGATTAAAGCTGATTGATGTCAGTAGGTTAGGTCAATGTACAGAGTATGCAATGCTTTACAGGGATTAAAGCTGATGGATGTGGAGTGAGAATGACAACAATGTCGGGTCAAATCGGCACTGTTTCCATGTTGCACCGTTTACACGGGCAATGTATTATGCTTTATAAATATCGTTTTGCTTGCCATACTTCTCTTCATTATCGTAGCAGTAGTATATAAAAATGGTCGATTATAATCATATTTCTTTGCCATCCTCATACTTATACGAAGGTCTGTTACAACATAATAGCCTAACGAATATGTCCTTCCCTCAACCATCGATCGAGTGATATATTGAAATGGAGGAAAGACACAATGCCGATGTAAGAGAGCATGAGATGGAAGTGCAAGAGCACATGGAGTTGAAAAATTGTAGACATCCAAGTGAAGAGTGGCGTAGCCATAACGTAATAAGAGAATGAAGGAATGAAATACGACACCAAGTACCTCGCGCAGATCAAAAGGTTAATTCTCCAGAGATCTACTGTAACTATAGGTTTTCTGTTCTGTATGCTGTTGTAAGTAGCGAAATAGACATCGGTCAGCGGCACTACAGATGCCGTAATTCTCCTGATGGTTGTGGACTTTGGCAATGGATTGACGATCCTCTTCCTCAGCATGTAATTGTTTATGCTAACGAACTTGAAAACCAAATTTAGATGCTTCAAAGGACGTTGGGTTCAATTAACTTATCAGTCAGTCAAAGGCAGTTTTTATAATCATCGGTCGTCTTGTTTGTTGTCTTGTTTGTTTTCCATGATGTTGTCGTGTTTTACTGTTTGTTGTCCTGTTCATTTTCTATGAAAGCAGTTATTTGTTGTCTTCGTAAGTTAAGTCTTGTTGTTAATGTTTTCCTTGGGCTAAATGCTGTTATTATGTTAAGTGCGTAGTAGATTATGAAAACACAAACTTTACTTGTATTTGAAAGTACATATAAGTTACCGATAGTGCAAAGAACTAGCTAAAGGTAATTAACTTAACAAACATATTTAACTTACCCAAACGTCATTCAAATTGTCTAATATATCCAACCTAGAGATTTTATGCAGCATGTCCAACAAAATCAACACGATACTCCCACAAATAACGGGAATCAAACGTAGCTCGTGTTAATTAAAATAGATTTTCTTCCTTCATTGTTTTTATAATGACTCTATATCTTCGACAAGCTCTAGTAAGCGTTACAAAAGTGCTTCGAGTTTCCAAAATCCTTCGAATTAATCTACAATCAGGATGACTATTAAAAGTCTCGTTTAGAGTGACATAAAAATCTTTCTCCATCTCCTCTTCCATGTGTCTACGGTCGATTTCTATGCACGATTTGATTAGTACTAAATAATCATCGGCAGTCCAGTTTTCAGTTGGCATTGAAGATTATTAACGACGTTGAGAATAAGTGGAGATGTTGTGAATTTTCAATACAAAAATTTGGTTTAAATAGAAAGTTCATGATCCACGTCTCGTAAATCAAGTGCCTTCTAATCAACCACGTAGCAAGCATCCACAAACGTGAATATAAACAAACACAACTATGTTTGTTCCTTCACATAGTGATTTACACATAGTCAAACAAAATAGGAATGCCAAAGCTGATACAGTTATGCAAACACTACTAGTAAATACGCATACGGATAATACACTGGTACAAATAATGCTAGTAAATACAAAACAATGATAATACACTGATACAAATACTGCTACTACATACAAACCACTGAAAATACATTGATACAAACTCTGCTACAAAATACATAACAATGATAATACACTGATACACACACGGATAGGACATAAAAACAGTAATAGTACATACAACCACTATGACTCATCAAACTGGTACTCATCATCAAAAAGAGGGACTGCATCACCATCATCGTCATCATCATCATCGTCATCATCATCTACTCTGCGTGTAGGATGATATCGCTACTCATCAGCTGTAGTAAGCTCGTTAATACGAGCAGTCAACTCATCTATGCTCCGTCGATGCTCGGCGTGCATGACCCAACGGAGTCCCATCTGCATTTGAAAAAAACCCTCATATGAAAATGCTGCTGGATCTGGATACTGCGAAATCTCAGGCCGAGGAATATCAACTCCCGACGTTGTCGGTATACCGATTGTCCAACCATAATCTCCTATCTGGGAAGGCTGTGGAGCATGATATACCTGAGTACTCTGTGTAAGGTCCTGTAAAACAGGGGGACAACACCACTCTAGATGCCCGAGGGCCCTACCAAGTCACCAGATGCAGCATGAACAAAAGTAGCCGTATGCGATGGAGTGTAAAACCAACGCCATAAAGATGCATAATCTACATTCATGATGATGAAGTAATTATCGTACCACCACTCCCCTGCATACTCCTGTAAAGCAGTGCTGTCATACACCTTCAAAAAAGGTGTATCCGGATGTGGATCGTCAGAAACAAAATCACCACCCGACGGCTGTCTCCAACTACGCTCACTGAGGAACCAATAGCATCCTAAGCTGGATGCGGATGAACCCAATGGAAAACTTCTAGTAGATAGGAATGCAGCATGCACTACCATATGATTGGTCATAAAAGGCGAACCATTGTAAGGATGCCAAATAACACTCTCTCGTGTGGTCCGTAACTCGATCTGATTTCGGGCCACAGCAAATATATGACGGCCTCCCCTCCTTGCACCATTATGCGGTTATCTCGGGCCCATGCTCTAACTCGGCCAGAGAAAAGGGGTAATGTGGAGTCCAACATCGGATAAGTCATGTTGTGAAAGTACTCATAGTACCAGTACTGTAAAAGCCTCCAAAAAACCTATAATGGACATGGATCTACCCCTAACGATGCACTGATGATCCAAAGAGCAATACAAATATGCTAATATTGGAGTCCCCCAATCATATGCTATTGGACTATCAAATGACAACTCCACTACAGCTGCAACATATTCGGCCGGCAACGCGTTTGATGCATTTGTAAAGAATGAGTTCCCCATCATGTACAGAATAAAAAGTCGAGCAATCTCCAAATGGTTCTCTGATCTACCACCATGGATCAATTCATTGATTGCTTGTCAAATGTAAGAGCATCTAATCTGCAGTTCGGATGACAATCCATCATATAAGTCAAGATGTGGAAGTACACTGGCTAAACGGTGGAAGTGCTGGTACTCCTCGTCATAAGGTAAGGTCTCCCCCCCACCAATGCCTAGACCGGTAAGCATAGTAAAGTCTAATGGGGTAAAACCCAACTCTCCAAAACTAAAGTGGAATGTATGAGTGATCTTCCACCAACAAGTGGCTAAAGCACCACATAACTGAACATCCAAATTTAAAAGATTATTGATACCTATTAAAGAAATTTACGATTATTGAAAGTGCTAAAAAGCATTAAATAAATAAACAATAATTATGTAAATACGTACGCAAGAATTCTCCAAATCCTATATCTCATAGAAAAGCATGAATAGTGCCATTGGTATCATAAGATTGGATCATTCTATAAAGGCGGATTACACTAACCTAAGATCCACTAGTGCGCTCACGACGAGCCTAATGTAAAACAGGTTGCATATTCAATTTTTAGTACAATTTTAACTAATAAAATAAATTGAAGGTAGACAACTTACAGAATTTTCAACACACGTGCTGACGTGTACTTCGTCGTCTGGGAGTATACGGAAATTAATCAAATCCTTGCCGGGTCCCAAATTTTGGTCGATGTGGGGGTCCAGAACCGCATTTGTTGTATTTCTACCCGCCCGTCTTCGCCTAACCACCATGCTTCGTCGCCCTTCAGTGCCCGTCGTTGACGGCTACGCTTTCTTCGGCAGCGGTGTTTTCTACGGTCGGTGGAATATTTCCACCACTGCGACTGCCGCTACCTCGGATTCTCCTCAAAGCTCTTCTCATATTTTTTATATTTTTTTTGGCTACATGGTTTTTTTTGCTGGAGAGGAAATGGCGGCAGGGGAAGAAGGAAGAAGAGTGTTTGGGGGAAGGATATGGGTAACCAGCTAATATATAGCCGGTTCCCATATGTACACTTAGCCAGCTAAGTGTACGCTGTGGATTGCAATCCAACGGCTGTGGATTGCAACCCACATCCATTCCCTTAGCTGGATAAATTTTAGCTGACTAAGGGAAAGTACAAATGTGCTTTCTCACCAAACGTTGGGGGTGGGTTAGCGTTCGATTGCCTTGAATCGACCCATCCTACCCTCATCGGTTGGGAATGCTCTAACAATTCTTGACATAGATGATCAACTATGAATTACTGAATGTTTGTAGAATTGAATTCTAGTTCTCCCTTAGATCATTATGACATTTTTTCTTCTTCTTGTTTAATGGATTTTTAGGAAAATGTTTACCTTGGAGCTTCTAATGAGCAGCAAAATAATAATAGTAGAATTGATACTCACTCGTCCTATGAATTTAGGATGCCTTTTATGGTTGGCTAATAGATTCATCGCTGTATATGAACATGGTTCTTTCTAAATAAATGAGGTCTGTCTTAACTGAGCGTAGATAGTCATTTTATTCGTGAAGTACACATGAGGAGAAGGGTAAATAAATAGAAATAATAGAGCACGGTCACACCCAGTGGGACTAGAACCCATAGTCGCCTGATTAGAAGTCAGACGCCTTATCCATTAGGCCACGGGTGCTTCTAATGTGAGAACTATATAACTTCAAATATAGAAAATTTAGATATCCAAAAATGCTATTAATTTTGCACGAGTGTCTGGTGTTCATTTGAGTCCATGGTCGGAAAATGTCCGCTCAAGTCCATTTGATTTTCATTTAGGACATGAATTAGGACAATGAAATCTATACGAGTAAAAATCTTGTCTGGTCTGTATTCGTTCGAATTTCTTATAATTCAATATATCCACTGTGTTATTTGAAATATTTATGACAACTGTTTGCTTAATTGATTGAGTACAGATTCATAAAATTCTTATACTTCAGTACATACCAATAAAAATAATATAGTTGACAAAAATTCTATTAAAAAACAAAAATTTTAATGTAAATAGCAACGTTCGTCCGTGCCTGTTCGAGTCCGTGACCAAAAAACATGCATTCGTGTCTGTCCGATTTCATTTAGGACATGTATTAAGACAACAAAATTTGTACGAACATACATCCGATTGGATTTCATTTAGGACAGAAACTGAACATACCTCCGTTCGGTCCTCCGTTTTGTCCGATCCAGCCAATTTACCCCTCTAAATATTGCTACATAATTTTAGGGAACCGGTGTTTCCTAGGCTATCTATTCATTGCTTTCTTTTACTTTATTAGTTTTGATCATGCTATGATTATTATGCAAATTGTAGAGTTAGATACTCGCTGCTTATAAATAGCAAAGTCAAAACTTTCATTATCCAATCTAATCTAATATATATCTATATAGATAGATGGAATACTGCTAAAAAGTCTTGTTATTAGGAAGTTGTTTAGGTATCTCCACTCCACGTAAGCTAAATATCTTATGATTTGGTAATTTTGATTATGTATTTGGATGATTCTTATTCCTTTCACTCCATTGGCTTTGTTTGATATTTACCCAGATAGCCAACTAGATGAGCTCTAACATTCGTGTCTGACTTGTTTTTTGCTTATAAACTTTTAGAAGGTCACGAGGGTTTAAACTTTTAAGCATAGTTTTGAATCGTGTTAATAGAAGATCAAACATTTTAGTGGTTCCACCGATCAAACCATTAGAATTGTGTATGATTTTATCTTTAGTTTTTCCAATTGAAATGTAAAAAGATTTTACTTAATGTTAAAATTTAACAAATTATAATCGATATATTGAGACAAAAATTTTAATTTCTAACATTTATTGACAAATATTAATAAGAATTTTTTAATGAAAATGTGTAAAGTTCCTTTTTTTAAAATAAAAGAAGCTCAATTCAACCAATGGTTCGTAAAATTTACGTTTATAATTTTCCATATCATTTAAAGTTCATAAGGTGAAGCAATAGTTTAATTTGGTAGCTAAGATTACAAATTTATTTGTAAAATTAATTCCATGAAAAATAAGGAATGAAGTGATACCGAGATACATATTTTTTTCTTAAATTTGGAGAATTGCACGATTCAAAGAGGTTAGTATAGAGGTTTCTAGGCTTTGAGGTTGAACTGTCAATTCACACATACTCAATTTATTTCATTTTCAAGACCACAACTCGATATTGTCCAAGGTTAACCGTGGTTAGTCGATTTTTAAAACATTGCTTTGAAGCAACAATTTATTCTCTTTTTAACTAGTCTCAAAGCCCAAAACTGTAAAGTCCAAAACGATTAGCTTTGTTTTATTAAAATGAACACACGCACATAAAATTTAGGGATAGTTTGGCTCACATCCCTATTAAGTTTCAAAATAGAGAAAACATCTTCCTCAAAATAAACTTAAGTTTCTAGTCCCTATTTTCAAATCTGCCTGCGCCAAAAGACCCAAATACCGTTTACGTTTTTAGCATTTCAAACGCGCATAATATTCTGTAGAAATATCGGATCAGTATACCGTTTTCACCAAAAAATCATAAATTTTACAATCTTTAAAATAAGATCCATTGTTGATACCAAAAAAATCATATTTGCAGTAAGGCTGCAATTATTCCATATATTTGTAGAGAATTCTACAATTTTTGAAAAACATCAATTTTTCTCAAATGTCAGCAATTATTCTATATAATTGCAGACTTTTATGCAATTATATAGAATAATTTCAGATTTCTTTGCTATTATTCCATATAATTGCCGAATTTTCTGCAATTATTCTGTATACTTGCCATTTTCTGCAATTATATGAAATAATCATCAATTTTTCTTCAAATGACAGCAATTATTCCATATAATTGTAGAATTTTATGCAATTATATAGAATAATTGCAGACTTTTCTTCTATTATTTCATATAATTGTAGACTTTTCTGCAATTAAATGGAATAACTGTAGAATTTTCTGCAATTATTCCAAGTAATCGTAGAAAAGTGCAACTATACCATATAATTGCAGTCTTTTCTGCAATTATTACATATAATTGCTGAATTGTCTGCAATCATACCATATAATTGCAGAAAATTCAAAAAATGATGAAAACAGTTGTTTTTACATATGCATGTGCCACTCATTAGAAAGATAATAAAATTTGTGATTTAATGGTGAAAACGGTTTGTTAATCCGTCGTTTCTACAAAAAGTTATTGCATTTTAAAGATTGATAATTAATGGGGTGCAAATTTTAATTATGGATGTGAGAATAACATCCACATATGAAGAACCAACGTTCGGCCATGGAACAAAGGGGTATTTTAGGGAAGAAAATTGCAGTATTAAAAATAGGAATGTAATTTATATCTTTTTTTGGGGAATATTTTGTGTACTAAGTTTGATTTTAGGGACGTGTCCCTTATTTTCACTAAAATTTACCTCCCCCCCCCAAAACCCCCCACACATAAAATTTAGCACCCCTTTAACACACTTATGGATATATATGAACAACGTTAAATTAATTTGTAAGAAAACATTTTAAGAATTTTTTTTGAATCTACATCATTGTTAAAAAAACTCAATACGTTAATAAGTATATTTACAACAAAATTCAATAGGGTGTCCTTTGGGTCATGAATATCGTAGCAGCTGCACTGATCTAGAATTTTTTAATTAGCTATAACTAATGGGAATCCAGGTTATGCATACCCTATATGTGTAATGATTACTCATTTACGATGCCTTGAATATATGTTGATCAGACATATAACTTCGATTACAGTAAGAGATGCGTCTCAGATAAAGTAATACAAACCGAAATAAGAAAATGTTCAACATGACCTTTGCACGTAACTCACTATGGAATAAAAATATATAATATGACAAGTATAAAGATGCACAAAGACACGATAATCAAATGCCCAATGGCGTGATACATACATATATACTTACTTACATACATACATCCATACATGCATGCATATGTACATACATGAATGCATGCGTACATGCATACATACATACATATATATATATATATATCATATACATACATACATACATACATACATACATACATACATACACATATACATATACATATACACACACACACACAGAGATACATACATACATACATACATACATACATACATATATACATACATACATACATATATATATATATACATATATATATACATATATATATATATACATATATATATATATATATACATACAAGTTCGTATCAATAGCCCCCTTTGTTTAGCACCATTTCGTAGCCCCTTGACATCAGTGACAAGTTTTTATTTAAATATTTATTCTTTCTATCTCCTGTTACATGGACTAAATATTTAAGTATGAACTTATGATTGATATCAAGGGGCTACAAATGGTGCTAAATAAAGGTGGTTATTGATCCTATATATATATAAGGATTGACTACACCTCGTTTTTAGTACGTCTTGAATCCCCCTGATTTCAACCACATGTTTCGATTTAAATAATTATGTAAGTGATATGAAAGAAAAACTATAATTTGATGATATCACTTGGCAGGAATTTAAAGATCTATTCAAAGCTCATTTTCGACCTGAAGCGCAGAAGGCAGCTTTGCTTTGACTCAGGAAAACTTATCTGTGATCGATTACATCAATGAGTTTAACGCACTCTTGAAGTATGGACCAGCATTGATTAGCAATCCTAAGAAAAGAGCGAGAAATTTGTTCTTGAACAGAACGTCGATCTAAGAGACCGATTGTTTACTCACCTTCGCTATCCGTTTGAAAAAATCATTGATATGGCTCTGAGATATGAAATGGTACATAGTCGTGATTTAGCCACAAACAGTCCGTCTACTAAACAATTAGGACAAAGGAAAAGTCCATTTTATCGAAAGAAGAATTGGAGACAGAATAAGATGTCTTTTCAGCAACAACAACCTGAATAGATAAGGTAACTTGACCGATCCTAGTTTGAATACCACTATTGCAAGAAGAAGGTCATTATGCGAATGGGTGCAGAAAGAGAATGCAAGACAAGGAAAGAAATGTTATAATTGTCATGAAGTAGGTCATTTTGCGAATCAGTGCAGGAAGCCCAAGAGATAAAACTAGGGAAAGATGCTTACCGTTGAAGGACCCAGTTCAGTACCATCCAAGGGAGGGCAAGCTTTAGCCTTAGAAGGTACTATATTTTTGCACGATTTTCTTATTAAAATTATTTTTCGATATCAGTACTTCTCATTCATTTGTGTTAGAAGAAATAGTAAGGAAGTTAGAATTGGATTTCTATTCTTACCACTTCCCTTTGAGTAGCTAATCCAGTTGGATACTACACTTATCCGAATGTGAAATGTTGTAGTGTCTCCATACTTTTATTTGGTTATCTTTTTTTTGTGAATTATTTGTCATGGATTCTTTAAGTTTTGGAATTATTGTTATGATAGGTTGGCTCAAGCATTATCAAGATCGATTATTCAGTACTGAGTGAGTGATTACTCTTTAACATCCCGATCACACACAACGAATTATAATTGTGCGCCAAAAGCATTGAGTGTCAGTTTATGGTTGTTATCCACATTATTTCTCAGAAGGATATGGTTTCTAATTCGAAGTTCTAAGGAGATGACATCAAACTTCATCGCAAGAAGAAGTGTCTAAGCCTGATGGTAAGTGTTATCACCATTATTGGCCTCGAAGACGAACATCATAAGATATTGAAACGATGTTGACTCTCATAATGAAGAACCATTCTTTGACCATGTTGCCTTCTATGAATACTCTCGAAGACATACAACCAACAATACACTCATGACGCTAATGATCAATGTCGGGAACATGAAGATAGATTAATGTCGAAGTCATATGTACAACGTCACGTGTAACCAAAGGAGCAAAGGTATCAAGCTAAATAAACATCATTAGCCATCAATGAGTGTCGATGAGACCTACAACGCATTCATTGATGCTAAGCTTTGTCTACTCCATTATTCACTTATGGTCACCACAATAAGCTCGTCGACATTGTCACTCCTCCATATCAACTACCAAGTAGTGCTATGTACTTTGCCATACTTCATCAATGTTATTCATCGTTGGTGCCAATTACAGCCAATGCCGCCAAAGATCATAGTCACCAAGGAACAAGCTCGCTGTTGTATAGTGTCGACTTTCATATGACACTTTAAGGACACCGTGCACTTACATAAGCGATGTTGACGATGAACGTCATCAATGTCCAATGAAGTTATCAATGATATATCAAGGCGGCGCCAATCATCACAAAGGAAGCCATCAATGCTATTAATCATTAAAGATGTCGACATTATGAAGTCACTTAAGCCAGTGCCTTGCAACATTGTTGCCGCATATCTTCAAAAGGATGAAGTTGAAGTCCTACACCACCTTCACTAATAATGTTGCACGAAGTCATCACCCGTTCTTAAAGGACATCGACCATCATAATAAAAGCCGTCGAGGCCATAGTTTGTAGTTGCCGTGTATATCTGCTTAAAGAGTAAGATGGACGCCTAGCATATAGCAACATCGAACTCGCCAATGTCCTTACCGACTCTATCGCCGAAGCTCATTCGCATCAAAGACCCTACCACTCTTCTCCTATAAATATGGACCTAGGGGTGCCATTTTATGGAGGGAATTCTCTTCTCCCACTTCTTACATATTTTCAACTTTGTAAACCCTAAATCGATTTGGGAATTTTTTCCGATTGTAATACTAGAACTTTATACACATAAGGAATTGGAAATCAAAATTGCATAGCATATGAACTATGATTTGTGGCCATCGTATTCGATTTTGACTCAATATTTGAACTTTGATTTGAATTTGACTTTGAACTCGCATAACATATTTGACTTCGGCTTTGAACTTGCATATCGATTAGCACAATGACTTCGATCCTATATTATGTTTCACATGACTTCCACTTTGATGACTAAACTAAGAATTGTTATGAATGCACCCTTCAACTCGATGACTTCGACTCGCCTGGAAGAGGCTTCCCTTGGACTAACCCATTTTCTGCATACTTTTGGGTGTTGACGAATTTATTCGTTAACATTTTGGCATTAGAAGGAGGGCTCAAACCTCTGATTCCATATAATTTTCTCCTTAAACTAATTGCATAAAGCTTCTTGTTTCAGGAAAATGGTGAGAGCAGGGAACATAATAACTTCCCGAACTTCAATTTAGAGAATATGGAGATTGCATAATTTCTGACCTTAACAAGGCTCGCAATGAAGCTAAAGTTTAAGATTTAACATAGCAATTGATCGTTATGCGAGAACTTCTTGAGCAAGCCCCACCTTAACAATCTTTCGATACAATAAAGCTTATGAAATAAGGAAATGAAGTGGAATCTCCAAGCAAAACCCAACATGAAGATCATTCTCCAAAATCAAAAACAAAAGAAAAACAATAAAGCTAAGATGAATAAGCAATATGAGAATCAAGAAGGCCAAATAGAAAGGTCACTTGAACAATTAGATACCCTAGTCTCATGTAAGAGCATATGCCTTATGGAAGAAATTACTTTGATGACGAAACCGACTAAAAGGACATTCTCAACCAAATAACAAAGGGTATACTTAAGGGGGAAGGAACCCTTGATCTAAGAAAGAATAGCTTTCGAAAAACTCATTTTTCAGAAGAAATATTTTCTTTTAGAATTTCGTATCACATCAAAATTCCTTTACTAAAGTATGATGGAACTACTGATCTAGACGACCACCTTTTAACTTTTGAAAGTCGAATGGATTTGTATAATGCTTCTGGGGTAGTTCATTGCAAGCTTTTCCACGTAATTTTTTATGGAGCAGCGCAAATGGTATAGGCACTTTCAGAAAGGGACCATCTATTCTTGGAAACAATTCTCTTATGAATTTGTGGAACAATTTTACGTATACAAAGACCAAACTATGGATTCCCGTATGTTGGCTAATATCAAGCAAAAGCCAGGGGAATTGCTTGGAGAATACCTAAAAAGATATAGTACAGAGGCATTAAAAGTAGAAAATGCAACCAATAGAGGAAAAATGATGGAAATTCACTCAGGGTTAATTGAGAAAACTCATTTTAGGAAGGTCTTTACATTCATAGATGTAAAGATCTACAATACTTCCATTTCCAAGCAAAGAAATTTATCTGCATGGATGAGATGTACCACGCTAAGGAAAATCCCAATAAGAAACATAAGAAGAAAAGTTCGGTTTCGGTCGTTCCAACCAAAAGCCAAGATGGAATGAAAGCAAAAGAAAAGATCAAATGGGGACTTCTAAATCTAATCATGTAGACTTAAACAAACCCTTTTCCTGTATTTTCACCATGGCAAAAAGTAATGGAAGTTTCTCCACTTCCTATAAAATAAGAAAACCTTCTGAACCTAAGAAGGGAATGGATTATTATGCCTACCACAAAGTAAATGGACATAAGACTGATGTGTGCCATGTCTTGTCAGGAATAATTCAGAATATGATCAAGTCGGGACTTTTAAATGAATTCGTTAAGGAGGCCTAAAGGATTTCTCACTTTGGAGAGAATGGTCTAAGAACCTAAAACTTAACCTTTTCTAAGAAGAACAACTTTGCAGCTTTAGATTCAGATCCCTGTCAAATTGTGAGGTTTTGTGGCAGTTGCCAACTACGGATTATCTAGTTCTCACAAAAATTTATATTTTGATTTGTACTTGAAGTTTGCGATGTATTGACATAAAATTGGAGTTTCTTTAAAGGTTAAAACAAAACCAATCTGCTACATCCAGGAGGCAGGAGATTCTGGACTTCCTTGTTAAAGCATAACAAGTTTCTGGCTTTCATTAGAATATAGTTCAAACCAGTTTTCGGAGGAAGGCAAATATTCAAAATCTTCAAAATCTTCTCAAAAGAAAGAATTCTTGAAGAAAAGCACGTTCTTGTCCGTAAAAGTTTATTAGCTTATGAATCATGACTTTTCAGACTTACAAACATCATATCTCTTTTCGCCAAGCAAAACCTAAAATGATACAATACAAAGGTGGAGTAATATTACACCAACATTATTTTCAATAAGCAGTTTTATTCAAAAGCTTTACCAAACACACCTTCGAGGAAGATATTTCCAAAAGTCAGGAAAAGATTTTTACCAATTACCCTATAAATCAAGGGAGCTTATATTTATCTATTTCAAAGAAGATTTATAAATTTTTCAGGAAAAGTTGCTTAGAATTAGCAATTTTTTTTAATCTAGAACATGCTAACAAAAGTATTTTCAAAGCTTTTTAGAAATCAATGGAAAAGAGAAACCGATACTTTCTAAAGAAAGATTTTGAAACTGTCAAGGCTCATTAGCACCGTTAAAACTCTAATTAGAAAAGCCTATTCCCAATTAAAGGACTATTATGAATCAGGACCACTCAGTCTCTTATTTGAGATTTGCATTTATGTTATGAGATTGGCTGAAAACTTTTCTTAGTGGCAATGCTAGGAAGGGGCTTCTTTATCGAAGAGCTCCAATATCCAAAATCTTTCCAAAAAGAGAAACCGATTTTAAGAAAATAAATTCTCAATTTATCAAAGAAGTCCTTTTTCGAAAATCCTTTCTTTCAAAGGGAAATTTCATATCGGGAAAATTGAAATTTTAATATTCGAAATGTTTTTCCCAAAATGACCAATGAAGTTATAAAATTATTTGGACAAATAAGTTTTAATCCTTCGGCCAGTCCGGAGCGCCTCCTAGAGGGAGGAGGGTCCAGTACCCACCAAAAAGCATTCGACCAGTCCGAAGCACCCCCTAGAGGGAGGAGGGCCCAGCACCCACCAAAAAGCCTTCGATCGGATTGGAGTGCCTCCTAAAGGGAGGAGGGTCCAGTACCCACCAAAAAATCCTTCGGTCGGTCCAAAGTGCCTCCTAGAGGGAGAAGGGTCCAGCACCCACCAAAGCCTCCGGTGAATTGCCAGAGTGCTTTCAAAACATAAATGGGTGAAGATGTCCAAAACCGTAAATAAGAAAAGGATGAAGATGTCCACAGTCCAAAGTAAAGGCAAAGCCCAAGAAGAGGCACAAATAAGAAAATGACAAAGATGTCCATAGCCCAAAGTAAAGGCAAAGCCCAAAAAGGGGGCACAAATAAGAAAAGGACGAAAATGTCCACAAACTAACATAAAGGCAAAGCCCAAAAAGGGACATGAACAAGAAAAGTACAAAGATGTCCAAAGTCCAAGAAGGGCACAAACAAGTAAAGGGCGAAGATGACCAAAGCCCAAAGTTGAGGCGAAGCCCAAGAAGAGGCACAAAGGTAAAGAGATTAATGTATCCAAAACCCAAAAAGGTGTGAAGATAAAGGATATGAAGGAATCCAAAGACCAATGGAGAGGCAAAAAGAATAAACAAAGAGCATATCCTTACTAGAAGAATAAGAATAGGTTTATTCAAGGTAATAGATCGAAACAGACTTCTAATAGTTTCAGTCTAGACCTAGAAATAAGGAAACCTTCAAATGAAGGTATAATAAGAATCAATAAATTAATTGGGCCCGCTGAACAACCAAACAACCGAATGAAACTACCTGCTAAATGGCCAAACAACCGAACGGAACAACTCTGCTGAATGGCCGAATGGCTAAAAAGCTGAAAGCCTGAACATAACTACTCTATTGAACGGTTGAATGGTTGAACGGAACTACTTTATTGAACAGTTGAATAGCTGAGCGGAACTACTTTGCCGAATGGTTGAATGGTTGAACGGAACTACTTGGCTCAAATACAATAATAATAATAAATAAACATCTTAACAACTACATATCTCCTAATAAGAGGTAGTCCTCTGAACGAATGGGAATCTCCGATACTATTCGAAGTATTAGTCCATGGTAAAAGTTTTCGATATAAAATTCTAGTATAAGATAGAACTACGAATTCTTTTCTCCTCGTATTACTATTATTAGACGATTTTTTGATCTTCTATTACTATTGGATGGGATTTTGAGTTTCTTATTATCAGATGAAATTCGATGAACTGTTGATTGAATATTTGATTTTCTTGACAAATGAATTTCTGATTTTCTTAATAAATGAATTTCTAGTTTTTTTGTTGGTTTTCTTGATGGTTTTTAGACTTCTCATTGGAATTTTGGTTTTCTTGAGGAGTTCAAGTCTTCTATTATTATTATCAGATTTTGATTTCTGGTCTTCTTCTATTATTGCTAGATTTGGATTCCCAATCTTATATTATTATTGCCAGATGTGGATTTCTAGTCTTCTTCTATTTTTGCCAGATATGGATTTTTGATCTCCTATTATTATTGTCAGATTTGGATTTCTAGTCTTCTTTTATTATTACCAGAGTTGGATTCCTGGTCTTCTATTATTATTATCAAATGAGGATTTCTAGTCTTCTATTATTTTCAAATGAGGATTTCTGGTCCTCTATTATTATGAAATGAGGATTTCTGGTCTTCTATTATTATCAGATAGGGATTTTTGATCTTCTATTATTATCAAATGAGGATTTCTGATCTTCTATTATTATCAGATGATGATTTCCATTCTTCTATCGGATGAGGATTTTGGATTTCTTATTAGCAGATGGATTTCTTGCTTTCTTATTATTAGATGGGATTTTGGATTTCTTATTACCAGATGGACTTCTGGTCTTTTTATTATCAGATGGGATTTTGGATTTCTTATTACCGAATGGATTTCTACTCTTATTATTATCAAATGGTTTTCTAACTTTTTCTTTAAAAGTACCAAATATTTTCTAGTTTTCCCATGAATCCCTAATTTCTTAAATCACTAACATATCAACAGAGTAGGTTTCAGGTTTTGAAATAGGAGTTACCATAAGAAGATAAGAATAAGAAGTTGAACGACAAAGGAATCCGATCTAAAAGGCTACAAGAAACTCAATATTAAAAGCCAATCTCCGACAACCAAAGAAAAATTAGCTCGGGAGGAAAAAATTTGGAGCCCATACTAGTCTTCTTGAAGAGCTATTCGCCTAGCCCTCCATCTGCCTACTAGGTGATATTATTCCAAAGTTGAATACTTATACTTAAGATCATGTAGGTGATTTACATGCAAAGTCCAAAATAACCTTTACGAAAAGTCAATGACAGTTGAATAACCAACGTTAGGTTCATAAGAAAAGCTTAAACTTTTGGGTTGACTAGAATAACACAAATGCTAAACTTATGATAAAAGAACGATTTTATAGGTATGTGCAAGAAATTTGAATGATAATCAACATAGAAGAATTCTAAATACAATGTTACACCAATAAAACCGTGCCGAGTAAGTAAATTAATAATAATGCTATATAAGTTACACTATAAAGCAAAAATGCATCAGTATTAAAATCATATATTAATATTTACCTAGATATATGGAATTTAAGATTTTAAACGATCTCGATAATTTGAAAACTTTCTTTGTTTGAGTTTCAATTGCAGAAGAAAGAGGAATGTCACTAGACTGAATAGATTCGAAAGGCAGTAAGCAAGATATTTGAGATTCTTGACTTGAAAAGTCAATGCTTTTACTATGCTTCAGGGGGAAGGGGTTGGAGGCAAATGTTATCCACATAATTTCTCAGAAGGATATGGTTTCTGATTCGAAGCTCTAAGGAGACGATGTCGAACTTCGTCATAAGAAGAAGTGTCTAAGCCTTTATGATGTCAAGTGATATCGCCATTATTGACATCGAAGATGAACAACATAAGATATTGGAATAATGTCAACTCTCATAATAAAGAACCATTCTTTGACCATGTCACCTTCCATCATTACTCTCGAAGACATACAACCAGCAATACACTAATGGCGCTAATGATCAACATCGGGAACATGAAGATAGATTAACGTCGAAGACATATGTACAACGTCGCATGTAACCAAAGGAGCAAAGGTATCGAGCTAAATCAACACATTAGCCATCAATGAGTGTCAATGAGACCTATAACGCATTTCATTGATGCCGTGCTTTGTCTACGCCGCTATTCACTTATGGTCACCACAACCAGCTCGTCGACAATGTCACTCCTCTATATCAGCTACCAAATAATGCTATGTACTTTGCCGTACTTCATCAATGTTATTAATTGTTGGTGCCATTTACAACCAATGCTACCAAAGATCATTGTTGCCAAGGAATAAGGTCGCTGTTGTATGGTGTCGACTTACATACGACACTTGAAAGACGCCGCACACTTATATATGTGATCTTGACGACGAACATTATCATTGTCTGCTGAAGTTATCGATGCTATACCAAGGCGACAGTGATCATCATGGAGGAAGCCATCAATGCCATTAATCATTAAAGATGCCAACATTATGAAGTCACTTAAGCCAGTGCCCTGCAATATTGTTGCCGCCAAAGTTGTTGCTGCATATCTCTAAAAGGATGAAGTCGAAGTTCTACACCACCTTCACTAATGTTGCTACATGAAGTCATCACCTGCTCTTAAAAGACATTGACCGTCATGATGAAAGCCGCCGATGCCATAGTTTGTAGTTTTTGTGTATCTCCACTGAAAGAGTAAGACAAAAGCCTAGCACATAGCAACATCGAAGTCGCTAAAGTCCTTACTGACTCCATCGTCGAAACTTATCCGCATCAAAGACCCTGCCGCTCTTCCCTTATAAATATGGACCTAGGGGCGCTATTTTACCGAGGGAATGTTAGCACCTTAGGCATTAGTTTTGATGACAATAACCATATGATATTATATAATATATAGATACTAATGTTTTTACCAAGTTATATTAGTATATAGTGTAGGATATTAGACAGGTATTGATTAAGAAGAACATACATTATCGAGAGAAGATTCAAGAGGATGATATAGCGATTCAAAAGTTAGAGATTGAAGACTCATGAGTATTGAAGAACTCAAGATATCCCAGATAACTCTTTTTCAAATAATTTTCAAATACCTTAAAAAGAATGTTTGTTTTCAAAATAATTTTCCAAAATAGCCTTTAAATTAATTCTATTTTTTGATTTTATTATATTTTAAGTATTTTTAATACACTTTGAATATTATACTTTGTTATAATTTTAGTTTTTAAAGATTTCTAAATATTTATAAGTTTATTATAATATTTTTTATTACTTTGATTTCAAATATATTCACTTTTTCTATACTTATTATTTTCAAAAGAAATTCGTATTTAAATCCTTTATATACTTAAATATATTTCTATAAAGTTTTCTTAAGTTTTGATATGATTAGAATATGTATAAACTATGTTTAGATGATTTTACAAAGTATCAAAATATTTCACAAGCCTTAATATTTTCAAAATAATTTTTATAAAGCGTTTTTCAATTTTGTGAAGGATATGTCAACATATCCAATTCCTATATATCGACATAGTGACCGTAATTTTCAAAATTCAATTTTTGAATAGAAGTGTCTTTTCATTGTATCTCTTCGCGAATGAACATGACTGCTGTTTCTCTATAAATAGGGGTTAAACCAACGAATTTTTGTTAACTACTTTCTCATATTTTCTCTCCTCTTTCACTCTTTTGAATTCTAAAATAAAATATACTCAAAATATTCTCAAATTCAATCAGAATCAAATTCAAACACCATTGATTTGATTCTCTATTGATTACTCTCTAATTTCTCTCATCTCTCTCAATCAAATAAGATTAAAGTGCTATTCAAGAGGTTATAGAATCATTTGTAATCAAGATCAACGTTCAGAGTCTGTCAAGCTCTATCAAATCATACTGTTATACTTGTGGGTGTGATTGCAACCTGTGTAAATCAATTAGGTATGCTTAGTATTTCGGAAATCTAGTGGGTGTTCTTGTGGCCCATGTAAATCAAGTGACTCTACTCAGAGGTCGGAAAGTCTGGAGGGTGTGTCTCGTTGCCTTGATATCGAGATTATATTTGCTTTGCTGTTTGAAAAGAAATATGTATAAGGAATTGTATAGGACTGGATGTAGGATAACTCCGAACTAGTATAAAATCCTGGTGTGTTCTTTCCTTTTTACTTTTACCGCATTTATATTTATTTGTGTTTGAATTTGTGATTGATAATTGAATTGTTTATACTACGATCTTAAAAGAATTCAAAAAGATTCATTAAAATTATAAAAAAACTATTCACCCCCTCTAATGTTAAATTAGCCTTAAGATTCATCTTCTGCAAAACAACATGGAATTCTCTTTTCCCACTTCTTTCATGTTTTCAACTTTATAAACCCTAAATCGATTTGGGGATTTTTGCCGATTGTAATACTAGAACTTTGTATACATAAGGAATTGGAAATCAAACAATTGCATAACATATGAACTATGATTTGTGACTAGCGTATTCGACTTTGATTCAATATTTGAACTTTGATTTGACTTCGACTTTGAACTAGCATAGCATACTTGACTTTGGCTTCAAACTTGCATATTGATTAGCACAATGACTTCGATCCTATATTATGTTTCACATGACTTTTACTTTGATGACTAAACCGAGAATCGTTATGATGCACCCTTCAACTCAACGACTAGCCTCGAAGAGGCTACCCTTTGACTTTCTGCATACTTTTCAGTGTTGACGAATTTATTCGTTAATAAGGGTATTCTTTTCGTACAATGAAAGCTCAAGGAAATGAGAGAGCAGATTCTAATAATCTAGAATTTTACTGATATATTTGATTCTGTTACTAATCTACCACCTAGAAGAGAAGTTGAATTCAAGTTTGATTTAATTCTTGGAGCTCAACCATTGGCAGACAACTTAACCAGATGCGCTCTAAGGAAATAAAGAATTAATAACTCAATTAGAAGAACCGAAATAAAATTTTTATTAGACCAAGTAGTTCACCATGGGGTGCATCAGCCTTCTTCATCAAGAAGGTAGATGGATCTGTATGACTCTGTATAGATTACAAAAAGCTGAACGATCTTACGATCAAAAATAAATACCCACTGCCGAGAATAGATGATTTATTTGATCAGCTGAGCGGTGCTAAAGTATTTTCACAACTTGATATGAGAATCGGTTTTCATCGGCTTAGAGTGACAAAAGACAGTACATCTCAAATTGCGTTTTGAACCAGATCCTATGAGTGGGTAATAATGCCATTTGTATTAACGAATGCTTCAACTTACTTTGTCAATATGATAAATTGAGTACTAACAAGCTATTTAAATGAATTTGTTCTAGTTTTCAGTGATGATATCCTCATCTACACGAAGATAGAAGAAGAGCATGTGATTCATTTGAAAGTGTTGTTGGAAACCTGTAACGATTTAGGATTTTCAAACCTCGAAAATCGACACTAATACATCTACTGTATTGCGGCCAAGCAATCAAATGCTGGAAAACCTGATTGTCAAGTGAAAAGAAGGAAGACGAAGAGAAGAAGAGAAAAAGAAAACTGAAACAATACAGAATCTCACAATTGTAGTAGAATAATATATAATATAATACCAATGATCTTTACAAAAGAAAAATTGTTATATACATACATCAATCAGAGTACAGTGACAAATTACAATCATCAGCCTGGACAGTTATAACAACCTGTTCTCACAAATAATGATGATTTTAACATCAAAGCCGCGGAATATAAACATACACGTGAGTACGACTTGAAAACCTCCAACTCGTATGCTGAGCTCCAATGCATCCAAAGCAATCTGTAAATATGTTCGGTCTGACCCGAGCATTATAATAAAATAACACCCGAGTCAATCTAGAAAACCAGCGTGAGAAAACACACCCAACTGGATTTTAAATTTTTAGAAAACCTTTGAAAATCAAAAGTATCTCATAAGACCACGCCGCACATAGACACGGATGGTTTTTACCTTACAATAACCAAAAAAATTTCTATAGGAAATCCATTTATATTATAATAATGTCTAGAGGTCAAAGTAAAATATGAATATAGCTGAAATGCTTGCATCTCATGTTTCTGCATAGTTGGGCACAACTAAGTCCGTACGACGCTTAATTGAGAATGGATTCCATACAATGACTTGACTAGTAGTACCGAATATGATCACCACTCCGTTAATGGGTCCCGAAGCATACAAATTAGAGATAATATCGACCATAGATAGGGATAATCATACACTACTTGGAGCGATCTACTTGGCCCTGCTGCATCTCCCTGTTTTAGTCATTCCTGCTTGATGAGGCTTAAGGCTATGTTTTACCTTTTATATAGCACTTCCCACTTGGAATGTTAACACTGCCCTCAAAGTAACAATGCAATTCCAGCATTCATCCATACAAGTTCGTTCTGGGACTGAACGAAATGCTTGAAAGCTTCGTCTTCAATTTCATCATCTTCAAGATGTCTTCACTTCGAAATGCTTAAGTTGGATCGTGGTTTTCGAATAACCTATCCGATCCTGGTCCCTTTGTAACAACATTCAATAGTTTCTGGTAAACTCAACCCTGGTTCTTTAGGAAATAAATAGTCAATGATAGGTGCGGAGATGACCTCCTAACCGTTAGTGACGGATTTCCTTATCATTGTCCTAGGAGGACGAAATGAAATTTATACGCATAGTACAGCATAATCAGAGATGAGTTGTCATATAACTCACGTGTTTCTTCTATATATTTCCAAAATTACATTTTAGGTCCAAATTCGATAATCGGTTAATTAACTATCAAATAACAAACATTCAATTGGGGATTTAATTCCATAGGGAAAACCAACAATGGTTAAGCACACAAGCAACTACTAACCTCCTTTTAATTAATCTTTCATTAATTAAATCCATTTTGTAAATATTTGAATCAAAATCCTTTTTACAAAGATACACACACACACATACAAATCCCTATTTCTCAATACTTAGGAAAAAAATCCATATACTTATCTCAACGGTGTAAGAATATTCACCAAACATGGGGAAGATTCCCTTTTTATACAATTCTATAATCATTTATACACTCCATTATACATCCATAAAACCATTTATAAAACTCCTTTTATAAATCTATAAACTCATTTCTAAAATTCTTTTATAAATATCTAAAATCATTTATAAAACTCTTTTGTCTTGTAGATAATCTTCCTTTATGTTTTCCAAACCATGTTATAAGATTCCTCTTATAAAACCCACAACTGTCTAAAACATCCTATTTATAAATCTCGAAAAACATTATAAATAAAATTCTAATCATTTACTTTTAAACACTATTATATAATAATAAACATTTTAAATAAATAATAATTAACTTCAAAACATCTTAAAAATAATAATAATTAGTTATTTCAAAAACATTCTTAATAAAAATAAAATAATCTGTCTTCAACATTATTATAAATAATAGTAATAAATTTCCAAACTTTATTGATAAATAATTATATTTAATTTCATACCATACTAATAATTTAAAAATTAGCCTTTCAAAATATTGAAATACCGATAAATAACTTTAGAACAATATTAATATAAGTAAACAACTTTTAAACATAAATATATTTTCTTGATAAAAACCCATACTAACATTTCAACATAATTATTTCCATATTTATAAATTCTTACAATTTATAAAATATTGTTTTACATCTCCAAATCTATCCTCACTTTCAATTTCCAAATAGAATCGACTATTTTCCAAACCACATTCCACATCTTATTGTAAATCCACAATTTGTGATTCATTACCCAATTTATCCAATGATAAAAGTTTCACTTAATTATAAACACCATTAATAAATCCATGCTTTTTATTAACAAAAATACGATTTTACAAATCTTCAATTCATTTGTAAAATATCACTTTTATAAATTATCGCATTTATAAATTCCACATTTATAAATAAATATTATTATATGTGTACATATATATCACCTTATATAAAGCGGTTAGTGTGTATATATATATAACAAATCATTTCTATCTTCTTTTAGAAAAAACCATATCCTTTTATTATAAAAGACGGACTTATTTTTAAGATTTTAAAAACCTTTACTTTATAGTTCAAAAATCTCCATTTAAAATATTTCATGATACTATTAATTTATAATATCTAAAAATCATACCTTTGATTTTAAAATAAATTGCTTCTTTAAATAATTCAAGAACAATTATTTAAAACATATATAATTTCCAAAATAACTTTGAAACCCCTTTTTAAATCAAATCATTATTTTGTAGTAGTTTAAAATACCAAAAATAAGGCCTAGTGCTACTAAAGCACTAAGTAAGCAAAACCATATCCATGTCATCAATTATGGTATCCAACATATCATATATCAAATTATATGAAAAATAAAATCAATAGTGTGAGGAATCCTGTTGGATCTCACCAACCTATCCCCCTACATCACATACAGTATATAATTAAATAATATAAATCAATCGCTTTGAAGCAGGATCGTATACTGTAACGACCCGACTTTCCAGACCCGGAAAATCGAACCATTTGTGTTAAAGAAGAAGAGGTAAAAGAAGAAGAAACAGAAAATCAACAACAGAATCTCACATCGCAGCGGAATGAAATATAATATATACAAAACAGATCTTTACTCAAACAGAAAAATATATTTGTTTATACAATATATTTACAGAATACATCATCAGAGTTCATCACATCAATGACATACATCCAAATACACAGCGGAACAATAAACAAATACGGAAGTACGTATCGCCATCCAGCTCGTCTCCTGAGCTCCACAGCATCATATCCTGAACCTGTTTATCTCGGTCTGACCCGAGCATTATATAAAACAACACCCGAGTCAGTCTGGAATACCAGCGTGAGAAAATCACACTCAATTTGATTATTAAAGTTTCAAAATCCTTTGAAAAACAAAAGCATCTCGTAAGACCACGCCACCAATAAACATGTCGGGTTTTTACCTTACGATAGCTAAAACACTTTTTATAAAATCCTCTGATATTATAATAGTGTCTATTTACAAATACTTATTCAAATAGCCGAAATTGTTACATGATTAAATTCCAGCATACTAGGTATACAAACAAATACCGTACAAGGCACGTAGGGAGAATGAATTTCCAACGAATGACTAGGCACTGGGGTACCACCTGTCACAGTACGTGGCCTAGATCACAGTACCGAGGAGTACGCCCGCTCCCCTGCAACACAAGGCCGGAATCATCCCTTACTGGATAATTCCAAATAAAATCACCCCACGGTTGGGATCAGCAACCGCACCACTAAGCCGAAATAAAAAGGGACATCTAGACAGGGATGACCTTACTCTCAAGTGGGGGCTACCCACGAAGCCTTGCTGCATAACCCCTGATTTTCAGTCATTCCCGGTTGATGAGGCTCGAGGCTAAACAATACCTTTATAGCACATATCCCTTAGAATGTCCATCGTCCACCTGACGATGTCACGAAAGCATTCGTCCATACAAGTCCGTCCCGGGTCCGAACGGAACCGAAGGCACTATTCCTACTACATCCATTTTGGAAATATCCTCAGGATTAGTAGCGACTAGCCCTTGCACTTCACTGCTCCATCTTCGACTCCGAACACGTTACACGAAACGTACAAACCGAATCGAAGTGGTATTCGAGTCTCCAGACCTAGAATCCTGGTATACGGAAACTCGATCCCGGTCTCTTCGAAACGATCAGCGCATTTGGCCAATATTGATAGTCGGTTATTTAACTATCAATTAACATCCACAAGCAACCATCACACAATAAATAATTTTCCACATTATTTATTTGCCCAAATATCTTTCCAAGATATATTTCCAAATTTCAAAGCTCATTTGAAACAGTTTCCGCTTACGGAATACATTTCCCAAATATTTATTTTCACTGAATCACCAAGTACAAAATACTTTAGATTTTAAAATAATTTAAAAACACTTTATTATCAATATACTTTATAACATCGAAGTTTAAAACTACTTTTAATACTTTACTAAAATATATACTTAAGGAATATTTAAAATGAAACCACTTTATAAATATAAACTAACTTTCTCTTTTTAAAACATAATACCAAATCACTTTTATATAATTACTACAATAATAGATTTTTGAAAATACTTACTTTGGAAATTAACCTTTAGAAATAATCAATTTCCTAAAATATGCTTTTTAAAACATATTAAAACTTTTAACTTATATTTAAAACTACCTTGAAACTTGGCTATCCAGAGAAATACACTTCTCATTTCCATCCTTTAAAATAAATCAACATTTATTTTAAACCAATTCATATCCCTTTATAAATTCCCACCTTGAATTTATATTTTCTAATATCTACTGATATTTTATTTTACTTTATAAACCCAGTTTATAAATTCCAAAATCTCATTTCTCTTCTAAAATTCCAATTTTAAACAACTAAATCAATTTCCAATTTATTTCCCAATTTACTCTACTTACTTTGAAATAAATTTCCTTTGCTACTTCATTTATTCCAAAATGCATTAACCTTTAGATTTTTATTCCTTATTACGAGTTAAACCCCTTTTTACCAATATCGATTACAGATTTCCAAAACTCCTTATTTATTCTTTAATTAACTTTAATCCTTAATTTCAAAAATAACTTCTTTTTATTCTTCAAATAATATCACTTAAGTATAAAATTTATTATCCCTTGTGAATTCAAAATCCCCTTATTTCATATTTGTTAAAATTTCAAATCACCTTATTTTTATTTCAATTCATTATAAATTTTATCCCAATTCCTCGAATTATTTTACTTAAACTTTTATTCCTTTATTTCTTTTCAAAAATTCAATTCCATAGATTTTATAGTTTATTATACTGGACAATCCAAATCAACCACATCATCCAATATAAAATCATCACATGATATCAAATATTTAGAACACAGAATATTAAATAATCTAATAATTTTGAGGAATCCAGTTGGATCCCTCCAACCTGTTTCCCTGCATCCACAGACGTTAGCACAATATAAAATACCAATTCCACTTCAAGGTGGAATATCGCGGTATATGGGATTTATATAAAATCATCCGCTATTATGCGGCGCATAGGGTCTCATCCGCTATGAAATGCGGGAATATCAACAACTCCAATATATACATATGCCAATATGTATATATTGCTATATACTACTATATATATAGCACTTCAATCAATGCAATCATCCAATCAATTATTTAAATTTAACCATTTAAATTTAAATTAAAAATTCAGCTGAGTGAGATTAACTCACCTTTGATTCCTAATATGCCCTCTGATTCAATCCCGATTTGTTCCCTTGCGGATTTGACCTTTAATAAATATTATATAAATTTATTAACACTTGTATTTTAAATCAAACAATTTATTATCATTTAACTATTAAATTTAACTGATTATTAAATTTAAAATTAAACCCCTTTAAATAAATTAACTAGTTAACCATTAATTTTAACTAAATAATTATTATTATTAAAATAAATGGAAACCATATCCGATAAAAATGATCATTACGAGTTTCAAAAATCCAACCTTTATATAAATTTAACAACATTTACAACTTCTATATTACCCAAATCTTTTATATATATATACTATATTTGGAATAAAATGGCTTTTATCTTTTACTGTAAAAACATTATATATATTAAAACTAGACTGTTTTGAAATCACCAAAATTTAAAACCTACTGTTTACTATATATACGTATACTTCCTGCTTTACTTATATACACACTAGTTTTAAATAAAATAAAAATCCTTATGGGTGAAAATAAAAGCAGTAACTAACCTGAAAATTTTAAAACTGCTAAGAATAAAATTTCTTCTTTGCCGTTAAAATTGCCCACTAATATTTCTTCACTGTTTAAACATATTTTATTTATTTAAATCAAAAACAGAGACAAACAAAGAATTACCGAACTCGAGCAGCAAAATTAACATCAAAGACGAACTCATCCGCGAACTAAACCATCGACAAACCAAATCGATCACGAGACCCAAATCTGCAAACATCTCCACCAACCTCTACCTCGACGCGACATGCCGCCAACGATGCTCAGCATCGCGAACTACTCCTCGACTTCGACCGCGCTTCCCAAACTCGATGTCGACAAATCACCTCGCGAATCCCACGTCGACCATCCAAGCCCTAGCTCACGATCGCATCACTACACGATTCGCCGACCTCGAGCGTCGCCGTGCCCTAGTCCCATCGCGACACACGCCAATTCTCTAAATATCGTTCACGATTTCGATCGCGATCCCCCTCGTTATTACATTTGGGACGAACTCGAATTGAAGGGGATGGGAAAGAGAACCAAGGGTTTTATTTCGTGAACTTGAGGAGGAAAGGAAGCTTGCAAATTTAGGCTTATTACAGGCTTCGATTTCGATTCTGGAAAATGAGGAGCGCGGCCATGATTTATATTTTATATTTTTTTCGAGCTTCGATTATTGTCTGGAGTGAGGAAGAGCTTTGCGATTCATTTTATAATTTCTTTCGTATTGAACGCGATTTAACGAAGTAAAAAGGTAGAGATATTTTGAGAAGGGAATGGCGTGCAGAAGAAGCCTGGCTACAGTATCTCTGTTAAAAGGGTAAAGCTTTGATGTGAAGGAATTTCTTTTGACCGGACAAACAATATACATTATATTTAAATTTAAACCGTCTCAAATAATTACTTCTAGGCGTTTATCCACCGTACGTTCACACAACAATTCCAAACACTACGAAAATTGAAATCCGATAATAAAACACTATTACGGATCCAATAGAACTGGTTTCATCAAATTCCGAGACTGTGCCTCGGAAGGCTATTTTTAAATTCAATTTAAACGATATATTTTTAAAACTGAACAAAATACCTTGAAATTCCATTTTGAACGTTCTATCATCTTCAGTATTACTAGTGTGAATTTTACGAGCTTTCAAAATATTTTTAATTAGCTTAGAATGCCAGATTTACTATTTTATCCTACTTCAATATAAATTTAATTTAATTATTAAATTACTCAATAAACAGCGATATTTGAAATTTAAGTTTATAATTAACCTCTGAATATTTTAAATTAATTAAATATTCCAATTTCAAATGCTCAAAAATTCCGGGTCGTCACATTCCTCCCCCCTTAAAAGAATTTCGTCCCCGAAATTACTAGTTAGGAAGAATGATTCAATCCCCGTTCACTATTTTCCAAATCAAACAGTTTTAACAACTTTCCAAAGTCTTCTTTTATTAATGATACACTAATCATCTTTTAACTTTCCAACTTATTCATAAGTTCAACCCAAATCACCTACTTATCAATTCAAATTTAAATTTGAATTCAAATTTTGAATTATCAAAATTTTCTTAAAAATTTTTCTAACTCCCTAAATTTTCGAAAAATTTCGCCAGCGTCTCCTTTGCGCGGCTAGCTCGGTACTACTACAAAATGGCTCTACGGCCTCCCAATCTCAAAAAGAAACAAAAAGCCAAGTGGCTGGATCAAAACCCAATCAAATTTCATATAGAAATTCAAATACATACCTTTTTGTCGGACCATTTAAATTTTATCTTCTAAAATCAAAAATCCCAATTTATCCATTGCTTTTATACACCTGTATATCTTACTAAGCAATAACATCCAATTACAGCTTCAAACCATTTTATACGTTCATGTACAAATTTTCAATATTTGTTTTACTTAAGCCCGTACGATGCACATATATCATTCGTACGCAATATCATATTTGATCGCTCAATCGATCACACAATTTCACTTCCGAACTAGTATCGTCCACCCGACTTCCTAGTGCGGACTCAGATCTGGTTTCTCGATCAGAAACCGTCATTCTCCTTGCATAGTCATAAACTATGATAGAGAATTTCCAGAATCAATCAACAACCCATATCCAGGCTCGCCGTCGAAAATCGAGTGAAAAAATTCCAACTCGGATCGATATATCTATCTCGAAATTCTGTGTTCGAATCCGGATCAAATAGCTATGCGAATAAAATAATATACGTACATCTTACGTATAAATTCCAATTGATTATCAGTTATATCAATTTTCTTTTATTCACAACTATCCCATTTCACAACTTCAGTTTCACCTTAATTCAATTATTCACTTAGCATACTTTCAGTACCACATTTTCTTAAGAATTCACTATTCATTTCTTAAGTTTAAGATAAACATTTTACATACTGCTTATACATATTTTCACTTCACTATTGAAGTTCCTATCCATTTCTATCCACTTTTGCATTTACAATTCCATTTGAATTAGATTTCAATATCCAGTTTCAACCTTATTTGTTTAACAAATTTTAATTCATTTGTTGTTAGTGAAAATTTTCAAAAATTTTCAAAAATTTTCTAACTCCCAAAATTTACGGAAAATTTTGGCAGAATCTCCCTTGTACGGAGGGACTTCTGCGATATCGCAGGATGCACAAATATATATATACATCGGCCTCAGGCCGGAAATCACAATATATATCAATATATGCAGTTCATATCTCCTATTTTGAATTTTTGCATAAGCGTACCTTTTTTTAGCATTTTTAAAGCAAAGCGGTTATTTATTTTAGCATGTTGTGCCCTCAGATTCAGCTAACCGACTTCCCTGAACCTGTACTAACTCAATTACAACATGTAAGTGCCAAATATACAAAGTTTATTTACATTTCACTAAAATTTAAATTGCTAAAACATGGATTCTACAAACAATGCATGTTATATACTTCCATAAGCACATATGAAATGTTTCGACCCTTATTCCCATTTTTTTTTTCCAAACAATACTCAACCCATTCCATTTAATTTATTCACATCCATTTATTTAGCTTGAAAACAATCCAGGCTATTTCATTCAATAATCAATTCTCAAATTATTTAAACCATTTCAATTTGAGCTCACTTTCATTCAATATTTACCTGAGTTAACAACTAAAGTTCATTTCTATTTCAGTTCGCATTAATTCATTCAATTAGCCCATTTAACTCTGAATTCAATATTCTGTTAATTGAATAGTATTCAAAGCCATTATTCATTCATACTTACTTGGATTCCATTTGCAATACAAACCATTATTACCTTAATCAAATTACCATTTTATTTAACACATTTCCACATATATTTAAAGCGTTGATATTCCAAGTCGAATTTTTAATTGATAACTCAAGTTCTGATTCTACTATTTACCTTTAATTCACCATCCAATTTTTTATTTACTCACAATTCTGATACCACTGTAACGACCCGACTTTCCAGTCCCGGAAAATCGAACCATTTGTGTTAAAGAAGAAGAGGTAGAAGAAGAAGAAATAGAAAATCAACAACAGAATCTCACATCGCAGCGGAATAAAATATAATATATACAAAACAGATCTTTACTCAAACAGAAAAATATATCTGTTTATACAATACATATACAGAATACATCATCAGAGTTCATCACATCAATGATATATATCCAAATACACAGCGGAAAAATAAACAAATACGGAAGTACGTATCGCCATCCAGCTCGTCTCCTGAGCTTCACAGCTACAATCAGACTAAAACATGCTAAGAATAAAATTTCTTCTTTGCCGTTAAAATTGCCCACTAATATTTCTTCACTGTTTAAACATATTTTATTTATTTAAATCAAAAACAGAGACAAACAAAGAATTACCGAACTCGAGCAGCAAAATTAACATCAAAGACGAACTCATCCGCGAACTAAACCATCGACAAACCAAATCGATCACGAGACCCAAATCTGCAAACATCTCCACCAGCCTCTACCTCGACGCGACATGCCGCCAACGATGCTCAGCATCGCGAACTACTCCTCGACTTCGACCGCGCTTCCCAAACTCGATGTCGACAAATCACCTCGCGAATCCCACGTCGACCATCCAAGCCCTAGCTCACGATCGCATCACTACACGATTCGCCGACCTCGAGCGTCGCCGTGCCCTAGTCCCATCGCGACACACGCCAATTCTCTAAATATCGTTCGCGATTTCGATCGCGATCCCCCTCGTTATTACATTTGGGACGAACTCGAATTGAAGGGGATGGGAAAGAGAACCAAGGGTTTTATTTCGTGAACTTGAGGAGGAAAGGAAGCTTGCAAATTTAGGCTTATCACAGGCTTCGATTTCGATTCTGGAAAATGAGGAGCGCGGCCATGATTTATATTTTATATTTTTTTCGAGCTTCGATTATTGTCTGGAGTGAGGAAGAGCTTTGCGATTCATTTTATAATTTCTTTCGTATTGAACGCGATTTAACGAAGTAAAAAGGTAGAGATATTTTGAGAAGGGAATGGCGTGCAGAAGAAGCCTGGCTACAGTATCTCTGTTAAAAGGGTAAAGCTTTGATGTGAAGGAATTTCTTTTGACCGGACAAACAATATACATTATATTTAAATTTAAACCGTCTCAAATAATTACTTCTAGGCGTTTATCCACCGTACGTTCACACAACAATTCCAAACACTACGAAAATTGAAATCCGATAATAAAACACTATTACGGATCCAATAGAACTGGTTTCATCAAATTCCGAGACTGTGCCTCGGAAGGCTATTTTTAAATCCAATTTAAACGATATATTTTTAAAACTGAACAAAATACCTTGAAATTCCATTTTGAACGTTCTATCATCTTCAGTATTACTAGTGTGAATTTTACGAGCTTTCAAAATATTTTTAATTAGCTTAGAATGCCAGATTTACTATTTTATCCTACTTCAATATAAATTTAATTTAATTATTAAATTACTCAATAAACAGCGATATTTGAAATTTAAGTTTATAATTAACCTCTGAATATTTTAAATTAATTAAATATTCCAATTTCAAATGCTCAAAAATTCCGGGTCGTCACATATACAAAGGGTCAACCGCTCTTACATTGGAATATAATAGGGTTTCATCCGCTCCAGGGGCGGGAATATATCCAAACAACAAATAAAATAGTAAATCACCCAAACAATCAATCAACAATTTTTATCAACTATATATCATAACCGCTTAACCAAAAAGGTGTGTTTAACTCACTTTGATTCCAATAGTCACCAAAGCGCTCCGATTTGAATTTAAAATTGAACAAGCGTTCAATTTTAATTCAAATCCTTACATCTACAAATCCATCCAATCCAACTCCATAGAGTAGAATTCATCGATACGATCGCATCACAACTAACCGCGTTCGATTTGGATCTCGTATGAAAAAGTTATGAATTGATGAACGATTGAATTAATTAATTATAATTTACTTTATTTAATAAACCATTAAACTAATTAATTGCCTTCCCACCTTCAACTCTCGTTCCAGGTCCCATACCTACACGCGACTACAAATCACCGCCGTGCTGCCCCTGCTTCACCGTCGACCATGCGAGTTCACCAGTGCACGCGCCGCCACTCGCCTCGCCTCCAACAAGCAAAGTCGCTCCCCCACTCGTGGCCATTCGCCCAACCAAAACCGCCGTCGAACATGGAAAAAATCCAGCCTCTACACCACACCGTATGATAATCCAACCGTTGAACTTGCTTATGGGGTCAAGCTCTACATTTTCCTAGTTATGGTCGAAGGTTGAAAATCCCTCAGGTGGCCGCGATGAACGGCGACCGTTGGATGAGGCAATGTTTTAATTGGAAATTTTTGAACCAAATCTCTTTGATTAAACGCGATTAATATAAGGAAGGAGAATGGGCATGAACAAGCAGAGGTATGGTAAGGTATGGGCTTAAGTAAGGTGTAAATATATTATATATATATTATTTTAATTTAAAATACCAAGCTATAAAACGTCCAAAAATTTCAAACTCCTATCGAGATGTGCCGTCTGGCGTTCTATATGTAATACCCCTATTCCGAACACGCTGAAACTAGTCTCGAGGCCTAATTCGAACATATAGAGAAGATAGCTTTTCAAAATCATTATTATATTATATAAATTCTGAAATTAATTTATATGCGTTTCGATCTTGCACGACCAATCGATACGTCCAATCACCATGAAATTCATCGGCGTACAATAACTCACTATTACGGATCCAATGACACTGGTTTCGTCAAAATCCGAGACAATGCCCCAAAAGGCTATTTTCACATGTTAATTAAAAGAATTATTATTAAAATCAATTTAATCACCTTTAGACTCAAATTAAAAGTTTATTATTACCATTCTTATTCAATAGAGTTTAAATAAGGTTTGAAATCATTTTTATCTAAATTAAAATCGAAAATTCAATTATTTAAACAGTTCCAGTTATTAAATTCAACAATTTAATTATCAAATAAATCGTTATATTTGAAATTCAAGTTATTTAACTTATAAAATTAACTTTCCAATATTTAAAATCAATTAAATATTCCAAATCCAAATGACTAAAATTCTAGGTCGTTACAAAACCTTAAGACAACATCAACTTAAAGATTAATTTTCAAAGTGACAGTATGCTATGGATCGTGTAATATGGAAATACGATAGAGTATACTGATGATAGTTATATAGTAAATAATGCGAAATATAAATGCAGTAAAATAAAAGATAACACCAGAGATTTTTTTACTGGTTCGGAGCACCGTCCTATGTCCAGTCCCAGACTCCTTCTGGAATTTCACTATTAACCCTCACTTAACCCGGAGGAACAGGTATATACAACCCCTGAGTAGCCGAACAAAGACCCAAGCAGCGGAACAAGATTTCTCCTCAGCAGCCGAAGAGGACTTCACACGCCTAAGCAGTAGAACGGGACTTCAACAAATACAAAAGATTGTTTTGACTTTGTGTGTTCTAATAACATGGATTTGTCACTTGTAGTACACCCTTCCTATAATCTTTTCCTCGAGTATAAATATATATATTTGAAGTTTATGAAGAACAGAAAGGTATAATATTGCTTTATTGCAGAATAATTGAAAGTATTATAGCAAATAGATTCCAGAGAGATAGATTAGAAAGATAAGAAAATTCGGTTGTAATTCAGTGATTTGGAATAAAGTTGAAGTATGTATTTATAAGGGTTAGAAAGCAGCGACTGTTGGTGAAGAGTTTCGATTGAAGTGTTACGTCCAAATCTTTTCGTAGAGGTTCGTAACTCTTCACAAAAAGTCGTGTCCTTTCAAAAAGTAGCTATTGTAGAAATTCATTCAACTGAGCCTCTGGGTCAGTCGACTGAATATTCAAACGAATTTTTAAATATATATCCGTATATCTGTGCACCTGTGCATGTTGTACAGATTTTCCAGTGTCAGTCGACTGAACCTCTGGGTCAGTCGACTGACCTGGTAAAATCTGTGCAATATGCACAGTTTATACATGTATAGAAATATATATAACTTTAAACACTTTTATAATTTAATATATGCTTATATATGTATAAAATATTTGGGAATAGTATGATTAAATATATAAGCTAATATATACGTAACCGAGAAGAGATTTTAACAACATTGACCTAAGACTCAAAAACAAAAATATAATTGATGCACTGGTTTTGAAGTCTAGTCTCCTTGTAGTATATATTCTCTTTTTGTCATAGCAGTCGTCAATTCTGTATGTCGTAGTGATAGCTTTGTGTCTTGAATCAAAACCAAGTCTCAAGATTCTCCCCCTTTTTGATTGATGACAACCTGTAAATAAATATAGATTTCGACTGTATATATAATATAAATACTTACCCCCCCGAATCTTTGACACTCTATATCCTGCATTCTCAATGTTAGTAATAATATTTCTCCCCCTTTGTCATCGACAAAAAGGAATAATGAATATAAAAGTATGAAGCCATAATGTCATAGATATGATGAAAGAAACAACTATTCATACATTAAACTTCCATAAACAAGAGTCTTTGAAAAAATATAGATAGAATGGCTATTTAGTACAAGCCATACGAAATAAATACTAATGTTTAAATAAAAAGAAAACATCTTATGCCATTGGTTTCTTACCCCTACCACTATGTGATGTCTGACCACCACTATCCCCTCCATCTCCACCATCTTCACTACTACTTGCTTGATCATCGGAGGAGGAAGACCAAGTGAAGACGGGTTGCTTACCCGGATTGCCTATTGTAGCCATGGAGGTGCCGGATGAACATGAGATAGCTTTCCATAACTTCGTAAAAAATCCCTTAACCTTATCAAGCTTCTTGTCTACTGTAGTGATATGGGATTGAAGAATTTGTCTCCTGTCATATGTTTTGAGCAACCACTGTCGAATATCCATTTTCCTCTTTTCTTTAGTGGGACCTGCAAAAAATATGAGATAACGTTGGTACCCACCTTTTTAATAGGGCCCTAAGAGTTAGGTCTGAAAAGACGATGCAGATCGTGCTATATGGAATTATACTATACTAGTGCGGAAATCAACTAAGATACTATAGCAATGTGAATAAGTGAAAAATAAAACAAGCACACCAGGAATTTTTATACTGGTTCGAACTTCCCGTTCTACGTCCAGTCCCAGACTCCTTCTGGAATTTCACTAAAAAAGCAACCCTCACTTAACCCGGAGGAACACGTCTATACAACCCCTGAGCACCCGAATAGGGACCTGAGCAACATAATAGGATTTCGCCTCAATAGCCGAAGAGGACTTCGCACGCCTGAGCAGTAGAACAGGACTTCAACTTATACAGAGAGTATTCGACACAGTGTGTTCTTGATAACACGGATTTGTCTCTTGATAGTACAACCTTCCTATAATCTTCTCCTTTTGATATATATATATATATATATATATATATATATGTGTGTGTGTATGTGAAGAATATGGAAGTAAATGAATGATTTTGTATGAACTTGAATGCACAAGAGTGTTAGAATTAAAGTAGATTAAGAATAGAAAGGGTTAGATCGATTAGGTGAATAAAACTGATGATTCTAACATGTTTATATAGATTATAAAAAGGTGCAATTGTTCGTGAATAGTTATCATGAAAGTATATGGTCATACCTGTTGATTAAAAGTCGTATCTCTTCATGGAAGAGAAGTGACTATTCAGAAATATAGCCGTTAGGAATTCAGACGTCTGAAAAATAGAATTCAGACTTCTGAAATCGTTCACGTGCAAATCAGAAAGCAAATAGGTCATTTTTGACCTGATTCAGACGTCTGAAAATTCCAATTCAGACGTCTGAATTTGACCAGAAAATGCAAATATGTTCTTTTGAAGTGTGTATGTGCACGTGTCGACATATATATCCAAAAGGAGAGATTTTAACATCATTTTAATTCTATACAAGACTCAATACAAAATATTTGTATAGTATGAAGCTTATTTGAATCTGGTCTTGTATATATTCCTGCAAAAATAAGTTAGTATATAAAACCAACGTATATAGTTGTCGTAGTCAAAATATCGTAAGTATGAAACGTCGTATATGAAGTTTCAACAATCTCCCCCTTTTTGACGATGACAACTATATAATACGAGTAATATATTCTCCCCCTTTCTATAAGCTCCACCTGTCAAAAAGCAAGTTAGAATAAATAGACTATATTAACTCCTTCTCCCCCTTTGGCATTGCAAAAAAAGGAAAGTTCGAATAAAGCAGAGCATTCAAAACATAATACGATACCAGCAGATAGTAAAGGAGTTTATAGTAGTACATGACATAAATAGAAAAGTAAACTACGAAAGAGTTCAAATCAAAGTAGTTAATACCAAAGCAAATTAAAAACTAGGGCTGGAATTACTGCTTTCATCATCATCATCATCATCATCTTCATTACCATTGTTGTTACCCGAGCTTGATGACCATTGAAATGGTACAGTGTTGAAAGCTTCGGTAGATGATGAGGTGGAGCATTCAATACGTTCCCAAATTTTGTTGAGAAAGCCACGAATGGAATTAAAGCATTTTTCAGTTTTCTTTTCGATATTGACCATTCGGGTTCTAAGCTTAGCTTGGTTTTGGGAGAGAGTGACCAAAGCATTCCTTGAGCTAGTGTCGGGAGAGAGGACCACTATTTCATCATCGTCTTCTTCTTCAGAGAGAGGAGCAATAGGTTGGTCATGTTGACGAGGTTGGGGTCGGTTTTGATCACGGTTGACAACCCATTCTTGAAATGAAATATATGCCAAACTTCCCGGTCGTTTTGGCAAACCCATAAGACCCAACGTCTTTGATCCAAGCTCTTTGATCGCTGTGAATTCGGAATCAGGAAAAGAGATGCTAAATTTTTGGAGAATCTTCATTATATAAGCACCATAATGAAAGGTTTTATAGTGCCTTCGACGATTAACATCCATGAATTCTTCCAAAATCACTTGAGCCCAATTGATGGATTGACCGGAATAGATAAGTCTATAGTAATAAAGCTTTTGTTAAAAAGAGAATGGAATGAGTTTATAAAGAATATTAAAAAGTTTAAAAATAGAATGTAAGCTAATAAGTGGTGGCTGAGATGTTTGAAACAATAATATACACAGATTTAAAATAAAGGAAATAAGAGGTTCTAATTGAAAGAGTTTGTTTTGGATGTTAAGAGAATATACTTCCAAACCAAGAGCTAAAGTTTGAATTTTTGAAATTTTTGAAAGATTTCATAAATTTTTAAGTGAGATGATACCAAGTTCTCGTCTAAGTTTGATAAAAGTATTTTCTAAAAGAGGTTTTGTAAAATTATCAGCCAACTGATTTTCAGAAGGAACAAAATCCAAATTTATTGTTCCTTTTTCAACATTATCACGAAGAAAATAATGATGAATGTCAATATGTTTTGTTCGTGAATGATTAACAGGATTTTTAGACAAGTTAATAGCACTAGAGTTGTCACAATATACAGTTGAATTTTTTAAGTTTATATTGAAATCTCTAAGTGTTTGTTGCATAAAGATTACTTGAGCACAAGCCAAAGCAGCAGAAATATATTCTGCTTCACATGTAGAGAGAGAAACGCAGTTTTGTTTCTTACTAAACCAAGAGACTAGTGATTTTCCAATAAAATGGCACGTACCACTTGTGCTTTTTCGATATGTTCGAGATCCACCGAAATCAGCATCACTATATGAAACTAACTCGAATGGACATTGTTTTGGATAGAATAGACCGAAATCCTTGGTGTTAGTGAGATAACGTAATATACGCTTCACAGCTCTTAAATGTGATTCCTTTGGGTTGGCCTGAAATCTAGCACACAAACAGACACTCATCATTATGTCAGGTCGACTTGCTGTTAAATATAGTAATGATCCAATCATACTTCGGTATAATTTTTGGTCAACACTTTTGCGTCTTTCATCTTTTTCAAGATGTGTAGTTGTACTTATTGGAGTCAGTTTGGCAGAAGTGTTTTCCATTCCGAATCGTTTGATTAAATTATCACAATATTTTTCTTGATTAATGAAAATGCCGTTTTGAAGTTGTTTGATTTGTAAACCAAGAAAATATGTAAGTTCTCCCATGTGAGACATTTCAAATTCCTTGGTCATTATTTCGGAGAAGTCTTGACATAACATGTCATTGGTAGAACCAAAAATGATATCATCAACATAAATTTGAACTATTAAAATATCCCTTTTCGAATGTTTAATGAAAAGTGTTTGATCAACTTTCCCAATTTGAAATCCTGAAGAAATTAGATAGGTCTTTAGTCGATCATGCCAAGCACGTGGTGCTTGTTTTAAACCGTATAGAGCCTTCTTAAGTTTGTAAATATGATCAGGAAATTTCTCATGAATAAATAAGGAAGGTTGTTCAACATACACTTTTCCTTTTATATAACCATTCAAAAAGGCACTTTTAACGTCCATTTGATAAAGTTTGAAATTGTGAAAACATGCATAGGCCATTAAGATCCGCATTGCTTCTAGTCTTGCGACCGGAGCAAACGTTTCTTCGTAGTCAATTCCTTCTTCTTGATTGTATTCTTGTGCAACTAACCTTGCTTTATTTCTTGTAATGTTGGCTTGTTCATCTGCTTTGTTTTTGTAGACCCATTTCATTCCAATAACAGTTTGATCACTTGGTCTAGGAACTAGTTCCCAAATTTCATTGCGTTCAAACTGATTTAGTTCTTTTTGCATTGCAATGATCCAGTAGTCGTCTATGGAAGCTTCTTTAGGATTCTTTGGTTCGATATTGGAAAGGAATGCTACGTGGCCCATTTGATTTAGTTGACTTCTAGTTTGTATGTTTGAATTAATTTCTCTGATAATATTTTGAACGGGATGCTCCCGTAATATTTTTGGTGGAGATCTTAATTCATTATTATGAATAATGTTTTCATCATTTTCAAAATTTGTAGTTTCCGTATTTGTGATATTATTCGGAAAATCTTCATCATCTTTTATACTTGATTTTTGTTGAAAATTTTCATTGAAAGATACATGTAAAGTTTCTTCAATAGTATTTGACCTTTTATTAAATATCCGATAAGCTTTGCTACGATCTGAATATCCTAGAAAGATTCCTTCATCGGATTTCGCATCGAATTTTCCAAGTTGATCTTTGGTATTTAATATAAAACATTTTGAACCAAAAACTTTGAAATAAGATATCTTTGGTTTTCTTCCAGTAAAAAGTTCATAAGAGGTGTTTTTTGCGAGAGGTCGAATAGAAACACGATTCAAAACATAACAAGCAATTGCAACAGCTTCTGCCCAAAAATGTTTTGGAAGAGTGCTTCCATTTAACAAAGTTCTTGCACATTCTTGTAAAGTTCTGTTTTTACGTTCTACAACTCCATTTTGTTGTGGAGTTCTAGGGAACGAAAAATTATGAAAAATTCCTTTCTTTTTACAAAAATGGTCAAAAGCTTCGTTTTCAAATTCTCCTCCATGATCACTTCTTATGTTCTTTATTTTCAAATTTTTTAAATTTTGGATTTGTTTGACAAAAACTTTAAAATGCTCAAACGTATCACTTTTATTTTTCATAAAAATGGTCCAAGTATATCTAGAAAAGTCATCTACTATTACAAACACATATCTATTGTGGTTTAAGGATTGAACTTGGGTTGGCCCAAATAGATCCATGTGTAGTAATTCAAGTGGTTGTAATGTAGAAATAACTTTCTTAGATTTAAAAGATGATTTGGTTAATTTTCCTAATTGACATGCATCACAAATATGATTGAATTTGAAGTTTATTTTTGGTAAACCTCTGACTAAATCATTTTTAGAAAGCTTGTTTATAGTTTTGAAGTTGATATGATAGAATCTTTTGTGCCATAGCCAAGGATCATTTTCATTAGCTATTAAACACATATCTGAATCGTGATTGGTTTTCATATTCAGAATATATCTCTATTTCCTTCAAATATAAGATTTTGATTTTTATCAAAAATGCTACACTTATCTTCAGAAAAAGAGATTTTGAATCCTTTGTCACATAACTGGCTGATACTTAAAAGATTGTGTTTTAAATTTTTGACTAGTAAAACATCGGAAATAAGAGGTAAATTAGATGTACCGACATTACTGACGTCGCCTTTTCCGATGATATATCCTTTGGAATTGTCTCCAAAAGTGATAGAGCCTCCATCTGAGTAAGTAATGTTTGATAGCATATTTTTGTTTCCAGTCATATGTTTTGAGCAACCGCTGTCGAGAATCCATTTTCCTCTTTTTTAGTGGGTCCTGCAAAAAAATAATAATGATATTGGTACCCACTTTGTGATAGGGTCCTAAGAGTTAGGTCTTAGGAAACCAAATCCAAGTGGGTTCGGTATCCCCTTTAAAAATATAATTTTTATTTTTATGAACAGTTTCCAAAAAGGTATTTATATATTTATTCCTAATCAAACTATTATTTGTTTCAGGAACCCATATTTTTATGGTTTTTGAGTTAGTATTCCTTTTTGGATGAGTAGTAGGATTAGAAATATTTCTCCTAATTTCCTTTTTAGGTGGAGCCTTTGATTTCTTAGGGTATCCTAGTCCCTTTTTACTAGAAGTGGATTGAGAATTCTCAATAATTTTGGATAGAGTTTCTCGACCTTTATTAAAGTTAGAAACATTTCTAGTAATATTATCTAACTTGGTTTTGAGGCTAGTATTATCTAATTCTATCATTTTGATCTTAGTTTTCAGCTCATGATTTTCAGAGACAAGAGAATCATTCTTTTCTTTTTGAGTTTCAATTTCTTGACTCAATAAAGTAAGTTGAGAGTTATCATTAGAGAAGGTATCTTGAAGTTTTCCAAGTTCTTCTAATATCTTCTTTTCATCTTTAAGCATATCTCTCTCGAATTCTGCTTTTCTCTAATTTTCTATAGCCTCTTTATATTTTCTTTTGAGACTTTTTAAAGTATCTAATAATTCAGAATTTATTTCAATCATGTCATCAAAAGTAAGATCATTTACCTCATTCTCTGTAGCCATGAAACAAACATTTGCTTGTTCATTTTCACTGTCACTACTGCTTTCTGAAGAAGAAGAATCCGAGTCATCCCATGTTACTGAAAATGCTTTTCTTTTAAACTTGTCCTTTCGGTTCTTGTTGTGATATGTTTTCTTCTGTTCTGGATATTATTTTTGTATGGGCCCCTTCTTGTGGCAGTTAAAGCATTCTAGTATTGATGAAGATGGCTTATTTGAATTGTTGTTGAAGTTTCTTTTCCCGTTGTTTCGATTTCCTTTTCTGTACTTCAAAAACTTTTTAAAGTTTTTAGCAATGAATGCTAAGTCTTCTTCATTCGAATCTGATTCTTCTTTTTCTGCATGAAATGCCATATTCTTTTTGTCTTGCGCCTATACTCTTTTAGCATGCAAATTCACTTCGTAGGACATTAGATTTCCTATTAACTCTTATGGTTTCATGGTAGAGAGATCATTAGCTTCTTCAATTGCCAAGACCTTTCTTTCCCATTCATCCGTTAAAGAGTTAAGAATTTTTGAAACAATATCGAAGTCAGAATACTTTTCTCCAAGTCCTAGTAATGAGTGATATATATCTTGAAATCTAGAGTACATATCGTTTATAGATTCATCTTGCTTCATCCTAATGTTTTGAAATTGACTCTTGAGCATGGATATTTTGCTTTGTTTAACCTTGTTAGTTCCTTCGTGAGTAACTTTAAGTGTTCTCCATATTTCATAAGCAGTTGTGCACATGCTAACACGGTTAAACTCATTTCTATCTAAAGCACAGAATAACATATTCATAGCTTTGGCATTTGCAGTAGCATCTAACTTTTGTGTGTTTGACCATGAAGAGTATTTTATTGTAGGAATGTTATACTCAGTTTGAGTGATATTCCATGAATCAAAACCATTTGCTTGCATATAAATACGCATTCGTGTTGCCCAATAGTTGTAATTCATGCCATTGAATAGTGGTGGTCATCCAGTAGATTGACCTTCTACAAAACTGGTGTTAGTGACAGTGCTAGTGCTGGTGTTGTTTTCCATATTAACAAAATATCAAATAACTTTGTAACGGTTATAAGATGCCTTGCTCTGATACCAAATGAAAAGACGGTGCAGATCGTGCTATATGGAATTATACTATACTAGTGCGGAAATAAACTAAGATACTATAGCAATGTGAATAATTGAAAATAAAACAAGCACGCCAGGAATTTTTATACTGGTTCGAACTTCCCATTCTACGTCCAGTCCCAGACTCCTTCTGGAATTTCACTAAAACAACAACCCTCACTTAACCCGGAGGAACAGGTCTATACAACCCTTGAGCAACTGAACAGGGACCTGAGCAACATAACAGGATTTCGCCTCAACAGCCAAAGATGAATTCACACGCCTGAGCAGCAGAACAGGACTTCAACTTATACAGAGAGTATTCGACACAGTGTGTTCTTGATAACACAGATTTGTCTCTTGATAGTACAACCTTCCTATAATCTTCTCCTTTTGATATATATGTGTGTATGTGAAGAATATGGAAGTAAATGAATGATTTTGTATGAAATTGAATGCACAAGAGTGTTAGAATCAAAGTAGATTAAGAATAGAAAGAGTTAGATCGATTAGGTGAATAAAACTGATGATTCTAACATGTTTATATAGATTATAAAAAGGTGCAATTGTTTGTGAATAGTTATCATGAAAGTATATGGTCATACCTGTTGATTAAAAGTCGTATCTCTTCATGGAAGAGAAGTGACTATTCAGAAATATAGTCGTTATAGGAATTCAGACGTTTGAAAAATAGAATTCAGACTTCTGAAATCGTTCACGTGCAAATCAAAAGGCAAATAGGTCATTTTTGACCTGATTCAGACGTCTGAAAATTCCAATTCAGACGTCTGAATATTGTCTGGAAAATCATATTTGATTCCAGATTCAGACGTCTGAAATGGTCAATTCAGACATCTGAATTTGACCAGAAAATGCAAATATGTTCTTTTGAAGTGTGTATGTGCACGTGTCGACATATATATATCCAAAAGGTGAGATTTTAACATCATTTTAATTCTAGACAAGACTCAATACAAAACATTTGTATAGTATGAAGCTTATTTGAATCTGGTCTTGTATATATTCCTGCAAAAACAAGTTAGTATATAAAACCAACGTATATAGTTGTCGTAGTCAAAATATCGTAAGTATGAAACGTCGTAGACGAAGTTTCAACAAGGTCTTAGGAAACCAAACCCAAGTGGGTTTAGTATCCCTTTTATAAATATAATTTTTATTATTATGAACATCTTTTATAAATGAACTAATATACTTTTTCCTTATTAACTTGTTATTAGTTTTAGGTACCCATATATTTATAGTTTTAGAAACTAGTCTTTTTTAAGATGTGGGTGTTTTATCATAGTTAACTTTGTTTAAATTATTAGATTGTGAATTCTTGACTTTCTTCTTATATCCTAAACCATTTTTATTGTTAACAGGTTGTGAATTCTCAATAAGTCTAGATAAATTTTCTCTTCCTTTATTAAAATTTGAAACGCTTTTAGTGATTCCGTCTAGTTTGGTCTCTAGACTTGAATTTTCTAGTTCAACCATTTTAATATTAGTTTTTAAAACATGATTTTCAAAAACAAGACCATCATTCTTTTCTTTTTGAGTTTCAATTTCTTGACTCGATAATATAAGTTGAGAATTAACATTTGAAAGTGATTCTTGAGTTTTCTCAAGTTCTTCTTCCAATATTTTCTTCTCGTCTTTAAGCATATCTCTTTCGAATTCTGCTTGTTCTGATTTTCTACAGCCTCTTTATATTTTCTTTTGAGACTTTTTAAAGTATCTAATAATTCAGAATTTATTTCTATCATATCATCGAAAGTTAAATCACTAACCTCATTATCTTTGGCCATAAAGCATACATTGGCTTGTTCATTATCGCTGTTACTCTCGCTTTCTGATGAGGAAGAAGAGTTTGAATCATCCCATGTAACTGAGAAAGCTTTCCTTCTGAACTTGTCCTTCCTTTTATTACGATATTCTTTCTTTTGATCCGGACAATCTTTCTGTATATGCCCCTTTTTGTGACAGTTAAAGCACTCCAATACTAATGAAGACGGTGGTTTATTGCTGTTTGAGCTTCTCTTGCCATTATGTCTGTTTCCTTTTCTATATTTCAAGAATTTATTGAAATTTTTGGTAATAAAGGCTAGGAGTCTGAATCTGATTCTTCTTGTTCTGCATGGAATGCTATATTCTTTTTATCTTGAGCTTGAACTCGTTTAGCCTGCAAATTCACTTCATAATACATTAGATTTCCTATTAACCCTTCCGGAGTTATTTTGGAAATATCATTTGCTTCTTCAATTGCGAGAACTTTTCTTTCCCATTCATCCGTTAAAGAGTTAAGAATTTTGGACACGATATCAAAATCTGAATATTTTTCTCCTAGTCCTACTAATGAATGATAGATATCCTGAAATCTTAAATACATATCGTTTATAGATTCATTGTCTTTCATTCTAAAGTTTTGAAATTGACTTTTAAGCATAGATATCTTGCTTTGTTTGACCTTGTTAGTTTCTTCGTGTGTAATCTTGAGTGTACGCCATATTTCATATGCAGTGTTGCACATGCTAACACAGTTAAACTCATTTTTATCTAAGGCACAAAACAACATATTCATGGCTTTTGCGTTAGCCGTGGCATCTAGTTTCTGTGTATTTGACCAAGTAGAATACTCTTCAGTAGGAATAATATATTCTGTCTGAGTTATATTCCATGAATCAAAACCATTTTCTTGCATATATATTCTCATTCGTGTGGCCCAATAGTTATAATTTATGCCATTAAATAGTGGTGGACGTGCAGTGGATTGTCCTTCTATGAAGCTTAGTATCCATATTATTAGATTATCAAATAACCGTGTTACGGTTATGTGATGACCTTGCTCTGATACTAAATAAAAGTATGCTATGGATCGTGTAATATGGAAATACGATAGAGTATACTGATGATAGTTATATAGTAAATAATGTGAAATATAAATGCAGTAAAATAAAAGATAACACCAGAGATTTTTATACTAGTTCAGAGCACCGTCCTACGTCCAGTCCCAGACTCCTTCTGGAATTTCACTATTAACCCTCACTTAACCCGAAGGAACATGTATATACAACCCCTGAGCATCCAAACAGGGACCTGAGCAGAGGAACAGGATTTCGCCTCAGCAGTCGAAGAGTACTTCACACGCCTAAGCAGTAGAACAGGACTTCAACAAATACAAAAGATTGTTTTGACTTTGTGTGTTCTAATAACACGGATTTGTCACTTGTAGTACACCATTCCTATAATCTTTTCGCCTCACTTAACCCGAAGGAACATGTATATACAACCCCTGAGCATCCAAACAGGGACCTGAGCAGAGGAACAGGATTTCGCCTCAGCAGTCGAAGAGTACTTCACACGCCTAAGCAGTAGAACAGGACTTCAACAAATACAAAAGATTGTTTTGACTTTGTGTGTTCTAATAACACGGATTTGTCACTTGTAGTACACCATTCCTATAATCTTTTCCTCGAGTATAAATATATATATCTGAAGTTTATGAAGAATAGAAAGGTATAATATTTCTTTATTGCAGAATAATTGAAAGTATTATAGCAAATAGATTCAAGAGAGATAGATTAGAAAGATAAGAAAATTCGGTTGTAATTCAGTGATTTGGAATAAAGTTGAAGTATGTATTTATAAGGGTTAGAAAGCAGCGACTGTTGGTGAAGAGTTTCGATTGAAGTGTTGCGTCCAAATCTTTTCGTAGAGGTTCGTAACTCTTCACAAAAAGTCGTGTCCTTTCAAAAAGTAGCCGTTGTAGAAATTCAGTCAACTGAGCCTCTGGGTCAGTCGATTGAATATTCAAATGAATTTTTGAATATATATCCGTATATCTGTGCACCTGTGCATGTTGTACATATTTTCTAGTGTCAGTCGACTGAACCTCTGGGTCAGTCGACTGACCTGGTAAAATCTGTGCAATATGCACAATTTATACAGGTATAGAAATATATATATATATATATATATATATATATATAACTTTAAACACTTTTATAATTTAATATATGCTTATATATGAATAAAATATTTGGGAATAGAATGATTAAATATATAAGCTAATATATACGTAACCAAGGAGAGATTTTAACAACATTGACCTAAGACTCAAAAACAAAATAATATAATTGATGCACTGGTTTTGAAGTCTTGTCTCCTTGTAGTATATATTCTCTTTTTGTCGTAGCAGTCGTCAAATCTGTATGTCATAGTGATAGCTTTGTGTCATGAATCAAAACCAAGTCTCAACACAAAGTGCCATTTCTGGTAGAAGAAATTTACATTTTTAGGACATTTGATTTTTGAAAAAGGTATTTCAATCAAACCAGCTAAGGTCGAAGCAGTTTAGAAATGGGAAAGTCTGGAGAAAGCAATATAAATTCGTTGTTTCTTAGGATTAGCCACGTACTACAAGAATTTATTAAAGACTTCTCCAAAATTAGCTCTCCACTAACTCAATTGATGAAGAAAGGAAAGAAATTTATTTGGATAGACCAATGTGAAGAAGCTTATTTGAGAATGAAGAAGTTACTTTCAAATGCTCCAATTTTGATAGTTCCCGAAGAAAATCATGATCTGGTAATTTATACTAATGCCTACAAGACAAGTCTTGGTGCTATGTTGATGTAGAAAACAAATTCATAGCTTATGCATCTAGGCAACTCAAACCCGATGAAGTGAAGTACACAACTCATAATCTTGAGTTAATTGCCGTAATGTTTGCTTTGAAGCTTTGGCGACACCATCCGTAAGGAGAAAATTTTATTTTACACACAAACCGCAAGTCGCTAAAATATTAATTATCTCGAAAAGACTTGAATATAAGACAACAACTATGGCTTGGATTTTTAGATGCATATGATTTGGAAATTTAGTATATGTTGGGAAAAAGAAATAAAGTAGCAGATTCTCTCAATAGGAAGCATCATGTATCATGATGTTGGTAAAACGAAATGAGTTAGAGTGTTATCTACCTATAATCTTCAATTTAGAAGGGTAGAAGGTGCAACAATCTTGTTATCAAGATTGGACATTTGAATAAGTTTACTAAATCAAAGTCGGGCAAATCAAGGAAATGATCTAATTTTAACAGATCGAACCAATAAGTTGAAGAGTGGAAAAGCGTAAGAAGATCTTAGCAAATTCGAGTTGAACTCCAATGGAAATTTAAGGTTTAATGGAAGGCTATGCATTCCCAACATAGCCAATTTAAGAAAAGAAGTTCTTAACGAATGTCATCAATCTCTATTTTCTATACATCTTGGAGATATAAAGATGTACAAAGATATGAAAATGACGTACTATTTAGGAAGGCATGAAGGACATCGATGAATATGTCAAACGATATATTACATGCCCATTTCATCCAATAGTGCCCATTTCATCCCATTTATCTTAAACAAAACTACAAAGAGTTTAGCCGGACGATTTCTAAATCATATAGTATGATTGCTTGAAATTCCAAAGAATATAGTATGCGATCGTGATCCATTATTTACAAGTCAATTTGGGTAAAGCTTACAGTCATCATTAAGGATGCTGCTTAATTTAAGCACAACATGCCATCAACAGATGGATGGACAGACCGAAAGAATAATCGAGTTGTAGAGGAATTACTCAGAATATGTATTTTAGAGTTTGGAGGTTCATGGGAGGAACATATTCATTCAATCGAGTTCTCCTATAATAACAACTTTTAATTCAGTATCAGCATGGTACCATTTGAAGCTTCATATGGAAGACCGTGTTGTTCTCTAACTTGTTGGTTAGAAGCTGAGGATAGATTGATACTAGGCATAGATATATTGGACCTTGTCCGATTGTGGAGCACATTGGAAGCTTATCATATCGAGTTGATTTACTTGCTTACCTATCGGGAATACACAATGTGTTTCATGCGTCCCAATTAAGAAATATTCATGGGATCTCGATGTTGTTATGATACCAAGACAGCTAGAGGAAGTAGAGATCGAACCAAACTTGACTTTCGCCATCGAGCCAGCACGATTGTAGATTCAGTGGTGAATAGTCAAGGAATAAGAAAATTCACTAGTCAAAGTTCAATGGTTAGGAAATCCCAAAGACCGCACTTAGGAAAATGTGAAACAAGTAAAATGTCACATCTCGAGTTATTTAAAACTCAGTAGGTACGTATTTATTTATTTTATCGAGTCATGGATGTTGGATTCAATGAATGTTGTGTCTATATATCTATATAAATAGTTTACAATACTCTCTAATAAATTGTTTGGACAAAGTTTCTTTATGGAGGGGGGTTTGTAATTCAATTAATTATAATAAAATATATTTTAGACTTTTCAATTTGGAATTTTGATAAATAAATAGATTTTTTCAAAATTTCAATTGGGGAAATCTAAATTTCAATAATATTTAAATCATGAGAAATATTTTTATAGTAAAATGTTGAAATAATTAATAATAGGAACTACCCGTAATAACGAACTTGAAAAATGGATTTGTTTATCACAAAGAGATTGATTTGTTTCTGACCTGTTTCCTTTAAATGTTATCTGAACAAAAAGATCATGAAAAACTTTTGGTAAAAGTTATGTCTTGGTTCGAGTGGGATCTTGGATAGAAGCCAGCGATATTTTAGTAGGTAAATTAATACCTCAAGCGACGAATGAATCCTCATATGCCCTCGAGGATAGATTATTCCGAGCCATACTTGGCATTCAAGATCCACTTCAAAAGAAAAGAAAAAATTTTAGAAACTTTATTGAATTTAGTTCAATAAAAGTGTTTCTTTAAATTTATTTGAAAAATAATGATTTAAAAATCAAATTTGAACTATATATTTTAAAGTTTAAAAGGTGTTTGGGAAATCATTTTTGTAAAATAAACAATATTTGTGGAATTTTGGAATTTATTTGAAAATAAAAAATTATTTTATAATTGTTAAAAAATAAAAAATAATATTTTAATAAAAGAAAATTTATTATAAATATAGAATAAAGTTTGGATAAAACGCCACAAGCAGATTTATAAATGAGTATTAAATAGCGGTCAAGTAATAAAGCAGCTAAGGGTTGAACTTATTTAAAAGAAAAGAAAATAAATTAAATTTTTTTATTTGACCACAATTTTATCCTTATCAAAATCATCATTGACTTACTTTGAAATTTAACCCTAAAGCATCTTACCCGAATCCTATATAAACCCACTACTCTGTACACATTTTACTTCCTCTAGGAAGCTTGAAGTCACCCGCACCATTGTTTTCTTCTCAATCTTCCAATTCTATCTACATCTGCATCATCATCAAATTATTTAGCTACAAGATGTGAGTATTCTCTCTCTTTTAAGCTTACAATATCTTGTTTCATCTCTGTTCATGTGTAGATTAAAGTCAGTGTATACATATTTATTGCATATTATCATTCCATACTTGATTTTGGTATAAATGAAGTAGTTTAGGTGTAAAATGCATAACCGAACCCATATATGCAATCATCCGAAGTCTAGACATCGAACGACGATGAGCGAGGATTGAAAGCGGCGATGTTTTGGGAATTAATATGTGACGACCGCCCATGACCACTGCACCGAATCTAAAGATAGTGCGCTGTAAAGTGTGCCAGGCGACCATAGACGATTGTCAAGGTAAGATTAAAACAACAGAATCTATCGTATTACTCACAGCGCATGGACAAAATACAATAGAACATACGTATAGTGAAGCTTTACAGAACAAAATGACATCTTATAAAACTCCATAATAGTTGAATACAAGCATTCATATAGTCAATACATCCAGCCTCACTACATATCTCTCAGAGGAAACAAAACAGCGGAATATCCAGTACATATAATAAGAAGATAATATGCAACCCTCCAGCTCGTCTTCGATATCAGCATCGTGAGGAGAGAACAGCACCTGTCACCTGCTACCTAGTCTGCCCGTCCCAAAATGGACGAACAGCCCAAGGCAATAAGAATTAAAACATAAAGCCTTGAGTCAGACAACAGTCTTAGTGAGCAGTAAATTAACTAACAACATACCAAAAGGGCATAAAGGAAAAGGAATAGGAATACAACCCTCCCACTCCAACCTCATTCTACAGTGATAGCCCCCAGACACACACTAAGCAGAAGCAAACATAGCAGAGCATACAATTTAAAGTAAAACTACTATCACTCGAGTCAAGGGCGATGTTTTCCAAGTACCAAGGCCTAAATCAGATAAGCACCCAGAAAATACCGCTCTTGAGTCCGAATGACGATACAACCAAACATCCATGACTCTGGCTATCACTGTTATCATTGCTTCGATATCACCGTTAATTGAATGACCGGCACATTCTTTCAGCCGTCCGTCAAGGGCTAATGGAAACCCCGGTTCTAGACATAACTCCCGCACGTCGTCGCAGCCCGTGCCTAGGACTATCGAATCTGCCCAGAGTACTCGACCATCAACAGTTGGCCGTTGGGACTATCGAATCTGCCCAAACGTACTCTTGCTTAGAGCATGCTAGAACCTTCAACAACGATGCTATCCAAGCCTCCTAGTCATCCTCCTCGACGACTATTCTCATATCCATTCATTATCTTCAACTCGAATCATATCACCGAGTTATCAACATGCTTGGAATGATCCCGTCTGGATTAGACCAAGTCTTCATCATATGATGCCTCGCTTCATTACACCCTTGCAAAGCTTCATCTCAACTTCACATCATCAAATCTATGCATAAGAGCTTCATCATCCCGCTACATATGCCACGAGCAGCTTTTCCAATTCAAGAGCCTTTCCCTTAGCTTTTGAATCACCTTCGATCTAAATCTAGTCATCAATCATCTAGTTCATAACAATCAATCAAATCAAACATCAATCCAAGCAATCAAGCATTCAAAAATGATCTAAGTAGACAATTATAACAATAATGGCATTTTCGTAATTAAAGAGTTGAAAGTCCAATAAGCATGAAAACATGTATTATATCTCTACAAACTTGATGAATGAACTTGCATAGGTTAACATATGATAAAATGGATGCAACATCATCATGAACAATGGATCTATATGGATCTACACATAGGATGAAGAAAATGCATGGAAATCTCTATTTTAACACCAAAACGAGCCAACAATCCGATATACTCCTTTGGATCCGTGTGAGAGATAATCACCACTCACCAAATCACCTAAACAATCCAAAAGATATCAACTTCAGATCTGGACAGCGAAGAACTAAGCTAGATCCGACAAGATCTCACTTCAAACGAAGAAATCTCTCTTGAAAAGATGAAGATCTTCAATCTAAGCTCTTGAATCTTCAATCTTGATCTTCGATTTGGATGGATGGAAGCACTAGATTAGAGTGGAGAAAAGAAGTGAAGAAGTGTAGAAGTCGAGCTCTCAAAATGGCAGCACTTCGTCGCTTCAAAATCCGGATCCCAAAAATGAAGAGAAGCTCTCCTATTTATAGCTGAAAACTGCCCTTAAGTCGTAACTCGGCTATCTCCTTAAGTCGGTGCCGACTTAACACCATGCCGACCTAGTGCCTTGCCGACCTAAAAACTCATCTGCCTATGACTCGCAACAAAACAGCTGTCTCCTAAGTCGGTTACGACTTATGGCATGCGCCTACGACTTAACTGAAAAGGCCTCCGACTTAACCAAGCTATACGACCTAACGACTTAACTGCCTCGCCGACCTACGACTTAACCATATGACCGACCCAACGAAGCAGACTCATCATACTGCCGCAAAACCCAAGTCCTAAGTCGGTTGACGACTCAACAACTTAACACAGGAGACGACCTACCGACTCACATCTCGACACACGTTGCCGACTCAACTACCTACCGACTCAATTACCCTGCCGACCTAACACTTAACACCCAAACACTTAGGTCGCTCACAACATGTCCTTAGGTCGTTGCCGACCTAACTCTTAAGTCGGTCAACCCCACTTCCTTAACTCGGCAACGACTTAACAAATAACTGGTCAGACATACTAACTACTAAGTCGTCCAGGTATTAAGTCGACCACTATCTTAACTCGTCAGCCGACTTAACACTTAACTCACCACTATCCTTAAGTCGGTTAAAACTATAAGTCGGTCATTTCCTTAGGTTGTTATCCCTTAACTCGGCAACGACTTACAACCTACGACTTAACACTTGCCGAGTAAACTTCAACCTACTAACCTAGCCCAGCTACGACTTATCTCCTTGAGTCCTTAACTCGCCCAGAACTCCTCTCCTAAGTCGTATACGACTCACGACTCATGCTAAGTCGTGAACGACTTAGGACTTAGGCAAAATTTGCCTAAAATCTGAAATGACTTTAAAATGCAAAAATTCCAGATTTTGACGAACTTGTCGATCCGTAAAAATACGGGTCGTTACATTCTCTCCCCCTTAGGAATTTCGCCCCCGAAATTCCAAGCAATCAAAAACTATTCTGTACGCCTACCATCCATAGCAATCAACAAACCATGCATCCAATTCTAACTTAGCGTACAGAAATTCTAAAATTAGAACAAGTTACAATATCGCGAGATGACACGACACCTTAGGGCCATACCTCGAAGAGTTCAGGATGAGCTGCTTTCATCCTCTCTTCCACTTCCCACGTACAGTCGTTATCATCATCACTCCATTGTATCTTGAGCAACTTAACTACCTTCCTCCTAAGCTGTTTCGTGTCGGTTTCAACAACACGAAGCGGCTTACGAGGTCTTCTATCAACTGGATCAACTTCTAAGTCTTCACAGCTATCAGCAGAAACCACTGTTCTCGAGTCGTGCACATACTTCCGTAGATACGATACATGAAAAACATTGTGCACACCCGACATCTTCTCCGGTAACTCCAATCTGTAAGCGAGCCTTCCAATTCGCTCGATAATCGGGAATGGTCCGACAAATCTCGGAGTCAATTTTCCTTTCTTTCCGAATCGAATAACATTCTTCAGTGGAGAAATCTTCACAAAAACCATATCTCCTACGTCGAATTCCAAATCCTTTCGACGCTTATCCGCATAACTCTTCTGACGGTCTTGGGCTGCCTTCATTCGTTGCCGAATGATCTCTATGCAATCCGAAGTCTGTCGAATCATCTCTGGCCCAAGCATCAGCTTTTCTCCAGTTTCCAACCAACATGTCGGAGAGTTACACGGTCTTCCATATAATGCCTCATACGGTGCCATACCAATGCTTGACTGGTAACTGTTGTTGTAGGCAAACTCCACCAAATGAAGGTGATCTTCCCATGATCCTCCGAAATCCAAAACACAAGCTCTGAGGAGATCTTCCAAAACTCGGTTGACTCTCTCAGTCTGACCATCTGTTTGGGGATGATAAGCTGTACTCAAACACAACTCGGTTCCCAAGACTTCCTGGAAGCTCTTCCAAAATCCACTAGTGAACAATGGATCTCGATCGCTCACTATACTCTTCGGAATACCATGGAATCGAACTATCCACTTAACATACAACTCAGCCAACTTTGATGCAGTCCTAGTCGATCGAACTGGAATGAATCTTGCACTCTTGGTCAAACGATCCACAATGACCCAAATCCCTTCATTTCCCGTTCTGGTTCTAGGCAATCCATCGATAAAATCCATCGACACTTGTTCCCACTTCCATGTAGGAACTTCTAAGGGCTGAAGCAATCCACTTGGCTTCTTCTGTTCAGCCTTTACCAACTGACAGTTCATACACTTGGAAATGAAATCTCCAACATCCTTCTTCATGCCTTCCCAGTAGTAGGTTCTCTTCATATCCCGATACATCTTATTTCCACCTGGATGAATTGTCAGCTTCGAGTGATGACTTTCCTTCAGAACTTCACTCCTCAATTCATCTATATCGGGAACAACTAGTCGTCCTTGCTTTCGAAGCCAACCCTCTCGATCGACCTCGAATCCTTTATCCTTTTCTGGATCCAATCCAGATTCCAACTCACGGATAATCTTGACAAACTTATCATCTCGCTTTTGGCTCTCACCAATCCTTTCCACAAGAGTGGGTCTTATTGATAAGTTTGCCAGCATCTCAGGTTCCAATTCACATCTAGGCCTGAAGTCAAATCCAGCTAAATACTCGAGACTCTTCCATTCTGAAAACATGGCTCCCAATCCTGCATGTCTTCGACTTAACGCATCAGCCACTGCGTTACCTTTTCCCGGAGTATAAGCTATACTAAAGTCATATGATGCCAAAAACTCCAGCCAACGTTGCTGCCGAAGACTCAAATCCTTTTGGGAGAAAAGATACTTCAACGACTTGTGATCCGTAAACAACTCGAATCGAACTCCCAACAGATAATGCCTCCACATCTTCAGAGCAAATACAATCGCCGCTAACTCCAAGTCATGAGTTGGGTAATTCCTTTCATGCGGCTTCAGTTGTCGACTGGCATACGCAACAACTTTATCCTTCTGCATCAGCACTGCTCCAAGTCCCGTACCACATGCGTCGGTGTAAACCACCATCTCATCATTCCCACTTGGAATAGTCAAAACAGGAGCACTCGTCAATCGCTCTTTCAGGATTCCGAAAGCTTGCTCACACTTAGCATCCCAACTGAACACTTGGTTCTTCTTCGTCAATCCTGTTAACGGTGCAGCTATCTTGGAGAAGTCTTTGATAAACCGTCGATAATATCCTGCTAGTCCAAGAAAACTTCTCACATCAGATGCATTCTTAGGTCTAACCCAATCCTGGATTGCTGCCACCTTAGCGGGATCAACCGCTATTCCATTTCCAGAAATCACATGGCCTAAGAACCTCACTTCACTCTTCCAGAAGTGACACTTCGAAAACTTAGCCTTCAGCTGATGTTTCCGTAAGATCTCCAAAACAATACGCAAGTGCGTCTTGTGCTCTTCCTCCGTTCTGGAATAAATCAGAATATCATCCACGAACACAAGTACGAACTTGTTCAACTGATCTCTGAACACTCTATTCATAAGATCCACAAAATATGCTGGCGCGTTAGTCAATCCAAACGGCATTACCAGCCACTCAAAGAAACCGGATGGTGTCCTAAAAGCAGTCTTCGGCACACTATCCTTAGCCACTCTCAACTGGTGAAATCCCGTTGCCAAATCCATCTGAGAAAACACCTTAGCTTCGTGAAGCTGATCAAACAAGTCATCTATTCTCGGCAATGGATACTTGTTCTTCTTAGTCACCTTGTTCAGCTCACGATAATCGACACACAATCTCAATGATCCATCTGCCTTGGTTGCAAACACAACTGGTGCACCCCACTCGGACACACTACGCCGAATGAATCCTTTCTGCAAAAGATCATCAACTTGCACCCTCAACTCCTGCTGTTCCCTAGGCGCCATCCGCCTAAGAGGCATCACAACAGGTCTGGCTCCTTCAACTAGATCTATACGAAACTCGATCTCTCTATGCGGCGGCAACCCTTTGACTTCGTCAAAGACATCCTCGAATCTATTTGCGATTGGCACTAAAGACAGTCCATCCCGTGGAACAACTAGCGAATACATGAAGCTCATGAAGACGCCTTCCTCATGCTTACATCGTATCACAATCTTTCGCCCTTCCACATTCCCGACTGTCACCTCCAGCCTCTCACAATCAACCTTAGCCGCATACTTCCTAAGCCAGTCCATTCCCAAGATAATTCCGAACCCCGCAAAGTTCAGAACAAAGCAATCACAAACAAAAGAGCAACCATGACTCGATACAACTAGACCACGGCATAACATACACAAACAAGACGAACCCCCAACTGGATTAGTCACTACCAATGGCCTATCAACAATATCCGGCTTCAAACCTAACCGGCCTACTAGTTCATTACAAACAAATGAATGCGACGCTCCAGTATCAAACAGAACTCTAACTGGAACACCACATAGGAAAAGAGTACCTTGAACAACCACACTCTTTCCCTTCTCTTCAGCAGTAGGAGCTTTTGAAGACGACGGAACAGCTCCTAAAGCATAGGCTTGCACAATCTGCCTGTCCTTTCTCGGTTCTGGACAATTCTTCCTGAAATGCCCCGGCTTGTCACAGTTGTGACACTTCATCGGCGCCTTCGGATTCTTACAATCCTTAGAGAAATGGCCCTTCTGTTGACAATTGTAGCAAGTCACCTCGCCTTTCGGCTTCTTCTGGCCATCCTTACCTTTCTGCTGCTGCTGCTTCCTCTTCTGGTTTCCACCCTGCTGTGGTTTAGATTCTCCCTTGGTCACAGCAACAACAGATCCTTCCTTAGGAAACAGACTCTCATGCCTAAGAGCTTTCTCTACAAGCTTCTCAAATGAATCGTCCAAATGATCCACCAATTGTCTCCCAAGATAACTATCCAAGCCGGTCACAAACTTCTCATTCTTCTGATAAGCAGATTCAATATATGACCGGGCATACTTGGACAAAGCTTCGAACTCAGAAACATACTCAAGAACTGATCTTCCACCTTGCTTAAGCTCCACAAACTTCTTGAACAGAACAGACTTCTGAGCTGTAGAAATGAACTTAGCTTCAAATCTAGCTTGGAATTGCTCCCAAGTAATCTCTTCCTCCGCAGTATCGATGGTAATAGAGTTCCACCAATCAGAGGCTCTCCCTTGAAGCTGCCTCGATGCCAACTTCCTTTTAGTTGCATCATCAATTCCCAAATCACCAAAGATCCTTCTACAAGCATCTATCCACCTCTGGACCTCAATAGTAGATTCTGTTCCTAAGAAAACCTTCCCTCCAAGAGCAGTATAATCCTTGCACAACTTAGCAAAATCCACTGGTTTCGGAGTTTGGACTTGAACTCCAACATCAACTGCCGCCCCCGGAACTGGTATCCTTCTCATGATCGAAGTCATCATGGCTTCGAACATGGCTGCATAATCAGCAGTCTCTTCAGTAGCATGGCCTTCCCTAGCAGCTGGTCTCCCTCTTCGACTCATTCTCAATATCTATAAAAAGGAATGATTAGAACATCTAGAGAAACAACTGCATGAAGGACTCAACTCTACTAAGTTACTATGTTATATATAGTATTCATCCATCAAAATACAATTACGTCTCTCATACGTAGTTACTTCAGCGAGCGTTGGGTAAAATCGATTAACCAATGCTCTGATACCAAATGTGACGACCGCCCATGACCACTGCACCGAATCTAAAGATAGTGCGCTGTAAAGTGTGCCAGGCGACCATAGACGATTGTCAAGGTAAGATTAAAACAACAGAATCTATCGTATTACTCACAGCGCATGGACAAAATACAATAGAACATACGTATAGTGAAGCTTTACAGAACAAAATGACATCTTATAAAACTCCATAATAGTTGAATACAAGCATTCATATAGTCAATACATCCAGCCTCACTACATATCTCTCAGAGGAAACAAAACAGCGGAATATCCAGTACATATAATAAGAAGATAATATGCAACCCTCCAGCTCGTCTTCGATATCAGCATCGTGAGGAGAGAACAGCACCTGTCACCTGCTACCTAGTCTGCCCGTCCCAAAATGGACGAACAGCCCAAGGCAATAAGAATTAAAACATAAAGCCTTGAGTCAGACAACAGTCTTAGTGAGCAGTAAATTAACTAACAACATACCAAAAGGGCATAAAGGAAAAGGAATAGGAATACAACCCTCCCACTCCAACCTCATTCTACAGTGATAGCCCCCAGACACACACTAAGCAGAAGCAAACATAGCAGAGCATACAATTTAAAGTAAAACTACTATCACTCGAGTCAAGGGCGATGTTTTCCAAGTACCAAGGCCTAAATCAGATAAGCACCCAGAAAATACCGCTCTTGAGTCCGAATGACGATACAACCAAACATCCATGACTCTGGCTATCACTGTTATCATTGCTTCGATATCACCGTTAATTGAATGACCGGCACATTCTTTCAGCCGTCCGTCAAGGGCTAATGGAAACCCCGGTTCTAGACATAACTCCCGCACGTCGTCGCAGCCCGTGCCTAGGACTATCGAATCTGCCCAGAGTACTCGACCATCAACAGTTGGCCGTTGGGACTATCGAATCTGCCCAAACGTACTCTTGCTTAGAGCATGCTAGAACCTTCAACAACGATGCTATCCAAGCCTCCTAGTCATCCTCCTCGACGACTATTCTCATATCCATTCATTATCTTCAACTCGAATCATATCACCGAGTTATCAACATGCTTGGAATGATCCCGTCTGGATTAGACCAAGTCTTCATCATATGATGCCTCGCTTCATTACACCCTTGCAAAGCTTCATCTCAACTTCACATCATCAAATCTATGCATAAGAGCTTCATCATCCCGCTACATATGCCACGAGCAGCTTTTCCAATTCAAGAGCCTTTCCCTTAGCTTTTGAATCACCTTCGATCTAAATCTAGTCATCAATCATCTAGTTCATAACAATCAATCAAATCAAACATCAATCCAAGCAATCAAGCATTCAAAAATGATCTAAGTAGACAATTATAACAATAATGGCATTTTCGTAATTAAAGAGTTGAAAGTCCAATAAGCATGAAAACATGTATTATATCTCTACAAACTTGATGAATGAACTTGCATAGGTTAACATATGATAAAATGGATGCAACATCATCATGAACAATGGATCTATATGGATCTACACATAGGATGAAGAAAATGCATGGAAATCTCTATTTTAACACCAAAACGAGCCAACAATCCGATATACTCCTTTGGATCCGTGTGAGAGATAATCACCACTCACCAAATCACCTAAACAATCCAAAAGATATCAACTTCAGATCTGGACAGCGAAGAACTAAGCTAGATCCGACAAGATCTCACTTCAAACGAAGAAATCTCTCTTGAAAAGATGAAGATCTTCAATCTAAGCTCTTGAATCTTCAATCTTGATCTTCGATTTGGATGGATGGAAGCACTAGATTAGAGTGGAGAAAAGAAGTGAAGAAGTGTAGAAGTCGAGCTCTCAAAATGGCAGCACTTCGTCGCTTCAAAATCCGGATCCCAAAAATGAAGAGAAGCTCTCCTATTTATAGCTGAAAACTGCCCTTAAGTCGTAACTCGGCTATCTCCTTAAGTCGGTGCCGACTTAACACCATGCCGACCTAGTGCCTTGCCGACCTAAAAACTCATCTGCCTATGACTCGCAACAAAACAGCTGTCTCCTAAGTCGGTTACGACTTATGGCATGCGCCTACGACTTAACTGAAAAGGCCTCCGACTTAACCAAGCTATACGACCTAACGACTTAACTGCCTCGCCGACCTACGACTTAACCATATGACCGACCCAACGAAGCAGACTCATCATACTGCCGCAAAACCCAAGTCCTAAGTCGGTTGACGACTCAACAACTTAACACAGGAGACGACCTACCGACTCACATCTCGACACACGTTGCCGACTCAACTACCTACCGACTCAATTACCCTGCCGACCTAACACTTAACACCCAAACACTTAGGTCGCTCACAACATGTCCTTAGGTCGTTGCCGACCTAACTCTTAAGTCGGTCAACCCCACTTCCTTAACTCGGCAACGACTTAACAAATAACTGGTCAGACATACTAACTACTAAGTCGTCCAGGTATTAAGTCGACCACTATCTTAACTCGTCAGCCGACTTAACACTTAACTCACCACTATCCTTAAGTCGGTTAAAACTATAAGTCGGTCATTTCCTTAGGTTGTTATCCCTTAACTCGGCAACGACTTACAACCTACGACTTAACACTTGCCGAGTAAACTTCAACCTACTAACCTAGCCCAGCTACGACTTATCTCCTTGAGTCCTTAACTCGCCCAGAACTCCTCTCCTAAGTCGTATACGACTCACGACTCATGCTAAGTCGTGAACGACTTAGGACTTAGGCAAAATTTGCCTAAAATCTGAAATGACTTTAAAATGCAAAAATTCCAGATTTTGACGAACTTGTCGATCCGTAAAAATACGGGTCGTTACATAATACCTAGAAATCAACACAACCAGTTGACCGCCCTAAACCTAGGTGGTTGACAGTCCTAAACCTAGTTGTCTACCGCTCGAGATGAATTCTGGGCAGCAGTACCCAGAAATTTGCCAAAATGTTAATTTTTAATCTTTCTTCCTTTCTTTGATTGTTCGTGCACTTGAATGATAGTCCGAAGCTTTTATACACTTCACTAACACTTTGGAATATGGATTATAGCAATTGAATGAAGTTTGGAGAAGGTTTTAGCTTTTTGCATGTTGAAATTAATTTTCAGAAAATGTACAGAGCAAATAAAATTCTTTTAAAAATCAAAATCCTAGAATTTTGAAGTTTTGAAACTTTTAATAATAACATTGACTCAAACGTTTTATTTTAAAAATATCAAACCTGAAAATTTCAAATTATGTTAATTTAAATCCAAAAGGAAGAATTTTTCAATGTTTAAATATTTTAAAATTGAAAAATTAGAGAAAATTCAAATTTACTGGTTTGAAAAATCCCAAAAGCATGTTTGAGTTATTTTGGAATCAAATTTATGTTTAAAGGTTAAATTTGAATTATTTAACTAAAAATTGGATCTAAATTTGAATGAAAACATTAAATCCATTGAAATGATGAGAAAATGGATAATGATTCAAATGTATTCTTTTGAAAATTTCTAAAGGCATATTTGAAGTATTTTGAGAAGAAAATTATCTTTTGAAAAGTTTAATTTGGAACTAATTATATTTTAGGATTTAAATTTTAATTAAAAAAGATAAATCGAATTTAAATAATTCAAATTTTACTTTGGCTTAAATAATATAACTAATGTGATTATATGCTCTTGTATAAAATGTTATATGAGTTTATTTCCTTTGAATTTCATCATTACCAATTAATCACTTTATTTCAGCCCCACATGTTATATTTGTTATCATGTTTAATAATTTCTTTTGCTTTAAACAATGTTATAAACTACAAGTTTAAACAGTGATGCACGATCACGACAATCATATGGGTTATGTAATGTGTTAAAGCGACATTCGAGAATAAATGCCGTATTGAAAATTTTAATGATTTAAAAATTATAAATATAACATTTATCGAAAATGACATAGGATACTTACTAGTATCCATCTTAGCGGACTGATACGAGGGTCATAACCCAAATTATGACGATCTTGTCCATCATAACTGTGTCCAACCAATCGATTGCTAGGACATATGAAGCTACCGAAGATTATCGAAAACGTAGTGCAAACGAAGAGAAATAGGGCCATCAAATGGAGATACAATGAAGCGAACGATAGCACTAGCAAGATTTATCACATCTTCAGATACCAAAAGGATACGACAATAAAGGGATCGTGTGAAGTGCACACCATAACTATCAGAAGTATACAGATGAAAAAGACCGTGATGACTTGCCGAGGTAGATAGTCTATGTAAATGGTATATTCACCGATGAGATTTATTAATATGCAATCCTCCCGAGGTTCACCGAAGAGAGTATGATTTAGCACTCTCATAAGTATAAGTAGAAATGTCATAAACCTCCTAAATGATTGTTTATAATAATGATTTGAATTTATACAACACAAGGCAACTCATAAGTAAAATGAACAAGATGTTATGTTCTAGTTGATTATAGAGTTGCAACTGTGTATGTTATATTGAATAGTGCCATAACATGTGTGTTATTATCGATTTGTGAAAATGGGGATTTAGGGAATCTATTTGATGTGAGTGACCTTGTGTGTAAATTTTATGCCCCACAATACCCGACATGACACATCCATATGGTTTTATTGTACGATTGTACTCATAGCTAGAAGTCTAGCCTGACTCGAGGTTTTGTTTTATAACATCTCCTTGGGTTAGACTAATGTCTTGTTCCAAGATGATTTCTTTCTCCCACTTTAAAGTTATTTCCAACGATATAGAGATAAATGGAGACTGGCATATTATATATAAGTTTAGAGTAGTGGTTGATGTGGAGTAGCATGGGCGTGCTCTTTCTGCTGGCATAAGAGGAACGGTTAGAGTCATTTGGACAAAGAATAATCGAGAGATCCGTCTAGAAGATGTTGAGTTATGCTAGTCTTATGTGTGTTCTATTGTATATAGTTGACTATGTACTAGGACATCATTGTTTTCAAGCAATTTGTATATAGTCTACGTAGTTAATGATATTTTAGATATATTGGGTTTGATTCGACATCCAACTGTATATAAATTTTGAAATGTAAATTATATCTATCTTTTTATCCAATGTATTGTGAAACCTTTATTTACTATGTTCTTAATATGCGATATGTACAAATTCCTTAAACTCATGTATATTGCCTTGTGTCAAGACGAGATACATATCATATCATATATATTTAGAATTAAAATGTATCCGTGTTGATCCAAAGTAGTGTATACGAGTGATTGCTCCTCTTGAGTCCTTTAATCTGTGCTATCGGATAAATAATTTCACTATCTAGTGACCTGGTTAGAATGAGGCATCATAGTAGTACTACACATGGTACAAGTACTTTCTCTTCAAATTCAGTTAACTGTATTTCCATGATTTTGTTATTCATTCTTGTAAACATTAGAACAAATTTGATTAGCTATGGTTGAGACCGAAGCAAATTGATCAAATTTAAGGAGTTTAGTTACAATATAGGGGTGAGATTTAAGGTCAAAAACGGTGGCTTGTGAATTAAAATTAAGAGCTCTGAGAGTGAGAAATATTAGGATTTCAAGTATTTAAAATGTTGAAAAGATAGAAATCTTTTACAAGTCATACATCGCTAAAATATTTAAATAATTTTGCATAAACCATATAGTTAAAATTCAAATAGTCAAAATTTTCCCTTCGTTAATATTTCCCATAAATAAATTAATATTATAGAAATCAACACTATACAATGTTATTGAGGGGACCAAGAAAAACAGATAAAATCTTGGAGATGTGGAGATATAATGAAAACTTATGAGAAACTTAAAAGGAAAAAACTGAATTCCTTAATTTTACTATTATGCAGTACAAAAGTCAACTGGTAAAGATGAACACATGTGTATATGCTACAAAGCTTACAAACACAATCAGGTAATATTTTTGGCTATAGATATACTTTTGATGTTTATTATTATACCAATTTGTTTCCAAACATGGTATATGCTTTCGGCAACTAAAGTCATATCCGAGATGATTAAACCTACAAATACTTATGTTTTCTCATTTCTATTATATCCAAAGCCATTAATCTATAAATTCTTCTCTCGTTCAACATAAATGTTTAATGCCAAAGGCTCATGCGGCTCAATATAAAACATAACCTAAAGGCACAATGTCATACATGCAATATAACTTGATACAACTTAGAATAAAACAATCTCAGCCAATATTCGAGAATAATGTAGTCAAATACTAAACAGGAAAATAGGTGTAGGGAAGAAGTTGTGAAAAAATTTAGTCTCAAGGACAGCAAGTTTGCTTTTTAGTCTGAAGGACGCTTTTTAGTGTAAACAGAAAATGATAGTTACAATTATCATTCTATGATTTACACTAAAAAGTGTCCTTCAGCCTAAAAAGAAAACTTCTTGTCCCCAGAACTAAATTTTTCTACAACTTTATTCTTGAGCCTAAAATCCCCAATACTAAATCCCATTATGGTACGAGCTTTGTAATGCTCCAAATAGACATGTATATGATCGAATTTACGACTCAAAAGCCCCTTCAAGCTTTCCATGTGGATGAATCAATGAGTATGGCCACCTATTATTTAACTCTAACGCCAGACTCAACTATATAGGCCAAAAGCACCTCAGCCAAACAACTCCGGTCCAATATGCCATGACTAAGCAACAATCTCAGAGCAAAGCACCACTTCACCAATCAATAGATTAGCAATGCCTTAATAAAATCAATAGAGCCACTAAAAAGCAATTTAGTCACAGAGCAAAGCCAAGCCAAATATTCTATCAACAAATGATTGATCAGTCCTCCATGTGACTCAACACGCAAATCAGATTACAATATGCGTATTAACCCTGGCCTTTTTAATAGCTAAGTTAACAATCCACGACATCTCATATTACCAAAAAAGCACCCACCATCAAGGATGATGATTGAATACTACAACTAAACTCTTCCAAAATCCTCATTTTTAATTTCCTCCAATTAAAATCAACTTTGTAAAAATAAATAAATTGATATCATTGACGCAACTAATTGTTGTTTTCCGACATTAAAGTGAATAAGAGATCAAAGATTGATAGTTGACATATGGATTCTGAATCACCATAAAACTCTGGTGTCGTTTCCGATGTTCGACTTTTACTTTCTTACTACTTCTACCAATTGTCGGACTTATTATCTCAATTTTATCATCAAACTTTGAGATATTGTTTTCTGCTTCAAAAACTTACTTTTGAGTGTTGAGGTGTTAGTGTAACCAAAAGCTACGTTAACATTGTTTTAGAGCTAGAAGGATGGTGGGTCCTCTCCGGTATGTACCTACAACAAGTTTCTACTATTTTTCGTGTTTTTTTTTCTACTTTCGTCTATTACATGTATGAACCCTAATTGATCCGCTTCAAAGAAGTTCTTAAAACAATAATATCTTGTTGTTGAAGATTCTGTGAATACCTGGCTAATGTTGTCAACCAAGTTGAATAAGTTATCACAGCTCTATCAGAACTATCTAATGTCAGTTTTAAGAAGATGTTTTAGTGTTCATGCAAACTACCCATTGTATGCTGGATGAGTTAAAAGCTTCATGATTTTCCATCATTGAGGTTTCTATAAAAAAATTCTAGCACTTTTCGTTGCCAAGGAGCAAAGACTGTGTATCGATAAAAGTCTTGTTAAAAGAGTCACGACTAAAGAGCAAGAGAAGAAGTTCAGTCTTCGCAAAAATATCTCAAACCAAGGAAAGGGTCTAAATATGTTTATGAAGAAGGATTTTATGAGAAACCTCCGGTGCGGGGCATTCAATGTTTACTTCAAATATTGAGGGTGACAGATTGAACCTTAGGAGAAATGCTAGCGTACGTCTATAATGAACCAGAAGAAAATTTGTATCCTGGATGGGAAAGAAAGACGAAAAGAATTATTGTTTGGTTTGGATGAATAAGTAAAGAAGATTCAAAAAGGGTCCTTTTTTTCAACTAGAGACTGAGGTGAGAAGAGTACAACCGTTTACTGAGAACATAATGCTAGATTTTAGTGTAAGATTTCGTAGTTCTTACATCGAGTTTGAGAAGATATTCACAAAGAGGAGGCACTGTTGGTTTTACGTGATAACTTTCAATAAAATCATCTAACGAGGAGCCTATTTCTAAATAGTTTAATTTGTCATATGTTTTGTTGCACACACACATACACATACATTTGTACATAACCAAAAAAATGGAATATTTAATTCGAACTAATTTTGTATACTTAAATATTTAGCTCGATCTTTTAATTTTGATTTAAAGTTTACAATTTAAACGATTTGTTATTAAAATTTGTTTTATACATTCTTAATGCATAAGTAATTACCAAATATATATATTTTTACCATGGAATGAAATTATTTGCGACAAATCATTATGTTATTATAATTTGTTTTTATGAATTACATACTATTATAATTTTAATTTGTACACTCCTACAAATTCATTTTAAATTTACTTGTGATAAAATATAAAACTATATTTATATATAATCTTAACTTTATTTAAAAATCTAATAAAAACTTATTATTAATATTTAGTAATTTATTTTATATATATACGTACATACATGCATACATGTAAATTAATTAAATAGATTTATTTATTTTAGGAAAATTATATATAAATATACACTCTTTTTTTTTTTTTAAGAAAAGCAATATATAACTAAAAGGAGAAAAAACGCCTTTCTCCGATGGCTTATAAGAAAACAAGAAACAAGGAATAACGAAGGACTCCCAAAAATAAAAACCGCCAAAAAACAGCGGAAAAGAAAACCAATAACTCCAATAGATAAAACAACAACAGTCTACAACAACACCACCCGAAGAAAGAGCAGTAGCAGGGATAAACAGTCCACCAACATACACAAACCCGCCTTGACCCAGAGGAAAAGGCCAGACCACCAAGCCAATCCATAAAGAGAGCAAACAGTAAGGCACAATACCAACAGGACCAGGGCAAGCTCACTTCAAGGAAGGGAGCCAGAAGCTATGAATATAAAACTCCCAGTAAGTACGTAAAGAAGACGCCGATAGGGGACGAAGACAATCGGAGCAGCAAAGACGCCTCCAACAAACAATGAGCAGCAAAAAGATATAAGAAGACCATCCGTATCAGCCATACTACCGTAGAAAAACCACCAAAGAACCAGGGAATAAAAGAAAGCCCGTCCCCGAAACTAGACAACCAGATCACAAGCCGAGCCAAAGAATAAGCCAAAGAAACCTGAATCTGGAAAACTAACAAACACATTAAACACCAAAACTAGGGGGGATGGGGGGGGGAGAGCGTTGGGTGATGGCCAACGCTCGATCGCAGTGATCAACCTACTCCCAAACGTGCGTGAGACAAATCACACGAAATAGAGAGAAGACCAATAAGACGCTCCGCTCGGGAACTCAAACGACCCCTGAATGGTCTACCACGGAAAGCAAGGAAAACGTCGTTCCTCACACACCGAATAATAGATGGAGGGTCCATACTAGAATTCTCGAAGGTTGCCTTGTTCCACGCGCGCTAGAGGTGCCAGCAGATGAGGCAGAGAATCAAGCGGAAAATGATAGCACGAAGAGACTTACCAGCATTCCTAGACCACCATGAGTTACGGGGATCTGAAGGCGAGCTGGTCAACCGACGAATGCCAAGAAGGTTTCCGAAGTAATTCCAGCAACATCTGGCCGAAAAACCACTAAAGAACAAGTGATTCCGGGATTCGGAGTCCCCGTTGCCGCAGCATCTACAACGAGATACGAAAGGAATTCCGATTGATTGGAGCTTCTCGTCAAGTGGCAATCCATCATGGAGAATACGCCACATCAAAATAGAGACCTTAGGGGGAATACGAGAGTCCCAAATGAAGGAAAAAGCAGGGCGAATGGGGTCATGGGTTCTAATCGAAGACCAAGCTTTCAGAATGGAAAAGGAAGAGCCATCCCATCCTGAAGATCCACCATGAGTGTCGGAAAACGGTATATATTTTATACACTCTTGGCCTCAGATAGTTATAGGAAACAATCGTTTATTTTAAAATTGGAAACAAGATAAATTAATCCTAGATTTAAGGAATCTTATATTCAAATTGATATCTTAATCATTAAGTTTGAGTTTCAAATAATTCAATATTCTAATTAAGACAAATCTTATTAACTTATTTATGAGGTCGAATATTATATATGTAGATATACATACATATACATATCTATGTGTGTAAATTTGTATATATATATAATATTGTAGTACATAATTATATGAAATACCATGTATATATGCATATATTACCTATTATATATATATATATATGCAAGCATAAATTCCTATGGCTATGTGTGTATATCACCTATTCATGGATAGTAATGTAATATTTATGTATACACACACGTAGACACTCCTCTTGGGTCATTGAACATACGATGTTCATGATAAAACATAATTATATTAACATTCTTAATTGAAAAAATACATATTATATTATCAAAATCAAAATTAATAAAAAATATTAAATGTGGTTTAATATAAAATAACACTATTTATAATAACACAAAATATTTCTTGCACAAAGATAAAAATAAATGAGAACTTGAAACTACCCATTTTTCCTGTTGTGCAATGCACTTAATACAACTTTATAAGTTGCGTTTATTGATTGCATTTATGACATAAATTCATATTGTTTAATTTTGATTGATATCAAATCTTAGTAAATCAAGTATATCTAGTTAAATCAAACAAGTATCATATTTTCATTAGGAAAAATCTTTTAAAATAACATGGAAGAAAATGTGGAATTATCAAATAAGAATAACAATAAATATGAATACCTTATCTTAAAAATCGAAGGCATACTTATTACTTTGATCCTTTTGTTGAATTTATATGTTTCACCGAATTAGTTTCGTTTGGTAAATTTTGTCAAAAAACTTTAGAAATAAAAGGAATCGTAAAAGAAATAGTATAAATAGTCATTGCTTTTTATACCAACTTAAGTAATCATTACTCTTACTAATCTTATTTAGTATGATTACAACTTAGTCAACCAATGAATTAAAATCGAGATGTGAAGCCAATTGTAGCGACCCGACTTTTCGACCCTCGAACGTCGATACTAAATACATCCACGGTATTCGTGTATCGATCACCCAAGTGCCGAAAAGGCAGAAAGTTAGCATAAAATAAATGAAAATAGAATAGAACAAGAAAGAGAGAACACAACATCAGAATCTCACAATGGAACGGTAACATATAATATCAAAGGAACAATACAAAGGGTTACTCCGAATATAGAAATATCAGAGATGCTAAAACCTAAGTACTATCATCAGTCTGGATAGTTATAACAACATGTCCTCATATATGCTGATGTACAGAAGTGCAGTGGAAATTAGAATAGTATGGTTGATAACCCTTCAGCTTTTCTCCATAAGCTCCAAAGCATCCAAATCTAAATTTGGAAATATAGACGGGGCTGACCTGAGCATTATAAGAAAATAACACCCGGATCAGTCTGGTAAACCAGCATGAGAAACTAAAATCATACGTGATAAGTAACAATAACCGTTGAGAACGTACAGATTTCCGTAATAGTTTTTCGCTCAAAAGAACCAACCATTCATTAAGTTTAATACATAGTGATATCATAGATAATGTCTAGAGTGTAGCGCATAAATCATATCAAATAGTTGATGTGTGAACGCCAAAACAATAATATGTATACAATCAATGCCGCTAAGGTACGTTCGAACAATGGATTTTCCCATAGTGTTCTCCTCGAATCTAGCCGAATCCAAACTCCATGACAAGGATTAGAAACTAGCTTCAGAATAATGTATATCTCTAGATGGGATATACTGTAAGGTAAACATAACTGGACCAACCTCAGTGTGTGATCCGAGCCATACCAACTTCCGATACCAACATATCGATAAGCATCTCTAGACATGGAGTTGATATACCCTTAGGGTTGCTAAACCCCCTGGCCAAGTCCCTTCTTTTTTCTATCATTTTCTCGATGTCGAGGTTACGTTCAGCATCTCTCATACGAGTCTTCATCACTCGAATATAACACGAATCCCCAAATGAATTCCTCCATCTTGAACAGATCATGAATCACTACATGGATTCAAGCATCTCGAACAGATTTCAAACCTTCACATAGATTTCCCGCATAAGTCCTCCAACAAATGCTAACACCGTCCTCTCTCCTGGAATACTCCTGAAGATAGACAATCCCACACGATATCATCGATTGAAATGTTGATGCTGACTTCTCCCTTGGACGATAGTTCAAATTTATAACATTCTACTTCACAAGCGCTTCTAGAACATAGATCGCATATATGGTTTCGAGGTGGTTTCAGGTTCGAGTCATCTTATATAAGTGCACTCTTCCTACTTATCGGACTCTCCAAAACCAGTCGATGAATTTCTAGTTAACTCAATTCCGAATCTCCCAAAAGTAAGCGAAAGCTAGAGACATTTCATAACAATACTTCTCCCCAGGGGTTACTATTGGTATTAAATCACGAAGCCTTTCAATAACTTCTTAAGTTAATATTTGAACAAGTTCGATAATTGACTAATCGATTATCTAGTCAAAAAAATTGCATATACAAATCACGATTTGTACGCTTAACTCGTTTCCGACATTCTAACTTAACGATTCCTCATCCAAGAGTGAAGCCAGGTAAGTTTGGGCATTGGTTACTCCAAGCCTTTCCTAGATACTCAATTCTTGAATCTCACAAATAGATAAGTCTACCTTGTCGGTTTTTAGTTTAAGTATAGTATTTTTTATTTCCATACACAATAAGGAATCAACTCTATTAACATGTTTCTGACATTTTCCACTTACTTATTCCTCGGTTAAGAGGGAAGCCCGGTAGGTTAGAGTGCTATTGCTCCATCCCTACTCGACATCAATCTTGACTCTCACAAATAGATAAGATTACTTCATCGGCTTATTAATGTTAAGCATAGATAATTACTTTTTTAATAAGTAATTTAAACAATCAACCATTTGGCCATTTAGCAATTCTAAACCCCTTTTGAAAACAATTGAAATAATTGAAAATACTTATAATAGGTTTTAAAACATTTATCCAAAATATTACTTAAAAATAACAAGTTTGAAAAATCAACAAAACTTGAAAAAAGAACATGTTTTATTCTAAAATTTCTTTCTTTAAAAATTCATAACTAGTTCTTAAAAATTCCTAAATATCTTAAACTACTTTTAAAATACTCTAAAAATAGTTAGACAATACTTTTATAAAGAATGAAACAAATCGCTCGAACTTAAAATCCTTTTTGAAACAATTGAAGTCCAAAAATCAAGGTTAAACGGGGCAGTTTTGCACTAGTGATGTTTTGGCCGTTTTCAAGATATTACTTAACCTTTTACTATTCAAGATTTTAATAGAAACAAACATACATATAAAACATTGTAAATATGGTGAGAAACCTCTAAGGATCTCTCTACAAAATTCCATAGCAATTGTTAAATACAAGACAATTCCGAACTGCATCTATAGCGACTATCGCTATATATGCACTTTCAAATCCAAGTCATATCTCATCCTATGTTCAACTACAATCTATATGCTTTGTTCAAGGTCTAGTCACAGTTATATAAGTCCATTCAAGTCCATTCCAAGTTTGTTCAAGTCCATGTACATGGATCTTATGTCACTTGTTTTCAAAACAAGAATTCAAATCAATGTTTTAACATATGTCACTTAACAATTCAAACAACAATAACACAATCACCAAATCCAAGCTAACCAAAGTCCAACCCAAGCTAGCGACCACCTTTCCTTTTTTGCCGTCTTCCTCTTTTGCCTTGCCTTGCCTCCAATTCAACTAAGGTGCTCACGGCCTAACATGACTATGAGATTTTGGCTATGCTTCTTCCACTTTTGACTTTGTAGAAGGTTCTCTAATATATTACTAAGCCTTGTGGCAAAGTTTGAAGTGATTTGGAGATGGTTTGCAAATAATTTGCTTTAGGAATTTAGAGATAAAGAAGAAGAGAAGCCATTGAAATTAACTTAAAGCTTAGGAATATTTATGATATATTCCTAAGGTATGCCTCTTCTTATATAGGCACAAGAATGGTGTTCTTTAATCTTGCCTTCACCCCCCACCATGCCATGGAAGGTCCACCTCCCATCACTTCTCCTTTATGTCTCTTTTTCTTCATGTCACTTCTACTTTTTGGCTAATTACTCTTATACCCTTCTCATAATAATATTCTTATCATAATAGAACTTTCTAGAACATTCCATGCTTTATGAAGAGGAGAGTATGTTAATTAGTTGTTATTGTCTTCATTTGATCATTAATTAAGTGCAAGATAGTTCGAACAACTTATATCGATCGAAAAGTTGTTTATCGATAAACCGATTTTCGGTCACATTATCTATTTTTCTTCAAAGAATATATTTTGTTAAACACTTTTCAAAAACAAGTTTCTTATCATTATTTATTAATTAAATGATTCTAAACAAGGTTGTAAAATCATATTTATAACACTTAGTTATATTTCAAAATGTATCGATATTCGAAGATGAAGTGTTCGAATTTTCGATTGCTACACATATCAACCACTAATCCAAGAACCTAATTAGTTAATATCTATGTCGACCAATGTCCATAAGTAGTGCTCTGCAATATATTGAAATGTGGGTATAATATCAGATAATATCAATAACTAGTCGTAGTGCTATTTTACTGCATTATTACTTTATAACTATATTATTCTATAGAAGATTGTGATCTATATAATAAAATTACCACTAAAGACTAATTCAATAGAACCATATATTTTATAGATTACAATCTAACTATTGGATATTCTATTAAACTACAATCTTATAATTAGAACATAGATACCCAAAGGTTATATATAATCTATGTCTTTATTATATTTATCATCGTTGCATTTTCTTAATAATTTATTCAAAAATTAAATAATCTCTAGCATTTTTAGATTTGTTTATATTCATAATTTCTTTGGTATTATTTTCATGATCCGATGAGTAATGTAGATTTAATATTTGAATTCTATCTCTAGCTTTTAGTTCATTATTGATAAATTAAATATGTAAATTCAATGTTTACCTTCTATTCTTGGTGTAAGGTATTAATAAAGAAAAACAATAATGAAATGTTATTAGTTAAATCATCAATTAGAAATGAACTTTTAAAAAAGGGAGAAGTAGCTCTTATAAGCGGCTATTTCTGATAGTGTTAAAGATGTTCCCTAAAGGCAATTATGTAATTTGATTATATTATTTGATTCTTATAGTGAATCTTGTTCAAAATAGAGTAAGTTTTTGTATCACTTTCTACTGTATATATTGTTATATTGATATATAATTAATATTTTAAATACATTTAGTTATATAAAAGTAGAAAATTATTAAGAGAAATATTTAATTGATTGTAGTTACGAATCTGCTTGTACCTATGGTTATTGATTCATTTAAATAATCACTTGTCCTTAGATGTTCCTAATCAAGATATATCAATAATGGGATATATCTGTTGAGACCAGTGTACAAAAAGTTCTCTATATGATGGGTGATGAATTACTTATGACCATTGGAGGAACCAATGGGTTAAATATTTGTTGTTGTTTGCAAGATTTGCACAACGACTCATTGGGAGTCTCCTATAGGATAAGAAATCAAATAGAATATATTACGCAATAATGTACAATAGTCTTTTGAATTGTGAATACCGTAACTCTTATGCATCGAAAGTATACTTTGATTATGATCAATCACATGATAACGATGATCACATTAAGGCCATAGTTGGGTATATGCTGAATTACTTGAAGTGAAACACCATTAAAGAGAGGATTCTTCTCCTTCGAATAAAAGGCTAGTATCACCATAATTGGTAGTCAACTCAAAGTCAAATTCTTTGGCCAAAGAAAATCAGTTAGTTGATAAATGATACCATATTAACTATGAACTTTAAAGTTGGACTTCAGAATTAAATATGAATATCATTAGAGTTTTGACTAGAGGCTAAGCGCTAGATATCTAAGTGATATATTGGTAACAAGGAGAAAACACACAAAGCAAACGAAATCATTTTCACTACCGTATTTCAGCATTGTATAGACTTTAACATTTAAATTTTTTAAATATTACCGAAGGCTGAGTTCACACAATCACAACCCTCTACCTTCGACCAAAAATAATTTAATGAAATAATTTATAAAAGAAATAAATTGTTTTTGAAATATTGTTATAATTATTACAATAATTTATTTATTACTTTACTAATATTATTTAATCAATTAATAAAATATATAATTGTTATATATTTATTTAATTATTATATAGGATGAAAATAAGATTTATTGAAATAATGAATATTGTTTTGTAGCCAAATTCTTAATATTGTTTAATAACTAGATGATTATCCATATTTATAATAGTTTAGTATTTTATTATCTAATTAGTTTGATGGATATAATTAATGAATAAAGTTGGACCTACGAAAATATATTAGGGGGATAATTTTGTATCATCTGATGTTATGTATAAACTCATATAGCCTTGACTTCAAAGACACAAATTTTATTCTCTCTCTCCATTTCTAATACAATTATATCTCAATGGTGTACTTTGCAACTTGACTATTAAGTTAGAGAAGCATTCTCTCTACAGTGAAGTTGATAGTTCGAGGTGTAATCGACCAACAAGATTATCAAAGAAATGTTAAAATTATTTTATATTAAAAATTGATTGTACGACCGATCTATGAATTATTCTGCTTTAATCTTTGATTTTTTAAAAGGTTTTATTTTCCTATTCACGGACCATGCACATGCATCATCACTACAGATCATGGTTCATCATCGATGGTGTCGACTTTAAGCCGGAGGTATCGTGTTGGGTGCTGCCAAACTCATCTTCGTTGGAGTATCTCAATGATGGTCTGGCACATTCAAATTTTCAACAAAGCTGACAAAGAACAAAAATTAGGATTTATCCTAATACCCTAGTTAGTTGTGAAGAGAGTCAGGACAGATGAGAAGGAGGTCAATTGATTCGTCTTGGAGTGACATGTCGACCATGCAAGTGTAGGGTCGGATCGATTCTATAAACAACTAGAGCAAGCTAATTTAGCTAAAGCAACTTAAATATATATAATGCATATTAACCTAGTAAGAGCTAAGTTAATTATAATATTTGTAATGGAAATAAAGCAAGTAATTTTAAAAGGCACACCAAGATCTTTATACCAGTTTGGATTCTCATTCTACATGCAGTCCCAGAACTTCCTTTAAAATTTCCCCTAACCTGCACTCACTTAACCCGATAGAATATTTTCTGCACAACCACCTAATCTCCTCGAACATTCACCAACCCACTTAAGACTGCATGCATGATTTCACAAACTTGCAATAAAACTTCTGACACATTTTTCTCTAATTAGATTGATTTGTCATTGATGCCTTTACAAATCTTTATAACCACTCGATAATCTTTCAAGATGAATGTACATGTTTTAGGACTTAATTTGAAATGATTTTGAGTTGAATGCACAATAATTCGGATTGTAGTAAGTGAGTATAGAGAATCAGAGTATTTTATAGAGATAAGGAACATGAAAGTTTATTTGTCTGCTTTTATGATCTAACTAAAATTTTGTATAGAGTTGTAGGGATAAAATGAAGTGTTGCAATTATTAAAAGAGCGTTTAAAATAAAGTGGAAGAGGAACAAGTTGAACAGATGTGACAGTTGTGGCAATGACATGTAGAAATAGCTAACATTGACCTAGATACAGCTGATTGGCTATCCTAACTGGTTGACCTATTGTCCCAACCAAATGGCCGATTAGGGTAAATCGGTTGGACCGATTCTAAGTATTTCTACACCGTTTCATGCTATGTTCTCAGTAATTTGGCTGTTTATCGTCCATTTCAAACTCCAAAAATGTTAGAAACATATTAGAACATATTTTGGAGGATTGTAACATCCCACTATTTGATAAATTATAATAAAATATATTTTAGGAATCTTATTTAATTTAATAAAAGCAAGTTTTGAATTCATTTTCAAGTAAAAGAAAAATATCGATTTAAAAATTCAAATTTGAAATTTGAATTGTTTTTTAAATCCACTAGTCGTTTGGAATTTATTTTGGAAAATTAAATAATATTTATGAAATTTGGGAACCATTTAGGAAACAGAGCAATTATTCTAAATTTGTTGAAATCGAAAAGTGAAATTTTATAAAAGAAAAATCGTTATAAGAATGAAATAAAATTTGGATAAAACATCTTGTGTAGGTTTTAAAATATTGATTTATAGGCGGTTCAATTAAAAGGGGGTTAAGGGTACGAATTTATTAGACCATAGTTTTAAAGCTTGTCCAATGAAATCATTATATTTTAAGCCTGACCTAAAAACAATCATGTAGTCTTAACTTATCCTACTTTAAACTATCGTAGTAATCCTTCTATTTTAACTCATAGTCCATACTTATCATAGAATGTCATCATTCTATTTTAACTTATGTTATATGCATATCACAAAATGTCATCATTCTATTTTAACTTATATTCCATGCTTATCCTAGAATGTCGTCGTTTTACTTTAACTTATATTTCAAGCTTATCAATTGAAATCATTATATTTTAAATTATACTAATTCTTAACTCCTAAGATTTCCTAACTCTAAGTCTATAAATACCCTTGCATGTACTTCATTTCTTGATTCACAAAGCCAAAGTAAATCAACGTAGCACCATTTTATCATCTTCATCAAAACTAAGGTTTCAATCTCTAGACAATTCAAATTAAATGCTTAAGGAAATTAGGTGAGTATAATTATTATTTTTTGTAACGACCCGTAAATTTTAATAGTTTTAAAAATATATTTAACTGGAAATATTGTGAAAATTTTAATAATTGAATTTTGAAATTAAAAAATTATATTTGAAATATGTCTATTTTAACATAGCAACTGGTAAATTTTCATATGATAATATTGAAGTTTATTTTTTTGTGTAATTTTAATTTTATTTAAATCAATTAATATTTGATGATAATAAAATGTTTTCCAAACCTGAATATTTTTATGTAATAAATTTGTAAATCATCTTCTGAGTGAGACGTCATATTTTGTTTCGCCAAATTTGGACTTCTCTAGCTCCGTTTATCTTAATTCATGCGTTTTTGCAGCATTTTTCGGTACCGATTATCCACTTTTGATAGGATGATTGTACCACTGATATCTGTATACCGTTTTGATCGTCTCGTCGTGCTGATCTCCGCAGTATATTTATTTCTAAAAATTGAGGTCCGGTACGTAACGGCAAAGAGGTAACAGCTCGCCGTAACGGTACTGAAATTTTGACTTTATAATTTCCTTTTTGCTTTTCAAATCTGAAACTTGCTGTCCAAACAAACAGTAAATTGTTTTAATTACCTTTGCTGAATCAAGGGGACTGACCGTTACAATTTCTTTCAATTTTATATTCGTCCAAAATTTTATTTACGTTTTTGGCCTCTTCCCTTCTTTGTTTTTGCATACGTTACAATATATAATATGTTATATAAATTGTTCAAATCAGTTTCCAAACAGGAAATTATTGTCAAGGACAAAAAATTTCAGCGTTTTTGCCTCAAGGACAGGTCTTCAATATTTTATCCTGAAGGACAACTTTCTTTAGGTATCAGTTTTTAGTCACTGATAGTATCAATTTGTAGTTATCGGTAGCAGTTTTTAGGTATCAGTTTTTAGCTTGGTAGCAGTTTTGTTGTCCTTATGAATAATTTTGGAAAATATTTGTCCTTATGAATAATTTTTAGAAGAATGTTTGTCCTTATGGTAAAAACATTGAGGTTGTGTCCTTGAGGCAAAAAATATACAAATCTTTGTCCTTTAAATTAATTCCCTCGTTTCCAAACTGCTTATTCTCCTAAAAACAGAAGACATTATGCTTTCTCCTCTCTGTTGCTTCTTCCCTTCTGCCTTATCTTCATCTTCAATCACCTATGACAACATCCACCTTCACTTCTTTACATGCACGCTCGTCACGTTTCTTCCTCTCCCTCTCGATCAACACATCACCTCACAGCAGCATACGCCTACCTCGTCGGAGCCTTCACCCACCACACCTAGACCAGCAACCATCAGCCTATTCATGTCAGCACCCAACCTCAAGCTAACGAGCCACAAACCCTCTGTTCGCGCCTCCTCCTCCTTCTCGCAGCGAGCATGCCAAACCTCCGCACCGTCTACCCTCTGCTTTAGCCGATCTCCTCTGTCCTTCATTGCCGAACTCAGGCAGCGTTTCCTCCAGCCTTCCTTCTCTCTTACCTCTTGTAATATGGGTATGTTTTATATTATATAGTGTTATATTATATAGGATGTATATATTTAGTTAATATATGTTCTATTGGCAAGCATATTGGTATATATTTTGTTTAAATTTGTTCTGTTACAATATCTGGTATATGACGGACCTATATATTCGTATATATATATTAGTATATGTTTTGGTTTGCAGGATATATCTATATATTTATTTATAAATATAGTTTATATAAATGTAATCTTCCAGTTACATTATAAATGTAATATAATGGTATGGATATATTTGATAACTTATATATTACTAAAGCATATTATATAAGTGTAGTTTGTTACTTGTTTTGCAGTATTGTTTAAGTATCGTTGAAAGGATTTTTCAAAAGCTTTTGTATATATATACACACACACACACGGATATAAACTATATGATTAAATCAAAAATTTGTTTTTGTAAAGGCTGTTTATATGTTGTTACAATATAGATATAGGATAACAATATGTTAATCTTGTTTTGATTTTGGTAATATATATATTACATGTTTGATATATATGTTCGGCCTTAGTATATATACATCTTTAGTTGCTGTTTGTTTTGCCTGTGAAACTTGACCTCTAGTATATATAATAATAAATATAGCGATGTATGTATAGTCTAGATGTATTATGAAGTCTGAGCCTGCCACTTTACCTTGTACTATATCTTAGCTTGCTCTGTCATTACATGTTATAAATATTGTAAAGTCATTTTTATGTATACTGTTTTGCAATATTATATATGGGACTTTAAATGTATATATATTTGGTGTACAAAAAGTTATATATATATATATATTTGTTATTAAAATACTATTTTAATGAGTCTATATGATATATAAGTGTATAAGGCCGTATATATTTCATTTGCTATTTACAGTGATATGATGAGTTTGGTATATATTTTGATCTAAGGATTTGCATATGTTTTATTTTATTCTTTGTAAGTCTATTATGTGTATTAGTTCACTTTATAATTTAAGCTACAGATTTCTTTTATATAAAGTTAGTCGTACATATAGGTATGTTATCTTGTTGCATAGATGAGAAATATTGAAAAATATATATAGCCATTTGTTATACTGTATATATATATATATATATATATATATATATATATATATATATATATATATATATATATATATATATAATGTGCTGATTTTGGGTAAGTTCACAATAAAGCATCTAGGTTAGCATACATATTATATAACAGTGTTACAGTATTATACATTGTTTGTAAGTGCTATATACACAGTTATACATATGTTGTGTGTAGCTACATATGAATATAAAATTCAATTTACATATATGAATTGTGGTCTGCATATACATTCATCTGAATGGCTAGCATATAATTGCCTGCATATATAGCTGTCTGCATATTTAGTTGTCTGATTTTATATATTTGTGAGTTTAGTTGTACATGTATAGTTAGTGGTTTGCATTTTTATTTTTATTTTTTGACTTTATATATACTTTGATTTCGAATATATAAGGCTTTAAATACATAATATGTTTTATTTATTGTGCTTTAAATGGAAATTGATTTTAACAAATAATGTATATATTTTTAGTTTACATCAAAATTTATTTGAATTCATTCCCATCGATTCCTATTTATCAGCTTCTTCATCGAATTCGTGCCAATCTTGCTTTACTTTGGAATTCGTACTGGGATTCGTAACTCATCTCATTCTCATTCATCTCTAGCCTAGAAAGGTGAGCAATCACTCACGATTAACGTTCTTATATTTATTAAATTTGATTTCAATTGAAACGACAATTGAAATATGCTGCTGTCAGTTTTTTACATTGCTATATATATGTTATTATCTGTATCTATTCACCTGTGACATCTGACACCATTATCTGTTATTTATATTGATGATATATGCTTGTTGTTATATTATTATCATATCTGTTATTACTCTGCAAGTTTCCTGTTAGTATAGAATTCACTATGGGTTGAAATGATACATACCCGAATGATCTGTAGTATAGGAGAAAATCATTATGGGTTGAAATGATAAACCCAAGCGATTTTCATTTGAATTGAATTTGGGATTGTGGGTTTAAATGATATATACCCGTATATATTTAAATTACGGATTGAAATGATAAATATCCGTATCACTTGACCATAGGGTAGAAAATCATATACACACACCGTCGGTCTATATATAAACATTTTAAAATGATCTCTATGGTTTTGAAAGGGAATATATATATGGTTTTATTTAATATTGAAATATTTATATATATAAATAAGTTTTAATATAAAGTAGATTTAATAATAAGTTTTAATTTAATAAAGTATGATTTAATTAATATATAATATGTATAAGTATTTATTTAAAATTTTATTTTAAAAATAGATCTTTATAATGATTTTATAAGTTAAGGTTGGGAAGATAAATTTGAATATATTTGAAATTGTATTTAATTAAGAATTTTTGGTTTAATTAAAGTGAATATTAGGCTCAGGTCCCTAGTAAGTTTCAAAATACACAAAAACCCCAGTAAAAAAAAGTGTGTAAATTAAGTCCCTAGAATTAAGTTACTAAGTAATTGCATATAGTTATGCAATTTTTTTGGTGAATAATTGCGGAATTTTCCGCAACTTTTTGAAAAAATTGCGTAAATTTCCGCAATTTTTTGGGTGAATAATTGCGGAATTTTCCGCAATTTTTTGAAAAAATTGCGTAAATTTCTTTAATTTTTTAGATGAATAATTGCGGAATTTTCCGCAATTTTTTGATATAATTGCATAAATGTCTGCAATTATTCACTGAATAATTTCATAAGTGTATTTCATTATGGGACAGTTTGGCACAGGTCCCTAATAAGTTTCAAAATATACAAAAACACCAGTAAAATAAAGTTTGTAAATTAGGTCCCTAGAATTAAGTTACTGAATAATGACATACACTTATGCAATTATTCAGTGAATAATTGCAGACATTTATGCAATTATATCAAAAAATTGTGGAAAATTCCGCAATTATTCACCCAAAAAATTGCGGAAATTTACGTAATGTTTTCAAAAAATTGCGGAAAATTCCGCAATTATTCACCAAAAAAATTGCATAACTATATGCAATTACCTAGTAACTTAATTCTAGGGACCTAATTTACACACTTTTTTTTACTAGGGTTTTTGTGTATTTTGAAACTTACTAGGCACCCGAGCCTAATATTCACTGTCATTATTCAGTAACTTAATTCTAGGGACCTAATTTACAAACTTTATTTTACTGGGGTTTTTGTGTATTTTGAAACTTATTAGGGACCTGTGCCAAACTGTCCCTTAATTAAATTGATTTGAAACTTATTGAATTTGAGGGTTTTAAGATATGATTTTATAATTTGGTTTCGATTTAAAGTGATTAAATGGATATTTAAAGTTTTAAATAAATCGAAGGGAATATTTAGTTTAATGTAAATTTAAGGTTATTTAAATGATAATGGATTTATTAAGTGAATATTTCAAAACTAAATAATAACGAAGTTAAAATAATATATATGAAATTATCAATTTAGTTTTCGAAAGTGCTATAATTTGGAAGTATATATATTTGAAATGGAAATGATATTTTGGTTTTGAAGTATAAATAAACTTGAAATGACCACGGTGTTATAATGACGTTTGGTTGTTAATAGCGTATATTTCTATATTGTAGATAGTTCCACAGATCCTTAGAGGATGGTTATCCCAAACATCCTTTAAGTTACTTGTATTTCAGTTAATATTTCATTTGAGTTGGATTTATTGATATAAGATATTAATCCTGACTTGAGTGTTTTGTGTTTTGCTTTACGCTCGGGTCAGACTGAGTGATACAGCAATTGAGACTCACCTTTGGAGTTTGGAGCTTCGCTTGGAGATCCAACTATCGATTCACCTTCCAGTCATTTAGTTGATTCCAGTGGTGTATTCAAATTTTTTTATTTGACAATTGTATTCGAGACTTTGTTATTGTAGTAGCTTCATGAACTACTATTTATTAATCTATTCCGCTGCATTATGTTATAATACTCTATGTTTGTGATTCTGTGATTATTTTATTTACTGTATATGCTGAGATTTGCCAAATATAAATTAACAATCTGATATTTTGAGCAATTCAAGTCCGACATGTGTGTCTACCTATGCACTTGGCGGGTGCATCATGATAGGGGGTTCTCGCATTTGGGTTTGGTAGCGAGCGGATGACTCTTACTCCTACATGTCCCTGCGGGGTTGGTGCAGTCGAGAGGCTGGCCGTAAAGGCAGAATACAGGTACAGTTGTATGCTACGGTGGGCGTTACCCCACTGGCGCGGCCTGTTATAGTTGGTATCAGAGCTCTAGTTTTAGGCAAAACTCAGCATATATAGTAAACTTAATTATGGAATCACTTTCGTTTGAGCTTGAGTCCTTCCTCTTTGATTCAGATTTTTCTTTGAATTTTGGAACGTTCCCCTCAGTTCCAAAATCCATTCTTTACTCTCCCTATTTGTATTTTCTTTATTGTGGAGCACCCCATAGCTTCACTGTATGATTTGTAAATGGGTGAAACTCCTTCACAACTGGCATTGATTCACCAAAAATTTCTATATCTCCGGTTTAGATGTTGCTATCTTTTGCTGTGCTCGAATTCTGTAACGATCCGTATTTTACGGATCAAAATATCGTAAAAACTGTTGTTATTAGATTGTTAGTGTGTTAAGTCGTGTAGAAGTTAGGTCGTCTAGAAGTTAAGTCGTGTGGTAGCTTAGGTCGTGGGGTAGGTTAGGTCGAGTAAACGACTTAAGAGATTGGAATGACCTAAGGAGTAGACGACTTAGGGGTTTAGACGACCTATAAGAAAGTTGGCGACTTAAGAAAGACGGCGACTTAAGAGTTAGCGGCTTAGGGAAGTTACAGACCTAGGGGGTTAAGCAGGTTAACGACTTAAGAAAGTTAGGTCGTTCGAGCGACTTAAGGATTATGGGTAAGTCGTTGAAGTTTAGGCCGTGTCTATGTTAGGTCGTAGACGACTTATGTTAGGTCGCAGGGTTGCTTAAGTCGTTAGGACATTTCTGTAGTATGCCTGAGTCGTTAAAGTTGTTAAGTCGTAACCCCAGTTAAGACGTTAGGTCGCGTAAGGACTTAAGTCGTTAGGTAGTGTCTGTGTTAGGCCGTGTATATTTTAGGTCGCGCATAGGCCTGGGTCGTTGAGTCGCGCACTTGCGTTAGAGTTAAGTCGTATAGCGTTAAGTTGCAAGGTCGCTAAGTCGCACATATGTGTTAAGTTGCGCAAGGTTAAGTCGTAGGATTTGTTGAGTCGTGGAGTTATTGAGTCGTTGAGTCCTGGTTCGCGCGCGCGTAAGTTATGGCTTAAGTCGTAAGACATGATAAGTCGTAGGTCGAAGGGGATGGATAAGTCGTAGGGTTTGTTAGGTCGTAAGTCGGAGGAGATAAGTCGTGGACGACTTAAGGGGGCGAACGACTTAAGGATCAGCCTATAAATACACGTCCATTTCCTCACTTTTTGGGATCCGGATTTTGAAGCGACGAAGTGCTGCTATTTTGAGAGATCGAGTTCTACACTTCTTCACTTCTTTTCTCCACTTTAATCTTGTGATTCCTTCCATCCAAATTGAAGGTCAAATCGAAGATCCAAGAGCTTAGATTGAAGATCTACATTCTTCGAAGAGAGATTTCTTCGTTTGAAGTGGAATTTTGGAGAATCGAGTTAGATCCTTCGCTGTCCAGATCTAAAGTGTGTTGCTTTTGAGGAGTTTAGGTGATTCGGTGAGTGGTGGTTATCTCTCACACGGATCCAAATGAGTATATCGGATTGTTGGCTTGATTTGGTGTTAAAAAAGTGATTTCCATGCATTTTCTTAAACTTATGTATAGATCTATTGATCATGATGATTTGACATCCATTTTACTACATGTTAACCTATGTAAGTTCATTCATCAAGTTGTAGAGATAGTGCTCATAATTCATGCTTGTTAGATTTGGACTCCTTATTTACAAGATTGCCATTATTGTTATAATTGTTTATTAGATCATGTTTGAATGCTTGATTACTTGGATTAATGATTGACTTGATTGATTGTTATAAATTAGTTGATTGATGATTTGATTTGGACAAGATGGTCGAAGATGATTCAAAAGCTAAGGGAAAGGCTCTTGAATTGGAAAAGCTGCTCGTGGCATATGTGGCGGATGATGAAGCTCATATGGATAGATTTGATGATGTTGATGTTGAGATGAGGCTTTGGTATGATGAGGTGAAGCGAGGCATGGTATGAGATAGCCTTGGTTTAATCCAGACGGGATCATTCCAAGCATGTTGATAACTGTTGTGATGCCTCTTAGGCGGATGGCGCCTAGGGAACAGCAAGAGTTGAGGGTGCAAGTTGATGATCTTTTGCAGAAAGGATTCATTCGGCGTAGTGTGTCCGAATGGGGTGCACCGGTTGTGTTCGCAACCAAAGCGGATGGATCGTTGAGGTTGTGTGTGGATTATCGTGAGCTGAATAAAGTGACCAAGAAGAACAAGTATCCATTGCCGAGAATAGATGACTTGTTTGATCAGCTTCACGAAGCTAAGGTGTTTTCTCAGATGGATTTGGCAACGGGATTTCACCAGTTAAGAGTGGCAAAGGATAGTGTGCAGAAGACTGTTTTCAGGACACCATCCGGTTTCTTTGAGTGGCTGGTAATGCCGTTTGGATTGACCAATGCGCCAGCATATTTTGTGGATCTTATGAATAGAGTGTTCAGAGATCAGTTGAACAAGTTCGTACTAGTGTTCGTGGATGATATTTTGATTTATTCCAGAACTGAAGAAGAGCACAAGACGCACTTGCGTATTGTTTTGGAAATCTTACGGATACATCAGCTGAAGGCTAAGTTTTCGAAGTGTCACTTCTGGAAGAGTGAAGTGAGGTTCTTAGGCCATATTATCTCTGGAAATGGAATAGCGGTTGATCCCGCTAAGGTGGCAGCAATCCAGGATTGGGTTAGACCTAAGAATGCATTTGATGTGAGAAGTTTTCTTGGATTAGCAGGATACTATCGTCGATTTATCAAAGACTTTTCCAAGGTGGCTGCACCATTAACAGGATCGACGAAAAAGAATCAAGTATTCAGATGGGATGCTAAGTGTGAGCAAGCTTTCAGAATCCTGAAAGAGCGATTGACAAGTGCTCCTGTTTTGACTATTCCAAGTGGAAATGATGAGATGGTGGTTTACACCGACGCATGTGGAACTGGACTTGGAGCAGTGCTGATGCAGAAGGATAAAGTTGTTGCGTATGCAAGTCGACAACTGAAGCCGCATGAAAGGAATTATCCGACTCATGATTTGGAGTTGGCAGCGATTGTATTTGCTCTGAAGATGTGGAGACACTATCTATTGGGAGTTCGATTCAAGTTGTTTACAGATCATAAGTCGTTGAAGTATCTTTTCTCCCAAAAGGATTTGAATCTTAGGCAGCAACGATGGCTAGAGTTTTTGGCATCATATGATTTTGGTATAGCCTATACTCCGGGAAAGGGTAACGCAGTGGCAGATGCGTTAAGTCGAAGACATGAAGGATTGGGAGCCATGTTTTCAGAATGGAAGAGTCTCGAGTATTTGGCTGGATTTGACTTCAGGCCTAGATGTGAATTGGAACCTGAGATGTTGGCAAACTTATCAATAAGACCGACTCTTGTGGAAAGAATTGGCGAGAGCCAAAAACGAGATGATAAGCTTGTCAAGATTATCCGTGATTTGGAATCTGGATTGGATCCAGAAAAGGATAAAGGATTCGAGGTCGATCGAGAGTGTTGGCTTCAGAAGCAAGGACGACTAGTTGTTCCCGATATAGATGAATTGAGAAATGAAGTTCTGAAGGAAAGTCATCACTCGAAGTTGACAATTCATCCAGGTGGAAATAAGATGTATCGGGATATGAAGAGAACCTATTACTGGGAAGGTATGAAGAAGGATGTTGGAAATTTTATTTCCAAGTGCATGAACTGCCAGTTGGTAAATGCCGAACAGAAGAAGCCAAGTGGATTGCTTCAGCCATTAGAAGTTCCTACATGGAAGTGGGAGCAAATATCGATGGATTTTATTGATGGGTTACCTAGAACAAGAACGGGAAATGAAGGGATTTGGGTCATTGTAGATCGTTTGACTAAGAGTGCAAGATTCATTCCTGTTCAATCAACTAGGACTGCATCAAAGTTGGCTGAGTTGTATGTTAAGTGGATAGTCCGATTCCATGGTATTCCGAAGAGTATAGCGAGCGATCGAGACCCATTGTTCACTAGTGGATTTTGGAAGAGCTTCCAGGAAGTTTTGGGAACCGAGTTGTGTTTGAGTACAGCTTATCATCCCCAAACAGATGGTCAGACCGAGAGAGTCAACCAAGTTTTGAAAGATCTCCTTAGAGCATGTGTTTTGGATTTCGGAGGACCATGGGAAGATCATCTTCATTTGGTGGAATTTTCGTATAATAACAGTTACCAGTCAAGCATTGGTATGGCACCGTATGAAGCATTGTATGGAAGACCGTGTAACTCTCCGACATGTTGGTTAGACACAGGGGAAAAGTTGATACTTGGGCCAGAAATGATTCGACAAACTTCGGATTTCATAGAGATCATTCGGCAATGAATGAAGGCAGCCCAAGACCGACAGAAAAGTTATGCTGATAAGCGTTGAAAAGATTTGGAATTTGACGTAGGTGATATGGTTTTTGTGAAGATTTCTCCACTGAAGAATGTTATTCGATTCGGGAAGAAAGGAAAATTGACTCCGAGATTTGTTGGACCATTCCCGATCATCGAGCGAATTGGAAAGCTCGCCTACAAATTGGAGTTACCAGAAAAGATGGCGGGTGTGCACAATGTTTTTCATGTATCGTATCTACGGAAGTATGTGCACGACTCGAATACAGTGGGTTCTGCAGATAGCTGTGAAGATTTTGAGATTTATCCAGTCGAGAAGAGACCTCGTAAGCCGCTTCGTGTTGTGGAAACTGACACGAAACAGCTTAGGAGGAAGGTAGTTAGGTTGCTCAAGATACAATGGAGTGATGATGATAACGACTGTACATGGGAGGTGGATGAGAGGATGAAGGCAGCTCATCCTGAACTCTTCAAGGTATGACCATAAGGTGTCGTGTCATCTCATGACATTGTAACTTGTTCTAGTCTTAGAATTCTGCATGCTAGGCTAGTAATTGGATGCATGGTTTGTTGATTGCTATGGATGGTAGGCATGCGGAATAATTTTTGATTGCTCTTGTTTGTTTGGAATTTCGAGGGCGAAATTCCTAAGGGGGAGAGAATGTAACGACCCGTATTTTATGGATCAAAATATCATAAAAACTGTTGTTATTAGATTTTTAGTGTGTTAAGTCGTGTAGAAGTTAGGTCGTCTAGAAGTTAAGTCGTGTGGTAGCTTAGGTCGTGGGGTAGGTTAGGTCGAGTAAACGACTTAAGAGATTGGAATGACCTAAGGAGTAGACGACTTAGGGGTTTAGACGACCTATAAGAAAGTTGGCGACTTAAGAAAGACGGCGACTTAAGATTTAGCGGCTTAGGGAAGTTACAGACCTAGGGGGTTAAGCAGGTTAACGACTTAAGGAAGTTAGGTCGTTCGAGCGACTTAAGGATTATGGGTAAGTCGTTGAAGTTTAGGCCGTGTCTATGTTAGGTCGTAGATGACTTATGTTAGGTCGCAGGGTTGCTTAAGTCGTTAGGACATTTCTGTAGTATGCCTGAGTCGTTAAAGTTGTTAAGTCGTAACCCCAGTTAAGACGTTAGGTCGCGTAAGGACTTAAGTCGTTAGGTAGTGTTTGTGTTAGGTCGTGTATATTTTAGGCCGCGCATAGGCCTGAGTCGTTGAGTCGCGCACTTGCGTTAGAGTTAAGTCGTATAGCGTTAAGTTGCAAGGTCGCTAAGTCGCACATATGTGTTAAGTCGCGCAAGGTTAAGTCGTAGGATTTGTTGAGTCGTGGAGTTATTGAGTCGTTGAGTCCTGGTTCGCGCGCGCGTAAGTTATGGCTTAAGTCGTAAGACCTGATAAGTCATAGGTCGAAGGGGATGGATAAGTCGTAGGGTTTGTTAGGTCGTAAGTCGGAGGAGATAAGTCGTGGACGACTTAAGGGGGCAGACGACTTAAGGATCAGCCTATAAATACACGTCCATTTCCTCACTTTTTGGGATCCGGATTTTGAAGCGACGAAGTGCTGCTATTTTGAGAGCTCGAGTTCTACACTTCTTCACTTCTTTTCTCCACTTTAATCTTGTGATTCCTTCCATCCAAATTGAAGATCAAATCGAAGATCCAAGAGCTTAGATTGAAGATCTACATTCTTCGAAGAGAGATTTCTTCGTTTGAAGCGGAATTTTGGATAATCGAGTTAGATCCTTCGCTGTCCAGATCTGAAGTGTGTTGCTTTTGAGGAGTTTAGGTGATTCGGTGAGTGGTGGTTATCTCTCACACGGATCCAAAGGAGTATATCGGATTGTTGGCTTGATTTGGTGTTAAAATAGTGATTTCCATGCATTTTCTTAAACTTATGTATAGATCTATTGATCATGATGATTTGACATCCATTTTACTACATGTTAACCTATGTAAGTTCATTCATCAAGTTGTAGAGATAGTGCTCATAATTCATGCTTGTTAGATTTGGACTCCTTATTTACAAGATTGCCATTATTGTTATAATTGTTTATTAGATCATGTTTGAATGCTTGATTACTTGGATTAATGATTGACTTGATTGATTGTTATAAATTAGTTGATTGATGATTTGATTTGGACAAGATGGTCGAAGATGATTCAAAAGCTAAGGGAAAGGCTCTTGAATTGGAAAAGCTGCTCGTGGCATATGTTGCGGATGATGAAGCTCATATGGATAGATTTGATGATGTTGATGTTGAGATGAGGCTTTGCTATGATGAGGTGAAGCGAGGCATGGTATGAGATAGCCTTGGTTTAATCCAGACGGGATCATTCCAAGCATGTTGATAACTCGGTGAAATGGTTCGGGTTTGAGGATAATGGTTTGCTCGAGAGGCGCTTGAGCTAGTATGAGAATAGTCGTCGAGGAGGATGACTAGAAGGCTGAGATTTCATCGTTGTTGAAGGTTCTAGCAGGCTCAAAGCAATAGTACGTTTGGTAGATTCGATAGTCCCTAAAGACTATGATTGTAGTCGAGTACTCTGGGCAGATTCGATAGTCCTAGGCACGGGCTGTGACGACGTGCGGAGTTCTGTCTAGAACCGGGTTTGCCATTAACCCTTGACGGACGGCTGAAAGAATGTGCCGGTCATTCAATTAACGGTGGTATCGAAGCAAAGATAACAGTGATAGCCAGAGTCATGGATGTTTGGTTGTATCGTCATTCGTTCTCAAGAGCAATGTTTTCTGGGTGCTTATCTGATCTTGGTTTAGGCCTTGGGGGTTTGTACTTGGAAAATGTTGACCTTGACTCGAGTGATAATTGCTTTACTTTAAATGTCTGCTTTGCTATGTTTACTTCTGCTTAGTGTGTCTGGGGGCTATCTCTGTAGAAAGAGGTGGAGTGGGAGGGTTGGATTCCTATTCCTTTTTCCTTTATGCTCTTTTGGTATGTTGTTAGTTAATTAACCGCTCACTAAGACTGTTGTCTGACTCAAGGCTTTATGTTTAACTCTTATTGCCTTGGGCTGTTCATCCGCTTTGAGATGGGCAGACTAGGTAGCAGGTGACAGGTGCTGTTCTTAGTTTCCGACGATGCTGATGACGAGCTGGAGGCTTGCATATTATTTTCTTACTATATGTACTGGATGTTCCGCTGCTTTGTGTAATTCTCTGAGTGATATGTAGTGAGGCTTGATGTATTGACTATTCAGATGTTTGTATTCAACTATTATGAAGTTTAGTTGATGAGATTCTATTTTGTGAAGCTTCACTATATATATTCTCTATTGTATTTTATCCATGCACTGTGAGTAATACGATAGATTCTGCTATTTTAATTTAACCTTGGCAATCGTCCATGGCTGCCTGGCACACCTTACAACGCACTATTTCTATGTTCGGTTCAGGGGTCATGGTCGGTCGTCACAAATTCTATCTCTGGCGATCGAATGTTGATTTGCCTTAGAATTCTGCATTGATCATATTCCTGAAGTCACGGTTGACCTGGTTAAGGTCGCCCGCGATTTATATAAGTATATCCATCTTCTATTTTGAAATTTAAATTATCTCATCTTCGATCGACCCTATCTTCGAATCAGAATTCTATTTGATTAGAGTCCCTCTAATTTGAATCTTTATCCTTGTTTGGAATCCATTCTTGAATCATCCTTTGAAAAATCGTGTTTGTTTGTATTTTAGAAACGGTTTTATATATCGAAATTATTATTTTGATAAGTATGATTATATTATATATATAAAAGTGAAAGTGTTTTCGATAAGGATTATATACCTTTTAAAAACTAGAATTTGAAGTTTCGAAAGGATTGAAATTTTGAAAATTATATAAGAAATTGATTTATATAAAAATGATTTATAACTGAAGGGTTTTAAATTGGAAACTTGAGAAATTGAATGCCGGTATTTTGAAATTGGTTTTAAGATTTTGAAAATATATAATAATACGATTTGAAAGTATTTTCCGAATAAGAAACGTTTCAAATGACTTCAAAGGAGTTCCAATGATTTCGAAGAAATTTCAAAGAAGTTTTCAAGAAAATAGAAGTCCAAAACTCACTTATGTCGCTGGAAAATAATTTCGGTGATGAGTGCACGCATCATCGACATTGATTTTCGAGTTTCAGAGTGGGGGAGAGGCCACTTTAGTAGCTTTGCTATGCAATTGATTTTGTGAAACCAATTTTGATTTCCAATTTCGAAGTATGATTTGATATTCGAAAGATATATGTATATATATTTTAAACGATTTGAAGTGAGCCCGGTGTTCAGTCCTCGAGTTTCGGATTTGTTTTGGTATAACCCTATCTATTGAAATTGATTTATTGATTTGCTGCTAATTTCCAACTCTTGGATTGGAAATTTGATTTCTCCGACTATTTTGAATGTTCGAACACTTCCAAATCGAGGTTTAATTTTCAAAGCTAAGTAATTTCGAAAAGTATAAATTATTTGATAAAGTATATAAGTTTAGTTTTGTATGTTTAAGTATGAAGTAATATGATATAAATAAGCTTGAAACTGTTTTGTTAAGTAAATGAATAGGACTATTTTGAATTTTACTAATATGAAATTTAGTTTTAAATGTTTTAACTTAGTAACATCTTTTATAAAACTATATATATGTATAGAATAATAATTTTCAACAGGTAAATTGGATCTTTCAAATAGAAATAAATAGTTAAAGGTTTTAAAGGGATGGTTATAAACTTGGTAATAATTTGAGTATAATTGATTTTGAGAAAAATATTTGGTTTCGAAAAATAGATTGGAATTTAAAACCCAGTATTTATATGATGATTTTGGAAATGAATTTGTTTGACTTAAATTATGTTGATTTGGAAACTTGGATTATTTTCTAAACCTATTATTTGGAAACTTTGAAACTAAAGATATTTAAATTGGAAAAAATAATTTGGTGAAACCATATATGATTTTGAAACTGAACTGATATTGAAACAAATTGAAATTGAGAACCTTATTTTACCAAATACTTGATTTGGGAGTTATCGAACTTAGGTAAAATTGGTTTGTAGGTATAAAGTTGATTCGAGAACTGTTGATTTGGAAGGGTACTCAAATTTGAAAAGCGAAATCTTATATAATCGAAGTTTATATAAGTGTGATTTGATATACTATTGATTTTGGAAAGTATTCGATTTGAAAATGAAATCTAATATATAATGGAATTTATATAAGTATGATATTTGAAATTGATTTTAAAGGGTACTATATGATACATATTTTCGAAGTAAAGATATGGAAAGTGCCTTCTGCTTGATATCCTTTTTGTGGCCACATTTAGGATTCATTCTATCGATATTATTCTCCCTGATTTAGGTTTTCCGGATATGATACTCGAGTGTCCTTCGAATTCCATGGTGTTACCCATGGTCTTGCGAACTCGACTACATAGCGTAATTCGCAGGGCCGTGACGGCTTACGGATACAGATGTTTCCTGGGGGATCCAGGCGTAACCATTGTGTATCTGCGATCTATGGTCGTTTTAGTAGCATAATCTGCAAGGCAGAGATTGCTTAAAGGGTACGGATGTTTCCTGGGGGATCCAGGCATAACCATTGTGTATCCGCGGTCTACAGTTTTTTTATTATCATGGCGTAATTCGCAAGGCAGTGATTGGTTAAAAGGTACAGATGTTTCCTGGGGGATCTAGGCGTAACCATTGTGTATCTGCGATTCATGATTCGATTCAGTTGATTTGTTTGGAGTGTACTTTCCATAATAGTTTTGAACGTTTTTCGAGTATTTTTCACTGGGTGTTGAAACAGGTCTACTAAGTACTTGGAGAATTCTAGCTTTGCGCCTAATCAACGCATGGCCAGAGTCTGCAAGAACGAAGATAAACTTGTTAAGACATCGAGTTATAAAAGTATTTTGATAAAGTATTATATAAAGGATGTTTTGATCATTTCTCTTTCTAAATAATTTAAAATGTTTAAAATATTGTTTATTTATATACTACATGGTTTAATAGTAAATTATTAGTGTTGTAAATATTTTAGAAGTTATTAATTAAATACAACATATTTAAAGAAAATGATTATTGATTTATTAATAATGTTGAAAAGTATCTTGAGATAAATTAATAAATTTATGAATTATGGATTTAATGTTTTCAATAGCTTCTGTGTAAATATAAGTAATGATATAAATAATAGTTTTCAAATAGTTTTCATATATTTATAAAGGTGTTATTTAATCATATAAATGGTATTTATAAAGGAAGCAAGAAATTTTACAAATGGGTTTTGAAAAGTTTTAAAGTATTAAAGATGATTGAACTGCAAATAAAGTTTTCAAATGAATATTTCAAGTAAAAGTTTATATAGTTTTAAATTAATTGTTTATCCTGGTCTTTCAATATATTTTTCTTTCTGGCTGTTTCTATTCTCCTACCTTCTCCCTTTTCGAGGACGAAAAGTTTTGAGTGCGGGAGAGTGTAACGACCCGTAAATTTTAATAGTGTTAAAAATATATTTAACTGGAAATATTGTGAAAATTTTAATAATTGAATTTTGAAATAAAAAAATTATATTTGAAATACGTCTATTTTAACATAGCAACTGGTAAATTTTCATCTGATAATATTGAAGTTTAATTTTTTGTGTAATTTTAATTTTATTTAAATCAATTAATATTTGATAATAATAAAATGTTTTTCAACCCTGAATATTTTTAAGTAATAAATTTGTAAACCATCTTCTAAGTGAGATGTCATATTTCGTTTCGTCAAATTTGGACTTCTCCAGCTCCGTTTATCGTAATTCATGTGTTTTTGTAGCATTTTTCGGTACCGATTATTGACTTTTGATAGGATGATCGTACCACTGATATTTATATACCGTTTTGATCATCTCGTCGTGCTGATCTCCGTAGTATATTTATTTCTGAAAATTGAGGTCTGGTACGTAACGGCAAAGAGGTAACAGCTCGCCGTAACGGTACCGAAATTTTGACTTTATAATTTCCTTTTTGCTTTTCAAATCTGAAACTTGCTGTCCAAACAAGCAGTAAATTGTTTTAATTACCTTTGCTGAATCAAGGGGACTGACCGTTACAATTCTTTCAATTTTATATTCGTCCAAAATTTTATTTACGTTTTTGGCCTCTTCCCTTCTTTGTTTTTGCATACATTACAATATATAATATGTTATATAAATTGTTCAAATCAGTTTCCAAACTGCTTATTCTCCCAAAAACAAAAGACATTATGCTTTCTCCTCTCTGTTGCTTCTTCCCTTCTGCCTTACCTTCATCTTCAATCACCTATGACCGCATCCACCTTCACTTCTTTACATGCACGCTCGTCACGTCTCTTCCTCTCCCTCTCGATCAACACATCACCTCACTGCACCATACGCCCACCTCGTCGGAGCCTTCACCCACCACACCTCGACCAGCAACCATCGGCCTATTCATGTCAGCACCCCACCTCAAGCTAACGAGCCACAAACCCTCTGTTCGTGCCTCCTCCTCCTTCTCGCAGCGAGCATGCCAAACCTCCGCACCGTCTACCCTCTGCTTTAGCTGATCTCCTCTGTGCTTCATTGCCGAACTCAGGCAGCGTTTCCTCCAGCCTTCCTTCTCTCTTACCTCTTGTAATATGGGTATGTTTTATATTATATAGTGTTATATTATATAGGATGTATATATTTAGTTAATATATGTTCTATTGGCAAACATATTGGTATATATTTTGTTTAAATTTGTTCTGTTACAATATCTGGTATATGACAGGCATATATATTCGTGTATATATATATATATTAGTATATGTTTTGGTTTGAAGGATATATCTATATATTTATTTATAAATATAGTTTATATAAATATAATCTGCCAGTTACATTATAAATGTAATATAATGGTATGGATATATTTTATAACTTATATATTTCTAAAGCATATTATATAAGTGTAGTTTGTTACTTGTTTTGCAGTATTGTTTAAGTATCGTTGAAAGGAATTTTCAAAAGCTTTTGTATATATACACACACACACACAGATATAAACTATATGATGAAATCAAAAATTTGTTTTTGTAAAGGTTGTTTATATGTTGTTACAATATAGATATAGGATAACAATATGTTAATCTTATTTTGATTTTGGTATATATACATCTTTAGTTGCTGTTTGTTTTGCCTGTGAAACTTGACCTCTAGTATATATAATAAAAAATATAGCGATGTATGTATAGTCTAGATGTATTATGAAGTCTGAGCCGGCCACTTTACCTTGTACTATATCTTAGCTTGCTCTGTCATTACATGTTATAAATATTGTAAAGTCATTTTTGCGTATACTGTTTTGCAATATTATATATATGGGACTTTAAATGTATATATATTTGGTGTACCGAAAGTAATATATATATATTTGTTATTAAAATACTGTTTTAATGAGTCTATATGATATATAAGTGTATAGGGCCGTATATATTTCATTTGCTATTTACAGTGATATGATGAGTTTGGTATATATTTTGATCTAAGGATTTGCATATGTTTTATTTTATTCTTTGTAAGTCTATTATGTATATTAGTTCACTTTATAATTTAAGCTGCAGATTTCTTTTATATAAAGTTAGTCGTACATATAGGTATGTTATCTTGTTGCATAGATGAGAAATATTGAAAAATATATATAGCCATTTGTTATACTATATATATATATATATATATATATATATAGTGTGCTGATTTTGGGTAAGTTCACAGTAAAGCATCTAGGTTAGCATACATATTATATAACAGTGTTACAGAATTATACATTGTTTGTAAGTGCTATATACACAGTTATACATATGTTGTGTGTAGCTGCATATGAATATAAAATTCGATTTACACATATGAATTGTGGTCTGCATATACATTCATCTAAATGCCTAGCATATAATTGCCTGCATATATAGATGTCTGCATATTTAGTTGTCTGATTTTATATATTTGTGAGTTTAGTTGTACATGTATAGTTAGTGGTTTGCATTTTTATTTTTATTTTTTGATTTTATATATACTTTGATTTCGAATATATAAGGCTTTAAATACATAATATATTTTATTTATTGTGCTTTAAATGGAATTGAGTTTAACAAATAATGTATATATTTTTAGTTTACATCAAAATTGATTTGAATTCATTCCCATCGATTCCTATTTATTAGCTTCTTCATCAAATTCGTGCCAACCTTGCTGTACTTTGGAATTCGTACTGGGATTCGTAACTCTTCTCATTCTCGTTCATCTCTAGCCTCGAAAGGTGAGCAATCACTCACGATTAATGTTCTTATATTTATTAAATTTGATTTCAATTGAAACGAAAATTGAAATATGCTGCTGGCAGTTATATACATTGCTATATATATGCTATTATCTGTATCTATTCACTTGTGACTTCTGACACCATTATCTGTTATTTATATTGATGATATATGCCTGTTGTTATCTTATTATCATATCTGTTATTACTCTGCAAGTTCACTGTTAGTATAGAATTCACTATGGGTTGAAATGATACATACCCGAACGATCTGTAGTATATGAGAAAATCGTTATAGGTTGAAATGATAAACCTAAGCGATTTTCATTTGAATTGAATTTGGGATTGCGGGTTTAAATGATATATACCCGTATATATTTAAATTACGGATTGAAATGATAAATATCCATATCACTTGACCATAGGGTAGAAAGTCATATACAGACACCGTCGGTCTATATATAAACATTTTTAAATGTTCTCTATGGTTTTGAAAGCGAATATACATATGGTTTTATTTAATATTGAAATATTTATATATATTAATAAGTTTTAATATAAAGTAGATTTAATAATAAGTTTTAATTTAATAAAGTATGATTTAATTAATATATAATATGTATAAGTATTTATTTAAAATTTTATTTTAAAAATAGATCTTTATAATGATTTTATAAGTTAAGGCTGGGAAGATAAATTTGAATATATTCGAAATTGTATTTAATTAATAATTTTTGGTTTAATTAAATTGATTTGAAACTTATTGAATTTGAGGGTTTTAAGATATTATTTTATAACTTGGTTTCGATTTAAAGTGATTAAATGGATATTTCAAGTTTTAAATAAATCAAAGGGAATATTTAGTTTAATGTAAATTTAAGGTTATTTAAATGATAATGGATTTATTAAGTGAATATTTCAAAACTAAATAATAACGAAGTTAAAATAATATAAATATGAAATTACCAATTTAGTTTTCGAAAGTGCTATAATTTGGAAGTATATATATTTGAAATGGAAATGATATTTTGATTTTGAAGTATAAATAAACTTGAAATGACCACGGTGTTATAACGACGTTTGGTTGTTAATAGCGTATATTTCTACATTGTAGATAGTTCCACAGATCCTTAGAGGATGGTTATCCCAAACATCCTTTAAGTTATTTGTATTTCAGTTGATATTTCACTTGAGTTGGATTTATTGATATAAGATGTTAATCCTGACTCGAGTGTTTTGAGTTTTGCTTTACGCTCGGGTCAGACCGAGTGATACAGCAATTGAGACTCACCTTTGGAGTTTGGAGCTTCGCTTGGAGATCCAACTATCGATTCACCTTCCAGTCATTCAGTTGATTCCAGTGGTGTATTCAAATTTTGTTATTTGACTATTGTATTCGAGACTTTGTTATTGTAGTAGCTTCATGAACTACTATTTATTAATCTATTCCGCTGCATTCTGTTATAATACTCTATGTTTGTGATTCTGTGATTATTTTATTTACTGTATATGCTAAGATTTGCTAAATATAAATTAACAATATGATATTTTGAGCAATTCAAGTCCGACATGTGCGGATGCGAATGGTTGAAAATATCAGGTCGTTACATTTTTAGAGTTAGTAGAATTCTTTTTATTTTAATTCATCTTGTTTTAATTCATTTGTTTAAACATGACTTTGTGAAGGCTTGGTATCCCGATATGATTTAAGTATTCTCTGTAAGTTTGATTTTGTAGTTTATTGAGATGTTACGATGGTTGATAGTGCTGGTTCATGACACAGTTTGAATAATACACCACCAAAAACTTCGATTTTGTTGTCAATATAAAGTGTATAAGCTTTTCTATAAAGGGAATTTTATAGAATTAATTTAAATAGCAATGAAAGTATTTTATAAATGAATTTGAATTCATTTAATATAAAAACACAAGTATATGGTTTTAATTTGAATACCAAATGGTACACAATAATACTTGGTTAAATTCAAAAGATTATAGCATGATTTTGGAAGAACCGAGTATATATGTATATATTTTGGAAAGCATGAATATATATTTTATAAAATTATGAAGTATAAGTTTAAAGTAGGTGAATTAAAAGTTTGTTTGAGTTTGATACAAGCTGTTGAATATTTAATTCACTCATGTTATGCAAATATACTCATGTTATGTTAAGTGATTGAAAAATTGCATGATTGAATTTGGATCGATTAAAATAAGGATGTACAAGAGATCACTCCTTCCAAGCCCTTTGATTCGAGCTACCGGGTTGTAAACTCCTTATGATAATTCAGTCACTAGAGCTGGGGCATCACATTTTGGAATTAAAGCCCAAGTCGAGCTAGAACTGAGTAAATCAGGAATTAGAACTGAATTGACCATAAAGGAGTCGATTATAGGTTGTTACCGATCAGTGTAACCTGGGTAGAGTGGGAATAACTCGTGTATGTATTGCAAAAATTAAGATTAGTATTATAAAGGAAGAACAATGGGATATGAGTTATGTACATATTCATGAATATACGTATTTATTAGTTAAATCTTTGTAAATAAAAACATTTATCTAATAAATGATAAATATTGTTTATTAGAAAATGGGAAGAACTGGCAGACCTAGAGAAGGTGTATCTTATGGATCACCTAATGGTCAAGAAGTTGGGTTAGAAAATCCAACTGCCCTATTAATAATATACTAATGAATAGAAGTTATGGGGAAAGTTCCCGATACAAGCATTGCTAGAGAACCAAATCAAATCCCAGAGTAGAATTTACAAGGCTTTGCAATGATTACATAAGTTTGGGAGGGAAGCTATTCTTGGGCAATGAAGGAGTTATGGATGTGCATATTTTGTTGAGATCCTATGAAAGGATTTTCAATGATTTGGGTTTAGCAGACCAAAGAAAAGAAGGTTGGCATCTCACCAGTTACAATCTAGTGCTTTAGACTGGTACGATGCCATCACATTAGCAACACTAGAAGAAGAAATAACTTGGTAAGGGTTTAAAGATCTTTTTAGAGCAAATTTTATTCCTGAAGCCGAAAAGGCAGTTCTGCTTCAAAAATTTATTGATCTAACCCAAAAGAATTCAATAGTGAGTGAGTATGTAAACGAATTTAATGATTTTTCCAAGTATGGACCAACATTGATTAACTCACTATTGGAAAAGAATGAAAAATTATTTATTGGACTGAATGCAGAATTAAGAGATAAATTACTTAATCAGATAAGATTTCCGTTAGAGGAAATCATTGATATGACCTTAGGATAAGAGAAAGTCCAAGAGCAGGACTTTAGCTTCGAAGAATAGTCTACTCAACAAGTGCAACAGAAAAAGAGACCGTTCTTTCAATAAAAAAATTGGGAGTTTAAAAAGAACAAGAAGTCTTCTCAACCAAGGTAGACCAAGTCGAAGAAAATAGATCAGCTGAAATGACCTGAACAAAAGAAGAAGTATGATAAATCACAAATTGAATGTTACTCATGTGGAAAGAATGGTCATTTTTCTAATGAATGCCAAACTGTGAAACAAAGATGTTATAATTGTTATGAAATAGTTCTTACAGGAAGACAGTGCAGAAAGCCTAAGAAACAAACTCCAAGCAAGATGTTCACAATTGAGGAACCCGGTTCTACAGAGGATAAAGGGAAGCAAGTCTCTATCTTAGAAGGTATGCTTCTTTGAGAATGAAGTTTTCTAATATTTTGGGTTGTTGGATTTTGTGGTAGAATATTTTTGCTTAAGTGGTTTTAATATAAATTGGTAATGATTTGATTAAGGAAACAATATGAGACCCTAATCTAAATTACAAAATAAGAATGCATCACAAATATAAGTGTGATGAAAATGAATTCGAGTAGAGGATCCAGTAGTGATCAGAGTAGCATAGCAAAAGCAAATAGCTTGATTTTCCCTGAGCATAAATAATTGTCAGATTTATTGGGTGTATGGTTGTTTATTTGTTTGATTTATTTTTATGTATGACTAGCCTAGAATAAGATATATTGAGTTGAAATTATCACTCAAAGATAATGAACCTATTTATCTAAACGAAGTAGAAGCTAGTGGTTTTCCCGAGTTGGACCACAATGGGTTAAGTAATTTTATTTTACGAAGAAAGAATAATATTTTGAATTTGATTGTCTTAACTTATCCGTTGAGTGGTTATGAATTATGGTCAGTGCGCCTGGCCAGCATATCGAAGAGGATTTCTAAACCCTAAAATGAAATATTTTGACATAACAATTTTCTGTGTAAAAGGTATTATTCTTAGAACTGACTAGTCAGAATTTCATCTAACTCGAATACTATATGGTAAGCAAATGATTAATTTTTAGTATTCCGATTACACAAAATGGATTTTGATTGCATTTGGAGCATCAAATCCTAGTCCGAGTTACTTTCTATAAGCTACGAACTCTCGAGAAAATGAGATTAAATAGATTTGGTGTGTTAACTCGCCTTTTGTCAAGACCGTGAACTGGCGGATTTAACTAAATAGACTGCTCGTTTATCGAGATTGGAAAGCGATGGATTTAAGCCAGCTGAATGGATAGACAATCAGTCATGAATGGTTTGGTGTATATAGCTCTTCCTAGATGGATCGGCATTGGCCGGTCGGCCAGGAAGGTATAGCTCGGTGTAGGAGGGAAGTTCGTGCATGGATCAGCATTGGTCGCTCGGCATGGGCGGCTCGGCATGGGCGGCTCGGCATTGGTCACTCGGCATGGGTGGCTCGGCATTGGTCGCTCGGCGAGGTGGCTCGGCAATGGTTGCTCGACGAGGTGGCTCGGCATTGGTCGTTCGGCATTGGTGGTTCGGTCTAGGAGTTACGGGTCGTTCGGCATTGATGGTTCGGTCAGGATGGCATGGGTCAGTGTAGTGGTATGGGCCGGTCAGGATGAGGTGGCTCGGGTTTGGAATAGGGTTATACTCGAGGCGACATTAGGGTGGACTGGCTTCGAAGTGGATCGGCATGCTGAAGTGGATCGGTATATTAGAATAGAGGGTGGTTCGGTATATACGGCTCGACCTACCTGGTTCGATCGGGGTACAGAGCCTGGATCGGCAATGGCCTTGATGGGCCCGGATTACTCAGGAGGCCCAAATACTTGGATTTTCCTATAAATACAGCATGTGGGGTTCCAGAAGGGGGATCTTCTTTTTGGCTCTCTTACTTTCTCTTTTATAAGGCTAAGGCTAAGGCTACTCTGCCATTTGGTAACTGTAATTGATTCTAACATCAATAAAAAGGAAACTTCTGGAGTGGACGTAGGCCGGAGTTAGCCGAACCACTATAAAATCTGTTGTTCTTTACTGCTTTCATTTTAATTTTTATTGCTCTTCACATCATTGCTCTCTACATACATTTTGTTTGTGAGGTGTGACTAGTATTTGGTGCTTTCAACTGGATTTGGGTGTTAGTGACCAATTTTGGCGCTAACATGGTGCTAGAGATTTTTCTAGCATTACTGAATCAGTGATGTGTTTACTGCTTAGAAGACAATTGCCAGGATTGATTAAGTTCCTGGTATTCAACCATTCAGTAGAACTCTTAACTAAGTGAATATTAAAAAGGTGAAGAAATTAAGAATTGAATTGAAAGATCTTGAGTAAAGTGAATGGCATTGGAACTATTTTTTTCCTATGATGTTTAATTTCAAAGAATAAAGGGAAAGGTTATATTAACCAGCTTTAAGATCCGACCAAACTTGCTCGGTCGATCTAGAATAGTTAGAGTGTTGATCTGGTTTAGCAAACCAAGTTAGTAAATTTTGAAGTGGAATGGTTCTGAAGACATCCCCAATATAGTTAGTTTGAAGAAAGAGATTCTCGATGAGTACAATCGATTTGTATTTTTACATAAATAAAGATGCATAAAGAGATGAAGCGAGACATTAGCAAATAAACGAAGTGATATGTTAAGTGTTAGTTAGCGAAAAACGATCATAAAAAGTTAGAGAATTAATTCTATTTCTTCAAATACTACAATGGAAATTAAATGTTGAGTGATGGTCGATCAACTCACCTAGAGCACACATGTTATAACAGTTCAAGTGGATTGAACTATCGAAGGTTTTTATTTGTACCGCAATTAATATAATTGCTTGAGATACCGATGTGCATTTGAGATCGGGATATGGTTATAAAACAAATATGGGAAGATAAAGTAGTTGATAAATAAGAATATTCCATTAATTAAAGTTCAATGGTCAAGTAATCCTAGAAATTATGCTTGAGAGATTGTGAAACTAATACAACCGAGACACACTGAGTAGTTTAGATTAGTCAGGTATGTATTTGTTTAATTTATCGAGTCATAAACGATTGATTTTAATTGGTTGTTGTGTGCATGGATGTATATATAATTGAATGCTATAGAAAATACGTTATAGTACTATCTAATAAATTACGAGGATGCAATTTCTTTAAGGAGGGGAGTTTGTAAAATTCCTATTTGATTAATTATAATAAAATGTATTTTAGAAATTTTATTTAATTCAAAAAAGTGATTTTTGGATTTATTTGAGAGTAAAAGAAAAATATGGATTTAAAAATTCAAGTTTGAAGTTTGAATTGTGCTTGAAATCCAGTAGTCATTAGAAATTTATTTTGGCAAAATAAGTAATATTTATGAAATTTTGGAAAATAAAACAATTATTTTGAATTGATAGAAATCACAAAGTGAAATTTTAATAAAAGAAAAACCATTATAAGAATGAAAAAGAATTCCGATAAAATATCTTCAGTGGATTTTTAAACGGTTATAAAATGCTGATTTGTAGGCAGTTTGATTAAAAGGCGTTTAAGGGTACGGATTTATTGAACCATAGATTTAAAGCTTATCTAATGAAATCAATATAATCTAAGCCTATCCTAAAAAAATCATGCAGTTTTAACTTATCCTACTTTAAATCTATTTAATCATTCTATTTTAACTTATATATCATGTTTATCCTAGAATGTCATCATTTAGTTTTAACCTATATTCCATGCTTATCCTAAAATATCATTGTTTCCTGGAGATTTGACCAGGCAACTAGTACTCGGCATCAGATAGTACTCGGCATCAGATAGTACTCGACATCTAGAAGTACTCGGCGTAGTACTCGGCATCCAGTGGAACTCGGCAATAGGAGTACTCGGCGTAGTACTCGGCATCCAGTGGAACTCGGCAACAGGAGTACTCGACATCCAGGAGTACTCGGCATTAGAAGGCGTTCGGCGTATATGACTACTCGACATGACAGTACCGTTCGGCCAGAATGCATCGTTCGGCCAGGAGGCACGTTAGGCCAAGGAGGATCGTTCGGCCAAAGGGATTGTTCGGCCAGAATGCATCGTTCGGCCAGAGAGCATTGTTCGGTCAAGCGCTTCGGACAGAGGCATGTTCGGCTTCGACTGACAACCATTCTGCACTTCCCATGCATCAAACATACCGTTCGGCATAGAAAGGATGGTTCGGCATCATTGTGTTCGACCTACCTGGTTCGGCATGCAGCGACCACTATACTTGGGCTAGAGTGTTCGGCTACCAAGCCCACCTGGGAAGTCCAGCCCATCTTTGTCTATAAATAGAGGGACAAGGTCACAGTGAAAAGGATCTTTTTGGAGAACACTGGGAGACTTTGCCATTTTTCAGACTCATCTTCTCTACTTAGCAATTGCATTCAAGTATTCGATCTATGAATTGTATTTGTAATCAACCATTAAAGAAGATCAATAAAGTTTAACCTCAAAGTGGACGTAGGCAATTACGCTGAACCACTATAAATATGGTGTTCTTACTTTCTGCATTTAAATTAGCATTGGCTTCCTTGTTTAACTGATATTCATCACTTACATCTCTACACAATCTTTCTCTACGAGGTTAGTGACCATTTTTGGTGCTAACACTTTGGTGCTTTCACTGAGAATTGAATTCTCAGACCTCAGGGATCTGCTTTGAAGCTACTGGATTGAACAAATCCCCCAAAGAAGATCCGACTCATTGATAGGACATCCGTAGATTCTACTCAAAGTTCCTACCAATAACTCTACAGTGGCAAGACCACGTACTAGGTCAGCTTCTCATAATGCGGATGCCCATGAGACTGCTAGCGTGCAACAAGCAGGACCTAGCAATCAACCAGCAATTCCGGGTGTAGGAATTGCCGCCCAGGACCAGACTCCAGTTGTCACCAGAATAGAGTTCAACGACTTGATGAGAGAACTCAGGGAAAGCAGGAGACAACTGGGAGAGCAAATGCAAGCTAACGCCAACCTGATGGCACAACTCACTCAACTGCAGCAACATAATGCTGGGGGCAATCCCGCTCCTTATTCCTCATCTGACAGCTCTACTTCCTCTGATGAACCACCCAGGCGCAGACGCCGTAAGACTGAAGCTGCATGGGCAGATGCTGCTATTCGAACAGCTGGAGACCGTGACCAAGCAGGAGCTGGAAACTTCGGAACCGGAGTGCGGGTGGAGGCTGGAGGCCCAGACCATCAAAATGCTAACAATGTCGAACCTCAAGACGCACGATTGGCAGATCGCCAGGAGAGGAGGCATCAGCATGGACAGTCGCGTAGAACAGACTCTAACCTTCCACCTTCCATACAAACACCAGATCTGACAGCCATGGTCAGGCAATTGATGAAAGAAAATCAGGGCTTATCGAATGATGATTAAGGAGTGTCAAGAAGTCATACTCCATTCACAGATGTTGTGCTGCAGGCGGCGTACCCCAGGAAGTTTAGTATGCCTTCTATCCCAGCGTATGAGGGAAAGACTGACCCCAGACAGCATGTCATGAGGTACGAATGGATGATGGATTCAGCTAGGGCAAATGATGCCACCAAGTGTAGATGCTTTCCAATTACTCTATCTGGGATAGCTACTATGTGGTTCACCCGACTTCCTCCGCGGTCCGTATCCAATTTTGAGGAGTTGGAAAAGAAGTTTATTGAGCAGTTCAGGATACACACTACTCGTCCAAAGGACGTAATGTCTCTGTCAAGTGTAATCCAAAATCCTGGGGAGTCATTGAAGGAATATTTACAAAGGTTCCATGTTGCGGCAACTGAAGTCAGTAATCCCAATGATCATGCAATTCTAATGGCTGTAATGAGAGGTGTGGATCCAGATTCTGAGTTTGGAGACTGGTTGGCAGGAAAACCTCCGACTATGCTAGAGCGTTTCTACTCAAAGGCACACCAATTCATAAGGAGAGAGGAAGCTAGGTGGGTAAGACGAGATAACGCACCAGGACCTGTCCAAGAGTCTATGAAAAGCAACGTTGCTGTGAAGCAGTCCTGAGACAACTCGGGAAAGGTCCAAGTCAATGTCCAAAACAAGCCTGGGCAGCCTAAGGAGTCCGGAGGAAGAAATCAAGGGAAGAAGAGAGAAGCGGGGAAGTGGAAATCAAGAGTTCCAAGCTACAACGAGTATACCCCGCTGAATGCACCTCTTGAGAACATTTACCTATCTACCTACAATACTTTTCAGTACTGAAAGCCACGTCCAAAAGAATTAACCGAGGAGCAGAAGCAAACCGAGAAATATTGTCGATTCCATGAGACTTATGGGCACAATACGGAAGAGTGCAGACACTTGCACGACGCTATCGAGAAGTTGATCAGGCAAAAGAAGTTGCAAGAATTTGTGAAGGATCCACAGGAAGGAGGACAGGGAACGTCCAACCCAGGTCGTGCACCAGCTCCACGTCATCCTGAGGAGCCTGCCCGAACCGTGGGTAGACTAGTCATAAATACAATTATCGGCAGACCTCACCCCGCGGATAAGAATTGGCAAGAGATAGAGCGGTATGCAAGTTCCCTGAAGCATGCAGATTTTGAGTGCTGTTCGAACGTGGAGGATGGGACCCCTGCTAAGCAGCAACGCGTAATGACAGACGATATAGTGGTCAGAAACAGAGATGCTGATCAAATAGAGGCTCCAACCATCGACCCGATGGTCATATCTGCGACAATCGGACCGGCATATGTGAAAAGAATTCTGATTGATTGCGGAAGTTCTGTCAACATCATCTTCAAGAAGGCATATGACCAAATGAAAATGGAAACAAAGGACTTGAAACCATCCAAGGCTCATATACACGGCTTTAACGGCGCAGCGACCGATGCGGTGGGGTATGTTGAGTTACCAGTTGAACTGGGACAAGGCGAGCGTCGGAAGGTGCGAATCCTACCCTTCGTGGTTTTGGATGTGGATTCTCCGTATAATGTTTTCTTGGGCCGGCTGGCCCTGGCTGAGTTTAGGGCAGCATTAGCCCCGTGGTGCTTAACTTTGAAGTTCCCAACTGACAAAGGAGTAGGTATCGTTCATGGCGACCAAGCAGTTGGTCGTTCCTGCTATGTGGCCGAGCTCCAAGAGGCCCATCGGAGGGAGAAAGGAAAGGTTGCGGACAATCCCGTCCGCATCCTTAATGCGGATAATTGACAAGTAGTGCCCGAGCCTTGGCTTGGGCATAATTCTCGGATCTTCAGAGACATAGATCCGAGAGACGACGATGAGAAACCCAGGGAAGAAAAGGCAGTGCCGGTTGAATTAACGGTTGACATTTCAGTCAGTCGAGACGACCCTTCGCGAATACTGAAGATCGGATCACAGCTTGGCCCCGTGATGACTGAAGACCTTAGTGACTTCCTCCGGGCGAATCTTGATGTTTTCGCCTGGAGGCATTCTGATATGTGTGGGATTTCTCCCGCCATCACGAGTCATATGTTGAACATAGACCCGAAATACGTCTCGGTTAAACAAAAAAGGAGAGGAATGGACCCGGAGAGGTCCGCTGCTCTCAGAGAGGAGGTGGACAAACTCAAAGCCAATGGGTTCGTCCACGACGCCCTCTACCCTGAATGGGTATCCAACCCCATGCTGGTAAAAAAGGCGAATGGGAAATGGAGAACTTGCGTAGATTATTCCGACTTGAACAAAGCATGCCCCAAGGACAGTTTCCCATTGCCTAGGATCGATCAGTTGGTCGACTCCACCGCAGGGCATGAGCTGTTATCATTCATGGATGCATACTCAGGATACAACCAAATCTCGATGCATATTCCGGACCAAGAACACACCAGCTTTGTTACAGATGTCGGGCTATATTGCTATGTAGTAATGCCCTTCGGATTGAAGAACGCAGGAGCAACTTATCAGCGTTTGGTGAATCGAATGTTCAAGGACCAGCTTGCTAGGACGATGGAAGTCTATGTGGATGACATGCTCGTGAAGTCACGACAGTCAAACGACCACATTCGAGACTTGGCTGAAATGTTCGACATACTCAGGTTCTACGGGATGAAGATCAACTCTCTGAAGTGTTCCTTTGGCGTTGCGTCGGGGAAGTTTTTAGGATTCATCGTCAATGCTAGGGGAATTGAAGCTAACCCAGAAAAGATCCAAGCTATTCGAGATGTGCAAGTGCCCAGGACTATAAAGCAGGTACAGAGCTTGAATGGAAAAATAGCTGCATTAAGTCGATTCATATCCAGGGAAACTAACAAGTGCATCCCATTCTTTGATATAATAAAGAAAGGGAAGAGGAATTTCGAATGGACGTCTAGTTGTGAGGAAGCATTCCAGGATCTGGTGAGGCATCTGGAGAGTCCACCAGTGCTGTCAAAACCAGTGGACCACGAGATGCTGTACGTATACTTGGCTGTATCCCCGCATGCGATAAGTGCGGCTTTTGTCCACGAGGAGGACCGAATCCAGAAGCCGGTGTATTATGTTAGCAAGCGTTTAACGGGGGCAGAAAGAAATTACCCTAAAATTGAGAAATTGGCCTATTGCTTGGTGATTGCATCACGTAAGCTGCGCCCATACTTTCAAGCACACTCAATCAGTGTTTATACCGATCAACCCTTGCGGCAGGTACTCCAACGACCAGAAACTTCTGGGAGATTGCTAAAATGGAACATCGAGTTGAGCCAATTCGATATCGCCTACTTACCACGAAGAGCCATACAAGGGCAAGCATTAGCAGATTTCATCGCTGAGTTCACCATACCCGTCGAACCAGATAATCACGACGTCATTCCCCCCGTTCGATGGAAATTATACACTGATGGGGCATCGAACGACCGTTGCTCCGGCGCGGGTGTAGTTCTTATAACTCCAGAAAATCGATCAATCTATTATGCTTTGAAGCTCGATTTCCCAGCTACAAATAACGAAGCAGAATATGAAGCACTGATTGCTGGCTTGAAGCTCATCGGAGAACTCGGGATCAAATCAGTTGAAATCTTTTGTGACTCACTGTTGGTGGTTTACCAAGTGCGGGGAGATTACCAAGCAAAGGGACAGAAGCTTGCTCCGTACCTTGTTCAGGTCCAAGAACTACTCTCGAATCTTGAGCGTTATGACATTTCGCATGTCCCGCGCGAACAGAATAAAGAAGCCGACTTGTTGGCTAAGTTTGCGAGTACAGGCGATGCGCAGCAAATGGGATTGTATCCCGTTGAAGCCTTGCATGCCCCGAGCATAGACGAGATGAAAGTCGATCGTGTGTTGGAAACAGAAATCGAGAAGGAATCATGGATAACCCCACTCAAACTGTACCTAACAACTGGGAATTTACCAGAAAAAAGGAGTGAAAGATGGCAGGTCCTTCGAAAGGTTGCGCGATACGTGATGCAGGATGGATTAATGTATCGAAAAGGGTTCTCAGTCCCATTATTACGGTGCATCGCTCATGACGAGACAAAGCGGGTCTTAAGAGAGGTTCACGAAGGGGAATGTGGCGACCATACTAGGGGGGCAAACGCTAGCAAAGAAGATCCTCCGCTATGGATATTACTGGCCGACCGTAAATCGGGACGCTGCAGACTACGCAAGAAAATGTGACAAGTGTCAAAGATATGCGAAAATTCCGAGGACTCCATCAACGGAACTCACACAAATGGTTAGTCCTTGGACATTTGCAATCTGGGGAATCGACATAATCGGCTCTTTACCTATATCCAAGGGTGGCGCGAAATACGCGATAGTTGCAGTCGACTATTTCACAAAATGGGCTGAGGCAGAACCTTTGGCCACAATCACCTCTAAGAAGGTCATTAACTTCGTTGTACGAAGCATTATATGCCGCTTTGGCCTTCCTCGCACCATCATTACGGACAACGGGACGCAATTTGAAAGTAGAGAGTTCAAAGAGTTCTGTTTAAAGTATGGCATCGAGAAGAAGTTCGCCGCCGTTGCACACCCGAAAGCTAACGGACAAGTCGAGGCCGTTAACAAAATAATCAAGTCCATACTAAAGAAGCATCTGGAGAAGGTTGGAGGCAAGTGGGTAGATGAACTCCCGACATCACTATGGGCTTATAGAACTACCCACAAGTCCACGACCGGCCACACTCCATTCGCCTTGGCATACGGCTCGGAAGCCGTTATACCCGTGGAACTTGAAGTTCCATCACACCGAGTGACATACTATGATCCCAAGACGAACCAGGACCTCTTGTTGGAATCGCTGGACTGCATCGATGAAAAGCGTGAAGAGGCCGAATTAAGGGCGGCAGCGCATAGACACCGAGTCAAGCGTTACTATGACGGCAGAGTCCGCCCAAGGACTTTTGATGTAGGTGATCTCGTTCTGAAACGAGTTTTCCTGGTACCATCATGTATGAATCCCAGCTGGGAAGGTCCGTACGTCATTGAACGGAAGCTTGGAGAGGGAACATTCAAGCTAGCGACCGTTGAAGGCACGACACTCCCCCGAGCGTGGAACAGTGAACATCTGCGGCATTGTTACATTTAGCATGTTTTCTTTCTTGTTTTAGGCACTGTTATTTCCTGTATGTTTTTGTTCAGTCGCAACTTAGTTTCTTTTTAACTATGTAATCAAGCAGTTTAGTTGTTTTTCATTAATAAAGGCTTGAAGCCGTATTTTCCACAAACCACTAATGTTTCTATATCTCATAATCGGATGACGAACTACATTATCCTGTACGATGTACGGTCTCGTATAACCGACTCCAAATCTCCGAATCCCCAGAGCGCGGACCGGAGTACTCTAAGTCCCCAGAGCGCGGACTAGAGTATAAACGATTTCAAATCTCCGAATCCCCAGAGCGTGGACCGGAGTACTCTAAGTCCCCAGAGCGCGGACTAGAGTATAAATGATTTCAAATCTCCGAATCCCCAAAGCGCGGACCGGAGTACTCTAAGTCCCCAGAGCGCGGACTAGAGTATAAATGATTTCAAATCTCCGAATCCCCAGAGCGCGGATCGGAGTACTCTAAGTTCCCAGAGTGCGGACTAGAGTATAAACGATTTCAAATCTCCGAATCCCCAGAGCGCGGATCGGAGTACTCTAAGTCCCCAGAGCGCGAACTAGAGTATAAAAGATTTCAAATCTCCGAATCCCCAGAGCGCGGACCGGAGTACTCTAAGTACCCAGAGCGCGGACTAGAGTATAAACGATTTCAAATCTCCGAATCCCCAGAGCGCGGACCGGAGTACTCTAAGTCCCCAGAGCGCGGACTAGAGTATAAACGATTTCAAATCTCCGAATCCCCAGAGCGCGGACCGGAGTACTCTATGTCCCCAGAGCGCGGACTAGAGTATAAACGATTTCAAATCTTTGAATCCCCAGAACGCGGATCAGAGTACTCTATGTTCCCCAGAGCGTGGACTAGAGTGTAAACGATGCGAACCTCCGAATCCCCTGAACGCGGACCAACTTACTCTAAATCCCTGGAGCGCAGATTTGGAAGAAAGTCCAAGTACTCGAGAAATGTGGAACAAGAAGTATGCCACGTCTGGAAATGTTTGAACAACACGAGAGTGGACTGGGAGATAATGCACTCATAAGAACTTATGTTATGACTACAGATAGTCAGCGAACTAAAGAAAAGCAAGAGAATCATTCAAACGAAAAAGAAACTAAACTTCATTCAATAGTTCAAAATGGGGTTACACAGTTACTCCTACAAAACTCAGAGTTAGGAACCTATCTATACAAACTACAAGCTACAAAAGATAAAAGCAACTACAAGACTTAAGCAAGAAGCTCGTTGAACGAGTGTATCGATTATTTCTTCGGTTTCTTCTTCTTGTCTTCCTTTGTTTTTTCCGACGACTCCTCTCCCTCACGCTTTTTCTTGGATTTCTTGCTTGCTAAAGAAGCGGAGTCAGGAGTAGGAGATGGAACATCCAGTGGTTTGGACCTGCCCGGGAGAATGATTTTCAAAGGTCTGTTCCGCGGGTCGGTAAGTTCCAGTATTTCAGGTTCAACTTTGACCTCGACCTTTTTCTTCTCCTCTTCGGCGAGGCGGTCCTTCATGCTCATCTTTGAGGTATGCTCGGAGGCGCCAGTGATTTCGATTTCATCACTCCCTTCGGCAGGAGATGAAGTGTCAAGCTTATCATCATCTAGCGCCCCGATCACTTGAGCGTCAGGACCATGAATTACTCCCGCGTGAACAACGTCGCTTGTTTTCTCTGCCTCCTCCTTGGCGTCATCGCTCCTCGGAGTTGGTTCGGGGTCAGAGCAGCCTGCATGAAAACATAAAGAATGAACATTAGAACGAATAACCACTGCTTGATAATGACAGATCTTTCAACTTCTAGAGAAGAAGAGTTTCCTACCAGGTTCCGGTTGGCTATCGGTTGCGCGTGGGGTTTCACCGTCCAGGATAGGAGATAGCACATGAGCGCCGAGCCCGGGATCTTCAGGATCATAACCGGCATGCTGCTCGAATTGATCAAGTGTCGACCGACCGGCCGGTTGAGCAGCGAGAGGAGCAGCAATATGAGGAGCCGTAGTCTCGGCCCTAGATGGGCCAGCTTCATCACTTTTCTCTTTTGGAAGGGGAGAGCCTTTGCTATAAAGCGCCAAAGCTGCGGATAGATCCGCTGGCTCATTCCCCCTAAGAAACTCCTTCGCCAAGGCATCCTCATCAACCTCTTCAGAGCCCGACTCGATTTTCCTAATCTTTACCAAGGTTTCCCAGGCCTCAGCTAGGGATTCAAGATAGCCATCGCCCAAGAATGTTAAGTCAGGATGCATAAGGACGCGGGCTCCATACTCAGCAATCAACTGGTCAAACATGCATTTGACCTCTTCCCTACCGGCTTCTGCGGCCGCCTTGAGGCGAGAGTCAATCTCCTCCACAGCTTTTCTTTTGCCCTCCTCACGGGCTTCGTCCTTCATTTTCTCAACCCCAGCAAGTTCGTCATCGAGCTTCGTTTTCAGGAGCCGAGTAGCAACGATTTCATCACAGTATCGTTGTGATTCTTCTTGAGCGGCTATCTTGTCCTCCTTCTCCTTGGAGAGTAATTCTTTCAGCTCTCTGAATTGTATGACGAGCGCGTCCCTTTCTTTTTGGACAGAGTCTTTTTCTAGGGCGAGGGCACCGCTACGTTGGACTGCTTCATCAAGTTCCTTCTTGTGAGCCATCTCTAAGCGAGTAACTGCCTCAGCAGTATCTTTTGCGCTTTGCTCAGCGACTTCCAGCTTCGACTTATACAGAGCGAGCTCTTCGTCTTGATGCTTGATGATGTTCTTGTCACAGCCAGCCTCCAATTTCAGACGATCAATCTCATATTGACGCTCAACGGACACCTCCGAGATCTTTTCAACCAAGTGTACGAACGCGTCATGTTGAACATAGACGTCGTTATTACAGGCAATGTCACTCTGCTTCACGTGCCCAGGGATATGGTGAATAGCCGGGAGGAACTTCAGACCATCGAAGCAAATTTTTGGAAACTTGGCCTTAAGATCGACCATTTTTTCCGCTACAGTTGGATCAACCGCGGGAGCAGGGAGAGGAGGCTTTGGAAGTTCTGCTCTTTTTCGTTGCTCCCAAATTTTCCTTGTGCTCGATGAACCGGAGTGTTGTTCTCGAGGAGCATCAGGTTAGTAACCCTTCTGTGAAGACTTCTCTCTATCCGGCTCAGTTGGAGGAAGAGGATCACGGGACTGTGAAGATTGAGAATATGCCTTCTTACGATAAGACGAATCGCGGGGACGATTATCTCTATCTTCATAATCATCTCTGTCCCTGCGTCTGCCTGAACCTGAGTCCCGTCCGGAGTGATGAAATATGGAAGAGCCATGAAGGCGATCGAGTCCGTGAGAGCGCCCCATGTCACCTGCAAAGAATGGAGATAACAACGAGTTAAGAAAATCCGGGAAATAAGAAAAAACTTGAAGTGTATGATGGAATGCGTATGTGCGTGTGTGTCCTAGTGTTCCCCCCGACGGACCAGTTCTTTTATCTTTACTAATCGGAGTATTGTCTCCTTGGACCGGGAGTTGAACCCCCGCATTGCCTCTAGCGGGCGAAGAGAACTTGAGGGCTTCAGGATCGTCAAACCCGTAATTAAGTATATCATCGGGGATAGAAAGATTCGACAAACCCCTCAGGGAACTTTCCAAGTGCTGTGAGGAAGCCTCTTTCTCGGGTGGGATAGGCATAACTTTTGAAGTGCCACCAACTTTCTCCTTCCGAATTTTATATTTTAACCTCTTCTTTCCCTTCGAAGGGGAGGATGACGTTTCAATGTCGTGAACTTCGACAGCCGGATTCCATGCAGGACCCACATTCTTGCCTTGGGTCTCAGAAGCTTCATCCTCTTTGTGCTCGCCTTCTTCGTGCGCATCGGGAGTGCGGCGTGATGACGATCCGGCCTGTTTTTTCCCTTTACCAGATGCTGGCTTGGGAATAGAGACGCCCTCCGGAAGGCTAATCCGGCGACCAGGGGCTAGCAACCCGAACCTTGACAATGACTCGTTTGAAATAATGGTTCGAATGTCTCGTTCCTCGGCAGGAAGAGCTCTAATGGCCTCAACGGCCTTAGAATATCCTTGGCCCTCCGGACGCGGATTGATACCTAAAAAAGATGAAACGAGGAGTTAGAAAAAGCATGACTCCGATTAATCGCGAATGTTGACTCAGCGAAGAGACTTACTGCCTTCAACCCATCTCCTCGCAAAACCAGGAGGGCAACGCACGTAGAACCATTCCTGTTTGTACAGGGCAAATTTACTACATGCCCCTGTCAAGATTTGGCATTTGTGGTACGGCTCGAGGAACATGAAGGAAGGGCTGTCTTTCTGCTTCTTGATCATATAGATGTATCTGATGTCGTCAGAAGTTGGAGGTCTGGAGAAGACATCCATGAAGAGTAGGTAGGTCCCATATAGAAACGCGTGACCGTTCGGGTGCAGCTGCGACGGGGCAATGTTGATGTACTGCAACACGTCCCGAAGGAATAAGTTAAACGGAGGCACGCTGCCCATCCAACACATGAACTTGTTGCAAGTGGTATAACCGACTGGGGGCAGGTGAGGACGATCGTGTCGCGAAAGGACTAACACATCGGCGAAAGGAATCCCGTGGATGGAACATATCCGTCGGAGTGCGGCTTCATTGATCTTCGAAGCTTGTGAGTCGATCGGGTTGTCTAAAAGAATTGTTGCCTCCAGGGCATCGGGTGCTAAGTTATGGGCAGGGGAAGTCGACGGATTTGAAGTATCAGCGGCTTCTTGCCTTGATGACGGCCCAGGCCTGTCAGATATGGTGGAGGAGCTAGACTTCATAGACATCCCTAATAAATAATGAATCTATTTAAGTGCCTGCGAAAACTATACTTGAAAAAATGTTGAACGTTTGAGTTAACAACACGAATATCCCCCCCGTATGGTGTGTGATCTAGTGCAAGCAATCGTGTAAAAGCGTTGAAAGTTTGAAGGTCGCAAAGTTGTTGCTATAAAACTGAGCATCAAGTCATCGCCCTCGGAGACCGTCATCGCTGACCGTCCCCAGAAGCCTGCCTTTTGGCGATTGCAATTCCAGATCTAGAAAACGGATGATAATCTAAGTTCAGATTTACGTTTACTGAAGCTAAGAAGTTAGCGATCCGGACCGGCTTCACGTATGCTAGAATGCTTGGGCCTTGTTTCTTGTTTTGCTTTACGGGTAGATATAGTTAATGAGTGTTCGGCTAAATTTTGGTTCGGCTAAAGTCGCTGTTCGGCTAAAGTAATTGTTTGGCTAAAAGTCACTGTTCGGCTAAAGTGATTGTTCGGCTAAGTCCTGGTCCGGCTAAAGTAATTGTTCGGCTAAAAGTCACTGTTCGGCTAAAGTCATTGTTCGGCTAAGTCCTGGTCTGGATAAAGTCATTGTTCGGCTAAAGCATTGTTCGACTAAAGTCATTGTTCGGCTAAAGCATTGTTCGGCTAAAGGGATCGTCCGGCCTTGTTTTGTTCGGCATGTTTTAGCCTGAGTATGGTACGGTGTTTGTGACTGTTCGGCTGAAATGACCATCGGCACGTTATCTTAAACATTGGCCTCGTATCTTCCTTCATCCACACCGAACCACGAGGGCGAATCATTCGGCAAGTCATACCAGACCAGACCGCTCGATGCCCCTAGTCATCTCCTACTTACTCCATGTTTCTACTTCCACCAATCTGGTCCGGCATAAAATACCTATGCCGAACCACAGTGTGTCTATCATTGATTTCTGGAAAAAACTCATCTCTATTTACACTTCCTACCACCACTCGTCGCGTGACTCGACATTTTGTCCAAGGCTCGATTTATCCCATCAATTAAGGGAGTTCGAGCATAAAGGCTGTATTGAGATGAAAGGATCGGTACCTAGTTGGTAAGGAAGAAACTTGGGAAGAATCAGCGAGTTGTATGCTGATAGGTTTGGCAGAGGCAAGGCAGAGGTATTTGAAGTGTGAAAAGGAAAAGAAGGATAGAGGTGCTGGCTTTTATAGAAAAACAGAAGAAGTCGAAAAGGCTACATCCGGTGGAACCGGTCAAGGTCATGACGTTCGGCATCGGCGTATAAGAGTGTCCGGCACTGAAGGTTCGTTCGGACAGAGGCACGTGCGGTTACGAATGCCTCGTTCGGCATCTGGGAAACGTTCGGCACACACCTAAACCACTGGAATTCTCAAAAAGACATCTCCGTTCGAGGTTAGTCAAGAGTTTAAGACGAGACGAAAAGGTTACATGATTCAAAGCGTACCACGATTCGGCCACGCGATACACTTTGGGGGGCAATTGTTTCTTGGAGATTTGACCAGGCAACTAGTACTCGGCATCAGATAGTACTCGGCATCAGATAGTACTCGGCATCTAGAAGTACTCGGCGTAGTACTCGGCATCCAGTGGAACTCGGCAACAGGAGTACTCGGCGTAGTACTCGGCATCCAGTGGAACTCGGCAACAGGATTACTCGGCGTAGTACTCGGCATCCAGTGGAACTCGACAACAGGAGTACTCGGCGTCCAGGAGTACTCGGCATTAGAAGGCGTTCGGCGTATATGACTACTCGACATGATAGTACCGTTCGGCCAGAATGCATCGTTCGGCCAGGAGGCACGTTAGGCCAAGGAGGATCGTTCGGCCAAAGGGATTGTTTGGCCAGAATACATCGTTCGGCCAGAGAGCATTGTTCGGTCAAGCGCTTCGGACAGAGGCACGTTCGGCTTCGACTGACAACCATTATGCACTTCCCACACATCAAACATACCGTTCGGCATAGAAAGGGTGGTTCGGCATCATTGTGTTTGGCCTACCTGGTTCGGCATGCAGCGACCACTATACTTGGGCTAGAGTGTTCGGCTACCAAGCCCACCTGGGAAGTCCAGCCCATCTTTGTCTATAAATAGAGGGGCAGGCTCACAGTGAAAAGGATCTTTTTGGAGAACACTGGGAGACTCTGCCATTTTTCAGACTCATCTTCTCTACTTAGCAATTGCATTCAAGTATTCGATCTATGAATTGTATTTGTAATCAACCATTAAAGAAGATCAATAAAGTTTAACCTCAAAATGGACGTAGGCAATTACGCTGAACCACTATAAATCTTGTGTTCTTACTTTCTGCATTTAAATTAGCATTGTCTTCCTTGTTTAACTGATATTCATCACTTACATCTCTACACAATCTTTCTCTACGAGGTTAGTGACCATTTTTGGTGCTAACAATCATCATTCTATTTTAAATTATATTCCAAACTTATCTATTGCATATTTTAACTTATACTATTTCTTAACTCCTAAGATTTCCAAACCCTAAGCCTATAAATACCCTTACATGTACCTCATTTCTTGATTCACAAAGCCAAAGTATATCAATGTGACTCCATTTTTTATCTTCATCAAAGCTAGGATTTTAGTCTTTAGGCAATTAAAATTAAAACCTTAAGGAAATTAGGTGAGTATAATTATTATTTTTGCAGTAGGTATTATCCTTTTTATTTTGGTTCACCTCGTTTAGATTCAGTTGTTTAAATATGACTTTGTGAAGGCTTGGTAGCCTGATATGATTTAAATATTCTCTGTAAGTGTTGATTTTGTGGTTAGTCGAGATGTTATGATGGTTGATAGTGCTTGTTCATGATGCTTTTTGAATAATATACCGCCTATAAACTTTGATTTTGATGCCATTATAAAGTGCATAAGCTTTTCTATGAAGGGAATTTTGTAGAATTAATTAAAATTGCAGTGAAAGTATTTTACAAACAAATTTTAATTCATTTAATATCAAAATGCAAGCATATGATTTTAATTTGAATACCAAACGGTATTGAATAATAATACTTATTTAATTTAAAAGACCATAGCATGATTTTGGAAGTACTAAGTATATATGTATATTTTGGAAAGCATGAGTATATATTTTATAAAATTATGAAGTTTAAGTTTAAAGTTGGTGAATAGAGAATTTATTGGACCATAATTTTAAAGCTTATCCAATGAAATCATTATATTTAAACCTATCATAAAAACAATCATGCGGTTTTAACTTATCCTACTTTAAACCTATCTTAATAATCATTCTATTTTAACTTGTATTCCATGTTTATCCTAAAATGTCATCATTCTATTTTAACTTGTATTACACGCTTATCATAGAATGTCATCATTCTATTTTAACTTATATTCCATAATTATCCTAGAATGCCATCGTTCTATTTCAACTTGTATTCCAAACTTATCCTTTAAAATCATTAGTTTTCCTAACCCTAAGCCTATAAATATCCTTACTTGTACTTCATCTCTTGATTCACAAAGCCAAAGTAAATCAACGTAGCTCCATTTTTTCATCTTTATCTAAGTAAATCAACGTAATTCCATTTTTTCATCTTCATCTAAGTTAGTGTTTCGATCTTTAGACGATTCAAATTAAAAGCTTAAAAAAAATAGGTGTGTATACTTAATATTTTTACAATGAGTATAATTCTTTTTATTTTGACTCATCCCGTCTTGATTCAGTTGTTTAAATATGACTTTGTGAAGGCTTGGTATCCCTGATATGATTTAAGTATTCTCTATAAGTGTTGATTATATTGGTTGTTGAGATGTAATAGTGGCTAATAGTACTTGTTCATGATGTTGTTTGAATAATATACCACCTGTAAACTTGGATTTTGATGTCACTGTAAAGTGTATTAGCTTTTTTATAAAAACATTTTATAGAATTAATTTAAATAGTAGCGAAAGTATTTTATAAATGAATTTGAATTCATTTAATATAAAGCGCAAGTATATGGTTATAATTTGAATACCAAATGGCATTGAACAATACTTGGTTAAATTTAAAAGAACATGGCATGATTTTGGAGGAACTAAGTATATTAATATATATTTTGGAAAGCATGAGTGTATACTTTACAAAATTATGAAGTATAAGTTTAAAGTGGGTGAATAAAATGTTGTTTGAGTTTGAAGCAAGTTATTGAATATTTAGTTCATCCATGCTATGCAAGCACACTCATGTTATGTTAAATGATTGAAAACTTGCTTAATTGAATTTGAATAGATTGAATGATACTTTGCTAGTGTTAAAATGTGAAGTATACCATGTGTAATGAATTGCTAAGTATGGTATGCAATTTAAATGGATGAAATGTGCGCTTGAATGAACATGGGTGATTTTAAATACTTGTTGACTTTAAAAGTACAAGTATATGATTGTGATGGGTGTACTTTACCCATGATGTGTATATGCAAGTTAAATATATCCTATTGATATGGATATGTGATTTTTGATTTTTTTCAATTGAAGTGTTTTGAATGCTCTATTGCTTGATGAAATGATGAATACACAACATTTATTTGATGAAAAATGGGATATATCATCACTTGGGGAATAAATGATGTTTGGGAAGCTAAATGTGTTATACCACCTTTTGACCAGGTATTATATCATAAAAGCTGGCTAAATGGCTTCTGTGATCATCAAGGCAGGAAGCCCAGAAAGACGGTTATCAGGCTCGGAAATCGATGATATTTGGAACTATGGACAATAGTTGGGGATTTAGACCGGGTCCCAATCAAGATGCAATTAATATGAAGTGACAAAGAAGGCCCATGAGGCCACATTTCAAATTTCAAGTTAATCAAAGTTCGTATGCACGAGTTATTGGCAAAGGAAGAATTTATGCGGATTGATCAAGAACGATCCATAAAATAACGTAAATCGACAAAGATCCATTAATATCTCAAAATCTACAAAGCCAATGCATTTGAAACTTTCAAAGCATCAATATATTGAATAGCAGATCCCACAAAAATGATTGCATGACAAAGCTTCCAAATCTTGAAAAAGAGGCTGATCATTATTGGAACGATCGCAAAAATCAGCCAGAACGACCCATAGTTTCACGGAAAATGCGATATCTCACAAACGGTATGTCAGAATTACACAAAATTTGGAGAGAAAGCATCTTACATCATGGAGCACCCCCATGATCGATCGCAGCCCAAAACTCCCTAACCTTGGAAAAGAGGCTGATCGTTATTGGAATGATCGTACAAATCAACATAACGATTCATAGTTTTACGGAAAATGCGATATTTCACAAACAGTACGTCGGAATTACACGAAATAGGGAAAGAAAGTAGCTTACATCATGGAGCTGATTGATCGCAGCTCAAAAATCCTAAATCTTGAAAAAGAGGCCGATCGTTATTGGAACAATCGTACAAATCAGCATAACGATTCATAGTTTTACAGAAAATGCAATATCTCACAAACGGTACATCATAATTGCTTGAAATTTGGAGAGTAAATAGCTTACATCATGGAGCACCCAAGTGATCAATTGCATCTCAAAACTCCAAAAACTTGGAGAAGAGGTCGATCGTATTAGAACGATCGTACAAATCAGCATAACGATCCATAGTTTTACGGAAATGCGATATCTCACGAACTGTACGTCGGGATTGCACAAAATTTGGAGAGAAAGTATCTTACATCATGGAGCACCCCCATGATCTATCACAATTCTATAGGATGAAGCATGGAATGTTCTCCAATGGTCCAATTTCTAGTCAAAATAGCGAAGATCGATCGATATTTCATAAATGGTAAGTCGGAATGGTGCGAAACTTTGTGAACAAGGACTAGAGGCATGTGAGACTCCATAAAAACAATCATAGCCCCATTGGAGTTAGTGTGGAATGATCAGCCTAAATTTTTTTTGGTGCTCGATCGATCCCAAATTTTATGGGTCGGGTCGTATGGACCTAGAGGTTCTTCTACCGAAATTTCAGCTCTATCCATGCACGCCTTCACCTATAAATACAACGGACTTGGCTCATTGCAAGGGACTTTTTTTGGCTGGCTCTCCTTCATCACTTCTTATCTCTTCCTCCATTAATTTTCTAAGGTAAAAACAACGGTACTTGTAATCTTACAGCATAAATAAAAGATTATTGGAGTGGACGTAGGCCAGAGTTTTCCGAACCACTATAAAACTTGCATGTTCATTTACTTTTTTGCAATCTATTCTATGATTTGTGAATCTATATTTCTCCATTTGGATGTAAATATTGGACATTGTTGCTTCCACTAACAACAAGGTGTTTGTGACTATTTTTAGCCTAAACATTTTGGTGCTTTCACCGAGAAGAACTTGCACCGGCGAATTTGGAAGCTAGGATCTTGGACCTAGAAGCTTGGATACTTGAATCTAGGAAGCAATGGCTAGGCAATCAATAAGAAGACCATTAGCAGGTAGGAGCAATCATGAAGGGATTCAAGAGGCTTCTTCTGGAGATGGAGCAAATCATACATCTATCTACATCACGAGAGATGAAATGGGAACAATGATGGATGTTGTGCAGGAGAGGATGCTAAAGAGACAGGAGGAGATGATGTAGGATCTACTTCGACAGATTGGACAAGATGGAGCGCAAAACCAAGAAAATGGAATAACATGAAATGCTGTAGATATGGATCACGAAGTTGGAGCAGCATGAACTGAGGAAAACCAGAATCAAGGCCAAGTAAACGAAGCTAACAGGATGCATGATGGAGTGGAATAGCCAGGAGCGGCCCCTGACCAACCGATCATTCCAGAATGATCGGGGCCGATCGTTCCAGAATGATCGGTGTCGATCGATCCATACTTTGGGGCGTGCCCCCGGGTCACATTGGATCGATCTCGAATGATCACATTTCACCTCGAACGGCACTCAATCTCGAACGATCACATTTCGCCTTGAATGACACTCGATTCAAACGATCACATTTCGCCTCGAACAGCACTCGATCTCAGACGATCACATTTTTCCTCAAACAGACACTCGATCTCGAACGATCACATTTCGCCTCGAACAGGCACTCAATCTCGAACGATCACATTATGCTTCGAATAGAAACTCGATCGAACGATCGCATTTCACCTCAAACATGCATTCAATTTCGAACAATCGCATTTCACCTTGAATAGACACTTGATCCCATGCGATCATCAGCCTAGGACAGCTACGAATTTTATTAATGGTCCCAAATTACCACTACTAACAATCAGGCAAGATCACAGATGTGTTCACAGGTCATCGACGGGTTTCGAATATTGGACTTAAGGCAATTCAAAACGCACCTTCCTACCGCAAGGCATGTATTGTTGGGTAAATGTTATACCACCTTTTGACCAAGCAATGTATCATAAAAGTTGGCTAAATAGCTTCTGTGATCATCAAGGCAGGAAGCCCGAAGAGATGGTTATCAGGCTCGGATATCGATGATATTTGGAACTATGACAATAATTGGGCGGATTCGGACCGGGTCTCAATCAAGTTGCAATCAATATAAAGTGACAAGGAAGGCTTTGTGAGGATACATTTCAAATTTCAGATCAATCGGAGTTTGCATGCTTGAGTTATGGGCAAAGGAAGAATTTATATGATCGATCGGGAACGATCCATAAAATAGCATAAATCGACGAAGATCGATCAATATCTCAAAATCTACAAAGCCAATGCACTTGAAACTTTCAAAGCATCAATATATTGAAGAGTGGAGCCCGGAAAAATGATCACATGACAAAACTCTCAAATCTTGAAAAAGAGGCCGATCATTATTGGAACGATCGTACAAATCAGCTAGAACGATCCATAGTTTCACGGAAAATGCGATATCTCACAAATGGTACTTCGGAATTGCACAAAATTTGGAGAGAAAGTATCTTACATCATGGAGCACCCCCATGATTGGTCGAAGTTCAAAACTCCCAAATCATGGAAAAGGGGCCAAACGTTACTGGAATGATCGTACAAATCAGCATAACGATCCATAGTTTCATGGAAATGCGATATCTCACAAACAGTACGTCGAAATTGCATTAAATTTGGAGAGCAAGTAGCTTACATCATGGAGCACCCCTATGATTGATCGAAGCTCAAACTCCCAAATGTTGGAAAAGAGGTCGATCGTTATTGGAACGATCGCACAAATTAGCATAACGATCCATAATATTACGGTAAACATGATATCTCACAAACGGTATGCCGGAGTTGCACGAAATTTGGTAAGCAAGTAGCTTACATCATGGAGCACCCCCATGAACAATCGCAGCTCCAAACACCCAAATCTTGAAAAAGAGGCCAATCGTTATTTGAACGATCGTACAAATCAGCATAACAATCCGTAGTTTTGTAGAAAACGCGATATCTCACAAATGGTACGTCAAAATTGCATGAAATTTGGAGAGCAAGTAGCTGACGTCATGGGAAAATCCCATGATCGTAGCTCAAAAGGATGAAGCAAGGAATGATCTCCTATGATCCAATTTCTAGTTAAAACAGCGAAGATCGATATCTCACAAACGATAAGTCGAAATGGCATGAAACTTTGGGAGCAAGGACTAGAGCTATGGAGGACTCTATAAAAATGATCGCAGCCCCATTGAAGTAAGTATGGAACGATCAGCCTAAATTATTTTTTAGTGTCCGATCGATCTCAAATTTTATTGGGAGGTTCATATGGGATTGGAGGTTCTTCTGCCAAAATTTTAGCTCGATCCATGCACGTCTTCACCTATAAATACAGCGGACTTGGCTCATTGCAAGGGACTTTTTTCAGCTGGCTCTCCTTCATCACTTCTTATCTCTTTCTCCATTAATTTTTTTAAGGAAAAAACAATTGTACTCGTAATCTTACAGTATAAATAAAATATTATTGGAGCGGACGTAGGTCAGAGTTTGTCGAACCACTATAAAACTTGCATGTTCATTTACTTTTCTACAATCTATTCTGTGATCTATGAATCTATATTTCTCTATTTCGATCTAAATATTGGACATTGGTGCTTTCACTTACAACTGAGTGTTTGTGACCATTTTTGGCGCAAACAAAATGTTTTTAAACGTACAAAATGTAATATTTAACGTGAATGTTACGAGGTATTGACCACCTGACTGCTAGAATCCATCCTAGCAGACAAATTTGAAGATCACAACCCGAATCATGATGTTTATCCCTCATCTTAGAGTCCAACGATCTGTTCCGTAATAATACGATAATAATGAATGAATAATTAGAGATGTAGTTCAACGAGATCTAGCGACTCAATATGAAACTAGGTATGCAACTACAACACATAAACTATACATGTCTTCAGAAGCCGAAGAGGCACTATAATTAAGGGATCGTGTGAAGTACTCTCACAAATGGTCATAAGAAGCGGGTGAAAGAGACCGTATGGGCTTGTCGAGGCTGTTAGTCTAGTAGAGGGTGAATCTAAAAGAGGTTACCAATGATAATTCATGTTGGGAATTAAAGAAAGAGAGTTAAGATATAACTCTCATTTGTATATATCGACCTTGTAAAATGTATGTGCGACTGTTAATTGTTTAGATATGCAGTTGAAAAAGACCATATTATGGTAGACAATGAATTCGAATTTATGAAGGCTTCAAATAGTGTACTTGAACTTGAATTGTTAGCAAATTATGATTAGGATGTGATATGATATTCCACTTTATTAGAGGTGCAACTATGGATCAGTTTGAATTATGACATGACATTAGTATTATTACATTGTTTTTGATTGATGATAGTGGGTGGGTTTGTATGATATGGGTGACATTATGTTTTGACTCATATGTCATGTGGATGTATCAGAAACCATACTTATAGTTTATTATTCTTGCACTTTTATACTCACAACTAGATTTCTAGCTTGACTCAAGGTTTATTATGTATATGACAATGTCTCGTGTCAGACCGAGGTGTTATGATTTCAAGATGATTATCTACGAAGGTCGGACAGTTTTTCTTGTTGAGTAGTTAGTAGGAAATGTCATATATAATGTATATTATATTATGAGTACTACTATGTTTAAGTTTAGCAACCATTGCCTAGAAGTCAAGATTCACAGCATTGTTTGTTTCATTTAGTGGGATGGTGGAGTTGAGATGATTCTAGAAGTTGTGGACATGTTTTAAGTTCGGTTGTAGGAAAAGTCGATATATGGACTATAGAATTGGGCGTTATTTTGAATTGTACAAAGTCTACCAAGTTCAGAGTTATGTATTTTTAGTAGTCCAAGTATCAGACATATATATACTTATATTATTGTTTATGTTGTGATATTGATATTGTGTTATATATGTATATATGTTCCCCAGATATGTGATTTATATATTTGCTCAATCCTTGCAACTCATTTATGTTGCTTTGTATCAAGATGAGATATGTATTTATTAGATTCTATCAATTATTGTTACATATATGTGTTGACCCATGGAAATATGTACGAGAGATCACTTCTTCCGAGTCCTTTAATCCGAGCTATCGGGCGGTAAACTACCTTTGATAATTCAGTCACTAGAGCTGGGGCATCACAAGGATTTGGTAAAGGTTGAATGAATAAGATAGGATTTGAGTTTTTTTAACTATATTCAACTTCTAGGACTTGACATAGGGCTTATACTATACTTTGAGATTTTGAGATCTTCAGATAGACTTTAAATGCTGCTATGATTTGCAAATGATTTGTTAATGCCACCATGAGTCTTTAAGTATTCATATTTTAATTTATTGCTTTTTATATTTGATATTCTTCATTTTTTGTCTTTTAAAAGCCTTGTATTAACACCTTTATTTCCTCTTCTATACGAATGCTATAGTACCGAAAATATCTTGATAAACTTTTTAGAATCATTTCCATATAGTTGTCATCATCAAAAGATTGGAATCATTTCCTTAACTTTCCCTCCTTTTTTGATGTTGAAACCACGACTTATAACCATGTAACATTTTAAATTACTCTCCCTTGATATATGCTCCCTCTATGTCTACATACTCCCTCTTATATTATGCATTAAAGCTATATATTTTCTCTACCTTTATCATCAAAAAAAAGGATGAAAACCAACGAAAGTACAAAGATATCTTCTCCCTCTTTATAAAACAAAGTTTTAAGCTCAAAATTTACAACTCTGGTAAAAGTAACACAAGTATTTATTAATTTATGTCATTTAAGGCACATATTTCTAGTTTCATTTTAACTTAATGTAACTAGCTTTGCATAAGGGTTTTGTAAGAATGTATACAATTTTCTTAATAATAGTTAAACAGTCTAGAGTTATGTTTTTTAGCCACACGATCATGTAGAAGATGATGTTATATATCAGTATGCATAGTACATGAGTGATTAAATGGATTCTTTAATAAGTTAATAACACTAGTATTATCTCACTATATAGGTGATGTTGTTATAATTATACAAAAATCTTTTAGTGTTTGTTGCATATAAATTACTTGGGCACAAGCTAACACAACCAATATATATTTAACTTTGCACACATATAAGGATACATATGTTTGCTTCTTACTAAACCAGGTGATTAAGGATTGGCGGATAAAGTGTCATGTTCTGCCCATGCTCTTTCTATCTATCTTGTGGCCTTCGAAGTCAACATCAGTATAAGGGACTAACTCAAAAGGGAATATTTTAGGTAAAAGAGTATGTAGTCCTTAGTTTTGGTTAAGTAACATAGTATACATTTAATGGCTCTTAGTCCTTATATCCGCATTTCGTGTCATTTGTTTGGAGCATCGTTATCTAAAATCCACCTCTCCTTTTCATTTTGTGTAATTGTAAAAAATAAAGAAAATATATTAGTACCCACTTCCTATTTTAGGGTCCTAGGGTATTATGTAAAAGATGGTAAGCATACCTAGGAGGGTTTGTAGAACCTTTGAAGATGAAATTTTTACTATTATAGACCTCCATGATAAATTTATCAATTGTTTGCTCCTAATAATTTTACTAAGGAACCCATATCTCAATAGTCTTTTAGTTTGATATAACTTGGCTATTAGTTGTTTCTTTAATTTAGAATACCGTGAAGCATATATCTTAGAAGAAGGTTTATTTATCCTTATTTAAATTGTAATACCTAGTATCTTTATAGTAAATTAAAAAGTGTATTTTTGGTCAAGTTAAAGATATTGGGGGCAAAATGGTTATTTTACAAACAACTAAATTGGGTGACAAAACCTATGTCATTTATATTGGCTCATTTTTTTGGTCATAACGATATACAGGTTTGTCTGAATTAGACACCGTATGATAAAGATATGTTATTTTGTTTGCATCGGTCTAAGTGGGCTTAGTCCAACAATTTGAAATTTGAATCCAAACTTTGAATATACACTTTACTCTAATTGTATAACGGCCCATTAAAAAATAATGTACGTTCCTTTTTTCATTTTCTTCCTTCTTCTTCATGCAGTCACTTTCATTCACTACTTCCCATCAAACGACCATAAATTCTATTTTCTTTATGAAATCGTGCAAACTTTATATCGAAACGATCGTGATAGTGAGTGCTATGATCTAGAAAGTGAATTAGGATTAAAATCTAAAATTGGTATATGCAATATTCTAGACAATGGAGGATTTTTGGATTGATCTTCAAATTGGTGAGTGGGCTTGTCTCTTTCATCTATAAATCAAATTTAATTCTATAATATGACTTTAATCTATGGATTAGGATTCATGTTGGATTTAAATTGGATAATTAACGTTTTGGATAGTAAATAGAATGAATAATAGTGAAATAAATTATAATGTGAGTATTAGAGTAATTGAAAATGATTCATGGTTGTTTATTGCTAAATGGACGAAGTTTGAATGCAAACTTGAAGATTCTATGCCGTGAATCCATATTATATTGTATAAATTAATAAAGGCAGAAATGTATGATAATAATTTATAGAAAACAAAGAATAAATTTTTAAATCAATATAATACACACACAATGTATGTATGTATGTATGTATATATATATATATATGTGTGTGTGTGTGTGTTAATATAAATAAAGGAAAAGAATTAAATATGAATGTTAGATGCATGTATGCATATATTATATGGAAAATACTATGATAAATTAAGTAAATGTTTATAAAATAATTTTAGATATTAAGTTAAGGATCTCCTAAATTAAATTCAAATTAAAATATATTTACATAATTTTATGTGACTTATTTGACAAGAGACTGGAAATATAGTGTTTTATGTAAGAAATTATGATTATATCAAAATATATAATATAAATGTATTTAAAATTTATGTAAAAATATTTTTAAATTCTCTTATGATATTTCATGTATGAAATATATTTTATTCCAAAATTATAATGATTTATAGTGATAATTTGAAATATATATGCGAAAAGGGTAAATTTATATTTTTATAAAACTAGTTTTGTAACACAAGTTAAGGTATGTCTGGTAGGTTAATTATCACTTATTGATGAATTTGAGGTATGTCGACATGTATGCATATAATTTCATATATGATTCTTGCATGCATGTTGGCAGGTTAATGTATTTTTACACAAGTTAAATTAATTAGAATGATGTTATAATAGTATATCTGAAGTATATGTGGAATATATTAGTTTCACTCACTCAGACATAAATCTGTCCCCTTCTCCACACTGTTTTAATATGATATTAATAGGTTGACGGACTACGGAGTCCAGCTGACATAGGTGGTGTCGATGGTGTGGATGATGGTGGCATTGTATATATGTTCATGTGACATTATAGTGTGCGTGTTTTATTTGGATTGATAATTGTATATTGTATAGATCTATAACCTTGAATATGTTATAACTACGAGTTTGGATATAAGTTGGTTTTATATTATTTGTTATTATTTCCACTGTGAGTTCAAAAATGTATAGTTGGAAATATCAGTTTATTTCTTGTTATCATAACCTAACAATATGTCTTTTGCGGTTTTTGAGATTTGAACATCGGTCCGGGCATTAAATTGATCGGTTGAAAAGGCGAGTTATTACATTTGGTGTCAGAGAAGAACTTATCCTTGAGATAAGGATTAGGACGTATTAAGAGTGTGTATCTTTACTTTTATAGACTCATATATATAAGAATTAAGTACATACATATAACTTTCCCTGTTCTAGTTGAGTTAACTATCTATTGAGAAGTTGCTAAAGAATTTCATTTGTGAATGGGAGAAAATAAGTAACTCAATCGAGACATGAACGGAGGCTAACAACAGTGGGTTAGAAACATGGGTTGGAACTAGTACCAGAGTTAATCTTGTAGATATCCCTGAAGTGAATATGCCTACATGGTTTAGAAGATATCTACAGATAATCAGTCAAACTACTCTTGACTAGGACAATGTCAATCCCACAGATTCCATACCTACCACCCAAGGATTGGTACCCATCCAACCATCACCTATAGTATATTACCCAAAGATGTGTAGAGACATTGCCAGTTTAGATGGAAAACCATATGTAGTAACTAAACCTTACTCGATGACATAGATTTCGCATTCCACTTGTGAGAAAATATTCAATTTGTTGGGTTTGAGTGATATTACAAAGAGACGGCTGACTTCCTAGCACCTTTAGGGACATGCAGCTAATTGGTGGAAGATAGTAGTTTCAGAAGTCAATGGGGGGATTACAACATGGGCATATTTTAAAAGGAAATTTGAAGTTAAGTTTAGTGGCACAAAAAACGGGTAAGGACCTCCACTCGATTTATTTTAGTGGATTAAATAAAAAGCAGAGAAAATAAAAGGCACCAAGTTTTATAGTGGTTCAAATATAATGGGCCTACATCCACTGTTTGGTTTTATTCCTTTCTATATACTTAATACCACAAGTAATTGACGAAGAATACAATGATTTATAACAGAAAATGGCAATCAAGATGCTCCGTGCAATGATTTCTGTAACTTTGAGTCTTGTAGATCCTAAAAAGTCATTTCTTGAATGCCAAATGCTTGAGTATTTATAGGAACGAGGAGGTGGTGTCATTAATTAGAATGTTCCCATGTATATTTTTCCCGGAGGGATTCTCGAAATCTGGAATATGATTGATTATTTCCAAATATATGTTAATTTCCTTCCATATGTACACTGCTCGGTTTGGATAAAAACTTGGTTCAAAGTGTGTTGATTCGGCTTGGATGGATGTGGATAAGTTGTTGGCTAGGTGCGTATGCTCTAGTTCCTCCTGGTCCGGTCCATAGCTCGATTCGGTGGATAGCTTAGTTTGGTAGATGCTCCCCCTTGGTCTGATCTCGGCACTCCCCTGTGTTGAATGAAGATGTGATCTTGGTACCCAGGGGTACCGAATAGGAAACTTGGTTCGATACCTCGAGGTACCAACAAGAACTTCTGTTGGTGCCCCTGAAACCGAACAGAGGGGTGGATGCCTTCTCTCCTTTGCTCCTTTGCCTTTAGTCTTGCTAGGTCATACCATTGTTTGCAGTTTGCATGTGTTTGACTTTGTAGGGTTCAGAATTATATCGAGTATGGATTGGTTAAGTAAGTACGATGCTAGGATATTTTGCCATAATAGGAAGATATCGCTTAGACACCTGACTGCAGTGATCAGATTGTATATACCGTAGAAAGTCCTAATTGTAAAGTGAATGCTTTGTTGGGTGTAGTGGAGTTGGAAGATGAGTTGAATCTCGTTTTTGTGGTTAGAGAATTTGAGGATGTCTTCGAGCCTATAGTAGGATTGCCACCGAAATGAGCCATTGAGTTTTGGATAAATTTGGTGCCTAGAGCAGAACCAGTGAGTAGATCGTCAAGTAGGATGACACCTATAGAGATGAGGGAGATGAAGGTGCAGTTGGTAGATTTGGAACGCAAGAGTTTTATTAAGCCAAGTAGTTCACCTTGGAGAGCAACCATAGTGTTTGCTAAGAAGCTGGATGAATCGTTGAGGTTATGTATTGATTATCGTAAGTTGAATGAGAAGATGATAAAGAATCGATATCTGTTGACTAGAATTGATGATTTGTTCGATCAGTTGAGTGGAGCCAAGGTATTTTCCCAGTTGGATGCAACAGGTTTTCATCGGCTTAGAGTAGCAGAGGATAGTATTCCTTTGACGGCGTTTAGAACTAGATATAGATCCTACGAATGGTTAGTGATGCCGTTCGAGCTAACTAATGCACCAGCATTCTTTGTGGATTTGATGAACTGGATTTTCCGAGAGCACTTGGATAGGTCTATGTTGGTTTTTATAGATGATATTTTGATATACTCTAAGGATAAATGGGAGCATGAAGTTCATCTTAGAATTGTGCTTGAGACGCTGAGGCAAAATCAGCCGAAGGCGAAGTTTTCGAAGTGTCATTTCTGGAAGAAGGAAGTGAAGTTTCTTGGTTACGTGGTTCAGAGAAGGGGTTGTCAGCTGATCCAGATATGATCGAAGCTGTTAATAATTGGAAGAGATCAGAGACAATGACTAAGATATGAAGTTTTCTTGGATTGGCTGGATATTATTGGAGGTTCATTAAGGATTTTTCACGGATAGCAGCGCCGATGACCAAGTTAACGTGAAAGAATGTGAAGTTTGTGTGGACCGATAAGTGTGAGGAAGCATTCCAAAGCTTGAAACACATATTGACCCATGCACCTGTATTAGTTTTTCCGAAGGGGAATCAAGATTTGGTAATTTATACAAATGCATATGGAACTGGATTAGGAGTTGTGTTGATGCAGAGAGGTAAAGTGATTGCCTATCCTTCTCGATAGCTTAGACCGCTTGAGGCTAGATATTCAACGCATGATTTGGAGTTGGCCGCAGTGATTTTTTCTTTAAGGGTGTGGAGACATTACCTTTTGGGAGAGAGGTTTGAGCTTTATACGGATCATAAGTCGTTGAAGTATTTATTCTCTCAGAAGGAGTTGATTATGAGACAGCAGAGGTGGTTAGAGTTATTAGCTGCTTATGATTTTGGAATTGAGTACACACTAGGGAAAGGTAATAAGATTGCAGATGCACTTAGCAGAAAGAATCAGAATGCAGTGTTGGCAATGATAGCAGAGTGGAAAGATTTGGAAGCGTTGTCAACACTAGAGTTTAGTGGGGATCTGAGTCTGGATCTAGTGAAGGATCTGCTGTGTTATCTTGTTTAGAAGTTCGACCATCAATGATTATAAGGATTGCTTCTAAATAGGAGGAGGATCTAGTGTTGGCTGAATGGATCAAGAAGTTAAAGGATGGAACGGAGAGTGATGACTTGAAGGATTTTAGCCTTGACCAGTATGGGTGGTTAAGAAAGAAAGGTAGGTGTGTTCCGAAAGTGGGATACATAAGGAAGGAAGTTTTGGAGGAATGCCATCATTCAAAGTTCACTATTCATCTAGGAGGAACTAAGATGTATTAGGATATGAAGCGGAGTTTCTTCTGGGAAGGTATGAAGAGGGATGTTGGCTTATGGGTGAAGTAGTGTCCGAACTGTCAACAGGTAAAAGCAAACATCAGAAGCCAAGTGGGTTGCTACAGCCATTAGATATTCCGGTGTGGAAATGAGATTCTATTTCTATAGATTTTATTGGCGGGTTGCCATGATCTAGTAGAGGAAATGAAAGTATATGGGTCATAGTGGATAGACTGACCAAGAGTGCCCATTTCATTTCAGTTAAGTCAACTAGGACGGCACCTGTTTTAACGAAGTTATTCATGATGAATATAGTTAGATTTCATGAAATTCCTAGTAGTATAGTAAGCGATAGAGATTCCTTGTTCATTAGCGAGTTCTGAAAGAGCCTACAGAAGATTTTAGGAACCAAGCTCAAGATGAGTACCGCTTACCATCCACAAACCGATGGGAAAACAGAAAGAGTAACAAAGTCTTGGAGGATTTGATAAGAGCTTGTGTGTTAGATTTTGGAGGATCATGGGAAGACCATCTACACTTAGTCGAGTTTTCATTTAACAATAGTTATTAGACTAGTATAGGGATGGCACTGTTTGAAGCTTTGTATGGACGGCCATGCAAATTACTAGTTTTTTGGTTAGAGACCGGGGATAGGTTAGTTCTTGGTCCGGATTTGGTTAGAGAAGCTGCAGAGAAGATTGAGTTGATTTGAGCTAGGATGAAGGAAGCTCAGTCTAGGCAGAAGAGTTATGCAGACAAAATACGGAAAGACTTAGGTTCCCTTTTGGAGATCATGTTTTTATTAAGGTATCACCGATGAAGGGTGTGATTAGATTCGGGATCGGGGAAGTTAGCATCGAGATTTGTAGGACCATTTCCTATTGTAGAGAGGATCGGGAAACTCGCATATAGAGTAAAGTTACTGAGCAGTTTGGCAGGAGTCCACGATGTTTTTCATGTTTCTCAGCTAAGGAAGTGTGTTAGAGATCCAGAGTCTACTATAGCACCGACTGTGTTAGATCACTTAGTACTAGAACCAGACTTGACTATAGTTAGAAAGCCGATTTGTATAGTCGAGAGAGATGAGAAGAGGCTAAGGAACAAGTCAGTCAGTTTAGTGAAATTCCAGTGGAGCGACGAGGAGAGAGACTGTACTTGGGAGACTGAGAGCAGGATTAGATACGCTTATTTTGATTTTTGTGATGGTATGTTTTACCTTTATGTTTGATTTGTTGCGTACCTTATCGTAATTTCAAGGATGAAATTCTTTAAGGAGGGGAGAATGTAACACCCCATATTTTTAGTAATATTATTTAGGATATTTAATTAGCTAAATTAAATAAAATAATGTGATGATTAGGAGATTGAGATTTGTAGTTAATAGGGGTAGCCGTGCCATGATAACAAATGAACTAAAATAAAATTGTTAAGTATAATAGGTGAGGAAAAAATAGGAAAATGAGCATTCTAATACCCTAAACCCTTAGCCATGTATCCTCTCATTCAAATCATTTTGCAAAAATTAAACAAAGAGGTCGGCCACGATTAGATGTAACTAGAGGAAGATAAAAGAATCAGGGGAAGCTTAATCAACTTAAATCCATTCAAATCTCAAACACTTTAATCTCAAAAGCTAAGGTGAATAATGACTACATCTCATTGTTTCTAAAAAAAATTCGGTTTTAAGGATAATCTGAAGCATTTTGCATGATTATGCCATGGGTTTGAATGATTAATTGTTTATATATGCTTGTTGATGATTTTTGCTTAATCATATAGGTTTTACGATATGTTTTAATGTGAAAACCCTATTTAATGACATCCAAATGCCTTGCGATTTTAGATATAGATCAGAAATGATATTTTAGGGATGGGTTTCAATTTTCATAATTTTTTGAACTATTGTGGATTTTATATTAATTTTCTTGTGTAGAAAATGATTATTTGGGTTTTAAATTATTTACGGTAGAATAATTAATATTTTGGGTCTGAAATTAATATATGTTGGAAAACATATTAAAAATAATTTCCTAAAATTTTTGTAGAATTTTCCTAAGTGTTTTAATAGGTATATAAAATTATCTAAGGTATGGGACTTAAATGTTTTATATATTTATAAAAGGAGAAGGGGTATTTTATAAATAAATTAAACTGTTTATTTCTAAAATATTGGCAGCACTTTTAGAAAAGAAAATTAGCAACCAATAATATTTTGACAAACAAGGCAGGTAGTTGAAAAGAAATTCTTTTTAAAGTAAAAATCAGTTTTACATGATTTTAGCATGTTTCGCCACTTTAAGCATAGGGGTTCCGACCAAGTACTGCCGCCTCCATGCCATCGAAACAAATGCACATAGTATCAATAACTTGGTACAGAGTGAATTGGACTAAGGCGGAAGGCACTAGGTCGAGACCAAAGGTTCCGAAGGGGTCGAAGCATGTCTTTGCTTTTAAATAAAAATGTGCCTGCTTTGCTTTCAACGGAAGAGCTTTCGACTAGGTCAATGGTTTTAAAAGAATGGTTTTAAATAGGTTGTGCCTTTGTTTTAAGTTTATGCTTTCAAGTAGGTCGAACCCTTAGCTGCCGCTTTTCTTCCTTTCGACGCCAATGGTTTCGCAAGGTATACTTTGATTTTAAAACTTAGCGGCTTCTCCAATGCTTTTGGAAGGTTGGTTTCGACACCTTCACTTCTTTGCTTAGGAAATGCTTTTGAAAGAGTGCTTTCGACTTAAAATGTTTTATGACCCTTTTGCTCTGTTGAAGGTAGAACCAAAATGGTTTCGAAGGAGTTAATTTTTAATGGTTTCGAAAGGTGTTTCCACATGTTTTACTTGAACCCAAAGGCTTTAGAAAGGTTTTATGTTTTATTGCTTTCGAAAGGTTTTAAAGAATGATTTCGAAGGGGTGGTTCCCCAATGTTTTCAAAAGGTTTGAAAGGAAAGGTTTTCCAATGTATTCGAAAGGTAATATTTAAGGGTTTTGAAGAAGGATGGCTAAGGTCTTAATGCTTTAGAAGGAATGGGTTTTCAACGTTTTCGAAAAAAGATTATGAATGGTTTCAAAAGGAATGTTTTGGCCTTTCGGCCTAGGTGAAAGAAGGGTTTTACTTGGTTTCGAAAGGGGTACTTTCATTGGATTCAAAAGGGGTACTTTCAAAGGTTTAAATGTTTTCATCAACAAAGATTTGAGTAAAGTGTATATAACATGGCAAGGTGATTTTGAGTAAAGCATAGAGCATATATTTTCCTTGTTTAAGTTTGGTTTAAAGGTTTTAAATCAATTTGAGATGAAAAGGTTATCAAGGAAAATTTAAGGGAAGATTACCCTAAGTAAAATGACTCAGGTATTAGAATGGCAGATGGGACTGGTATAGGGTCGCGCCCTATACATTAGCTACTAACCCCAACTAATTTAGTCCAAAATTATAGTGTGTGGGGCTTTGTCATAGGTAAGACTAAAATTATGATTACACGCAGAAGGGAATATATATTAGTATACAGATAGGTTATTGGTGAGCCCACAAAACCATTAGGATCAGGTGACCCTGAGAGATGTTAAGTTAGGGACAAACCATCCAAGAGAGGAGTATTTAACAGATAGTTAAGGTCAGACCATCCAGAAGAGAAGTGTCTAACAGGTGTTAGATTATTTTGATTATATTGTTTAGTAGGCCCGAGTCAGCCAATGGTTAGTGGTTAGCCAAACAAAACTATAGTGTTCGGACAGATAGTTCATTTGTTACCTGATATGTATGTTTACATAATAATGCTTTACAGTTTTAACCAATTTTGGTTGCAGGATAAAGGTTTGCAAAAGATATGCTTTAAAAGGTTATTGTGAGGGGAAACCCGTTCCGCTAAGCGGCGTTGTCTCACACCAGGTTTACATAATAATGCTTTAAAAAGATGTATAGTATTATTCACACCAGGCTTTATGTCTGATTCGAAGTTTATGTTTTCCCCTTAAACTCTTGGGTGCTCAAAATTGATTTGAGTAGGCCGAGGGTTGAGGTTTTACAGGTTTTAGTAGATTGATGAATTAAGATGAATTAAGCTTCCGAAGATGAGCAGGTGGCTGACAGATAGCTGTTTAGGAGTTGCTGTTTTGTTTTATTCCGGTGTGTTGTATTTAAGACAGTTATGTCTATATAGTACTCCGATCAACCAAGGAGCTTCATCATATGTCGCTTTTATCTTATTTATGTAATAATTATATTTTATCTGAACCTGGGAAACGATTATGGGATTATGTAATTTGAATGTAAAAAAAGTGTATTGAAATGTAATCGGTAAAAGGTTGTTTTCTGAAATTTGTGATTTTGTTTCATATTCAAGTGCTTCTGATATTATGGATACCATTAACATAGCCGTATTTAGTCGCCGGAATTTAATACTATGGATGACTGCAGCATATGTAACGCTTAGCTTTTGGGCCTTTAGATAGGGGATGTTACATTTAGCCATTGGTAATACCCCAATCAAATCAATTCACCAAATTGCGAATGACCATGGGCTGACCATCTGTGTTAGCTCCGTCGAGGGTGTTCTTTCAATCTTGCTGAATCATTGGCATTAATCGCACCATCTGGCATAGTCTGCTGCATCGTGGTTTACTATTGGCCAAAAGTACCCATACCGGAGAACTTTATTTGCAAGGGTTTGCCCCCCGGTATGATCTCCACGGTTGCCTTCATAAACTTCTTTTAGGATTCTTCGAGCTTCGTCGTTAGTCACACATTTGAGCAAGGGGGTGGAGAATCCCCTTCGATAGAGTATTCCATCCTGTATGATGAATCACGGTGCCTTTTAGAGAGGCTTTTTCCGCTGGTTCCTGTCTGTGGGGAGAGTTCCTGTGAGTAGGTAGTCCTTGATTGGCGTCATCCATGTTTTTGGTTCTTTGGTTATCTCAAAAATCCAGTTGGTATCCATTTCGCTTATGCTTGGAGTGGTCAGGGTTTCAACTAGGACTAGCCCCAACAGCGGAGTTTCTTCGGAACTGGCCAGTTTGGCTAGATAATCTTCCTTCATGTTATGTTCCCTCGGGATATGAGTTATAGTTTAATACTCGACGTCGTTCAGCAGTTCCTACACTTTAGATAGGTACGGGGCAAGGTTCTCCCCCCGAGCCTAGTATTCGCCTTTCACCTGACAGACGACTAGCTGAGAGTCGCTATAGATGTGTATGGACTTTATCCCGAGTTCCTTCACAACTTTGAGTCCAGCTATCAATCCTTCGTATTCTACCTCGTTATTTGCTGCAAGGAATTCCAAGCGCAAGGCATAGCAAATGGATCGTCCTTCTGGAGTCTCAAGCACTATCCCTGCTCCCGAGCAAAAGTTGTTAGATGCAGCATCGACGAACAGCTTCCAATGTGTCTCCACTTCCGAAGTCATTTCTTCCTTGTTATCTCGTATTGTAAACTCGACAATGAAATCTACCAGCGCCTGCTTGTTGATCACCTTCCGAGGATGGTATGTGATTTCATACTGGCTTAATTCGATGTTCCATTCGATAAGTCATCCAGAGGTCTCGGGGCGGTATAACACTTGCTTCAAGGGTTGATCTGTCAGTACTCTGATTGAGTGTGCCTAGAAGCATGGTCGTAACTTTCTGGAAGCAACCAAGAGGCAATGTTCCAGTTTTCCAATTTCGGATAGTTCTTTTCTACTTTAGTGAACCGTTTGCTGATGTAATATATGAGTCGCTGGATCTTAGCTTCTTCTCGTACGAGCACGACACTCAATGCATGGGGCGAGACTGCTAATTAGATGTATAAATCGTCTTCGTCTACCTGCTTAGATAGGATTGGTGGGGTTTCCATATGTCGCAGCAGCTCTTCGAACGCAGTTTGACAAGCTTGATTTCATTCAAAGTTCTTATTTCCCTTCTTTAGTGCATCAAAGAACGACATACATTTGTCGGTTGCTTTTGAGATAAACCGGCTCAGCGCTGCAACCTTTCCATTCAAGCTTTGTTACTCTTTCCTGTTCCTCAGGGCCTCGACTTCCGATAAAGTGGTTATTTGTTTGAGATTTGCTTCGATGCCTCTGGTGCTTACGATGAATCCCAAGAACTTTGCAGAGGCTACCCCGAAGTGGCACTTAAGTGGATTGAGCTTCATTCCATATTTGTGGAGTATTTCAAACATTTCAGTGAGGTTCTCCATGTGATTTACAGCTGTGTGCGATTTAACCAACATATCGCTATATAAACCTCCATAAATTTCCCAATCTGATGCTTAAACATGGTGTTCACTTGTCGTAATAGGTCGCCCCAGCATTCTTTAAGCCAAATGGCATCACTTTGGAGCAGTATGGTCCCAGATCGGTAATGAAACTGATATTTTCTTGATTAGGTTCGTGCATCATGATCTTGTTGTATCCCAAGTATGCATCCATGAATAATAGCAATTCATGTCCCACCTTTACGTCCTCAAGCTGATTGATTCTGGGCAGAGGAAAGCTGTCTTTCGGGCAAGCTTTGTTCAACTTTCTTCCGATCCGAGTAGTCGATACAAGTTCACCATTTCCTATTAGACTTCTTGACTAAGACCGGGTTAGATACCCATTCGGGGTAGGTTGCATCATGGACGCCGTCAGTTTGTCTACTTTGTCTCTCATTGCTTTGGACCTCTCGGGTCTTAGGCTGTGCCTTTTCTGCTTTACTGGCGTATACTTGGGATCAATGTTAAGTGCGTGGCATGTAATCTCTGAGGTATCCCGCACATATTGGAATGTGTCCAAGAAATACGTCCAAGTTGGCGAGAAGAAATTTGATGAGTTCAAGCCGCATCTTGTTTCCAAGATGTGATCCAATTTTCAGGACCCGTGTTGGATCATCCATATCAACTGGGACAGACACCATCAATTATGCAGGTGCTACCCGTTCCTCCCTTGAACTCTTCTTTCTAGGGTCTAAAGCCTTATCAAATCGGCTATGGTCCTCGAGCTAGAGGTGTTTCTGTATATGCTATGCGGTAGGTTCACGAATGTGGAGAGTTCTCCCCATATTCTTCCCATTTTCTTTTCTTTTAGACTCGTGTATTTCTGCGATATAGCATTCTCTAGCGGCACTTTGGTCTCCTTTGATCACCCGACTCCACATTCCTTCGTAAATTTCATAGTTAGACACCATTGAGCTAAAGCAATCTTGAAGTTTGCCAAGGCGAGCTACCCTAGGAAGGCATTGTAAGCAAAAATTTCATCTATGATCACAAAGGTTTGGATGAGGGTGACTCTTTGGTCATCTTCTCTGAGACTTACGGGTAAGTCAATCATTCTGACAGGTTATTTGGGTTCATCGGTGAGTCCCTAAACCTTTGTTCGACATGCGAATACATCTTTCATGCTGATCTTCATCTGGTCAAAAGTGCATTTGAAAATGATATTCACAGAACTGCCACTGTCTACCAATACTCGTCGGACCATGGCAGGTTCGATTCCTACTGTCATGACCATGGGGTCGAGAGTTGAAGCTTCTATCCTTTCAGCGTGTCAGTTCTGGAATACTATGTCATCGTTCAGGGTTCTCTACTTGGTAGGGGTTCCATCTTTGATCACAAAGCACAAATCTTTTGGAGCGTGCTTTAATGAGCTCACATACCACACCATTTCTCCCCAACTCTTCTGCGTAGGAAGAGGTCCTCCAGATATTGTTCTAATGACGAGTCTTTGGTCAGTCCGTCTGGGTCCCTCTTTGCTAGTTCCAACTTGATTCCCTTGATCTCTAGGAGCTTGGGGTGCCACGGGTTGATCAAGATTTGGTGGTTTCCTCACATACTGCGGAAGATTGTTTTCATGAATCCACTCCTCAATCAAATTCTGCAGGTGACGACACTCATTTGTGTTGTGGCCATGTGTCTCATGGAAGAGGCAGTACTTTCCAGAATGCTTTTGCTACTCAGGTGCTTCCTTTTTTGACGGCTTACTGTACTCTTCCATCCCATGTGTCAGGAGATAGATGTTTTCTGGAGTATCGTTGAGCGGGGTGTATTCTTCGAGCTTCAAACCTTTGAGTTGCTTGCTACTTCTATTTCGCTTATTGGAATTCTGGTTCTTCCTTTTCTAATTCCCATTTCTGCCTGCGTTCCCTTTAGCGGTCCCGGAGGTATTTATGTCTTGTTTTATCGCCATACCACTCTATCCAATGTTAGTTGGTTGCAAGTTATCAGATTTCCTTTCTAATTCCTATGCCTCTTCCAATCTCAAGTGCTGGCCCGCCTTCGGTTGAAATCCTTCCCAGTGATAGGATTGTTTCATTTTGATCCATTTCCCAAATTCAGTTTCGGGGTGAATTGCACGGACTAAGGCAATGAAAACCATATCCTCGTTTGGATTACTTACTTCACTTATCGCGGTGTTGAACCGACTCATGAAGGACTTCAGAGATTCATTTCGTCCCTGAAATAGGCTGGATAAGGACATCAAATCTTTTGGTTGTGCCGTGTGAAGTCTAAACTGATCAAGGAATCTTGTTGCTAGTTGATTGAAGGTGGAGATGGATCTTGGCGAAAGTCTGGTGAACCACATGGAAGCAATTCCCTCCAGGAAAATTGGGAAACGTCTACTAGAATGGCATCTGAAGCATTTGATCTGTCCATGTACCAACTGTACTTATATAAGTGGGGTTTCGGGTCTCTCGTTCCATTATAAGACGGAATAGTTGGCATAGTGAACTTTTCAGGGTACCGCTCATTCAGAATGTCATTAGTGAAGGGAGTATGACTTGGAGCAAATCTAAATTCATCATCCCTTCTATATTTACTTTCATCCATTAGTCGCTTGACCATGTCCGCGATATATGCCTCAGATGTCCGGTAGTCTGTGGATTGGCTGTCAGCGACTACACCAAGTGTTTGATTTTGCAAACGATCTTGGTAAGTGGGCTAAAGCCTAGGCTCTCTTATCTTCAGGAGAGCCACTCTCTTAGGATTACGTTGGCTTGAGGTTGGTCTAGTAGGGGAAGTTTCGATGGCATCATTGAATGCATTGGTATTTCCTTATAACTTGTCATCGTCAAGTCGCTCAGCATCTTCTGAGTCGGAGAGATCCATAGCTATATCTTCCTGTGGGGTTTTCGCCCCTAGAATCAAGTTTGTAGCTGGTTGCCTCATAGTTCGTAGAGTGTTCGCATTTCCTTCCATGTTAATTCCTACAGTTCCACCTATCACTCCTTTCTATACTGCTTTTCGTTTCACCTGTTTAGGCAAGAGATGGAAGAATTTTCTTGTTCTATAGCAACCGCGGGCTCTGTCATGGTTCTTGGAGCAGCATATGATTGTAAGGTCCATAGAGCATTCAATTTGTCCATAAGAGCTCTTTAGCCATTTTCCATCTTCTGATTAATTTCGTCAACCATTTTATTTAATTCATCTCTAGTGATAACTTCACGCTGAATAGAGGATCCTGGAACCTGATCTTCGGAGCTAGCTCCTAATTGTAGATTGTTGGGGTGTTGATTTTAATTTGCTGAGGGTTTGTTTCTGCTCCATCAAGGGTAGCTCCTATGGATCTTCTGGAAGTAGTTCTCCTTCTTTCAGGTTCCATTGATTCTCAGCAGTAGAATTTCTAAGTTGAGATTGAGGATCTAACTTCTAAACCTATCTGATCCAACGTAGATAGCTAGATCTAAGCCTAGATTCAGTTTTCTCAGTGAAAGCACCATAATGTTAACACAAAAAATGGATTAACACCCTGCATTGAGTGTGAAAGCACCCACCTTGTTTATCAGGGCAAACAAAATAGAAACAAGGAATAATAAATTGTAGATAAAGTAAAGAGGCAAGAGATTTTTATAGTGTTCAGTGTTAACGAAGCCTACGTCCACTTTATAACTTTTTTTATTAACTGACTGCAACTACAAGTTGAATTTGATTACAATTTGATTGGATCTTGTAAGTTAGATCAAGTCACCAATGTTAGAGTTCACTAGAAAATCACAATGAACCCTTTAGATGACTGTTGTGTAGGAGGAGAATAGTGAAGAATAGTTTCTACAGAGTTTCAACCACCAGTCCCCTCCAGATCCTCCTTATTTTGCAAATGGGTGAATATTTATAGGGACTGGTGAGCTATTGGGCTAAGTTGCTTTGTCAAAAGCCTACAATTGAAGGTACAAAGATGCTCCAAAAGTTTCATTGCGAACCGACCCAATATGATGGATCGCTAGCGATCCAAAGGGCATGGATCGCTAGCAATCCATGAAGTTAGCACATTTTTAGCGTGTTTCAATTGGATCATGTTCCTTGCCTTGCGTAGATGCTCTCCATGTAATTTCATGACTAGATGCCTTGTTTTGATGGTGATTCGTATATAGGTTGCATTGAACTATGACTGGAATCGGATGAATGCCCACTTCTTGATCTAGCTTGCTTGGAATATCATGAAACGTAGCAGACGTCCCTAAAAAAGGCAATGCTTCATGATTCAAGAACATAAGCAATATTTATGGATCGCTAATGATCCATAGGTGATGGATCACTAGCGATCCATCCCCTTAGGCTATTTTTTGTTTTTTCTCTTGAATCCCTCTTGGTTTCTTCTTTTGATCCTTTTGGTTGATTCTTGTGTCATTTTGACTTGATGTAGATGTTCTAACTTCCATTGAATTCTATTGGGTTACTAACTCGGATAACACATCCCTTAAACCCTTAGCTCCTATATCATTCACGTTTTCATCAAACTAAAAAAATCAAAGATAAGAATCAAGGTTGGCCGTAAGCAAGAAGAATAGAGGAAGAAAACCTAGGAAACCAAGTTAAAGCTAAGGAGAATCAAATCTACTCACTCAAGTCTCAATTTGCATTATCAAATCAAGGTAAATAATGATAGCCCATCTCATTTTATACCTATTTGGTTTCGAATCTTGTATGGGCTGATTCGTTTATGTTGATATGGTATGCCATGTTGATTTTATCATTGTGTGGGTAAAATAGTAGTTTATGGAAACTATATGAAATTATTTGAAATTGGTTTTAAGGGTAAAACCTAAGATTTTTGTCTCTAAACAATTTATTTTTGGATATCTGAAGTAAAACATTATTTTGGAGATGGATTTTTAATTTCATAATTTTCCAAATTATAGAGCATATTTTATGAATTTTCTAAGAAGGAAACATTATTATTTCCAGATTTAATTATTTAAAATAAATAGATATGGATTTTGGCCTTAAAATTTTTATACGATAAAGATTATCATATTTCTTAATTTCTGTTAATTTTTGGGACATTTCCCAAGTAATTTAGAATTATGGTGAATTTATTATGCTGGATAAACATTTTAAAGATTAAATAGTTATAGATATTAATTAGTTATTTTGAAGCATATTTTGGAACTTGAAAATGTTTTGCGGTAGTGATTTCTTAAAAGTATTTGTAAAAGATTGTTTTTATCTAATAGAAATTGGACCAGAAAGGAGATTGAGTGAAAATATTTTACTTTAAGTGTAATAAATTAGATTTTATTATAATTACGATAAGGCCATACCACCGCATCATCTTTGAGCCTAAGACCAAGCTGCAGTCCTTAAGTGTCGACATCGTTTAAAGGGAAGCATAGGATAGCTACTTCAGTAACTATGTAATGGTTCCAAGTAGGCCAAAGTTGACCTCGTCGATAATATAACATCGGTGGCTCATGATTCACCTAAATGTTTTAAAAGTTTAATGTCGACGTCGACAACGTCGCTTGTCTTCACCGTAGTTTTAAACAATGTCGTACCTAATCACTTCGTTTGTTTTCAAGACTAAGGCAGTGATGCCGCTTGTAAGGACTTCGATCATATATGAGTTTGAACCTATATAAAAGCGGCATAATAGCCGAAGTGGTTTAAGTAAAGACGTTTTGTAGCATCGTCGAAGGCCTTAGGTGTCGATGCGCATCAAGGTCGAAGATCTTATGTCCAAGTGTCGATGTCGTTTGGCCACGATGTTGCACTACATCTCTTTAGTGCCGAAGAGGTTTATTTTCAAAGCTAAGTGAAACTGTTTTTAAAGAGGCGATAAGGCCTATATTTTAAAGGGTCGATGACCTTATATCTCTTCAGTAGTAAGCCATAAAAAAATTAAAGGTTTTAAATTTTGGCTTCGACCCAAATAAGAGCCGACGTTATTTAATGCCAACTGTAAAAGGTTTTATTCTATTAAAGGCGAAAAGCCTTGGGCTATTATGTCGACGTTGTTAATGATGATGACATTGATCTATTTTGAACTATTTAAATGGCTAAGCTTTTCCTTATTTTAAATATGATTTAAGGGGATCAATCATATATTGTGATGAAAGTGATTTCAAGGATTTTAATTATAAAATAGCCCAAGTTTTGAGTTAAAATTTTATGAAGAGAATATTACTTAAGATTAAGTATTTTTGAACTTATTGACCGAAGAATGTTATATCTTCTTGTGTATTCGATTAGTTTTATGCATAATTTGTTATTGTCATACTCATATCGTTTATGACCTATAACTGCATTTTGGGGGTATTAAGGGCAGAATAACCAGCTAGGTTGTCCCAGTGATGAGTATGGTCAAACTAACTCCTGAGTGATTAGAATTGCATCCAAGGAGATCAGCGAGATCAAAATTTTATTAGGATGTCTTTGACCGATCAAAAAAGGTTGCAAAATCAGATAACAAGTAGAGTGTGGGACTAGTGTAGGGTCGCGCCCAATACTTCAACGGTTAGCCCTCAGTTGGTAAAGGTTCGTGATTCCAGTGCGTAGGGCTTGGTGAGATGAAAGGATGGTTATGCACAGAAGGAAACTCGTAGCTCTATATGCTTACATATCATAAAGGAAAACTCTTAACCGTATTCAGAGCATAGTTATATACTCCTAACTATATCTGGAGTATTGAATTTTTCTTCTAACCAAATTTGGAGACAATTAAGAATGAGTGTTCTCCTAACCATATCTAGAGACTTTTGTATATCTTATTGAGTTGATGTAGGATAGACTGTCCCGATACCTCCTAACTGTATTTGGAGACAGTTTATTAGTTGGCCTATAAAAATTATTAGGTTCATAGTGACCTTGGGAAAACTATGAATTTTGACCGTGGGTCTGGGAAAGGAATTGGGTAAACCTTGGGAATGAGTAACCCTAGATTGATAGAATAGTCAGAATTTCCCATATCATACATGTGCATATGTTTATGTCATGTCATTATTTTTTTAACCATTATGGATGCAGGTGCACGGTATATGGTTTTATGTTTGATTAAGATACTAGTAAGGGGAAACTCATTCTGCTCAGTGGCCTGGTCTCACTAGATAATCATTGGTTCGAGATGGAAGGTTATTATTCACACCAAACTTTTGTTTGACCCGAAGTTTTTGTTTTCCCTTAAACTCTCGGGTGCTTAATAATTAATCTGAATTGGTTGAGAGTAAGGGTTTTTCAGGTTTCCATCAGGCGTATAATCTTCTGGAGACGTCCAAGGTTATTGTTTTTCTTTTTCTCCATGCCACTGCCTTCATCGATCTTAACTCGGCTGTTCACACTATTAGAAGCTTCTGACGGATTGGCAGTTGTTCCCATCTGCCGCCCCACCGCAGCTTTCTCTAATCTCCTATACTTTCCAACTTCATAGAAGAAGTCTTGAAGAGTAGCCAGCTTCTCCTTAGTCAATCTCCGAGCCATCTTTGCGTCCAAGTGAACCCCCACCTCATAAGGCCATAAGAGTTAAAGTTCATCAACATTCCGGACATTGGCGGCCGCAACATTGAAACAGGTCTGGTATTACCGCAAAGTCTCATCCTCTCTTTGTTTCAGATCCAACAAAGAATACAGGTCCTTGGGTTGCTCTATATGAACTCAAAATAGGTTGATGAACTTTTCCTTTGACATTTCCCATGAGTGGACCATGCCATGGTGAAGACGGTAGAACCACATGGTTGCCAAATCCGATAAGAAAATGGGGAAACACTTGCTCATAAATTCTCCCGTTGCCTCGCTCATTACCATATATTGCTTATATCAATGAAGTGTGCTACACCCATTCTTGCCCCGAATGGCATTAAAGGAGAACGGGGCAGGGCTCGAGACCAAAAAGGCTACCCTTATATCGAGAATATTAGACGAAAAGAAAAAAGATTGGAATCAAGCAAACATGTACTATGCAAGGAACCATCTTGAAGCTACAATACTTAACTTGACCCGAACCATGTAATCAGGGGAAACATGGCAGAAGAACAAATATTGCACTCATAAGGAAACGGGGCAATGTATGTTGAACTAAGCTGACCGCATCTCCAAAGCCCATAATCCATCAACACATACAAGAATAGGCTTATATAGCATATACCGAGGGAAACCTAAGTAGTACTTCAAGAGAAATCACTCCAAATTGTTGCATGCAGGGCCACTCAGGAGATGCTTCAATGCAGAACCATACTTACAGGTAGGCAACAAAGACATGGAGCTCTTCCTTCTTCTCATCTATAACCCGAGCATGCTGGCAATGAGGATAACTCAAATCGTAGCCATGTCACGTCCATAAGCACAACAAACTAATGCCCAAGCTAAAGCAAGGCAGTGCACTCCACCCGATACGAGGCCAAATAAACAAGCGGAATTTGATAACCAACAAAGATACAAGCACCACAACATCATGGGAGGACCATATATCACTCAATGGAAATATGGTGGTGGTACCTTGAGACCAATAAATGACACCTGGTGTCCCCTTAAGGAATCACATACAAGGTCAATTCAAATTTTAATTCTCCTACCACCATTTCAAATATTCCCGCTTTAATTTCGGGAGTTTCGGCCTTCACTCAAGCTTCCCACTAAAGACACGTCAGCAATCCAAACACGTCAAATGGACCACACAAATAGACGACATTCGGTAGAATCCTAAGGCTGAGGCATAACGGCAAGAAGATAATTCTAGTAATCCACATGCGTCTCAAGGCCATAAATAGAAAAGGCAATGTAGCATGAAACAGACTTTTACCTTTTTCTCTTTTCGACACATTTAAGGTTTAATGTATTCTCTGCTATGAAAATTTATACCAAAATACTAAAAAAGGAAGAAAGAAAAATTTCCTCGGGGACGTAGGATTCCTTAATATCCAAACCACGTAAATCTCCTGTGTCCTTTACTATTTCTTACTTTTGTTACTTTCTGTTTAGTTTACAGTACCAGGTCTTTTCTTATTTGTACTTGAATTAAATACTATTTGGACTTAATATTTTAACGAATAGTTAAAGTGCAACTACCTAATTATGTAAGCATCCAATGGCATAATCACCACTTCAAGGAAAAATTAAGACTACTTAATTTTTTTGATTCAAATTATTGAAGCAATTAGCACACTATTTACTTCACACTTAATTGGGGAGTTGGAGGACGGAAAAATTCCCCTATATCTTTTGGTGCTAGAAGGAAGGATCGAACCTCCATTTATTTCTCACATCCAGTGAAACTTTACACCCCGTACTATGAATCTAGCCGATTCACCTATCATTCCAATCCAAGAGCCTTTACCTTTGGCAGCAAAGACCGCCAACAAACCACTTATACCTTCAAAAACCTAAGATGAAGCAAGGGCCTCAACCGATTCCCCTAAAGACCCCATCCTAGCTGCATTCCAATCCTTCACACACTAAATAAACCAACGCATGGAAGGATTATAAAAGATAATGACCCAAAACATCATTCGTGGACCATCCGTACATGCCCACTCCACAGCTCACCGCCGTTGCTCCCATATTGTGCTAAACATTCAGTCAGGGAATGATAACGACACTCCTATAAATGGGAACGGTGATGTTGAGCTAAAATCTGGCTCCAAATAGAAAAGCAAAATCCAGGCTAACCCTCGAATTAAAATCAAGCCAGCTACCAAAAACCCTCTACTGCTAGAAAAAAAAACCCGATGTACTAGAAATGATGGGGACACAACATCTGATGTTAACTCATCCTAGGTTGACCCAAGAGAATATGCATTCCATCAACTCAAAGATCGGGCAGAGCAGCTAGTAAAGATTTGGCGGCAGAACATCGGAGAAAAGACAGGAAGAAATTTACACCCTTTTCAGTGAGACCATACCGAGGCAGAGTTTCCCAGTAACTTCAAAGCCCCGCAATTGACAAGTTTGATGGAATTACCAACCCCAAAGATCACCTCAACACCTTAGAATACTTCTTGGACATCCTGAAGGTTGGAAGGATGACCCGATGTAAGTTATTCCTTGTATACTTATCTGGTGAAACTTAACTGTGATTTGGGAGATACAGATCTAGAGAAGTCCTATCTTGGAGACAGTTATCTACTGATTTTCTAAGACAATTCAATTCGGGAAGAGAAGCCTCTCCAGATGTTAATACCATGTCGTGTGTGAAGCAGGGGGAGAACGAAACCCTATACAGTTTTATTAAGCGCTTCAAGGCAGAATTTCTTTGAATTGGGGCGACCAGCAAAGAAGCATTACTAATGACAGCTTAAGCCATGATTAGGAAAGGAAATACTATATGGAATAAAAAATGCAGAAGTCTTGCTATAGCATGAAAGATTTCTATGAAAGGGCAGTGGGTTACATCGGGATGGTGGAAGCCAGGTCGATAAAACAATCTCAAGAGACTTCTGCCCCCAGTTATGACAGAAAAAAGGGGTTAGACGAATATCACCCACCTTCGAAGCAGCAGAATGAGCCGAACCTCACAACAAAACCCCCCTCACTCATACCCTCGGGTAGATATATGTGATGACCAAAGACGAGTTAGCATACAATATACCAAATAAGGGAAAGAAACTAGAAAAAAACCAAGGTAGAGCATACTACCACTTTCACTGAGCAAATGGTCATCATACTGATAACTGTCGACACCTAAAGAATGAGATTGAGAGGTTGATCGAGAAGGGTTATTTGGGTAGCTTCCAGAGGGAAAATGGTGGAGATAGGATCAGAAATCTGACTCTAGATCCTAATGAACACCAAGCTGGCAACCCTTCAAACTTGATAGCTTCAATTCATAAGGGACCATACCTTGCTAGTGTACGCAAAAAGGCATGGGAGAGGTATGTGCAGGAGGCCAAGACCCAGAAGACAATCTTCCACATTAACCAGAAAGCTACACTAGAAATAACCTTCATGGTGGCTAATGCAGTAGGAGTTGTGTTCCCACACCAAGACCCACTTATCATTACATTATAGATATGAAATTGTATTATGAAGAAAGTCTTATCGACTCTGGAACTCAATGAATGTCATCTTCAAGTCTGCTTATGATCAAATGAAATTACCGTTAGAAACCCTAAAGCCCAGCCCTGAACCAATCTTTGGTTTCAACAACACTGCTACCATTCTAGTGGGGTCAGCGCGTCTACTCGTTATAGCTGGAATGGCCCTGTTACACAAGTCATTTTATGCATGTTTTTTACTCATCAATCAACCCTCACCCTACAATGCTTTCATAGGAAGACCGACTCTAATTTACTTCACAAGAAAACGGTTATCTAGGGTAGAGAAAAACTACTCAGTTATTAAAAAACTTGGGTACATCCTACTCCTAATAGCAAGAAAGTAACAGCCTTATTTCCAAGCACATCCCATTAAAGTCCTTAAAAACAAACCTCTTATGCAAATACTGAAGAAGCCAGAGACATCGGGTCACCTACTAAAATGCGCAGTGGATCTTAGTCAGTATGACATCACCTATTATCTCGGGAAGGCAATCAAAGGCCAAGCACTTGCAAATTTCATCGCAGAATACACTTTACCAGCTGAACTCCATTCGAAGGGAGAAGCAAGCACCCCATAGTTCCGACAATTATGCATAGATGGATCATCAAGTGAACAAGGAGCAGGAAGTGGATATGTATTGATTACCCCAAATGGGTAGAAGATGCATGGAGCAGTGCAGCTTAGTTTCAAAGCGACCAACAATGTAGCATAATATGAGGCTCTCCTTGTAGGCCGACAAATGGCCCAGGTAATAAAGGTAACCCACATTAAAATTCACAGTGATTCCCAATTAGTTGTGAACCAAGTGCAGGGCAATTACCAAGCGAAGGAGTTGACTTTAGCCGAATATGTGGAACTATCTAAGAATTTACTAGAGCAGTTTGAACAATCTGAGATAGAGCAAATTCCACGTGAAGGTAATTCATCCGCCAACTCCTTAGCAAAACTAGCTAGTACCAAAGTGGCCAATCAAACGAAGGCAATACAAATTAGGCATCAAGCAGAGCCAAGTATAACATAATTGAATCAAATACTGGTCCTGACCCAAGCCCAATCGAGCTACCATTCAAAGCGCACAAAATCAGGAGACTACTAGGGCCAAGAGCAACCCACCACTGAGCTCCCGCCTCAACAAACTAAGGAGAATAACTGGATACCTTCCACCAAATAATTCCTCTTAAACGATGTCATACCACTGAATAGAAATGAGGCTCGAAATGTAAGATACCGGGCTCCGTACTATTTTTTTGATGGAACAGTATACAATAGAGGGTATTCTACCTTTTATCTTAGGTGTGTTTCCTAGAAATAGGGAGTATGGGTCATGTGGGAAGTACAAGAGGGCCAATGTGGTGATCATTCTGTGGGAAACAAATTAGTAAAAAAAGGTGCAAAGGCATGGCTACTATTGGTCTACCACGCTCCAAAATGCAAAGGAATTTATAAGGAAGTGTGACAAATGTCAAGGATTTGCAAGCATCCCCAGACAACCATCTCATGAGCGCATCCCACTTGCAAGCCCATGGTCATTCGACGTATGGGGGATAAACCTGATAGGACCACTACTAATGTCAAAAGGAGGAGCTAAATATGCTATAGTGTCCATAAATTACTTTGGGTAGAAGTAAAACCTCTAGCCATGATTACTGCAAAGAAGATAGTCACTTTTGTAATAAGGAACAAAATCACTAGACACATAATATCTCACAAAATCATTTCTGATAATGGTACCCAGTTTGAAAGCAAAGATGTAACGACCCGGTAATTTTAATGATTTTTATAACGTAATTAATTAAACTTTTTCATGAAAATTAAATAATTAGATTTTATAATGAAAATTTGATATTTGGTATGCGTCTATTTAAACATAGCAAATGACGGATTTTCATTGGAAAATATGAAAGTTAGTTCTGTTGTGTAATTTTCAATTTCAATTTAAAATCAGTTAATTTGATGAAATTAAAATATTTTTGAAACCTGAATATTTTGTATAATAGAAATGTAAATCAATTTCTGAGTGAGATGTTGTATTTCGTTTCGCCAAATTTGGACTGCTATAGCTCCGTTTAACTTATTTTCGGCGTTTTAGCAGAATTTTCGGCAGCGAAAAATCGAGTTTTGATAGGATAGTCGTATCGTTGATATCTATGTACCATTCTATTCGTCTCGTCGTGCTGATCTCCACAACATATTCACTTGTGCATTTCGGAGTCCGGTGTGCAGCGAAATTAGAAAAACGGTTAGCCGTATCGATACCTGGTTGGAGCCTTTTGGGTTCTGTGTCCTTTCATTATCTATCGTGTAAACAAATAGCCATCTGCAGTTAATATTCTCAGCTTTTGACTTTTGTTATTCCTTGACTATTGCCATTCCACCATATCATTATAATATTTTAGTTCATTCGATTCCAATCTGGTCATTGCTTTTGATATAAATTAATGATAATATATATAAAGTTTATAAGCATAGTTTACCTGCTGCATTACGTATTCCTCATCCTCTCTTATTCCTTCATGCACGTCTTCTTCTACAACAATTCCCTTCTTTCATGGACGTGCCTTTATAAAACAAACAAACAAATAAAAATATATACGACATATATATATATATAGACATATGTATATATATATATAATAGTAAAATCTGCATATTTGGGTCGTGCGTCCTTCTTCTTTATTTGCCTGAAACCACTTTTTCCATCGAACTCCATCCTCTATGCCTCTCCCACTGCCACGTCCATCATACTGGCAGCCATCAGATCGCCACCACCTTCTTCGAACCTCAGCCCTGTAGCTCCCTCAGACCATCACCCACTCCTCTCTCTCCACCATCGACCTAATCAGTGCCACAACCGTCGAAGTTCCCCTTAGCCATTGCCACGTAGACCCTGGTTCGCCTTCCCGTAGCTCCACCCAGCGCTGCGCCTGCCGTGCCCTCCTCCGACTTAGACCTCGACAGCCCCTCCCTCCTCTGCGTGTCGACCCATCCACCTTCCCCGGTAACAACAGCCAACCCGAGCAACCCCATACAAACAACCGTGCGTCAACCCATGCCACCGCCTGCCACACCTTACGACCCCACTGAGCAACCGAAGCCTTCCCCTGCATTCCTACTCGACTTGCCTAACGTCGCCTTCATACATCCGTGACTGTCCGCCTCCACCCCATGGCAATAACCACTGTCACCTTGCACCCCTACTAGCCCTGACAGTTTTTCCCCTCACCCCTCACTCAACCTAGCTGTAATCACTCGCAGGCAACCAGCGACTTCCGCAAACACTACCACACCATGCTGCAGCCCAACACCACTCACGATTTAACAGTCTGGGTATTTTATGTTTTATATTATTTATTTATAAATTCTTTGTTTTATATTATTTTTATTTTATTAAGATTTTTTTTATTCAAGTGTATTTGAAATTTGAGAAGAAGGTATATATATTAACAGTATTTATGTTGCTTAGGGCTATTTACAATTTTATATTCAAGTGCATTCAATTTTTGTTATATATTTATAAAAGAAGAATATTGATTTAAAAAAAAAATATTATATAGATATTTTGATTTTTAATATTTGTTTTAAATTAAATATTGGTTTTAATATATATATATATATATAAAGAATTTATTTTGATAGGTTTCAAATTGAATATTAATTTTAAAAGAAAATATAGCATACAAAGATTTGATATGAGTAAATTTTAGATTTTAAATTTATAGATTCTGTTTGATCGATTCAAGTCCGTCGTGCTTTGGTTTGTTAGTGAATTCGTGTTCATCGTGCCGTGCTTTGGAATTTTCGCTTGGATTATCGCATCTCGTTCTTATTATTTCTCTAGCCACGAAAGGTAAGCAATCACTCACGATTAACATTCTTATATATAGTAAATTTAATTAACATGAAATGACGATTGAAATATGCTGTTAAATTTGAATTGTCAAGTTATTTAATTGTTAGATGTGATATGCCATTATTGGTAACTGTTACCTATGACATATGACAACATAACATGTTGTGTATATTATATTTTAATTTGTTACTGATGATATATGCCTGTTGTTGATATGTTATATGTTTTTCATATTTGTTCACACTCTACAAGTTCCCCAGTTAGTTTAGAAATCCCTATGGGTTGGAATGATACATACCCGAACGATATTATAGATTATGGGAAAATCGTTATGGGTTGAAATGATAAACCCAAGCGATTTTCATTGATTTTGAATTTTGGGATTGCGGGTTGAAATGATATATACCCGTAAATATTAAATTTAAATTGCAGATTGAAATGATAAATATCTGTATCACTTGACCAAAGGATAGAAAATTATATACGGACACCCTTGGTCTATTTTGAAAATGATTTCCATGGTTTTGAAAGGAAATATATGGATTTTAATAATTATTGATTTTTAAAATATAATATATAAATTTTATTTTTATATATGTGTAAAATTTAGATTTTTTTTAAAATTATATATTTGAAAATTCTAAATTTATAAGCTAGTTTTGAAAATATAAATTTTAAGATTTTACTTATAATTTTATTATTTTTAAATATATAAAATAAGGTATAATATAAAATAAGATATAATATAAAATAAGATATAATATAAAATAAAATTTAACAATAAGATTTAATTTAATAAAATTTAATTTAATTAGTATATAAATATATATAATATGTTTAAGTTTTTATATAAAATTATGTTAATATTTTAAAAATAGATTTTTAATAACTTTTATTAAGGATGGAAGATAAATTAAAGTTGATTTGTAATTTAATTTATTTAAGAATTGAATTTAAATAAAATTGATTTGAAACTTATTGGATTTGAGATTTTAAAGATACGATTTTATAACTTGATTTTGATTAATGGCGATTTAATGAATATTTTCAGATTTAAAAAAATTGAAATTAAATGTTTAGATAGATTTGAATGTGTAATTGGAGATTTTATTTAAATGTTATTAAAAGTGATTAGGTGAATATTTTAGAATTAAATATAATTAAAGTTAGATATTTAATTTTGATTTTATTTAAATTTGTAATTTGAGATTTTATTTAAATGTTATTAGAAATGATTAAGTGAATATTTCCAAATTTAAATAAATTAAAGTTGAATTTTGAAATATAAATGAAATTTATCAAGAGTTATTGTAAATGTTCGAATATTTAAATTCTTAAAACTATTGAATTTGAAGCGGTTAAAATTTATATAATAAAAATGGTTTAATAAGAATTTGAATTTGAATTGAACCTTTAACCTTTTAATTGAAATTTGTTGAACTTAGATTTGATTTTAATTGAATTTTTGGAACTAAGGTTGATATGAATTGATTTGTGGAACTAGGAGAAACAATTCTAGGTTAAAACTATTTTGATACATAAACTATTTTAATCTATAACCTATTTTTAATACATAAACTATTTTTAATTTAGAACTATTTCAATATGTAAACTATTTTTAATATTTAAACTGTTTAAGTTGGAACTGTTATAATTTAAATTTAATGGATTTAAAGGCGAATATTTTGATATGATGGTTTAAATTATTTTGTGGTTATGATTTTGAAAATGAATATGATTTAAAGTCAATATGATTTTTGAAAGTGATATGATTTTGAAATGAATATGATATTTTGATTTTGAGGTATGACTGTTTGAAATATAAAATGACCACGGTGTGAAATAAGCGTTTGGTTGTTAAAGAGACCGGGATCAGATATTGTCATACTCTCTTCCAATTCCGAAAACCACTTTAACAATTGTGTACGTGGTGGAGATTCTAGGACGAAGTAGGATGGTTTGGCGACGATTCTGTATGAGGTATTAATGCAGCCCTGACTGCCGCGAGTCAGCTTGATGTGGCTAAAATAGGAGCTACCTGGGCCAAGTGAGGTCGCACCTCCAATCAGGCACATTTCTTCAATACCATTCTATTACTTTGTGATTTGATTGGGTGCACCTTTGATTTGGAAGTGTGTCTCGAGGTGAGCGGTAGTAGCTGCTATGCGTTACCACCAGTCCGGTTCTGCAAAACGGTAGAATCCTACCCTAGGCATTGCCTCGCGTGCCTTGTCACATGCCTTATCGCGTCCTTTATGAGTTTGTTTTGTACCATACCTATGGAGTGCTACCTGAGTATCTCATCAGTTTTGTGGGTCTTACAGTATCTGTATAGACTATGGAAATATATAAAAATGTGTTAAGGGGGATATGGGTAACGCCTTAATGCTATTTTAATAGTTTACTTTACTATAACCATTGTCTATGTAGTGTATTGTACTATGTATATAGATAGTTTAACGGATCCTTAGAGGATGGGAATCCCAAGCATCCTTTAAGTTATTTTGTATTTCAGTTGACATTTCACTTGAGCTGAATTTACTGGTATAAGAATGTTAATCTTAACTCGAGTGTTTTGTGTTTTGCTTTATGCTCGGCTCAGATTGAGTGTCACAACATTTGAGACTCACCTTTGGAGATTGGAGCTTTCCTTGAAGATCTATCTTTGTCTATCCAGCTTTTCGGTTACTTCAGGTTATTCCAGTTGTTTTGTTTAGACTTGTCATTGGCATTTGTATTATGTTATCCTGCCTTTAGGTAAGGCCGCGACACCAAGAACTTAACTGGAAACCGAGGACAGTCCGTCCCGAAGATCGATTATACGCAGGCTCACTATGGATGCCGATAAATTTTGTCCGGGTCCAGATCAGGCTACAATTGATATGACTGGGCCATCAAAGCTATGAAAGCCAACTTTCTGAATTTCAAGTCAATCGGAGTTCGTATGCTCAAGATACGATCGATACAAACATCATAGTTGCGATCGATACGAACAGAACAGTTGCGATCGATACGAACAGAACAGTTGCGATCGATACGAACAGAGAAAAGACAATCGATACGAAGAAGACAGCCTTCAAAAAATCCAAACTTGCATCGATCATAACTCAAAATCTACAAGCTCAAATGCTGCCAAATTTTCACAGGAGCTTGCGTACATCCTCAAGAATGTTCATGATCGATCTCGACTCGATTGGACAAAATATTGATCAATACGAAATTTGTTCGTATCGATCACGGATCGAACACAAACGGCATGGAATCGATCGTGTGGGCCCACCCACGTGAGAGAAGAGGTCTTCCAAGATCCGAGCGAGATATTTGCAGTCTACGCCTATAAATAGTAGCCCTGGACCTATAGAAGAAGGCACTTTTGGCCTCTCTACGCCGATATTCTGCCGAAAATATTATCAAATTTCAGTTGTATTGCTGTAACCTTTTGTAATCAGCGATTAAAGTTCAATAAACATCAGTCATTCCATAGTGGACGTAGGCAATTCGCCGAACCACTCTAAATCTGCGTGTTTCTATGCATTTTCTATCTGTTTATTGGTGTTTTTGTTAGATCTACTTCATTTTACATATAGTTTCTTCATTTTATCTCTTCAAACACATCCGAAGAGTGTTGTGCCCAATTTTGGTACAAACACTTTGGTGCTTTCATTGAGAGAACCCAGCTTTTCTCCAGCTCTATGGATCTACTACCTTCGTTGGATCGCAAAAATCTAAGGAGAAGATCCAGTCTATCGTCAAGTGGTTCCTTCTATTCTATTCAGATTACTCCAGATCTAAGAGGAACTGCATTCATCAAGATTTTCGTATCCATGAAAATATGGTGATTTTCATATCTTTGTTTTCATATCCACGAAAATATGGTGATTTTCGCATCCATGTTTTCGCACCCAGAAAATATGTCAACATTCGTATCGATCGACTTTCGTATCGATCACTATTCGTATCGATCACTATTCGTATCGATCACTTTTCGTATCGATCAACATTCGTATCGATCGACTTTCGTATCATCACTATTCATGTCGATCACTATTCGTATCGATCACTTTTCGTATCGATCAACATTCGTATCGATTGACTTTCGTATCGATCACCATTCGTATCGATCGACTTTCGTATCGATCACTATTCATATCGATCACTTTTCGTATCGATCAAAATTCGTATCTTTCACTATTCGTATCGATCACTTTTCATATCGATCGACTTTCATATCGATCACTATTCGTATCGATCACTTTTCTTATCGATCGCTTTTCATATCGATCGCTTTTCGTATCGATCGCTTTTCGTATCGATCGCCATTCGCATCGATCGCCATTCGTAACGATCACCATTCGTATCGATCGACTTTCATATCGATCACCATTCGTATCGATCCCTTTTCGTATCGATCACTTTTCGTATCGATCACCTATCATATCGATCACTATTCGTATCGATCACCTATCGTATCGATCACTATTCGTATCGATCACTGTTCATATCGATCAGTTTTCGTATCGATCAACTTTGTATCGATCCAGCCGCGTTCATTTCATATCGATCCTCAGATACTACTTCGTATCGATCTAGCGGTGTGCATTTCGTATCGATACTATAATACACTTCGTATCGATCCAGCTGCGTCCAATTCGTATCGATCATCAGATACAACTTCGTATTGATCTAGCTGTGTGCCTTTCGTATCGATCCAAGTGTCCACTTTTCGGATCGTTCAATTTCACCTACATTTGTATCGTTCAAACGTTGCTGAGAATGATACAAAATTTCAAAAAAAAAAAATATTTTCGGGTACGACCCAAATTTTGAACCCTAGCCGCAGCGCAGAGCACACGCATAGTGAATTCAATCACTGATTTAATGAAGGAACATTCCATCCATGCTTCTGATTGTTCCATGACTGAAAAAGACATAAGGGGTCACATCAACGAATGCTGAATTGCAATCAAGGAATGGGTAAAGGAATACTACTCAACCGGTGCTCCCAGAGGCTAGAGAACCTAGCTAATATGCCAAGAACTAGAGTTGGTTAATATATCATGCTTCTAAGGTGGACTGTAACTTCCTCCAATTGACCAGCTTTTAAGCTCCTGAATTGACAATTATGGTACGATGGATACAAACAGAACAATTGTCTTTGCTAATACGATGACCCAAATTATGAGGATAGTCCGTCCCGAAGATCGGTTATACGCAGGCTCACTATAGATGTTGATAAATTTTGTCCGGGTCCGGATCAGGCTATAATTGATATGACAGGGCCAGCAAAGCTATGAAAGCCAACGTTCCAAATTTCAAGTCAATCGGAGTTCGTATGCTCAAGATACGATCGATACAAACAGAACAGTTGCGATCGATACGAACAGAGCAAAGACAATCGATAAGAACAGAATAGTTGCGATCGATACGAATAGAGCAAAGACAATCGATATGAATAGAATAGTTGTGATCGATACAAATGGAGCAAAGACAATCGATACGAACAGAACAATTGCGATCGATACGAACAGAGCAAAGACAATCGATACGAAGGAGACAACCTTCAAAAAATCCAAACTTGCATTGATCATAACTCAAAATCTACAAGTCCAAATGCTGCCAAATTTTCACAGGAACTTGCGTACATCCTCAAGAATGTTCATGAACGATCTCGACTCGATTGGACAAAATATTGATCGATATGAAATTCGTTCGTATCGATCACGGATCGAACACAAACGGCATGGAATCGATCGTGTAGGCCCACCCACGTGAGAGAAGAGGTCTTTCGAGATCTGAGCGAGATATTTGCAGCCTACGCCTATAAATAGCAGCCCTGGACCTACAGAAGAAGGGACTTTTGGCCTCTCTACGCCGATATTCTGCCGAAATGATTATCAAATTTCAGTTGTATTACTGTAACCTTTTGTAATCAACGAGTAAAGTTCAATAAACATCAATCATTTCATAATGGACATTGGCAATTCGCCGAACCACTCTAAATCTGTGTGTTTCTATGTGTTTTCTTACCTGTTTATTGGTGTGTTTGTTAGATCTGCTTCATTTTACATATATTTTCTTCATTTTATCTCTTCAAACACATCCGAAGAGTGTTGCGCCCAATTTTGATACAAACATATTAGTAACTTCTTTGTATTTGAGATATCCGTTGTATTGGTTTTAGACTCTGATGTTTATATAGTAGTTTCATGAACTACTATTTATCTATTCCGCTACTTATTGTTATATTACTCCGTGTCTATGATTCTGTGATTGATATATTTACTGTATATGCTAATTTTTGCCAAATATAAATTAACAATCTGTTGTTTTGAGCAATTCATGTCTGACATGAGTGGATGATTTTCGATTTGAATGGTTCAAAATAGCGGGTCATTACAAAAGAATTCACGGGGCTTTGTAAGAAGAATGGCATTATAAAAAGTTTCTCCTCAATCACTCACCCACAGGCAAATGGACAGGTTGAAGCTACAAACAAAATCATCAAAAAACTGCTCAAGAAAAGGCTGCAAAAAGCTATAGGATAGTGGTGGAGGAACTCTTTTTATTGCTATGGGCCTACCGGACTTCAAACAGATATCCAACAGGCCACACTCCTTTTTCAATAACCTACGGATGTGAGGCCATGCTACCCGTCGAAGTAGAAGTACCATAGCATAGAAGAATATCATATACCATAGAAAAGAATAAGAGATTGAAAGAAACTGCCTTGGATCTCATCTAGGAGAGAAGGCATGAGGCGGCAGTCGTAGCGACTGCATATCAACAAAGGATTATAATGCAAGACTCAAAGAAAGAAACTTCTGCAAAGGTGACTTGGTACTGCGAAGAGTAATGGCTAATACAGAGGATCCAGCAGATGATGCATTAGGACCAAATTGGGAAGGTCCACTAGTCATAGCAGAGGTTCTGGCAAACGGGGCATATCAGTTATCGAGACCTAATGGAAACCTAGTTCTAAGAACTTGAAACTCAAAGCACCTCAGACCTTACTTTTTCTAATTTATATTGCTTATGTAATGTATATTATAGAATTATAAAAAAGTAACAATATAATAAACTAGACATAAGGATATTAGATGGCCCGAACTAGTAAAAAATCTCTCTATTAATTATTTTTTGACATGATCTCACCATGTACCTTCGTAGTTCACCGCTAATTGCGACTGATCAAGCAACACACAAGGTTGGTAGACAAACACATCACTCTCAATAATGTGAATGGTGAAACTGGACTAAAACACTTGGAATTGCATCAGCGCAATCCGGCTCTTCAGCCAAATTAACATAGAGATATTAGACTACCCTGCCTTGGTATAAACGTTCCTATGATAACAATCATATCATAGCCAAACTTGTCGTAGGGATACTGGAGGGCCGAACTAGTTTAAAAACACCTTTATGTTGATTAATTTATCATAACACAATGGATATATGGATATTAGACAGCTAAACCAATACAAAAAATCATGCGAATGCAAAGATTGTATATGCATGACCTGATTTCTCAGTCAAATATAAACATACTAATCTACACCCAAATAGTTACCAGACCATGCCAAGCGCATAAAAACTATTTCACAGCCTTACCGCCATCGTTCAGAAAACTGTACATACCATGCAAGACATGAACAACAACGACAATCCCTTAAATGGGAATGGTGATGCTAAAATCAAAGCTATATTCTACCCCCAAACAGCGGGGAAGGCCGTGCTAAGCACACGAAACAATACTGCACTCCGAGTAAGGGGGCAGGTTATATAAAATGTATAGATAAAGACTGCGGGCTAAGGGTTAAGATAAGGGCATGAGTTACCTCAAGAGCTTATTCTAAAACATGGCAGAAGAAAGAACAATGCATGGACTGACCCCAAGTTGTTAATCATGTATAGATCTGAACACTAGTCAAAAGCTTGCAAGGTATATATCAAAAAGCCGAGTTACCAATATTTATTTAGCTCCTTACATGCCTACCATGATGCAATTATCTATTTTAAATATCTGTACAAAACTTACTCAAAGTTTCAGCAAGGGTCACATCATGAAGTGGTACCTCTTAATGAAAGCTATGTTGAGAATTTGATTCATAATCATAAGACTAGCCAGATATGAGCGCTCCATGTCAACATAACTGTTGGAACTCAATGCCAAAGGCTAAGAAGAACCATCTATTAACCAAAGAGCAGGGAATTGATTATCCAGCTTAGTAATAACAATTGATGATCATATACGAGTGACGTTACCATGAACTGAACTGCATTGGCACATGTACAAAGCATTAAATGCAAGAACAGCCGAAAAGACTTTTCTCTACCGAAAGGAAAGGAATAGTAGATAGGACTGACAGGATATGCAAAACAGGTGTTCAGGATGACAAGTCCACCTCGACCTACAGTCGCCATAGACTAGGGGGGCAAGTGTTACACCCTTTCTTACCCCGAACTACATTAAAGGAGAACAGGGTGCCAGACCAAGAAGACTACCCTCATATTGAGAAGATTAGATGAAAAGAAAAAGGATTGGAATCAAGCAAACATATACTGCGTAGGGATCAATCTTAAAGCTACAGTACATAACCCGACTCGAATGTTGCAATCAAGGGAACCGTGACAGAAGAAAAAATAATGCACTCATAAGAATACAGGGGCAATGCACGTTGAACTAAGTTGACCGCATCTACAAAGCCCATGATTCGTCAACACATACAAGAATAGGCCTGTATAGCATATACCGAGGGCAACCTAAGTAGTACCGCAAGGGATCAAAAGCACTCCAAATTGCTGCATGCAGGGCCACTCAAGATATGCTTCAACGTAGAACCATACTTACAGGTAGGTGACGAAGATACAGAGCTCTTCCTTCTCATCGACAACCCTAGCATGCTGGAAATGAGGACAACTAAAATCGCAGCTAGGTCATGTCCCTAAGCACATCAGATTAACGCCCAAGCTAAAGTAAGGCAGTGCAATTCCACCCTGATACGAGGCCAAACAAAAAAGCACAAATTTGATAAGCAACAAAGATATAAGCATCGCAGCATCAAGCGGGGACCATATATCAGTTAACATAGATACTGTAGCAATACCTTAAGACCAACAAATGACACCTAATGTTTCCCTGAGGACTAACATACAAGGCCAATTCAAATTTGAATTCTCCTGCCAATATTTCAAGTATTCCCGCTCTAATTTTGGGAGTTCCCACCTTCACTCAAGCTTCCCGCCAAAGACATGTCAGTAGTCCAAACACATCAAATAGACAACATGGATAAATGACATTTGGTAGAATCCAAGGGCTGAGGCATAATGGTGAGAAAAGGACTCTAGTAATCCACATGCGTCTCAAGGCCATAAATAGAAAAATCAATGTAGCATGAAAAGGAATTTTTACCTTTTTCTCTTTTTGATACCTTTAAGGTTTACTGTATTCTTTGTCATGGAAATTTGTATCAAAATATTGAAAAAGAAAGAAAGATAAATTTCCCCTGTGGACGTAGGATTACTTAATATCCGAACTATGTAAATCTCCTATGTCCTTTTACTATTTCTTACTTTTGTTATTTTCCTGATTAGTTTACAGTACCAGATCTTACCTTATTTGTACTTGAATTAAATACTATTTGGAATTAACATTTTAACGAATAGTTAAAGCGCAACTACCTGATTGTGTAAGCATCCATGGGCATAATCACCACTTCAAGGCAAAATTAAGACTACTTAATTTTGTTGATTTAAACTATTGAAGTAATTTGCACACTATTTACTTCACACTTCATTGAGGAGTTGGAGGATGAAAAGTTCCCCAATAATGTGCACTATAGGATTAGTTAGTTCTTGGTAAGGATCCATGGTAGGCATCTTAAAGTTGTTGGGGTTCTGAGCAGTTTATCTTTATAGAAAATGGGATGCCTGCTCTTTCACCAATTCCACGTTCGATTTACTCATGCCGAACACATTCCCTGATAAGTCGTGCCTTACGGTCTTCTAGTTCAGTGGATAGCAGAGCTGAGTTGACCTCCTCCACTGAGGTGAGAGGCTTCTTTTGTACATCCTATGATAGCTCGCTCTACGACCTCGGCTTAGTTCCTACTTCTGGATAGTTCGTGGGGATGAGCTCGTCTTCTATCGGTGCTTTCCTCTACCAAGACTGGGAAGCACCGTCTAGGTCGGAGAGGTTCAATAGTGGTCTCCCCCAGTTCATTACCTCCTCTGCTCGGTTCAACATTAAATTGGTCCTTGGGTGCGGTACACAGCTGAGCCCCTACTCGACCTGTTTGCTCGGTGTTTGCTTGTCTAACTCCTTGATTCTCCTAATCTGAATCATCACTAGAGTGTGTTCACCTTAGTTTCCTGGACCCTTGGGACTGGGCTATCCCTCTTGTTTCAATGTTTTGTGCGGTTGGCTATGCCTGCCCCAAGCATGTCATGATTTGATCCATAATATTTTGTTGTTCGACAACAAGATGAGTATCAAGATCCGCCATAGCTCTATCTAGTCACTTCTAGTGATGGCATCCGGGGCTGGAGTACTGGAAGAATGGTTATCATGCTCTACCGTGTCGCTGTTGGAACCCCTACTCGAAGGGCATGTCTTGCTCTTAGATTTGGGAGGCATGTTGAGAATAGATTAGTTATTTTTTCCTTTCTCGGTGAAAGTACCAAAAATGTTTGCGCAAAAAAGGAGTAAACACCTCCACTCGATTTGTTATGGTGGATTAAATAAAAAGCAGAAAAAGTAAAAGACACCAAATTTTATAGTGGTTTAGCCATAGTGGACTTACGTCCATTATTTTTTATTCCTTTCTCTTATATTTTTGATATTAAAAGTAACTGATGAAGAATACAATGATTTATAATAGAAAATGGCGATTCGGATGCTCCGTGCAATGATTTCTGTAACTTGGAGTCTTGTAGATCCCAAAATGTTGTTCGTATGCCAGATGCTTCAGTATTTATAGGACTGAGGAGGTAATGTCATTAATTAGGAGTTTCCTTGTATATCTTGCCAAAGGGAATATTATTTTGAATTTGAAATATTCTTGATTATTTCCAAATATATATAGGTTTCCTTTCATATATACATTGCTCGATTCGGCTAAGAACTTTGCTCGGAGGGTGACAATTTGGCTTGGATGGATGTAGACAAGTTGTTGTCCAAGTGCGTATGCTCTAGTTCCTTCCAATCCACTCCATAGCTCGGTTTGGTAGATAGCTTAGTTCGGTAGATGGTCCCCTTTGGTTCGGTCTCGGCACTCCTTAGTGTTGAATGAAAGTTTGACCTTGTTCGGTACCCTGGGTTATCGAATAGGAAATCCGCTTTGGTACCTCGAGGTACCAATAAGAACTTCTGTTCAGTACCCTTATGTACCGAACAAGAAATTTTATTCTCTGCCCCCTGGTACCAAACATAGGGATAATGCCTTCTCTCCTTTGCCCCTTTGCCTTTAGCCTTGCTTCACTCTACTAGGTCGCCTCTCCTTCATGATCGAGCCACGTTGTCTTCCAAGCTTTCCATTACCTTGGTTACATGAACGAAATTATCCACAACACTTGCCTCCCAAAGCTTAGCTTGTAAACTACAAGGTGGATTTTGATGGACCATTCCTTATCAGGGTTGGCTCGGCTTATATGGATGTGGACAAGTTGTTGGCCAGGTGCTTATGCTCTAGTTCCTTCTGGTTTGGTCCATAGCAGTGTTCGATGGATAGCCTAGTTTGATAGATGCTCCTCTTTAGTCCGGCCTCAGCACTCCCCAATGTTGAATGAAGGTGTGACTTTTTTCGGTACATAGAGGTATCGAACAAGAAATTTGGTTCAGCACCTCGAGGTATCGAATAAGAACTTCTATTCAGTACCCTTGGGTACCGAACAAGATCCATAGAAGGATGCAACCTGCGCAAGATAGGCAGAATTCTTATGCTGACAGGAGATGCACAGAGTTTGAGTTCTCAGTGGGCTATATGGTTTTGATGAAGGTCTCACCGCTTAGGCATGTCATGAGGTTTGGTAGTTCGGGAAAGTTAGCGCTATAGTTTTTATGGCCTTTTTCGATCATAGGTAGAGTGGGTAAGTTAGCTTATAGGGTGGAGCTTCCTAAAAAGTTAGTAAGAGTACATGACATTTTCCATGTGTCACACTTGCAAAAGTGTCTACACGATAAAGCAGCTGTGGTTGAGCGGAGTTAGCTATAGGAGGTGGTAGTTAAAAGGGAGTCACTTGTTCACCATGCACCTATCAGTATCATTAAGCATGGAAAAAAGCAACTCAATAATAAATTAGTTAAGCTAGTTAAGGTCCAATGAGGAGACGACTCAGTGGTGAGTACATGGGAGCTTGAAGAGAAGATCCGAGCTACCCATCCAGAACTCTTTTTTAGTACGTTTCTATTTAGTTAATATGTATAAGCTGCTTATATGCTTAAGCATTAGCTTAGTGTACCCCATAGGTAGGGACATTTGGATGCTAGGAATGGTTGCAAATGTGTCACTAGGACATGTTTTGAATGATGATTGCTAACAGATGTATTTATTAAATTGACCTTTGGGCATATAAGCAAATATATTCGGGTTAGCATGCACTCACACCACCACTTGTTTTATGGTATTAAGTTATATGCATATGGTTGTTACATATGGGTTGAATGGTTGCGCACATATATAGAAATGCTAGTATATTTATTTTGAATGTGGCAAACATTTGGATACATTGCATAAGCACTTGCATTTCAGGAGGTCGACTAGATCAGAAGACCACTTATTTTTTGCCTCGGTATAGGTTCTTATGCATTCCATGCCTATATGTACATATTGCATTAGAAATTTAAAGTAAGAATAATAGTTTCTAGTTGTTGATGGTTATACGTAATGATTTTCGCATTTACGAGCTACATTTTCCCATCCTTTGAGATTTTGGGGACAAAATGCTTTTAATGTGCCCTGCAAAATTAACTAAGAATATAAATAAAAGAAATTAATTTAGATATAATAAGGGTAAAAGTGGAATTTTTGCAAACGTCAGAATTTGGCTACAAAACTTGCACCATTGTGTTTGCGGTGATTTTTTGGACAACTTTAATACATAGAGCTTTGAAAACGGAGTTCGTATGAAAAAGTTATTAAAGTTTAAAGATTAGAAGTAGAAAATAATATATATGCGGAAATTTTTTATATTAAGGTAAGTTCAACCGGTCGACTCCGTAGTTGGGACCGATCAACCCCTAGCGGTCGACCGCCCCAAACCAACCAATCGAGCTATTTCAGTTAGGCTCTGCCGGTCGAACGGCCTGGATATTTATATTATTAAGTCTAATGAATGAAGTTGATTAGATCATCTATAAATAGAACATAAGGCTATGGTTGGTTTACCATTTTTAGTTTTGAGTTTTCGTCCATACAAAAATACGCACGACACATGTATATTATGAAAAATGAACATTTTAGAAAACGAATTTAACACACAAAATAGAAAACAACTTTTTTTTTCATTTTTCGTGTTTTGAGAAAAATGGAAGCACAAGCAACAATTCATCCTTCCGTCGTTCCTCCATCCACTTCGTGGTCCCCTCCAATCTTTCGTTCATCTCTTCCGACCTTCCTTCATTCTTCTTATATTTTGTAATTAATGTTGAAAACTCAAAAAATAAAATACAAAATACACCAAACGACCCCTAAGTTTTTGGTGATCAATCAGAAAACCTAAATCTAATTAGTACGAACTCTCTCTCCTCCAAAATTTCTGGAACAAAAATTTAAAACATAGATCGGAGGAAGGCGAGATAAACAAGGGTAAATCAAATTCGAGGAGCGCAAATCTAGTTAAGTATAAGGGAAGAAACTCTTAAGAGGTGAGTAGGTTATTATTAATTATGTTGCAATCAAATTTATTTATAAATCTATTTGATCTAGAAATTCAACTAAATTTAATTCGAGATAAAAATATAGATTATATGGATATAACTTCTTGTATATTTAATTTTGATTTGAATATGAAGTAGGTTTTGAAATATGGCTAGATTTCATTTTGAAATATGAATACACCCTTTTGTTCACCTCGAATTGAATCTGGAATTTAATATGTATACATCTATACCTTGTTGATGTTGATTTTACTATAAACTAAATTGAAATACAAATGTACCAAAGTAATTACGGAATTGATAAGATTAAAATCGTATAAATGAAATATAAGTGATACATGGAGATTGTTGAAATTGTAGATTTGAACAAATAGATGAATCTAGTTAGAAGTTGCGATTTAATCCCTGTTAACAAATATGGTTCATTATTGAAAATATACAGTAAAATTTTGATTAAGGTTAAACAGGAAGAAAAATATTAACATTTTACAGTAATAAACCCAACCGATCGACAGGCTCACTGTAGCTAGTAGATAGCAAGTGGCAGACCGCAATCAGCTGGCGGTCGAGGCCTCTTTTCTACGCAATTTGAATCCTAGCAGATGGCCTAGGTTTACAGATTTCTATATTATTATATATATGATAGTATATGTAACATCCCCTACCTAGAGGCCCAAAACTAAACGCTATAGATGCTATAGTCATCCATAGTATTAACTTCCGGCGACTAAATATGGGTATGTTAATAGTATCCATAATATCAAAAGCATTTGAATATGAAACAAAATCACAGGTTTCAAAAACATTTTTTTTCACATTACATTCCAAAACAAATGTTGCACATTCAAATTACATAATCCCATAATCATTTCCTAGGTTTAGATAAAATATAATTATGACATAAATACACCAAGAGTGACATTTGATGATGCCCCTTGGTAGACCGGAGTACTATATAGACATAACTGTCTTAAATACAACACAGCAGAATAAAAAAAACAGAAACTCCTAAATAGTTATCCATCAGCCACCTGCTCGTCTCCGGAAGCTTTATTCGTCAACCTACTAAAACCTGTAAAACCTCAACCATCAGCCTACTCAAATCAATTTTGAGCACCTAAGAGTTTAAGGGGAAAAACATAAACTTCGAGTCAGACATAAAGCCTGGTGTGAATAATACTATACATCTCGGATATACGATATTAAGTAAGACCACGCTGCTTAGCGGAACGGGTTTCCCCTCACTAATATCCTTTTGAAACATATCTTTTGCAAATCATAATCCTGCAACCAAAACCGGTTAAAACTGTAAAGCATTATTATGTAAATATACAAAACATGTAACAAATGAACTATCTGTTCGAACACTATAGTTTTTTTTGACTAACTACTAAGCTTTGGCTGACTTGGGCCTAATAGACAATATAACAAAATAATCTAACATCTATTAGACACACCTCTTCTGAACAGTCTGTCCTTAACTATCTGTTAAATACTTCTCTTCTGGATGGTCTGTCCCTAACTTAACATCTCCCAAGGTCACCTGATCCTAATGGTTTTGCGGGCTCACCAATAACCTATTTGTATACAAACATATATTCCTTTCTGTGTGTAATCATAATTTTAGTCTTACCTGTGACAAAGCCCTACACACTGGAATTTTGGACTTAATTAGCTAGGGCTAATAGCTAATGTATAGGGCGCGACTTTATACTAGTCCCATCTGGTATTCTAATATCTGAGCCATTTTACTAAGGGAAACCTTTCCATAAATTTTCCTTGAAAAACTTTTCAAACTGATTTAAAACCTTTAAATCTAACTCACACAAGGAAAATATATATACTCTATGCTTTACTCAAAATCACCTTGCCATGTTATATATACTTTACCCAAATCTTAGTTGATGAAAACATATAAACCTTTGAAAGTACACCTTTCGAATCCATTGAAATACCCCTTTCTAAAAAAAGTAAAACCCTTTGCTTCACCTAGGCCGAAAGACCAAAACCTTCTTTTTGAAACTATTCTCAAAACCTTTTGAAACCCTTGAAAACCTTCTTTTCGAAAGCTTTAAATCCTTAGACATCTTTCTTTTAAAACACTTTAAAACTGCCTTTCAAAAACATTGAAAAAACCTTTCCTCTTAGAACTTTCGAAACCATTGGAAAACCTTCCTTCAAAACCTTTCAAATCATTGGGGAACCACCCCTTCGAAACCTTCATTTAAAACCCTTTCGAAAGCAATAAAACATTAAACCTTTCGAAAGCCTCTGGGTTCAATTAAAACATGTGGAAACCTTTCGAAACCATTCAAAATTTACCCCTTTGAAACCTTTGAAAACCGTTTCGGTCGAAACCATTTGGATTATGCCTTCAAGTAGAGCAAATGGATCTAAAACCCATTAAAGTCGTAAGAGCTATCCTTAAGTAAAGAATTTATGGTGTCGAAACCAACCTTTCGAAAGCATTGGAGAAGTGGCCAAAATTTTAAAACAAAGTATAACTTCTGAAACCATTGACTTCGAAAGGTAAGAAAAGCAACAGCTAGGGGTTTTGACTCCTTTGAATTTCTTTAAAACAACTTGACCTGGTCGAAAGCTAACCAAGTCGAAAGCAAAGCATGCGCAACTTCATTTTAAGACAAAGGCATGCTTCAACCCTATCGTAACCATACGTTTCGACCATATACCTTCCGTCTTCATCTAATTCACCACATAACAAGTATATTGATACCATGCGCATTGGTTTCGAAAGCAATGATGGCGAAATGTCTAGGTTGGAACCCCTGGTGCCGAAAGTGGCGTAACAGGCTAAAAACAAGTAAATTTTGTCTTTAACTTAAAAGAGAAATATATTTTGACTAATCTACTATGTTTGTCAAATTTTCATTGATGATTAAATTTCTTTTTTTCAAAAGTGCTGCCAAGATTTCAGAAATAAACAATAATTTTATTTTATAAAATACCCCTTCTCCTTTTATAAATATATATAAAACATTTAAGTCCCATACCTCAAATAATTTTATATATTCATTAAAACACTTAGGAAAATTATACAAAAATTACAGAAAATCATTTTCAATATGTTTTCTAACATATATAAATTTCAGATCCAAATAAATAATTATTTAACCGTAAATAATTTATAACCCAAGTAATAATTTTCTACACTAGAAAATTTATATAAAATCCACAATAATTCAGAACATTATGAAAATTGAAACCCGTCTCTAAAATATCATTTTTGATCAAAATCTAAAATCGCAAGGCATTTGGGTGTCATTTAGTAGGGTTTTCTTGTCAAACATATCATAAAATCTATATGAACAAGCATATATACCCATTTAATCATTTAAAAACATGGCATAAACTTGCAAAACATTTCGGGTTTAACTTAAAACCGAAACTATTTAAGAGAATGAGATGTAGTCATTATTCACCTTAGCTTGAGATTAGGGATTTGAGATTTGAATAGCTTTTGATTTGATTAATCTTCTTCCTTAGTTTTTTCTTCCTTTAGTTCACTAAAATGGTGGCCAGCCTCTATGTTTTTAATTTGCAAATGAGAATGAATAAGAGAATACACGGCTATGGGGTTTAAGGTTTAGGGTATAAGGAGTTTCGTTGTTCCCATTTTGCCTCTGCCTACTTCCTAACCCTTTATCTATTTTATTTCATGTTATCTCATTTTGATTTACTCATTAACATGGCAAGGCTACCCATATTAATCACAAATCTCATTCCATTAATCACCTTACATTATTTTATTTTATTTAGCTAATTAAATATCCTAAATAATGTTACTGAAAATATTGGGTGTTACAGTATATTAGTAGGGAAGTAGTTCCCTAATTCTTGACATAGGAATGTATGGGATTAGATAGATATGTATGCAAGCAACTAGGCCCATACATTATTCATTCAGCGAATGCGGTATTCAACATAAGGTGATTCTATCGCAAGTGGCACTCACAAGAGGTTCCTTATTGGATCCACAACACTATTGGTGGAAGCATGGAGATGTGCGTAACTTGACACTAACTAGAGATTCCTCAGTGCATATGACAATTAGGACGTGACACTGTTGTTTGTTGCTCGGTGGTGCAATAAGTGGCGTTACCATTGAGAGGTGGACACATGTAGTAGACTCGAAGTCATCTTTGACGCGAGTTGGTATTGCAAGCTCCCCCTCAATGTGTAAGTACATTACGTTAAAGTCATAGTTTGGGTAATGCTATCCCAAAAGTGATGATGTATGCGATTTACGTTAGGAGCAGTCCTAGAGGATATTAGTCTGATCTGTCATTGTTTTGTGGTTCGATTAGTTGATTTCGACCCTAAGTATAAGCCTTCTCAAGATGTTTCGGTGTAGGTGTATTTCGAGCTATATTCCTTAGATTTGTGTGACCAACCCTAGTAAGCAACTCATAAAAACAAGTAGGACACCTAGGTCACATATATAAATGAAGTCAATTGCATATGATCACTATATATTAATGATGCAACTCATTCACCAGACTTTTGTCTGACCCACTCCTTTCCTTTTCCCTACCATAGAAGGACAAGAAAGCAATCGATTGGCCTATATCTAGTACATAGAGAGATGAGCTTGGTGATGGCATTGCTTATTACTCTTCATTACTCTCCATGTAATTGTCTATCATATTTTAGCACTTATCAGACTTTATGCTGTTATTTTGTAAACTCTAGATTTTTGACTACACATATTTTGAGACTGTGTTTTCTGGGGTATTTTCTAAGATGACTATTCTCTATATTTGTATTTTACTGCCTTTTGCTATGAGATCTGAAAGTATAGAATTTCTTAGATTTTACCCTGTAAGCATGTCCTATAATGTTTTAAAAACCAATAGCTAGTGCTTCTTGGGACATCGCAAGGTTGAAAGTCACCCTAGGGTTTGGCTTTGGTGTTTCTGGAGGTGCGGGTTGTTACAATATTAGATGAATATTGATAGGTCGACTTTGATAAGGAGTTGCAAACTGGGCATTGTCTTGTCGTAGGATATGATCTCAATAGTATCCCGATGATGAGTTATTGTTTATCCGCTAAACTTGGAATCCTATATATATTTAAAAAAAATTAATTATGATTTCTTCCTTCCCAAGAAAGTAAAAAATTTCTAAGCTCATTGACATAGCATTTTGGCATAAGATAATAAGAGAAGATTGAAATTTTGATAGGAAAGTTTCCAAGTGGGTAAAAGAGGGAGATCATAATTTGGTTAAGTAAAGTATAGTTATCTTGATTATGGAAAAGAGACGTTAGTATAGTAACAAATGGTTGGACTGAAAGAGTATTTGCATTGCATTGAATGTTTTTTAGATGTATTTCAAGCATCGCTCGGAAAGTTGGAATAGTTAAAGGGCGTAGTTGATACTGGAGTTTCAAATTAATTGGATCCCATTAATTAATCGATTGAAAAAGTTTTAATATTTTATTTTGAAGAGCCAGGAGTTTATTTTGTGGTAGCACCCCAACGATCCAATGAAGCTTTTCTGTGACTTGACTCGTTGATCGGTCTATTGTAACGACCCGGAATTTTGAACCATTCGCGTCCATTATAAGTGTATAGGTAGACACTCATGCCGGAGTTGAATTGCTCAAAATACCGCGTTGTTAATTTAAATTTGGCAAAACTGAACATATACAGTAAATAGATATAATCACAGATCACAGACACAGAGTAATAAATGCAGCGGAAATAAAAGAAATAGTAGTTCATGAAGCTACTATATGAATATATAAAAATACATCAGAGTTAAACAGATACAACGGAAGAGTAATATGATACATCAGATACAAATCAGAATACATCACTGGAATCATCGAATACTGAAAGCAGAATAGATGGCTGGATCTTCAAGCAAAGCTCCAACTCCAAAGGTGAGTCTCGAAAACTGAACCACTCAGTCTGACCCGAGCGTAAAGCAAAACACAAAACACTCGAGTCAGGATTAACATTCTTATATCAATAAATCCAACTCAAGTGAAATAGCAATTGAAATACAAGTAACTCAAAGGATGTTTGGAATAACCATCCTTTAAGGATCCGTTAAACTATCTACTAGGTAGTAGTGTACGATAAGTAGATAATGTCTATCAGTAATATAAAGATATCAAAATAGCGTTAAGTCATGGCCCATTCCACCCTTAACACATTTTTATTCCCACAAGCATATACAAGACCGTAGTTTCCCCAAAACCGGAAGTCACCAGAGGGCAATCCATATACTCAAGGTACAAAACAAATTCGTAGTGGTCGCGCATAAATGGAATACAAGTATGACAAGGCACATGAGGCTATACCCAAGGTAGTGATACTACCGTTCGCCTGATCCGAGCTGGTGAGAACGCAACGCCGCAGCGCCCGCAACACCGTGAGACAACACTCCCAAAATCAAGGGTGCACCAATCGACAATAAGTATAAGTAGTTCGAAGAAGTGTGTCCACTTGAGGTATCAATCCTCCATTGGCCCGGCACAGCTCCTGTTTTAGTCATTTCCAATTTGACACAAGTGTCAAGGCTATCCATTATCGTTCTCTTTCTTCAGTCATCACGTACATCATTCCAACCACTTCATTCTGGATCATCACTCCGCGCATATTTATTAAAGTGGTTTCGGTTTAGATAGAGAGTATACCCATAACCGAATTCCGGTCTCTTTAATAACTTCCGTAATTATTACACCGATTGGTCGTTTATATATTTCAAAAACCAAATCAATTTCAATTTCAATTTCAATTTGTAAACCAACATTTCATTTGTCTTTCGAAATCAATTTTCCAAAATTTACGTTTCAAAACTTCCAAATTATCGTTTCAAAAACTTATAATTCAATTTCAATCTTTATTTAAAACCATTCAAATATTGATTCAAGTTCGCAAATAAGTTTCCTTCCAAATCATTTAAATAACTTTATTTAACATTCAAATCACTTAAACTCATTTATCGATTCCATTCAATATTCGTTAAGTTACTTTATTATTCAAACCAATTTCCATTAAATTTCCAATTCATTAAATCAATTCTTAAGTTCAACTTCATTAAATCAAAATTTACAATTTTGAATTAAACTAAATTCGTCAAATCAATTCTTTCAATTACAAGTCTTACATTAATTCCAAAATATCACATTTTCATTTCTGGTTAAAGAAATTCAATTTCACTTATTTAATTACTTAAATAATTTTCCAAAACTTAATTAATAAAGAAAACTCAATTTCAATTATTTACGAAGTAAAATTCACTTATTCAAAAGTTCAATTTTTCTTATTAAAGAATTTCCATTCAATTTAATCATTTAATAATTCATTATTAAATAATTCAAAACTTAATTATTAAATAATTTCAAAGTTAATTCAATCATTTCTCAATTTAACAACGTTCTTTCATCAATTACATTTGTTAATATTTTGTTTCAGATTATTAAATATCAACATTTTCCTTTCATTAAAAATTCAAATTTCAACTTCATTTCAAAACCATATTATTTATTCAAATAAAATCCTCATTTTATTTTTAAATCAAATTATTGACCAATCGGGTTTTTATTTAATTTTCTTTCCTAGGTCAAAGTTCAATTTTGGGTATTTATCATTTCAACCCGATTCCAATTCAATTCAAAATCAAAACATAACAAAGGGAACTTGCAGTGTGATAACTGGAATGGTGTCAAAGTAAATAAACAAGCAATAACAACAACCAATATCAATCTAATAATCAATTCAAATAATCCCGAAATAACCGTATTAATTCGCATTGTTATTTGTACGAATTAATATAATTATTTCTAGAATCTACACTATCATTTCATGTAGATTAAAGATTATTACATTACGGTTTCCACTTGTCATCTATTTACAATTTCATACATCATCAGTTTAAACAACATACAATTGATGGTTCAAGGTGTAGTTAACAATCCTACGTGTCAATAAGTTTAACAGTAAAAGGGGTCATATTATACAAATGTCAGTTAATCAAATTTAACATTTAATTATCCTATATCAAGTTCAATTTCATACTATTTATCATTTTAACATTAACAATTTAACGTCCAATATAAACATCGACAATCAATCAATTATCAGCCAAACTGTATTATCATCGCATAATTAATTAACAGATAATGGTGTCAGATGTCACGGGTGAACTGATACAGGCAATAACATATATAACAGTGTATTTAACTAACAGCAGCATATTTCAATTGTCGTTTCAATTGAAATCAAATTTAATAAATAAAAGAACGTTAATCGTGAGTGAGTGCTCACCTTTCGAGGCTAGAGAAAATAGACAATGGAATGAGTTACGGATCCAAGCACGAATTCCAGAGCAACGCTAGATTGGCACGAATTCATTGATCAAAGCTGAGAACATGAATAGACGAATTCAAATCAGGATTGGATCGAGGAAGACAAATAGGATAAGTGAGCTTATATACAACTATATATGACTATATATATAGATAAAATAAAAAATTCAAAATTCAAACATATTTTAAATTAAATATACATGTATTATATTTATTTACACTTTAATCTAAACACATGTTAACTAAGTATATATATATGTCAAATCATTGTTTTAACCAAAACACATATATTAAAATTAACAGATGTATATATATATATATAATATTTTTATTCACTAGAAGACCTCATAACATTATACACTAGTCAACATATGCAGACGCGGTCTATAAAATATGCAACAAAATATGCGTACCTCGATTAATATACATACATAGGTGTGCAGATCGACTACATTAATATAACCTCATATATACTATATGACATTTCATCTACAAAACTTATGTGACTATACATATGACTATATTTGAAATCAATAACACGTATCCCTTAATATACAATCAAATGTATATTGGTCAGTGAAAAACTTAAAACTGACATGAAATAAACCTTTGAAAGAATATACTGTTGAAATTATAAAATATCTATATAACTTATACCGTAAAACTATCATAGAAAAGTTATATATTACTTACATTAAATATAATATATGTAAATTGTAAATTGTTGAAAATATAATAAAATATAGTACAGTAACTTTAAAAATATTGGACAACCAAAAATACATACAATTACAACGTGAAACAACCTATATAGCCTTTCATGTCTTAGATCTTATAGTTCCCATACTTCAAATAGACTACAAACTTCATCAAACAATGGAGACAAACTCATAGGTTACCATTGGTTACAAACAGTATGTAACGTGTATATATTATCCTATACATGCAAACTTGAAACATCGGAACCACTTTAGTAGCTAATAAGTATATTACTGCTACCTTTACATATAAATGAAACACTACTAACCTATTAAAATAATATATGTGGTAGGCTTACATATAAAACATGAAAATTTATATACTGACATACGCAACCTATATTATATGCAACAGTATATAGACTTATATCTATTACATATATATATCTACCAACTAATCCTACAGATCCATCTTTTTATAAAATCATTGCTTTGTTTAAATCAAGATATCCTATATTTAAAATAACTATTATAAATCTTTACTACATAACGGACTAATATATCATATATATATATACAATACTTCTAGAATAATATGCTGCAAGTCTATTATCTATATACGGTACCCATATATATGATTTCATGCAACAAAACAAACAAAAACAAAACAAAAAAAAAATGCTAATATATACGGCAGTTTCAAAATATATGTACAACTAACATAATATGTTCAAACAAAAGGATCCATACTAGATGTAAACAATATATATATACTAATATATAACTTGATATAGAAACAGACCTATGTATAATAGTAGAGAAGGGGAAGAACAGCTAGGCCTTGACAAAAGAAAACAAAATGGAGTCTGGATTCTTGACATGGGTACTCGGCCAGCGAGGTGGACGTGCAGGATGCTAGCCATGGTCGGAAAGCCAAAGTGGTAGAGTGCGGTGGCCGGTTGCGTGCAGTAGTGGGCGGGTCAGGTCAGTTCGGTCGTGGCATCGGGAGGCTACAGGTGAGAGACGAGATCAGATCAGATCTAAGGAGGTAGTGGCCTTGGGTGAAGCGGACGATGTGGAGATGGGCCGGATGTGGTGGCTGTTTGAAAAGCGGGTGATGCTTGTTCAGGCGTTCGGCAGGAGGTTGCTCGCGGCATGCGGGGTCCGCTGCAGTGGGAAAGGGAAGGGTTTTGGTGCGCAGAGGCCGAAGGGAAGATGGATGGTGATTGGAAGCAAGGGGAATGGTGCAGTCATGGGTGAAGTGGTAGCGACAGGCTGTAATGGTAGGGAAGTGGAGAGATAGCGTGTGAGAGGTTATAGGGTGGAGCGGCCTATGGATCTGATGGTGGATGGGGCGACGTTGTGGGTGGAGGGATGATGTGAGGTCGAACATAATGGAAAGAAAGTAGGAAGTAGCTTTATGGGAAGCAACAGATCTATACTATATTTGCATAGCTTCAACTATATACTGGTATATATTTTTCTTATAAAACAAGACAGAACGAAAGAAGATGAATAAAATGGGAACAAGTGCAGGGAGAAGGTGAAAAAGAAAGGTGAGTAGTTCAATTGCAGAGGGACCAAAATGTAATAATATATTTCTCACAATGAATGCTATGAATATGAATCGACCAAAAGATAAATTTCCACTAGTGAATAGTAAAAGTCTAGTACGTAAATCCAGAAACATAAATGCTAGTGGCTATTGGATTACACGCAGGATAACGAAACGTCTCAGAGCAGATTGTAACCGGTTACCGATACGGTAGGCGTTACGCAAAGTGCAACGTACAACGGAACTCCAAATTTGAAAATCGAATATACCGTAGAGATCAGCACGACGGGACGATCAAAACGGTATATAGAAATCAGTGGTACGATCATCCGATAAAAATCGATATCGGTACCAGAATACTGCTACTTTGCAGAAAATAAGAACGACGGAGTCAAAGATGTCCGAATTTGGGAAAACGACAAACTGAAATCTTGCTCAGAAGATGATTTAGAATTTTTCTATGTAAAAATATTTTGGTTTCAGAAACATTTTATTTCAACGCTTTTTTAACTGATTAAATTGAAGTGAAATTACGCGCGAAATAAATTTTCATATTTTCGGACGAAAATTTACCAGTTGCCATGTTTAACTAGACGTATTCCAAATATCAAATTTATATTTCAAAATTTTATCGTTTAAATTTTACAAAATTTCAACTAATTACGTTATTAAAACAGTTGAAATTTACGGGTCGTTACATCTATAGTACAGATTTTGAATAATTGACATTCGCATTATTTTTTCTTTATCATTGCGGTAATGATCAAAGATGGATGCGAATGATATATAGATGCTTTGTTGTTTGACCCGCTAATGTAGATAGATGATTTGGTTGAATTGTGTTGGGTATCGTTAATCTCATGTTGCTTATAACGTTACACCACATATATTTATTTTGTAGATGATTTGATTTGTTTGTGGATGGGTGTTGTTAATCTAATGTTGTAGATAATTTTACACCACACATATTTGTTTCGCATTGAGAGGTTGAATGGTACTAGAAATGGGAGTTATTGTTTTACCATTTATGTATTTGGTTGAAATACTTATAAGTTGTTAGTACTTGAGTTATCGTCGTAAATATAAGTAAGCTGTTCATGGTTAGATTGATATTGCCTAGTCAGAGGATATGTTTTACTATTGAGAGGTGACATGAGATTTGCACCATGTTCACTATGCTAGGACCTTTTCCATTTATGATGTTCTTATCGGTGTTGTAGAATAAAAAGCTATGTAGATTTTCTGATTATGATTATTGGATTGATATAGAGGGCACCGTCCCTATCGAGCTATCTCGTTTATAATTCTATGAAGAGAAAATGATACAAAGTTGTATTTGGAAATGGAACCGTTGGAAGGCCTATATAAAAGGATAAGTAAAAATTTGGAAAATCGAAGAATGATAGAAATGTCGAATTTATTAGGAAAGATATTCGAATTGGGTTGGAAGTGAGATTATAAGAGGAGATATCCCCAATTTATGTATAAAGAATTGGTTTAAGATTATTTTGACAAGAACCATTTAAAGGATCAAATAAAAGATATTATAGAGTTGTAGGCATTAAAATGTGATTTCCATGAAAATGGGATTTGGAGATGTGCAACGACCCAACTTTTTGATCTTTGAATGTCAACACTAATACATCTACAGTATTTGTGTGCCAAATACCCAATTGCCAAAAAGATAGAAAATTAGGGTAAAAATAAAAAGAATAGAACAAGAAAGGAAGAAAACAACATTAGAATCTCACAACGGAACGGTAATATATAATATCAAAAGAATAGTATAAAGTGTTACTCTGAATATAGGAATTTCAGAGTTACAAAACCTAAGTACTATCATTAGTCTGGACAATTATAACTACCTGTACTCATAATGCTGATATATACATTCCTAATACAGAACAACTGAAATAGAAATAGATAGATAATAGAAACCTTCAGCTTGTCTTTTAAACTTTGAAGCGTCCAAGTAAAAAGCTGCCATACTCAGCCTACTCGAAAGAGTATGCGAGAAATTTAGGGAAACAAAAACCAAGCATCAAACATAAGTCTAGCATGAGAAAACTCTAGATACATGAATACATGTAACAGTAACTATTAAGACCGTATGAACTTCTGTAACGGTTTTCTCCTCAAAAGAAACCAACCATTCATTAAGTTTAATATAGTGATATGATAGATAATGTCTAGGGTGTAAGATATAAATCATATCAAATAGCTACTATGCTTACATTGGTCACACCAGAACACATTTTGGTTATAATCAAAACAGCTAAGGTACGTTCGCATAATGTATTTTTCCACAGAGATCCCTTCGGTCAAGCCGAAATCCAATCTCCATGCACAAGGATTAGAAGTCACCTTTCGAGCGTCATATATCTCTAGATAATATATACCATAAGGAAAACACAAAGGCCCACATCCGAACACAAACATGAACCACGTGGTACCAAATAAAAGCAAACCCCGGTACCAACATATTGATAAGCATACTCTAGATATGGAGTTGATATTATCCTATTGTGGGTCAGCCAAACCATAGATTGTGTAGCCTACTCTGTCTTTAGCTATTTTCGATGTTGAAGTTTTGTTAGGCATCTTTCACACGAGTCTTCATTACTCGAACAGAACACGAATCCTCGAATGGCTTCCCATATCTCAACCAGATCATGAATCACTATATGGATTCTAGCATCTCGAATTGATCTCGAATCTCTACATAGATTCCCTTTCTCAACCGCATCCAAAACATAGAATCTGCATGCTAGTTTTGAAGTTGTATTCGGTAAGTAAAAAACATACCAATCCCGGACTCTTCAATACCAATCGATGAATATTTGGTTAAGTCAATTCTAGTTCTTTCGAAAGTAAGTGAAAGCTAGAGGCGTTTCATACCAATACTCCTCCCCTGGGCTTCTCACTGGTAAGAAATCGCGAAGTCTTTTGATTAATTCTTACGTCAATATTACATCAAGTTCGATAATCGACTAATCGATTGTCTAGTCAAAACACCTTCTTATATAGATCAATATTTGTACGCTTAACTCGTTTTCGACATTCCAACTTAACTATTCCTCATTCATGAGCGAAGCCAGGTAAGTTAGAGCACTGGTTGCACCAAAACCATGCCTAGACACTTTACTCTTGAATCTCACAAATAGATAAGTCTACCTCGTCGGCTTTTAGTGCTAAGTATAGTATTAATGATTTCCATAAACAATAAAAAATCAACACGATTAACACGTTTCCAATATTTTCTGACTTACTATTCCATGGTCAAGAGGGAAATCGGTAGGTTAGAGGTCTATTGCTCTATCCCTACTCAACATCAATCTTAACCCTCACAAATAGATAAGCCTTACTTCGTCAGCTTTTAATGTTAAGCATAGTTAATTACTTTTCAAACAAGTAATCAAACAATCAACCATTTAGCCACTAAGAAATTCTTAACCCCTTTTTGCAAACTTTTTTATATGATTTTAAAATACTTGTAACAGGTTTAAAACATTTATCCAAAATATTACTTTAAAATAACAAGTTTGTAAAATCTATAAAACTTGGAAAATAACATGTTTATTCATAAAAACCTCTTCTTTAAAAATTCATAACTAATTCTTAAAAATACATAAAGACCTCAAATCACTTTCAAAATTATCTAATAATAGTTAATAAACACTTGAAAAAACAATGAAATAAAATACTTAAATTTATATATCCTTTCAAACCTTTTAAGTCCAAAAATCAAGTCTAAACGGGACAGTTTTACACAAAGTGAAGTTTTGGTCGTTTTCGAGATGTTAGTTAAACTTTTGTTATTCAAACTTTTAATAGCAATAAACATACATACAAAAAATTATAAATATGGCAAGAAACCCATAAGGATCTCTTTACAAAGTTTCATAGAAAGCCGAAAACAAGGCAATTCCGATCTGCATCTATAGCGATTATCGCTATAAGTGCACTTCCCAATCCAAGTCATATTCAAACCTATGTTCAACTACAACCTATGTGCTTTATTCCAAGGTCTTGCTACATGTCAGATAAGTCCATTCAAGTTCATACATATGCCACTTGCTTTTAATGCAAGGATTAAAATCAATGTTTTCAACATATGTCCAAGTTAATTCAAACAACTTTAACAAAACAAAACACAAGCAATATGAGTTATTTTTTCAATCCAAGTGGTGAGTTAGCTCACCTTAAACCCAACAAACAACCAACCTCAAAGAACCTAAGTCCAAACCCAACCTAGCAACCTCCTTTCCTTCCCTTCCTCTCTTGCTTTTGCCTTGCCTTAAGCCTCCAAAACTCCTATATTGCTCACGGCCTTAGGGTGGGGGAAGTGGTGCACTTTACGTTTTCACAATCTAACTTGGAATAAGGTCTTGTAATGTGGTAGTAAGGTCTCACTCCAAATTTGAGTTGATTTGGATATGATTTGCAAATAATCTGCTTTAGGAAATTTAAGAAGATGACAACATGGATTTGCTTTACTCTAAGCTTTGTAATTTTTATGAATGATAACTAAGAGAATGCCCTTGCTTATATATTCCTATGAAAGGGGTCATGATGACCTTATACCTCTTATAGAATGTCACAAAGGAGACTCCCTCTCACATGCACCTTTATGTCACTTCTCCTTTATGCTAATTACCATTATACCCACACCATGATGATATCTCTTATCCATTAGAACATTCTAAAACCTTCCAAGCCTAATGAAAAGGGGGTGTGTGTTAATTAGTCGCTATGTGTTCATTTGATTATTAGTCAAGTGCACAAGAGTTTAAACAATTTATATCGATCGATAAGTTGTTTACCGATAAACCGATTTTTGTTCACGTTATTGATTTTTATTTCAAGAATATATTTTTGTAATCAAATTTCAGAAACAAGTTTCTCGTCATTATTTATTAATTAAATGATATTTAACAAGGTTATAAAATTATATTTATAACACTTAATTAAATATCAAGGTGTTTCGATATTCGAAGTCGAAGTGTTCGAATTTCAGGGTCGCTACATTCTCCCCCACTTAGAACATTTCGTCCTCGAAATTCAAATAAGAACGATACTCAAAGAAGATAGGAGAACAAAGTAGATATATAGCATACCGGTGAAACTATATACAAACTAAAATGCAACCCAAAATGCATACTAAATGACTCCACCTCAAGTGGTGAGTACACTACAAAGGATGTATGATACTAAGATAAGAAATATTTAGTCGAAGAACAAATCCGGATAGGACTCCCTTAAACTATCCTCTATTTCGCACGTACAATCCCGAGCGTCCTCACTCTATTGTACCTTGACTAACTTCATAACCATAGTCCTCAATCGCTTCGTATCTCTATCAACAATACGAACAGGATGTCTCAATGCAGTCAAATTTGGCTCAAATCTCCAAGTCCTCCTGATGCGATGCTTCCACTATCATCGAAGGATCATGCACAAACTTACGCAAATGTGACACATGAAATATCTTGTGCACACCTGATAGCCTAATCGGTAATTCGACTCTATACACAAATGTACCAATCCTCTTTAGATCGGGAATGGTCCTATATAAAGAGGAGCTAATTTCCCTGTCCTTCCAAACTGGACTACACTTCTCATTAGAGAAATCTTTACAAACACAAAGTATTCAACTAAGAACTCCAAGTCTCTACGCCTCTCATTGGGATAGCTCTTCTATTGATTCTGCGCTTCCTTGATTCACTTTCGAATCTCTATGACCTTTCCGACGCCTCTCAAATCATATTTGGCCCAAGCACAAGACAATCTCCAAGTTCTACTCGACATGATGGAGATTTGCAAGGCCTTCCATACAACGATTCAAATGGTGCCATTTCTATAATGTCCTGATAATTGTTGTTGTATGAAAACTGAACAAGTGGTAAGTGCTCTTTCCACGAACCCCCGAAACCTAAAATGCATGCTTGAAGCAAATCTTCCAATACTCGATTCACTCTTTCCATTTTCCCATCAGTCTGCGGATGGTAAGCGGTACTCAAACTAAGCTCTGTCCCTAAGGACTCATGCAAACCCTTCCAAAACTGGCTTGTGAATATCATATCTCTATTGCTTACGATATCACAAGGAACACCGTGCAATCTGACGATTTCCTTAACATGTAACCTAGCCAAACTAGAAGCTGTTCTCATAATCTTAAGAGGTAAGAAGTGTGCGCTCTTGGTCAATCGATCCACGATAACCCACACACCCTTGTTACATCTTCTCAACCTAGGCAATCTGTCGATGACATGGAAATCTGCTCCCATTTCTACTTAGGAGTCTCAAGCGGCTGAAGCAGTTTAGTTGTCTTTTGTTGACTACCTTTCCCCTGTTGGCAGTTAGCATACCTGCTTACGAAGATAGAAACATCCCACTTCATGCCCTCCCACCAGAACATCCTCTTTGTGTCTTGATATACCTTAGTGACCCTAATATGTATCATCAACCTAGAATGGCGACTCTCCACTAGAACTTCCTGCCTAATCCCATCAACATTTGGGATACATAACCTACCGTTGATTCTCAAATTTTCATGGCCATCCATCTTGAATCCCAACCACCTCTCCAGTGCCTCATTCTCGCTTACATTTTAGCTACCCTAGCCAAATGAAGATGTCTAAGCTAACTCTTTTAGATACGACTAATCAGAGTCGAATGAACCTCAACATTTACCATAACTTCATACCTCCTACTGAGCGCATCAGCTACGACATTAGCTTTCCCCCGTGTGTTTAATATATCTAAATCATAGGTTGCAAGAAACTCTAACCACCTTTGCTGCCTCATGTTTAACCCTTTTTGCATAAATAGATACTTCAATGATTTATGGTCCGTATATAACTTGAACCTTTCACCTAGCAAATGATGCCTCCACATCTTTAACACAAATACCACTGCTAAAGACTCCAAGTCATGAGTTGCATACCTCACTTTATGCGGTCTGAGCTACTAACTTGCATAAGTAATAACCCTTCCATGCTGCATTAACACAACACCTAGACCCGTTCCACATGCATAAGTGTAAATAGTCAAACCCTGACCCCCATCTAGCACAGTAAGAACATGAGCACTATTCAACTTTTCTTTTAACTTTATGAATGCTTGCATTTATTAGTCCACACAAATTTGACATATTTCTTCATCAAATTCATTAAGCGAGAGGTAATCTTGGAGAAATCTTGCATGAATCTCCTATAATAACCTATTAGACCTAGAAAGCTCCTAATATTAGTTGCACTTTTCGGTCTCTTCCAGTCTTGAACAGCCACAACCTTAGCGGGATCAACAAAAATACCCTCTGCCGAAACAACACGACCTAAGAACCTAACTTCTGAACGCAAAAAATGACACTTTGAGGACGTAACCTCAAACATAAGCTCTTTTAGTGTTTCTAGAACAATCCTTAGATGGCACAATTGTTCCTCCTCGGTCTTGGATTTGACTACAATATCGTCGATAAATAAAGGGACAAACTTATTCAACACATCTCGGAAAACCCGATTCATTAAGTCTACAAAATATGCTAAAGCATTAGTTAGGCCAAACCGTATAACTAACCACTCATTAAATTGGTCGGATCTAAAAGCGGTCAAGGGTACACTCTCATTTGCCATCAATAACTGATGGAACCCCGTAGCAAGATAAAGCTGAGAAAATACTCAAGCTCAATGAAGCTTATTGAACAAGTCATATATCCTAGGAAAATGATACTTGTTTCTAACAGTTCTATACTTAAGCTCGCGATAATCTACACATAGTCTCAGGGAACCATCTGCCTTCGTAGCAAAGTCGATGTAACGACCCAGAATTTTTGATAATTAAAATTTGAATATTTAATTGATTTTAAATATTAATAAATGGAATTTAGAAGTCGAATGATTTATTTATCGAATATTGGATTTACCTGGGTAATTAAATCGATAAATTAGATAGTGAAATTCCAGAGATAATTGAAAATCGAGTTTAATATGATTGAAAATGATTTGTAAAATTTTATTTAATCATACTGGAGTTATAGAAAGGTTATAGAACTCTTAAAACTGAATTTGGAGTTAAATTGTGAAAATTGAATATTTTAATATTTAATTATCGACTGTAAAAATAGCCAATTTTCGGACAGTCTCAGAATTTAACGAGACCAGTTCCATTGGATCCGTAATAGTTAGTTATTATCGGATTTCAATTTTCGTAGCAAACGGAGTTATCGTTTGACCGTGGCAACTCGAAACGCATCGATATCATTTTAATTTAATTCGTCGAGTTAAAATAGTCATTTTTCAGAAAGTCTCGGATTTCGACGAAACCAGTTTCATCGGATCCGTAATGTGATATTATTGTAAGATTTCAAATTTCGTAATTTTTGGAGTTACCGTTTGTCCGGTACGAATCAAAACGCCTCGAAATCGATTTAAATCGGTTTAATTTAATTTGATCGTTTTTCTCCGTATCTCACACAGACGATCGAATTAGCTTCCGAAACACGTTCCATTGCGTTCGGAACGCGGGGTAAACCTTAGAAACGTCAGCCGGCACGCTCGAATCGGAGTTCGAAAAAAAATTCGATGAATAGTAAACTGGGCAATTTTCTATAAAAGCACCCCCTCACTTTCATTTTGCAAACGAGAAAGACTAGGGTTTCAGCTAAAACCCTGGCCGCCTCTAATTCGTTCGATGGCCAGAAACGAACGCCACTTCATCCCTTAAATTCTCAAAATCCGTGAAGTTCTAGCCAAAGTCTTCAACTAGAGGATTGTAGATCTCGGCGAGACGAAGTCATCCATACGGCGATGATGAATATTCGAGCAGCATGGAAGGCGCGCCAGGGCAAGAACGCGCGCACGAACGGGCACGTTTTCTCCACCTAGAGACGACCGAGCTCGACAAGGCTCTGGCCGTGGGTAGCTTGGGTCGGTGGCATTCGTATGGCGGTGGAGTGATGGACTCTCGACGATCGTAGTGGTCGCGGCATCTAGGGCAAAACGGCGGCTGATGGGTCTCGTGCTCACGCATATACCTGGGAGTGGAAGAAGATATCAAGCACGGCCACGATTTTCTTTGCTAAAACGAACGGTCCAGATGGGGTTTAGGTGAAAATAAATAAAAGAAATGTAATTTAAATTGTAATTTAATTTATGTGATGTTTAAAATTTGATATCTTGTTCATACGAGGATGAAAAATTACGAAATCAGTTGCATTGGAATCGTATCGTCGAATACTACGCGCTGGAACTGATTTGGAAGCGATTGGAGTCAGTGAAAATTTTGGATAAAATTAAACGGCTGTTTAATTTTATTCGGAAATAAACGCTGGAATCGGAATAAAAATCTCGGTGAGATCTTCTCACTCAAATTGAATGTGGAATTATTTACAGTTATTGATTGATGATTGACTGTTTGGATTGTTGATATTAGATATTATAGGATATATATATATATATAGCAGTATATACATATTGGCATATGTATATATTGGATTGATTGATTTCCCGCCTCGTATAGCGGATGAGACCCTATTGCGCCGTTAGTAAGCGGATTTATAAAAACCCATATACCGCGATAATTCCGTACTGGAGCGGAATTGGTATTGTGCTGACGTTTTTGGATGCAGGGAAACAGGTTGGAGGGATCCAACTGGATTCCTCACCCGTAGTTATTTATTTACAGATATTGATGTATATTCTGTTATCATATGATGATATATGATATTGACTGTTGTGATGGACTGATTGGTGTTGTTGCATCATCGGATTCAGTTTTGAAATGTAAAAATAACGACTGTTATTTTAAAAGGGTTTTTAAAGTGATTTTTGAAATATACGTTTTATGGAATTTTTGAATCGATTTATAAACGTAAAATTTTAAAGTTATAAAAGTTATAATTTTAGTGAAATATAACCGAAGTGTCGTTTTTGAAATAAAAGTCGATTTATTTATAAAATGGTTTAAGTTGGGATTTTTTTGAATAACTATAAACGATTTGTATAGAAAGATTTATAAAAATTGATATCTTTGTAAATCAAAATATTGGACTTATAAAACGAATTTTTATAAGTGTTGGAAAGAAGTATAAATGGGATTTCATAAGTTAATGAAATCTGAAAGTTTTAAATTTTGAGAAGTTTAAAAGAACGATTTCTTTTAAGATAAATGAAATATAAGTTATATTAACTTATAAATGGAATGGGTTATTAAAGAAGAAGTATAAATCGAAGTTGTTATAAAATGGAAATGGAAATGGAATTTATAAACGTTGTTTATAAATTCGAGATCAATTGAATTTGATAAATTAAATAAAGAAGGTTGTTAAAGGAGATATATTCGCGATTTTGGATAGCGAATTATTTTTGGAATAAAATGTGTAGAAAATAGTGAAATGTAATTAGTGAAGTATATTCACGATTTTGGACAGTGAATATATTATTAAATAAAATGGATAGTTTTGGAAAAGCGATATTGTAAAATGAAGTTAATTGTTTTAAAAGATGTTTTAAAACGTATTGAATATCGAAATCATAGATTTCAACATTCATTGTTGAAATAGACGTTTTCGAGAAATAAGGAAATGGTGGACTATAACACTGTTGTTATAGTAAATGATTTCCGAAAGGAAATGTTTTTATCTAGTATTGGGATTTACATATCTATTTTAATTTCGAATCCCTATACTAGTGATTTTTGAGTCGTTGTAACGATGTTTTACGTAACATTCGTTTTTGACTCAAATTGATGTTGTTATAGAAAATAGATTTCCTTAAAGAATGAATATATACTTAATTTGATTTAAGTATATCGAATATTTTCAAATGTTGAAAATAAATGATTTGTGAAATACTTATTATTAAATAAGTATGGAAATGCTTTTCCAATATGAAATGAACTGTTTTGAGATTTTATCTTCAAAGATAAAATGAAATGTGGAAATTAATTTGAAGTTGTTTTCAAATGGTTAAGTGTGGAAATTTTATATCTAGTAAAGATATTTTGGAAGATAAAATAATTTGGAAAATTATTTGGAATCTGATGATGTTGCGCATCTTTATTGATAGTTAAATAACCGACTATCAATAATTACCTTTAGATAGGTATTTGTTGTGAATTGGATGAATTTGGATGCCACACTTATTTTTGAATAAACGCTCACTATTCGGGTTAACCGGGAAAGGACCATGGGGTCGTATAACCCATTCCGAATATGTGATACGTCGTATGAATCGCATTTGAAGACCGGTGTTGAAGACCGGATATTTTTGAAAACGGAAGGATTACCGTCGAGTTACTCTACATCGACTGATCTTCGATTTAGAGGTTTTATCACCCTTAGTGACGGGAAGTCCTGACGTGATTGAAAATTATCCGGAAATGCAAGGGCTTCGTGAGAAGTGCCTTCGGTTCTGTTCGATCCCGGAACAGACTTATATGGATTGTGTGTCTGACGTTACAATTTGAGATATAAAGCTGTTTTCTTTCAAATACATTTCTGTTGGTGGCGGAGAATTTATTCTCTTAGCTTAACACCCTTCTCTGAGACGTATGAGCTCAGAGGTTATGTAATTGAAATTTATCAGCGATATATCCCAATTTGGTAACGTGGCATACTGAGTGTTGCTGTGAAATGATCAGTGTTTGATCATTTGTGATATGATCATTAGTTTGATCTTATATCTTTGTGATCATAGGTTGATCATTTTGTTTGACCCGAAGCAGGGCTTTTTGTAGAAAGCGTAGCTTTGTGGACGAGACTTCGTCGAGCCTCACACCCCGGAAATGGTCGAAACAGGAAGGATGCAGCAAGGTTCTAGGGAGTAGCGCCCCTTAGTGTATGTCATTCCTTCTGGATAAAGGTGGTATCATGGTATGGAGCCCAGATACTTAACCTCTGTGGTTACTGCATTATTATTATCTATGTGGTTTGTTGGAAATCGGGGATCCTCGGGAAGATCGGTGACGATCGGGGGATGGCATACGCGTGTCAGTAGTTACCTACTTTTGCAGAGGTAACCCGGCCTTGTGTTGGCAGAGATCTAACCGTAATGTTAGGTTATTTCTCGGGTCGTCTATTCCAGGGACGTACCCATCGTGGATAGGAAGTTCCTTAGCCTGACCATTTGTTGGAAATCCAAAGAAACAATACGCGACGTGTACGGTTTTAGTTGTATTACCTGCTATGGAATGTGGCGGTAACCTGCTATTGAACATAGTAGCTATAGTAGGCATACGATACTGGTCGTATGTTGGCTAAGATTTATATTATACTTTCGAAATGTTTTCTACACTATGCACTAATAATAATATCAAAATGATTTGATTTTGCGTAGTAAGCATCTTTGACTATCATAAGAAGAAATCTCCTCCAATTTTGCGTTTGCATTGTGTGTGTGGTGGGAGGTCTTATGGTAGTTTCATTTTCCAAAAGCATTTCGAATTGACTTTAAAATTCTTCTGTTGTTTATTTTAAAGAAGAATAACTGTTTTACGATCTCACACCAGTCACCATGACTGACTCGGAGTTTATTGTTCCCTTCTAAACTCTGGGTGCCCACCAATTTCCACACGGGCAGCCTAGAGTTATGTTATCAGGATATTCTGGATATTCTGGAGCTTTGGAAGCAAGCTGGATGACGAGACGTAGTATTTGTATTTGATAGTATTTATTCCGCTGTGTATTCTGTATGAGGACAAGTTATATAACTGTCCATTGTTGTATATTGACTCTGATGACTGATGTATGTATAAACTGATAAAATTCTTTGTTTTAGAGATTATTCCTTTATCTATTATATATTGTTCCGCTGCGATATGTGAGATTCTGATATTGTCTCTGTATTCTGTTCTGTTGTTGTTCTGTTGTTCTTCTTTCTTTCTTCTCTTTTTCTTCTATCTTCTTCTTCTTCTACTTTTTCTTTTTCTTAAAACCATAACTTTTCGGGTTTCCGGCATTCGATTGCTCAGCAGTCGATAAAGTGAGTATCGATGTTGAATTTTCGAAAGTCGAAAATTTTCGGGATGTTACAGTTGGTATCAGAGCATATGGTTAAGCGACAACCCTGCTCTGTTGGGTGTTACTCATTAGAGATAGAGTCAGTAGTACTCTAGAATGAGTTGAGTGTAATAATAGATATGAGCGCGTATTTGTTATTTGAATATAAAATTGTTTTATATTGTGATGATTGATTTATTGAGTGGTATATGGATTCTGGTCAATACGAGTAATTAACGATCATTGATAGGGATCTCTAAACACTCGAATAGAACAATTCGGCACAGTATTGTTTTAAGTAGGGTGAATGAAATAATTTTACCCAAAACTATTTTTGTATAGAAAAGAAATGATTTTTCTATGAATTACTATAGTATATGGTTGCATGGTTGCTAGAAATGATAACATTAAACTATTATCATTGAAATTAAATGAGAAATTGGAATTATAAACTCCAAAGTTAAGGAATTAATTCACATACGAACGAAATTTGTAAATGTAAATTATAGATGTGAATTATAATTTAAAACGGAGTTCCAGAAAAGTTTTTGGAAATGTTTTGAGAAGAATTTGAAATTTTTGAGATTTGGAAAGTTTAAAATTCTTTTTGAAGTTGAAAATGAATTTCAAAGGATTTTGAAAAAGTATTTTGGAGAGATAAAGCTCTAAACTCTTGTCGGTCGCTGGAAAATAACTTCGATGATGACCGCGGCATCGTTGGTGTTCATTTTCGGGTTTCCAAAAGAGGAATTGCTGCCAAATTGTTTTAAATGGAAGTGTTTGGAAAATTTGGATTTTGTTTTGGAAATTAAAAGGATAATTTGAATTGTTTTCAAATGGTTTTGAAAAAGTTGAAACGACTCTGGAATCCTATTTCAAATACTTACGAAATATTAATAAGTTGATAACTTATAGAATATTGAAATTTGATTAGAATGAAATTCAAATTGAAAAACGAATGAATTAGTGAATGAATGAATAAATTACGATTGCAAGTGCCAGAAAATGAAATTGAATGTTAAAATTCATTTTGAATTTGAAAGTAAATAGAACTGGAATTGAATTTGATAAAGGAAGTATTAAACTGAAAGTTAGTAAGGGAAGCTAATTGATTATTGATCAAATGGATAAGGTTTGAACGAATTAAATTCAATGATTATAAATGAAGATAAATTGAATTCCAATAGAATTGAAAATGTGAATTATAAGTTCAAATGAATGTGAAATGAAAAATTGAACGAAATTGAATATGTAACTTCAATAGCGAATTTAAAGAGGATATAAGAAGTATATATGAAATTTTGTAATGGAGTTTGCAAAATGATTTGGATATGTAACTAGATATTATGGCTAGTAGGATATACAGGTGTAAAGGAAATTGAATTTGATTTCAAAGATAAATTCGAATTGCTCGAAAAAGGTATGTATTTGAATTTTAATATGAGTTTTTGATGATTTCTCTCTAGCCGCTTGGCTTTTTCTTTTTCTTTTTGAAATCTGAGAGTCCGTAGGGACGTTTTGTAGTCGTGCCGTATTAGCCGCGCAAAGGAGACGCTGGCAAAATTTTTCGAAAATTTAGGGCGTTAGAAAATTTTTGAGAAAATTTTGAAAGTTTAAAATTTGAATTTAAACTCGAATTTGAATTTTGAAGTAAACAATGCTGTTGAAACTTATAATTGAAGTTGGAAAATGAAATTAAATGATAACGAATCTTTAGTAGGAAGATTTGTTTTGATAAATTGATAAAACTATTGGATGTTGAAAAATAGTAGACGAGTTAAGGACCTTTCTTCCTAACTTGTAATTTCGAGGACGAAATTCTTTTAAGGGGGGAAGTTTGTAACGACCCAGAATTTTTGATAATTAAAATTTGAATATTTAATTGATTTTAAATATTAATAAATGGAATTTAGAAGTCGAATGATTTATTTATCGAATATTGGATTTACCTGGGTAATTAAATCGATAAATTAGATAGTGAAATTCCAGAGATAATTGAAAATCGAGTTTAATATGATTGAAAATGATTTGTAAAATTTTATTTAATCATACTGGAGTTATAGAAAGGTTATAGAACTCTTAAAACTGAATTTGGAGTTAAATTGTGAAAATTGAATATTTTAATATTTAATTATCGACTGTAAAAATAGCCAATTTTCGGACAGTCTCAGAATTTAACGAGACCAGTTCCATTGGATCCGTAATAGTTAGTTATTATCGGATTTCAATTTTCGTAGCAAACGGAGTTATCGTTTGACCGTGGCAACTCGAAACGCATCGATACCATTTTAATTTAATTCGTCGAGTTAAAATAGTCATTTTTCAGAAAGTCTCGGATTTCGACGAAACCAGTTTCATCGGATCCGTAATGTGATATTATTGTAAGATTTCAAATTTCGTAATTTTTGGAGTTACCGTTTGTCCGGTACGAATCAAAACGCCTCGAAATCGATTTAAATCGGTTTAATTTAATTTGATCGTTTTTCTCCGTATCTCACACAGACGATCGAATTAGCTTCCGAAACACGTTCCATTGCGTTCGGAACGCGGGGTAAACCTTAGAAACGTCAGCCGGCACGCTCGAATCGGAGTTCGAAAAAAAATTCGATGAATAGTAAACTGGGCAATTTTCTATAAAAGCACCCCCTCACTTTCATTTTGCAAACGAGAAAGACTAGGGTTTCAGCTAAAACCCTGGCCGCCTCTAATTCGTTCGATGGCCAGAAACGAACGCCACTTCATCCCTTAAATTCTCAAAATCCGTGAAGTTCTAGCCAAAGTCTTCAACTAGAGGATTGTAGATCTCGGCGAGACGAAGTCATCCATACGGCGATGATGAATATTCGAGCAGCATGGAAGGCGCGCCAGGGCAAGAACGCGCGCACGAACGGGCACGTTTTCTCCACCTAGAGACGACCGAGCTCGACAAGGCTCTGGCCGTGGGTAGCTTGGGTCGGTGGCATTCGTATGGCGGTGGAGTGATGGACTCTCGACGATCGTAGTGGTCGCGGCATCTAGGGCAAAACGGCGGCTGATGGGTCTCGTGCTCACGCATATACCTGGGAGTGGAAGAAGATATCAAGCACGGCCACGATTTTCTTTGCTAAAACGAACGGTCCAGATGGGGTTTAGGTGAAAATAAATAAAAGAAATGTAATTTAAATTGTAATTTAATTTATGTGATGTTTAAAATTTGATATCTTGTTCATACGAGGATGAAAAATTACGAAATCAGTTGCATTGGAATCGTATCGTCGAATACTACGCGCTGGAACTGATTTGGAAGCGATTGGAGTCAGTGAAAATTTTGGATAAAATTAAACGGCCGTTTAATTTTATTCGGAAATAAACGCTGGAATCGGAATAAAAATCTCGGTGAGATCTTCTCACTCAAATTGAATGTGGAATTATTTACAGTTATTGATTGATGATTGACTGTTTGGATTGTTGATATTAGATATTATAGGATATATATATATATATAGCAGTATATACATATTGGCATATGTATATATTGGATTGATTGATTTCCCGCCTCGTATAGCGGATGAGACCCTATTGCGCCGTTAGTAAGCGGATTTATAAAAACCCATATACCGCGATAATTCCGTACTGGAGCGGAATTGGTATTGTGCTGACGTTTTTGGATGCAGGGAAACAGGTTGGAGGGATCCAACTGGATTCCTCACCCGTAGTTATTTATTTACAGATATTGATGTATATTCTGTTATCATATGATGATATATGATATTGACTGTTGTGATGGACTGATTGGTGTTGTTGCATCATCGGATTCAGTTTTGAAATGTAAAAATAACGACTGTTATTTTAAAAGGGTTTTTAAAGTGATTTTTGAAATATACGTTTTATGGAATTTTTGAATCGATTTATAAACGTAAAATTTTAAAGTTATAAAAGTTATAATTTTAGTGAAATATAACCGAAGTGTCGTTTTTGAAATAAAAGTCGATTTATTTATAAAATGGTTTAAGTTGGGATTTTTTTGAATAACTATAAACGATTTGTATAGAAAGATTTATAAAAATTGATATCTTTGTAAATCAAAATATTGGACTTATAAAACGAATTTTTATAAGTGTTGGAAAGAAGTATAAATGGGATTTCATAAGTTAATGAAATCTGAAAGTTTTAAATTTTGAGAAGTTTAAAAGAACGATTTCTTTTAAGATAAATGAAATATAAGTTATATTAACTTATAAATGGAATGGGTTATTAAAGAAGAAGTATAAATCGAAGTTGTTATAAAATGGAAATGGAAATGGAATTTATAAACGTTGTTTATAAATTCGAGATCAATTGAATTTGATAAATTAAATAAAGAAGGTTGTTAAAGGAGATATATTCGCGATTTTGGATAGCGAATTATTTTTGGAATAAAATGTGTAGAAAATAGTGAAATGTAATTAGTGAAGTATATTCACGATTTTGGACAGTGAATATATTATTAAATAAAATGGATAGTTTTGGAAAAGCGATATTGTAAAATGAAGTTAATTGTTTTAAAAGATGTTTTAAAACGTATTGAATATCGAAATCATAGATTTCAACATTCATTGTTGAAATAGACGTTTTCGAGAAATAAGGAAATGGTGGACTATAACACTGTTGTTATAGTAAATGATTTCCGAAAGGAAATGTTTTTATCTAGTATTGGGATTTACATATCTATTTTAATTTCGAATCCCTATACTAGTGATTTTTGAGTCGTTGTAACGATGTTTTACGTAACATTCGTTTTTGACTCAAATTGATGTTGTTATAGAAAATAGATTTCCTTAAAGAATGAATATATACTTAATTTGATTTAAGTATATCGAATATTTTCAAATGTTGAAAATAAATGATTTGTGAAATACTTATTATTAAATAAGTATGGAAATGCTTTTCCAATATGAAATGAACTGTTTTGAGATTTTATCTTCAAAGATAAAATGAAATGTGGAAATTAATTTGAAGTTGTTTTCAAATGGTTAAGTGTGGAAATTTTATATCTAGTAAAGATATTTTGGAAGATAAAATAATTTGGAAAATTATTTGGAATCTGATGATGTTGCGCATCTTTATTGATAGTTAAATAACCGACTATCAATAATTACCTTTAGATAGGTATTTGTTGTGAATTGGATGAATTTGGATGCCACACTTATTTTTGAATAAACGCTCACTATTCGGGTTAACCGGGAAAGGACCATGGGGTCGTATAACCCATTCCGAATATGTGATACGTCGTATGAATCGCATTTGAAGACCGGTGTTGAAGACCGGATATTTTTGAAAACGGAAGGATTACCGTCGAGTTACTCTACATCGACTGATCTTCGATTTAGAGGTTTTATCACCCTTAGTGACGGGAAGTCCTGACGTGATTGAAAATTATCCGGAAATGCAAGGGCTTCGTGAGAAGTGCCTTCGGTTCTGTTCGATCCCGGAACAGACTTATATGGATTGTGTGTCTGACGTTACAATTTGAGATATAAAGCTGTTTTCTTTCAAATACATTTCTGTTGGTGGCGGAGAATTTATTCTCTTAGCTTAACACCCTTCTCTGAGACGTATGAGCTCAGAGGTTATGTAATTGAAATTTATCAGCGATATATCCCAATTTGGTAACGTGGCATACTGAGTGTTGCTGTGAAATGATCAGTGTTTGATCATTTGTGATATGATCATTAGTTTGATCTTATATCTTTGTGATCATAGGTTGATCATTTTGTTTGACCCGAAGCAGGGCTTTTTGTAGAAAGCGTAGCTTTGTGGACGAGACTTCGTCGAGCCTCACACCCCGGAAATGGTCGAAACAGGAAGGATGCAGCAAGGTTCTAGGGAGTAGCGCCCCTTAGTGTATGTCATTCCTTCTGGATAAAGGTGGTATCATGGTATGGAGCCCAGATACTTAACCTCTGTGGTTACTGCATTATTATTATCTATGTGGTTTGTTGGAAATCGGGGATCCTCGGGAAGATCGGTGACGATCGGGGGATGGCATACGCGTGTCAGTAGTTACCTACTTTTGCAGAGGTAACCCGGCCTTGTGTTGGCAGAGATCTAACCGTAATGTTAGGTTATTTCTCGGGTCGTCTATTCCAGGGACGTACCCATCGTGGATAGGAAGTTCCTTAGCCTGACCATTTGTTGGAAATCCAAAGAAACAATACGCGACGTGTACGGTTTTAGTTGTATTACCTGCTATGGAATGTGGCGGTAACCTGCTATTGAACATAGTAGCTATAGTAGGCATACGATACTGGTCGTATGTTGGCTAAGATTTATATTATACTTTCGAAATGTTTTCTACACTATGCACTAATAATAATATCAAAATGATTTGATTTTGCGTAGTAAGCATCTTTGACTATCATAAGAAGAAATCTCCTCCAATTTTGCGTTTGCATTGTGTGTGTGGTGGGAGGTCTTATGGTAGTTTCATTTTCCAAAAGCATTTCGAATTGACTTTAAAATTCTTCTGTTGTTTATTTTAAAGAAGAATAACTGTTTTACGATCTCACACCAGTCACCATGACTGACTCGGAGTTTATTGTTCCCTTCTAAACTCTGGGTGCCCACCAATTTCCACACGGGCAGCCTAGAGTTATGTTATCAGGATATTCTGGATATTCTGGAGCTTTGGAAGCAAGCTGGATGACGAGACGTAGTATTTGTATTTGATAGTATTTATTCCGCTGTGTATTCTGTATGAGGACAAGTTATATAACTGTCCATTGTTGTATATTGACTCTGATGACTGATGTATGTATAAACTGATAAAATTCTTTGTTTTAGAGATTATTCCTTTATCTATTATATATTGTTCCGCTGCGATATGTGAGATTCTGATATTGTCTCTGTATTCTGTTCTGTTGTTGTTCTGTTGTTCTTCTTTCTTTCTTCTCTTTTTCTTCTATCTTCTTCTTCTTCTACTTTTTCTTTTTCTTAAAACCATAACTTTTCGGGTTTCCGGCATTCGATTGCTCAGCAGTCGATAAAGTGAGTATCGATGTTGAATTTTCGAAAGTCGAAAATTTTCGGGATGTTACAGTCGATGGGTGCTCCCCAACTCGAACGACTAGGTTAGATCAAACCCTTTGGCAATTAATCACTAACTTGATTTGTTAGCTCCAACTTCTCCTTCGGGGTAAGTCTCTGAATAGGCAACACGATAGGCTTTGCATCCTTCACTAAATCAATGTGAAATTCTATCTCTCGATGAGGTAGTAAACCTGACACCCATTCGAAGATATCCGCAAATTCCTGAATAATAAGGATCGAACACAACTCCTCCTCTGCCAAATCACGAGATTAAAGGAAACTAGTCATAAGTGAGATATGCCCTCACAATCTACAGTCATAGCCTTCCTTCCTTGCTTCAATACCACTATTCGCTTATCACAATCTAAGACTACATTATTCCGTGATATCCATCCCAAATAGAACATCAAAACCCAATCTGTGCAGTTAATGCGCTCGGCAGATCCAATGCGGTAGAGGTGCAAAAAGTCATAGCGGGGATATAGCAAGGATATAGCGGGATATAGCGGATGACTCTAAAATAGCATATAAAACTCATACTTAATGTTTTTACAAATAAATAAATGGTAATTAAGTGAAAATTAACATTCAATTGAATTATAATTAGTACATAAATAATTTTAAATAAAAACATGTGCGAATATACTGTAAATAAACGTAAAACAGTTATATAACATAATTGAATTTAGTAGAATATTAGAGTATTTTCATTTCTAAAAATATATCAAAAAACCAATTAAATAAATTAATTTCATAATTTTTATAATGTATAAATATCATTTTTCAATTCATTTCTTTTAAAGAAGATATAGCAGAAACAGCGGAATATAGCGGAAATAACGGGATATAGCGGAAATAGCGGGGCTTAAAGCGGAAAGGCTATATTTGGGGCTATATGAAAATATCGTAGCGGCAGAAATCCGCTTTGAGATATAGCAGAGTTATAGCGGGGTAATAGCGGGGCATTAACTGCACAGAACCCAATACACACATATCGCAAGGAAAGAGCCGATCAAAACAAGAAATCAGAACTCCTAAGCAAATCATACTAAGATTGGCCAAGCCCCCAACAGTGTTCGACATACAAATAGAATCTAAAGCTATAACTGGTTCAAGTTTCAATCTAGACAAGAATACGAGATATAAAACTAAGAGAAGCACCAATATCAAAGAAGATACGAATAGAAATGCAAAAAATAGATAGAATACCTTCCAAACTTGCTTTCTCTTTGCCACGGCAAAAGTGGAAGGTGCTAAAGCTAAAACAAAAACTCTAGCCTACTCCCCTTTACGAAGAATAGGACATACTTTAACTAGATGATTGGGCCGATGGTAATTGTAGCAACTCCTTGGTGCAAATTGTGCCTTGGCTATTTGTGGCCCTATCCTCAGTACCTTAATAGTATGTGCCTTAACTAATGGTTCTTTCGCCACTTGTTTCTCCCCAACTGATGTACAACTCCTAGCGAAATGCCCCTTCTTTCTACACTTGTGACAAGCCAAACCAGAAATATCCCTATGAGGCTGAAACTTCCATTTTTCATTTCCCGCCAGTGTAGGAATAAATGGCATTGGTGTTAAGCTCTCAAACTTCAACCCCATGTTCACCAAATTCACATAAGACCCCAAGATGTGATTTGTTATATTACCCTTGAATTCTAGGAGCATCCCTGCGATGAAAATCTCATTTCTGTTCAATGGTGCATTTACCAAACCAAGCCCGAACCGAGATAAGGCAGTGAATTGATTATCATACTCCACCACTATCATGGCCCCTTGCTTCAAGTCCAGGAAGCTGCTAAACTACAAAGTCTTCCTGGCTTCTAGGAAAAACTTCATCTCAAATCCCTCCTTAAATTGGGCCCAAGAGAAGTCGTTCTCTTGGACATCGGTAATGATAGAACTCCACCAATCCATGCCTGCATCCATTAGATGTTGTGACGCCAACTGGCGCGTCATCGCGTCATCTAGCTCCATATCCCTAAATATTCGATGACATAATTTGATCCAAGTCTGCATTTCTATGATCATCTCCGTACCACCAAACCTCTTACCTCCTAGCCTCTCATAATCACGGTAGAGCAAAGAAAAATTCACCTGAGGCCTGACCTGCATGGCCACCACTACAATATCCACCCTTGGTTCCCCAACTAGAACAACATTCATTGGTGCTCGATCTCCACCATTTATGATGGTACTACCCCGACCACCTCTACCTTTTCGAGTATTAACATCTCTAGTACTCATGATGTACAACATGAACATAGCAAAATATATTTAGGAAATGAAAGGCTAGAGTTATTTCAAAGAAAGAGATAATTTATAGAAAAGCTGAAAAATGGGGTATATGTTTATAAAAAATACAGATACGCCCGCATATATATAATACACTTGACTCATTCTGGGGTGTCGCTTACCCAATCTCTAATGAGCCATACCTAGCCAAAGCCAAGGTGTTCGCGCAACCTTGGAATTTGATACCAAATGTAACGACCCGACTTTTTGATCCTTGAACCTCGACACTAATACATCCATGGTATTCGTATGCCAATCACCCAAGTGCCGAAAAGACAGAAAGTTAGGGTAAAAATTAAAAGAATAGAACAAGAAAGGAAGAACACAACATTAGATCTCACAACGGAATAGTAATATATAATATCAAAAGAATGGTACAAAGGGTTACTCCGAGTATAGGAATTTTAGAGTTACAAAACCTAAGTACTATCATCAGCCTGGACATTTATAACTCCATGTCCTCACAATGCTGATATATACATAGGTAATACAGAACATTAGACATAGAGAGATAGATAATGGAAGCCCCCAGCTCGTCTTCTGAACTCTGAAGCATCCAAGTTAAAATGTTCCATACTCAACGTATTTGAAAGAGTACGTGAGAAATTTAGGAAAACAAAAACAAAGCATCAGACATAAGTCTGGTATGAGAAAACTCGAGATACATGAATACGTGTAATAGTAACTATTAAGACTGTATAGACTTCTATAACGTTTTTCCCCTCAAATGGAACCAACCATCCATTAAGTTTAATATAGTGATATGATATATAATGTCTAGGGTGTAGGATATAAATCATATAAAATAGTCATGATGCCTACATTGGTCACACTAGAACATATTTAGGTTACAATCAAAACCACTAAGGTACGTTAACATGATGGACTTTTCCATGAAGATCCCTTTGGTCAAGCCAAAATCCAATCTCCATATACAAGGATCAGAAGTCACCATCCGAGCATTATGTATCTCTTGGTAAAATATACCATAAGGAAATCACAAAGGCCCACGCCCAAACATAAACATGAACCACGTGGTACCAAATATCATCAACCCCTAGTATCAACATATCGATAAACATACTCTAGATATGGAGTTAATAATATCCTATCGTGGGTAAGCTAAACCCCTGATTTTGTAGCCTATTCTGTCTGTAGCCATTTCCAATGTTGAGGTTTCATTCGGAATCTTTCACATGAGGCTTCATCACCCGGATAGAACACGAATCCTCGAATGGATTCCATATCTCAAATTGATCATTAAGCACTACATGGATTCGAGCATCTTGAACAGATCTCGAATCTTCACATAAATTTTCTTTCTCAACCACTTCCAAAACATAGAATATGTATAATAATTTTGAAGTGGTATTCGGTAAGTAAAACACTTACCAATCCCGACTCTTCAAAACTAATTGATGAATTTTCGATAACTCAATTCCGGTTCTTTCAAAACTAAGTGAAAGCTAGAGGCATTTCATACCAATACTCCTCCCTAGGGGTTCTCATTGGTATGGAATCGTGAAGTCTTTCGATTACTTCTTAAGTTAATATTCGGTCAAGTTCGATAATTGACTAATCGATTATCTAGTCAAAAAACTTGCTTATACAAATTAATATTCGTACTTTTAACTTATTTCTGACATTCCAACTTAACTACCCCTCATTCAAGAGTGAAGCCAGGTAAGTTAGAGCACTGGTTACATCAATGCCTTGCCTAGACGCTTCATTATCGAATCTCGCAAATAGATAAGTCTATCTTGTCGGCTTTTAGAGTTAAGTATAGTATTAATGATTTCCATAAACAAAAAGAAATCAACATGATTAACACGTTTCCGACATTTTTTGACTTACTATTCCTCAGTCAAGAGGGAAATTGATAGGTTAGAGCTCTATTGCTCCGTCCCTACTCGATATCAATCTTAACTTTCACAAATAGATGAGCCTTACTTCGTCGGCTTTTAGTGTTAAGCGTAGTTAATTACTTTTCAAATAAGTAATCAAATAATTAACAATTTAGGCACTAAGCAATTCTTAACCCCCTTTTGAAAATATTTGTATATACTTTTAAAATACTTATAATAGGTTTTAAAACATTTATCCAAAATATTACTTTAAAATAACAAGTTTGTAAAATCTAAAAAACTTGGAAAAGAACATGTTTAGTCATAAAAACCTCTTATTTAAAAATTCAAAATTAATTCTTAAAAATTCATAAAGACTTCAAACCATTTTAAAATACTCTAATAGTAATTAGTAAATACTTGTAAAAAGAATGAAACAAAATACTTAAATTTAAATATCCTTTTAGACCTTTTAAGTCCAAAAATCAAGTCTAAACGGGGCAGTTTTGCACAAGTGAAGTTTTGGTCGTTTTTGAGATGCTACTTAAACTTTTACTATTAAATATTTTAATAGAAACAAACATACATATAAAACAATATAAATATGGCGAGAAACTCCTAAGGATCTCTCTACAAAGTTCCATAGAAATCGCTGAAAACAAGTCAATTTTGAATTGAATCTATAGCGATTATCGCTATAAGTGCACTTCAAAATCCGAGCCATATTCTAACCTATGTTCAACTACCACCTATGTTATTTGTTCCAAGGTCTTGCTATATGTCATACATGTCCATTCAAGCTCATTCAATTTCATACATATGCCACCTGCTTTCAAAGCAAGGATTAAAACCAATGTTTTCAACATATGTGCAAGTTAATTCAAACAACTTCAACAAAACAAAACACAAGCAACTATAAGTTTTTCATTCAACATACTTTAAACCCAACAAACAACCAAGCTCAAAGAATCTGTAACGACCCGTAAATTTCAACCGTTTAATAACGTGATTAGTTGAAATTTTGTGAAATTTTAAACGATAAAATTTTGAAATAAAAATTTAATATTTGGAATACGTCTAGTTAAACATAGCAACTGTTAAATTTTCGTCCGAAAATACGAAAGTTTATTTCGCGCGTAAATTCACTTCAATTTAATCAGTTAAAAAGCAATGAAAATAAAATGTTTTCGAAAACTAAATATTTTTACATAGAAAAATTCTAAACCATCTTCTGAGCAAGATGTCAGTTCGTCATTTTTCCAAATTCGGACGTCTATTGCTCCGTCGTTCTTATTTTCTGCAAAATAGCAGCATTTTGGTACCGATATCGATTTTTATCGGATGATCGTACCACTGATATCTGTATACCGTTTTGATCGTCTCGTCGTGCTGATCTCTGCGGTATATTCAATTCTGTGTTTGAAGTCCGGTACGCAGCGGAATCCGCGGAAAACGATTCCGTATCGGTAACCGTTTTAACTTTTGTTCATGTCCATTCGTTTCCCTCAGCCGAAATGAACAGTAAAAAAAAACGTTTACTATTTCCCAGATAACTTCTGGCTTTCCTTCTCCCACTGTTCATCTATTCATTTGTCATCGTTGTTTATTTTAATAAACTGATCACTTTTCCTGTACACTTCCCCTTTGAACAAAAGAAATGCTTCATCATTTCATTGAGCAACGTCACCCATGCACCTGCTCCCTGTCACTTTCTCCTTCTATCAACATTTTACCTTCTCACCGTGCTTTATCTACAAAAATGAATGATGAACGAAAGCATGCAGTTTCCAAATCGAGGCTGAGACCCATCACCAATCGCGTGAACCCCAATCTCCGGCCGTTTCACCTCCGACTTCACCCAGTTAACCGAGCCTCACCACCATGTACCGACCTGTCCCTCCCGTGCTCCACTTCCTCCGCCTCGACCACTACCTCCGCAACCCTCTTCTCTTCCTCGCCGTCCAGATTCTTCCGCTCCGCCTTCCCACTCCTCCAACCCGACACCGCATCTCCGACCCTTTCCCCATGCTAGCACGCTACCCCACGCGCCGACCACCTTCCATTCCTCTGCAGCCTCGCCCAGTCCCACCATCGGACCCACCCACCACGCCACGTCACCTACACCACTCTCCACGTCCATGCGTTGCTTCCCACCCTCGGCCCTGCCTTCTTCTCCAGTCGCAGCCCTGTAGCCTTCCACTGCCAAAGCTAGCAGCCGCCCATTTAAACCCGAGCACAGCCCAGGCTTCTTAGCCTCACAGCCATCAATATTGTCGAACCACCCGACCCTTGCTTGCCGACACCGCCACCTTTCACTCGGCACCTCGACTCTCCCCTCTCAGCCGAGCCCCGCCTTGTGTGCCTCCAACCCAGATCTCCTTGATCCGATCACCACTGCAGCTCTAGTGCGCGCGCAACCTATATATGAGTATATAAGTTTATATAATAGGTACATCTACAATCTATTAGTATATAATATTTGTTTTTTATGATATAAAAGTTATAGTAGTTATATATGTGATGGTCGTTTCTGTAGTATGTATTTTTTTCTAGATTATATTATGTATGCCATGTTATGATCAGGGAATTGCGTGAGTTTTAAAATATGGGTTTGATATGATAAATATTGGTTTATATACATTAGTGAGTTGTACATTTTGATTTAAAGTATATATATAATATTATAATGGTAAGTATATTTAGAAGGGTATTGTTTTCATAACTGGCTGCATGTTGTAATTCATATGGTGGTAGTGTACATAAACCTGTTAGTTTGCATATTTATATTCAAAGGTTAGATTGGCATTTGCATGATAGTTTGCCTGTACATTTATATTACAATTATAACATGTTATTTATACAAATTATGAACTATATTAGTAAAGTCTACTTATTTATTATATGTATTAATCTGTTCACATGTACATTATTGACTTAAAGAGATAAATATAGATATGATCAATTTACTTATATATCCACATCAATATTTTTATTAGAATTTGAATTATAGTGTGTATATATATTTTGAAGTATGGGTTTCAAAACAAAAAGGAAATTTGCATGTTATTTATTTTTGAACAGCAGTTGACTTCATATTCATGATATCATATCTCACTCATGTTTTATCGGAATGAGTTGATTCTATTTTTAAAAAAGAGTCGAAGTTACCTAGTTTATGCCGGTCAAATTTCAGCAAAATCCGACATCGTTTGATTTGTGGTCGAGGACCTTGAAGTTAGACCCAGGCAGCTATTCTTTTGTACTTGAAATTATTTTACACTGCTGCAAACACGACCTGAGTTCATGTTTGACGCATCGTATTTCTTCCGTCTTACGTCGGAATGAGTTTATTTTATTTTTAAAAAGGAGTCGAAGTTACATAGTTTATGCCTGTCAAATTTCAGTAAAATCCGACATCGTTTGTTTAGTGGTCGAGGATCTGTAAGTTAGACCCAGGCAGCTGTTCTTTTGTACTTAGAAATTATTTTACACTGCTGCAAACATGGCCTGAGTCTATGTTCGTGACATCGTAACTTTTCTCGTCTCTTGTCCAAAACAAGTGAATCTTTTGCAGTTTGAAATACAAGTTTTGATCTTTATTCATACCAAATTTCAGACCATTTCGATCTCGGTAGCCCATGGAATTATATTGTTAAACATTGACGCAGGACATATTTTATTTGTTGCTATGTTGAATGTTTTGATTTGATTTCATCGATTTCTGTTATCAGCTTTTGATCGTTGAATTCGTGCCGATTTGTTTTGCTTGGATTCGTAACTCAATCTCTATGTCTGTATCAGTGTGCGTATCCGTGTCATCTTCTCGTGCATCTCTAGCCTCGAAAGGTGAGCACTCACTCACGATTAACGTTCTTTTATTTATTAAATTTGATTTCAATTGAAACGACAATTGAAATATGCTGCTGTTAGATATTTACACTGCTATTACCTGTATCAGTTCACCTGTGACATTTGACACCATTTTCTGTTATATATATGAAATGATAATCCAGTTTGGTTGTTAATTGATTGATTGTTGATGTTTATATTGGACGTTAAATTGTTAATGTTAAAAAGAGAAATAGTATGCAGTTGAAATTGATATAGGATAATTAAATGTTAAATTTGATTAGCTGACATTTGTATAATTTGACCCCTTTTTACTGTTGAATTTATTGACACGTATGATTTGTTTAATTACACCTTGAACCACTGAATGTATGTTGTTAAATTGATGATGTATGAAATCGTAAATTGAATGACAAGTGAAAACCGTAATGTAATAATCTTTAATCTACATGAAATGATAGTGTAGATTCTAGAAATAATTATATTAATTCGTACAAATAACAATGCGAATTAATACGGTTATTTCGGGATTATCTAAATTGATTATTGGATTGATATTGATTATTGTTATTGCTTGTTTATTTACCTTGACACCATCCCTGTTATCACACTGCAAGTTCCCTTTGCTATGTTTTGATTTTGAATTGAATTGGAATCGGGTTGAAATGATAAATACCCAAATTGAACTTTGACCTAGGATAGGAAATTAAATAAAACCCGATTGGTCAAATAATTTGATTTAAAAATAAAACGAAGATTTTATTTGAATAAATAATATGGTTTTGAAATGAAGTTGAAATTTGAATTTTTAACGAAAGGAAAATGTTAATATATAATAATCTGAAACAAATATTAACAATGTAATTGATGAAAGAATGTTGTTTAATTTGAGAAATTATTGAATTAAGTTTGAAATTATAACTAAGTTTGAAATTATTAAACTTTGAAATGATTTAATAATCAAGTTTGAAATTATAATTAAGTTTGAAATTATAATTAAGTTTGAAATTATTAAACTTTGAAATTATTTAATAATTAAGTTTTGAATTATTTAATAATTAAATAAGATCGAATTATTTAATGATTAAATTGATTTGAATTCTTTAATAAGTGAAATTGAATTTTTGAATAAGTGAATTTTACTTCGTAAATAATTGAAATTGAGTTTTCTTTATTAATTAAGTTTTGGAAAATTATTTAAGAAGTAAATAAGTGAAATTGAATTTCTTTAACAAGAAATGAAATGTGATATTTTTGGAATTAATGTAAGACTTGTAATTGAAAGAATTGATTTGATGAATTTAATTTAATTCAAATTTGTAAGTTTTGATATAAGGAAGTTGAATTTAAATAATGAATTTAATGAATTGGAAATTTAACAGAAATTGTTTGAATGACAAATTTACTTAACGAATATTGAATGAAATCGATAAATGAGTTTAAATTGATTTGAATGTTAAATTAAATTAATTTAAATGATTTCGAAATGAAACTTATATACGAACTTGAATCAATATTTGAATGGTTTAAAATAAAGATTGAAATTTGATTTATAAGATTTTGAAATGGTAAATTGGAAGTTTTGAAACGTAAATTTTTTGAAATTGATTTCGAAAGACAAATGAAATGTTGATTTACGAATTCTAATTGAATTGAAATTGATTTGGTTTTGAAATATATTAAATGACCAATCGGTGTAATAATCACGAAAGTTATTAAAGAGACCGGGATCGGTAATGGATATACTCTCTATCTGAACCGAAACCACTTTAATAACTATACGCGGAGTGATGATCCAGAATGAAGTGGTTGGAATGATGTACGTGTTGACTGAAGAAAGAGAACGATGATGGATAGCCTTGACACTTGTGTCAAATTGGAAATGACTAAAACAGGAGCTGTGCCGGGCCAATGGAGGTTTAGCTACCTCAAGTGGACACACTTCTTCGAACTACTTATACTTGTTGTCGATTGGTGCACCCTTGATTTTGGGAGTGTTGTTTCACGGTGTTGCGGGCGCTGCGGCGTTGCGTTCTCACCAGTCCGGATCAGGCAAACGGTAGTATCACTACCTTGGGTATTGCCTCATGTGCCTTGTCATACTTGTATTCCATTTATGCGCGACCACTACGATTTTGATTTGTACCTTTAGTATATGGATTGCCCTCTGGTGACTTCCGGTTTTGGGGAAACTACGGTCTTGTATATGCTTTTGGGAATAAAAATGTGTTAAGGGTGGAATGGGCCATGACTTAACGCTATTTTGATATCTTTTTATATTACTGATAGACATTATCTACTTAGCGTATATTACTACCTAGTAGATAGTTTAACGGATCCTTAAAGGATGGTTATTCCAAACATCCTTTGAGTTACTTGTATTTCAATTGCTATTTCACTTGAGTTGGATTTATTAATATAAGAATGTTAATCCTGACTCGAGTGTTTTGTATTTTGCTTTACGCTCGGGTCAGACTGAGTGGTTCGGCTTTCGAGACTCACCTTTGGAGTTGGAGCTTTGCTTGAAGATCCAGCCATCTATTCTGCTTTCAGTATTCGATGATTCCAGTGATGTATTCTGATTTGTATCTGATGTATCGTATTACTCTTCTGTTGTAAACTCTGATGTATCTTATATATTCATATAGTAGCTTCATGAACTACTATCTCTTTTATTTCCGCTGCACTTATTACTCTGTGTCTGTGATCTGTGATTATTCATTTATTTACTGTATATGTTCAGTTTTGCCAAATTTAAATTAACAACGCGGTATTTTGAGAAATTCAACTCCGGCATGAGTGTCTTCCTATACACTTATAATGGATGCGAATGGTCCAAAATTCCGGGTCGTTACAGTTGGTATCAGAGCTTTGGTAGCTCTAGGAAAAACTTAACATATAGGGTAAATGTATTTATAGAATCACTCTCATTCGAGTTTCAATCTCTTCCTTTCGACTCGATTTCTTAGAATTTTGGAACGTTCCCTACGGTTCCAAATTTCATTCGTGTCCCTCACTATTCGTCTCCTTTCAATTCTGGAGCATCACATAACTCCACCTTGAATGATCTTTCGGCGGTCTCGCCAAACTTCGAATTATTTGTAAAGGGATGAAACTCCTTTACAATAGGCATTGATTTACCGGAGATTTCTGTATCCTCGGTTTACGATGCTATCTATTACCTGATATACCTGAATTCCGTCTCTTGAGATCGAGTGTTGATTTACCTCGGAATTCAGCATCGATCTTATTCTTGAAGTTACGGACGACCCAGTTAAGGTTGCCCGTGAATTAAATAAACTCATCCATCTATCGATTGTGATAATTGAATTATCTTATCTTCTGTTTCAAACTTATTTTCGAATCAAAATTCTCTTTGATTTGAGTCAACAAATTTGAATTCCTATCCTTATTTTGAAAATTCATTCATGTATCGTCGAGCAAAGAAATGTATTTGTAAACTAATATATAAATGTTTTAATATATATTGTAACTCAAACAACAAAGTATATATTATTTTCAAATTTGGTAAATGAAATAAATTTGTTTGATTATATTATGAAAAAATAAGTAAAATTTTCTGAAATTTAATAGATTAATTAAATTGTTTGTTTGAAATGATAATATTTGATTATCATTTATTGTTCTAAATAAATTATAATTACGGTTTATAAATTGATTTGGAATTTGAAATGAATTTAATTCAGAAATTTGAGAATTTATTTAGTTTCCGGTGATTTCGAACTTTGATTTTATAAATTTTTAAGTATATATTATTGAATGTATTTTCGAATAAAAATCGTTTTCAAAGAATTTTAAAATGTTGAAATCAGTGCTCTTCTCTTTGTCGCTGGAAAATAATTTCGGTGATGGCGGCCGCATCATCGACGTTCATTTTTGAGTTTCGAAGTGGAGATACTATTCTGTAGCTTTGCTACGGTTTGTTTTGAAAATATTTTGATTTGAATTTCTTCAGTATAATTTGATATATATAAATATAGTTATCTTATTTTAAAATTTAATTTGATTTGATATAAATATATTATATATATCTCTAAACTGTTTAAAGTTAATCGGAAATCTAATTCTTAAATTTTGTTAAAAGATGATTTTAAATTATAAATAAGACCAAAATTTGGAATAAATATTTAAACTTGAATAATTGAATTGGGAAAATTTTATTTGTATATTGTTCAACTGCATTCTAATACAACTTACCTAAATCATTCAAAAGTTGAATATGTAATTGGATAATATACAAGATAAAATGATTTTATAAATAAATTTGAGTGTTATAATAAATGTTATACACTAAATTTTGATTATAAAGATGTTAATAGAGTTAGATAGAATAATAAGTAAACTCGGTTAATAATTAATAAATTTGTTTTGAAAGAATTAATAAATTGAAACTTGATTAACTTATGAAAATACCTTGAATTTGACAGCAATTAGTAAATATAAATTAATTTAAATTGAAACTTTTAGGGTTTTAGATATATTAAGTAGAATAAATTTAACAATAATTTGGAATAAAGAAGAATTTAAATTGCTGAAAAAATATGATTATAATAAAAGACTATTCAAATTTATGGTTTTAGAAATTGTAAATTGAGGATAATTGGATAATAAGATAATGAGTTTAGAAATAGTTGAGGTTGATTTTGGTGAAATCAAATTGATTAAATCAATTATTGAATATCAATTAATTTAAATTTGAATTTATATGGTTTAAATTAAACTGTTATTTTGTATTTCAAATCTGTTTTTCTTTCTGGTTGTTTCTATTCTTCTACCTCGTTCCTTTTCGGGGACGAAAAGTTTTGAGTGGGGGAGAGTGTAACAACCCGTAAATTTCAACCGTTTAATAACGTGATTAGTTGAAATTTTGTGAAATTTTAAACGATAAAATTTTGAAATAAAAATTTAATATTTGGAATACGTCTAGTTAAACATAGCAACTGTTAAATTTTCGTCCGAAAATACGAAAGTTTATTTCGCGCGTAAATTCACTTCAATTTAATCAGTTAAAAAGCAATGAAAATAAAACGTTTTCGAAACCTAAATATTTTTACATAGAAAAATTCTAAACCATCTTCTGAGCAAGATGTCAGTTCGTCATTTTTCCAAATTCGGACGTCTATTGCTCCGTCGTTCTTATTTTCTGCAAAATAGCAGCATTTTGGTACCGATATCGATTTTTATCGGATGATCGTACCACTGATATCTGTATACCGTTTTGATCGTCTCGTCGTGCTGATCTCTGCGGTATATCCAATTCTGTGTTTGAAGTCCGGTATGCAGCAGAATCCGCGGAAAACGATTCCGTATCGGTAACCGTTTTAACTTTTGTTCATGTCCATTCGTTTCCCTCAGCCGAAATGAACAGTAAAAAAAACGTTTACTATTTCCCAGATAACTTCTGGCTTTCCTTCTCCCACTGTTCATCTATTCATTTGTCATCGTTGTTTATTTTAATAAACCGATCACTTTTCCTGTACACTTCCCCTTTGAACAAAAGAAATGCTTCATCATTTCATTGAGCAACGTCACCCATGCACCTGCTCCCTGTCACTTTCTCCTTCTATCAACATTTTACCTTCTCACCGTGCTTTATCTACAAAAATGAATGATGAACGAAAGCATGCAGTTTCCAAATCGAGGCTGAGATCCATCACCAACCGCGTGAACCCCATTCTCCGGCCGTTTCACCTCCGACTTCACCCTGTTAACCGAGCCTCACCACCATGTACCGACCTGTCCCTCCCGTGCTCCACTTCCTCCGCCTCGACCACTACCTCCGCAACCCTCTTCTCTTCCTCGCCGTCCAGATTCTTCCGCTCCGCCTTCCCACTCCTCCAACCCGACACCGCATCTCTGACCCTTTCCCCATGCTAGCACGCTACCCCACGCGCCGACCACCTTCCATTCCTCTGCAGCCTCGCCCAGTCCCACCATCGGACCCACCCACCACGCCACGTCACCTACACCACTCTCCACGTCCATGCGTTGCTTCCCACCCTCGGCCCCGCCTTCTTCTCCAGTCGCAGCCCTGTAGCCTTCCACTGCCAAAGCTAGCAGCCGCCCATTTAAACCCGAGCACAGCCCAGGCTTCTTAGCCTCACAGCCATCAATATTGTCGAACCACCCGACCCTTGCTTGCTGACACCACCACCTTTCACTCGGCACCTCGACTCTCCCCTCTCAGCCAAGCCCCGCCTTGTGTGCCTCCAACCCAGATCTCCTTGATCCGATCACCACTGCAGCTCTAGTGCGCGCGCAACCTATATATGAGTATATAAGTTTATATAATAGGTACATCTACAATCTATTAGTATATAATATTTGTTATTTATGATATAAAAGTTATAGTAGTTATATATGTGATGGTCGTTTCTGTAGTATGTATTTTTTTCTAGATTATATTATGTATGCCATGTTATGATCAGGGAATTGCGTGAGTTTTAAAATATGGGTTTGATATGATAAATATTGGTTTATATACATTAGTGAGTTGTACATTTTGATTTAAAGTATATATATAATATTATAATGGTAAGTATATTTAGAAGGGTATTGTTTTCATAACTGGCTGCATGTTGTAATTCATATGGTGGTAGTGTACATAAACCTGTTAGTTTGCATATTTATATTCAAAGGTTAGATTGGCATTTGCATGATAGTTTGCCTGTACATTTATATTACAATTATAACATGTTATTTATACAAATTATGAACTATATTAGTAAAGTCTACTTATTTATTATATGTATTAATCTGTTCACATGTACATTATTGACTTAAAGAGATAAATATAGATATGATCAGTTTACTTATATATCCACATCAATATTTTTATTAGAATTTGAATTATAGTGTGTATATATATTTTGAAGTATGGGTTTCAAAACAAAAAGGAAATTTGCATGTTATTTATTTTTGAACAACAGTTGACTTCATATTCACGATATCATATCTCACTCATGTTTTATCGGAATGGGTTGATTCTATTTTTAAAAAAGAGTCGAAGTTACCTAGTTTATGCCGGTCAAATTTCAGCAAAATCCGACATCGTTTGATTTGTGGTCGAGGACCTTGAAGTTAGACCCAAGCAGCTATTCTTTTGTACTTGAAATTATTTTATACTGCTGCAAACACGACCTGAGTTCATGTTTGACGCATCGTATTTCTTCCGTCTTACGTCGGAATGAGTTTATTTTATTTTTAAAAAGAAGTCGAAGTTACATAGTTTATGCCTGTCAAATTTCAGTAAAATCCGACATCGTTTGTTTAGTGGTCGAGGATCTGTAAGTTAGACCCAGGCAGCTGTTCTTTTGTACTTAGAAATTATTTTACACTGCTGCAAACATGGCCTGAGTCTATGTTCGTGACATCGTAACTTTTCTCGTCTCTTGTCCAAAACAAGTGAATCTTTTGCAGTTTGAAATACAAGTTTTGATCTTTATTCATACCAAATTTCAGACCATTTCGATCTCGGTAGCCCATGGAATTATATTGTTAAACATTGACGCAGGACATATTTTATTTGTTGCTATGTTGAATGTTTTGATTTGATTTCATCGATTTATGTTATCAGCTTTTGATCGTTGAATTCGTGCCGATTTGTTTTGCTTGGATTCGTAACTCAATCTCTATGTCCGTATCAGTGTGCGTATCCGTGTCATCTTCTCGTGCATCTCTAGCCTCGAAAGGTGAGCACTCACTCACGATTAACGTTCTTTTATTTATTAAATTTGATTTCAATTGAAACGACAATTGAAATATGCTGCTGTTAGATATTTACACTGCTATTACCTGTATCAGTTCACCTGTGACATTTGACACCATTATCTGTTATATATATGAAATGATAATCCAGTTTGGTTGTTAATTGATTGATTGTTGATGTTTATATTGGACGTTAAATTGTTAATGTTAAAAAGAGAAATAGTATGCAGTTGAAATTGATATAGGATAATTAAATGTTAAATTTGATTAGCTGACATTTGTATAATTTGACCCCTTTTTACTGTTGAATTTATTGACACGTATGATTTGTTTAATTACACCTTGAACCACTGAATGTATGTTGTTAAATTGATGATGTATGAAATCGTAAATTGAATGACAAGTGAAAACCGTAATGTAATAATCTTTAATCTACATGAAATGATAGTGTAGATTCTAGAAATAATTATATTAATTCGTACAAATAACAATGCGAATTAATACGGTTATTTCGGGATTATCTAAATTGATTATTGGATTGATATTGATTATTGTTATTGCTTGTTTATTTACCTTGACACCATCCCTGTTATCACACTGCAAGTTCCCTTTGCTATGTTTTGATTTTGAATTGAATTGGAATCGGGTTGAAATGATAAATACCCAAATTGAACTTTGACCTAGGATAGGAAATTAAATAAAACCCGATTGGTCAAATAATTTGATTTAAAAATAAAACGATGATTTTATTTGAATAAATAATATGGTTTTGAAATGAAGTTGAAATTTGAATTTTTAACGAAAGGAAAATGTTAATATATAATAATCTGAAACAAATATTAACAATGTAATTGATGAAAGAATGTTGTTTAATTTGAGAAATTATTGAATTAAGTTTGAAATTATAACTAAGTTTGAAATTATTAAACTTTGAAATGATTTAATAATCAAGTTTGAAATTATAATTAAGTTTGAAATTATTAAACTTTGAAATTATTTAATAATTAAGTTTTGAATTATTTAATAATTAAATAAGATCGAATTATTTAATGATTAAATTGATTTGAATTCTTTAATAAGTGAAATTGAATTTTTGAATAAGTGAATTTTACTTCGTAAATAATTGAAATTGAGTTTTCTTTATTAATTAAGTTTTGGAAAATTATTTAAGAAGTAAATAAGTGAAATTGAATTTCTTTAACAAGAAATGAAATGTGATATTTTTGGAATTAATGTAAGACTTGTAATTGAAAGAATTGATTTGATGAATTTAATTTAATTCAAATTTGTAAGTTTTGATATAAGGAAGTTGAATTTAAATAATGGATTTAATGAATTGGAAATTTAACAGAAATTGTTTGAATGACAAATTTACTTAACGAATATTGAATGAAATCGATAAATGAGTTTAAATTGATTTGAATGTTAAATTAAATTAATTTAAATGATTTCAAAATGAAACTTATATACGAACTTGAATCAATATTTGAATGGTTTAAAATAAAGATTGAAATTTGATTTATAAGATTTTGAAATGGTAAATTGGAAGTTTTGAAACGTAAATTTTTGGAAATTGATTTCGAAAGACAAATGAAACGTTGATTTACGAATTCTAATTGAATTGAAATTGATTTGGTTTTGAAATATATTAAATGACCAATCGGTGTAATAATCACGAAAGTTATTAAAGAGACCGGGATCGGTAATGGATATACTCTCTATCTGAACCGAAACCACTTTAATAACTATACGCGGAGTGATGATCCAGAATGAAGTGGTTGGAATGATGTACGTGTTGACTGAAGAAAGAGAACGATGATGGATAGCCTTGACACTTGTGTCAAATTGGAAATGACTAAAACAGGAGCTGTGCCGGGCCAATGGAGGATTAGCTACCTCAAGTGGACACACTTCTTCGAACTACTTATACTTGTTGTCGATTGGTGCACCCTTGATTTTGGGAGTGTTGTTTCACGGTGTTGCGGGCGCTGCGGCGTTGCGTTCTCACCAGTCCGGATCAGGCGAACGGTAGTATCACTACCTTGGGTATTGCCTCATGTGCCTTGTCATACTTGTATTCCATTTATGCGCGACCACTATGATTTTGATTTGTACCTTTAGTATATGGATTGCCCTCTGGTGACTTCCGGTTTTGGGGAAACTACGGTCTTGTATATGCTTTTGGGAATAAAAATGTGTTAAGGGTGGAATGGGCCATGACTTAACGCTATTTTGATATCTTTTTATATTACTGATAGACATTATCTACTTAGCGTATATTACTACCTAGTAGATAGTTTAACGGATCCTTAAAGGATGGTTATTCCAAACATCCTTTGAGTTACTTGTATTTCAATTGCTATTTCACTTGAGCTGGATTTATTAATATAAGAATGTTAATCCTGACTCGAGTGTTTTGTATTTTGCTTTACGCTCGGGTCAGACTGAGTGGTTCAGCTTTCGAGACTCACCTTTGGAGTTGGAGCTTTGCTTGAAGATCCAGCCATCTATTCTGCTTTCAGTATTCGATGATTCCAGTGATGTATTCTGATTTGTATCTGATGTATCGTATTACTCTTCTGTTGTAAACTCTGATGTATCTTATATATTCATATAGTAGCTTCATGAACTACTATCTCTTTTATTTCCGCTGCACTTATTACTCCGTGTCTGTGATCTGTGATTATTCATTTATTTACTGTATATGTTCAGTTTTGCCAAATTTAAATTAACAACGCGGTATTTTGAGCAATTCAACTCCGGCATGAGTGTCTTCCTATACACTTATAATGGATGCGAATGGTCCAAAATTCCGGGTCGTTACAGAATCCAACTTCAAACCCAACCTAGCAACCTCATTTCCTTCCTCTCTTACTTTTGCCTTGCCTCTAGCCTCCAAAACTCCTATATTGCTCATGGCCTTAGGGTAGGGGAAGAGGTGTGCTTCACTTTTTCACAATCTAACTTGATATAGGATTTTGTAATGTGATAGTAAGGCCCCTCTCCATTGAGTAGATTTGGATATGATTTGCAAATAATTTGCTTTAGGAAATTTAAGAAGAAGAAGAAGAAGACATGGATTTGTTTCACTCCAAGTTTTGTAATTTTTGTGAATGATAACTACGGATATGCCCTTGCTTATATAGTCTTATGAAATGGGTTAATACCACCTTCTACCTCTCATGGAAGGTCACAAGGAGCCTCCCTCTCACATGCACCTTTATGTCACTTCTTCTTTATGCTAATTACCATTATACCCTCACCGTGATTATATCTCTTATCCATTAAAACATTCCAGAACCTTCCAAGGCTAATAAAGTGCTATATGTGTTAATTAGTTTCTAATGTGTTTATTTGATCATTAGTCAAGTACAAAAGAGTTTGAACAACTTATATCGATAGAAAAGTTGTTTGCCGATAAATCGATTTTCGGTCACATTATCGATTTTTCTTTGAAGAATATATTTTTGTAAAAAAAATTCAAAGACAAGTTTCTCATCATTATTTATTAATTAAATGATGTTTAACAAGGTTATAAAATCATATCTATAAACTTAATTAAATTTCAAAATGTATCGATATTCGAAGATGAAATTTTCGAATATCAGGGCTGCTACAAGATTGGAGGATAGAATAGAGAAGATAATATACAGATTCTTTTCACTCATCCCTCAGATTGAAACGAGGCTGCCTATTCAAAAGAACTCCTTTAGAGTAAAGACTACAAGGTGCATGATTAATGCTAGACATAAGCTGCAGTGCAATATACTATATAGATGATCATACGCTAACACTATTTTAGGATTTCACTTAGTCTATATTTTCACTTAGGTCTAGGAAATTTGTTGCTTTGTTTGAATGGTTGAATAGAATAAAGTTATCTTTGTTTAATAGCTATTGTTTTTATGCTGTAGAACTTAGGATGAAATTTGTATATACTGGGAAGGTGATACTTTTAGTATCATATTAGTGAAGAGGTGATATCATAAACAAAGTTATACCACTTGAATTAAATTAGAATTTAAAGTAGGAATATGTTATATTCACCAGATTAAGAAATCGTCTATCTTGATGTTTTTAGGTGAAATAAAGAACCACATAATGGTCTTAGTTATGGGTTGCTTATGTGAGAAACCGTCCATTTTTGAGTTGTCTTGCCATAGCATCCAAAATAAAGTGATAGTTTGCTACTGGATTATTGAGATTTGATATATGTATAGAGTATGGCATGTACAATTTGAAGTTTATGAAGTTACATTTCAATTGAGGCGATTATAGGCCAAAGCCACTAGTTGTTGGGAATTTCGCCATCAAATATTTGGATTAGTAGTATGGGAATGCCCGTACATTCGGGATTAATATTAGGCGACAAGTATATTTATCAGCAACATAGGTTGTTTAGTTAAGATGGATGAGAGATCCGGTTATGGGAACTCAAGGAGCTGATGAGAGGACCCAAAATTTCCATTTGTCTCTATTTTGAAACACAATTCCATTAGTTTGTTTATTAGGATATGAGTTCAACAAGGTGTAATTAAATGTTTATTGTATGTATTTATTTGATGCTTAGGCTACGATATGTTTGGTTGCTTTGATTGTTTAATTTTGGTTGGTTAGTTTGATTTCTATTCATTTGTTATAATCATTATTATGCTTGTGGATGATGAATTCATATAGACTTTATAGGATGATATTAGGATGTATTGCATTCATGCTTAATACGTCATGTTTCGCATTTATATTGGTGGCCATAGTTGCATATTTTCATTTTATTCAATATATCACATGCCATAGTCATACCATATGTCTATACGTCATGTATTAATATATTTGTAATTAAGTGCATCTCATCCATCCATATGTCAAAAATTGTTTAGACGGTAATGGTGTTTATTATATGTAGATAGTTGTTTGAATGGAAAAACGGATTACTGTGCATGTTATGCACATATATCATCGTGCATGTGATATGTATTATGAGAGTGTACGAGTTACATTCTTTGTCCTTTGGGAATTTTAACGACGAAATTCTCTTTTAGGAGGGGAATGTAATACTCAACATTTTCATAATAAATTAAAAAGGTTTTTTTTGGCCAGTTTAAAAATATAGGGTTGAAAATGATCATTTTATAAATAATTGATTGCGATCGGCTTATTTTTCTAATCAGGATGTTATTAGGTTTATCCGAATTGGAGACTGTATGATAAAGATACGGGCTTGAGTTTGTGTCGGGCTAAGCGTGCTTGGCCCAACAATTTGAATTCAAACTTCAAGCAGACACCTTCCTCTAATTATATAAAGGTCTTTTCAGAAATAACATATATTCCTTTTCTCATTTGCTTCCTTCTTCTTCTCGGCATCACTTTCATTCATTGATTTCGATTAAATGACCATAACCTCCTCATTTCTTAACAAAATCGTGCAAACTTTATATAAAAATGATCGAAAGAGCAAGAGCTACGATCTAGAAAAAGAATTTGGATGAACTTATGAAATTGTTTTATGTAGCACTTTGGACAACGAAGGATTTCTGGATTGTATCTTCAGATTGGTGAATGGGCTTATCTCTTTCATCTATAAATCAAACATAACTCTATAATATGACTTTAACCTATGGATTAGGATCCAATTTGGATTTTAATTGGATAATTGCCATTTTGGATAGTACTTAAAATGAATAATAATATGGAATAAATGATAGTTTGTGTATTTGAGTAATTAAAAATAATTCACGGTTGTTTGTTGCTAAATGATGAAGTTTAAATGCAAACTTGAAGATTACACGGCTTGAATTCATATTATAGTGTATAAATTAATAAGGACAAAAATGCATGATAATAATTTATAGAAAATAGATAATAAATTTCTAAATTAACACACACAAACACACACATATACACAAACATAGACAATGTATATATCTTGATATAGATAAAGGACAAATAATGTTTGAAAATAATGTTACTATTTTTAAACTAGCTTGCTCTGGTACTAAAAGAAAGTGTAGGGCAAGATTGATTCTATGGCCGATATTAAGCTATTAAGAGCTAAGTTACTATAATATATGCAACTGATATAAAGTAAGTAATTAGAAAAGGCACACCGAGATTTTTATACTGGTTTAGACTCCCGTCCTACATGAAGTCATAGAACTTCCTTTAGAATTAACACTAACTTGCCTTGATGTAACTATGAATAATAGGTTTTACACAATAACCTAATCTACTCAAATAAGACTAAATCAAGCCGCCCAAGACTCCACATAGAACTTCGCAAATTTGTTGAATTTGTTTTGACAAATTTGTCTCTAATTAGACTAATTTATCATTGAAGCCTTTACAAAGTCCCGTAACCATTATATAATCTTTAGAGATGAGTGTATAAGGTTTAGGACCTAATTTGAAATGATTCTGAGTTGAAGACACAAAAATTGAAACTGTGGTAAGAGAGTACAAAGAATCAAAGTATTTTAAAGAGACAGAGAATAAGAAACTTCGGTTATATTATCCCATCTGAAATAGGTTGATATAGAGTTATAGGGATGTAAATGAAGTGTTGCAATTGTTAGAAAAGCGTCTGAAATGAAGAGGAACAAGACGAATGGATGCGACCGTAAGCCGCAATAGTACAAAAATTAGTAAGCAACGACCTAGAACCTATTTAGTGGTTTTCCCAACTAGTCGACCAGTTGTCCTAACTAGTTAACCGGTTAGGGTAAACCAGTTGGATCAATTTTAGGCAATTCCACCAAATTTCATGCACAATCTTTTGTATTTTAGCCATTTTTAATCCTTCTCCAATTTGAAAATTCCAAAAAAATTATATAAAATATAAGAACATATTCTATAAGATAGGGTAAAGTGTGAAGCGTATCAGATAAGATTTGAGTGGTTTTAATAATATTCTTCTTCTTGGACTTGACACACGAAACATACAGTACTTTGTGCTTTAGAGCTCTTCAAAGTCTTAAGTGTTGTCATGATTTGCAAATGATTTGTAAATGCCACCTTGAGTCTTCAAGTATGAATACCTTCACTTCATTGATTTGATATTCGGTATTCTTTATTTGTTTGTCTTTAACGAGTTTTGTATCAAACATTACTTTTTCACTTCTATATGAATGATATAATACCAAAGGTATTTTGATAAACTTTTGAGTAGCGACATCATACGTTATTATCATCTAAACATCAGAATCGGTTCTCTAATAGATCGGTGGTAATGGTGTGGTTTAGGCGATCATACCATTGAGAATTTGGGAAGGAAATTCCTAATGTGGGTACATGCAATGGGTAGAGGAGGAATATGTAGACAAATGTAATTTCCATTATATCTTTTCATATTTTAGTAACCATAATTTAACCCTTATGATTTATAACCTTTATAACTTTCACATACAAGCTCCATTTTATGTGCAACTTGCACCATTGGATTTGTATTAAAATAGTGAACACAATGATTTTATTTGAGTGTACATTTTACACTTACATAGGGCATTGTAAGTTAGACATTAATATTATTTATTAGTAGATATATATTTTATCTAAAATTTATATCAGAAATTAATAAAATAAGATGTAGTTTATTTTTACTGTTATTTTATTCAAAAATGAAACTAATTAATATATATATATATATATATATATATCATAACTTATTGAATTTATGTTGAAACAAATACTATTCAAATAAATAGTAAAATTGATTTGTCAAATATTATGTTAGAATACAGGTTATTCGGTTGATAACCAATACATTATGCTAACAAATCCTATATAAATTAATAATGAAATTTTTTGTAATCCTTAAATTCGATTAAATCTTATTTGTATTCATAAAAAATATAAGATGTTCAAACTTAATTATATAATAGAATTAATCAAAACAAAATTTGTTTTATACCACCAACTATTAATCAGTTTATGCTAACATTAAATATGATATAATGTACTAATAGTATTCATGATAACACTATATCATGTATAGTGCATAATGAATTTACAACGGAAATTTTTGAATTTTCCCCCTTTTCCCAATTTCCCGATGCACCTGATCCAACAATGATATCAATGCCCATATTGTGTTATTAGGAATAATCGACTAACACCTAGGGAAAACCAATGAATAGTCCAATTGGATGGGTGTCTATAAAGTGGTGATTAACTAAAGAAGGTCAATCAAATTAAGGAACTCTCTTAGGAATGAAAAACATCCATACTCCTGGCCCTTACCTGGTTCATTGAAGTGGTTTATTTCAAGGGTATGCCTTTAGTCTAAGACACAATTATGTTATGCCTTGGTTGATTCAACTAAGCGCATTTAAGCTATATATAATTTTAATTTAAAAGTTATTTAAGTTTAAATTTAGATTTATAATGGTTATGAATAAATAAACTTAAAATAATTTAAAACTATAAATGTTATGAATAAATCGAAAAATGTTTTAAATTTGTATTCATAAAGATTTTAAATAAATAAATCTAAAATTGTTTGAATTTTTATTAATAAAAGTTAAAAATAAATAAAATTGATTTTTTTGAATTTAAAGTTATAAGTAGATAAATTCAAAATAATTTTATTATATAACATGAACTGTAGATGTTATAGTCTAAAAAAGGTTATAATTGGGTTGTAAGGGTAATTAAAATGTTAACCAATATTATATATACACACATAAATATAAGATATAGTATTATATTATAAATGTTTTAAATAAGTGAGATAATCTTTTATATAAAATGATGCCACTGGTTAATTAAATTTAAATCCATTAGAATTAAAAGTAATAAATACATATATATATACACACACACACACAATTGTATGAACATATAAAATGGCAAACATTGCCATTAAGTATTGTAAATCTTATTATTCCTTTTAGACAGTAATATGCATTATGGTTATTTTGATATTATGAATCTAAAATAATGTTGCCTATAATATAAATATAGTATTATACATACTTATGGTTGTTGAGACCCATAAGCCATAAACTATTTATAACGATGTTGTTAATAGGGTTTTTCATCAAGCCGATTTCAATCAGAAGTTAGAACGACAAAACGAAGACAAAATGATTAAAGGAATTTGGAAACATCATAAAAAGGCAAGAAAAAGGAAATATAAAAAAAAGAGTGGAAAAAGTTGACCTGAGTTTTTTAACTTGGCGCTTGGGGTCAGGCCCGAGTTATACTAAAGCTGAACCTAGGAAAAATAAAGGAAACCCGAGTTGAAAAACAACTCGGTATCGAGTTGTTTTTCTTGGGTCCGACTCATAAAACTCTCAGGTCAGATGTTACGTCCCACCTCTATACTCACACTAGCCAATAACATTACGGGGTAATGCCGTCGACTAGCATGAAGAATAAGGTTGTTGAGGAGCGACCATCTGTGTAATTGGTTTGTGCGAGTACCGATATGTCAGATAGTATGTCATGCATTTCATTTCAAGAGGAAATCTGACATATCAAATACAAACTCAAAGCTACTACACAGGTTCTATGTGGCCTTCGAAAACAAATATAAAATAAGCATAACACAAAATCAGTCACAAATATTCATGTCACTAAGGCGGAAACAGATATGAATATAACACATAGATGTGAACATCATAGTAGTGGTCATACAAGATCTACTACATGCCAAAAGAATAGGTACATGTGCTACACAAAAGAATAAGTATACATCAAGGAGTCTCTATCTCGAATGTATAAAAACAGAAACTACTAAGCTAAAGTAGTTAGCCAAAAGTCAGAAGCTAGTCCATGCTAAGAAGTCAAGTGGAAGCACCTTAAACACCTCGGTCTAACCCGAGTATTATTTAAGAAAAATAATAATAAATGGATAAGTCTAGCTATAATTATCAGGTAAGATGAGATAGGATAAGAGATATAACAAAAATATATGTTAACAATAATACCATATTATGACAAGTATATAATTAATAACAATGAAAATCATACAATATCTTAGATTTTCTCAAACACCAAAAAGAATGTCATATTCTTTATCTTATTCACCAAATCACAAATATTGATAGAGCGTATCATTGCAAATCACAAAAATTGGTGAAACACAAATTCCAGATATCAATAAAAAGAAATCCAGAAAAACACTAAGGGGGAGGCCTATCATAAACGGGAGCATGAAACTCACCAACACATGTATCATGAATGAGACGCTATCCCATGGGGCACTAACCCATAGAGCCGGTGCAACGACGTAGTACAACGGTACGCCCGAGGAACCTGAAACTCAAATAAGCCGGAACAACGACGTAGTACAACGGTATGCCCGATGAACCGAACTCCATAAAACGGTTAAAAGACCATGGATCGCTAGCCCATAAAAATTAGACGAGGCTCTACACAAACGGGGTTTAGTCCCCCATGTGGACAAAGAGACACTGCTCGTCGCAAGTTTAAATCACAAAATAATCATCATTGATCAAAAAGAAGTGTAAATTACATTAAGCTAGTAAATAAATGAGTTTAGATTTATGTCCCATAACCACTAGCTTAACTTAAATATTTATGAACAAATTGTAGATTTCCACTCGAAGATTGTCATGAGATTTCAATCGAACAAGTCTAAGAATTAACCGACAAGGTAAACGCAAGTGTTTCATACCACTTGTTTTGCTAAGTCGTTTAATTAGATTTCTCATACGAATGAGGAAAAGGTTTGTATATACTAATAGGTTGGAAAATGGTTTTAAAACGAGCTTTGTATTAAAAGTTGTGTTGAAATCATTTTTGTGAAAGAGTTTGAGTATTCACTACTAGTATAAAAACCTTTGTATTTCAAAGTGACAAATCACAGAAATGATTGTAAAACCAATCTATCACCAAAAATCCACATTCGACGACTTAAATTAAAACCATGAAAATAGATATCAAATCCATCAAATGGATATTCCCAAAAATCTAGAAAAGAAGTCATCAAAGTCGATAATAAATGACAACAACTAACCGGATCAACAAAAATCGATAAGAAATGGAAATTCGCATAAAAACAGGAAAATTGGAAAAAATTCAACAGGATTAGACGTCTGGTTGGTTTGACCAGATGTTTGACCCTAGGCTCTGCCATTTTTTTTTGTTCTTTATTTTTTTTCTCTCAGAGACCTCAACCAGACGTTTGGAAATTTCAACCAAACGTCTGGTTGCCTGGGCCTGGGCAGAATTTTCCTAGGCTAATGATGGCCAAATGGAGGCTAGGGATTTATGCCAAGCGACAACCCAGCCCTATAGGCTCTTCGATACACCCCAAACAACATGTCCGAACATTCAAGATAGGGTCTTTAAAGATTTTGACTTCAAAATACCAAAATTGGGAAATCCGCCAAACCAATTATAATCAAAAGCAATTAAACATGAAATAGTTGTTAGGAATTCATACCTAACAACAATGAAAGCTATAGACATAGATGTGAGTTCAAGGTCTCACCTTTAAACTCAAAAACAAGAAATGAGAAGCTCTAAAACAAAGTAAGATCAATCTCTCTTCAACTTCACTTCAAGAACCCTCAATCTATGATCACATGCAATGAATTTCCTAAGTTAGGTTATATGAAAAATCAAGAATTGAAGAGGAATTGAGATGGAGAAGATGAAGAGCATGCTTACCTAAGCTTCTCCTTGATTTTGGAACTTGAATTTGAATTTCCTAAGAGAACTAAGGCTTAGGAATTTCTAATCTCCTCTCTTTCCCCCATTTTTCATTTAGCTTGAGTGTTAGGAATTATTATGAGTAGAATGAATGAAGGGGAGATGAGTTAGGGTATTTGGTAGAAGAGTTTAGGTTACCATATTGGGTTAATGGGCTAGAACCCAACCCAAAGCCCAAATAAAAATACCAAAATCCTAATCAACTCCAAACATATCGATGTTTATACTTAAACAAGTTGTAAACGTCGTTTTGAACTCAATGAAAGTAGTGTCGAGTCCGAATTCGACTGTTTACAAAAAGTCACATTTCAGACTTTAATTCAACTAACGATGCTATATTTAAATATATAATCGTAAAATATGCGGGTTGTTACAGACTCCCCTCCTTAAAGAAATTGTGTCCTCGCAATACTTAAGAAGAAAATAAAGACTAACAACCACTCTAAGGCATGACAACACAAAAGAAAATTTTGAAGTGAGAAGTTCATCTTAAGGAGCACGGGAGAGTAAGTCCGGATGTGTTCGCTCGATGAATTCTCTGGATTCCCAAGAACAATCCTTAGGATTTGCAGACCACTGAACTTTCACAAGCGAAACATCTTTATTATGAAGGCGTTTAACCTCCGTAGCAATGATACGAATATGATGTTGCTCATAAGTCAAATTAGGTGAAACTTCAATTTCTTCAATAACACTAGGCTCAAGAATAGAATCAGAATCTCTAAGGCATTTCCGTAGTTGAGAAACATGGAATACGTCATGAATAGTAGAAAATTGAGCCGGTAATAAAAGGCGATAAGCCACGGAACCAATGCGTTCGGTGATGGGAAATGGGCCAATATATCGAGGTGCTAATTTTCCTGAAAGACTGAAACGCACAACACCCTTCATAGGTGAAACACGAATAAATACCAAATCTCCCACAGAAAATTCTAATTTCCTTCTTCGGTTATCGACATAGGATTTTTGTCTACTTTGAGATTCTCTCATCCTATGACGAATAAGGTCAATATTTTCTGTGGAATAACGAATAAAATGTGGACCTAAAACCAACTTCTCACCGGCTTCAAGCCAACACGAAGGAGATCGGCATGGCCTTCCGTAGAGTGCCTCGAAAGTTGCCATATCAATACTATATTGGAAGCTATTATTGTATGAAAACTCGACAAGGGAAATATGATCTTCCCAACTTCCACCAAAATCAAGAACACATGCACGAAGAAGATCTTCAAGAGTTTGATTCACACGCTCTGTTTGTCCATCGGATTGAGGATGATAAGCGGTGCTAAAATTAAGCTTCGTCCCAAAGCTTTTTGAAGAGCTTTCCAAAAACCACTAGTAAACAATGGATCACGATCGCTAACAATAAAAGTGGGAACTCCATGCAATTTAACAATTTGTTTGACATAAAGTTTGGCCAAATGAGATACGGTCCGATTGGACCGAACGGGAATAAAATGGGTGGATTTTGTAAGTCTATCTACAATAACCCATAAATTGTCATGACCCGAACGAGAACGGGGAAGACCGTCAATAAAGTCCATGGAGACTTGATCCCACCTCCAAGCTGGAATGTCCAAAGGTTGCAATAACCCACTGGGCCTTTGATGCTCGGCCTTTACGAGTTGGAAAGTCATGTAACGCTTAATAAAGTTAGCAATATCAGATTTCATTCCATCATAATAATAAAGTCACTTCATGTCGTGTATATTTTACTACTATCGGGATGAATGGTAAATTTAGAACGATGAGAATCTTCTAAAATGTCCTTACGGAGATCACTAATATTAGGCACAATAAGTCTACCAAATTTTCGAATGCATCCGCGAGCATCAATATCAAAGTCTTTCAAACCATCAACCTTATTTTTTATCCCTACAACTTTGGATAAGAAGAGCCAATTCGAGATCTTGCTTTTGAGCTTCAAGGATGCGGTCTAAAAGAGAAGGATGAGCCTCAAGGTTACATAAAACAAGAGATGAACATGAATTAGGGTCATGATCTCGAATCTCACAAGTAGACAAAGTCTAGAGATCATTCCATTCGGATATCGTCATGGAAATAACTGCTTTTTGCTTACGACTAAGGGCATCGGCAACACGATTTCCCTTTCCGGGAGTACAGAGAATATCAAGATCATAAGATGCAAGGAATTCGATCCAACGTTGTTGACGCAGTTTAAGGTCCTTTTGAGAAAATAAACACTTCAAAGATTTATGATCGGTGTAGAGAAAAAATTTCTCTCCCAAAAGATAATAGCGCCAAATTCTAAGGGCGAAAACAATGGCTGCCGGTTCTAGATCATGAATGGCATATCTAGTCTCTTCAAGCTTTAATTGTCTAGAAGCATAAGCGGCAACATGTTCCCTTTGCATGAGAACAACACCCAAACCAATACGACTATCATCGGTATAAACAATCAAGTCTTGGTTTCCTTCGGGAATCACTAGAATAGGAGCATCGGAAAAGAGTTCTTTTAATTTCTGAAAAGCAGCTTCACATTTGTCCGACCAAATGTACTTAACTCCCTTCTTTGTCAAACTAGTAAGAGGCATGGAAATTTTAGAAAAATCTTTTATGAAACGACGGTAATAGGCCGCCAATCCAAGAAAACTACGAATATCCATCACACTCTCCGGTCTCTTCTAATTTTGAATCGCTTCAATCTTTGAAGGATCTATGGAAATTCCAGATTCAGAAATAATATGTCCTAAAAATTTCACACAAAATCACCAAAAATGGCACTTAAAATTTTTTGCTTTCAATTGATTGATCCTAAGAGTTTCCAACACAATCCGAAGATGTTTTTCATGCTCTTCCTCGGTTTTAGAATAAACAATAATATCATCGATAATGATGAGAACAAATCGATCGAGGAAGTCTTTGAAAACTCGATTCATAAGGTCAACGAAATAAGCTAGAGCATTCGTTAAACCAAATGGCATAACAAGCCATTCATAAGATCCATAAGGAGTATGGAACAATGTCATAGGAATGATATCCTGTGCAATACAAAGCTGATGAAAACCGGTTGCTAAGTCTAACTGTGAAAAGACTCTAGCACCGCTAAGTTGATCGAACAGATCATCAATCCTAGGTAAGGGATATTTAATCTTAATGGTAAGATCATTAAGCTTGCGGTAGTCAACGCAAAGCCTAAGTCTACCATCGGATTTCTTTACAAAGATAGCTGAAGCTCCCCAAGGAGAGGAACTAGAACGAATAAATTGTTTTACTTCCAATTTGGATAATTGTTTACGCATCTTTTCATTTTCCTTATTGGACATACGATAAGGAGGACAAGTGATAGGTAGAGCTCCAGGGATTAGATTAATTTTGAACTTAATTGCTCGCTTAGGTGGTAATCCTAAAACGGGCTCAAAGATGTTGGGAAATTCATAAACAACGTGAATGAGGGAAATGACATCTTCCTCGTCATCATTATCATCATCATGCGGGTTTAGAGAATATAAGGATGCTACCAAATTGGAATCTAAATCTTTAAGAACAATAGATATCTGCTTAACAGATTGAGGATGTCGAAGATGGATAGTCCTCTCGGGACATAGGATGTGGGCTTCATAACGGTTAAGCCAATCCATTCCCAAAATCATTCCGAAACCTAGGTAACGCATAACATGCAAATCGGCTCAGAAAGCATAATCACATAAAATAATCTCGACATCTTTACAAAACAAACTGAGTGTTGCAGATCCACCAATCGGATTTGTGAATCTCAATGAAGTCATTAAACCCATAACATTTAGTGACAAAGTATCAACAAGTTCTTTTGATATAAAAGAATGAGATGCACCCGTATCAAAAGAATTCGAATAGGATGATCACAAAACATAATAATGCCATCAAGGACAGAATGAGAAATACCTTGACCAAGAGAAGTGTTACTAGGGGCTTGCACAACATTCAACTTTCCCTCTTTCTTACTTTGAAGTTTGGGACATGAAGATATAAGATGACCCGAACTTTTGCAATAGCGACAATAAATGGGTTTCAGACACCTATTTGCATAATGGTCCTTAGAACCACAATTGTAGCATTCTCCATGACTAGAGGTAGGAGTCTTTGCTGCCAAAGTTGCTTGCTTCCCTTTCTTGTTGGGATTAGGGCCTTTGAACTTACCGTCGAGATGCCTCTTCTTGTTGTTGTTGAAGTTCTTCTTGGCACCAACAACTTCAACATCACTTTCTTTATCAGCCTCTTTAAGTCGAAGAGCGATATCTACAAGCTGATCGAAAGGAACTTCTAGTTTCAGAAGTAAAGCCTTTTTGAGATTCTTATTCAACCCATAGATAAACCTCTGATTTTTCTTCAATGGGGTATTAATACACTTGACCCCATATTTAGAGAGAAATTCAAATGATGCGCCATAATCCGTCACAGAAGATTCACCTTGAACAAGGTCAATAAAGCGTCGGGCTAAAGTTACTTTTCAGCTTCCGGCACAAACTTTAACTCGAACCTTTCCCGAAATTGCTCCCAAGTAAGATCTGCTTCAACAATTTTCAAAACCAAAAGCTCATACCAATCTAATGCTCTCTCTTGGAGCATGCTAGAAGCCACTTGGACTCGATGTAGATCCACGAGATTCATGCAAGAAAAGATGCGATCGCATGTTCTAAGCCAAGCTTGGACTTCTATAATGCTTTCGGAACCCATGAATGGCCTTCCACCTAAATTGGTATAATCACTGCACAAGCGTGCAAACCCGGATTTAGGATGAGTAGGCTCAGGAATGCGTCCGACAGCTTGGGCATTCTTTACAGGATCAAAAAGCTGTTGGATAGACATGAATACGCCATCCTGAGGAGTAACACTGGATTGACCAGCGCTAGGACGGCCAGGTATAACCATTTCTCTTCTTTAAGAAAGAAAGAAAGAAAAGGAAAAATGTTATTGTCAGAATGAATTCAAATAAACTAGATTGACAAACAAGGCATCATAAAAGGAAATAGGATAGAACGGGTTCTAAGGCTCGAATTAAATCCTAAAGCACGATTCCTAAGAGAGACTTAGGACAATGACCCTTGTCATAATATCCTATATTGTTTCGAAGTTTGGCTCTGATACCAAGCTGTGACACCCCACCTCTATACTCACACTAGCTAAGAACACTACGGGGTAATCCCACCGACTAGCACGAAGAATAAGGTTATTGAGGAGCGACCATCTGTGTAATTGCTTTGTGCGAGTACCGATATGTCAGATAGTATGTCATGCATTTCATTTCAAGAGGAAATCTGGCATATCAAATACAAACACAAAGCTACTACACAGTGGCTATGTGGCCTTCGGAAATAAAAATAAAATAAGCATAACACAAAATCAGTCACAGATATTCATATCACTAAGGCGGAAATAGATAAGAATATAACACATAGAAGTGAACATCATAGTAGTGGTCATACAAGATCCACTACATGCCAAAAGAATAGATATATGTGATACACAAAAGAATAAGTATACATCAAGGAGTCTCTATCTCGAATTTATAAAAAAAGCTACTAAGCTAAAGTAGTTAGCCAAAATTCAGAAGCTAGTCCTTGCTAAGAAGTCAAGTGGAAGCACCTGAAACACCTCGGTCTGACCCGAGTATTATTTACGAAAAATAATAATAAACGGATCAGTCTAGCTATAATTATCAGGTAAGATGAGATATGATAAGAGATATAACAAAAATATATGTTAACAATAATACCATATTGTGACAAGTATATAATTGATAACAATGAAAATCTTACAATATCTCAGATTTTCTCAAACACCAAAAAGAATGTCATATTCTTTATCTTATTAACCAAATCATAAATATTAATAGAGCCCATCAATGCAAATCACAAAAATTGGTGAAACACAAATTCCAAATATCAGTAATTAGAAATCCAAAAAAACACAAAGGGGGGAGGCCTATCATAAACGGGAGCATGAAAACTCACCAATACGTGTATCATAAACGGGACACTATCCCATGGGTCGCTAACCCATAGAGCCGGTGCAACGACGTAGTACAACGGTACGCCTAAGGAACCTGAAACTCAAATAACGGAACAACGATGTAGTACAATGGTACGCTCGATGAACCAAACTCCATAAAATGGTTAAAAGACCATGGGTCGCTAGCTCATAGAAATGAGATGAAGCTCTACATAAAACGGGGTTTAGTCCCCCACGTGGACAAAGAGACAGTGCTCGTCGCAAGTCTAAATCACAAAATAATCATCATTGATAAAAAAGAAGTGTAAATTACACTAAGCTAGTAAATAAATGAGTTTAGCTTCATATCCCATAACCACTAGCTTAACTTAATATTTACGAACAAATTGTAGATTTCCACTCGAAGATTGTTACGAGATTTAAATCGAACAAGTCCAAGAATTAACCGACAAGGTAAACGTAAGCGTTTCATACCACTTGTTTTGCTATGTCGTTTAATTGGATTTCTCATACGAATGAGGAAAATGTTTGTATATACTGATAGGTTGGAAAATGGTTTTAAAACGAGCTTTGTATTAAAAGTAGTGTTGAAATCATTTTTGTGAAAGAGTTTGAGTATCCACTACTAGTATAAAAACCTTTGTATTTTAAAGGGACAAATCACAGAAATGATTGTAAAAACAATTTATCACCAAAAATCCACATTCGACGACGTGAATTAAAACCATGAAAATCGATATCAAATCCATCAAATGGATATTTCCAAAAATCCAGAAAAGAAGTCATCAAAGTCGATAATAAATGACAACAACTAACAGGATCAACAAAAATCGATAAGAAATGGAAATTCACATAAAAACAGGCAAATTGGCGAAAATTCAGTAGGACCAGACGTCTGGTTGGTTTGACTAGACGTCTGACCCTAGGCTCTGCTATTTTGTTCTGTGTTCGTTATTTATTTTTTCTCTCAGAGACCTCAACTAGACGTTTGGAAATTTCAACCAGACGTCTGGTTGCTTGGGCCTGGGCAGAATTTGCCTAGGCCAATGATGGCTAAATCAATCGGTAGCAATCGGACAAGCGATGGAGGCTAGGGATTTATGCCAAGCGACAACCCAGCCTTATAGGCTCTTCGATACACCCCAAAAAACATGTCCAAACATTCAAGATAGGATCTTTAAAGATTTTGACTTCAAAATACCAAAATTGGGAAATCCACCAAATCAATTCAAATCAAAAGCAATTGAACATGAAATAGATGTTAGGAATTCATAGCTAACAACAATGAAAGCTATAGACATAGATGTGAGTTCAAGATCTCTCCTTTAAACTCAAAAATAAGGAATGAGAAGCTCTAAAACAAAGCAAGATCAATCGCTCTTCAACTTCACTTCAAGAACCTTCAATCTATGATCACACGCAATGAATTTCCTAAGTTAGTGTATAGGAAAAATCAAGATTGAAGAGGAATTGAGATGAAGAAGATGAAGATCATGCTTACCTTATCTTCTCCTTGATTTTGGAACTTGAATTTGAATTTCCTAAGAGAACTAGGGCTTAGTAATTCAGATTCTCCACTCTTTCCCCCAATTTTCATTTAGCTTGAGTGTTAGGAATTATTATGAGTAGAATGAATGAAGGTGAGAGGAGTTAGGGTATTTGGTAGAAGAGTTTGGGTTAGCTTATTGGGTTAATGGGCTAGAACCCAACCCAAAGCCTAAATGAAAATACCAAAATCCTAATCAACTCCAAACATATCGATGTTTATACTTAAATAAGTTGTAAACGTCGTTTTGAACTAAATGAAAATGGTCTCGACTCTGAATTCCACTATTTACAAAAAGTCGCTTTTCGAACTTTAATTCAACTAACGATGCTATATTTAAATAAAACATTTAAATATATAATCATAAAATATGCGGGTAGTTACATTAGGCTCCAATCAATTGTCATTGAGTATAACTTGGGTCTGACAGATAAAACTCTCGAGTCAGACTCCAAGCAATCGTCACTAAGTATATAACTCAGTACTAATCCATTTAACTTGGTACCGAGTTATTTTTCTCGGGTCTGACTCACAAAACTCTCAGGTAAGATTCCAAGCAAGCATTACCGAGCAGAAGTCCGGTCCGACTTACAAAAATCTTAGGTCAGACTCTAAGTAATCGTTACCTAACAGAACTTGGGTCGGGCACACAAAACTCTTAGGTTGAACTCCAAGTTAGGTCAACCTCGACCCGAAGCTCATGATTTTCACCGATGTCAAGGCGAAATGAAAATGAAGGCAAAACGACTCGAAATCTTGGGAACACATTTAGAAGAGGCATGGAAATGACTTGGAAAATTTTCAACCAAAAATGAGCTATGGAAATAAGTCAGCACTGATTTATTTAGCTCGAAGACGAGTTATTTCTACCACTCAATTCTTCACTCCAATTTCATTCAAGTTATTATCTACCTCCTTCACATGCGACCAAGTGATTTTCAAGAGTTTTGGACAACCGATTCCAAGAGTTGAGGAGATGACAGCTAAAACGGTAAAATAAACCAAGTGATGAAGGAACAATCACCAAAATCAACTAATAATCGATGAAAACAACATGAGGCACATTGACATGGAATTAAAAGAATGATGCAGTGGAGTTGGAGTTATTTCCTACTAAGGAAATAACTTGGTACTGAGTTATTTAACTCGGTACTGAGTTATTTTAACAACTCGGTGGACCTTCCGACTTTTTATGTGACCTTGGGTTGATGTTTTGACTCTGCTACAAATGGACTTATGGTCCATCACACATGTTTCCCTATAAATAAAAACCATAGAGCAACCAAAATAGGATCTTTTCTTGGCACTTTCTTCTCCACTCTGAATCTGGAACTCCATTGCTCTTTACTTTCTTCATCCCTCATAATAGTCACCAAGCCAGCTACTCTTAGAGGTTCTAAGCCTTATAAACTGTCAACTTCTTATACTTATGACACTAATTTTCTGTAAAATCTTACAAACTCTCTCAGATCCATAATCAATAAATCTAGAAAGTGGACATAGGCCAGAGATTGTCGAACCACTATAAAAATCTCGAGTCTTCCTTTTCTGTTTTTTTCTTTTCAATACTATCTGTTAGATCTAAGTGCTACTGCTTCCCTACAATAAACTCTTGGGTGCTGATCTATTTTTGGCATCAACATTTTGGTGCTTTCACTGAGAAAAATGAATCCATGCTTAGATCTAGCTCTCAACTTTGGATTAGATAAATCCAGAAGTTAGATCCATAAATTCTACTTGGAGGATTTGAAGAATTGCTATTGGAAATTAATGGCTCCCAAAAAAGGAAGAACCGCCTTCAGAAGATCTGTAGGAGCAGTGGCTAATGGCAATGAAGGAAACACTCACCAAATGGTAGTTAACAATAGAAATGGAATACCAGAATCCTCTACTCAACTGGAAGTTGTTACTAGAGGAGAACTTGCTAAGATGATCCATGAACTTAACAAGGAAATTGCAGATGGCCAAAAAGTTCTCATGGACAAGATGAATGCTTTGCTCAATCTTCAACCCCGAACTACCATGAGAATTGGTAGAGAAACTTCTCCTGCAATTGAACAAGGTTACTCTTTGGTTTCTATACTGAACATGAGAGATGGAAAGCAAAACCGAAAGGAAGTAACTACCAAAGTTGCAGGAGCTGTCGTGGGAGGAAGTAGCAGCACTCCCACTGTAAAAAACAACTCCGTACCGGGCCAAAACAACTCAGTACCGATCCAAATATCCTACTTGACAATGCTCAGGTAGGACATGCATTGCTAATTTCTGACTTTGAGATGACATGCAGCTGGATGATGGTGATGTGGGTTGAATACTGGCATTAATGGACAAAACACTGAAACTGGAGTTCAAATTGCCACGACAAGTCCAACCGGATGCCAATGGAACTCTACAAGAGTGGTTCTCCTGGAGAACAGAGAACCTAGACTTCAACCTGCAAGCCAAGATCATTTGTGAAGCCAAACACTCGGTGCAACCCCTGTAGTCGACATGTAGATCACCGCGTCAGTGAGGAGTACATTGCTGACATGGTCAAACAATTGGTGGAGGAAAGCAGAGGCAGGAAAGATGAAGACCGAGGTTTCGCATCAAGCATAACTCCATTTACTGAAAATGTTATGAGAGAAGAATATCCCCAAAAGTTCACTATGCCAACAATGCCATCCTACTATGGAGCTACCGATCCTAGACAACACTTACTCAAATAAAAATGGCATATGGATGGAGCACAAGCTACAGATGCTATTTGCTGCAGATGTTTCCCTATCTTCTTGGAAGGAGTCGCTTCCATATGGTTTACTAGGCTCGCATTGATGTCTATTTCTATTTTTGATGAGTTAGCTAAGAAATACTAGAGAAGTTCAGGCTCCATGCTACCCATATGCATCCATTAGCATCCACTAGCAAACACTTGCAACCACTAGCATACATCATTCATAACATGTTCTATTAACATGTTTACATCAAATCCTACCATCCATAGGTTAAATCCTAAGTTCTACCCTCCCAAAGGATAATAAATGAAAGAACCAATTCAAATCTAAAGATGGAAAAAGGAATTTTAAAACTTACTATCAAAAAGATGAGGGTAGGAAGTACGAATCTTCTCTTCTTCTTCCCAAGTGGCGTCTGCAACATTATCTCCCTATTGCACCTTCACCAGTGGAACCTTCTTATTCCTTAGTCGCTTGATGTCTCTTCCAACAACCTTCGTGAGGATACGCCGAACAAAAGCTTCCCTTTCTACCTCCACCTCCTCTAACTGACTAGGCTCTACAACCTCCGCCGAGTCATGTATGCACTTTCGCAAGTGCGAAACATGGAAAACGTCGTGCACTCCTGTGAGCCTATCAGGTAGCCTTACTCGGTAAGCCATCTTCCCAACTCTCTGTGTGATATGAAATCGTCCAACAAATATAGAGGCTAACTTTCCATTTGATCCGAATCTTACCACCTTCCTAAGCGGGGATACTTTGATAAAAACTAAGTCTCCAAACTCAAACACTAAGTCTCTCCTCCGCTTGTTCGCATACGACTTCTGCCTGTCTTGAGCCGTCTTCATCCTTCTCCGAATCAAATCCACCCTCTTAGAGGTTTCCCTAACCATATCAGGTCCAAGTAATAACTTCTCCGTAGACTCTACCCAACATGATGGGGACTTGCAAGGTCTTCCATATAAAGCCTCAAATGGTGTCATTCCTATAATTGTCTAGTAACTATTATTGTACGCAAACTCAACCAACGGAAGATGCTCCTCCCAAGTTCCTCCAAAGTCCAAAATGCACATCCGCAGCAAATTCTCAAACACCCTATTTACCCTCTCTGTTTGGCCATATGTTTGGGGGTGATAGGCAGTACTCAACCTAAGTTGCGTCCCTAACGCCTCCTGTAAGCTTCTTCAAAAATCAATAGTGAAAATGGGATCCCTATCACTAACAACGCTAGAAGGAACTCCGTGTAGATAGACTATCTCTCGAATGTACAAGGATGCCAACTATGAAGCTGTACTCTTACTCTTAACTGGGATAAAGTGAGCACTCTTGGTCAATCTATCAACAATCACCCAAATGCTAGTGTTCCCTTTCCTAGAACGGGGTAAACTATCAATGAAATCCACAGAAATATTGTCCCACTTCCACTCCCGCACATCTAAGGGCTGAAGTAATCCACCGGGCTTTTGCTGCTCTGCTTTTACCCTTTGGCATATGAGACACTTATCTACGAATTCTACCACGTCCTTCTTCATGCCACCCCAATAGAACATCCTCTTCATATCCCGATACATTTTGTCACCACCCGGATGAATCGTCGTACGGGAATGGTGCGCCTCTTCCAAAACTGCTCTCAACAAGTCATTGGCGCGTGGAACACAAAGCCTCCCATCTCTCCTAAGCCACCCTCTTCTATCAATGGAATAGCGTTGGAGATGTTTCGAGACCTCTCCTCAGCTAATCCTATCCATAATGTCCACGAGCTCTGAATCCTCCTACTGCCTTGAGCCAATCTAATCCATAAGGGTAGGCCTCACCTCTAATGTTGCCAATAATCTGGGAGTAATGTCCATAGAGGGCTTAAAATCAAAGGTAGAAATAAAGTCCAAGCTCCTCCACTCTACGAACAAAGGACTAAGGGTTTCTTTCTTTATACTCAATGCATCCGCAACCACATTACCCTTGCCAGGGGTATAAGCTATCTCAAAATCATCCGAGGCTAAAAACTACATCCACCTTTGTTGCCTCAAGTTCAAGTCCTTCTGCGAGAATAGGTACTTCAAAGACTTATGGCCGGTAAAAAGCTCAAACCTCTCTCCAAGAAAATAGTGCCTCCAAGACTTGAGTGCAAAAGCTATGGCAGCCAACTCCAAATCGTGTGTAGGGTAGTTCTTCTCATGCTTCCTCAACTGCCTACTACCATAACACACTACCTCCCTTCTTGCATCAACACCGCTCCCAGACCCGTTCCGCATGCATCAGTGTATACAGTGAAAGGCTCAGCTCCGTCAGGTAAAACTAACACTGGTGCACTAGTAAGGGCTCTTTTAAGATTCGTGAATGAATCCTCACAATCCATGTTCCACATGAAAGCTTTATTCTTCTTAGTTAGGCGCATGAGTGGTGCCGAAATCTTGGCAAAGTCCCTAATGAACTTCCAAAGTAGCCAGCCAATCCTAGGAAGCTCCTAACCTTGGTAACATTTTTGGGGGCCTTCCAATCTTGCACTGCAATAACCTTGGCGGGGTTAAAAGCCAAACCTTCATTTGAGACTACGTGCCCCAAGAAACGAACTTCCTCTCTCCAAAAATAACACTTCACAAACTTAGCTCTCAAATGATGACTACGAAGTGTGCAAAGAAGTTCTTCCAAATTAATAGCATGCTCCTCCATATTCTTGGAAAATACCAAGATATCATCCACGAATACCACCACAAACTTATTTAGGACATCCCTAAAGACGCGGCTCGTCAAATCAATGGAATAGGCTGGAGCATTAGTTAGCCCAAAAGGCTTAACCAACCACTCGAAGAATCCGTCCGATGTCCTAAAGGCAGTCTTATCTATGCTGTCATCAACGACTCTAGGCTGATGGAATCCCGTGGTTAAATCAAGCTGAGAGAAAACCGAAGAACCTTCCAACTGGTCAAAAAGATCATCAAACCTAGGGAGTTGATATCGGTTCTTCTTGGTGAGCTTATTTAATTCCATATAGTCCACGCAAAGTCGGAGAGAACCATCCGCCTTAGTAGAGAAGACGACTAGCGCTCCCCACTCCGATATGGTCCTTCTTATGAATCCCTTCTCCAAATGACTAAAACAGGAGCTATACCGAGCCAAGTGGGGTCGCTCCACTTATTGAGCATGTTCGTTCAAAACCATATATATTACTTTGTGATTTGATTGGGTGTACCTTTGATTATGGGAGTGTGTCTCAAGGTGGGCGGTAGTAGCTGCTATGCGTTACCACCAGTCCAGGAGTGGAAAACGGTAGTATCCTACATTGGGCATTGCCTCGCGTGCCTTGTCATATTTAACCTGATCGAGTTCACTACGACTTTGGTTTGTATCGTACCTATGGAGTGCTGACCGAGTAAACCACCAGTTTGGTGGAGCTTACAGTATGTGTATAGACTACGATATTTATATAAAATGTGTTAAGGGGTTATGGGTAACGCCTTAATGGTACTTTAATACTTTACTTTACTATAGACATTATCTATGTAGCGTATTGTATTATGTGTGTAGATAGTTTGACGGATCCTTACAGGATGGAAACCCAAACATCCTTTAAGTTATTATTGCATTTCACTTGTACATTTCACTTAAGTTGATTTACTTACATAAGAGTGTTAATCTTGACTCGAGTGTTTTGTTTTGCTTTATGCTCGGGTTAGACTGAGTAACACAACACTCTGGATTTGATTTTTTAGAGTTGGAGACTAGTTGGGGATCTTTCTATCTATTTTCTTAGCTATTTCAGTCATCTTTTCTATTTCAGTTATTTCTATTTCAAACTTTGTTATTTGCTTGTGTATTAGCAAACTTCTATGTATTTGGGATTTCTGTTGTATTTGCTTTAGACTCTGATGTTGTAGTAGCTTCATGAACTACTATGTTTGTTTATTCCGTTGCTTATTGTTGTAATACTTTGTGTCTATGATTCTGTGATTATTTCTTATTTACCCCAAATTTATATAACAATCTATTGTTTTGAGCAATTCAAGTCTGACATGTGTGGATTATTGTCGATTTGAATGGTTTGAAATAGTGGGTCACATAGCGGCTATGCGGGACAGCTTGGTTGAGTATAGGCAAGAATAATCATAAAGAAACCTAAAGCTAGTATCGTTGGGTTTTCCCAATCCAGGAACATGATAGGGAAAACACACTAAGACTGGGTGTAATTGGGTAATTTTCCCCACAAAATCCAGCTACTACTAGTGCACAGAGTTAGGCATTTTGAAAAATAAGTTCCGTGAATAGAATTTAGTTCATGACAAGGATCATACAAAGAGGGGATGAACATCCTAACCATTGCTCCCAGATAGCAAGGAGCGGCACAAAACTAGGACTCCTCATGACGAATACTTGGTTGAAAGGAACACGACTCATTAAAGCAACAACAAAGAGTACAGACTATATAAACAAAAAGAAGACTGACAGGCCAACAAGCTTTGAGGGATCCCTACTTGATCTTCCCTCTTCATACAAGACGCATAAAACCATGTACTCATTTAGAGAAGGAGGTGGATTTAGCAACAGCTCTGTAAGAGCAACTGCGCCTTGTAATTCAGCTGTGACCAATTACCTCAGCTTAATAGGAATAAAAGGCGAAGCCTAAGCTATGAAGGATCCAGCTTTGGATGGAGTAGACGTACCATCACCGAGCTTGAAGTGTAGTGATCGGCGAGTCACTCTAAATAAGAAAACTTGGCATTCAATTCGGTCATATATGATTTAGTATGAAAATTAAAACCCTGGTGACCAATGCCCGAAGTCCAAAGGATGTTAATGTATGCCGACCAATCAGATTCCGAGCGTTGATTGAGGGAAGTAAGAAGTGTCAATCTATGGAGTATGAGTCCTGTTTCCCATAGGTAAAGAACAGATCATCCTATGTAGATAGCTCGCTCGTGCTAGAAAAATGAGTTGTGTCAGACAACGATATTATATGTCGGAACTTATCCATTATGGATGAGCAATCGATAACAGAACCGTTGTCCGAAGAGTCACGAAAACATTTCTTTCTAGGAACACGGGAAATGAAGCAAAAGGAAAAGCATAGCAATGAATCATCTAACACAACCGTTCCTGAAGTGAACCATCTTATTAGAATGCAAGTGGCAATACAAGAACAACCATACGATGATAAGAGTTAGCTGAAGATAGAGAATCTGACATGTCTCCAAAGCGGTATGGATATGAGCTTAGACAGAGATCCATCATTGGTCAAGCGCAACCCAAACTTCGACTATCTCAATTAAGAAGCAGTCGGCTGCACCACCACCATCATCACCATCGCAACAACGATTGCCATTCCTTCGACCTTATATAAATTTCACTCGATGGCAAGGGCCAAAAGCTCTAACGGGGACAATAGAAAAGCAAAAGTGAAAACAATACACAACGAAGAGAGAACATGCACGTCTAAGGCAAGGAGCAATCTCTAGAGTGTAAATCTTGTCCTTAGCACGAAGAATGAAGAATGAAATTCTAACTATTCAAAACGGTTGAAGGAACATCTACTAGACAAAAGCAATGCTTTGAACCAGTTTCTAAACGACTATTCAGAATCAAGAGAAAGAAAATCAGAACTTGTCTTGATCGAGAGCATGCTTTATTTTCAGCAAAAGCATACTTTGAGCGGCAAATGTTAACAGGGTTTTTGACCAAGCCGATTTCAACCGGAAGTTAGAACGTCAAAATGAAGACAAAATGATTCAAGGACTTTGGTAATTATAACATCCCGGAATTTATTATTTTGATTTTAAATATTTAATTAATTTTAAATATTCAAATAGTTGGATTTTAAAAGTTTAATAACTAATATTCAAATTTAGGGATTATTTAAATATTTGAATTATGAATTAAATGTTAATTAAATGGATTTAATAGCCTTAGTTAACTCTTTTTAATTAACAAATAATAATGTCGAACTCATTTTGTAAATTTATTTACAATAATAAATGGTTCAAATAAATAACAAGGAAATCAATTGTTAATAAAACAACTTGAATTTTCTTGTAGTATTTTTTAATTGAATTTATTGGATTTTTTCATAAATTTTCTTTTGGAAAATATTTAAATTTTCGTTTGACGTATTTTACGGCAAACGATGGTATTTTTGAAATTTCATAGTATATAATAATCTGTTAATTTTATTGGTATTTTGGTATCATGTCACTTTTTGTTGCTCGATCGTATTTTTACTTCCATCGTTCGCGGTTCGCACACGAACGAAATATTGTGTAGTGGAATACCGCAAATCCTTCTTTTTAAAACTTTTTCCAAGTGAAATCAAATTCAAAATTTTCAACTAAACTTAATATTGATTTGAGATATTGCTTGAAAATCTTGGAGTACATAGGAATATTAGCTGGAGTGTGTAAGAAGAAAAGTTTTGTTTAAAAAAATTCAAAATGAAGTCAATACTTAGCTCATTTTTCATTTTTACATTCTTTTCTCTCTTTTTTTTCCTTTCGTTCTTCATTTCCAGTGAGCAAATAATGACCGCCTGCTTTCAAACATCTAAAACAAACATTGTACTCAACTAAAAATCACAAAATAAAGTTCTTTGAGTTCGCATTTTTTAGATCTACAAACCCATATAGGTTTCGTTAGTTATGGTCATGTTTTCGTAAAAGTTGTATTAGGGAAGTTAACCTATTGTTCGTGATTTAGGGAGTATATGCAGAGATAGTAAAATTCAAGGCCATGGTTGTTCTTCTCTTAGCAGGTCGAGTTTGTGGAGAAAAAATTGGGTGGTGCGGTTGAGTAATGTAGATCACGACTTTAGGGTTCGGGTGCGGGCTGTGTAACGACCCGTAATTTTCGATAATTAAAAATATTAAATTAAATAATATTCTGGGATTTAATACTAGATGAAATTAAAATTTATGATTTATGGATGAGAAAATAATAAGAATATGATTTTAATAATGTTGTTTGAATGTAATTGACAACTATTTTAATGAAATTCCAATTAATTGAAATAATTTTAAGGTTAATGTTGTGATAATTGTAAATAAGGAGATAAATTAAAGGTTGTATTAAACGGTAAGATTATCTGTAATTAATTGAAATTGGTTACTATTGAATATGAAATCAGTGATGTGTAAGTACTTATAATCTTTGTTTGTAAATAATAAATTATGAATACGACTAAATTACTCAAAAGTAATAATTGTTTATTGGTCATTTCATTATTTAATATGTTGAAACAAATTGGAAATCAATAAAATTTATGAAATTAATTATTGCAATTAATATGGTAAAGATGATAACTGTAGAATAAGAATGCAATAAAATGTAAACTAATGTTAATTATATTCATAGAGTATTGTTGATTAAATAAGAAGAATGTAAATCTAAATAAATGAATTTATTGAAATTAAATTATAATTAATGAACTTATTACTATTACAATTAAACCCTCAAATTTGTGTAATATTCAATTATTGGAGTAATATGGAAATTTATTTTAATAGGCTATTCATTTCTATGTGATCAAGAATGATGAAAATGGTTAAGTTTTAAATTTGAAATTAAAAGTGATTAAATTTAATATAATAATAATTTATTTAATTAACGTGAAAATTAGCCATTTTGGCCACTGTCTCGGATTTTGATGAAACTAGTTTCATCGGATCCGTAACGGTGAATTATTATAGGATTTCAAGTTCCGTAGCGATCGGACTTATTGTTTAATCGTGCGGACTCGAAACACGTAAAAATCAATTTAGTGAATTCAATTAATATAATTCGATTTTGAAAGCTAACTTCTATATACAATGAAATTTGGGTTTGAAACTAGTTCCATTGAGTTTAAAAATATCGAAAACATCTATTTTGATATATGGGATGACCTTATTTCGTTTCGGAAACGAAACGGGCTTTTCGGGTTCGCGTAATCGTTTCGACCAATTCAATCTGTACCATTCATTCTTATCTGTTCGTGTCCATATAAATAGATTTCTTTTCTAAACCCTAGCAACCTTCTTATTTCTATATGTACGTAAAATTCCTTCTCATCTCCTCTTTCCATTGACAGACAGACCAAAACCTAAATCCCAATTCAATTTTCAAATCAAAATCAATTAAAAAAAGTCAAACTCTCCAAACTATGTCATATTATATATCGTTCGAAAGCTCTTGATGAGCGCAATCTACTATAGTAATTTGTTTTCTGATTCAAATCATGGTTTGGCCAGAAATTTGTGATTTAGTTTCAACCGTCCATAAGCCATGGTCTCGTTCAACGGTGGATCTTCATCCTTACGACGATCAGGAGGCTCCGTGGCGTAGAGGACGATCAAGGAAGCAGATCCATATGGGTGAGTCGTGCCGGAGTTGATTGATTTTGCCAGAAATCAAGGAAAAGGGCTGCGGCGGCGCGATAGGCTGGGAGGGCTAGAGGGTGGTCGCGAGGCCATGTCGTGGTCGACTTGTGATGGGGAGTCTGGCGCGGCGTCTTGATCGTGGTGGCTGGCATTGTATGGTGGCGCAGTGGCATGGGAATTAGTGGTGTCTACGTGAGGAAGGTTGAGCGCAACTGTGCAGCGTGGACGAGGGTTTCGGTGAGGTAGAATTTACGTAAATGCCCTTATCATTATTTTTATTTTATTTAATTTAAAATTTCAATCGTTCTAACAATCATAACTTGTTCATACGAGCTCAGATTCAAACGCGGTTTTCTCCATTACGATCGTATCGAAATTCTGGACAATATGAAACTTGTTTGGCTGCATTCTGAGACTGTTCAATATTGGGCCTTCGTTTGGATTTTAAATCGATTTGAAACCAAAAGTGAGTGTTTTAACCCACTCACAACTACTAAATTATTTTACGTTAGTTAAATCAAACTTATGATGTGACTATAAATTGATTGGTTGATGTTTGGTATATTCAAATCGTTATTCCAATTAATCTGACTTTTATTGAATTTAATCGCCATTTAATTTAATATTGAATTTTAAATTGCCAATTAATACCTGTTATTGATAAATAGTCAATTATTGTTATTTATTGGTTGGTTTGAATGATGATTGTGATGGATGTTTAATTGTTGATATTGGATGACTGGATGTTATATTTATATATTATTATCACAGTGCAAGTTCCCTTAGTTATTGCTAGGAAAATCACTATGGGTTGAAATGATACCTCTCCGAACGATCTATAGATTAGGGAAAAATTATTATAGGTTGAAATGATAGACTCGAGCGATATTATGGATTTTGAATTTTAATTTGGGATTGCGGGTTGAAATGATATATACCCATAGATTTAAATTTATTGCGGGTCGAAATGATATATATCCGTATCACTTGACCATAGGGTAGAAAATTATATAAGGACACTGGATTAGTTAAATTAATTGATTTTTAAATCCTTAAAATTTTTTGAATTCAGTTAAGTGATATTTTGAAATAAAATTTTATTTATATAAACTGCATTAATTTCAAAAATCCAAGCTTTAAATGTTGAAATTAAAGCCGGTTCAAATGAATTATTTAGAAGAATTAAAATTGAATTGTCAAAGTTGAATTTTGAAATATAAATGAAATTTATCGAAATTGAGTTATTAAAAATGTTTGAATACTTAAACTTGAAATCTACTAAATTTGAAGAAGTTTAAATTTATAGTTCAAACATGGATTTGAAATCGACATAGATTTAAATGGTTTTATTGAGAATTTGAATTGAAAGATAAAAATTGAGTTGTATAATTGAAAGCTGGATATAGTCCAGATTTGTTGAAATTGAAGAAATAGTTTAATTTGATATTACTTTCAAATTAATTATTTTAATATAAACTGTTTAAAAATATACCATTTTAAATTCAGATTTATTTAGACTTTCAAACCATTTATATTAAACTATTAAACTATATTAAATCCATTTTTACTATTTTAAACCATTTAAACTATTTTAATCTATTTTAAGCAAATTAATTTATTTTAAACTATTTTAATCTATTTTGAACTATTTTAATATATTTTAAGCTATTTGATCTATTTTAAACTATTTTAATCTAATTTAATCTATTTAAAACTATTTATACTATTTTAAGCTATTGTAATCTATTTTAAACTATTTTAACTATTTTTTTAAAGGCAAACGAGGTTTTATACCGGCCCCTACTAGTTTTATTCAATAACTAGCAAAGCAGTAAATGAGTAAAGATCATAAAAAAACAAAAGTAAAAGCAACATATAATAATGTAAAAAGATACGAAGCAGTAATTAGAGAATTATTCAAGCCCATTTAGCCCAAATACCTAACTAATTAAAACTCCATGCAAATTACCCAATCTAGAAGAACATATCATCTTCATACGTCTGTTACCCTCCTTCTTTATCCCTGCAATTATATATTTCTTGCTTAAAAACTTTTTTTCAAAAATTCATGCATTTCTCTTGCGCCAACAACCTACAACAAAGCATTACAAAACAAGAAGCATGTGACCACCTAGCTCATTCTTCCATCTCGATCGCTTGAAGATTTCGAACCATTGCTGAGTCCGGTTAGTATTGTCATAGTATATCCCCGCTGCAAGAATAATATATTTCCAGATTTGATATATCACCGTGCATTGGAAGAAAAGGTGGTCTCTGCTCTTTGGATGGTTATTGCAAAATAAAAAGCAGTTGGTAACAATGAATCCCCTAGCCATTAATTTGTCACGAGTAAGAAGAGAGTTATGTATAGTCTTCCATAGTAAGAAATTATCTGTTTTAGTTCCAAAGCAATTCCAAATTCTTCGATACCAAATCGAATTAGGCCTGTCGCAATCAGGAAGAAGATCCTTATATATAGTCGAGATTGAGTGAGCACAGTGCTTAGCAGTCCATTGTATCTTGTGGGCAGAGTTGACGTGTTGTTCTGACATGATTTTATCCCACAAGTTCCTAACCACCATAGAGCTAGCCGAAGGCATAACAATGTTGTCATGGTTGATGAGATGCTGAATAGTTGCATTATCAGGAATCCCCGTAGAGTACTTCTGTATATTGTCCATTATGTCATTCAATATCACTCTTCTTGCAGCCCAAGGCGAGTGCCAAAAAGAAATATGAATATCAGAGAAAATATAATATTTGACGAGAGGAAGAATCAAATGTCTAATATTAAGAATACTCTTCCAGAACCAGCTCGCATTGGAAGGTAAAGACATAGTTCAGAAGTGTTTGCCATACAAGTAATTTTTTGTTATCCATTCAACCCATAGATTAATTTTATCACTTAGAATGTCATTAATATGTTTAGTGGCAGCAGCTATGTTCCAGCACTTTAAGCTGATAATACCTAATCCACCTTTTTTTCTAGGTCTACATAGCTTATAAAAAACAATGGGTATGGGCTTACGAGAGTGGCAGTCACCATGCCATATGAAGTGGTTCATTGCTGAGTTGATCATAGAAAGTAGTTTTTCTGGCAGAATGAAGAGGCGTGACCAATATGATGTCATTCTAAAAATAATGGATTTTACAATAGTAACTCTTCCAGCTTGATAAAAGAGATGCGTAGGCCAGTGCTTTAGCTTTGCAATAATCTTTTCGTACATTGGAAGACATTGTATAGAAGTTATTCTTGATGTTGTAACTGGGATACCTAAATATATAGAGTTGTGAGGCATTGCATGTAATCCAGACAGTGATATCATGTTTTCAGTTTCAACTGTAGAGAGGACAACAATGATGAAGTGTGATTTATTCTTTTTAATTTTTACCCAGTAATGTCTTGAAAGTTGAGAAGAGCTGCATTAATACTGTAAATAGTATTAGCATCTGGTTTTGTAAAAATATCAATATCATCTGCAAACATAATTGATGTGATGAGTGGTTGTCTACATTTTGGATGTGTCTTCAGATTTTTGGTAATAGCAAGTGAATTGATAATAGAGTTCAATAATTCCATAACCATAATGAATAAGTAAGGGGAGATCAGATCCCCCTGCCTGATCCCCCTAGAAGACTTAAAGTAGCCAGAACAATGGCCATTAACTCTAACAGTGTAGGTAGCAGTGGATATACTGTTGAAGATCAACAGAAGCCCAACTTATTTGAACCCAAGATAAAATTAAAGCCTAATCCATTTAGTGGAAGTTTGTGGAAAGAAGATATTTTAGGAGAAGTTTGAAGAAAAGAGATATTTTAGGAGAAGTGTGTAGAATGTGGTATTAATGTGTGGTTAGGATTTTTTCTTAATTTAATATTTGTATGGTGTAGAATGCTTGGAGAGTACTATAAATACCCTCCCTTCCATTTGTGTTAGGTATCCATAAAAAAAGGGTTCTTAGTAAGAAGTGTGGTGTCTTGAGTGTGAGTTGTGAGCTTCCTATTGAATGTTGTATTTCTCTTCAAATTGTGAGAGTTCTCTTAAAAGTGCTGTAGTCTCTTATATTGTGGGTATAATACAAGTAATTTATTTACTTGTTTGGGTCCAATATTAGTAATTTTAGAGTTGCATACTCTGAATTTTACTCAACATTTGGTATCAGAGCGGACGGTCGGGAATCGTTCTTATTGGAGCTATTTTAAGTCGTGAGGAGTTTGGTACTCTGCAAGTTTGTTAGTCCATCTTGTTCGGTATAGTCGAAGTCTTGTTGGCATAATGGGTGACCTTCAAGTAGTTGGAGGAATCAAGAAGCTAAACAACAAAAACTACAACACGTGGGCAACATGCATGGAGTCTTACCTACAAGGTCAAGACCTCTGGGAGGTTGTCGGTGGTGGTGAAACTACACAACCAGAGGCAGAAGATGCCAATGGCGTATTGCGAAAGTGGAAGATTAGTGCAGGTAAAGAGATGTTTGCTTTAAGACCACAGTTGAAGAAGAAATGTTGGAGCATATTAAGGATACGAAAACACCAAAGGAAACATGAGATGCTTTTGTTACACTCTTTTCAAGGAAGAATGATACAAGATTACAACTTCTTGAGAACGAGCTACTATCAATGGCGCAACATGACATGACAATTGCCCAGTATTTTCATAAGGTAAAGTTGATATGCCGCGAAATTTCAGAATTAGATCTAACAACACCAATAGGGGAAGCTAGGATAAAGAGAATAATTATCCATGGTTTGAGACCTGAATATCGAGGGTTTGTTGCCGCTGTACAAGGGTGGCCGACACAACCATCGCTTGTAGAGGTTGAAAATTTGCTTGCAGGTCAAGAAGCTATGGCCAAGCAAATGGGAGGAGTCCCGTTGAAGGGTGAAGAGGAAGCACTCTACACCAACAAAAGCAAAGGCGGCTTCAAGCGGCACACTGGTGGTGGATCTAAAAAAGACGGTGACAAGGTAAAAAGTTACCAAGGAAAGGGAGGCTCTCGTCCAGGGGGAGCTTTAAAGAATCGCGGTAACAGTAGAAAGTTCGATGGAGAATGTTACAACTGTGGAAATATGGGCCACATGGCGAAAGATCGTTGGAGCAGGAAAAGGCATACTGAAGGTAATACTGCTACTTCCAGTTGTAAGGAGAATAGTGAAGATGGTTGGGATGCCGAAGCATTATTCGTCATGGAGGAAGAAGAATTAGCTCTCACAGTAATGACACCAGAATATATTGACTACAAGAATGATTAGATCGTAGATTCGGGTTGCTCAAATCATATGACGGGTGATAAACAAAAATTGCAAAACTTATCTGAGTACAAAGGAGGTCGTGTGGTGGTGACAGCTGACAACTCAAAGTTGCCGATATCACACATCGGCAAGACGATAGTTACTCCCCGATATAATTCTAACCAGGTGCCACTTGAAGATGTTTATCATGTCCCAGGAACGAAGAAAATTTTTGCTATCTGTGGCTCAATTAACATCATCAGGCCACTATGTCTTTTTCGGTCCCCGAGATGTAAAGGTGTATCGTGACCTCAAAATCTCGGGAACACCGACATTGGAAGGGCGACGATTGGAATCAGTCTACGTAATGTCAGCAGAATCTGCATATGTGGAGAAGACAAGAAAAAATGAGACAGCAGATCTATGGCACATGCGGTTAGGTCACGTTAGCTATTCCAAGCTAAAAGTGATGATGAAGAAGTCGATGCTTAAGGGGTTTCCTCAACTTGAGGTGCGAACAGACACGGTATGTTCAGGATGCCAGTATGGTAAAGCGCACCAACTGCCATATGAGGAATCAAAGTTTAAGTCCAAATAACCATTAGAGTTAGTTCACTCTGATGTATTCGGGCCCGTTAAACAACCATCAATTGGTGGTATGCGGTACATGGTGACATTTATTGATGACTTCTCCAGGTATGTGTGGGTTTTCTTTATGAAAGAAAAATCAGACACATTCTCAAAGTTTAAAGAGTTCAAAGAGTCAGTCGAAGGAGATGTAGGAAAGAAGATCATTTGCTTACACATAGACAATGGGGGAGAATATAGCTCAATCGAGTTATCTCAATACCTAAGGTAATGTCGAATACGTCATCAGTACACTTGTGCCAACACACCACAACAAAATGGTGTAGCTGAGAGAAAGAACTGGCATCTTGCAGAAATTTGTCAAAGTGTGCTCCATGCAAAGAACGTACCTGTAAGGTTTTGGGATGAAGCAATGAGGACTGTCGCCTTTGTGATCAACAGACTTCCTCAACCAAAGTTGGGATTTGTCTCACCTTTTGAGAAACTGTGGAACATGAAACCTACATTTAACTACTTTCGAGTATTGGTTGTGTATGTTATGTATTTGTTCCCGATCATTTACGAAGCAAGTTTGACAAGAAGGCTGTTAGATGCATCTTTGTGGGATACGACAGCCAAAGAAAAGGGTGGAAGTGTTGCGATCCAACAAGTGGAAGATGTTACACTTCACGAGATGTGGTGTTTGATGAAGCATCTTCGTGGTGGTCCTCATAGAAAGAAGTGCTACCAGATTCCAAAGAGTTTGAAGAAAAGCTACAACAGAAGATGGAGGAGCATACTATCCAACTCAAACCAAGTTCAGATGAACCAGGAGATCCAGACGGCGATGATGTCGAAACAAGGGTGACTTAGAATCCTTGGCAAACTGGTATGTATCAACAACCAAATGAAGAAGGTGGGCTTAATGAAACGGAAGAATCAACTCCACTTCGAAGGTCAATAAGAACACGAAGGCCAAATCCTAAGTATGCCAATGCAGCCATAATTGAAGAAGCAACAAAGCCTAAGACATTCGAAGAAGCATCGCAGAGTTCTGAGTGGATGGCAGCTATGAAAGAAGAGATCGATGCACTTCAGCAAAATCAGACTTGGGATCTCATGCCAAAGCCAAGAGATGTAAAACCCATATCCTGCAAGTGGGTTTACAAGATAAAGCGCCGTTTAGATGGGTCAATCGAAAGATATAAGGCACGATTGGTAGCTCGAGGTTTCTCTCAACAGTACGGACTCGACTATGATGAAACGTTTAGTCCAGTGGCGAAACTTACAACTGTTCGAGTCTTACTTGCACTTGCAGCCAATAAAGACTGGAATTTGTTGCAAATGGATGTGAAGAATGCTTTTCTTCATGGAGAGCTCAATCGAGAGATCTATATGATCCAACCAATGGGTTTTTAGAGCCAATATCATCCAGAATATGTGTGTAAGCTGCAAAAAGCACTCTACGGATTGAAACAAGCACCCAGGGCATGGTATGGTAAGATTGCTGAATTTCTAACACAAAGTGGTTATTCAGTAACACCTGCAGATTCCAGCTTGTTTGTCAAAGTGAATGAAGGAAAGCTAGCTATTGTGCTAGTGTATGTGGATGACTTGATCATAATCGGTGATGATGAGGCAGAAATTCTTCGGACGAAGGAGAACTTATCAGTTCGTTTCCAGATGAAGGAACTTGGTCAGCTCAAGCACTTTCTTGGTTTAGAGGTTGATCGCACACAAGAAGGAACATTTCTTTGTCAGCAAAAATATTCCAAAAATTTGTTGAAGAGGTTCGGAATGCTCGAATGCAAGCCAATTTCAACGCCGATGGAACCAAATGCCAAAATGTGTGCACATGAAGGAAAAGATTTGGAAGATGCAATGATGTATCGACAATTGGTGGGTAGTATGATCTACTTAACCATAACTCGACCTGATATTTCTTTCGCAGTTAGTGTGATGAGTCGGTACATGTAAAATCCAAAGAAGCCTCATTTGGAAGCAGTTCGACGAATATTGAGATATGTAAAGAGCACAATTGACTATGGTCTTTTGTACAAGAAAAGTGGAGATTGCAAGTTAGTTGGTCACTGTGATGATGACTATGCAGGAGATCATGACACTAGAAGATCAAAAACGGGGTATGTTTAAGCTGGGCTCCAGAATAATTTCTTGGTGTAGCAAGAGACAACCAACAGTATCATTATCAACCACTGAAGCTGAGTATCGAGCAGCGGCAATGGCAGCTCAAGAGAGTACATGGTTGGTACAACTAATGAATAATCTACACCAACCAGTAGATTATGCGGTTCCATTGTACTGCGATAATCAGTCGGCAATTCGTTTGGCGGAGAATCCAGTCTTTCATGCAAGAACTAAACATGTTGAAGCGCATTATCATTTTATCCGAGAAAAGGTTCTGCAAGAAGAAATTGAGATGAGGCAAATCAAGACAGATGATCAAGTTGCGGACTTGTTCACAAAAGGCTTGAGCACCGGCAAGTTCGAAATGTTTCATCGTCAACTCGGCATGATACAAATAGTGAGGGCTGGTGTTGAGGGGGAGTGTTGATGATCAGCACAAGCCCAACTTATTTGAGCCCAAGATAAAATTAAAGCCTAATCCATTTAGTGGAAGTTTGTGGAAGGAAGATATTTTAGGAGAAGTTTGTAGAAATGAGATATTTTAGGAGAAGTGTGTAGAATGTGGTATTAATGTGTGGTTAGGATTTTTTCTTAATTTAATATTTTTATGGTGTAGAATGCTTGGAGAGTACTATAAATACCCTCCCTTGCATTTGTGTTAGGTATCCATAAAAAAAAGGGTTCTTAGTAATAAGTGTGGTGTCTTGAGTGTGAGTTGTGAGCTTCCTATTAAATGTTGTATTTCTCTTCAAACTGTGAGAGTTCTCTTAAAAGTGCTGTAGTGTCTTATATTGTGGGTATAATACAAGTAGTTTATTTACTTGTTTGGGTCCAATATTAGTAATTTTAGAGTTGCATACTCTGAATTTTACTCAACATATACAAGAGTGAATCCAAGCAATATAAGTCTCAGGGAAGCCCATCCTAGTCATGATAGCAACAATAGACATCCGCTCAATCGAATCAAAGCCTTCTGTATATCTAGCTTCATCATGCTACGGGGAGATACATTATTTTGTTTGTAGCCTCGAAGTAATTCATGAGTAAGCAGAATATTATCAGTAATATTTCTGTTAATGAGAAATGCAGTTTGGTTTGGAGATACAATCTTGATCAGAATAGGCTTAATTCTGTTAGCAAAAATCTTTGTAATACATCTGCATATCACATTGCAGCATGATATAGGCCTAAAATGTGTTACAGATTTTGGTTCACCAATCTTTGGTATCAAGTCAATTTTAGTAGCATTTATACCACCAAGCATGGTGTTTGTACAGAAGAAATACTGGATGGCCTTAACTAATACTTTGTCAATGACTGGCCAAGTAGATTTGTAAAAATAAGTGTTAAAACCATCGGTCCACCAACACTATTTGGATTGAGTTCAAATAGAGCATCCTTGATTTCATCATATGTAATCATATTTATAAGGCTGAGTGCATCAGTATTTGTGATCTAAGGTAAACTGATATAAGCTATATCAGTAAGGAGTGGTTCTTTGTTTGATTTTGAAAAGCATGCGTAGAAGTAAGCAACAAAAGCCTTATCAATATGATGCTCTTCGGTCTGTATAAATTCGTTATGGTCTTCAATAGAAATAATACTTGATATGGATCTCTTGATGGTGAGGGCATGATGAAAAAAATTGTTGTTTTTGTTGTTGGAATTCCTAAAGAACAAAATGAATGAAACATACATATTGTCCCACATCGCCAAAATTGCTAAGCCATACTAGTTTATATATGGCTTTGCAATGAAGATGTTGGGGCCTAGGGGCACCCAAATGTATGCTTCGTTGTGAGGAGGGAGATCATGCATCTCCACCACACACGCGCGCGCGCCGCCGCCGTCCGTCCGACCGAACCGAACCGGGCCGGGCTCGGGTTTGGGTTTGGGTCTAATATGATCCTAATTTTGCTGCAAAACTGGGCCGGGTTTTTTAACAGTTGCAGGCTATGTGAACAGACACGACTGTTCATAAGCGGACGCGGCGAGCGAGTGCAACCTGACTGAAGAAGCATGGGCGAACAGAAGCGGGTGCGACCCGTTAGAGGCGAACAGGTGCGGCCCGACTGAAGAGACGCGGCCGAACATAGGCAGTAGCGAACGGGTGCAGCCCGTTAAACGAACAGCAGCAATGAAAGGAAACGGGTGCAACATTTCAGGCAGACGCGACTGTTCGAAGGGGTGCGGACGAAATTATAAATAGGAGAGAATACTGATCACATTCTCATCCCATTCCAATCTAATTTCTTCTGCTTCTTTGCTCTACTGCTCAACATTCCATATATATCACAGAGTAGACATACTCATTACAATCTCGTGCAGATTACGTCTGTTGTATCTTGGGAGAATTTTGAAATAAAATTCTTAAGGAAATCGTTACGACGAGCCTCAGACATATTCCGGTTAGAATTCTATATTCTATCCTTTATTTTGGTTGTACTATTTATTCAAAATAGTATAACGCTGTTGTTGTAATTTATTTACAACAATCATATTGTTATAATAATTAACACAGAATTCCAGTGTAGTGGAAATCTGAGTTATAAACTTGTGCGACGAGTTTATAATTGATTATTCTCTGTTTTGGTATACTAGACGTATAACATCTTAAGAATTTTACTGTTTTCTTACTAAAACAGAGATGGCAACAGTAGAATTTTCAAAAACTACTACTCACAACAGACCTGAACCGTTCAAGGGAGATGGTGACGATTTTTTAACATGGCAGAATCAGATGTTATTCTACCTCACCACACTCGGTCTGCAACGGTATCTCGAGGAGGAGGAACCGGTTTCTTCACCAGGCAAGGAAGCAGATGTTGCTACATGGAAACATTCCGATTTCCTATGCAGAAACTATATTCTGAATTGTCTCGACAAGGTGCTATACAAAGTATATCAACCTCTAAAGACAGCAAAAGCACTCTGGAATGCACTTGGTACGAAGTATAAGACGCAGAATATCAGTCTTAAGAAATTCATTGTAGACAAATTCATGGACTACAAGATGATCGACTCCAAACCGGTGACTGCTCAACTGCATGAACTACAAATCATTATTCATGAACTCGAGGCGGAAGGTCATAAGGTTGGAGAATCGTTTTTGGTTGAAGCCATCACGGGAAAACTGCCACCGTCGTGGAGAGATTACCGCAATTATCTGAAGCATAAAAAGAAGGAAATCTCTTTACAGGATCTCATAGTCCGATTGAAAATTGAGGCAGATAACCGTGGAATTACAAAACAAAGCGAGGAGGCATTTGTGGCTGAAGATTCAAAGACCAAAAACAAAAAGAAGAATTTCCAGAAGAAAAGGAAAGCTCCAGACAACAAACCAAAAGACAACAAACGAACCAAAAAGTTTAATGGTGAATGTTGGGTTTGTGGAAAAGTTGGACATGCCGCTAGAGATTGCAGACTCAAAAAGGACCGCAAGAAAGAGGCAAATTTAGTAGACAACATGGAAGTGGATGAGTCCAACTTCTCGGCAGTTGTATCTGAATGCAATATGGTTCAGAATCCTAACCAATGGTGGGTGGACACAGGCGCTACTCGTCATGTCTGCTCTGACAAATCCATGTTTTCTACATACAAGAAATTCGATCATGAAGAGAAACTCTATATGGGTAATTCTGCAGTATCTATGATCGAAGGCAGTGGCACAGTTATCCTCAAGTTTACTTCTGGAAAAACTGTCAAGTTGAATGACGTGCTCCACGTTCCATACATACGCAAGAATCTCATCTCTGGTGCAGTATTATCAAAGAAAGGATTCAGAATGGTGTTCGAGTCAGACAAGATGGTTCTGTCCAAAGCTGGAATGTATATCGGAAGGGGATATTTATGTGATGGCCTATTTAAGGCAAATGTAGCCGTTATCGGCAATAAAACTATGTATTCTGATTGTGCTATTAATAAAATTGAAGTTTCTTACTTGCTTGAGCACGAAATTTTACTATGGCATGATAGATTAGGACACATAAATTTCCGAAAAATGAAAATATTATCAAACTTGGGATTAATTCCAAAATTCCAAGTAGATAAGAACTACAAATGTGAGACATGTGTAGAAGCAAAAATGGTTAAAAAACCATTTCAATCTGTTGATAGAAGCACCGAACCACTAGGTTTGGTTCATACAGATTTATGTGACTTTAAATCATTACCTACAAGAGGTGGGAAAAAATACTTTATCACGTTTATTGATGATTATACGCGATATTGTTATGTATATCTTTTGAATAGTAAAGATGAAGCAATTACATCATTTATAAAGTACAAAGCTGAGGTAGAAAATCAGTTAAATAAAAAGATCAAGATATTGAGATCTGATCGAGGTGGAGAATATGAATCACCATTTGAACAGTTCTGTGCCGAAAATGGTATAATTCATCAAACAACAGCTCCATATTCACCACAACAAAATGGTGTAGCCGAGAGGAAGAACAGAACGTTAAAAGACATGATTAATGCCATGCTTTTAACCTCTGGTCTACCGACAAACTTGTGGGGGGAAGCCTTAAATATGTCTAATCACATATTAAACAAAGTCCCTCATAATAAAACAGGAACAATTCCATATGAGATATGGAAAGGACACAAACCAAGTTTTAAATACCTCAAAGTGTGGGGGTGCTTGGCAAAAGTTCCAGTTCCGCCTCCCAAGAAAGTCAAACTTGGACCAAAAACAGTAGATTGTTACTATTTAGGGCCAGCCCAAAATAGTAGTGCCTATAGATTTTTGGTATTCAAGTCTGATATAGCTGATATTCATGTAAATACAATCATGGAATCTAGAGATGCCTCATTCTTTGAAGACGTGTTTCCGCACAAAAGGAATGAAGGGAATAATGTCCCTAAAAGGACAAGAGAAGAATCAAGCAATTCACATGAAGATGAACCCCATCATGAGATTGAGGAAGTTGAACCAAGAAGAAGCGTAAGGGCTAGAATTTCCAAGACATTTGGTTCGGATTTTTTCACATATGTGTTAGAACATGAACCTCAAACGTACAAGGAAGCAATGTCATCTTCTGAATCTTCATGTTGGAAAGAAGCAATCCAAAGTGAGATTGATTCAATTCTAAGTAATAAAACTTGGGAAATTGTTGATATTCCACCAGGAATAAAACCTATTGGCTGCAAATGGATTTTCAAGAAGAAAATGAAAGCAGATGGCTCTATCGACAAGTATAAAGCCAGATTAGTAGCCAAAGGATATCGTCAAAAAGAAGGAGTAGACTTCTTTGATACATATTCGCCAGTAACACGAATAACCTCTATAAGAATGCTAATAGCAATTGCATCAATTTATGGTCTAGAAATTCATCAAATGGATGTAAAGACAGCATTCTTAAATGGAGATCTCGATGAGGAGATCTACATGGAGCAACCTGAAGGTTTTATTTCCAAAGGAAATGAAAACAAAGTCTGTAGATTAGTAAAATCATTATACGGACTAAAACAAGCTCCAAAACAATGGCACGCAAAATTTGATAGTGTCATGATGAGAAATGGTTTTCGTATAAATGAATGCGATAAATGTGTTTATTATAAACAAATTGGACAATCATATGTGATGATTTGTTTATATGTAGACGATATGTTAATATTTGGTCCAAATACTCAGGTAATAGAGACCATAAAGAAGATGTTAACTAACAATTTCGATATGAAAGATTTAGGAGTTGCAGACGTTATTTTGGGAATCAAAATAATAAGAACTCCTAATGGAATTGAATTGTCTCAGTCACACTATGTAGACAAAGTGATTGAAAAATTCCAAGACTATGGAATTAAAGGAGTGAGAACACCTTTTAATCCATCAGAAGTACTGCATAAAAACACTAATGAGAGTGTAATGCAACTGGAATACTCTCGTGTAATAGGATGTCTCATGTATCTCATGAATTGCACAAGACCAGATATAGCTTATGCAGTAAGTCGACTGAGCAGGTATACAAGCAATCCAGGAAAGGAACACTGGAAAGCACTAATGAGAGTGCTTGGATATTTAAAAAATACCGCTAACTATTCCTTACACTATGGAAAATATCCTGCCGTCTTAGAAGGATATAGTGATGCAAACTGGATTGCAGATTCAGAGGAATCAAAATCGACAAGTGGTTATGTCTTTACCTTAGCAGGGGCAGCAGTGTCATGGAAATCTACCAAACAAACATGCATAGCTCGATCCACTATGGAATCAGAGTTCATCGCTTTAGAAAAAGCAGGCGAAGAAGCAGAATGGCTTCGTCACTTTTTGGAAGATATTCCATTCTGGCCTAAACCTGTACCGGCCATATGCATACACTGCGATAACCAAGCAGCGCTAAGCAGAGCGCACAACTTTGTGTATAATGGAAAGTCACGACATATTCGACGACGCCATAACACAGTTAGGCAGTTACTCTCTAATGGAACTATTTCCATAGATTATGTGAGAACAAATGATAACCTAGCGGATCCGTTTACTAAAGGTTTATCAAGAGAGAAAATTGACTGCGCATCGAGGGGAATGGGTTTAAAAGCCTAAACCACCAATCTTTGGTATCAAGTCAATTTTAGTAGCATTTATACCACCAAGCATGGTGTTTGTACAGAAGAAATACTGGATGGCCTTAACTAATACTTTGTCAATGACTGGCCAAGTAGATTTGTAAAAATAAGTGTTAAAACCATCGGTCCACCAACACTATTTGGATTGAGTTCAAATAGAGCATCCTTGATTTCATCATATGTAATCATATTTATAAGGCTGAGTGCATCAGTATTTGTGATCTAAGGTAAACTGATATAAGCTATATCAGTAAGGAGTGGTTCTTTGTTTGATTTTGAAAAGCATGCGTAGAAGTAAGCAACAAAAGCCTTATCAATATGATGCTCTTCGGTCTGTATAAATTCGTTATGGTCTTCAATAGAAATAATACTTGATATGGATCTCTTGATGGTGAGGGCATGATGAAAAAAATTGTTGTTTTTGTTTCCTTTAAAAAAATATTCTTTTCTAAGTTTTTATTTGGCCATGTCCATTTCATGCTGAAGAGTTTCCTGTAGTTGTTGATATAAAGCATGCTTAGCAGTAGATAAAACATCATTTCCTGGATTATTAAGCATATCAGATTGTGCTTTGTTAAGATCCTGACGAATTTGAAAAGATTTTGATGTACCATTCCCAAAAGTTTCCTTAGCTCATATTTTTAATTTTTGTTTGACATTCTTCAATTTCTTTTGCAAAATAAACATGGGATTTCCATATGTTTCTTCATTCCAAACCTGCAAGAAAATAGTATGGAATTGTATATGGTTAGTCCAAAAATTTAAACGAGGTTTGATGTTTAATAGGTTTCCTATTCCATGAGAGGATGAGGGGGCTATGGTTGGAAATTCCTGGATGTAGGACAGTAGTAGTAAGGCTAGGCCAAGACGAAAGGGCTAGGAAGTTGTAAAAGGAGTGGTCTAAAGTACAAAAAGTACATTTGCCTTGTCTTCGATTGTTCCATGTATATAAAGGACCCATGGATGGAATTTTGCAAATTGCAGCATTTTGAATATTTTGAAGTAGGGGATTTATGTCTTGAAAAGTGAGTGGATTTCCTCCAAACTTTTGAGTAGAGGCATACATGCAGTTAAAATCACCAATATGGATCCAAGGTGTATTTATATTACACTGGCTTTAAATGAAAGAGTGGAGACAGGCTCAGTTGTTTTTACTGCAAGAGGCATATATGAAGGTAATGTTGAAAGTAGAGGAGGATGATATATCAGTGACAAGAAGGTGGATATATTGATCAAAGGATGAATGGTTTATGGTTTTGAATATGAGTGGGTTCCACATCACAAGTATTCAACCATATTCAGCATGTAACAAGTTATGTTCATATTGCCAACTAGGGTTGATGTATGTACACATATTTTTGGTATAGATATCATTAAGCTTTGTCTCCAGAATTCCAAACGTTTGTAATTTGTGTTGGAAAATCAACTTTTTGACTTCTTTCTGCTTTAAGGGAATGTGTGCACCCCTTATGTTCTATGCTCCAATGTTTTCAAGCATAAGAACTACAGTATTTCTTCTTCCTACCTGATTTCCTTACACCAAAGGAACCATTCTGATGTGTACTCCTTTCCTCATATTCATTGTTCAAGTTATGTAGTAGTATCTCATCTATGTTGTATTCATTTCCACTGTCATAGTCCTCATGACCCTTACCTTTCCTATTTTTCATATTCTTTTTATTCCTTTTCTTTTTGGATAAATGTTTTGGAGGAGATGGGGATGTAGAGGTGGGTTTGGTATTAGCATGATGGTGTGGAATGTTTTGGTCAGAGTTTGGATGTGGAGGAGAAGTTTGATGGAAGAGAAGTTGTAAACCAATGTTTTGTTCATCAAAAAATTCATGTTGGATGATGTTATGATCAAAAAGTTGTTTTGAGATAGAAGAGGGTAGGTGAATGTGTGCATAAGGGAGCTTTCCAGAATCAAAGCAAGGAGTATCAATGGATTCCTTTTGAGTGATGTTATGTAAAATTTGAGTATTAGTATCAGCGGAAGTATGTGATGGAGTGGTTTCTGGAATATGACATTATATGGGGGGATGTCAGGTGGAATATTATCAAAGATGCTTGGTTCATTTGCTTGTTCAGTAAGCATGTCAAAGCTATTTGATAGTGGAATGATGGTAATATTTGATGGAGAGGCAGTAGATAAATATTGCATGGGACTGTAGATTGGAGTGTGATGGTTAGATGAATGATGAATAAAGTGGGTAGGAGCAAGGGATTTTGTAGAGGTAGATTGTTGTTTTGAAGAAATTTTATCTTGAGAAATTTTATGAGGAGGATCTGACATATTTATATCTTGTGCATGTACATGACTATGTACATGTACAGCTTCAGGAAAAATGATATTGGAAGTCTGGTCTTTCACTGGAGGCCTATTTGTGTGTGCTTTTTTCTTAATCCAGTGTTTTTTTGTTTGCCATCCCGAAGCATTTTCATTTTCATCGATATGTTCACCTTTTTTCATAACATTGGTTCTTGACCGAATATGATCACCTTTGTTTATATCATTTGTCTTGACTGTATTTAGATTTATTTGATTGCACAGTGAATCAATTAACATTGGCACTTTGAAATTTATATCTGAGGATAAACATTGTATTTTGTCAATACAAGAATCTGCCACATGACCAAAACACTTGCACTGTCTACAAATTTTTGGTCTCCAATCATAATAAATTTCAACAAACACAAGATCATCACCTTCACCACATTGAATAAGATCAGGCAGCTCCTTATCAGCTTTTATTTCAATCAGACATTTTGCATAGTCAAAGCGCTGCATTTTTTCAGTAGCCTCATTGAAACATACAAGTTCACCCAAATGATAAGCAAGCCAATTTATGCCAATCCATGCTAATGTAGGAATTTTATGAAAATGCACCTATATATGCACTGATTTTATTTATGATTGTGCACTTTTAAAAGTTGGTTTCCAAGAGATGATAATGAACATTTTTCCTCTAATAAAAATCGGGTCACTTTCAAGTATCTTCTGTCTCTCTTCATCATTATCAAATTCAAAATAAAAATTGGTGCTATCTGATTTCACCTTATATTTTCGTTTTAGATGCCATATCCTCTACAAGTGATATATAATAGTGCTATATAGTAGCTTTTCATCTAAGAAAAAACCCACAAGATGTTGGTTCAGTATTTAATCCCTTCATCTTGAACATCTGAAGGCATGGTACGTGGAGACCCTTCATATGTAAGATTAAATGAACATGGTACATATATACCAGCGTTCTTGGGCTTTGTTTACAAAAGGGATGCCCATAGTTTATAGGAAGAAGACTCAGAAACATGTACTGGAACATGAACAGAAGAGAGGGTATGAAGATCTGGAGTGGGTAAGACACTATGACAATCGACAGTAGAGTAGGTACGATGGTGGATATCAGGGGGTTTTGGGGCAGGTGGAACAGGAGGCTGTGACAGAGATAAGTAGGTGACCACTAGGATGGAAGGTTCGGAAGGAAGAGGAATGTTAATGGTACGGTCGGGGGATGGAATAGTCGGAGTGGCAGAGGTAGGTACAGGTATGAGTACCGAAGAGGAGGTAGAGGCATGGGTGCGTGGAAGTGATGGTGAAAGAATGGGCAAAGGATAAGGAATGTCAGGAGAGAAAACTTGAAAAATTCAACTTTAAACTATTTTAAACTATTTAAACTATTTATGACTATCTAAATTAAATTCAAAAATTCAAACGGTGCAAGATTGAATTTTTTATATTTTAATCTCTGATTTAAAGGCGAATATGATTAAATGATGTTATAACGTACATTGGAATTTGAAAGTGATATTTTCTAGTGAAATGACATATTTGAGTAATATGATGATTTTGAAAGGAGAATTTAATCTATTAATATGATTTCGAAAGTGAATATGATTTCGAAAGTGAATATGATTTCGAAAGTTATAGATTTGAACTGAATATGATATTTTGATATCAATTATGAATTGGTTTTGGAAATGTAAAAGAACCATTCGGTGTGAAATAATCGTTTGGTTGTTAAAGAGACCGGGATCAGATATTTTCATACTCTCTGCCAATACCGAAAACCACTTTAACAACTGTGTATGTGGTGAAGATTCCAGAATGAAGTAGGATGGTTTGACGAACGGTTCTGTATGAGGTATTAACGTAGTCCTGACTCCCTCGAGTCAGCTTGATGTGACTAAAACATGAGCTATACTTGGGCCAAGTGAGGATGCACCTCCGATCGGACATGCTTCTTCGATACCATATCTATTTCTTTGTCATTGATTTGGTGGCCACCCCTCGATTTACTTATGGGAGTGTGTTCCAAGGTGGGCGGTAGTAGCTGCTGTACGTTACCACCAGCCCGGTTCTGCAAACGGTAGAATCCTACCCTAGCATTGCCTCGCGTGCCTTGTCACATGCCTTATCAATGTCACCCTAGCTGTATGTAACTCTGATCTGTATTGTAAAAGTGTAATCGAATGCTATTTGTAAAACAGCTTTATGAACTGTTTATTTGATTTTTATATTTTGTCATTTCACTATGAGATTTCGTGTTTTGTTCTTTTTCTTTCTTTCCTCTTCTTTTTCTTATTTACCCCATAACAATCCTCCCTGTTGAATGGTTTGAGTCTAACATGTGTAGTTGATTGTCGATTTAAACCGTCCAAAAAGGTGGGTCGTTACATTTGGTATCAGAGCTTTGGTTTAGCGATAACCTTAGATTTGTGGGGTCTGACTCATTAGACATAGGGTAGTAATATGCTAGAATAAGTTTGTTTGAGTGTGTGTATATATATATATATATATATATGAATGTAACGACCTGCCTTTTTGAACGGTTTAAATCGACGATAAACCACACACGTCAGACTCAAACCATTCAGAAAGGAAGATTGTTATAGGGTAAATAAGAAAAAGAAGAGAAAGGAATAAAACAAACACAGAATCTCATAGCGGAATGATAAAATATAATAATCAAATAAACAGTTCATGAAGCTGTTTTATAAATAACATTTCATTACACTTTTACAATACAGATCAGAGTACTTACAGCAGTAATAAATAATAATGTAGCGGAACAACATGATGCAGCGGAATAAATAAATAAATAATAGTAATAAATCTTCGTCTTCGTCCTCCAGAAAGCAGTCTTCGATATACTAAAAAGCTCAGACTGACCCGAGCGAATTGAAAAGACAAAACACTCAAGTCCGAACTAAAAGATCTTATATAAGTTAAATCAATAGTAAATAAATATGAGTGTAACAGCGTCAGAGATGTTTACAATTTTTGACATCTCCTATCCAGTGTCTAACATGAGTGCAATAACTTAAGAGATGTTCGAGATTCCCATCTCCAAAGGATCCGTTAAACTATCTACATACAAAGTACAATACGCTATTATAATAGTGTCTATAGTAAATTAAAGTATTAAAATAGCGTTAAGGTGTTACCCATATCCCCCTTAAAACATTTTATATAATGCCGTAGTCTATACAGATACTGTAACTCCACCCACGGGTGGGCTATCAGGGAGCACTCCATAGGTATGACACAAAATAAACTCGTAGAAGGCGCGATAGGGCATGTGAACATGGCACTCGAGGCAATGCGACGGTAGATATACCAATTGCGAATCCGGATTGGTGGTAACGCATAGCAGCTACTACCGCCCACCTCGGAACACACTCCCAAAATCAAGGGGTGGCCACCAAATCATCACAAAGTCATAATATGGTATCGAAGAAATGTGTCCGATCGGAGGAATGACCTCACTTGGCCTGACCTGGCTCCTGTTTTAGTCACATTTAAGCTGACTCACGGAATCAGGGTCATGTAAATACCTCATACAGAATCGTCCGCCAAACCATCCTACTTCATTTCTGGAATCTCTCCCATGTACATAGTTGTTAAAGTGGTTTTCGGTATTGGCAGAGAGTATGACAATATCTGATCCCAGTCTCTTTAACAACCAAACGCTTATTTCACACCGGATGGTTCTTTTACATTTCAAAAGTCAATTCACAATTGATATCAGATTATCATATTCTCAAAACCATATCGTTTCCGAAATCACATTTACTACCGAAATTATGTCACATTTGAAATCATATCACTTTCGAATTCATATTCCAAAATAGATTAAATCCTCATTTAAAATCATCATATTTCTCAAATATGTCATTTAAATCCCTACTTATGTTAAAACATCATCAAACCTTATTCGCTTTAAATCAAGGCTTTAGTTATAAACATTTCCACTTTACACCATCTGAAATTTAGAAAATAATTTTGATAGTTATAAATAGTTTAATCAGTTTAACAAAGTTCTAAATAGATATAAATTAGGTTAAATATGGTTAAAATAGATTAAATAAATTTAAAATAGATTAAAATAGATTAAAATATTTTAAATAGATTAAAAATAGTTTAATGGTTTAAATAGATTAAATAGGTTTATTATGGATTAATTAGATTTAAAATAGATTAAATGAATTTAAAATAGATTAAATAGAATTAAAATAGATTAAATAGTTTAAAATAAATTAAAATATTTCAAAATAAATTAAAACAGTTTAAAATAAATTACAATAGTTTAATATAGTTTAATAAAGTTTAAATGGTTTAAAATAGGTTAAAATATATTAAATTAGATTAGAATAGATTAAAATAGATTAATTGGGTTAATTAGTTTGAAATAGGTTAAATTTGGTTAAAATAAATTGCAATAGTTTAAATTAATTAAGTTGGTTTTAAAATAGATTTCAAAGTTATATCCAAACATTTCAATAACTCAATTTCGATAATTCATTTATATTTGACAATTCAACTTTGAAATTCCAATTTAAATCCTTCGAACAATTCATTAAATAAATTCCAATTTCAACCTTAATGCTCGGATTTTCGAAAATAATTCAGTTTATATAATAAATCAATTTCTATTTCAGAATACCATTTAACTGAATTCAAAATTTAAAGATTTAAAAATTATTTAATTTTAACCAATCCGGTGTCCGTATATAATTTTCTACCCTATGGTCAAGTGATACGGATATTTATCATTTCAATCCACAAATTTAAAATTTTACGGGTATATATCATTTCAACCCGCAATCCCAAAATTTAATTTCAAATCCATAAAATCGCTCGGGTCTATCATTTCAACCCATGGCGATTTTCCCTAATCTATAGATCATTCGGGTATGTATCATTTCAACCCATAGGGAACTTGCAGTGTTATAACAATATAAATTATAGCATCCAGTCATCCAATATCAACAATCAACCATCCATCATAATCATCATCCAAATAAACCAATAAATATCAATAGACAACTTATTATCATTACAGGTACTAAATTGACAATTTAATTCAATATTAAATTAAACGATAATTAAATGCAATAAAAGTCAAATTTAACTGGAATGACAAATTTAAATATACCAAACATCGACCAATCAATTCCAAATCACATCATAAATTCAATTTAACTAACACAAGATAATTTAGTAGTTGTAAGTGAATTAAAACACTCACCTTTAATTTCAAATCAATTTGAAATCCAAAAATAAGGCCCAAAATTGAACAGTCTCAGAATTTGTCAAAACCAGCGTCAAAATGTTCGGAATTTCGATACGATCGCAGCGGAGAAAACCGTGCCCAAATCCGAGTTCGTATGCAAAAAATATTCGAGTTAGAACGTTCAAATCTTAAAATTAAATTATATTAATATAAACAATGTTTTACACCATACCACGTCGGCATCTCACGCTCTAACTTTAACCCAAAATCGCGCACGCGACCTGCATATAGCCACCACCCTTTAGCTCTGATCGCCGACCACCATAGACCACGCCGCCACGATCCCATGTTTGCGCCGCCTCCCTAGCCCATGCCGCCTCCAACCAAGGTGGCGCGACCACCTATAACGCCCCCAGTATCACACGGCCGCCGCTGCCTATCATGCCAATTTCTGGCCATGTTACGACGCACGAAGACCACCCAAGGACCTGCTTAATCTCCTCTTCCCAACGCCGCTTCCCAATTGTCGATCGAGCGACGATCCACCGTTGGATCGTCAAAACCCTAATATGAACGGCTGAGGTTCGATTTCAATTTCTGGACAAACGGTGAATCTGATTGAAATTAAATTTTGGGATTGCGGGTTGAAATGATATATACCCGTAAAATTTAAATTTGTGGATTGAAATGATATATATCCGTATCACTTGACCATAGGGTAGAAAATTATATACGGACACTGAATTTGTTAAATTAATTGATTTTTAAATCCTTAAAATTTTTTGAATTCATGTAAGTGATAATTTGAAATAAATTTTGATTTAAATAAACTGGATTAATTTCGAAAATCCAAGCTTTAAATTTTGAAATTGAAACTAGTTCAAATGAATTATTTAGAAGAATTTAAATTGAAATGTAAAAGTTGAATTTTGAAATATAAATGAAATTTATCGAAATTGAGTTATTAAAAATGTTTGAATATTTAAACTTTGAAATCTACTAAATTTGAAGAAGTTTACATTTATAGTTCAAACATGGATTTGAAATCGACATAGATTTAAAAGGTTTTATTGAGAATCTGAATTGAAAGATAAAAATTGAGTTGTATATTTGAAAGTTGGATATAGTCCAGATTTGTTGAAATGGAAGAAATAGTTTAATTTGATATTACTTTCAAATTAATTATTTTAATATAAACTATTTAAAAGTATATTATTTTAAATTCAGATTTATTTAGACTTTCAAACCATTTATATTAAACTATTAAACTATATTAAATCTATTTTTACTATTTTAAACCATTTAAACTATTTTAATCTATTTTAAGCAAATTAAACTATTTTAATCTATTTTAATCTATTTTAATCTATTTAATCTATTTTAAACTATTTTAATCTAATTTAATCTATTTTAAACTATTTAAACTATTTTAAGCTATTGTAATCTATTTTAAACTATTTTAACTATTTTAAACTACTTATGACTATCTAAATTAATTTCAAAAATTCAAACGGTGCAAGGTTGAATTATTATATTTTAATCCCTGATTTAAAAGCGAATATGGTTAAATGGTGTTATAACATACGTTGGAATTTGAAAGTGATATTTTCTACTAAAATGACATATTTGAGTAATATGATGATTTAGAAAGGAGAATTTAATCTATTTTGGAATATGATTTCGGAAGTGATATGGTTTGAATTGAATATGATATTTTGATATCAATTATGAATTGGTTTTGGAAATGTAAAAGAACCATCCGGTGTGAAATAAGCGTTTGGTTGTTAAAGAGACTGGGATCAGATATTGTCGTACTCCCTGCCAATACCAAAAACCACTTTAACAATTGTGTATGTGGTGAAGATTCCAGATGAAGTAGGACGGTTTGGCGAATGATTCTGTATGAGGTATTAATGTAGTCCTGACTCCCTCGAGTCAGCTTGATGTGACTAAAACATGAGCTATATCCGGGCCAAGTGAGGTCGCCCCTCCGATCGGACATGCTTGTTCGATACCATATCTATTGCTTTGTGATTGATTTGGTGGCCACCCCTTGATTTGATTATGGGACTGTGTTCCGAGGTGGGCGGTAGTAGCTGCTATGCGTTACCACCAGCCCGGTTCTGCAAACGGTAGAATCCTACCCTGGCATTGCCTCGCGTGCCTTGTCACATGCCTAATCGCGCCCATTGCGATTTGGTTCGTGTTGTACCTATGGTGTGCTCCCTGATAGCCCAACGGTTTGGTGGAGTTTACAGTACTGTATAGACTACGACATTATATAAAATGTGTTAAGGGGGATATGGGTAACGCCTTAACACTATTTTAATACTTTACTGATAGACATATTATAATAGCGTATATTACTACATAGTAGATAGTTTAACAGATCCTTAGGAGATGGAATCCCAAACATTTCTTAAGTTATTGCATGCACGTGTGACACTGGATAGGAGATGTAAAATCCCGTAGACATTTCTGAAGCCGTTACACTTATATTTATTTACTGTTGATTTAACTTACATAAGATCTTTTAGTTCTGACTCAAGTGTTTTGTCTTTTCGTTACGCTCAGGTCAGCCTGAGCTTTTCAGTGTATTGAAGCTTTATTTCTGGAGGACGAAGACGAAAACTTGTATACTATATTATTTCATATGTTCCACTGCATCATATTGTTCTACTGCATTATTTATTTATTTCTGCTGTATGTAACTTTGATCTATATTGTAAAAGTGTAATCAAATGCTATTTGTAAAACAACTTCATGAACTGTTTATTTGATTATTATATTTTGTCATTCCGCTGTGAGATTCTGTGTTTTGTTTTTTTCTTTATTTCCTCTTCTTTTTCTTATTTACCCCATAACAATCCTCCCTTTTGAATGGTTTGAGTTTGACATGTGTGGTTGATTGTCGATTTAAACCGTCCAAAAAGGTGGGTCGTTACAGGCTGTGTCAGGTCGTGATCTCGTTGGTTGGAGCGAGCTTAACAGCTTTGGGTTGAGGAGGCATAGCGCGTGAAGTGGAGTTGTTTGGTGCAGTTTCATTGAGTGTTGAAGGAGAAGGGATGGTCGGAGTGCACGACAATGGGGTATTTGCGTGCATATTTGAGTTTTAGGTGGGAATTTCTTTTGTTTATGAAGAAGGTGTTAGACGTGCAATTACGGTAATTAAGTTGTTAATTAAATGATTAAGTAAATTTAATTATTTAATAAAATCGATGGCTTATAAAATTAATATTTTGCTCATATAAGGTCGGATTAGGACGCGGTCAATTGCGTTGGACTCGTAGGAATGTTAACTATGCGTTGGAATTGATTTCATTATATTTGAAGCTATTTGAATTTCGAGAAAAATTCAGTTGCCCTTTAGATTTTAGGTTAAATTGGAATGCGAAAGCGTCAACTGGAATTTCGATGAATTTACTCCCCTCTAAATAAATTATATGTTATACATGTTGCTATAGATTATTGTTGACTTCTTGGATGACTGTTTATATTATCGTTTGGACGTTTGTTTGGATTTAAATTCCCGCTTGGAAAAGCGGACGACATAAATAATCAATGTGTTGTAGGGAACAAAAAAAAAGTGAAGTTAGAGTGTACGTAGCGAATAGGTTACTACGGAACACTTTGAAATACACATTCATATGTGTGATTTACATAAGACTTTTGTAGAGAGACCCTAAGAGGTTTCTCGCCAATATTTATTTACTTATATTCTTATGTTGATTATATTGGTGTTTGGTTGAAATGATTCTGACCTACTGTTTGATTGTTTAAGTGTCGTAACAGCAATTATCGATGTACCGTCGCTTATGAGATATCATCTCCTTAAACCCTTATTATGTATTGAACTTAAGCTTGTATTTTTACAAAATAAATGTTCGGTCATGTTTTTGCATTTTGAAAGTTGTTCAAAATTTATTTTCAAGTAGTTTGAAAATTTTAAAAATAAAGTATAAGTGTTTATTACAATTTATAAATGGAGTTATAAATTTAATTAATTATCTTTCAGATAATTAACATTGTTTTAAATTATAAAGAGATTATAAATTTTATCTTTCGAGATAATTAATGTCATTTTAAATTTACAAAAGATTATAAATTGGATCTAATTACCTTTCCGGATAATAAATGTTGTTTAAATTTATAAAGGTAATTTACCTTAAATATTTTTTAAATTCTTTTCAAATGGGTTTGTAAGGACTGTATAAGTATTTGAAAAGAATTGGAGATTTTAATATATTCTTAATTATTATTAACTATAACAAATTAAATAATAATTTTATTAATGATGTTTAAGGTTAATTGATCATTTTAATAATGATGTTTTAAAGTTAATTAATCATTTTTGATAATGATGTTTAAGATAAGTTAATCATTTTAATAAGTGATATTTAAAGTTAATTAATTGGTTTAAATAAAGGTGATTAAAATTAATTATTAGATTTAATAAACGTGCTTAAAGATTAATTAACTGATTTAACAAAAGTGATTAATGTTAATTAATTGATTTAATAAAGGTGTTTAAAGTTAATTAATTGATTTATTAAAGGAGTTATAAGTTTGATTAATTGTCTATTGGATAATTAATATGGTTTTAAAGTAAAAAAAGAATTATATCAATTATCTTTCTAGATGATTTACATTGTTTTAATTATAAAAGTGTTTTAATTAATTTATTATCTTTAGGGATAATAAATATTGTTTGAAATTTATAAAAGATAGTTTAAAAATGAGAAAAATCTTTTAAAAGGAATTGTTTTCCAAAAATAAAGCTAAGTGTAAATTGTTTTGAGTTTGTAGTAAACAGTGTTTTAATGACATTTTTTACCCTTCTTTTTTTAATACACTTAGTGATATAACTTGCTCTTTAAAATGAATATTTTCAAGGGTGTTTTTTAATTTTTTTTACAAATATTTATGATGTGAAATTCAAGCACAAATTTGGTTTTAAAAGTTTAATAGTTTGATTCTGTTACGGAAAGGATAAGAAATTTAATTTCCGTAATGGTATCACTTATATGGAAAGGATTTAGTCATACTCTTAGCATCAAACGTCGAGGTATGGAAACTCGTTTCTATCTCAAAGGTTAAAATTGGTGTCAAGGTAATGCCTCGAGGTAACACTACCTTAACCTGCCCAGCTTTATTTTCAACCGAGGGATAGTACAAGTTTGAAATCGACGAGTAGGGGTAAGGGTACGAGATTTAATTCCCATATATGATCATTTTGATTATTCCCGATAGTTGATTTGTTGACTATCGATTCAGCTTTCTTTTTTGTGTATCCTCAATTTAAGACAATTTGTTTCTTATTTTAGTGTTGGTATCCTTTGTCGGAAATGACTAAAACCAAAGCGCGAATGGGGGCCAAGCTATGTGGGGTTGCTCCCATTAGGGTATTTTCACATCTACTTTTGATTAGTTTTAATGGTATGCGCGTGGAGATGTAAAATACTCGGATTCTCGGTAAAGGTTGGCAGGGTCCGGCTTAGAGGTTTCCGAGAGCAATCGTAGTTCTCAAGTATATTTCTAGAGGTATACTTTTGGTGACGGGGCTGCAGCCTCCTAGTCATTGTTGGAAGATTTACTTTTCCTTGTTGTTGATTCAAATCTTTGAATTGTTTTCTTAATTGCACCAAGAAGTGACTGGAGCTCTTCTTGATATTTAATTATCTATATCCATTTCTTAAGTTTGGATTTTGATCTTGTTTATACCCATTCTTTCAAGTTGGATTTTGTTCAAATTGTTCCCATTCTTTCATATATGGATGTTGTTCTCGTGAGCTAAAAACTAGTTCCACGTTTAGCGGCGTGGTTACACAGAATTATTATATGTTCCTTATATTACTTGAGTTTTCTCACACCGGTATTTCCAGATTGATCCGAGTGTTATTTTATTATAATGCTCGGGTCAGACCGAGTTTTTGTAGGTTGTCATTGGTGGGACAGGGAGCTCAGGGAGTAGAGATGGATGTTCACCTGCCGTAGTATTTTTATTTTCCACTATATTATTATATATACTGATCAGCAATTATAAGGTTTGGAAGTTATAACTGTCCAGGCTAATGAGGGTTGTTTTTAAATCTGAAATACTATGTATTTTAGAGTGACAGATTTTACTGTCTTTTTTATATTATATGTGATCGTTCCGTTGTGAGATTCTGTTTCTCCTATTCCTTTTCTTTTTCTTTTTTCTTTCTACCCTAACTATCTGCCTTTCCGGCGATTGGATGTTCGGCATTTGAATACCATGGATGAATTGAGTGCCGACTTTCGATGGTTGAAAAAGCTAGTCCATCCAGAAACATCATAAAAAGGCTAGAGAAGGAAACATCAAAAAATAAGCAGAAAACGATGACTTGAGTTTTTCAACTTGGCGCTTGGTGTCGAGCCCTAGTCGTACCGAGTTGTTTTTCTCGGGTCTGACCCATAAAACTCTTAGGTCAGACTCAAAGCAATTATCAGCGAGTATAACTCGGGTTTGACACACAAAACCATCGGATCAAACTCCAAGCAATTGTCACTAAGTATATAACTCGGTACTGATCCATATAACTCAATATCGAGTTGTCTTTCTCGGGTCCGACTCACAAAACTCTCATGTCGAACTCCAAGTAGTCGTAATCGAGCAGAACTCAGGTCTGACTCACAAAAATCTCAAGTCGGACTCCAAGTAATCATTACCGAACAGAACTCAGGTTGGACACGCAAAACTCCTAGGTCGGATTCCAAGTCAGGTCAACCCCGACCCGTAGCTCATCATTTTCACTGATGTCAAGACGATGACGAAATGCTTGAAATCTTGGAAGCACACTTAGAAGAGGCATGTAATGACTTAGAAAAATTTCAACCAAAAATGAGCTAAGGAAATAAGTCGGCACCTACCTATTTAGCTGGGGAACGAATTATTTCTACCACTCAATTCATCACTACAACTTCATATGGGTTATTATCTACCTCCTTCACATGCAACCAAGTGATGTTCAAGAGCTTTAGATGACCAATTCCAAGAGTTAAAGAGATGATAGCTAAAACAGCAGAATAATCCAAGTGATGAAGGAACAATCACCAAAATCAACTAATAGTCGATTAAAACAATATGAGACACATTGATATGGAAGCAGAAGAATGATGCAAAGGAATTGAAATTATTTCCAATTATGGAAATAACTTAGTATCGACTATTCAACTCGGTACCGAGTTATTTTAACAACTAGGTGGACCCCCCGACTTTTTATGCGACCTTGGGCTGAAGTCTAGACTCTACTACAAGTGGACTTCTGATGCATCACATTTATTTCCATATAAATACAAACCATAGAGCAACTAAAACATGATCTTCTCCTGGCATTTTCTTCACCACTCTGGATCTAGGACTCCATTGCTCTTTACTTTCTTCCTCCCTTATAATAGTCACCAAGGCAGCTACTCTTAGTGGTTTTAGGCCTTAGAACCTGTCAACTTCTTGTACTTTTATTCTAATTCTCTGTAAACTCATACAAACTATCTTAGATCCATAATTAATAAAGCTATAAATTGGATGTAGGCCAAAGATTGCCGAGCTACTATAAAAATATTATGTCTCCCTGTTCTATTTTATTTTATTTTCAATACTATTTGCTAGATGTCCTACAGGTTCCCTATAACAAACTCTTGAGTGTTGATCCATTTTTGGCGTCAACAGATGTTTATATTTTTTTCAAATTGTTAAGGACATCTTGTAACTATGTTGATCACCGTTAACGGTTACAAAATTATCCATAGGCAATCACAAAATAATGGATCCTTGGTATTTAATGTATGTTATGATTTTTTGAGCACCCTCATAGTCATAAAGATAATTAGGGCAAAGAATATGCAGTTATTAGTTATATACGAGATATAACTAATAATGTATTATTTACCTTTTATGAGGACTAAATTTTGTAGAGCACCCTCAAGATTGTAGTAACACGACAAATGAAACCTAACATTCACTAGAGTATTTTATAAAATTAATGCAACTAGAGTATTTTATAAAATTCATGCATCACTTTTAGGGTTTTAAATAGATTTAAAAACTAATGGGAGTTTTATTGGAAAAATATAATAAATCATTCTAATAAGTATAAAAATACATGTAAGATTACAATATTCTATTTTAATAAATTTGTATAGGTAATGTAATTGATAAAATTGTTTATTAATTAATGTATACTAAACAAACTTAATTATAGATTGACAGAGTAATGTAAGAATTTACTTACTAGTTAATTAATCTTTTGACATGTTGTCGCTTCGAGGCCAATGCAAGTCAAATGATATGACTAACTAAAACTTTTGAGTCTTGGTAACTTATGTATTAACCTTTCCAAGTCTATGTATTTTCTTTTTTGACCTTTAAACTCTAAAACAATACAAGGTTACATAGTCGACACATACAAAAATTGTACAGTGAATAGTCACATCCCGTAAGATATGGAATTTCGATTAAATTGTTTCATTTGAAAGACCAAGTAAACCATTATGCAAGATTATGTGCATGATACGATTGAATGCAATGCAGATCTTATTGGTGTTGGGAATAACACTAGATCGAGGACTTCATACATACCTAATAATTGGATTGTTGGAATGTTAATTTGATCTATTTACTAAAATGCAACTTATTCGATCTTATAAATATGTTAAGGATGAACGAATGCATTTTTGTAAATAAATCTGATGCAATGTTATAATAAAAAGTATTCTTTTGTTTGGTTTGATAATTTAAAGGAGAAAGCAAAACTCTAAGAGTGAAAATAAAATATGCATATTGGAATGAAGAAAGGTGGTCACCTCTACTTCATGAAATGATATAGGAAACGACACTGTATAAAAAAATTGTAGATGCTTAATAAGAAACAAGAAATAATCCAAATGTGTTGTTTTGATAGATAATTGTTCTTTATAAAACAATTTCATTGAGTTTGAGATATTTGATCCGAACGCTCGGCTACAAATTAGTTATAGTACAAAGAATAAATAGCCCATTGTTAATGATAGAATGGACCTTCTTATTTCGAACGTTGTTATTATAGCGTCAAAAATAGTTAGAGCATAGTATAACAGTTACTAATGGATGCATCAAGTTTGGAAATATTACTTGTTTATATATATTTAATGTTATTTATGAAATAATAGTAGTTTTTGGTCTTGATCGAAAATAATGAAAGTGCACATGGATCTTCTATAATTTGGCTTATATGTATATTCAAGTATATAGGCTAAACTAAGCAGTACTAACTAGTAGAGTATTGTAAAGTAAAGTAAATAAATGCAATCATGCTAGGATTTTTATACTGGTTCGGACTTCCCGTCCTATATCCAGTCACGAAGCTCCTCTTCGGAATTTCCTTTAACCAAATACCCTTACTTCGCCTAGAGAAACATGCAATACAACATAATTTTTGACTTGACAAGCCTGTTTTCTCACAACAAAATTTTTGAATGAATGTACTTAACTCTTCCTATAATCTCCTTGATGATTCAAGAAGCGTGCTTTATGGTTATGGAAGTAAATCAGATGATTCTTGAGTAACGGATTGAATTTGAATGCAATGGAGTTATAAGTATGCTCAAGAGAATAGAGACCAAGAAAGATAGATTGAGAAAAGTTGAAAATGATTTCAGATGTTAACCTCTATATATAAATATCAAAGAATTATGTCTAATAGTTGTAGTCATTCAATCACACCATTACTATTTGCATAGATGCTCAAGAAAGATCGCAACTATTGGAGATGACTTTTCATAAAATAGCCGTTACAGGGTAAACAATCGGTTGAATATAAAAGGTTATTCTACTGAATAAGAATATTGAATTACATGGGAAAATTCAAAAACAAGTTTATATAATAAAATATATGCGTTCAGTCAACTGGGAATATTTTCAGTCGACTGAAATATTCTTAGTCAACTTAATTGTGTATAAACAGTTTTTATATATAATTGCTTCTTAATACTTGTTTAACTCTTTGATAATTAAAAACATTTGTATGCATGTGTGTGTGTGGGTGTGCATATGAACTATCAAGGAGAGTTTACAAGTGTATCTATGGTCAAATACATATATTTGACTTGACGATCCATATTTTCATAGCTTTTGAAATGTAGAAGATCCGCCTTTCTCTCTCCTTGATACTTTGATATAATAGCTCCTTATACCTGCATAATATTGTATACTAGATATACATAAAGATATAGTTGTCAAAACTAAAACATAAAACTAGGGTTCTGAAAGTCTCATTCTTTTTTATGATGACAACTATATGAATTATTGTAAAAATATAGGTATCTCTCCCCCTTAACACACGCTCCCCTTGTCAATATTTTCTCTCCCTTTGGCGGCAACAAAAAGGCGAGAATATAACAGAGATTACAGTATACATAGATTTATTATAGGGGATAATCATATACAAACAATTATTGCAAAACACATAAGAAAATTCAAAAACACTTAGTTGACAAACTATAAGAACATAAACAAGACCAACATATTATAAACACATACATGTTTAACATAACAACAATACATAACATAAACATGAGCTCACACTAAACAACAAATTACAACACCACATTGTTCAAAACATAAATGACCGTACATGAGTTTAACACAAATGACCACAAGATTAAAATGCTAGTTCAAAAGTTACTACAACACACATCACAAATTCAATCACCAAATAGAAACCAAACACAGAAATACCACAAGTTCAACACAAGGTACGAACAATAAAAGAAATCTAAGGCCATCACCGAACCATAATAATTAAAAGCTTACTAACCTAAGAAGTGTGTCTAACTCTACAGCTCCGAGTCATCGGGAGAGGGTAGTCATGTGCATGAGGAGAGCTTGTTCCATGTCTTCTCCAAACCAAACGTCATCTTCTCGAAAGTCTTTTGGCAGTTAATTATTTTCTGTTGTTGTTTACAGAGGATTTCTTGGTTTTTGAGAATATAAAATATAGCGGAAATGTTCTTGGATGGCTCAACAAATGTAAGTTTCTTATCGCATTCCGAACTCCAATCAATCTCTTGGGCAATCTCTTATTGGTTGACTGGAGGAACTTGTGATGATGATTGAGCTATGTCTTCTCGAACCCTACGAGCTAAGTGTACGTTGTATAGTACAAGAGATTCCATTTTCGATTGTAGCTTCATAAGGTAGATGGAGTTTTGGTCCATTACCTTAGGTAGAATGAAATCTTGCATGCTTTCAACATCAATTCCATATTGAGTGGAAAATCTAAGTCAAGTATGATGCAAAGAACATCATGTGTCTAGATCGTGCACGAAAACTCTTGATCTCATCATGAATAATCTTGGTCCAATTCAATATTTTATTGGAGTAAATTGCATATAGGATGTAACGACCTGCCTTTTTGGACGGTTTAAATCGACGATAAACCACACACGTCAGACTCAAACCATTCAAAGGGGCAGATTGTTATGGGGTAAATAAGAAAAAGAAGAGAAAGAAATAAAACAAATACAGAATCTCGTAGCGAAATGACAAGATATAATAATCAAATAACAGTTCATGAAGCTGTTTTACAAATACATTTGATTATTCTTTTAAACACAAAATCAGAGTTACATATAACATGAATAAATAAATAAATGCAGCGGAACAACATGATGCAGTGGGATACATATAATAAGTAATAATAGTACAAAATCTTCATCTTCATCCTCCAGAAAGCAGTCTTTGATAAACTGAAAAGCTCAGACTGACCCGAGCAAATTGAAAAGACAAAACACTCGAGTCAGAACTAAAAGTTCTTATGTAAGCTAAATCAACAGTAAATAATTATGAGTGTAACAGCGTCAGAGATGTTTACATGGTTTAACATCTCCTATCCAGTGTCAACGTGAGTGCAATAACTTAAGAGATGTTCGGGATAACCATCTCCTAAGGATCCATTAAACTATCTACTATGTAGTACAATATGCTATTATAATAATGTCTACAGTAAAGTAAAAGTAAAGTATTAAAATAGCGTTAAGGTGTTACCCATATCCACTTTAGCACATTTTTATATATTCCTATAGTCTATACAGTACCGTAATTCCTCGATAAACTGGAGGGCTATCAGAGGGCACTCCATATGTAACAACCCGCAAATTTTGAAAATATTTTAAATGAAAATTCATTTGAAACTTTGAATATAATTATTTTAAAATTTGATAAATTTGGAAATTTAATGTAATATTTTGGGATTTGATGTGAAATGTTCTTCCAAATTTAATAAAATAAAGATTTTTCTTAAATTGCAAATTTTGGTCAACTTTGGTCAAAGTTTGACTTTCTGTGAAAATTTTAAAATTTGAATTTTGAACTTTTACTTTTTTTTATGAAGATTGATTTAATTCTAACATTTTCTTCGTTTTTCGTTTTGTTAAATTTTGATTCCTACTTAAAATTTACAACTTTTGGCGTATTACACGCAGTTATTTTCCCTATAACTTTTATCTTATTTATATTTTGATTTGTTTGGGCTTATACTAGTGGGCTAGGAAATGCTTTAGTTAGATGAGAAGCCACCAGTTGAGATGACTATATAATATCCTAGGGTTTTCTAGACTCCTCATTTTTCATTTGTGCCTCCGCAGAAAGAAATCAATGTAAGTTTTCTTCTTCATCTTCCTCCTCAAAACCCTAGACTTTCTTCCTCTTTTCCTCTACAAATGTTCCTCCTCCTCCCCTCAAAAATTTTGGCCACACCTCTCTCCTCTCCCTCCAACCACAAACCCTAGCCAAAAACCACTTCTCCTCTTTCCTTTTTCCCTTCCCTCTTCACAAATTTCGGCCTCCACTCCTCTTCTTCCCACCACAAACCCCATAGCCGAACTTCCTCAAACCCTTCCCCTTGCTTTGCCTTGGCCGTGACCATCTCCTCCACCACCAAAACCCTAGGCCGAGCCTCCACTACCAAAACCCTAACCCTAGGCCGAGCCTCCACTACCAAAACCCTAACCCTAGGCCGAGCCTCCACTACCAAAACCCTAACCCTAGGCCGAGCCTTCTCCATCAAAACCCAACCCTAACCTAGTCCAAACCCCTATGGCCGAACCCTAACCTAGTCCAAACCCCTATGGTCGAACCCAAACCCAAACCAAACCCTATGGCCGAACCCAAATAAACCCTAGACCAAACTTATGTGTTCCCTAGACAAGCCCTCTTCACATGTTTACAAATATATAATTTTTCTACTTTTATTTTTCTATGTGAATTATTTGTTTGCGTATGGAATTTATTTTATTTTTCAAAGCATCGGATTTGGATTCTCCTCTCACTCAAGCTTGTCCTTAATTTGTTGTGCTTGTCGTAGTCGTTGTGTTGCGTTTTGAATCACTTCTCTAACCAAAGAAAGGTGAGTAATCACTCTTGACAACGTACTTATATTTTGGTGAATTGATGACAATGGAATTGTATGGATTTGTATATGCAAGTTGAGAATTTCACCTATGTTTATATTATGTTATTTCATATCATATTTTACCTGTTATGATCATATGCCATGATATATTGAATATTGTTATGTTTATTTAATATTCTGTTCTCACACTGCAAGTTCCTTCATTATAGGTTGAAATGATACATACCCGAATGATCTTTAGATTAAGGAAAATTGTTATAGGCTGAAATGATAGGCCTTAGCAATTTTATTTGACTTGGGATTGCGGGTTTGAAATGATATAAAACCCGGAAAATTAATAAATTACGGATTGAAATGATATATGTCCGTATTTACTTGACCCTAGGGTAGAGAATTTATACAGACTCCGTGGTTGATTTAAAATGATTTTATAAAAATTATTAAGTATTTTGGATTTCTATATATGAATCTCAACTAAAATTTAATGTAATAATTTCTGTGAATTTGTTCACATGAGTTAAAAAAATTTATAAGAAATAAATAGTTGGAAATGTAAATTTTGGAATCTAGTTTACAGTATGAAGGTTAATTGAAATTTAATAATCCGATTTGACTTAATAATGGTATTTTATTCTAACCTATAAATTGTAAGTTTTAATTCATGTAATAGTGATTAAAATGATAAATGGTTTTTTTTGCGGAAAAAAAATGTAAGTTAAAACGTACATTTGACATGTAAGTTTTTAACTAATGTAAATGGTATTACTTGGGTAATAAAAATGATAAATGTTATTTACTGAAAAGAAAATATAGTGTAAGTTAATAACGTACTTTTAACTTAGCATAAGGATTTCAGCTTTAAAATTTGACATTATAGTAACAAAGTTATTTAACTAAAGGTGTGGTTTCTTTAATGACCAAATAACTAAAATTAGAGTAATATAATAAGAATGATATAATGACTATGATGAAAACTATAAATATATGTACTATTTGATTATACAAACTATGGTAGTAGGAAGTATTATAGTAACAATTCAAAACCGTTGCGATTTCTTACGGTAACAATTCAAAACTGCTGCGATTTCTTACTGTAACAATTCTGCACTTCTGCGGATTCTTACAGTAACAATTCTGCACCGCTGCGAATTCTTATAGTAGCATTTCTATACTGCTGCGTTTTCTTAAATGTGACATTTCCAGAATGCTACAAAATTTTCTAAAGGGTTATAGTTCTAAATGTTATGGTTCTAAAGGTTACATTTTTAAAATGCTATGATCTCTAAATTTTTACGTTTCAAAGGGGTTATAATTAAATGAATTTGGAAGTGTACGACTTTGGAAAAATGAATAATAATTTAAAGAATAATGATATGGAATTTCATTGGTTTTGAAAGGAATATGTTTGATATGAAAAATAAACCAATTGAAATTGAATAACCATGGGTTATAACAACGTTTGGTTGTTAAAGAGACCGGGATCAGATATGAGCATACTCTCTGTCGATACCGAAAACCACTTTAACAACTGTGTACGCGGTGGAGATTCCAGAATGAAGTAGGATGATGGCGACGATCCTAAAGGTATACATACGTGGACCTAACTCCCATGAGTTAGCATAAGGTGACTAAAACAGGAGCAATTGACGGGCCAAGTTAGGTAGCTCCTCCGATTGGATACACTTCATCATTAACCATTCTATTACTTTGTTATTGATTTGGTGCGCACCTTTGATTCGAGAGTGTGGATCGAGTTGGGCGGTAGTTGCGGCTATGCGTTACCAATAGTCCGGAAGTGTGACTGGTACATCTACCCTGGCATTGCCTAGTTGTGCCGTGTCACCAACCCTAGCGCGCCTTCTACGAGTTTGTTGTACATCGTACCTATGGGGTATCCTCTGGCGGCCCCAGTTTACGGGGAGTTACGGTACTGTATAGACTATTGGCATTATAAAATGTGTTAAGAGGGAAATGGGTAACGCCTTAACGCTATTTTAATAGTTTACTTTACTTTAGACATTATTATAATAGCGTATATTACTACATAGTAGATAGTTTAACGGATCCTTAAAGGATGGCGATCCTAAGTATCCTTTAAGTTACTGATGCATTTCTTTTACAGTTCACTTGAGTTGATTTACATTTTATAAGTATGTATATCCTGACTCGAGTGTTTTGTGTTTTTGCTTTACGCTTGGGTTAGCCTGAGTTTCATAGCTTTGGTTTCATCATTTTTGGAGCTAGAGATCCGCTGGAGATTTAGCTGTCTACCTGATATTTCCATTCCAGTTATTTCCACTCAGCTTTTGCTTTTGTAGTAGAGAACTTATGTATCTAAACTTTCCGTTGTATTTGTTTTCAGACTTGGGTATTATGTATTAGTTTGAGACTATGTATCTAGGAGCTTCATGAACTCCTATGTTTATTTTATTCCGCTGCGAGTTATTCTGATATTCTGTGTTTGTGATTAATTTTATTTGCCCTAAATTTTATTAACAATCTGTTGTTTTGAATTATTCAAGTCCGACATGTGTGGTTTTATTGTCGATTTGAATGGTCCAAAACGGCGGGATGTTACAGTTGGTATCAGAGCTTTGGTTTTAGGCGAACCTTAGCCTACGGGGCAAAAACTCATTAGAGATAGGGTAGAAATACCCTAAAATGAGTAAAATCAATCTTAGAATCATTCTTTGCGAGAGAACGTATTATTAAAATGGCTTTCAAATGATTTTAAAGGACTATTTTGGGTATAAAATTTTTCTTGTTTTTAAAATCTTATTTTCCTTAGAATTTCCCTTCTTTTCGAATCCACCTTGTTTAATAGAATTCTTTGATTAGGATTTCCATTCTAGTTGAATCTTGTCTTTTGTCTTTCTCCTCTATCTTGGTCCTAAAAAAAATTCTTGAATTTCCAAGATGAATCGTAGGAATGCCAGAGATCAGGGTAGTGGTGTTGCCCTAGTTGCACCCATTAGGTTTAACATTCTCTGTAAGGAGTTCACTCAGCTAGATGGTACTATACGAGATCAGAGACCATCATTGAGGCTCAGCAGTGGCTGAGGAGTTTGGAAAGGATTTTCGCTGGTTTGGAGATCACCGACGCTCAGAAGCGTCGGTTAGCAGCTTGGCAGTTACAGGAGGCAGCCCTGGATTGGTGGGAGTCAGTTATAGCCAACACTATTGAGGCAGATATTTCTTGGGAACAGTTTCGGGAGGCTTTTGTGGCGAAGTGGATGCCAGAAGCTGGGAAGTCTCAGCTATACAAGGATTTTATGGATCTTAAGCAAGGGGATATGTCATTTTCTGAGTATGAGCGGAAGTTCAACGAACTTTCCAAGTTTGGTCCTAGCTTGATTGATACCTCTCTTAAGAAGAATGAGAAGTTTATAGCTGGAGCTCGCCCAGAGTTTTATGATCGTCTGATTTCTCTTGTGCACAGCCCTTTTACTGGATTGATGGATATGGCCATTAGATATGAGAACCCCACTTCTAAGGAAGCATTTATTGCTCATGCACCTTCATCTCAGCCCTCTTCTGGCAACTCTAAGAAGTGGAAGTCTAATTTATGTAACGCCCCACCTTTATGCTCATAATAACAAAGAGTATTAAAAGAAATACTGTCTATTATTACGAAGAATAAGGCTGGATAGGAGCGACCATCCGTAGTTGACCTTACACTAGTAATGGTTATCTCGATAGGAGTGGTATATACTTTTTATTTTTTTCATCTATCATTTATTTACTCCCATCGACACACCCAATTATCAGTATAAAACAAACTACGATAGTTCATAATAGTTTAGGACATTAGATATAACAATAACACAGGTAATATAAATGCGGAACACAGATAAAAACAAAAGTCTCATATATATATATATAATTGATGTCAGTTAATACATAGTTGACACAATACATATGATACAACTACAACTGTCGACTCTAGAAGTTATATATACAAGTACATTATCGACCAATATACATGAATACATATCGTTCTATACACTGACACTACTACTTCAAAATGACACTGACAACTTCAGAAGATGTGAAAAGTCTTCCAATCCTGAACAACAACTCAAAGAAGAAAATCTACAACCTGAAATACTCGGGTCTGACCCGAGTATTACATTCAAAAGAAAATAATACCCAGGTCAGTCTAATTCAAACCAGTTTATTAGTGCATATAGGCAGTAATAATTTAAATAGACGACAGTCACAATAATTCCCGTCCATCCGATTCTTTAAACAAAGAAACCGGATAACGGTCAATATAACACTTAACAGTGTTTAACAAAAATCAGCAGATTTAAATCATCAACAGAGATAAATAAACAATTTATCAAATCGACTAAATCAATTTTAAAACTGTCAAATCTGATAGGGCTGCAGTACACGCACGCGTGTACTGCCTCGCCACTATCGCAGGAGATACACAAAAGCTCAGTGAAAGTCACAAATGATCACCAGGTCAAACCCCGAAGTACCGGATTCAACTCAAGTGAATTCGAGAACAATTCCCAACAGGGGAAAACTGCAAATAAAAGTCAGAGAATCAATGCAATGAAACCCAACAAGAAAAAATCTCAACAATACAACACTGAAGCCACCACAAATGTTTTAGAGCAAGATTGCGACAATGAATGAAACAGTGCATCTAGTAAAAGAGGCAGCAAGGGATGTACAATGAATACATCATTAGAACAAGATAGACTGTAAGACAAGTGCCAGCGTATAAGACGGCAAATAGAAAGTTGGGGAGTAGTTCTAATGCCTGAACACCTAACTCAAAGGAATGAAGCACTGCTGTAAAATAAACTCAAGTCAGGAAATACTTATTTAAAATGCAGAGTCGCTAAATGTCAAACATATGAAGTGAAACCAGACCACAAAATCGAACAGTGGCAAATGCCCCAACATGACAGTAGGAAGTGCTACAAAACTACCCAGTACAACAGTCGAGTGTCAGTTCTCAATATACATGTTGAAGCAACCCAATTAAGTGTTTGCACTCCAGAAGCAAAACTCAAACTAAGGCAAGCTCGAGTCTAAAATCCCATAAGATAATCAAAGTCTACGAAAGTACATGTATGCACATACTCGAGTGCACATACATGTCCAAATCGAATGAAACAGCAAAAAGAAACTGCAACTGAAACCGTGATGTATAAGGACTGTAATTTCAAATGGAGACTCAACGATACATACAACATCATGAACAACAGAAGTTCAAGCAACATCACAGGTGATGAACAACAGGAATGGTATGAAGATCATAAGGCTCAGTGATACTCAAGCATCAAATCAAACTGAAACAGTAATGAAAATGCAACCCAGTGACAACAATGGTTGAAGTGAATACAGAGAACACTTTACAGTGATACAGTACAACATACATGTGCTCAGATCAAATGACTAGAAGTTCAAGACTGATAATATGGAACATTAATAATGAAGACTGTGCTATCATATGTACAAATGCAAAGATCAACGAAGACTCCAAAGCAATGCAAAAAGCATTGTGACATCAAGATCAAAACCAGAAACTACATGAATACCCATCAGTGCAGACTTGAGCCAGGTACAAACAATCTAAATCTGAGAAAATACTAACCAAAGGCTAACAGTTCAGGTCACTGTTGCCATAACTCAAAGTACATACAGGAATTCTACAGCAAATACTCCTACAAGCAAAGTGCAGTGAACACAAATCTTGGCACAAAACAGAACTGGCAAGCAAAAGGAGCAAGGGTAACCACTAAACACACACATATACACACATAAGTATATGTGTATATATGGCATATACAAGAGGACCAATTCAGTAGCTAGGAACTTAACAGAGCAATTGGAAGCAAACAACACTCAATATCCAGTTAATGAATGCCAACAGAAATTCGAATGCACAAATCAAAGCCTGCAGTAAGTCAAGCTCGAATTTGATACAGATGATAAGCGACTCAAAGTCGAAAGCAATAAACGAGTCCAAGACGAAATCATGTATCATGGCCGAAGTTCTAAAGCGACAAGTAAAACCCAACAACATACGAAATTTGCGAGGTTAAAGATCAATGACCAGCATCCAAACAAAATCGAATGGCCGAAGTCAACAAAACCCAAAATCCAGAAATTCATGAAATTGAAAATACCAGAGATCCAAAATCGCATGCATCAATATATAAAGCAGCCGATTAAACATTTTAATGCGAACAAAAACCCACGTAATTCGAATTAGATGTGAGTAAGGGAATTTACTCACCTTATTTTGAAGAGCACGACATCGTCGAATCGAGCGAAGCACAAGAAGACGAACCCTAGCTACCACAAGTATCTCAGAGCCGAGCAATCCCTCGAGCAAGGAAGTCGAGTTCGATCGAACCTTCAAAGTCGACGTCTTCGAGTTTGCGAAACCCTAGCTACAGAATCGAGGCAGAGGAGCATCGAATAACGTCGCCTCGATCCTAGCTTAAAGATCAACAAAGAATCAAGGAGCAGAAGCTCGTATTCACCAAAGAATCGAAGATTCGCCGAAACCCTAATTTTATTCGCCAGTCGCCATTTTTTTTTCGATTGTTTTCTTTTTTGAACGAATGAAGGAGAGAGGGGGAGGGGTGCATGGTTTAATCAGATAATAAGGGGTAAGGATATGGGCCGGTGTGCTATTCTTTGTACTAAAGGTATGGTGTTTGTTTTATATATAAGTGAGATGGGAATGGGTTGCGAACGAATATCAAAGGGAATGAGTATACCCTAATCTCGACAAAATGAAACGGGCTGAATTAATAGAGAAAAGCCCGTATAATTCTTTAACGAATTATCAAAAGGATTTCAACACAATTTTTAAAAGAATTCAATCCCATTAAAACTTCCGCAGCGATTAGCCAATAATTCAAATCGTCATTTGATGATAACAAAGTGATTGCGGAATCTCGGGTTGTTACAGACTCCCCTCCTTATAAAAATTGCGTCCACGCAATCCTAGGGAATAAATGGATAAAAGGTAACAACCAAAAGAGCACGGCAATGTCGAATGTATAAGCAAAGCAAGTGTCAGCGAGGAAGTATTAGATAAGAAATCAAAAGGTTCGACTGCTTCAAATCAAAAGAATCAACATCGTGGGAATCAGGGATCAAAATCAGACGACTAACACAAGCAAGAACAATCGAGTTCCAGCAACTAAAAGAGAAGGAAAAACAGAGCAGAAATCCCATACAGAGCACGAATTGAATGTGAGTAAATCGAATTACTCACCTGAATCGCCAGAGAAAAAGACGAAGCTCGAATCTCAAAAGTCGCAAATATTCAATCATCAAAACGATAATTGAACTTTCAAATCGCAAATATTTACTTGTCTCAAACGATAATCAGAAGACAAAACAAATATCTGATTATCTCATACGATAGTCAGAAAACAAATATTCAATTATCAAAAACGATAATCAAATTTCTCAAATCAACAAATATTTAATTATCTAACAGCGATAATTAAATCTCAAATCAACAAATATTTAATTATCCAAGACGATAATTAAATCTCAAATCAACAAATATTTAATTATCAAAGACGATAATTAAATCTCAAATCAACAAATATTTAATTATCTAAAGCGATAATTAAATCTAAAATCAACAAATATTTAAGTATCTAACAGCGATAATTAAATCTCAAATCAACAAATATTTAATTATCAAAGACGATAATTAAATCTCAAATCAACAAATATTTAATTATCTAACAGCGATAATTAAATCTCAAATCAACAAATATTTAATTATCAAAGACGATAATTAAATCTCAAATCAACAAATATTTAATTATCTAACAGCGATAATTAAATCTCAAATCAACAAATATTTAATTATCTAACAGCGATAATTAAATCTCAAATCAACAAATATTTAATTATCAAAGACGATAATTAAATCTCAAATCAACAAATATTTAATTATCTAACAGCGATAATTAAATCTCAAATCAACAAATATTTAATTATCTAACAGCGATAATTAAATCTCAAATCAACAAATATTTAATTATCAAAGACGATAATTAAATCTCAAATCAACAAATATTTAATTATCTAAAGCGATAATTAAATCTAAAATCAACAAATATTTAAGTATCTAACAGCGATAATTAAATCTCAAATCAACAAATATTTAATTATCTAACAGCGATAATTAAATCTCAAATCAACAAATATTTAATTATCACAAGCGATAATTAGAAACAACAAATATCTGATTATCAAAAACGATAATCAGAACTCATATCAACAAATATCTAATTATCACAAGCGATAATTAGAAACAACAAATATCTTATTATCAAAAACAATAATCAGAACTCATATCAACAAATATCCAATTACCTGCAGATAATTGGAAACAACAAATATCTAGAAATCAATTAAGAAGACTAGAAAATCAACATAAAAGCTTGGATCGATCCCATCAGATGGCGAGTTTTTAATTCGCCGCACGTGCAACAACAAATGGCCGAAGCCTACCAAGTACTCAACATAATTTTTGGCGCCCATCAGATTGACCCGAAGGTCTAGTACTGGTATTTGACCGGAAGGTCCGCAGAGTGGCCCGAAAGCCCAACAAATGACCCGAAGGTCCAACAAATGACCCGAAGGTCCTCATAGTGGCTCGAAAGCACACGAAAGCATCAAAATGTTTCAATTAACGAGTCCGGAATTAACCGAAATAGCAAACGCACATGTCCCATACCACGTGTTTTACTAAATCGTTTGATTCTCTTCATCGTTTCCTTGAAAGTGTGAAATCATCAAATTCATCAAAACAACAGATATTCAATTAACGAGTCCGGAATTAACCGAAATAGTAAAAGTGTGGTTCCATACTCCGCACTTTTGCTAAATCGTTTAAATCTCTTCATCGTTTCCTTGAAAGTGCGAAATTGTGTATTTTGTAAAAATACACTTTACATTCTCAAACGGACAAGTCCGGAATTAAGCGAATCAGTAAAAGAAAGGGGTCATAGTCCTCGATTTTGCTGAAACGTTTAAATCGCTTCCTCATTCTTTTGAAAGCGGAAACTGTTAAAATTTCTGAAAACAATTTTATTTATTTTGTAAGAATAACAATTCGCATTCTCAACTGAACAAGTCCGGAGTTAAGCGAAACAGTAAAAGAAAGGGGTCATAATCCTCGATTTTGCTGAATCGTTTAAGTCGCTTTTTCATTCTTTTGAAAACGCAAACTGTTACAATTTTATAAAACAATTTTTCATTTTTTAAAATGATTTTCCAATCACGTGATTAAAACAGCAAATCAGTAACAATTTCGATAAGGAAACTGTACTTCTCAAAATACCGTAAAAACGGTCACAAATCAGTATTGCGGAATAACCGCTTGAAAACCCACTTTTAAAACTTGACGGTTACTGAAGCCAAAGCGACAGTAATTTTAAAACGTCAAAATCACATCAAAACAATTTACATCAAAATGTAATATCAGTGAATTTTCATTCATCAAAATGCCACAAAACACCGTACTTCAAAATATAGCATTGGTGTAAAATTCCGTTGTAAAAATAACGGCAACAAAATACGTTTCATAACCAAGCATCGGTTCAACGTAAAATAAATGCAATAACGTGCAATTTAAATTTTTGCACGTACTACAAAATGAACAAAGAATCATTCAAATGTATCTTCAATGAAGATAATTTAAAACAGCAAAAATCTAATCAATAGATGATTAATACAAAAGAAAGCCAGCGGAAATTTCAACAAAAATCACCTATCTGCAATTTCTTCGAATCCTCAATTTGGATTCGAAATTCTCAAAGAAACAATTAATTACAGCTATGTAAACAACAATTGGAATTCATATCAATTTCGTATTTTGATTCTTAATTCAAAAGGATTATCAGTTGTACTCAGCGAAGACAGTTTCACTGTTTCCGCTGCGCACTCTGATAAATAGAACACAAATCTATCAAATCATCAGAACACAATTTCATCCAAACAACAAAACACAATTCCACTTTTATTTTTAAATAACGATATTTAAAAATTTCATCAAAATTTCAAAACTTTAGTTTTGACTCAAATCACAGATAAAACGTCGACTAATAGTTGTAACATATGTTCCATCCAAGTTATGTTTTATATTATGTCCATAAACCCCAAGCTCTGATACCAACTGTAACGCCCCACCTTTATGCTCATAATAACAAAGAGTATTAAAAGAAATACTGTCTATTATTACGAAGAATAAGGCTGGATAGGAGCGACCATCCGTAGTTGACCTTACACTAGTAATGGTTATCTCGATAGGAGTGGTATATACTTTTTATTTTTTTCATCTATCATTTATTTACTCCCATCGACACACCCAATTATCAGTATAAAACAAACTACGATAGTTCATAATAGTTTAGGACATTAGATATAACAATAACACAGGTAATATAAATGCGGAACACAGATAAAAACAAAAGTCTCATATATATATATAATTGATGTCAGTTAATACATAGTTGACACAATACATATGATACAACTACAACTGTCGACTCTAGAAGTTATATATACAAGTACATTATCGACCAATATACATGAATACATATCGTTCTATACACTGACACTACTACTTCAAAATGACACTGACAACTTCAGAAGATGTGAAAAGTCTTCCAATCCTGAACAGCAACTCAAAGAAGAAAATCTACAACCTGAAATACTCGGGTCTGACCCGAGTATTACATTCAAAAGAAAATAATACCCAGGTCAGTCTAATTCAAACCAGTTTATTAGTGCATATAGGCAGTAATAATTTAAATAGACGACAGTCACAATAATTCCCGTCCATCCGATTCTTTAAACAAAGAAACCGGATAACGGTCAATATAACACTTAACAGTGTTTAACAAAAATCAGCAGATTTAAATCATCAACAGAGATAAATAAACAATTTATCAAATCGACTAAATCAATTTTAAAACTGTCAAATCTGATAGGGCTGCAGTACACGCACGCGTGTACTGCCTCGCCACTATCGCAGGAGATACACAAAAGCTCAGTGAAAGTCACAAATGATCACCAGGTCAAACCCCGAAGTACCGGATTCAACTCAAGTGAATTCGAGAACAATTCCCAACAGGGGGAAAACTGCAAATAAAAGTCAGAGAATCAATGCAATGAAACCCAACAAGAAAAAATCTCAACAATACAACACTGAAGCCACCACAAATGTTTTAGAGCAAGATTGCGACAATGAATGAAACAGTGCATCTAGTAAAAGAGGCAGCAAGGGATGTACAATGAATACATCATTAGAACAAGATAGACTGTAAGACAAGTGCCAGCGTATAAGACGGCATATAGAAAGTTGGGGAGTAGTTCTAATGCCTGAACACCTAACTCAAAGGAATGAAGCACTGCTGTAAAATAAACTCAAGTCAGGAAATACTTATTTAAAATGCAGAGTCGCTAAATGTCAAACATATGAAGTGAAACCAGACCACAAAATCGAACAGTGGCAAATGCCCCAACATGACAGTAGGAAGTGCTACAAAACTACCCAGTACAACAGTCGAGTGTCAGTTCTCAATATACATGTTGAAGCAACCCAATTAAGTGTTTGCACTCCAGAAGCAAAACTCAAACTAAGGCAAGCTCGAGTCTAAAATCCCATAAGATAATCAAAGTCTACGAAAGTACATGTATGCACATACTCGAGTGCACATACATGTCCAAATCGAATGAAACAGCAAAAAGAAACTGCAACTGAAACCGTGATGTATAAGGACTGTAATTTCAAATGGAGACTCAACGATACATACAACATCATGAACAACAGAAGTTCAAGCAACATCACAGGTGATGAACAACAGGAATGGTATGAAGATCATAAGGCTAAGTGATACTCAAGCATCAAATCAAACTGAAACAGTAATGAAAATGCAACCCAGTGACAACAATGGTTGAAGTGAATACAGAGAACACTTTACAGTGATACAGTACAACATACATGTGCTCAGATCAAATGACTAGAAGTTCAAGACTGATAATATGGAACATTAATAATGAAGACTGTGCTATCATATGTACAAATGCAAAGATCAACGAAGACTCCAAAGCAATGCAAAAAGCATTGTGACATCAAGATCAAAACCAGAAACTACATGAATACCCATCAGTGCAGACTTGAGCCAGGTACAAACAATCTAAATCCGAGAAAATACTAACCAAAGGCTAACAGTTCAGGTCACTGTTGCCATAACTCAAAGTACATACAGGAATTCTACAGCAAATACTCCTACAAGCAAAGTGCAGTGAACACAAATCTTGGCACAAAACAGAACTGGCAAGCAAAAGGAGCAAGGGTAACCACTAAACACACACATATACACACATAAGTATATGTGTATATATGGCATATACAAGAGGACCAATTCAGTAGCTAGGAACTTAACAGAGCAATTGGAAGCAAACAACACTCAATATCCAGTTAATGAATGCCAACAGAAATTCGAATTCACAAATCAAAGCCTGCAGTAAGTCAAGCTCGAATTTGATACAGATGATAAGCGACTCAAAGTCGAAAGCAATAAACGAGTCCAAGATGAAATCATGGATCATGGCCGAAGTTCTAAAGCGACAAGTAAAACCCAACAACATACGAAATTTGCGAGGTTAAAGATCAATGACCAGCATCCAAACAAAATCGAATGGCCGAAGTCAACAAAACCCAAAATCCAGAAATTCATGAAATTGAAAATACCAGAGATCCAAAATCGCATGCATCAATATATAAAGCAGCCGATTAAACATTTTAATGCGAACAAAAACCCACGTAATTCGAATTAGATGTGAGTAAGGGAATTTACTCACCTTATTTTGAAGAGCACGACATCGTCGAATCGAGCGAAGCACAAGAAGACGAACCCTAGCTACCACAAGTATCTCAGAGCCGAGCAATCCCTCGAGCAAGGAAGTCGAGTTCGATCGAACCTTCAAAGTCGACGTCTTCGAGTTTGCGAAACCCTAGCTACAGAATCGAGGCAGAGGAGCATCGAATAACGTCGCCTCGATCCTAGCTTAAAGATCAACAAAGAATCAAGGAGCAGAAGCTCGTATTCACCAAAGAATCGAAGATTCGCCGAAACCTTAATTTTATTCGCCAGTCGCCATTTTTTTCGATTGTTTTCTTTTTTGAACGAATGAGGGAGAGAGGGGGAGGGGTGCGTGGTTTAATCAGAGAATAAGGGGTAAGGATATGGGCCGGTGTGCTATTCTTTGTACTAAAGGTATGGTGTTTGTTTTATATATAAGTGAGATGGGAATGGGTTGCGAACGAATATCAAAGGGAATGAGTATACCCTAATCTCGACAAAATGAAACGGGCTGAATTAATAGAGAAAAGCCCGTATAATTCTTTAACGAATTATCAAAAGGATTTCAACACAATTTTTAAAAGAATTCAATCCCATTAAAACTTCCGCAGCGATTATCCAATAATTCAAATCGTCATTTGATGATAACAAAGTGATTGCGGAATCTCGGGTTGTTACAATTTACATCGACAGAAGCAGAATTGGCTTAAGAATCCACGTTTAGGATCTTCTTCTTCCCGGAGGCAGCCTATTGATCTTTCTTCCATCACTTGCTTCAAGTGCGATCAGAAGGGTCACTATGCCAACAATTGTCCAGCACCTGCCAGTGCCGCCATTCCTCCACCTCAGAATACTAAGAACAACCTCTGCCATGTCTGTTTGCAACTTGGCCATTTCAAGAATGATTGTCCCTTGTATCAGAAGGGCAAGACATATGGAGTCTTTGCCATGACTTCTTCCACTCGTACTCCACCTACTCCACCTGCTCCTGGTGATACCCAAGGTACTCTCCAGGGCACTTTTAGTTTGTTTAATTTTCCGATTCGTGTTCTATTTGACACAGGAGCTTCTCATAGTTTCATTTCTGTGGACCTTTGTGATAAGTTTGAGCATATCCTTTCACCTAAGTTTGCAACCGAACCTTTGTGTGTTACTAATCCGATTGGTGGTCCCGCAAACCTTAGTAGGATTCGTAACAATGTGAAACTCTTCTTTTCCGACCATCGCTTTTCTGGTGATTTCTATGTTCTTGGTTTCGATGCTTTTGACATGTTGCTTGGAGGAGATTGGCTGAAGATGAATGAAGTTTTTATCCATTGTAAAACCCATATTGTTTCTCTTATTGATGATTTTGGTAAGCCCTTGGTAATTCAGTGCCGTATGCCTCAGGAGTATGCAGGCAGTTTTATCTATTCTCTGGATTCTTCCCCTAGTGATCTTGATTCTACTCCTATGGTCAAACTCTATCCCGATGTGTTTGGTGAAGTCACTTCTTTACCTCCTAAATGGGAAATCAAATTCCGTATTGATCTCTTTCCTGGATCTCGACATGTAGTTCTTCCTCCCAGAAGAATGGCACCCCATGAGAAGGTTGAGTTGAGGAAGCAAATTGAAGACTTGTTCTCCAAAGGTTTGATCATACCCAGTCATTCCGAATAGGGAGCAGCAGTGGTTTTTATCACTAAGTCTGATGGTTCTTTGAGGATGTGTGTTGATTATAGGGAGCTGAACAAGCTCACTATGAAAAACAGATATCCAATGCCTCGTATTAATGACATGTTCGATCAGCTTTATGGAGCTACTGTATTCTCTCAACTTGATCTTGCCATCAGTTTCCACCAGCTCAGAATTGCCGAGGAAAGTATTCCCAAAACCGCTTTCCGTTCTGAGGATGGTTTCTTTGAATGGTTAGTTATGCCTTTTGGTTTGGCTAACGCCTCAGCTTTCTTTGTCGACCTTATGAACCGGGTTTAATAAGTTTGTTCTAGTCTTCGTCGATGATATTCTGGTTTTCTCTAAGTCTAAGGCGGAACATGAAATACATTTGAATTTTGTTCTAAAGACCCTTAGGAGTCATCAGTTGAAAGCCAAATTCTCGAAATGCCATTTCTAGAAAGATGAAGTCCGATTTCTTGGACATATTATTTCTGGTGATGGAGTTTCTGTTGATCCAGTTAAGATCGCTGCGATCAATGTAAGTCTATCTTCTCTTCTTCCTTTATACATTAATTATTCTATCTCTTTCTTGGTTCTTATCCCCCCTATTCTATTTTAGAATTGGGAAACTCCTAGGACTCCATCTGATATCCGTAGTTTTCTAGGCCTTGCCGGTTATTATCGGAGATTCATTGAGAATTTTGCTCAGATTGCTGCACCTCTCACCGCTCTAACTTGTAAGAATGCTAAGTTTAGGTGGAATGATAAGTGTGAAGCTGCATTCAATGAGTTGAAGCGCAAGCTTACTTCCGCACCAGTTCTTACCGTTCTAAATGGAAATGAGGGATTAACGGTATACACCGATGCCAGTCGTGAAGGTTTGGGAGTTGTTCTGATGCGGGATGGGAAGTTTATCGCTTATGCCAGTCATTAGTTGAAGATTCATGAAGCCAATTATGTAGCCCATGATTTGGAATTGCTTGCCGTAGTTTTTTCTTTGAAGCTTTGGAGACATCATCTATTAGGAACTAAGTTTGAGCTTTTTACGGATCATAAGTCTTTGAAATTTATTTTCACCCAGAAGGACTTGAATTTGAGGCAGGTTAGGTGGCTTGAGTTTCTAGCTTCTTATGACCTCGACATCAACTATACCCCCGGGAAAGCTAATGTTGTAGACGATGCTTTGAGGCGAAAGAAGGCGATGTTGTGTCAGCTTGTTGTTTCTTCTCCTCTTATGGATCGTATTATTGCTAAGCAAGATGAGGATGAGATGCTTAGGCTTATTAAGGAAAATGTTCATAGTAGGGTTGGTGGTAATAGCCAAGATGGAAGTGGAGCTCAGATCGATGATAAAGGGATTTTGAGGTTAAATAATCGGATTTGTGTCCCGAATGTCGATGGATTGAGGCAAGAGTTACTTCAGGAAAATCATCGGTCTAGACTTTCTATTCATCCAGGTGTGACAAAGATGTACCATGATATGAAAAAGCTGTATTGGTGGAGTGGTATGAAGCGTGATATCCCCCTTTTTGTTAGTAGATGTGCAACTTGTCAGCAGGTTAAGGCTGATCATCAGAAGACCGCTGGATTATTGCAACCCCTTGAGGTTCCCAATTGGAAATGGGAACAAGTTTCTATGGATTTTATTGATGGATTACCGAGGACTAGGAGAGGTAATGAGAGTATTTGGGTAATTGTGGATAGATTGACCAAGTCAGCTCATTTCATTCCGGTTAGGTCCAACCGTTCTGCTTCGAGTTTAGCTGAGATTTATATGAGAGAGATTGTCCGTCTTCATGGTGTTCCGGTCAGTCTTGTTTGTGATAGAGATCCCATCTTTACCAGTCAGTTTTGGAAAGATTTTCAGGAATCTATAGGTACTCGTCTGATTTTGAGCACTGCTTACCATCCGCAGACCGACGGTCAAACAGAAAGAGTAAATCAGACCCTGGATGATCTTCTTCGTGCCTGTGTCCTTGATTATGGAGGATCTTGGGAAGATCATCTCCATCTCGTTGAATTCACCTATAACAATATTTACCAGGTATAATCTCAAATATCTGTTTAAGGTTGTCTTAAACATTTATCTATCTTATCCCATTTTTGAATTTAGGCTAGTATCACAATGGATCCATTTGCTGCTCTTTATGGACGCCCTTGCAAATCTCCATCTTGCTGAATTGAATCCGGTAATCGTTTGGTTCTTGGTCCTGATATGATTCTAGAAGCATCTGAGAAGGTTGAGGAGATTAGGAGAAAGATGAGGATTGCTCAGGATAGACGGAAGAAGTATGCTGACAAGCGTAGGAGGAATTTAGAATTTTCTGTTGGTGATCAGGTTTTCCTTAAGGTCTCTCCTTTAAGAAATGTGATTCGTTTTGGTCGGAGAGGGAAGCTTGCTCCTAGGTTTATTGGTCCTTTTCGCATCTTAGAGAGAGTTGGTTCCTTAGCTTACCGTTTGGATTTGCCTGAGAAGCTTTCTAGAGTGCATAATGTGTTCTATGTTTCGCATCTTCATCGGTATCTTCATGATCCATCTTTGATTATCCAGCCTTCTGCTCTCAAGAGTTTGGATGTTGAGCCGAACCTTACTGTCGAGAGGAAGCCACTTCGTATTATCGATAGAGGTACGAAGCAGCTACGAAGAAAACCTGTCAACCTGGTCAAAGTGCAATGGAGCACTAATGATCGGGATTGTACTTGGGAAACATAGGAGAGCATTCGTGCTTCGAATTCAGAATTGTTTGTTCCAGGTACTATTCGTTATCCTACCTTATCCCTCTTTGTTTTCTGGGTCTCGTTCCTTTTCAAGGACGAAAAGTTTTGAGTGGGGGAGAGTGTAACAACAACCTGCAAATTTTGAAAATATTTTAAATGAAAATTCACTTGAAACTTTGAATATAATTATTTTCAATTTGATAAATTTGGAAATTTAATGTAATATTTTGGGATTTGATGTGAAATGTTCTTCCAAATTTAATAAAATAAAGATTTTTCTTAAATTGCAAATTTTGGTCAACTTTGGTCAAAGTTTGACTTTCTGTGAAAAATTTAAAATTTAAAATTTGAATTTTGAACTTTTACTTTTTTTTATGAAGATGGATTTAATTCTAACATTTTCTTTGTTTTTCATTTTGTTAAATTTTGATTCCTACTTCTTAAAATTTACAACTTTTGGCGTATTACACGCAGTTATTTTCCCTATAACTTTTATCTTTTGGATTTGTTTGGGCTTATACTAGTAGGCTAGGAAATGCTTTAGTTAGATGAGAAGCCACCTATTGAGATGACTATATAATATCCTAGGGTTTTCTAGACTCCTCATTTTTCATTTGTGCCTCCGCAGAAAGAAATCAATGTAAGTTTTCTTCTTCATCTTCCTCCTCAAAACCCTAGACTTTCTTCCTCTTTTCCTCTACAAATGTTCCTCATCCTCCCCTTAAAAATTTCGGCCACACCTATCTCCTCTCCCTCCAACCACAAACCCTAAACAAAAACCACTTCTCCTCTTTCCTTTTTCCCTTCCCTCTTTACAAATTTCGGCCTCCACTCCTCTTCTTCCCACCATAAACCCCATAGCCGAACTTCCTCAAACCCTTCCCCTAGCTTTGCCTTAGCCATGACCATCTCCTCCACCACCAAAACCCTAGGCCGAGCCTCCACTACCAAAACCCTAACCCTAGGTCGAGCCTTCTCCATCAAAACCCAACCCTAACTTAGTCCAAACCCCTATGGCCGAACCCTAACCTAGTCCAAACCCCTATGGCCAAACCCAAACCCAAACCAAACCCCATGGTCGAACCCAAACCCAAACCAAACCTTATGGCCGAACCCAAATAAACCCTAGGCCAAACCTATGTGTTCCCTAGACAAGCCCCCTTCACATGTTTACAAATATATAATTTTTCTACTTTTATTTTTCTATGTGAACTATTTGTTTACGTATGGAATTTATTTTATTTTTCAAAGCGTCGGATTTGGATTATCCTCTCACTCAAGCTTGTCGGTAATTTATTGTGCTTGTCGTAGTCGTTATGTTGTGTTTTGAATCACTTCTCTAACCAAAGAAAGGTGAGTAATCACTCTTGACAACGTACTTATATTTTGGTGAATTGATGACAATGGAATTGTATGGATTTGAATATGCAAGTTGAGAATTTCACCTATGTTTATATTATGTTATTTCATATCATATTTTACCTATTTTGATCATATTCCATGATATATTGAATATTGTTATGTTTATTTAATATTCTGTTCTCACACTGTGTAACGACTCGTAAATTTTAACTGTTTTAATAACGTATTTAAGCTGAAATTTTGTGGAATTTTAAATAATTTAATTTGAAAATATAAATTTAATTTTTGGGAAACGACTATTTAAACATAGCAACTGGTAAATTTTCATCAGATAATATGGAAATTTATTTTTTTATGTAATTCTATTTCAATTTAAATCAGTTAATATTTGATGATGATAAAATATTTTCCAAACCTAAATATTTTTATATAATAAATTTGTAAATCATCTTCTAAATGAGACGTCATATTTCGTTTCGTCAAATATGGATTGCTATTGCTCCATCTAACATTTTTCGGCAAATTAGCAGCATTTTCGGTATCGAATATCGACTTTTGATAGGATGATCGTACCACTAATATCTGTATACAGTATTGACCGTCTCGTCGTGCTGATCTTTACGATATATTCAATTCTGTGTTTTAAAGTCCGGTACGCAGTGGAATCTGTAAAGCATCGGACCGTATCGGTACCGTATTTGTGTTTTTTTGTTTCCCTGTGCTAGTACTGGACCTCTGGGTCACCACGCCTCTGGGCAACCGTCTCTGGACACCTGCTCTATGGAGCAGTTTATTTTTCGGCATGCGCCTCTGGGCCTTTATCCTTCTGGGAAGGATCTTGCCGTCTCGCGCGTTCCGCATCTGTGCGAGTGATCGATCACAACTCTACAGTACTTGGCAACGACTCTGGTCGGTGCACGTGCAATATTGGTATTATTTGATGATTTTTATATCCATTCGAGTACCGCCATTCAGTGTTGGTTCTATGGAACCATACGATGTAAGTGCAATTACCTTGTGGATTCACAGTGTCTCTGGACACTGCTTTTCAGTGTTTGATTTCATTGACTTTTCAGTATATCCCCATTACTCTTCGTCAGCATCAGCTTAAGGCCAAGCTCTTCAAGTGCCATTTTTGGGAGAGCAAGGTCAAGTTCTTGGGCCATATTGTATCATCTGAGGGTATTTCTGTCGATCCTGCCAAGATCGAAGCAATTTAGAATTGGAATCAGCCCGAGAACGTTCATGATATTCGCAGCTTCCTTGGGCTGGCGGGTTATTACTGTCGGTTTATCAAGGATTTCTCTCGAGTTGCACTTCCCCTCACGACTCTGACTCATAAGGGGGTTCGCTTTATTTGGTCTGATAAGTGTGAAGCTTCTTTCCAGCGATTGAAGGAACTTCTCACTCATGCTCCTATCCTGGTGGTTCCTGAGAGTAACCAGGATCTTGTTGTTTACACCGACGCTTGTGGTAGCGGCCTCGGTGCTGTTCTTATGTAGAAGGATCAGGTGGTTGCTTACGCTTCTAGGCAGCTACGTCCGAATGATGTTCGCTATCCTACTCATGATCTTGAGTTAGCTGCTATCGTCTTTGCCTTGAAGACGTGGCGTCATTATCTATTGGGCGAACGTTTCATTCTCTACACCGATCACAAGTCGCTGAAGTATCTTTTCAGCCAGAGAGATCTCAATATGAGGCAGCAGCGATGGCTTGAGTTTCTCGCCTCATATGACTTAGATATTCAGTATACCCCTGGCAAGGGTAATCGTGTGGAAGATGCACTCAGTCGCAAACACTCGGCAGTAGTTTCTATGATGATAGCCGAGTGGGATATTCTTGAGACCCTTTCTATGTGTGATATTCGAAATTGAGCTCCGTCTTCTGATCCTCAGATCTTGCTATTCAGCTTGGAAGCTCGACCTATTCTATTGGATCGCATTGCCCATGCTCAGCGGCAGGATCCAGACTTGTTGTGATACATTCATCTCCTTGAGTCGGGATCCAGTGATGAGACATTGTTGGATTATTCTATTGATTCTCATCGGTGTCTTCGCAGGAAGAACCTTATTTTGGTACCATCTGATTTATCACTTAGGCGTGACATTCTATACGAATGTCATCGCACTAAGTACACTATTCATCCCGGGTCGAGCAAGATGTATGCCGACATGTGTCGTCTATATTATTAGGAAGGCATGAAGAGTGATGTTGCAAGTTATGTAAGCCGTTGCATGACTTGTCAACAGATCAAAGCTGAACACCAGCGTCCATCCGGTCTTCTTCAGCCGCTAGAGATTCCATTGTGGAAATGAGATCAGATATCCATGGATTTTATTGACGGTCTGCCTCGATCAAGGTCAGGCCATACTTCTATTTGGGTCATCGTCGATCGCTTGACCAAATCAGCTCATTTCATTCCTATTAAGTCCACTCGGACTGCTCCTCAGCTTGCCAAGTTATATGTAAAGGAAGTCGTTCGACTTCATGGCATTCCTAACTCTATCGTCTGTGATCGAGACACTATATTTACTAGTCACTTCTGGAAGTGCCTACAGTCAGCTTTGGGCTCAAAGCTGAATCTCTCGACTGCTTATCATCCTCAGACCGACGGTCAGACGGAGAGGGTGAATTGTGTTTTAGAGGATCTTTTGCGCTGTTGTATTCTCGATTTCGGAGGTAGTTGGGAGGATCACTTACCACTTGTAGAGTTCTCCTACAACAACAGCTTTCAGTCTAGTATTGGCATGGCTCCTTTCGAGGCTCTTTACGGAAGGCCATGTCGTTCTCCTTCGTGTTGGTTAGAATCTGGCGAGAAGCTCCTTCTTGTTCCAGATTCAGTTCGGAAATCTTCTGAGAAGATTATTCTTATTCGTCAGAGAATGAAAGAGGCGCAGAACCGTCAGAAATCCTACGCGGACAACCGTAGGAAGCCTCTTGAGTTCTCCATTGGTGATCATGTCTTTATTCGGATATCTCCTATGAAAGGGGTAGTGCGTTTCAGCTCTACAGGGAAGTTGGCTCCTCGCTATGTTGGACCATTTCCTATTACGGAACGCATTGGCCCCGTGGCTTATCGTGTGGCTCTACCTGCTCATTTCTCTGAAATACATGATGTGTTCCATGTTTCTCAGCTTCGCAAGTGTGTGCGCGACCCTGATTCTATTATCGAGCCTCATATCGTGCCCGATTTGGAGATCTCACCCAATCTATCTATAGAGCAGCAACCTCTTCGTGTGCTTGATTCGGAGATCAGACGTCTTCGAAACAAAGAGGTTCCGCTTGTGAAGATTCAATGGTCTTCTAATCCTAAGGACTGCACTTGGGAGACCAGAGAATTTATCGAGCGTACTTATCCTGGTTTTCTTTCATCTTCCGGCACGGGTGAGCATCTATATTTTATCTTCTGTATTCCTTTTATGGATTAGATGTTATAGACGAATTCTATATTTAAGGAAATTGCGGGGACGCAATTTTCTTAAGGGAGGGAGTCTGTAACAACCCTGAGATTGCAATTACCGAATAATGAATTAAAATTATGATTTTTAAGTTGAAAAGGGAGCTAAACAAAATTTTGGGAATTTAAATTTGCAATTGGTTTGCAAATTAAAGTATTTTGGGTTTAAAATGGGGAAATTAATATTTTTGGAATTTAATATTTAAAAGGGGAATTTTTAAATGTGATAATGGGTTTAATTGGCTAATGAGACAATTATAGGGTTTTAATTAAAACTAGGATGCCACTTAGGATTTTGTTCACATGATAACCTTAGAAAATAAACTAAGTCCTAATGGGTTTTTAAAACCTCTTACCATGACCCATTAGTCTACCCACTTCTATATAATATCTTAAACCCATTTCATAACCCTAACCCTTCGCCTCTTCATAATTCCTAAACGTAAATCTAAACATAACTAATGACCTCCCTTTAGAAGATCCATCTCCTTCTCTTCATAATTAAATTAGTTTGATCTTAGAAAAAAAGAGGTAATGCAATCTCTCTCTTATTCTTTAATCCTCCTTAATCCTTATTTCATCTCTTCCATCTTGTGTAATCATTGTTTTGTTTTTTTGTTGATTTTGGGTCCTTGAAGCCTCTTGATCTTTGCTTTGGGGTGGAGGAGTTTGGCTTGCTCTATATTGTGCACACAAACCATTTGATCCTTTGCTTCATTAAGGTAATTACTATTGATTAGTGATTATTGCTAGTAGTGATTATTGCTAGTTAAAATTTTGGTGAAAATTTGTTGCCAAAAACTGAAAAAAACACTCCTAAACCACAAAAATCAACAAAATCAGCTGGCTGGAATTCAACCTGGCTGAAACAGGGGTCTCAAAGCCCAAAGCAAACCTGGGTTGCACCCAGGCTGCTGCCCAGGCACAGCAGGCCAGCTCTTAGTGGGCTGGCGCAAAGTAAACAGTGCGGGTCCCCACTAGGCGGCCCGCTAATCTTCCCAGCCCGCGTGGGCTGGGACTTGAATCCCAGCCCAAGCGGGCTGGGACTAGTTCTTCCCAGCCCACGTGGGCTGGGACTTGAATCCCAGCCCAGGCGGGCTGGGACTAATCTTCCCAGCCCGCGTGGGCTGGGACTTGGATCCCAGCCCAGGCGGGCTGGGACTAGTTCTTCCCAGCCTGCGTGGGCTGGGACTTGAATCCCAGCCCAGGCGGGCTGGGACTAATCTTCCCAGCCCGCGTGGGCTGGGACTTGGATCCCAGCCCAGGCGGGCTGGGACTAGTTCTTCCCAGCCCGCGTGGGCTGGGACTTGGATCCCAGCCCAGGCGGGCTGGGACTCGTTCTTCCCAGCCTGCGTGGGCTGGGACTTGGATCCCAGCCAAGGCGGGCTGGGACTTTTTCTTCCCAGCCCGCATGGGCTGGGACTTGGATCCCAGCGCAGACGGGCTGGGACTCGTTCTACCCAGCCTGCGTGGGCTGGGACTTGGATCCCAGCCCAGGCGGGCTGGGACTTTTTCTTCCCAGCCCGCATGGGCTGGGACTTGAATCCCAGCCCAGGCGCGCTGGGTTGGGCTTTTTTTTTTTAAAAAAAATTTGTTCAATCCTGTTTTCAAATTCTTTTACCTCCACTTCGCGATGCCGTCACGATCGCATCCAAAGTCGGAATTCAACGTTTTTGGTCTCGTTGGAAAGGTGGAGTTTCGAACTCCATCTCTGGAAAGTTTGGGCAACATCGGAGTTTGTTTGGTACTTCGAATTTCGTGTCAAAGTTGAACTCTGGTCGTTGTTGGTAAACAGTATGAATCTTTTCCTGGGTCCAACTTTGAGATATCGCTGCCACTTCGTCTCAACTCGGAATTCAGAAATTCTTTTTGCATCTTAAAGTAGGGATGTTGGACTACATGCCTGCAAATTTTCATGACATTTGGACACCGTTTGCTGGTCCAAATAAATTGCCGAACTTGGGTTTGCAGCTGTTTTTGAATGTTTACAAACACTTAGAATATTTTTCAGTGATTTTCTGATTTTATTGATTTCTTTGAGATTTGTCTCTAGATTTCGTACACGGGTTTTATGAATCATTTTCAAAAGATTTTTCACTCCTAAATGGCTTTAGAAATTATTATATAATATTATTTTTAATTATTAAATTAATTACTCCATAATAGGAGAGTTTTCAAAAGCCGTTTTAAAATGGTTTCAAAATCAATTATAAATCCGTTTTGCACCATTATTTTCTATAATAAAAATCTCACACTCACTTTTTAGCACATCGAGCGAAGTGGAAAGGTGCTTAAATGGTTAGGAAATCTGCGGCCTATGGAACCGTGTGTATTTCCTTTCCGGTTAATCCCCGACCTATTCGATTGATCGTTTTGACCTTTGGGTCTAGTTTACCGATGATACGAGGTGGACTTTTTTATTGTTTGGAGTGTGAGCTTGCTATTGGTTAGTAAACCGTTTAGTGCGAACGTGGGGTATGGGACTCATTGTTAAACTTTACGGGTTCCTCTCCAAGAAGTTGGTGACACATTAGCCTCTGGGCGGCCAGTACTGGACCTCTGGGTCACCACGCCTCTGGGCAACCGTCTCTGGACACCTGCTCTATGGAGCAGTTTATTTTTCGGCATGCGCCTCTGGGCCTTTATCCTTCTGGGAAGGATCTTGCCATCTCGCGCGTTCCGCATCTGTGCGAGTGATCGATCACAACTCTACAGTACTTGGCAACAACGACTCTGGTCGGTGCACGTGCAATATTGGTATTATTTGATGATTTTTATATCCATTCGAGTACCGCCATTCAGTGTTGGTTCTATGGAACCATACGATGTAAGTGCGATTACCTTGTGGATTCACAGTGTCTCTGGACACTGCTTTTCAGTATATCCCCATTGCTCTTTGGAGCATCGATCTTTGCTTGGGCATTGATTACAGACTCTAGTCACTCTTGGGATTATTGCCTATAGGCAACTTTATATAGCTTTGGCTACGCCGATGATATGAGGCGATTTTATTTATTCTACACTTTGGTGTTGATTTCTCTTTGGAGATTTTTATTGTTTATTGATGATTAGGGATCGTCATTATATTCATGTGGTTCATAATATACTTCTCTTTGGATAAGTATTGTTTTATTTATGTACCGCATTATTATATATCTCAGTTATTACTGATTGTTTAGCTAGCCTGACCCGAGTGTTTTCGCTCGGGTCAGACCGAGTTGTTTCAGGTTAGGTCTCTGGACTTAGCTTCTGTGCTTCCGCTTGTGCTATGCTGATAGATAGCGCTTTTATTTGTCCACTATTCCGCTACTCTGTTATTATTCAGACTTTGATATGTACATATTTTTGACTCACATAAGTGAGCAGTGGCTTTGTACCCACTTATAGTATTTGGATCTGTATTGACGATGTATTGTCCTGGGATTTTATATCTGTTATGTGATTCTGTTCTGTGATGCTATTTCATTATGTTATTATGCTTTGTCCTGATAGATCTTTAGCCATTTGTAATTTTGTTATAAGTATTTACCGAATATGTCGAACCACCTGTTTGAGAAAAATTTAAATAAATTCCACCTTTCGACATATTCAATAGATAGTTATAGCTTGATTACAAATGGTCGCTTCCACTATACTCTATTCTCCGCTTTAACAGACAGTATTACTCCCGTAATACTCTTTGTTACAGTGGGTCTCAGAGTGGGGCGTTACATGACCCTTCACATTTCGTTGATCCTATATTTATTCATTGTGCCTTTTCATTTTGCATGGATATTTGTTCTAAAGAAAAAAAAGTGGTAAGTCTATCCTCTTCTTCTCCTTCTTTATAGCTCGTGACTCTCCCATAAATTGCCGTAGGAAAACTCATGCTACTACATATTTTCCCGAAGCCATACAGAGCCTCATTGCCACCATCTCTTGCTCCTCTCTACCCGTGTTTCCCTTCCATCAACTCAAAGCTATACCCGAGTATTCCACTCCCCTGACCCAAGCCATGACCCGAATACCTCTCGCCACACAATCGTTGCCCCACCTCTCTTCCCTACGCCACCGCCTTCCCCGACTTACAGCCAACCCCTGCCTCCGCCAGAACCATCATCTAGCCTTTGCCAAACACTCGAAACCGTGCATGCCTTTCCACTAGCGCTTCCATTTATCTCATCGCTCTCCATCTTTTTCTTCTTAGCAGGTATATATATATATTTATTATATGTTTGTTGTATACATAGGTTATTAGAGACATATATATATATATGTTGTTGTTTTTACACGAGTCACTATATATATAAAGTTTAAATTATAATGTCTATTGTTACAAACTTATACTAATATATATATATATATATATGTATGTATGTATGTATATACGGTACAATGTGAGTTTATAAATACGTCTGTATATATCAGTACGTATGGGTTTGGTTTATTATTATTATATAGTTGTATATATAGTTATGTATATAGGTAGTACAGTATAGATTAGCCGTTGACAAAATTTATAAGTTACAAATTATATAATATGTTGAACTATTTATTAAAGCTATTCTGTTTTGTAATAGTTACAATATAAAGGGTATATATAATATGTTTTAAAGTATTATATATGTTATATTATAAAGTTGCCTGAGTATAAAAGTATAAGTTTATTTATGTACATATTGTTTGTATATGGGTTTAGTTATATTAGTATGTATAATTTATTGTTTATATAAATATAGTATAAATATTAGTTTCAGGATATGATTTCTTGGACAGTAATGATAGGTATATACATATAGAAAAGTTAGACAGATTATATGAGATCTATTGAATATATATATATACACATATATATATATATATTGAGTTATATTTAGTTTGAAGCATTGATTTTCTTTTACTGCATATATATATATATATACAATTTAAAAGAGGATGGGTAAGTTTTATAATTGCGATATATATATATATAAGGCTTACATAATACACTAGTTGTATATATATATAGGTTTTTATTTTAATATGTTTGTGTTTTAAAATTTAATATTGGTTTTATAATAAGGATGGATCTTAAAGTATAATATATTAAGTTTACATTTATTTGAGTTTGGGTATAAATATATATGTTATTTCAGTATTTGTTTTAAATTAAATATTGATTTCATGGAAATAATAATAATAATAATAATATATAGATTTGCTGTTATATCAAACTGATTCTGATTCAGTTCATCAATTCTTGATTATCAGCCCTGTTCGTCTAATTCGTGCCAATCTAGCTTTGTTTTGGAAGTCGTGCTTGGATTCGTAACTCATCTCATTCTCGTTTGTCTCTAATCTCGAAAGGTGAGCAATCACTCACAATTAACGTTCTTATATTTATTAAATTTTGATTTCAATTGAAACGACAATTGAAATATGCTGCTGTTAGTTATTTACATTGCTATATATATATATATATATGCTATTTTCTATATCTGTTCACCTGTGACACCTGACACCCGATCTGTTATTTATGTTATTTTATTGATGATTTATGCCTGTTATATTATTTTCATATCTGTTCTCACTCTGCAAGTTCCCTATTAGTATAGAATTCACTATGGGTTGAAATGATACATACCCGAACGATCTGTAGAATAGGAGAAAATCGTTATGGGTTGAAATGATAAACCCAAGCGATTTTCATTTGAATTGAATTTGGGATTGTGGGTTGAAATGATATATACCCGTATATATTTAAATTGCGGATTGAAATGATAAATATCTGTATCACTTGACCATAGGATAGAAAATTATATACAGGCACCGTTGGTCTATATATATATATTGAAAATGATTTCCAAGGTTTTGAAAGGAAATTTATGGTTTTAAAAAAATATTGGTTTTAAATATTATATATATATGTGTGTGTTATTTTATATATATTTAAATTCTTTATTAAAAAGAACAATTTATATGTTTGAAATTTTTAAAATTATAAGTTAGTTTGAAATTATAAATTTTAAGAATTTACTTATAATTTTACTATATTAAAATATATAAATTAAGTTTTATCATAAAGTAAGTTTAATAATAAGATTTAATTTAATAAAGTTTGATTTATTTAAAATATAATATGTTTAAGTATTTACTTAAAATTTATATTTTAAAAATAGATTTTTATAAGTTATGGTTGGGAAGATAAATTTGAATTTAATTGAAATTGTATTTAGTTAAGAATTTTATTGAATTAAATCGATTTGACACTTATTGAATTTGAGATTTTGAAAGGATATGATTTTGTAACTTGATTTTGGTTTAAGGTGTTTAAATGAATATTTCAAGTTAAATAGATTGAAGGAAATATTTAGTGATTTGAAGTTTGGGGTTTTTAATTAAATGATATTGGATTTATTAAGTGAATATTTCAAAACTAAATAATAATGAAGTTAAATTAAGATATATATGAATTTTATCAAATTTAGTTTAGAAAATGTTGAATATTTAAAGCTATGAAATATATTAAAATTGAAATGTTTTATTTTGTGGTTCAAATTTGTATTTGAAATCGATTTAAATTGAAATGGTTTATTTAGAAACTTAATTGAATTGAATTTGATGAATTGAGATTGAATTCTTTGAATTTTGGAATTTGAGTGGATTGAATCGATTTGTGAAATTTGAGGAAGCTATTTTATTATATAAAGTATTTTTAAATTTATGTTGAAACTATTTATACATTTTACCTTATAAATTATTTTTAATATAAACTATTTTAACTTATAACTATTTATATAAACTATTTTTCATATACTAATTCATTTAAATTAAACTATTTTATTTTATAAACTATTTTATTTTATAAATTATTTTATTTTATATACTATTATTAATATCTAAACTGTTTAAAGGAAAGTGTTATGATTTCCCAAAGTATTATGATTTCAAAGTGTTATGATTCCAAAGTGTTATAATTTCGAAGCTTTATAATTTCGAAAGTGTTATAACTTTGAAGTGCTATGATTTTTGGAAATGGATATATTTGAATGGAAACGATATCGTATTGATATAGTTTTGAAATGGAAATGATATTTTGGTTTTGAAATATGATTTGAAATGAAATGATCGTGGTGTTATAATAATGTTTGGTTGTTAAAGAGACCGGGATCAGATATTGTCATACTCTCTGCCAATACCGAAAACCACATTAACAACTATGTACGTGGTGGAGATTCCAGAATGAAGTAGGATGGTTTGGTGTCGATTCTATATGGTGTTTACGTGGACCTGACTCCCGTGAGTCAGCTTGATGTGGCTAAAACAGGAGCTATACCGGGCCAAGTGAGGTCATTCCTCCTATCGGACATATTTCTTCGATACCATTCTATTGCTTTTGTGATGTGATTGGGTGCACCATTTGATTTGGGAGTGTGTCACGAGGTGTGCGATAGTAGCTGCTATGCGTTACCACCAGTCCGGGAGTGCAAATGGTATATCTACCCTGGCGTTGCCTCGAGTGCCTTGTCGCATGCCTTATCGCGCCTTCTACGAGTTTGTTTTGTACCGTACCTATGTGATGTCCTCTGGGTAAACCTCCAGTTTACATAGGAGCGTACGGCATTGTATAGACTACGAGAATATATAAAATGTGTTAAGGGGGTATGGGTAACGCCTTAACGCTATTTTAATGCTTTTACTTTACTATAGACATATTATAATAACGTATATTACTACATAGTAGATAGTTCCACGGATCCTTAAAGGATGGTTATCCCAAACATCCTTTAAGTTACTTGTATTTCAGTTGATATTTCACTTGAGTTAGATTTATTGATATAAGAATGTTAATCCTGACTCGAGTGTTTTGTGTTTTGCTTTACTCCTGGATCAGACTGAGTGTCACAGCATTTGAGACTCACCTTTGGAGTTGGAGCTTCGCTTCGAGATCTAGCTATATCTATTCAGCTTCCAGTTGTTCGGTTGACTTCAGTGATATATTCATATTTTGTTATTTGACTATTGTAGTGATACTTCTATGTATTCGAGACCTCTGTTGTATCTTGTTTAACTCTGTTATATATATAGTAGCTTCATGAACTACTATTCATTTGTTTCCACTGTTTTTTGTTATATTACTCTGTGTCTGTGATTCTGTGATTGTTTTATTTACTATATATGCTGAGTTTTGCCGAATATAAATTAACAATCTGTTATTTTGAGCAATTCAAGTCTGACATGTGCGGATGTGAATGGTTGAAAATACCGGGTCGTTACACACTGCAAGTTCCTTCACTATGGGTTGAAATGATTCATACCCGAATGATCTTTAGATTAAGGAAAATTGTTATGGGTTGAAATGATAGGCCTGAGCAAATTTATTTGACTTGGGATTGCGGGTTTGAAATGATATAAAACCCGAAATATTAATAAATTATTGATTGAAATGATATATGTCCATATTTACTTGACCCTAGAGTAGAGAATTTTATACAGACTCCGTGGTTGATTTAAAATGATTTTCTAAAAATTATTAAGTATTTTAGATTTCTATATATGAATCTCAACTAAAATTTAATGTAATAATTTTGTTCACATGAGTTAAAAAAATTTATAAGAAATAAATAGTTGGAAATGTAAATTTTGGAATCTAATTTACAGTATGAAGGTTAATTGAAATTTAATACTCCGATTTGACTTAATAATGGTATTTTATTCTAATCTATAAATTGTAAGTTTTAATTCATGTAATAGGGATTAAAATGATAAATGGTTTTTTTTGTGGAAAAAAAATGTAAGTTAAAACGTACATTTGACATGTAAGTTTTTAACTAATGTAAACGGTATAACTTGGGTAATAAAAATGATAAATGTTATTTACTGAAAAGAAAATAAAGTGTAATTTAATAACGTACTTTTAACTTAGCATAAGGATTTCAGCTTTAAAATTTGACATTATAGTAACAAAGTTATTTAACTAAAGGTGTGGTTTCTTTAATGACCAAATAGCTAAAATTAGAGTAATATAATAAGAATGATATAATGACTATGATAAAAATTGTAAATATATGTACTATTTGATTATATAAACTATGGTAGTAGGAAGTATTACAGTAACAATTCAAAACTGCTGCGATTTCTTACGGTAACAATTCAAAACTGCTGCGATTTCTTATTGTAACAATTCTGCACTGCTGCGGATTCTTACAGTAACAATTCTGCACTATAGCGAATTCTTACAGTAACAATTATGCGCCGTTGCGAATTCTTACAGTAGCATTTCTGTACTGCTGCGTTTTCTTAAAAGTGACATTTCCAGAATGCTACAAAATTTTCTAAAGGGTTATAGTTCCGAATGTTATGGTTCTAAAGGTTACATTTTTAAAATGCTATGATCTCTAAATTTTTACGTTTCAAATTGGTTATAATTAAATGAATTTGGAAGTGTACGACTTTGGAAAAATGAATAATATTGTAAAGAATAATGATATGGAATTTATATGGTTTTGAAAGAAATATGTTTCATATGAAAAATAAACCAATTGAAATTGAATAACCACAGGTTATAATAATGCTTGGTTGTTAAAGAGACCGGGATCGGATATGGGCATACTCTCCGTCGATACCGAAAACCACTTTAATAACTGTGTACGCGGTGGAGATTCCAGAATGAAGTAGGATGGTGGCGACGATCCTAAAGGTATACATACGTGGCCCTAACTCCCGTGAGTTAGCATAAGGTGGCTAAAACAGGAGAAATTGACGGGCTAAGTGAGGTAGCTCCTCCGATCGAACACACTTCATCGTTAGCCATTCTATTACTTTGTGATTGATTTGGTGCGCACCTTTGATTCGGGAGCGTGGATCGAGTTGGGCGGTAGTTGCGGCTATGCGTTACCAACCGTCCGGAAGTGTAATTGGTATATCTACCCTAACATTGCCTAGTTGTGCCATATCACCTACCCTAGCGCGCCTTCTACGAGTTTGTTTTATGTCGTACCTATGGGGTATCCTCTGGCGGCCCCAGTTTACGGGGAGTTACGGTACTATATAGACTATTGGCATTATCAAATGTGTTAAGGGGGAAATGGGTAACGCCTTAATGCTATTTTAATAGTTTACTTTACTTTAGACATTATTATAATAGCGTGTATTGCTACATAGTTGATAGTTTAACGGATCCTTAAAGGATGAGCGATCCTAAGCATCCTTTAAGTTACCGATGCATTTATTTTACAGTTCACTTGAGTTGATTTACATTTTATAAGTATGTATGTCCTGACTTGAGTGTTTTGTGTTTTTACTTTACGCTCGGGTCAGCTTGAGTTTCACGGTTTTGGTTTCATCCTTTTTGGAGCTAGAGATCCACTGGAGATTTAGTTGTCTACTTGATATTTCCATTCCAGTTATTTCCACTCAACTTTTGCTTTTGTAGTTGAGAACTTATGTATCTAAAATTTCCGTTGTATTTGTTTTCAGACTTGGCTATTATGTATTAGTTTGAGACTATGTATCTAGGAGCTTAATGAACTCCTATGTTTATTTTATTCCGCTGTGAGTTATTCTGATATTCTGTGTCTGTGATTCTGTGATTGATTTTATTTGCACCAAATTTTAGTAACAATCTATTGTTTTGAATTATTCAAGTCCGACATGTGTGGTTTTATTGTCGATTTGAATGGTCCAAAATGGCGGGATGTTACAGGGTATGGTAAAAACCAAACTCGTAGAAGGCGCTATAGGGCATATGAACACGACACTCTAGGCAATGCCCGGGTAGACATACCAATTGCACTCCCGGACTGGTGGTAACGCATTGCAGCTACTACAGCCCACCTCGGACACACTCCCAAATCAAAATCAAGGGGTGGCCACCAAAACAATCACAAAGTCAAAATATAGTATCGAAGAAATGTGCCCGATAGGAGGAATGACCTCACTTGGCTCGGTATAGCTCCAGTTTTAGCCACATCAAGCTGACTCACGGGAGTCAGGGTCATGTAAATACCTCATACAGAATCGTTCACCAAACCATCCTACTTCATTTCTGGAATCTCCACCACATACACAGTTGTTAAAGTTGTTTTCGGTATTGGCGGAGAGTATGACAATATCCTATCCCGGTCTCTTTAACAACCAATCGCTTATTTCACACTGGATGGTTTTTTTACATTTCAAAAGTCAATTCATACTTAATATCAAAATATCATATTCGATTTCAAACCATATCACTTTCGAAATCATATTCAATTTCAAAACCATATTCACTTTCAAAATCGTCTTCACTTTCAAAATCATATTTACACAAATACGTCATTTCACAAAAAAGTATCAATTCCAAATTCCAACTTAAGTTGTATCACAATTAAGGGTTCAATATAAATACATCAACTTTACACAGTTTGCAATTTTAGAAAATAGTTCAGATAGTCATAAATAATTTAATAGTTTAAAAATAGTTTAAATAAATAAAAATAGTTTTAAATAGTAAAATAGTTTTAAATAGATTGAAATTTGATTTAAATAGATTTAAATTGATTTAAATAGATTAAATAGATTTAATTGGGTTTAAATGTTTTAAATAGATTAATTATAGATTAAGTAGATTTATATTATATTAAGTAGATATTTAAATAGATTAAATAAATTTAAATTAGACTAAATAGATTTAAATTATATTAAATAGATTTAAAATGGATCAAATGAATTTAGTTAATTTAAAATAGGTAAAATAGATTAAATTGGATTAAATAGGTTATCATAGATTAAAATAAATTAAAATAGTTTTAATTGATTAAAATTGTTTAAATTAATTTAAAATAGATTTCAAAGTTATATCCAAACATTTCCGATAACTCAATTTCTCATAAATTCATTTATATTTGACACTTTAACTTTTGAAATTCCAATTTAAATTCATTGAGCAATTCATTAAGCCAATTCCCATTTCAATATTTACGCTTGGACTTTCAAAAATAATTTAGTTTATATAAATCGATTTCCATTCCAAAATACCAGTTAACTGAATTCAAAATTTTAAAGATTCAAAAAATCATTTAATTTAACCAATCCGGTGTTCGTATATAATTTTCTACCCTAGGGTCAAGTGATACGGATATTTATCATTTCAATCTACAATTTAAAATTTTACGGTTATATATCATTTCAAACCGCAATCCCGAATTAAATAAAATCCATAAAATCGCTTGAGTTTATCATTTCAACCCATAACAATTTTTCCTATTCTATAGATCGTTCGGGTATGTATCATTTCAACCCATAGAGAACTTGCAGTGTTGTAACAATATAAAATACAACATCCTATCATCCAATGTCAACAATAAAACATCCATCATAATCATCATCCAAATCAACCAATAAACATCAATAAATAACAGATTATCAATAACAAACATTAAATTGACAATTAAATTCAATATTAAATTAAACGATGATTAAATGCAATAAAAGTCAAATTAACCAGGATAACAATTTAAACATACCAACCATCAATCAATTGATTTCTAATCGCATCATAAATTTAATTTAACTAACATAAGGTAATCTAGTAGTTGTGAGTGGGTTAAAACACTCGCCTTTGATTTTAAATCGAATTAAAATCCAAATAAAGGCCCAAAATCCAACTGTCACAGAATTCGTCCAAATAATAGTCGAAATGTCCAAAACTTCAGTACGATCCCGGTGGAGAAAAACACGCGTGAATCGGACCTCGTATGCAAAAGTTATGATGATTAGAAGATTTGGAATCAAAATTTAAAATAAATAAATTGATAAATAAAACAAGGCCACGTCATACCCTAAAATAGGAACCCTAACCTAATCTGATATCACGCACGCGAAGTAGAGGTAGCCACCTCCATTCATCGACTCACCGCCGCCACTACACGCGCCAACACCCCAATCGAACACTACCATCGAATTGCCCTCGGCATGCCGCACCTCCCCAACCCCACACGCCACCACAACCTTGCCAGAAATCGCTATGCTCAAACCCTTGCCACCGCCGCTTCCTTGATTTATCAGGCAAAATCACGGCACCCTTGAAGAAAACGAACACCACTGATGCGAAGCCCTAGCCTTCCTCTATGCAACGCAACCCCCCGATCGTTTCCAAGATGCAGATCCATCGTCCAATCCAACGACCACATATGAACGGCCGAGGTTCAACCTCGATTTCTAGACAAACGGTGAATCCGATTGAAAAAAAAATCACACCAGTAAATTACGCTCGTCGAGAGCTTTGAATTGATATATAATTCGATATAGTTTGGAGGAGTTTGATTTTTTATTTGAATTTTGGTTTGCAATTGAATTTTGAATTGAGAATTAGTTTTGGTTTGTCTGCCATTGACAAGAGATTAGCAGATAGAATTATACGTACAGATAAATGGAATAAGAAATAGCTAGAGTTTATAACAGGCTATAAATAGGCAGATCAGAAATAGAAATGAATGGACCAGATCGATTCGAAAGTTGAACGATAAACGACCCGAAAAGCCCGTTTCGTTACCGAAACGGAAATGGGTCATCCCATATATGAAAATAGATGTTTTCGATATTTCTAAACTCAATGGAACAGGTTTCAGGTCCTAATTCCATCGTATGAAGAAGTTAGCTTAAAATCAGCTTATTTCAAATTGATTTCAATTAAATTGATTTCTAGGCGTTTCGAGTCCGTATGATCGAATGACAACTCCGATCGCTACGAAACTCGAAACCTTACAATAATTCACTGTTACGGATCCGATGAAACTAGTTTCGTCGAAATCAAAGACAGTGGCCAAAATGGCTATTTTCACGTTAATTGAATAGACTAATATTAAATTAATTTATCACTTTTTAATTCAATATTTATAAACCGAAAAATTTCATCATTTTTGATTACTTAAACATTTATAATAACTTAAATCAAATTTACATATCAATTCAGTGTTGAATATTATACTAATTACAGTGTTCAATTTCAACTGTAATTAAATCCAATTAATTAAAATTAAATTCCAATAAATTGTTTTAAATTTGATTTCAGTCTTTTATTCAATCAATTATTACTCTACATACATAGTTAACATTTTTTTATCTTATTACCCTAATACTTTACCATTGTCATCTTAGTTTTCATTAACGTAGTATTTAGTTACATTTAATTTTCCTAAACCCATTTATTGTAATATAAGTTTCAATAGATTGATCAAACTTGATTTCAATTTTTTTTATTAAATCAATTGTCATATTATGAATAAAATTTACATTGGTTGCCTTTAATAGAATTAATATTCTACAATTATCAATTTAATATACATTAACTGCACTAATTAAGTGAATTAATAGCAATTGATTTCAAATTTAATTCAGCAGGCTAAATAAATAGGTAACATATAATAATTGTCACCATTTAATTTTAGTCACATCTTATAAGTTTATTATCCACAACAAGTGTTATAATTACTAATGCAGCACTAATTTTATTCAATTACAATTCATTAGACATTATTTCATTAATTAATCAACATTTAAATTATCAATTGCTCTTTTAATCAAATTATACATTAATACATACATTACTATAATTTATTTACAATCTATATCAATTATAACTCTTAATCATTTAATTAATTTGGAATTACATTTAAAGCAGTTATAAATTACCTTAAACTAATACTATTACATTACATTCCAGTTATATTTCCATTATTATATCACATATTTTTATCTCTTCCAACTTTAAATTACAAAATCTTATCAACTATTTATAATTATCGAAAACTACGGGTCGATACACTCTTCCCCACTCAAAACTTTTCGTCCTCGAAAAGGGAAATGAAGGGAAAAGAAGGAATTTATAAATCAATATATCTCATTCAAAATATTAAATTTATAAACAATTAAATTACATAATTAAATAATTCAGATAAAATATATCAATTTATAAACAATTAAATCCTTTATATTCAAATTAGTAAAAGTTTGAAAACATTTCACAAAATTTTCTAAGTCCAAAAAATCACGGAAATTTTAGGCAGTGTCTCCTTTGTACGGAGAGGTCTGGGAGAAATAGTAATATCAATAAAACAATATATATCAGATAATTTTCAAAATAATATATCCCAAACCACGGGAAAACAATATAATATCGCTATAAAACCGTAATCCCAAAACGTACCTATTTGTCGGGCAAACAACGCTTATTTTATGAAACCAAAAGCGGTAGCAATTGCTTCCATAACCTGTATTTCACTTATATAATCCAGAAGAGTTAATAATTATATAAGAGTGAAATATTTAAGTTGTCTCAATTAATAACAAAACAAATCAATATAACATAACAACAATCACTTGCAACCAAAAGCATACAATAAGCACGTGAAATCAATGTAATCAATCATACATCCATATAATACAAACAACTTGTTTGTGTGGGTTTAGACACTTTTAATCGTATAGAATTATAAATAACTAATAAGTATACCATACACTCAACAGTCTTGGGTAAAGCTTAATAGATTATTTATACATCCTAAACAATTTTAAGCATCACTTCCCAAACATCCATAAGCCAAAACAAATAATAATTTCCATTAATATTTAATTTTTATTCTTATTACTTTTCTCTCTCACATTAATCACTGTTCATTCTCATTTGTTCATACAATGTTTGTTAAATTCTTTTACATTTATCCCTTGTGAAATTCACTTCCCATTCATTTATACAACACCATTTTCTGTTCATTACTTTACATTCATTGCTTACATAAGTTATTTCCATTTCAATCATTAGATTATTCATTATTATGTAAGTCTCTTTACAATTTAAATCCACCATTTATAGATTATTTCTTTTTTCCCACATTCATTCTTCTATATATAGTATTATTGATTATTAAATCCATTTCTAAATCAATTGAATTTTTTTGAAAGTTATAACCATTTAATTATTATAGTACTCATTTTAATTATAAGTGGCTTCAATATTTCAAGTTTATAATTATTTACTTACATTATTCACCTTTACCATTAAATCTGATTATAAATAGCTTAAATTGTTATCCTAAGTTTATAATCATTTTTCTTACATTATTTACTTTTATTACATTCAATTTGTAGCATTTCAAACTATTTACTTCAGTTTATAACAATTTATAACATCATAATTTCTTATTTATTGAAATAATTCTACCGACACTTCATTACCATAAGTTACTTGAATGATATTCTATTACATATCCTTATTAACATTTCAACTTTTAATAATTTGGTAAGTTATATATGTGCCTTAAGAATGCAATTGAATATTGCCCAAGTTTCTCTTATTTATTTGGTTAACAAAATGTTCAATAGTTACAATTTTTTTACTTCCATTTCCTTTTTATTTACAGTTTTCAAAATTTCAATTTCTTATCTATTTCATTAATCATTTTAACATCAGATTTCTTATTTTCATTTTAGAATTTTCCAATTATTAATATAGTCAAGATTCCATTCATTATAATAATTTCAATTTCTAATTTATAGAACTTAAGAACTAAACAATCGGGTTTCATTTCGATTATTTTAAAATAATATATATATATAATCATATCTTTTATATATATCAAATCATATTTGAAATTCAAAATCAATATTAATTTATCAAAACAAGTGTGCAGTAAAATTACTACAATGATCTTCCCACTTTGAAACTCGAAAATGAACGTCGATGATGCGTGCACTCATCACCGAAATTATTTTCCAGCGACAGAGAGGGGAGTACAGAACTTATTACTTTCCAAAAATTCTTTTAAACATTTCTTTCAAATCATATTGAAATATTTATATCTGAAAATACTTCCAAATAATACTAATATTATATTCAAAAATCTTCGAAAGAAATTTTCAAAATCCCGGAACTTAAGTTCTCAAATTTCAATTTATATTCATTTTATTTGTAAATCTTATATTTTATCAAATTAATATTTATAAAAAATTTCTATATAACAAACAACATATTACATCCAACTATATCATTTACAAAATTTATTATTTTATATACAAAATATATAATAGGAAAAAATATTTCATTTACCTATATTTCCAAAGAATATTGTGTCGATCTGTCTTATTAAGTGTTTAGAAATTCCTATCGCTGCCATAGCGTCCTATGTACCAACCAGAATTTATAAATACAAAACGGAACAAATTAACACAATACAAAAACCTTTTATAACACTAACAAATACGCTCTCTCATACATATACACTCAGCGACTCATTATAGGGTATTACTACCCTATTTCTAAAGAGTCAGACCCCACAAAGCTAAGGTTATCGCTAAACCAAAGCTCTGATACCAACTGTAATGACCTACCTTTTTGGACGGTTTAAATCGACGATAAACCACACACGTTAGAATCAAACCATTCAAAAGGCCAGATTGTTATGGGGTAAATAAGAAAAAGAAGAGAAAGAAATAAAACAAATATAGAATCTTCCAGCCAAATGACAAGATATAATAATCAAATAACAGTTCATGAAGCTGTTTTACAAATACATTTTGTAACGACCCAGAATTTCTATCAATTAAAATTGGAATATTTAATTAATTTTAAATATTAATAAGTGAATTTAATAAGTCGAATAATTTTAAATTCGAATATTGGATTTAATTGGGTAATTAAATCGATAATTTAATAGTTGTAATTTCAGAAATAATTGAAATCTGGATTAAATGTGATTGAAAATGATTTATAAAGTTATATTAAATCATATTGAAGTTATAGAGATGTTATAGGACTTTTAAAATTGAATTTAGAGTTAATCTGTGAAAATTGAATATTTTAATATTTAATCGACTAGTGAAAATAGTCATTTTTCAAAAAGTCTCGGATTTCGACGAAACTAGTTTTATCGGATCCGTAATGTGAAATTATTGTAAGATTTCAAATTTCGTGTCAATCGAATTTATCGTTTGTCCGGGGCAAGTCAAAACGCATCGAAATCGATTTAAATCGGTTTAATTTAAAATCGATCGTTTAATGCCATAACTCGCACAGATGATCGAATTAGCTCCCGAAACCTGTTCCATTGTGTCCGGAATGTGGGATAAACCCTAGAAACGCCAGTCACCGCGCGTAAATCGCAGGCCGGAAAACCGGAATGAATAGTGTTCGTTTTATTTTCTATAAATAGACCAATTTTTCACAAATTAATTTCAGAAACCCTAGTTTATCTCGTGGCCGCCATTTCCAATTTGATGGCTGAGAATCCATCTACTTCTTCCTCAATTCTCTTGCAATCCATCGATCAATTAATGAAAGTTTCAACTACAAAAATGGAGAGCATCACGAGAGCTTTAATATCAACGGTTAAGATCGAATTTAGCGAAGTGGATTAGCCGCTACGTAGTCGCGTTCGAAAGGACTTTGAGCACGAAATACGAGGCAACGGTGGCGCTATGGGGGTGCGGCCTCTGGCCGTGGGTAGCTTGGGTCGGTGGCGTTCGAATGAAGGTGAGGTGATGGGGTTTCGAGCAGTTTGAGTGGGTGCGGCGTTTCAAAATTTCGAACGGGATGGGTTTGATTGTCGCGAAAAAAAAACTGGAGGGAGGAAGAAGATGCCGCGCATGAGAGATGGGGATGGACGGCTAGGATTTCTTTGGTTTGAAAATAGAAATTAATTTGTAAATTAATTTATATAAAAAAAATCGTGTAACTTTAAAATGACGTATCTTTGTCATACGAGGTCGGACTGTGACAAAACGACTTGCGATGTAACGACCCTGGATTTTCGACCCAATTTAAAAATTTTAAATCCATTATTTTAATATAAAATGTGAAACTTACCTACGGTTTCAATTAGCGTCCAAACTTTGTTTATAAATTGCGCCTAGATGGTTATAGATATGGGTAAAGTTCGTCGGAAAATACCGCAGTAAATTTCGTTCGCGTTTATTTCACATCAGTTCATTTTAAACGCGGAAAATTTTATCTTCTAAACCGGAATATTTTTACATAATTCTAAACCATCTTCTGACCAAGGCATCATTTTTCGTTTTTCAAAATTCGGACATCTCAGCTCCGTCGAGCTTATTTCTCGGCATTTTTGCTGCATTTTCTCCGTAATAAAAATTTCGAATTTTATAATTTAATCATACCACTGATATTTATATACCGATGGGTTCGCCTCGTCGCGCTGATCAAAATGGTATATTTATTTGTGTCAATCATAGTTCGGCGTTGCAAATTATAATCGTTCAACGGATTACAAACTGGTCCATTACGCTGTACAGACCAGTACCTCATTTATCTACCCTGTTGGAATTCTAGGAGCCTTGACTATTCAGCTGCCTTGAAAACCCAACAGTCTTTTGGTTACCGAGACAATAAATTGAGGCCTTTGAAATCCCTATTCTATTTTATATAAACAAGCTCGTTCATCTATTCATTTGTTTGCAAACTTAAATCTACTGGTTAGTATTCACTTGCTCTCTGCTCCTCTCTTTCTTCTCCATTTTCTGTTTATACATATTTGTTTTGAAACTTCCCCTACTGAAACTAACCAACCTTCCCCACCATCAGCTACCCACCCCGACCAGTCCACCCGCCACCGCCCGGTACACGCGCCCGGCCACCAGCAGCCCAGCCGCCCCGACCCACGCCCTGACCCACGCCCTGACCCACGACCTGCTGCCCGATCGCCTCCCACTGCCAGCCTTCGCCTGCCTCGCCTGACCCCGTCCGCCTCACACCAGCCAAACTGCCTCCCACTGATCCAGACCGCCTCCCAGTACCCTGACCCTACCGGCCTCCCAGTCCCACCAGCCCTGCCACCACCCGCCTCCCACCTGCCGTCCGCCTGACCTAGACCACCAGCCCAGTCCGCCTGCCCGCGCCTGCACCCGGTCCACCCGCCTGCAGCCTCCGAACCCCTGCTCAGCCACTCCACCTCGTCCGCTGCCAGTCGGCAACCCCAGTCCGAACCCGCCACCACAGCCGCAACCACCCACCAACCTGCACCCGCTTTCTCCGACCACCGCGACATCCCCTGCCACCATCACCGCCGTGCCTCGCCTTGGCTGCAACCATATTCCGTTTCATTCCGTTGTATATATATAGAAATATATATATGAAACTGCTATATCTTGAAGCAGTAGTTACTTTTGAAATTTCTGGTTACTAACATACAGTGTTTTGCTGTGCTTTGTTCCAGCTACAGCTTCAGAGAATTAGGCTTCCACTCAGCTTGACGAATCGATCTAGTTTTTTGTTTTGGTATGATTATATATGAAAATATATATTATATTGAACAAAATTGTCAATTCAATTGTTTGTTTGATTGCAGTTTGTGTTCGCCTTTTTGTAACGCCCCACCTCTATGCTCATAATAACAAAGAGTATTAAAAGAAATACTGTCTATTATTACGAAGAATAAGGCTGGATAGGAGCGACCATCCGTAGTTGGCCTTACACTAACATTGGTTATCTCGATAGGAGTGGTATATACTTTTTATTTCTCATCTATTATTTATTTACTCCCATCGACACACCCAATTCTAGTACAAAACGAACTACGACGGTTCATAATAGTTTAGGACAATGAATATAATAACAACACAGATAATATAAATGCGGAACACAGATTAAACAAAAAGTCTCATATATATATATATATATAACTAATGTCAGTTACAATATAGTTGACACAGTACATATGATACAACTACAACTGTCGACTCTGGAAGTTATATATACAAGTACATTATCAACTAATATACATGAATACATATCATCCTAAGCAATGACACGACTTCTACAAAATGACAAAGACAACTTCAGAAAATGTGAAAAGTATTCATATCCCGAACAAAAACTCAAAGAAGGAAATCTACAACCTGAAATAACTCGGGTCTGACCCGAGTATTACATTCAAAAGAAAATAATACATGGGTCAGTCTAATTCAAACTCAGTTACTAATGCACGAAAGCAATAATAATCAATATCAAGTAGACGACAGTCACAGAAATTTCGTATATCCAACTCTCGATAAGAGAATCGGATAACGGCCAATATAACACTAAATAGTGTTAATCAGTAAATCAGCAAATCCAAATCAGAATACAACTTCAAAATATCAAATTTAACCAACGAAACAATTCAACAATCGAAACATCAATTTAAAACTGTCAAATCTGATAGGGCTGCAGTACACGCACGCGTGTACTGCCTCGCCACTATCGCATGAGATACGTGAAAGCTCAGTGAAAGTCACAATGATCGCAAGGTCAAACCCCGAAATCGGATTCAACTCAAGTGAAATTGAAAACAGACCAAAATGCATTAATACAATGCAAATCCACAAAGAAACCAAAAACCAGAACATCAAAATACAAGTCTCAATATCAATGCTACTGCTTCGGCAGTCAAAATATCAAATGAACATGAATCAAGACAGTGAACTGAAGGCAATGCAAAATGTCAACACTACAGGTAACAAGTAAAACAGGTCATGTATGAAGTTGAGTGAAACTGCTACAAATATGCACAGGTACAAGAGTCATATGCAAATGGCATTAGATCAGAGCAATATGCAATGAAGACTTCATGAAATACAACACTGCTTCACAAAGTACAAGTGAAACAGTGATGGAACTATAGTCAGACCAAATGATCAGGTGAACCCATAATGAAGACAACCTATACTTAAAGAAGTCAACTTAATTGATATACCCAAGTCCATCGTATAACAACAATGCAGTACACATAAATGTACTCCAGGCAACAAGTTCAGATACTAAAGTGAAGCACCCGACTTCAAGCCAAGCAGTAGATAGGAAAATAAATACAGAGCAATTGCTCCAATGAAACTGCAGATGCATCATACTCAGGTACAACGACAACATGATGCAATGCAACAGCATACCCAATGACCCAACTGCCCAGGCTTAACGATGATTGTATGAATGCACATATATGAAGGCAAATAACAAATGAAGGTTCAAGTACTACCAGCTCTAAGCCTACAACATAAATGACCAGTTATCTGACAACCATGTAGAAGTGAAGCTACAAGTGTTCAACTACAACAGACCCAATGCTACAAATATGGAATGCACTGATACATGTCCAGACACATGACCACAAAAACTCAAGTACATCAATGTCACTGTGACAAACATACCAGCTCAACCTACTATGAAGACAGTGATAAATATGCAATGCAGTGTAACTCAAAACAAACTCAAATGATCATGTACACAGGGAACTCAAATATATAGGTTTAAACTTTGAGGATATGATGCAAGCAAACGAATCAATGCAACATGACTCAAGTCAGTGAACTCTTTGGATATGTAGACCAACAATAGTGAAACCTGATGCAAGGACCACAATGATACCGAAACAAATGAATTTGACCAGTGGCCAACATCATAACCAAGTCAAAGTCGAGGTAAATAAGTCAAATCAACAGCAGTATTATCGGAGATAAAGCCGAGAATATCAAAGACATGGCAACCAAACATTATCTAATAATCGAACAATTTCCAAAATTCCAATGAAACTGCAATTGCAAACATGAACAACTGTAACCAGTTAAATAAACAATGACAAGGCATGAACCAACAGAGAGTTCATGTAAATGGCCATACAAGATGCATCAGGTAGAAAACAAGGAAAGAGTCGCAACAGTTTCAAAGCGAAGAATTGAACAAGTTCAAACGTCACAAAATCAATCATCAAATTCACAAAACCAAGATGACCAGAAAACAAAGTCATAGCAATAAAACAAAAATCGATTGGCTAAGATAAAACATCATTATCAAAATATACTCGAATGGCCGAGACGAAGGCAAGCAGCTCTCGGTTGATCACACATTTGAAAATCGAATCAAGATAAAATCAAATTCGTGAGTACCAAGCATCAGATTATACAAAGTGCAAAAATCAAAGAAACCACCAATGTCTAACAATTCGATCTGCCGAGCAAAACAGTTGACAGATTCAGCATAAAGATACAAACTCAATTAAAGGAGAGCGAACTGGTATAAACAAAGTCAAGGTCTCGAAATATATCTATAAACAGCACTTTGAAGTAGATGTGGGTGAAATCAAAATCCACTCATCAGTAAAACCCAATTCGAATTCGCAAAGCAAAAGGGGACCGAAGACAAATATCATCACAAATTCACGTACATAGAGTTGAATTAGATGTGAGCAAATTACTCACCTCATCGACGAAATTCGAAGTGGTGGCATCTCGAAGTGTTCGGCGCCCTCAATTTCACGAAGCCCTTCATCCCAAAGCATCGATCGACGAAGCCCTAATTTGGAGATGACGAGGCCGCCATTTGTTTCGCTCGTTCGTTATAATTAGGGTTATCCAAAATGATAAGGGGATCGGTTTTCACGAGTGAACGAATTCAAAGAAAAAGGCATAGATAAACAATACGGCATCAAGTATGGGCCACAATTTAAGTTTTCACAGCCCACAATTTCTTCTAACCATTTTTTTTTACGAATTTCAACTCAAACTTTTATTAAAGAATTTTACAATCCTAAAAAGAATTTTAATCGATTCAAAATTGCAATTGCAATTAACAACCGGTTTAATCGTCATTTGATGATAAATAATTGTTGGAAAACTCCGGTTTGTTACAGACTCCCCTCCTTATAAAAATTGCGTCCCCGCAATTTTCATAATTAAAGTTGTCTATAACAATTATTTTTCTAACAAAAACTGGTTAAGCTAGAAGATACAAGTCGGGAATACAAACGCCAAAGAAATCTTTTATTTTCAATAAGAGAAATTCACAAATTCTCAATAAAATCTAACTATCAAAAGATAATCAGAAAACAACAAAACTGGATAAACGCAATTATCAGCAATATTCAATTATCAATTAGACAAATAGAATACAGAAATCTCAAAACAGCAATATCTAAGAATCGATACGATAATTAGGAAACAGCAAAATATAATTATCAACAAAGATAATTAGAAAACACAAATCACAAATCACAAATCGCAAAACCGCAGATATCCAGTTATCCAACCAGTAACTAGAAAACACAACTTCATATCAGCAAGCTCTAACTACCAACATAGATAGATAGAAAACAGCAATTCAATAAGATCAGCATACGCTAGAATCAATTGAAGACTAGAAAATCTCATAATCAGCGAAATTAGCAATCAACCAATAGTCGAATATCAAAGACGATAATCAAATTTCAATTCAACAAATATTTGATTATCTCAAGCGATAATTAAATCTCAAATCAACAAATATTTAATTATTTAAAGTGATAATTAAATCTCAAATCAATAAATATTTAATTATCTCAAGCGATAATTAAATCTCAAAACAGCAAATATTTAATTATCTCAGGCGATAATTAAATTTCAAATCAACAGATATTTAATTATCTCAGGCGATAATTAAATCTCAAATCAATAAATATTTAATTATCTCAAGCGATAATTAAATCTCAAAACAGCAAATATTTAATTATCAAAAGCGATAATTAAAAACAACAAATATCTGATTATCAAAAACGATAATCAGAACTCATATCAACAAATATCTAATTATCACAAGCGATAATTAGAAACAACAAATATCCGATTATCAAAAACGATAATCAGAACTCATATCAACAAATATCTAATTATCACAAGCGATAATTAGAAACAACAAATATATGATTATCAAAAACGATAATCATAACTCATATCAACAAATATCTAATTATCACAAGCGATAATTAGAAACAACAAATACCCGATTATCAAAAATGATAATCAGAACTTATATCAACAAATATTTAATTATCACAAGCGATAATTAGAAACAACAAATATCCGATTATCAAAAACGATAATCAGAACTCATATCAACAAATATCTAATTATCACAAGCGATAATTAGAAACAACAAATATCCGATTATCAAAAACGATAATCAGAACTCATATCAACAAATATCCAATTACCTACAGATAATTGGAAGCAACAAATATCTAGAAATCAATTAAGAAGACTAGAAAATCAACATAAAAGCTTGGATCGATCCCATCAGATGGCGAGTTTTTAATTCGCCGCACGTGCATCAACAAATGGCCGAAGCCTACCAAGTACTCAACAAAATTTTGGCGCCCATCAGATTGACCCGAAGGTCCGCAGAGTGACCCGAAGGTCTAGTACTGGTATTTGACCCGAAGGTCCGCAGAGTGGCCCGAAAGCCCAACAAATGACCCGAAGGTCCAACAAATGACCCGAAGGTCCTCATAGTGGCTCGAAAGCACACAAAATCATCAAATATTTCAATTAACGAGTCCGGAATTAACCGAAATAGCAAACGCACATGTCCCATACCACGTGTTTTACTAAATCGTTTGATTCTCTTCATCGTTTCCTTGAAAGTGCAAAATTGTGTATTTTGTAAAAATACATTTTACATTCTCAAACGGACAAGTCCGGAATTAAGCGAATCAGTAAAAGAAAGGGGTCATAGTCCTCGATTTTGCTGAAACGTTTAAATCGCTTCCTCATTCTTTTGAAATCGCAAACTGTAAAATTTCTGAAAACAATTTTATTTATTTTGTAAAAATAACAATTCACATTCTCAACTGAACAAGTCCGGAGTTAAGCAAAACAGTAAAAGAAAGGGGTCATAATCCTCGATTTTGCTGAATCGTTTAAATCGCTTTCTCATTCTTTTGAAAACGCAAACTGTTAAAAATTTATAAAACAATTTTCATTTTAAAATGATTTTCCAATCATGTGATTAAAGCAGCAATATTAGTAACAATTTCGAAAAGGAAATTGTACTTCTCCAGAATATCATAAAACAAATCTCAGAATCAGCATTGCGGAATAACCGCTTAAAATCCACTTTTAAAATTTGACTGTTACTGAAGTCAAAGCGACAGTAATTTTAAAACATCAAAATCACATCAAAACAATTTACATCAAAATGTAATATTAGTGAATTTTCATTCATCAAAATGCCATAAAACACTGTGCTTCAAAATATAGCATTGGTGTAAAAATCCCGTTATAAAAATAACGGCAACAAATACATTTCATAACCAAGCATCGGTTCAATGTAAAATAAATGCAATAATCGTGCAACTCAAATTTGCACGTATTACAAAATGAACAAAGAAGTCATTCAAATGTATCTTCAATGAAGATAATTCAAAACAGCACAAATCGAATCAATATATGATTAGTACAAAAGAAAGCCAACGGAAATTTCAACAAAAATCACATATATGCAATTTCTTCGAATCCTCAATTCGGATTCGAAATTCTCAAAGAAACAAAATAATTACAGCTATGTAAACAACAAATGAAATTCATTTCGATTTCATATTTCGATTTTTAAATCAAAAAGATTATCAGTTATACTCAGCGAAGACAGTTTCACTGTTTCCGCTGCGCACTCTGATAAACAAAACACAATTTAATCAAAACAACAAAACACAGTTTCACTTTTATTTTTAAATAAAGATATTTAAAAATTACATCAAAATTTCAAAACTTTAGTTTTGACTCAAGTCACAATAAAACATCGACAATAGTTGTAACATATGTTCCATCTAAGTTATGTTTTATATTATGTCCATAAACCCTAAGCTCTGATACCAACTGTAACGCCCCACCTCTATGCTCATAATAACAAAGAGTATTAAAAGAAATACTGTCTATTATTACGAAGAATAAGGCTGGATAGGAGCGACCATCCGTAGTTGGCCTTACACTAACATTGGTTATCTCGATAGGAGTGGTATATACTTTTTATTTCTCATCTATTATTTATTTACTCCCATCGACACACCCAATTCTAGTACAAAACAAACTATGACGGTTCATAATAGTTTAGGACAATGAATATAATAACAACACAGATAATATAAATGCGGAACACAGATTAAACAAAAAGTCTCATATATATATATATAACTGATGTCAGTTACAATATAGTTGACACAGTACATATGATACAACTACAACTGTCGACTCTGGAAGTTATATATACAAGTACATTATCAACTAATATACATGAATACATATCATCCTAAGCAATGACACGACTTCTACAAAATGACAAAGACAACTTCAGAAAATGTGAAAAGTCTTCATATCCCGAACAGCAACTCAAAGAAGGAAATCTACGACCTGAAATAACTCGGGTCTGACCCGAGTATTACATTTAAAAGAAAATAATACATGGGTCAGTCTAATTCAAACTCAGTTATTAATGCACGGAAGCAATAATAATCAATATCAAATAGACGACAGTCACAGAAATTTCGTATATCAAACTCTCGATAAGAGAATCGGATAACGGCCAATATAACACTAAATAGTGTTAATCAGTAAATCAGCAAATCCAAATCAGAATACAATTTCAAAATATCAAATTTAACCAACGAAACAATTCAACAATCTAAACATCAATTTAAAACTGTCAAATCTGATAGGGCTGCAGTACACGCACGCATGTACTGCCTCGCCACTATCGCATGAGATACGTGAAAGCTCAGTGAAAGTCACAATGATCGCAAGGTCAAACCCCGAAATCGGATTCAACTCAAGTGAAATTGAAAACAGACCCAAATGCATTAATACAATGCAAATCCACAAAGAAACCAAAAACCAGAACATCAAAATACAAGTCTCAATATCAATGCTACTGCTTCGGCAGTCAAAATATCAAATGAACATGAATCAAGACAGTGAACTGAAGGCAATGCAAAATTTCAACACTACAGGTAACAAGTAAAACAGGTCATGTATGAAGTTGAGTGAAACTGCTACAAATATGCACAGGTACAAGAGTCATATGCAAATGGCATTAGATCAGAGCAATATGCAATGAAGACTTCATGAAATACAACACTGCTTCACAAAGTACAAGTGAAACAGTGATGGAACTATAGTCAGACCAAATGATCAAGTGAACCCATAATGAAGACAACCTATACTTAAAGAAGTCAACTTAATTGATATACCCAAGTCCATCGTATAACAACAATGCAGTACACATAAATGTACTCCAGGCAACAAGTTCAGATACTAAATTGAAGCACCCGACTTCAAGCCAAGCAGTAGATAGGAAAATAAATACAGAGCAATTGCTCCAATGAAACTGCAGATGCATCATACTCAGGTACAACGACAACATGATGCAATGCAACAGCATACCCAATGACCCAACTGCCCAGGCTTAACGATGATTGTATGAATGCACATATATGAAGGCAAATAACAAATGAAGGTTCAAGTACTACCAGCTCTAAGCCTACAACATAAATGACCAATTATCTGACAACCATGTAGAAGTGAAGCTACAAGTGTTCAACTACAACAGACCCAATGCTACAAATATGGAATGCACTGATACATGTCCAGACACATGACCACAAAAACTCAAGTACATCAATATCACTGTGACAAACATACCAGCTCAACCTACTATGAAGACAGTGATAAATAAGCAATGCAGTGTAACTCAAAACAAACTCAAATGATCATGTACACAGGGAACTCAAATATATAGGTTTAAACTTTGAGGATATGATGCAAGCAAACGAATCAATGCAACATGACTCAAGTCAGTGAACTCTTTGGATATGTAGACCAACAATAGTGAAACCTGATGCAAGGACCACAATGATACTGAAACAAATGAATTTGACCAGTGGCCAACATCATAACCAAGTCAAAGTCGAGGTAAACAAGTCAAATCAACAGCAGTATTATCGGAGATAAAGTCGAGAATATCAAAGACATGGCAACCAAACATTATCTAATAATCGAACAATTTCCAAAATTCTAACGAAACTGCAATTGCAAACATGAACAACTGTAACCAGTTAAATAAACAATGACAAGGCATGAACCAACAGAGAGTTCATGTAAATGGCCATACAAGATGCATCAGGTAGAAAACAAGGAAAGAGTCGCAACAGTTTCAAAGCGAAGAATTGAACAAGTTCAAACGTCACAAAATCAATCATCAAATTCACAAAACCAAGATGACTAGAAAACAAAGTCATAGCAATAAAACAAAAATCGATTGGCTAAGATAAAACATCATTATCAAAATATACTCGAATGGCCGAGACGAAGGCAAGCAGCTCTCGGTTGATCACACATTTGAAAATCGAATCAAGATAAAATCAAATTCGTGAGTACCAAGCATCAGATTATACGAAGTGCAAAAATCAAAGAAACCACCAATGTCTAACAATTTGATCTGCCGAGCAAAACAGTTGACAGATTCAGCATAAAGATACAAACTCAATTAAAGGAAAGCGAACTGGTATAAACAAAGTCAAGGTCTCGAAATATATCTATAAACAGCACTTTGAAGTAGATATGGGTGAAATCAAAATCCACTCATCAGTAAAACCCAATTCGAATTCGCAAAGCAAAAGGGGACCGAAGACAAATATCATCACAAAGTCACGTACATAGAGTTGAATTAGATGTGAGCAAATTACTCACCTCATCGACGAAATTCGAAGTGGTGGCATCTCGAAGTGTTCGGCGCCCTCGATTTCACGAAGCCCTTCATCCCTAAGCATCGATCGACGAAGCCCTAATTTGGAGATGACGAGGCCGCCATTTGTTTCGCTCGTTCGTTATAATTAGGGTTATCCAAAATGATAAGGGGATCGGTTTTCACGAGTGAACGAATTCAAAGAAAAAGGCATAGATAAACAATACGGCATCAAGTATGGGCCACAATTTAAGTTTTCACAGCCCACAATTTCTTCTAACCATTTTTTTTTACGAATTTCAACTCAAACTTTTATTAAAGAATTTTACAATCCTAAAAAGAATTTTAATCGATTCAAAATTGCAATTGCAATTAACAACCGGTTTAATCGTCATTTGATGATAAATAATTGTTGGAAAACTCCGGTTTGTTACACTTTTTGTCGTACTTGTAAGTGCCTCTTATCTATTCGTCTTCGTGCTTCGTCGTCAAATCTCTAACCATGCAAGGTGAATATTTCATTCACGACTCAATCTATTATGCTACGATAATCAAGTGATAGATGTTATAAATATAAATTTGGATGTTAAATTGGTTGATGTTAAATTGTGATTTGAAGTTAGCTTATGTAAATAGTTGTGACACTAAATTGTTAGGTGATATTGAATTGGTCGTTAACATGAGTGGTGATTAACATGAAATTGAAGTTGATATAGGATAGTCAACAATTTAAAATAGAATATATATGTTGAACTTGACCCCTTTTTAATGTTAAATAAATCGACACGTAGAAATAGTGTTAACTACACTTTGAACCATTGAATGTGTGATTGATGTAGTAATTTGATAATAGACGCCAAGTGAAAAACCATATTGTAGTAATCTTTAATCTGCATGAAATGATAGTGTGGATTCTAGGAATAATTATATTAATTTACATAAATAACAAATGTAAATTAAATACGATTATTTTAGGATTATTTAAATAAATTGTTGAATTGTTATGTATGGTTGCTATTGATTGTTTATTTACTTTGACACCATCCCAGTTATCACACTGCAAGTTCCCTTTGCTATGCTTTGTTTTATTTAATGATATTGGGTTGATATGATAAATACCCAATTGAACAACTTTGGCCTAGGATAGATAATTAAAAATAAGAAACCCGATTGGTCAACAAAAATCATTTTGGAATTGAAATCTATTTGAAGTTAAGGAATGAACTTAACAATTTGTTTGGAAATTAAGTAACGAACTTAATGGATTTAATTGTAATAAATTAATGGATTTAATTGCAATAAATTAATGGATTTAACTGTAATAAATTAATGGATTAAATTGTAATAAATTAATGGATTTAATTGTAATAAATTAATGGAGTTAATGGAAATAAATTAATGGATCTAATTGAAATAAATTAATGGACTTAATTGAAACGGATTAATAAATCTATTTAATTGAATAAAACGGATTGACCCATTTAATTGAAATGAGATTTAAAAACAAGTAAGTTTTAGAATTTAATAATTTAAAATTTATTAGATTTGAGATTAGATCTAACTCGGATAAATTTAATAGATTTGGAATTTGTTATAAAATTTAATTTGAGATTAAGTAACAAATTGACTTAAGGGGAATACAAAAACCAACTAAAGTTTAAGGATTTGATTAGCTGTTGAAATTGATTAAATCAAAGTTCTGATTAAATTTAATGTAACGATGAATGTGAATATGAATTAAAATGAATAGAATTTGATTTAATGATTTGAACCAAATTGACCAGTAAATTGAATCTATGGTTTATGAATTAAATTAGTAAGAAGAATTTGGATCTTGTTAAATTGAACTTGAATACTTAAGTATTGTTAACTCAAGGGCTTGAACTAAAACTTCATTTGGAAACATGATTTTTAAATGTTCGAAATAAATTGAATTGTGAAGTGTCAAATTTTGAAAGTCAAACTTGCAACTTGACTTTTGGACTTTGATTTGTTTAAACTTTAATATTAAATGACCATCGGGTAATTAATGCGTAGTTATTAAAGAGACCGGGATCGGATATGGACATACTCTCTGTCGATACCGAAAACCACTTTAAAAACTAATATACGCGGAGTGTTGATCCAGAACGAAGTGGATGGTTTTGGTGAGCGCGTAGACTGAAGAAAGAGAACGATTTTGGATGACCCCTGACATGACTAAAACAGGAGCCGCACCGGGCCATTGAGGATCGCCATCTCTAGCGAACACACTTCTTCGATACCTTATCTATTACTTATGTGATTCGATTTGGGTGCACCCCTTGATTTGGGAGTGTTGTTTCACGGTGTTGGGATAGTAGCTGCTATGCCCAACATCAGTCCGGATCAGGCAACTACTAGTATCCTAGTTGGTATCGCCTCATGTACCTTGTCATACTGATTATCCTATTCGCGACCACTACGATTTGTTTTGTGTTATACCTATGGGGTACCCTCTGATAACCACTAGTTTACGGTGGGGTTTACGGTGCTGTATAGACTATGGCATTATAAAATGTGTTAAGGGGGATTATGGTAACGTCTTAACACTATTTTGATATCATATTTTACTGATTAGACATTATCTATTTAGCGTACCCTATTGTATAAATAGATAGTTTACCGGATCCTTAAGGATGTTTATTACATTCATCTTTGAGTTATGGACTTTATCATTTGCTTTTGATTATTCCATATAAGATTTTGAGTCCTGACTTGAGTGTTTATTTTGTATATGCTCGGGTCAGTCTGAAGCTATCCAGATTGCTGATCAAGGTTGGTTGAAGATGCTGAAGACTTAGCATTTATCTTTATCAGTTTATTTCCTTTCCAGTATTTGATGAACTTGTGTATTGGACATCTTGTATTTCCTTTTTGTCACTTTATGTTGAGACATTGTTGTACTTCCTGTAGTAGCTTCATGAACTGCTATTATGATGATGTACTTTTCCGCTGCACTATTCTGTGACCGTTCTGTGTCTGTGATGTCGTATTGATTCTCATTTACATTTATGTATTTATAATCCCATAATGATTCGTGTTTTGAATTATTTAAGTTGACATGTGTGGATTATTGTCAATTTAAATGGTCCAAATATACGGGTTGTTACAGTTGGTATCAGAGCTTCGGTTTCCCCTAAAACCTTAGTTCGGGATTATAAAACTCATTAGAAATAGGGTAGCAATACCCTAGAATGAGGAGAATCGATTCAATATCCAAATCCTTTCAATTCAAACTTCGTTGATTCGTTGATAGGACTTTCCTTAGAGTTCTATGAATTCTATCCTTGGTTTCTAAAATCTCTTTTGGTATTTCAGGATGAGTGCCAGAAGAAACAATAGGGGAGGAAGAGGCCATGGTCCTGCTCAGGCTGCACCTGCCGCTCCAGCTCTTGTCAAATTCACCACTCTTAGTAAGGAGTACACACAGCTGGGAGGTATTAAGTTTTCTGGATCCGAGAACATTATCGAGGCTTAGCAATGGCTTAAAGGCTTAGAGAAGATATTTTCGGGTCTGGAGATCACTGATGCTCAGAAGCGATAGCTTGCTGCTTGGCAACTTCAAGATGCCGCACAGGATTGGTGGGAATCTGTTACTTCACGTATCGCAGAAAACACCATCACTTGGGCCCAGTTTAGGTATAAATTTGTTTTGATTTCGTAGTCTAAATTCTTTCTTCAATCTTTGGAATGATTGTTCATCTAGTCTATCTTTTGATTAGGGATACTTTCTCGGCACAATGGATGCCAGCTGCTGGGTAAACCCAACTTTATAGAACTTTCATGGATCTTAAGCAAGGCAGTATGACTTTTTCTGAGTATGAGAGGAAATTCAACGAACTCTCCAAATTCGGACCTGGCTTGATCGATACACCACTTCTGAAGAACGAGAAATTCATTTTGGGAGCTAGACCAGAATATTATGACTTGCTTACTGGCCACACTCACTGCACCTTCATAGAGCTTGTTGACTATGCTCTTAGATTTGAAGCGAAGCCTAAGGGACCTACTGCCAAGGCCACTCCTACTCAGCCCTCTTCTAGCCAGCCCGGAAAAAGAAAGATGAACTTTGATCAACAAAAGAAAGTGTAAGGACCGGATTCTTCGACTTCCGAATATCGACATCAATACGTCCATTGTATCAACTGTCGAGCCATCGAATGCCGGAAAACCGAATTCTTAGGGTTTAAAAGAAGAGGTAGAAGAAAAGATAGAAGAAAGAGAAAGAAGAACAACAGAACAATATCAGAAACGAAAACAATATCAGAATCTCACATATCGCAGCGGAACAATATATAATAGATAATCACTAATCTTTTAAAACAAAGAACTATATCAGTTTATACATACATCAGTCATCAGAGTCAATATACAACTCAATACAACACAGCACATCAATGGACAGTTATATAAACTTGTCCTCATACAGAATACACAGCGGAATAAATACTATCAGATACAAATACTACGTCTCGTCATCCAACTTATCTTCAAAGCTCTAGAATATCCAGAATATCCTGATAACCTAACTCTAGACTGCCCGTGTGGAAATTGGTGGGCACCCAGAGTTTAGAAGGGAAACAATAAACTCCAGGTCAGTCATGGTGACTGGTGTGAGATCGTAAAACAGTTATTTTTCACAAAGAAAATAAAACAGATTCGCAATGCTTTTGGAAAATGAAACTACCATAAGACCTCCCACCACACACACAATGCGAACGCAGACTTGGAGGAGATTTCTTCTTATGATAGTCAAAGATGCTTACTACGCAAAATAAAATCATTTTTTGATATTATTATTAGTGCATAGTGCAGAAACATTTCGAAAGTAGAATATAAATCTTAGCCAGCATAGGTACCATTATATTATGCCTGCTATAGCTGCCTCCTAAGGAGACAGGTTATACAATTTCAATCGTAAAGGGTTCGTATTGTTTCTTTGGATTTTCCAACAAATGGTCAGGCTAAGGAACTTCCTTTCCTCCTGCCGAATAGGATCGCCTCTGGCTGGACGTCTCGAGAGACAAACTGCTCTCTGCCAAACAAGGCCGGGTTACCCCTGTAACAGGTAACTCACGAATATGTCATCACCCGGTCCTTTGGGACCTTTATCCGAGCGCTCGGTAACCAACATCACACATCATAAAGAAAGTGTATCCACATGAGTAAGTATTTGGGCTCCATACCATGATACCACCCCTTTCCAGAAGGAAATGACATACCCTAAAGGGCGCGACCCTCATAACCTTGCCGCAACATTCCTGTTTCGACCATTTCCGGGTTGTTGAGGCCCTGACGAAGTCTCGTCCACAAAGCTACGCTTTTTCAAAAATCCACGCTTTGGGTCAACAGATGATCAACCTATGATCACAAAGATAAATGATCAAACAAATGATCATATCACAAATGATCAAACACTGATCATCACACAGCAACACTCAGCATGCCACATTACCAAATTGGGATATATCGCTGATAAATTTCAACTACATAACCTCTGAGCTCGTACGTCTCAGAGAAGGGTGTTAAGCTAAGAGAATAAATTCTCCGCCACCAACAGATATGTATTTGAAAGAAATCAGCTTTATATCTCAAAGTGTAATGTCAGACACACAATCCATACAAGTCTGTTCCGGGATCGAACAGAACCGAAGGCACTTCTCACGAAGCCCTTGCAAATCCGGATAATTTCCAATCACGTCTGGACTTCCCGTCACTAAGGGTGATAAAATCTCTAAATCGGAGATCAACCGATGTAGAGTAACTCGACGGTAATCCTTCCGTTTTCAAAAATATCTGGTCTTCAACACTGGTCATCAAATGCAATTCATAACGACCTATCACATATTCGGAATGGGTTATACGACCCCATGGTCCTTTCCCGGCTAACCCGAATAGTGAGCGCTTATTCAAAAATAAGTGTGGCATTCAAATTCATCCAATTCACAACAAATACCCATTCAAGGTAATTATTGATAGTCGGTTATTTAACTATCAATAAAGATGCGCAACATCATCAGATTCCAAATAATTTTCCAAATTATTTATTTTCCAAAATATTTTTACTAGATATAAAATTTCCACACTTCAAAAATAAATCAACGTTTATTTTTAAATAGATTTCCATTTCTTTTATAAATTCCATAGTGAATTTATATTTTCAAAATATCTACTGATATACGATTTTCAATCGATTTCAATATTCACTTTCGATTTATCTTTAAGAAGATAAATTCTCAAAAACATTTCATTTCATATTGGAAAAGCATTTCCATACTTATTTAATAATAAGTAATTCACAAATCTTATTTATTTTCAACATTTGAAAATATTCGATATACTTAAATCAAAATTAAGTATAAATTTCATTCTTTAAGGAAATCATTTACTATAACAACATCTATTTGAGTCAAAACGAATGTTACGTAAAACATCGTTACGACGACTCAAAATCACTAGTATAGGGATTCGGAATTAAGATAGATGTATAAATCCCAATACTATATAAAACATTTCCTTTCGGAAATCATTTACTATAACAACAGTGTTATAGTCCACCATTTCCTTCTTTCTCGAAAACGTCTATTTCAACAATGAATGTTGAAATCTATGGTTTCGATATTTAACACATTTTAAAACATCTTTTAAAATAATTAACTTCATTTCAAATATCACTTTCCCAAAACCATATCCATTTTCCTTAAGAATATATTCACTGTCCAAAATCGTGAATATACTTCACTAACCAATTTTCAATAATCTCTACACATTTTATTTCAATAATTATCCACTATCCAAAATCGTGGATAAAATTCCCCTAATAACCTTCTATATTAAATTCCTCAATTTTGATTGATTTTGAATTTATAAAACAACGTTTATAAATTCTATTTCTATTTTCTAACAACTTTGATTTATAAATCTCCTTTATTAACAAATTCAATCAAGATCCATTTAAAGGTAAAAAATCAAATTTATAAGTTAATTTCTTATAAATCTTTCATTCTACAATTTCATTCATTTTCAACTTCACAATTTATAAATCTATAAATTTCATTCACTTACGGATTCCATAATTTTTCATTTTTAACACTTAAAAAAACTCATTTTATAATTCCAATGCTTTTAATTTCATAGATATCAATTTTATAAATCTTTTATACAAATCGTTTATAGTTATTCAAAAATCCCAACTTAAACCATTTTATAAATCGATCAACTGTTTATTTCAAAAATGACACTTTGGTTATATTTCACCAAAAATCTAAACTTTAAAATTCTAGACGTTTATTTATTTGAAATAAATCAATTCAAAAATTCAATAAAACGTCTACTTTCAAAAATCACTTTAAAATCCTTTTAGAGTAAAAGTCGTTATTTTTAAACTTCAAAACTGAATCCGATGATGCAACGCACCAATTCGTCAATCACGACAACCATACATCATACAACATCATATGATAACAGAATATACATCACGATATCTGTAAATAAATAAATACTGGCGAGGAATCCAGTTGGATCCCTCCAACCTGTTTCCCTGCATCCACAGATGTTAGCACAATACCCATTCCACTTCGAGGTGGAATATCGCGGTATATGGGTTTTATAAAAATCATCCGCTTACTAACGGCGCAATAGGGTCTCATCCGCTATACGAGGCGGGAAATCAATCAATCCAATATATACATATGCCAATATGTATATATTGCTATATATATAGATATATCCTACTATATCTAATATCACATCCAAATCAATCAATAACTGCAGAATTAAATTTTCCATTCGAGTGAGAAAATCTCACCTTAGCTTTATATTTGCAATCCCATTTCCAATCCGATCCTTCTTTTGTTTTCTCGACTTTAACCTTGTATAAATAATTTATACAATCTATTAATATTCGAGATAATCGAATAACCAATTTTCGTTTGGTAATTTTAATTATCCAATGATTTTGTTTTAACCCAATTTCTTTTAACTAAGAGTTAAATTTATTTAACTAAACCTTTTAATTTCAAACTAATCCTTTTTATATAAATTTTTCTCTAGTAATCTAAATAGTTTTAGATAAATCAATTAAACTTCCTTTTTAAATATTTCTTTAATAATTGATTTCACTAAAAATTATATTTTTAACTGATTTTTCCTTTTATATAAACAACTGCTTATATAACCTAATGTTTTAATTTCTTGAAATAAAATATTAACCAAAAATTAACTTTTTAAACTTTTCTGTTCAAACTTTACATATAATCATATATATATATATATATATATATATTTATAAAAACCAAAACTGCTGCTTATCTTTCCTTTGCATACATAAAAATTGAAAACTGCATTTTTTTCTTTTTCTTACTGTATATATATATTCATATATATATATATATATTCATATATATATATATATATATATATATATTTCAAATCTGAAGAATATGAAAATGCTAAAAATTTAAACTACCTCACAAAACAGGCGACCCAAACCCACGACGTCGCCGAGCTCCGATGATCGCTGCCGCCTTCCCGCGCAATCGCGACCCAGATCCCACTCGAGAAATCCCACTGGGTGAAACTCGACGCACTCGACATCCCCTTTCACATCGCGTGCGCCTCCCTATCGATCGTCGTTGACCCCTTTTGCTCGTCGCCTATCGCCCAGATTTGCATTCGTCGCGAGCTCCCTACGCAATACGCCTCGACCTTGCGAATCGCTCGAATGAGCCTCCACGATCGAACGTGGAAATCGAGTTGCCTCGTATCCCCAGATGCTCGCGAGCGCGATGTCCTCCCCTGGTCGCGATTTCGAACGTGATTTCCTCTCTCTTTTTCTTTATCTATAAGGCTGCGGCCATTATATTCTGTTTCGTTTGAAACGAGGAGAGGGAGGATTTGTAAAGTGATGAAGAAAAGCTCGAATGTTTTGAATGAGATGTGGCTTGATTCAGTTGCCATTTTTCCTATACGAATTTTTTTGGAACAGACGAAGGAAGAGGGGGACGAGATATTTAAAACTGAACGAGGTATGGGGTAGAAGTACGCGGCCACTACTTTGCACGATTTCTGCATCGCTATTTTAGGCGTGGATGAAGGGAAACTACAGTGTTCTGAATTGACCAATTTCAAATTTTAAATTAAATTGAATTCGATTTAATTTCAAGGCGTTTTAACACCATACGGTCACATAACAACTCCGAATAATACGAAATTTGAAATCCGGTAATAGTTCAATATTACGGACCTAATGGAACTGGTTTCGTCGAATTCCGAGACTGTTTGAAAAAATGACTATTTTTAAATATCGGTTCAAACAATTAAATTCAAAACTGAGCAAAACAGTTTCAAATTCAATTCTGAAAGTTCTATTACCTTCAGTATTATCAATATAAATTTCCTAAGCCTTTGAAATATTTTTCTTCAGCTTAAAATTGAAGATTCAAATTTTTATTCAGCATTCAATAGATTAAATTTTATAATTTAATCGCCAATTTATTCTGATAATTTGAAATTCAAGTCAACATTCAAATATTTAAAATTAATTAAATATTTTCAATTAAATTTGTTCAAAATTCTGGGTCGTTACAAACTTCCCTCCTTAAAAGAATTTCGTCTCGAAATTACAAGTCAGGAAGAAAAAGTCCTTAACTCATCTACTATTTTTCACAATTCAATAGTTTTATCAATTTTCAAAACAAATCTTTCTACTAAAGTTTCGTTATTAATTCACTAAATTTCCCACTTCAATTATAAGTTTCAAACAACATTGTTTTATTAACAATTCAAATTTAAATTTAAATTCAAATTTTAAACTTCCAAATTTTCCCAAAATTTTCTAACACCCGATATTTTCGAAAAATTTCGCCAGCGTCTCCTTTGCGCGGCTAACACGGCACGACTACAAAACGTCCCTACGGACTCTCAGATTTCAAAAAGAAAAGAAAAAGCCAAGCGGGTAGACAAGAAAATCATCAAATCTCATATTGAAATTGAAATACTTACCTTTTGTCGAGCAATTCAAATTATCCTTGAAAATCAAATCCAATTTCTCTTTATACACCTGTATATCCTACCGTCCATAATTTCTAGTTACAACATTCAAACTAATTTGCGAATTCTATTACAAAATTTTCCAATATAAACGGCTTATACATTTACTATTGAAGTTACACATCCATTTTTTAAACAATTTTGCATTTCAATCATTCGAATTCAATTCACAATTTCAATTCTATTTGAATTCAATTCATAATTTCAATTCTATTTGAATTCAATTTTATCTTCTATTCTGAATATTGAATTTTTATCGATTATCTTTCATTTACTAATTCATATCACTCTTTATATTAGTTTCATTCACTAATTCATTTTAAATTTCAATTTCCAATATTCAGCTTGAATTACATTTACTAACAAATTCAAAACAAAGTTTAACATTCATCTTTAATTTTATTTACTAGCAACTGTAAATTCCATTCATTCAGAAATTTATTTCTACTTACTTGAATATGTTTGCAAATTCGAACCATTCTTTTATTTAGTTCACAATTCAAGTTTTAATTTCACTAATTCAACTTCTATTTCATGAATTAATTATCAAAGTAGTTTATTCGGATTCAATCCATTTTATTTTTCTCAGGTTTGGATTTTATTCCACTTGATTCAAGTCTCATTTCATTTTTCAATTTCAATTTATTGCTTACAACTTCAAAATGAATCTCAACTTTCAATTTCACTTTCATTTAATTGATTCACCTGTACTTACATTTATTTTAACTCCATCCTTTAAGTTAAATTTATTCTATCAAAATTCAATTTGTATAAGTTATCAACTTAATAATATTCCATAGGATTTTTTTATATAGTATTCCAGAGTCTTTTCACCCTTTCAAAAACCATTTTGAAATCAATTCAATTTATCCTTTGAATTTCTAAAACCAAATCCAAAATTTTCAAACTTTCATTAAAAAAATTTGGCAGCAATTCCGCTTTTGGAAACCCGAAAATGAACACCAATGATGCCGCGGTCATCATCGAAGTTATTTTCCAACGACCGAAAAGAGTTTAGAGCTTTCATCTCTCTAAAATACTTTTCAAACCTTTGAAATTCATTTTCAAATCAAAAAGGAATTTAAACTTTCCAAATCTCCAACATTTTCAAATTCTTTTCAAAACATTTCCAAATACTTCTCTGGAATTCTACTTCCAATTATAAGTCACATTTATAATTTATATTCTTAAATTTCATTTGTATATGGATTTATTTCTTTATGCTTCAATTCGCATTTATAAATTTCATTTGTTAATTGAATTTATCTCCAAATCTATGGTTATTATTTTAATTTCTCGTTCCATTTCATATAACAATGATAATAATTCAATGTTATTATTTTATAACAACCAAACATCCATATACTATGATAATTCATAGAAAAATCATTTCCTTATCATACAAAAATAGTTTTGGGCAAAATTATTTCATTTACCCTATTTTAAAACAATACTGTGTCAGTTTATCTTGTTTAGAGTTTAGAAACCCCTATCGATTTCAGTTAGCTAGACTGCACCGACCAGAATTCATAAACAATCAACCGATAAGTCAACACAATACAAAACAATTTCATATTCACTAACAAATACGCACTCGTATCTATTATTACACTCACACTCATTCTAGAGTACTACTGACTCTATCTCTAATGAGTAACACCCAACAGAGCAGGGTTGTCGCTTAACCATATGCTCTGATACCACGTTGTAAGGACCCGATTCTTCGACTTCCGAATATCGACATCAATACGTCCATTGTATCAACTGTCGAGCCATCGAATGCCGGAAAACCGAATTCTTAGGGTTTAAAAGAAGAGGTAGAAGAAAAGATAGAAGAAAGAGAAAGAAGAACAACAGAACAATATCAGAAACGAAAACAATATCAGAATCTCACATATCGCAGCGGAACAATATATAATAGATAATCACTAATCTTTTAAAACAAAGAACTATATCAGTTTATACATACATCAGTCATCAGAGTCAATATACAACTCAATACAACACAGCACATCAATGGACAGTTATATAAACTTGTCCTCATACAGAATACACAGCGGAATAAATACTATCAGATACAAATACTACGTCTCGTCATCCAACTTATCTTCAAAGCTCTAGAATATCCAGAATATCCTGATAACCTAACTCTAGACTGCCCGTGTGGAAATTGGTGGGCACCCAGAGTTTAGAAGGGAAACAATAAACTCCAGGTCAGTCATGGTGACTGGTGTGAGATCGTAAAACAGTTATTTTTCACAAAGAAAATAAAACAGATTCGCAATGCTTTTGGAAAATGAAACTACCATAAGACCTCCCACCACACACACAATGCGAACGCAGACTTGGAGGAGATTTCTTCTTATGATAGTCAAAGATGCTTACTACGCAAAATCAAATCATTTTTTGATATTATTATTAGTGCATAGTGCAGAAACATTTCGAAAGTAGAATATAAATCTTAGCCAGCATAGGTACCATTATATTATGCCTGCTATAGCTGCCTCCTGAGGAGACAGGTTATACAATTTCAATCGTAAAGGGTTCGTATTGTTTCTTTGGATTTTCCAACAAATGGTCAGGCTAAGGAACTTCCTTTCCTCCTGCCGAATAGGATCGCCTCTGGCTGGACGTCCCGAGAGACAAACTGCTCTCTGCCAAACAAGGCCGGGTTACCCCTGTAACAGGTAACTCACGAATATGTCATCACCCGGTCCTTTGGGACCTTTATCCGAGCGCTCGGTAACCAACATCACACATCATAAAGAAAGTGTATCCACATGAGTAAGTATCTGGGCTCCATACCATGATACCACCCCTTTCCAGAAGGAAATGACATACCCTAAAGGGCGCGACCCTCATAACCTTGCCGCAACATTCCTGTTTCGACCATTTCCGGGTTGTTGAGGCCCTGACGAAGTCTCGTCCACAAAGCTACGCTTTTTCAAAAAGCCACGCTTTGGGTCAACAGATGATCAACCTATGATCACAAAGATAAATGATCAAACAAATGATCATATCACAAATGATCAAACACTAATCATCACACAGCAACACTCAGCATGCCACATTACCAAATTGGGATATATCGCTGATAAATTTCAACTACATAACCTCTGAGCTCGTACGTCTCAGAGAAGGGTGTTAAGCTAAGAGAATAAATTCTCCGCCACCAACAGATATGTATTTGAAAGAAATCAGCTTTATATCTCAAAGTGTAATGTCAGACACACAATCCATACAAGTCTGTTCCGGGATCGAACAGAACCGCAGGCACTTCTCACGAAGCCCTTGCAAATCCGGATAATTTCCAATCACGTCCGGACTTCCCGTCACTAAGGGTGATAAAACCTCTAAATCGAAGATCAACCGATGTAGAGTAACTCGACGGTAATCCTTCCGTTTTCAAAAATATCCGGTCTTCAACACCGGTCATCAAATGCAATTCATAATGACGTATCACATATTCAGAATGGGTTATACGACCCCATGGTCCTTTCCCGACTAACCCGAATAGTGAGCGCTTATTCAAAAATAAGCGTGGCATTCAAATTCATCCAATTCACAACAAATACCCATTCAAGGTAATTATTGATAGTCGGTTATTTAACTATCAATAAAGATGCGCAACATCATCGGATTCCAAATAATTTTCCAAATTATTTATTTTCCAAAATATCTTTACTAGATATAAAATTTCCACACTTCAAAAATAAATCAACGTTTATTTTTAAACAGATTTCCATTTCTTTTATAAATTCCATAGTGAATTTATATTTTCAAAATATCTACTGATATACGATTTTCAATCGATTTCAATATTCACTTTCGATTTATCTTTAAGAAGATAAATTCTCAAAAACATTTCATTTCATATTGGAAAAGCATTTCCATACTTATTTAATAATAAGTAATTCACAAATCTTATTTATTTTCAACATTTGAAAATATTCGATATACTTAAATCAAAATTAAGTATAAATTTCATTCTTTAAGGAAATCATTTACTATAACAACATCTATTTGAGTCAAAACGAATGTTACGTAAAACATCGTTACGACGACTCAAAATCACTAGTATAGGGATTCAGAATTAAGATAGATGTATAAATCCCAATACTATATAAAACATTTCCTTTCGGAAATCATTTACTATAACAACAGTGTTATAGTCCACCATTCCTTCTTTCTCGAAAACGTCTATTTCAACAATGAATGTTGAAATCTATGGTTTCGATATTTAACACATTTTAAAACATCTTTTAAAATAATTAACTTCATTTCAAATATCACTTTCCCAAAACCATATCCATTTTTCTTAAGAATATATCCACTGTCCAAAATCGTGAATATACTTCACTAACCAATTTTCAATAATCTCTACACATTTTATTTCAATAATTATCCACTATCCAAAATCGTGGATAAAATTCCCTTAATAACCTTCTATATTAAATTCCTCAATTTTGATTGATTTCGAATTTATAAAACAACGTTTATAAATTCTATTTCTATTTTCTAACAACTTTGATTTATAAATCTCCTTTATTAACAAATTCAATCAAGATCCATTTAAAGGTAAAAAATCAAATTTATAAGTTAATTTCTTATAAATCTTTCATTCTACAATTTCATTCATTTTCAACTTCACAATTTATAAATCTATAAATTTCATTCACTTACGGATTCCATAATTTTTCATTTTTAACACTTAAAAAAACTCATTTTATAATTCCAATGCTTTTAATTTCATAGATATCAATTTTATAAATCTTTTATACAAATCGTTTATAGTAATTCAAAAATCCCAACTTAAACCATTTTATAAATCGATCAACTGTTTATTTCAAAAATGACACTTTGGTTATATTTCACCAAAAATCTAAACTTTAAAATTCTAGACGTTTATTTATTTGAAATAAATCAATTCAATAAAACGTCTACTTTCAAAAATCACTTTAAAATACTTTTAGAGTAAAAGTCGTTATTTTTAAACTTCAAAACTGAATCCGATGATGCAACGAACCAATTCGTCAATCACGACAACCATACATCATACAACATCATATGATAACAGAATATACATCACGATATCTGTAAATAAATAAATACTGGTGAGGAATCCAGCTGGATCCCTCCAACTTGTTTCCCTGCATCCACAGATGTTAGCACAATACCCATTCCACTTCGAGGTGGAATATCGCGGTATATGGGTTTTATAAAAATCATCCGCTTACTAACGGCGCAATAGGGTCTCATCCGCTATACGAGGCGGGAAATCAATCAATCCAATATATACATATGCCAATATGTATATATTGCTATATATATAGATATATCCTACTATATCTAATATCACATCCAAATCAATCAATAACTGCAGAATTAAATTTTCCATTCGAGTGATAAAATCTCACCTTAGCTTTATATTTGCAATCCCATTTCCAATCTGATCCTTCTTTTGTTTTCTCGACTTTAACCTTGTATAAATAATTTATACAATCTATTAATATTCGAGATAATCGAATAACCAATTTTCGTTTGGTAATTTTAATTATCCAATGATTTTGTTTTAACCCAATTTCTTTTAACTAAGAATTAAATTTATTTAACTAAACCTTTTAATTTCAAACTAATCCTTTTTATATAAATTTTTCTCTAGTAATCTAAATAGTTTTAGATAAATCAATTAAACTTCCTTTTTAAATATTTCTTTAATAATTGATTTCACTAAAAATTATATTTTTAACTGATTTTTCCTTTTATATAAACAACTGCTTATATAACCTAATGTTTTAATTTCTTGAAATAAAATATTAACCAAAAATTAACTTTTTAAACTTTTCTGTTCAAACTTTACATATAATCATATATATATATATATATATATATATATATATATATATATATATATATTTTTATAAAAACCAAAACTGCTGCTTATCTTTCCTTTGCATACACAAAAATTGAAAACTGCATTTTTTTTCTTTTTCTTACTGTATATATATTCATATATATATATATATATATATATATATATTTCAAATCTGAAGAATATTAAAATGCTAAAAATTTAAACTACCTCACAAATACAGGCGACCCCAAACCCACGACGTCGTCGAGCTCCGATGATCGCTGCCGCCTTCCCGCGCAATCGCGACCCAGATCCCACTCGAGAAATCCCACTGGGTGAAACTCGACGCACTCGACATCCCCTTTCACATCGCGTGCGCCTCCCTATCGATCGTCGTTGACCCCTTTTGCTCGTCGCCTATCGCCCAGATTTGCATTCGTCGCGAGCTCCCTAAGCAAGACGCCTCGACCTCGCGAATCGCTCGAATGAGCCTCCACGATCGAACGTGGAAATCGAGTTGCCTCGTATCCCCAGATGCTCACGAGCGCGATGTCCTCCCCTGGTCGCGATTTCGAACGCGATTTCCTCTCTTTTTTTTTATCTATAAGGCTGCGGCCATTATATTCTGTTTCGTTTGAAACAAGGAGAGGGAGGATTTGTAAAGTGATGAAGAAAAGCTCGAATGTTTTGAATGAGATGTGGCTTGATTCAGTTGCCATTTTTCCTATACGAATTTTTTGGAACAGACGAAGGAAGAGGGGGACGAGATATTTAAAACTGAACGAGGTATGGGGTAGAAGTACGCGGCCACTACTTTGCACGATTTCTGCATCGCGATTTTAGGCGTGGATGAAGCGAAACTACAGTGTTCTGAATTGACCAATTTCAAATTTTAAATTAAATTGAATTCGATTTAATTTCAAGGCGTTTTAACACCATACGGTCACATAACAACTCCGAATAATACGAAATTTAAAATCCGATAATAATTCAATATTACGGACCCAATGGAACTGGTTTCGTCGAATTCCGAGACTGTTTGAAAAAATGACTATTTTTAAATATCGGTTCAAACAATTAAATTCAAAACTGAGCAAAATAGTTTCAAATTCAATTCTGAAAGTTCTATTACCTTCAGTATTATCAATATAAATTTCCTAAGCCTTTGAAATATTTTTCTTCAGCTTAAAATTGAAGATTCAAATTTTTATTCAGCATTCAATAGATTAAATTTTATAATTTAATCGCCAATTTATTCTGATAATTTGAAATTCAAGTCAAACCATCATTCAAATATTTAAAATTAATTAAATATTTTCAATTAAATTTGTTCAAAATTCTGGATCGTTACAAACTTCCCTCCTTAAAAGAATTTCGTCTCGAAATTACAAGTCAGGAAGAAAAAGTCCTTAACTCGTCTACTATTTTTCACAATTCAATAGTTTTATCAATTTTCAAAACAAATCTTTCTACTAAAGATTCGTTATTAATTCACTAAATTTCCCACTTCAATTATAAGTTTCAAACAACATTGTTTTATAAACAATTCAAATTTAAATTTAAATTCAAATTTTAAACTTCCAAATTTTCCTAAAATTTTCTAACACCCGATATTTTCGAAAAATTTCGCCAGCGTCTCCTTTGCGCGGCTAACACGGCACGACTACAAAACGTCCCTACGGACTCTCAGATTTCAAAAAGAAAAGAAAAAGCCAAGCGGGTAGACAAGAAAATCATCAAATCTCATATTGAAATTGAAATACTTACCTTTTGTCGAGCAATTCAAATTATCCTTGAAAATCAAATCCAAATTCTCTTTATACACCTGTATATCCTACCGTCCATAATTTCTAGTTACAACACTCAAACTAATTTGCGAATTCTATTACAAAATTTTCCAATATAAACGGCTTATACATTTACTATTGAAGTTACACATCCATTTTTTAAACAATTTTGCATTTCAATCATTCGAATTCAATTCACAATTTCAATTCTATTTGAATTCAATTCATAATTTCAATTCTATTTGAATTCAATTTTATCTTCTATTCTGAATATTGAATTTTTATCGATTATCTTTCATTTACTAATTCATATCACTCTTTATATTAGTTTCATTCACTAATTCATTTTAAATTTCAATTTCCAATATTCAGCTTGAATTACATTTACTAACAAATTCAAAACAAAGTTTAACATTCATCTTTAATTTTATTTACTAGCAACTGTAAATTCCATTCATTTAGAAATTTATTTCTACTTACTTGAATATGTTTGCAAATTCGAACCATTCTTTTATTTAGTTCACAATTCAAGTTTTAATTTCACTAATTCAACTTCTATTTCATGAATTAATTATCAAAGTAGTTTATTCGGATTCAATCCATTTTATTTTTCTCAGGTTTGGATTTTATTCCACTTGATTCAAGTCTCATTTCATTTTTCAATTTCAATTTATTGCTTACAACTTCAAAATGAATCTCAACTTTCAATTTCACTTTCATTTAATTGATTCACCTGTACTTACATTTATTTTAACTCCATCCTTTAAGTTAAATTTATTCTATCAAAATTCAATTTGTATAAGTTATCAACTTAATAATATTCCATAGGATTTTTTTATATAGTATTCCAGAGTCTTTTCACCCTTTCAAAAACCATTTTGAAATCAATTCAATTTATCCTTTGAATTTCTAAAACCAAATCCAAAATTTTCAAACTTTCATTAAAAAAATTTGGCAGCAATTCCGCTTTTGGAAACCCGAAAATGAACACCAATGATGCCGCGGTCATCATCGAAGTTATTTTCCAACGACCGAAAAGAGTTTAGAGCTTTCATCTCTCTAAAATACTTTTCAAACCTTTGAAATTCATTTTCAAATCAAAAAGGAATTTAAACTTTCCAAATCTCCAACATTTTCAAATTCTTTTCAAAACATTTCCAAATACTTCTCTGGAATTCTACTTCCAATTATAAGTCACATTTATAATTTATATTCTTAAATTTCATTTGTATATGGATTTATTTCTTTATGCTTCAATTCGCATTTATAAATTTCATTTGTTAATTGAATTTATCTCCAAATCTATGGTTATTATTTTAATTTCTCGTTCCATTTCATATAACAATGATAATAATTCAATGTTATTATTTTATAACAACCAAACATCCATATACTATGATAATTCATAGAAAAATCATTTCCTTATCATACAAAAATAGTTTTGGGCAAAATTATTTCATTTACCCTATTTTAAAACAATACTGTGTCAGTTTATCTTGTTTAGAGTTTAGAAACCCCTATCGATTTCAGTTAGCTAGACTGCACCGACCAGAATTCATAAACAATCAACCGATAAGTCAACACAATACAAAACAATTTCATATTCACTAACAAATACGCACTCGTATCTATTATTACACTCACACTCATTCTAGAGTACTACTGACTCTATCTCTAATGAGTAACACCCAACAGAGCAGGGTTGTCGCTTAACCATATGCTCTGATACCACGTTGTAAGGACCCGATTCTTCGACTTCCGAATATCGACATCAATACGTCCATTGTATCAACTGTCGAGCCATCGAATGCCGGAAAACCGAATTCTTAGGGTTTAAAAGAAGAGGTAGAAGAAAAGATAGAAGAAAGAGAAAGAAGAACAATAGAACAATATCAGAAACGAAAACAATATCAGAATCTCACATATCGCAGCGGAACAATATATAATAGATAATCACTAATCTTTTAAAACAAAGAACTATATCAGTTTATACATACATCAGTCATCAGAGTCAATATACAACTGTGACGACCCGACTTTCCACTCCCGGAAAATCGCATCGACAGTAAGAAAGAAAGGGGTGAGAAATAGAAAAGAGAAGAAGAGAAAAGAAAACAACAACAGATACTCACAGCGGAAACGAAACGAAATATAATATATCACATAAATATTACATAGTATCATATACATCATCTATCAGAGTTACACAGATTACACATCACATACTAGACAGTTATAAACATCTGTCTAGTTATTACATCTCAACACAATACAGATCAATACAAAGATCAATCACAGCGGAAAACTACTATCTATATCTACAACGCCAAAGCCTCCTGCTCCATTGCTCCTCCAGATTACTCGTCAAAGCTAAACCTGAATCCCTTGGCTACTCGTAAAAATTTGAGTACCCAAGAGTTTATAAAACAGAAATAAACAACTTGGGTCAGACATGGGTCTGGTGTGAGTAACAGGTTAAACTTGTTTAACTTCAAAACCTTTTGAAAGAAAAGGTATCACGTAAGACTCCCCACCAATAAATATGGGTAAGTTTTTACCTTACGCTAACCAAAACATTTGATAGGAAATTCGATTGTATTATAATAGGTCTAGGGTTTTCAAATAAATATGAAATAGCTGGAATGCTTACATCTCACGTTCCAACATAGTTGGGCACAACTAAAACGTACGGCACTTATTGGAGTTTGGATTCCATCAATGGCAGGGCTACCGGGGTACCGCCCGTCACAGTACGTGGCCTAGATCACCGTACCGAGGATCACTCCCAATCCCCTGCAACACAAGGTCGGAACATCCCTTACTGGATAATTCCCGCACAAGATACCCCACGGTTGTCATGATTCAACCGCACCACTAAGTCGAAAATAGAAAGGGACATCTAGACAGAGGTCATCTTGTCCTACTTGGGTGCTACCCACTAACCTTGCTGCACCTCCCCTGTTTTAGCCATTCCCGGTTTGTGAGGCTTGAGGTCACGATTACCTTAGAAAAGAACACATCACTTAGAATGCTCATCGTCCACCTGACGATGTTCTGAAAGCATTCAGTCCATACAAGTTCGTTCCGGGTTCGAACGAAACCGAAGGCATTATCTCGTTACACTCGTTTTGGAATCACCCTCAGAGTTAACGACAATAACCCTTGCACTCTGAATCTTCATCTTCACTTGATTCACGACCTATCGTTAATTTGAATCGATGTGGTATTCGGGTCTCCAGACCTGGAAATCCGGTATACGGAAACCCGATCCCGGTCTCATCGAAATCCAAAACGTATCTTTTAAGGCCAAGTTGTTTTAAAGGTTAAAACAATTTAATTCAATTATCTTTATACACTTAGAAAGATAATTCACAATAGATAATCAACATTATCAATATCATCAGATAAATCCATATTATCACAATTCAACTAAACATCCATATCACATAGCATATATCTCATCAGAGATATCAATCAAATGCAAAGCATTCAGTATTATCATCCATCCATAAGTAATGATCTATATCATCTCTAATTAATTTAAAGTTAATTAAATTAATTACTTTTATTTTATAAATCCTTCTTACTTAAACATTAATTAATTACAAATTAATTAATTATCCTCTAATTATTATTTTCAATTAATCATCTTTGATTAATTATCTTTTAATTACCTTTTTCAATTAATCATCTTTGATCAATTGTCTTTTAATTATCTTTTTCAATTAATCATCTTTGATTAATTATATTTTAATTACCTTCAAGTAATTTATCTTTAATTAATTACTCAAATTAATTAACCTTAACCACTTATAGTAATTAACCTTTAATTACTTCACTAATTAATTAACTATAATTAATTAAATTAATCACTATAATTAATTATATTAAACCTTAATTAATTACATTAATTAATCACTTCATTTATTAATTATACTTAATTAATCAATCTTAATTACATCATTAATTATATTAATTAATGATCCTTAATTACAACTTAATTATTAATTACTTTAATTAAATTAATTACATTAAGTAATTAACTTTAAATTAAACAACATTTATTAATCACCTTGATTAATCTTCAATCAGTAATTAACTACCCTTAATTACTTCCATTTACTAAATTAATTCTCCTTAATTAATTTCTTAATTAATCCCTTGAGTAATTATTCAAAGTAATTAAACTTAAATTACTTCCATTAATAAAATCATTATTCACTTAATTACTTCCAGTAATTATTTATTACTAACTTCCCTAAATAATATACCTTAATAATTACAATTTAGTAATTATTATCAAATCATCTCTTGATTATTCTAAATTAATTAAACCTAATTAATTAACTTAACTAATCAAATTAACTTCAATTAATTACAATAATAATTAATTCTTAATTACTTCCATTAAGTAATTTATTTAAATCAAATTCTATAATGATTATCTTTAAATTAATTAATCTAATTAACTATTAAAATTAATTACATTAATTAATTATTAAATAATCCATAGTTAATGACCTTCATTAACTATTAACAACTCTATAATTACTTTTCTTAAGTAATTAACTTAGATTAAGTATTTATTAATTTTAAATTAATAAATCTTTATAACCAATTAATTAATCTTTAAATTATTTAATTAATTAAGTGTTAACCATAACTTAATTAATATTTAATTATTCATCTAATTAATTCTTAACCATTTATTAATACTCTAATTTATAATCCTTAATTATAAATTAATTATTCCTAATTAATTAATCTTAATTATTAATTAATTTGTTTAAACCTTTAAGTATCTATTAATTAATCCAAATGATTAATTAATCAAATAAATAAATTATCCATTAAATTCCTTATAAATTTAATGAATATAAACTTCTAATTTTCTTAAGATAAAACTTTGTTTTATTAATAATCAAGTTATTCATTTACAAAGTATTCTAAATCTTTAATAATAAATAAATTAATTCAAAACATTAGTTTATTAAATTTATTAAACCATTTTTAATTACCTTTAAGTTTAATGATTTCAACTTTAAGATAAAACATTTTTCTTATCCATAGATAAATTATCATTCTTACCTACATTTGAAAATATCCATTTCAAATTTACACCTAAATTTCACTTTAAATTTGAGACTTAAAATGAATAACAATTTGTCTTTATCAAAGTTTAAATCTAATTCAAAAACTTTTACATGTTAAAGAAATCTTATATCTTTTAAAAATTCAACTTCCTGTTTTTAAATGTTTCTTTACAGTCTTTAAATTTAGATTTAAATTTAAACAGACAGCCTGTTTGAAAAACCTGGTAACACACAAAAATACTCGAGACTCCCTTAAATCACTTCGAGTCAAAACTTAAAAACTTCGAGTCGCACTCAAGAAAACTCGAGCAACACTGGAACCTTTCTCTGCTAAAAGACTTCACCAGACATTTCGATCGCGTGCACGTGCACACCCCACTGCCAGAGCTTCGATCATCGATGACATCTCCACCACTTCGACGATCAACCACCAACCCAGCTACGATCATCGAATCTTTAATCATTTCGCGAAATCGAAATTGAGTTCAATTTCAAAAACCTGGAACAAAAGGACCAACCATCACCAAAACCTGGCAAATCCCTCGTCTTCGCATTTCCGACCACCAGAACTTCTGGAATTCCGACCATGCACTCGTCATCGACCAAGCCTCCCTCTCTTAAAACCCCTTTACACTCGATCGACCAAAGAGATCGGGGTGATCATTTTATCAAGACTAAGTAAAACTAGGGTTTAAAACTTTAATCCCAAATCAATTCTTTCCCACGGCATTAAAATTTCTCCTGACAATTTTTACATCATCCCTGATCATTCCTCTGCCATTACCCAAAACCCCGACTACCACAAATCAAAAGATCACCAGAATTTCCCAAAATCCCCTATTTAGTTCAATACAGAACTGCACTCATTTTACTAAACTAAAAATTTTAATTTCAATGCTAAAAATCATATTATAGTCTAAGTTTTCCATTTATAAACCTGGAATTACAAATTACAAAGTTTAAATTTCCACTTTTAAATCACCTTACTGATATTATGGTTACAGAGACACTCAGACCCAAAGGTTTGTCTTAAATTAAACTTTTTAACATTTATATGTGATAAATCAAACCAATCTTGTTTGTAAATTAAGTTATTACAAAAACTAGATCCAATGGTAAGAGATTTAAAAAGAAATTCTCGAGTCTGGCAACAAACAGAACAGAATTCAAATATAACAGACATGCACACATAACTACTCATCCATGTATACATAGAAACTCAGATATAAAATCATATATCAATACATAGATATGCAGAACCATTTATAAATATTCACATGCAACCATCTTTCATAACTTAAATCCTAAGAATAAAATGTTACTCACCTGTTTTGATGAACAGAGGTAGTTTAAATTTTTGAAAAGCTTTTGAACTGAAAACTTGAAACTGAGAGTTTGAATGCTTTTTCTTTTTGCTTTAAAACTTGAATTGCTGGACTTTATATTTGCTTTAAATCTACATGCATGCTTGCTCCAGGTTGAAGAAATGAAGGCAGATAGACTTGAGGTGGTTCCAGATTGCAAAATGAATGCAGACAGTTTTCTTAAGTTGATTCCAGATTGAAAAATGCATACTGGCCTTTGTTTTTGATTTGAAGAAGAATGTTACAACAAGTTGATTTGCAATTTAGTTTGAGGAATGATACAGATTTGTTTTTGAAGAAGAAATGTTGGCTGATCTGTTTGATTTGGAAGATGAATTACAGAGGTCTTTGGTTTTGAATATGCAGACAGCTTTTTGAGATGATTTGGAAAATGAATTATAGATTGTTTGAATTTGGTTTTGTTTTGAGGTATTTCGAATACTGATTTCAGATTTTGTATTAGAGAATTGTTTTGGGTTTTCTTGGTTTTGAAATGAAGATTTTTAAAAGAAAATGAAGTGGAGATATGCAAATGTATATATGTATGTAAATTATAATTTTTTTATAAAATAAAAGAAATGAAATTAATTAAGACACTTGTCATACACAATTGTTACTTAAATTACACATGTTAACATGAATCCTAAAATGATGACATTTGTATTTTTGCTAACTTTTTTTTTTATTTTAAAAGTAAATCAAAAGCCTTTTCTTATTTATTTAAATGCTTATCTATATATATATATATCTTTTTTTAAAGAAAGAAAACCAATTTATTTATAAATATAAGTTTATACAAATATTATAATATCCAAACAATTTAAATATTTATTCTCTTGAATTTCAAAGCTTAAATTCAAATTCAATTAAATTAAATCCTAGATTCAATTTGAAGAGTTAAGTTATACATATATAAAACTACTTATCAAATTTTAAAAATAGCAATTCCATATTCTTTAAAATCTATTCATACAATATTCAAAATAATACATTATACTTATTATTTGAAATTAACATATTTGATATTTAAATAATTTATATAAGAGATTATATTATCAAGTAATATTTTAAAAAGAAACAAAACAAGCCTTTTTCTTAACTCTTATATAATTTTAAACTTAAGTAAAAATATCTTAAGCAATTAAAGTATTTTAAAACTATAAATTTTCTAATTTATATAACTTTGAAAAGTCATATTAAATTAAATTTAAATTCCCAATTTACCCAAAGCTTCTATTTACAATATATATAAATAAATATATATATTCAAATAGAAAATATCTTATTAACTTTTAAAAGATAAAATCACCAATTAATACTAATTTAATCAGATTATTAAATTAAATTCAAATCTTATTATCAAAGATCATCAATATCAATTTAATTATTTAACAGATTATTAAATTGATATTGTTAAAATTTCCGGGATATTACATTCCTTCCCCCTTAAAATAATTTCGTCCCCGAAATTTAAACAAAGGTAATTTAATAATCTTATTAAAGATTTTAAATTTTAAAACACAAGCATATACTATCATCCATATGCTAACTACCATAGCAACCAATTCATCCAATCAATCAAATCTAACTATCCAGACAAAATTCTAGATAGAATTCCTCGAGTTTCCCCAAGTATATATATATATATATATATATATCGGAATACTCGCTCTACAACAATCTAAACTACTAAGCTATAGATCTCCTACTCATCTAGATCTACAGAACTAAACAGAATATCAGATTACAGACGAGTCTGACTCAACAACTAAACCTTCCAGAACTGCTGATTCTAAAACCAGAGATAGATCTTACACGTACCTCTCAGAGATACATAAAACTCAATGAATTCCAATTGTCCAAACTGACAATTCAATCCTGAAAACCCAATACTTATCCAAATCAGAACACAGAAGAGATCCAAACATAACTTTACTTCACAACATCAGTAGATTCCAAACTTACTTCTTCTATCCAGATATATACTCCAAACTGCTTTCGCTGCTCAATTCTGATCTGAGGTAGAAAGAAAATGCTGATGAAGAACACAAGCATAAACTGAACAACACATCCAAGAATATGGTTCAACGGATCCATAAAGAAAACTCGGATACTTTATCAAAACTTGAGCTGTTTCACCAACTCCATCTCTAGGAAACATCCTTCAACTAGACTGAACTACCGGTACTACTCCTGGAATCCAGTTGATAAGAAAACTCAACCTTCAGATGCGGACAACTCCTGACTTCTCTGAAGACACTCAGAAAAACTCTGATAACCCAAGAGAACCCTCAAACTATCGCAAGTCACTTTTGCGATCAACCCAGCCTATTTCCAAAGAAAACTGTTCCTCTTAACAAATCAGAACAGCCCATACTTAACTATCCAATCCATCGAAGAAATGGATGCACCCTGCTGCTTCTGAACTTCACCTCCAGAAAAACTACTCAGCCTGACAACTTCCTGCCATCACAGAATACTCCGAGCTGCACTGCTGATACTGATGCCAAGGACTTTCTAACCAAAACTCTTCGAGAACTCGAACCTCAAAACAAACAGAAACACCATGCTGAACTCAGCCACAACACTGAAACAGACACACTTCCTTAAACTCGTTCCAAAGAAAAACATCTTCGGAAACATCCATCGTCACTGTATCTCATCATACAGCTACTATTACCTGAGGTATCAAGATACCATCACTTGCTTCTGTTCAACCGATAGATCCAAACTCTACTCATCCAACTTTACAGATAAACTCCGAACCTTAACAGGTTTCCTTCAGAGATTCGATGAAATCCTTCATCACAGCAAAACTTACTCGAGACAGTATTGGGTCTACAGTCTCGATAAATACACTTCCAACCTTAATTCCAACCATTGGTAGTCGTGTTTCATACACTACTACCCTATCTACCTTTATATCTTATATTGGAGAACCTGTACGGGTAACCCAACAATATAGGTAGAATATATATATATATATAGTTATATAAAAATTACAAATACGCTCTCTCACGATAGATACCATTCCAGAGCTAGGTATTCACTCAACCAATAGCTCTGATATTCACTTAACCAAAAGCTTAGGCATTCGCTCAACCTAAGCTCTGATACCACGTGTGACGTCCTAGGCTTTCCACTCCAGGAAAATCGCATCGACAGTAAGAAAGAAAGGGGTGAGAAATAGAAAAGAGAAGAAGAGAAAAGAAAACAACAACAGATACTCACAGCGGAAACGAAACGAAATATAATATATCACATAAATATTACATAGTATCATATACATCATCTATCAGAGTTACACAGATTACACATCACATACTAGACAGTTATAAACATCTGTCTAGTTATTACATCTCAACACAATACAGATCAATACAAAGATCAATCACAGCGGAAAACTACTATCTATATCTACAACGCCGAAGCCTCCTGCTCCATTGCTCCTCCAGATTACTCGTCAAAGCTAAACCTGAATCCCTTGGCTACTCGTAAAAATTTGAGTACCCAAGAGTTTATAAAACAGAAATAAACAACTTGGGTCAGACATGGGTCTGGTGTGAGTAACAGGTTAAACTTGTTTAACTTCAAAACCTTTTGAAAGAAAAGGTATCACGTAAGACTCCCCACCAATAAATATGGGTAAGTTTTTACCTTACGCTAACCAAAACATTTGATAGGAAATTCGATTGTATTATAATAGGTCTAGGGTTTTCAAATAAATATGAAATAGCTGGAATGCTTACATCTCACGTTCCAACATAGTTGGGCACAACTAAAACGTACGGCACTTATTGGAGTTTGGATTCCATCAATGGCAGGGCTACCGGGGTACCGCCCGTCACAGTACGTGGCCTAGATCACCGTACCGAGGATCACTCCCAATCCCCTGCAACACAAGGTCGGAACATCCCTTACTGGATAATTCCCGCACAAGATACCCCACGGTTGTCATGATTCAACCGCACCACTAAGTCGAAAATAGAAAGGGACATCTAGACAGAGGTCATCTTGTCCTACTTGGGTGCTACCCACTAACCTTGCTGCACCTCCCCTGTTTTAGCCATTCCCGGTTTGTGAGGCTTGAGGTCACGATTACCTTAGAAAAGAACACATCACTTAGAATGCTCATCGTCCACCTGACGATGTTCTGAAAGCATTCAGTCCATACAAGTTCGTTCCGGGTTCGAACGAAACCGAAGGCATTATCTCGTTACACTCGTTTTGGAATCACCCTCAGAGTTAACGACAATAACCCTTGCACTCTGAATCTTCATCTTCACTTGATTCACGACCTATCGTTAATTTGAATCGATGTGGTATTCGGGTCTCCAGACCTGGAAATCCGGTATACGGAAACCCGATCCCGGTCTCATCGAAATCCAAAACGTATCTTTTAAGGCCAAGTTGTTTTAAAGGTTAAAACAATTTAATTCAATTATCTTTATACACTTAGAAAGATAATTCACAATAGATAATCAACATTATCAATATCATCAGATAAATCCATATTATCACAATTCAACTAAACATCCATATCACATAGCATATATCTCATCAGAGATATCAATCAAATGCAAAGCATTCAGTATTATCATCCATCCATAAGTAATGATCTATATCATCTCTAATTAATTTAAAGTTAATTAAATTAATTACTTTTATTTTATAAATCCTTCTTACTTAAACATTAATTAATTACAAATTAATTAATTATCCTCTAATTATTATTTTCAATTAATCATCTTTGATTAATTATCTTTTAATTACCTTTTTCAATTAATCATCTTTGATCAATTGTCTTTTAATTATCTTTTTCAATTAATCATCTTTGATTAATTATATTTTAATTACCTTCAAGTAATTTATCTTTAATTAATTACTCAAATTAATTAACCTTAACCACTTATAGTAATTAACCTTTAATTACTTCACTAATTAATTAACTATAATTAATTAAATTAATCACTATAATTAATTATATTAAACCTTAATTAATTACATTAATTAATCACTTCATTTATTAATTATACTTAATTAATCAATCTTAATTACATCATTAATTATATTAATTAATGATCCTTAATTACAACTTAATTATTAATTACTTTAATTAAATTAATTACATTAAGTAATTAACTTTAAATTAAACAACATTTATTAATCACCTTGATTAATCTTCAATCAGTAATTAACTACCCTTAATTACTTCCATTTACTAAATTAATTCTCCTTAATTAATTTCTTAATTAATCCCTTGATTAATTATTCAAAGTAATTAAACTTAAATTACTTCCATTAATAAAATCATTATTCACTTAATTACTTCCAGTAATTATTTATTACTAACTTCCCTAAATAATATACCTTAATAATTACAATTTAGTAATTATTATCAAATCATCTCTTGATTATTCTAAATTAATTAAACCTAATTAATTAACTTAACTAATCAAATTAACTTCAATTAATTACAATAATAATTAATTCTTAATTACTTCCATTAAGTAATTTATTTAAATCAAATTCTATAATGATTATCTTTAAATTAATTAATCTAATTAACTATTAAAATTAATTACATTAATTAATTATTAAATAATCCATAGTTAATGACCTTCATTAACTATTAACAACTCTATAATTACTTTTCTTAAGTAATTAACTTAGATTAAGTATTTATTAATTTTAAATTAATAAATCTTTATAACCAATTAATTAATCTTTAAATTATTTAATTAATTAAGTGTTAACCATAACTTAATTAATATTTAATTATTCATCTAATTAATTCTTAACCATTTATTAATACTCTAATTTATAATCCTTAATTATAAATTAATTATTCCTAATTAATTAATCTTAATTATTAATTAATTTGTTTAAACCTTTAAGTATCTATTAATTAATCCAAATGATTAATTAATCAAATAAATAAATTATCCATTAAATTCCTTATAAATTTAATGAATATAAACTTCTAATTTTCTTAAGATAAAACTTTGTTTTATTAATAATCAAGTTATTCATTTACAAAGTATTCTAAATCTTTAATAATAAATAAATTAATTCAAAACATTAGTTTATTAAATTTATTAAACCATTTTTAATTACCTTTAAGTTTAATGATTTCAACTTTAAGATAAAACATTTTTCTTATCCATAGATAAATTATCATTCTTACCTACATTTGAAAATATCCATTTCAAATTTACACCTAAATTTCACTTTAAATTTGAGACTTAAAATGAATAACAATTTGTCTTTATCAAAGTTTAAATCTAATTCAAAAACTTTTACATGTTAAAGAAATCTTATATCTTTTAAAAATTCAACTTCCTGTTTTTAAATGTTTCTTTACAGTCTTTAAATTTAGATTTAAATTTAAACAGACAGCCTGTTTGAAAAACCTGGTAACACACAAAAATACTCGAGACTCCCTTAAATCACTTCGAGTCAAAACTTAAAAACTTCGAGTCGCACTCAAGAAAACTCGAGCAACACTGGAACCTTTCTCTGCTAACAGACTTCACCAGACATTTCGATCGCGTGCACGTGCACACCCCACTGCCAGAGCTTCGATCATCGATGACATCTCCACCACTTCGACGATCAACCACCAACCCAGCTACGATCATCGAATCTTTAATCATTTCGCGAAATCGAAATTGAGTTCAATTTCAAAAACCTGGAACAAAAGGACCAACCATCACCAAAACCTGGCAAATCCCTCGTCTTCGCATTTCCGACCACCAGAACTTCTGGAATTCCGACCATGCACTCGTCATCGACCAAGCCTCCCTCTCTTAAAACCCCTTTTACACTCGATCGACCAAAGAGATCGGGGTGATCATTTTATCAAGACTAAGTAAAACTAGGGTTTAAAACTTTAATCCCAAATCAATTCTTTCCCACGGCATTAAAATTTCTCCTGACAATTTTTACATCATCCCTGATCATTCCTCTGCCATTACCCAAAACCCCGACTACGACAAATCAAAAGATCACCAGAATTTCCCAAAATCCCCTATTTAGTTCAATACAGAACTGCACTCATTTTACTAAACTAAAAATTTTAATTTCAATGCTAAAAATCATATTATAGTCTAAGTTTTCCATTTATAAACCTGGAATTACAAATTACAAAGTTTAAATTTCCACTTTTAAATCACCTTACTGATATTATGGTTACAGAGACACTCAGACCCAAAGGTTTGTCTTAAATTAAACTTTTTAACATTTATATGTGATAAATCAAACCAATCTTGTTTGTAAATTAAGTTATTACAAAAACTAGATCCAATGGTAAGAGATTTAAAAAGAAATTCTCGAGTCTGGCAACAAACAGAACAGAATTCAAATATAACAGACATGCACACATAACTACTCATCCATGTATACATAGAAACTCAGATATAAAATCATATATCAATACATAGATATGCAGAACCATTTATAAATATTCACATGCAACCATCTTTCATAACTTAAATCCTAAGAATAAAATGTTACTCACCTGTTTTGATGAACAGAGGTAGTTTAAATTTTTGAAAAGCTTTTGAACTGAAAACTTGAAACTGAGAGTTTGAATGCTTTTTCTTTTTGCTTTAAAACTTGAATTGCTGGACTTTATATTTGCTTTAAATCTACATGCATGCTTGCTCCAGGTTGAAGAAATGAAGGCAGATAGACTTGAGGTGGTTCCAGATTGCAAAATGAATGCAGACAGTTTTCTTAAGTTGATTCCAGATTGAAAAATGCATACTGGCCTTTGTTTTTGATTTGAAGAAGAATGTTACAACAAGTTGATTTGCAATTTAGTTTGAGGAATGATACAGATTTGTTTTTGAAGAAGAAATGTTGGCTGATCTGTTTGATTTGGAAGATGAATTACAGAGGTCTTTGGTTTTGAATATGCAGACAGCTTTTTGAGATGATTTGGAAAATGAATTATAGATTGTTTGAATTTGGTTTTGTTTTGAGGTATTTCGAATACTGATTTCAGATTTTATATTAGAGAATTGTTTTGGGTTTTCTTGGTTTTGAAATGAAGATTTTTAAAAGAAAATGAAGTGGAGATATGCAAATGTATATATGTATGTAAATTATAATTTTTTTATAAAATAAAAGAAATGAAATTAATTAAGACACTTGTCATACACAATTGTTACTTAAATTACACATGTTAACATGAATCCTAAAATGATGACATTTGTATTTTTGCTAACTTTTTTTTTTTTTTAAAGTAAATCAAAAGCCTTTTCTTATTTATTTAAATGCTTATCTATATATATATATCTTTTTTTAAAGAAAGAAAACCAATTTATTTATAAATATAAGTTTATACAAATATTATAATATCCAAACAATTTAAATATTTATTCTCTTGAATTTCAAAGCTTAAATTCAAATTCAATTAAATTAAATCCTAGATTCAATTTGAAGAGTTAAGTTATACATATATAAAACTACTTATCAAATTTTAAAAATAGCAATTCCATATTCTTTAAAATCTATTCATACAATATTCAAAATAATACATTATACTTATTATTTGAAATTAACATATTTGATATTTAAATAATTTATATAAGAGATTATATTATCAAGTAATATTTTAAAAAGAAACAAAACAAGCCTTTTTCTTAACTCTTATATAATTTTAAACTTAAGTAAAAATATCTTAAGCAATTAAAGTATTTTAAAACTATAAATTTTCTAATTTATATAACTTTGAAAAGTCATATTAAATTAAATTTAAATTCCCAATTTACCCAAAGCTTCTATTTACAATATATATAAATAAATATATATATTCAAATAGAAAATATCTTATTAACTTTTAAAAGATAAAATCACCAATTAATACTAATTTAATCAGATTATTAAATTAAATTCAAATCTTATTATCAAAGATCATCAATATCAATTTAATTATTTAACAGATTATTAAATTGATATTGTTAAAATTTCCGGGATATTACAACAACTCAATACAACACAGCACATCAATGGACAGTTATATAAACTTGTCCTCATACTGAATACACAGCGGAATAAATACTATCAGATACAAATACTACGTCTCGTCATCCAGCTTATCTTCAAAGCTCTAGAATATCCAGAATATCCTGATAACCTAACTCTAGACTGCCCGTGTGGAAATTGGTGGGCACCCAGAGTTTAGAAGGGAAACAATAAACTCCAAGTCCGTCATGGTGACTGGTGTGAGATCGTAAAACAGTTATTTTTCACAAAGAAAATAAAACAGATTCACAATGCTTTTGGAAAATGAAACTACCATAAGACCTCCCACCACACACACAATGCGAACGCAGACTTGGATGAGATTTCTTCTTATGATAGTCAAAGATGCTTACTACGCAAAATCAAATCATTTTTTGATATTATTATTAGTGCATAGTGCAGAAACATTTCGAAAGTAGAATATAAATCTTAGCCAGCATAGGTACCATTATATTATGCCTGCTATAGCTGCCTCCTGAGGAGACAGGTTATACAATTTCAATCGTAAAGGGTTCGTATTGTTTCTTTGGATTTTCCAACAAATGGTCAGGCTAAGGAACTTCCTTTCCTCCTGCCGAATAGGATCGCCTCTGGCTGGACGTCCCGAGAGACAAACTGCTTTCTGCCAAACAAGGCCGGGTTACCCCTGTAACAGGTAACTCACGAATATGTCATCACCCGGTCCTTTGGGACCTTTATCCGAGCGCTCGGTAACCAACATCACACATCATAAAGAAAGTGTATCCACATGAGTAAGTATCTGGGCTCCATACCATGATACCACCCCTTTCCAGAAGGAAATGACATACCCTAAAGGGCGCGACCCTCATAACCTTGCCGCAACATTCCTGTTTCGACCATTTCCGGGTTGTTGAGGCCCTGACGAAGTCTCGTCCACAAAGCTACGCTTTTTCAAAAAGCCACGCTTTGGGTCAACAGATGATCAACCTATGATCACAAAGATAAATGATCAAACAAATGATCATATCACAAATGATCAAACACTGATCATCACACAGCAACACTCAGCATGCCACATTACCAAATTGGGATATATCGCTGATAAATTTCAACTACATAACCTCTGAGCTCGTACGTCTCAGAGAAGGGTGTTAAGATAAGAGAATAAATTCTTCGCCACCAACAGATATGTATTTGAAAGAAATCAGCTTTATATCTCAAAGTGTAATGTCAGACACACAATCCATACAAGTCTGTTCCGGGATCGAACAGAACCGAAGGCACTTCTCACGAAGCCCTTGCAAATCCGGATAATTTCCAATCACGTCCGGACTTCCCGTCACTAAGGGTGATAAAACCTCTAAATCGGAGATCAACCGATGTAGAGTAACTCGACGGTAATCCTTCCGTTTTCAAAAATATCCGGTCTTCAACACCGGTCATCAAATGCAATTCATAACGACGTATCACATATTCGGAATGGGTTATACGACCCCATGGTCCTTTCCCGACTAACCCGAATAGTGAGCGCTTATTCAAAAATAAGCGTGGCATTCAAATTCATCCAATTCACAACAAATACCCATTCAAGGTAATTATTGATAGTCGGTTATTTAACTATCAATAAAGATGCGCAACATCATCAGATTCCAAATAATTTTCCAAATTATTTATTTTCCAAAATATCTTTACTAGATATAAAATTTCCACACTTCAAAAATAAATCAATGTTTATTTTTAAACAGATTTCCATTTCTTTTATAAATTCCATAGTGAATTTATATTTTCAAAATATCTACTGATATACGATTTTCAATCGATTTCAATATTCACTTTCGATTTATCTTTAAGAAGATAAATTCTCAAAAACATTTCATTTCATATTGGAAAAGCATTTCCATACTTATTTAATAATAAGTAATTCACAAATCTTATTTATTTTCAACATTTGAAAATATTCGATATACTTAAATCAAAATTAAGTATAAATTTCATTCTTTAAGGAAATCATTTACTATAACAACATCTATTTGAGTCAAAACGAATGTTACGTAAAACATCGTTACGACGACTCAAAATCACTAGTATAGGGATTCGGAATTAAGATAGATGTATAAATCCCAATACTATATAAAACATTTCCTTTCGGAAATCATTTACTATAACAACAGTGTTATAGTCCACCATTTCCTTCTTTCTCGAAAACGTCTATTTCAACAATGAATGTTGAAATCTATGGTTTCGATATTTAACACATTTTAAAACATCTTTTAAAATAATTAACTTCATTTCAAATATCACTTTCCCAAAACCATATCCATTTTCCTTAAGAATATATTCACTGTCCAAAATCGTGAATATACTTCACTAACCAATTTTCAATAATCTCTACACATTTTATTTCAATAATTATCCACTATCCAAAATCGTGGATAAAATTCCCCTAATAACCTTCTATATTAAATTCCTCAATTTTGATTGATTTTGAATTTATAAAACAACGTTTATAAATTCTATTTCTATTTTCTAACAACTTTGATTTATAAATCTCCTTTATTAACAAATTCAATCAAGATCCATTTAAAGGTAAAAAATCAAATTTATAAGTTAATTTCTTATAAATCTTTCATTCTACAATTTCATTCATTTTCAACTTCACAATTTATAAATCTATAAATTTCATTCACTTACGGATTCCATAATTTTTCATTTTTAACAATTAAAAAAACTCATTTTATAATTCCAATGCTTTTAATTTCATAGATATCAATTTTATAAATCTTTTATACAAATCGTTTAGAGTTATTCAAAAATCCCAACTTAAACCATTTTATAAATCGATCAACTGTTTGTTTCAAAAATGACACTTTGGTTATATTTCACCAAAAATCTAAACTTTAAAATTCTAGACGTTTATTTATTTGAAATAAATCAATTCAAAAATTCAATAAAACGTCTACTTTCAAAAATCACTTTAAAATCCTTTTAGAGTAAAAGTCGTTATTTTTAAACTTCAAAACTGAATCCGATGATGCAACGCACCAATTCGTCAATCACGACAACCATACATCATACAACATCATATGATAACAGAATATACATCACGATATCTGTAAATAAATAAATACTGGTGAGGAATCCAGCTGGATCCCTCCAACCTGTTTCCCTGCATCCACAGATGTTAGCACAATACCCATTCCACTTCGAGGTGGAATATCGCGGTATATGGGTTTTATAAAAATCATCCGCTTACTAACGGCGCAATAGGGTCTCATCCGCTATACGAGGCGGGAAATCAATCAATCCAATATATACATATGCCAATATGTATATATTGCTATATATATAGATATATCCTACTATATCTAATATCACATCCAAATCAATCAATAACTGCAGAATTAAATTTTCCATTCGAGTGAGAAAATCTCACCTTAGCTTTATATTTGCAATCCCATTTCCAATCCGATCCTTCTTTTGTTTTCTCGACTTTAACCTTGTATAAATAATTTATACAATCTATTAATATTCGAGATAATCGAATAACCAATTTTTGTTTGGTAATTTTAATTATCCAATGATTTTGTTTTAACCCAATTTCTTTTAACTAAGAATTAAATTTATTTAACTAAACCTTTTAATTTCAAACTAATCCTTTTTATATAAATTTTTCTCTAGTAATCTAAATAGTTTTAGATAAATCAATTAAACTTCCTTTTTAAATATATTCTTCTTTAATAATTGATTTCACAAAAATTATATTTTTAACTGATTTTTCCTTTTATATAAACAACTCCTTATATAACCTAATGTTTTAATTTCTTGAAATAAAATATTAACCAAAAATTAACTTTTTAAACTTTTCTGTTCAAACTTTACATATAATCATATATATATATATATATATATATTTATAAAAACCAAAACTGCTGCTTATCTTTCCTTTGCATACATAAAAATTGAAAACTGCATTTTTTTCTTTTTCTTACTGTATATATATTCATATATATATATATATATATATATATTCATATATATATATATATTTCAAATCTGAAGAATATTAAAATGCTAAAAATTTAAACTACCTCACAAAACAGGCGACCCCAAACCCACGACGTCACCGAGCTCCGATGATCGCTGCCGCCTTCCCACGCAATCGCGACCCAGATCTCACTCGAGAAATCCCACTGGGTGAAACTCGACGCACTCGACATCCCCTTTCACATCGCGTGCGCCTCCCAATCGATCGTCGTTGACCCCTTTTGCTCGTCGCCTATCGCCCAGATTTGCATTCGTCGCGAGCTCCCTACGCAAGACGCCTCGACCTCGCGAATCGCTCGAATGAGCCTCCACTATCGAACGTGGAAATCGAGTTGCCTCGTATCCCCAGATGCTCGCGAGCGCGATGTCCACCCCTGGTCGCGATTTCGAACGCGATTTCCTCTCTATTTTTATCTATAAGGCTGCGGCCATTATATTCGGTTTCGTTTGAAACAAGGAGAGGGAGGATTTGTAAAGTGATGAAGAAAAGCTCGAATGTTTTGAATGAGATGTGGCTTGATTCAGCTGCCATTTTTCCTATACGAATTTGTTTGGAACAAACGAAGGAAGAGGGGGACGAGTGTAATGACCCGTATTTTTACGGATCGAAAACATCATAAAACAGTTGACTTTTGGTCGCATTTGTGATAAGTCGTCCTGAGTTTAAGTCCTAAGTCGTGGACGAGTTAAGAAAGTTAAGTCGTGGTAGCTTAGGTCATAGGGTGTTGGAGCGACCTAAGGTAGTGGACGACTTAAGGGGAGTATGTTGTAGGCGACCTAAGGATTTGGATAAGTCGTATGTTGAGGCTTAGATCGTTTGGAGCTTAGGTCGTATAACAGTTAAGTCGTAGACGACTTATAGGGGTTGGCGACCTAAGGAAGAGGGGTAGTGGTTTAGGTCGTTTGACAGTTTAGGACGACTTATAAGGCTTAGGTCATAGACGACTTAAGGAAGTTGGTGACCTAAGAGTTTTGGTGAGTTAAGTGTTAGGTCGGCAGGGCGAGTTAACGACCTAAGGAACTGACCGACTTAAGGAGATGGCGACTCAAGGGTAGGCAGACTTAGTTAAGTGACCGACCTAGTAGAGTTAACGACCTAGGGGTTGGTAACCTTCGGTAGTTAGCGACCTAGTGGTTACCGAGTTAGCATAGTTAGGTCGGCAACGACCTAAGGAAGACTGGGGTAATAGTGAGCGACCTAAGGAGTAAGTTGTAGACGACTTAGGAGTTTGGTCGTGGGTTGTTAGGTCGCTAAGTATTAGATCGCTAAGGGTTAAGTGAGTAGGTCGTATGTCTATTAAGTCGTATCCCAGTAAGCTGTTAAGTCGTAGAAGGTGATTGAGTTGCTAAGTCGTAGATCGGCATGCTAAGCAGTTAGGTCGTGGCATTGTTAGGTCAAAGGCTTTAGGTCGGTGGGGGTTTTAGGTCGTAAGTCGGGGACGACCTAATTCCGAGTTACGACTTAAGAAGGCGGACGAGTTAAGGAGATTTCAGCTATAAATAGAAGGGTTTTTCTCACTTTTTGGGATCCGGATTTCGAAGCGACGAAGTGCTACCATTTTGAGAGCTCGACTTCTACACTTCTTCACTTCTTTTCTCCACTTTAATCTAGTGATTCCTTCCATCCATTTCGAAGATCAAATCGAAGATCGAAGAGCTTAGATTGAAGATCTTCACTCTTCGAAGAGAGATTTCTTCGTTTGAAGCTGATTCGTGATAGATCGAGTTAGATCCTTCGCTGTCCAGATCTAAAGCATGTTGATTTAGGGTTGTTTAGGTGATTTGGTGAGTGGTGATTATCTCTCACATGGATCCAAAGGAGTATATCGGATCGTTGGCTTGATTTGGTGTTAAAATAGTGATTTCCATGCATTTTCCTAATCCTAAGTATAGATCCATGTAGATCCATTGTTCATGATGATTTGACATCCATTTTACTAAGTGTTAACCTATGCAAGTTCATTCATTAAGATTGTAGAGATAATTCTCATGTTTTCATGCTTATTAGACTTTTGACTCTTTAATTACGAAATTGCCATTATTGTTAAAATTGTCCATTTAGCCTATATTTGAATGCTTGTTTACTTGGATGAATGTTTGACTTGATTGATTGCTATGAATTAGATGATTGATGATTTGATTTAGACAAGTTGGTCGAAGATGATTCAAAAGCTAAGAGAAAGGCTCTTGAATTGGAAAAGCTGCTCGTGGCATATGTAGCGGATGATGAAGCTCATATGGATAGATTTGATGATGATGTTGAGATGGAGCTTTGCTTTGATGATGATGATGAGGCAAAGTATGATATGAGATAGTCTTGGTCTAATCCAGACGGGATCATTCCAAGCATGTTGATAACTCGATGAAATGGTTCGAGTTAGAGGATAATGGGTTGCTCGAGAGGCGCTTGAGCTAGTATGGAAATAGTCGTCGAGGAGGATGACTAGAAGGCTGAGATCCCATCGTTGTTGAAGGTTCTAGCATGCTCAAAGCAAGAGTACGTTGGGCAGATTCGATAGTCCCTGAAGGCTACGGATTGGTAGTCAAGTACTCTGGGCAGATTCGATAGTCCTAGGCACGGGTCACGATGACGTGCAGAGTTATGTCTAGAACCGGGGTTTCCATTAGCCCTTGACGGACGGCTGAAAGAATGTGCCGGTCATTCAATTAACGATGATATCGAAGCAATGATAACAGCGATAGCCAGAGTCATGGATGTTTGGTTGTATCGTCATTCGGTCTCAAGAGCGGTATTTTCTGGGTGCTTATATGATCTTGGTTTAGGCCTTGGGGGTTTGTATTTGGAAAACATCACCCTTGACTTGAGTGATAATTGCTTTACTTTAAATTGTATGCTCTGCTATGTTTGCTTCTGCTTAGTGTGTGTCTGGGGCTATCACTGTGGAAAGAGGTTGGAGTGGGAGGGTTGTATTCCTATTCCTTTTCCTTTATGCTCTTTTGGTATGTTGTTAGTTAATTTACTGCTCACTAAGACTGTTGTCTGACTCAAGGCTTTATGTTTTAACTCTTATTGCCTTGGGCTGTTCGTCCATTTTGGGACGGGCAGACTAGGTAGCAGGTGACAGGTGCTGCTCTTGCTTCCCACGATGCTGATGACGAAGACGAGCTGGAGTATTGCATATTACTTCTTACTATATGTACTGGATGTTCCGCTGCTTTGTATTCTCTGAGTGATATGTAGTGAGGCTTGTTGTATTGACTATTCAGATGTTGTATTCAACTATTATGAAATTTTATTGATGAGATTCTATTCTGTGAAGCTTCACTATATATATGTTCTATTGTATTTTGTCCATGCGCTGTGAGTAATACGATAGATTCTGTTGTTTTAATTTACCTTGACAATCGTCCATGGCTGCCTGGCACACTTTACAGCGCACTTTCTCTAGGTTCAGTGCAGGGGTTATGGGCGGTCGTCACATTTGGTATCAGAGCTTTGGTTAATCGATTTTACCCAACACTCGCGGACGTAACTACATATGAGAGATGTAATTGTATTTTGATGGATGATTACTATATATAATATAGTAGCTTAGTAGAGTTTTAGTCCTTTATGCAGTTGTTTCTCTAGGTGTGCTAATCATTCCTTTTTATAGATATTGAGAATGAGTCGAAGAGGGAGACCAGCTGCTAGGGAAGGCCGTGCTACTGAGGGGGCTGCTGATTATGCTGCTATGTTCGAAGCTATGATGACTTCGATCATGAGAAGGATACCAGCTCCGGGGCCATCGGTGGATGTTGGAGTTCAAGTTCAAACTCCAAGACCGGTGGATTTTGCTAAGCTGTGTAAGGACTACACTGCTCTTGGAGGGAAAGTTTTCTTGGGAACAGAATCAACCATTGAAGTCCAGAAGTGGATAGATGCTTGTAGAAGGATCTTTGGTGATTTGGGAATTGAGGATGCGACTAAGAGGAAGTTAGCATCAAGACAGCTTCAAGGGAGAGCTTCTGATTGGTGGAACTCTATTACCATCAATACTCCGGAGGAAGAGATTACTTGGGAGCAATTCCAAGCCAGATTTGTAGCTAAGTTCATTTCTACAGCTCATAAGTCTGTTCTATTCAAGAAGTTTGTGGAGCTCAAGCAAGGTGGAAGACCAGTTCTTGAGTACGTTTCTGAGTTTGAAGCTTTGTCCAAGTATGCCCGGTCGTATATTGAGTCTGCTTATCAGAAGAATGAGAAGTTTGTGATAGGCTTGGATAGTTATCTTGGGAGGCAGTTGGTGGATCATTTGGACGATTCATTTGAGAAGCTTGTGGAGAAAGCTCTCAGGCATGAGAGTCTGTTTCCTAAAGAGGGATCTGTTGTTGCTGTGACCAGGGAAGAGTCTAAACCACAGCAGCGTGGAAACAAGAAAAGGAAGCAGCAGCAGAAGGGTAAGGATGGTCAGAAGAAGTCGAAGGGCGAAGTGACTTGCTACAATTGTCAGCAGAAGGGCCATTTCTCTAAGGATTGTAAGAATCCGAAGGTACCGATGAAGTGTCACAACTGTGACAAGCCGGGGCATTTCAGGAAGAATTGTCCAGAACCGAGGAAGGACAAACAGATTGTGCAAGCTTATGCTTTGGGAGTTGTTCCATCGTCTTCGAAAGCTCCTACCGCTAAAGAGAAGGGAAAGAGTGTGGTGGTTCAAGGTACTCTTTTCCTATGTGGTGTTCCAGTTAGAGTTCTGTTTGATACTGGAGCGTCGCATTCGTTTGTTTGTAGCGAACTTGTAGGCCGGTTGGGTTTAGAACCGGATATTGTTGATAGGCCATTGGTTGTGACTAATCCAGTTGGGGGTTCGTCTTGTTTGTGTATGTTATGCCGTGGTCTAGTTGTATCGAGTCATGATTGCTCTTTTGTTTGTGATTGTTTTGTTCTGAACTTTGCGGGGTTCGGAATTATTTTGGGTATGGACTGGCTTAGGAAGTATGCGGCAAAAGTTGATTGCGAGAGGTTGGAACTGACAGTCGAGAATGTGGAGGGACGAAAGATTGTGATATGATGTAAGCATGAAGAAGGCGTCTTCATGAGCTTCATGTATTCGCTGGTTGTTCCACGGGATGGACTGTCATCTGTGCCAATCGCGAATGGATTCGAGGATATCTTTGACGAGGTCAAAGGGTTACCGCCGCATAGAGAGATCGAGTTTCGTATAGATCTAGTTGAAGGGGCCAGACCTGTTGTGATGCCTCTTAGGCGGATGGCGCCTAGGGAACAACAGGAGTTGAGGGTGCAGGTTGATGATCTTTTGCAGAAAGGATTCATTCGGCGTAGTGTGTCCGAATGGGGTGCACCAGTTGTGTTTGCAACCAAGGCAGATGGATCGTTGAGGTTGTGTGTGGATTATCGTGAGCTGAATAAGGTGACTAAGAAGAACAAGTACCCATTGCCGAGAATAGATGACTTGTTTGATCAGCTTCACGAAGCTAAGGTGTTTTCTCAGATGGATTTGGCAACGGGATTTCACCAGTTGAGAGTGGCTAAGGATAGTGTGCCGAAGACTGCTTTTAGGACACCATCCGGTTTCTTTGAGTGGCTGGTAATGCCGTTTGGATTGACTAACGCGCCAGCATATTTTGTGGATCTTATGAATAGAGTGTTCGGAGATCAGTTGAACAAGTTTGTACTTATGTTCGTGGATGATATTCTGATTTATTCCAGAACTGAAGAAGAGCACAAGACACACTTGCGAATTGTTTTGGAAATCTTACGGAAACATCAGCTGAAGGCTAAGTTTTCGAAGTGTCACTTTTGGAAGAATGAAGTGAGGTTCTTAGGCCATGTTATTTCTGTAAATGGAATAGCGGTTGATCCCGTTAAGGTGGTAGCAATCCAGGATTGGGTAGACCTAAGAATGCATCTGATGTGAGAAGTTTTCTTGGATTAGCAGGATATTATCGACGGTTTATCAAAGACTTCTCCAAGGTGGCTGCACCGTTAACAGGACTGACGAAGAAGAACCAAGTGTTCAAGTGGGAAGATAAGTGTGAGCAAGATTTCAGAATCCTGAAAGAAAGATTGACAAGTGCTCCTGTTTTGACTATTCCTAGTGGGAATGACGAGATGGTGGTTTACACCGACGCATGTGGTACTGGACTTGGAGCAGTGCTGATGCAGAGGGATAAAGTTGTTGCGTATGCAAGTCGACAACTGAAGCCGCATGAAAGGAATTACCTGACTCATGATTTGGAGTTAGCGGCGATTATTTTTGCTCTGAAGATGTGGAGACATTATCTACTTGGAGTTCGATTCGAGCTGTTTACAGATCATAAGTCGTTGAAGTATCTTTTCTCCCAAAAGGATTTGAATCTTCGGCAGCAACATTGGCTAGAGTTTTTGGCATCATATGATTTTGGTATAGCTTATACTCCGGGAAAAGGTAACGCTGTGGCAGATGCGTTAAGTCGAAGACATGCAGGATTGGGAGCCATGTTTTCAGAATGGAAGAATCTTGAGTATTTAGCTGGTTTTGACTTCAGGCCCAGATGCGAATTGGAACCTGAAATGTTGGCAAACTTATCGATAAGACCGACTCTTGTGGAAAGGATCGGCGAGAGCCAAAGGCGAGACGATAGGCTTGTCAAGATTATCCGTGATTTGGAATCTGGATTGGAACCAGAAAAGGATAAAGGATTCGAGGTCGATCGAGAGGGTTGGCTTCGGAAGCAAGGACGGCTAGTTGTTCCCGATATAGATGAATTGAGGAGTGAAGTTCTGAAGGAAAGTCATCACTCGAAGCTGACAATTCATCCAGGTGGAAACAAGATGTATCGGGATATGAAGAGAACCTATTACTGGGAAGGTATGAAGAAGGATGTTGGAAATTTTATTTCCAAGTGCATGAACTGCCAGTTGGTGAAAGCTGAGCAGAAGAAGCCAAGCGGATTGCTTCAGCCATTAGAAGTTCCTACATGGAAGTGGGAGCAGATATCGATGGATTTTATTGATGGCCTACCTAGAACCAGAATGGGAAATGAAGGAATTTGGGTCATCATAGATCGATTGACTAAGAGTGCAAGATTCATTCTTGTTCGATCGACTAGGACTGCATCAAAGTTGGTTGAGTTGTATGTTAAGTGGATAGTTCGATTCCATGGTATTCCGAAGAGTATAGTGAGCGATCGAGACCCATTGTTCACTAGTGGATTTTGGAAGAGCTTTCAGGAAGTTTTGGGAACCGAGTTGTGTTTGAGTACAGCTTATCATCCCCAAACAGATGGCCAGACCGGGAGAGTCAACCGAGTTTTGGAAGATCTTCTTAGAGCTTGTGTTTTGGATTTCGGAGGATCATGGGAAGATCATCTTCATTTGGTGGAATTTTCATATAACAACAGTTACCAGTCAAGCATTAGTATGGCACCGTACGAGGCATTGTATGGAAGACCGTGTAACTCTCCGACATGTTGGTTAGAGACCGGAGAAAAGTTGATACTTGGGCCAGAGATGATTCGACAGACTTCAGATTGCATAGAGATCATTCGGCAACGAATGAAGGCAGCCCAAGACCGTCAGAAAAGTTATGCCGATAAGCGTCGTAAGGATTTGGAATTCGACGTAGGTGATATGGTTTTTGTGAAGATTTCTCCACTGAAGAATGTTATTCGATTCGGAAAGAAAGGAAAATTGACTCCGAGATTTGTTGGACCATTCCCGATCATCGAGCGAATTTGAAAGCTCGCTTACAGATTGGAATTACCAGAGAAGATGTCGAGCGTGCACAATGTTTTTCACGTATCATATCTACGGAAGTATGTGCACGACTCGAATACAGTGGTTTCTGCTGATAGCTGTGAAGATTTCGAAGTTGATCCAGTCGATAAGAGACCTCGTAAGCCGGTTCGTGTTGTGGAAACCGACACGAAACAGCTTAGGAGGAAGGTAGTTAAGTTGCTCAAGATACAATGGAGTGATGATGATAACGACTGTACGTGGGAGGTGGAAGAGAGGATGAAGGCAGCTCATCCTGAACTGTTCAAGGTATGGCCCTAAGGTGTCGTGTCATCTCACGATATTGTAACTTGTTCTAGTTTTAGAATTCTGCATGCTAAGCTAGAATTGGATGCATAGTTTGTTGATTGCTGTGGATGGTAGGCATGCAGAGTAGTCTTTGATTGCCTTGTTTGTTTGGAATTTCGGGGGCGAAATTCCTAAGGGGGAGAGAATGTAACGACCCGTATTTTTACGGATCGAAAACATCGTAAAACAGTTGACTTTTGGTCGCATTTGTGATAAGTCGTCCTGAGTTTAAGTCCTAATACGTGGACGAGTTAAGAAAGTTAAGTCGTGGTAGCTTAGGTCATAGGGTGTTGGAGCGACCTAAGGTAGTGGACGACTTAAGGGGAGTATGTTGTAGGCGACCTAAGGATTTGGATAAGTCGTATGTTGAGGCTTAGATCGTTTGGAGCTTAGGTCGTATAACAGTTAAGTCGTAGACGACTTATAGGGGTTGGCGACCTAAGGAAGATGGGTAGTGGTTTAGGTCGTTTGACAGTTTAGGACGACTTATAAGGCTTAGGTCATAGACGACTTAAGGAAGTTGGTGACCTAAGAGTTTTGGTGAGTTAAGTGTTAGGTCGGCAGGGCGAGTTAACGACCTAAGGAACTGACCGACTTAAGGAGATGGTGACTCAAGGGTAGGCAGACTTAGTTAAGTGACCGACCTAGTAGAGTTAACGACCTAGGGGTTGGTAACCTTCGGTAGTTAGCGACCTAGTGGTTACCGAGTTAGCATAGTTAGGTCGGCAACGACCTAAGGAAGACTGGGGTAATAGTGAGCGACCTAAGGAGTAAGTTGTAGACGACTTAGGAGTTTGGTCGTGGGTTGTTAGGTCGCTAAGTATTAGATCGCTAAGGGTTAAGTGAGTAGGTCGTATGTCTATTAAGTCGTATCCCAGTAAGCTGTTAAGTCGTAGAAGGTGATTGAGTTGCTAAGTCGTAGGTCGGCATGCTAAGCAGTTAGGTCGTGGCATTGTTAGGTCAAAGGCTTTAGGTCGGTGGGGGTTTTAGGTCGTAAGTCGGGGACGACCTAATTCCGAGTTACGACTTAAGAAGGCGGACGAGTTAAGGAGATTTCAGCTATAAATAGAAGGGTTTTTCTCACTTTTTGGGATCCGGATTTCGAAGAGACGAAGTGCTGCCATTTTGAGAGCTCGACTTCTACACTTCTTCACTTCTTTTCTCCACTTTAATCTAGTGATTCCTTCCATCCATTTCGAAGATCAAATCGAAGATCGTAGAGCTTAGATTGAAGATCTACACTCTTCGAAGAGAGATTTCTTCGTTTGAAGCGGATTCGTGATAGATCGAGTTAGATCCTTCGCTGTCCAGATCTAAAGCGTGTTGATTTGGGGTTGTTTAGGTGATTTGGTGAGTGGTGATTATCTCTCACATGGATCCAAAGGAGTATATCGGATCGTTGGCTTGATTTGGTGTTAAAATAGTGATTTCCATGCATTTTCCTAATCCTAAGTATAGATCCATGTAGATCCATTGTTCATGATGATTTGACATCCATTTTACTAAGTGTTAACCTATGCAAGTTCATTCATCAAGATTGTAGAGATAATTCTCATGTTTTCATGCTTATTAGACTTTTGACTCTTTAATTACGAAATTGCCATTATTGTTAAAATTGTCCATTTAGCCTATATTTGAATGCTTGTTTACTTGGATGAATGTTTGACTTGATTGATTGCTATGAATTAGATGATTGATGATTTGATTTAGACAAGTTGGTCGAAGATGATTCTAAAGCTAAGAGAAAGGCTCTTGAATTGGAAAAGCTGCTCGTGGCATATGTAGCGGATGATGAAGCTCATATGGATAGATTTGATGATGATGTTGGGATGGAGCTTTGCTTTGATGATGATGAGGCAAAGTATGATATGAGATAGTCTTGGTCTAATCCAGACGGGATCATTACAAGCATGTTGATAACTCGGTGAAATGGTTCGAGTTAGAGGATAATGGGTTGCTCGAGAGGCGCTTGAGCTAGTATGGAAATAGTCGTCGAGGAGGATGACTAGAAGGCTGAGATCCCATCGTTGTTGAAGGTTCTAGCATGCTCAAAGCAAGAGTACGTTGGGCAGATTCGATAGTCCCTGAAGGCTACGGATTGGTAGTCAAGTACTCTGGGCAGTTTCGATAGTCCTAGGCACGGGTCACGATGACGTGCAAAGTTATGTCTAGAACCGGGGTTTCCATTAGCCCTTGACGGACGGCTGAAAGAATGTGCCGGTCATTCAATTAACGATGATATCGAAGCAATGATAACAGTGATAGCCAGAGTCATGGATGTTTGGTTGTATCGTCATTCGGTCTCAAGAGCGGTATTTTCTGGGTGCTTATCTGATCTTGGTTTAGGCCTTGGGGGTTTGTACTTGAAAAACATCGCCCTTGACTCGAGTGATAATTGCTTTACTTTAAATTGTATGCTCTGCTATGTTTACTTCTGCTTAGTGTGTGTCTGGGGGCTATCACTGTAGAAAGAGGTTGGAGTGGGAGGGTTGTATTCCTATTCCTTTTCCTTTATGCTCTTTTGGTATGTTGTTAGTTAATTTACTGCTCACTAAGACTGTTGTCTGACTCAAGGCTTTATGTTTTAACTCTTATTGCCTTGGGCTGTTCGTCCATTTTGGGACGGGCAGACTAGGTAGCAGGTGACAGGTGCTGCTCTTGCTTCCCACGATGCTGATGACGAAGACGAGCTGGAGTATTGCATATTACTTCTTACTATATGTACTGGATGTTCCGCTGCTTTGTATTCTCTGAGTGATATGTAGTGAGGCTTGTTGTATTGACTATTCAGATGTTGTATTCAACTATTATGAAGTTTTATTGATGAGATTCTATTCTGTGAAGCTTCACTATATATATGTTCTATTGTATTTTGTCCATGCGCTGTGAGTAATACGATAGATTCTGTTGTTTTAATTTACCTTGACAATCGTCCATGACTGCCTGGCACACTTTACAACGCACTTTCTCTAGGTTCAGTGCAGGGGTTATGGGCAGTCGTCACATTTGGAAGGTAGTTAAGTTGCTCAAGATACAATGGAGTGATGATGATAACGACTGTACGTGGGAGGTGGAAGAGAGGATGAAGGCAGCTCATCCTGAACTCTTCAAGGTATGGCCCTAAGGTGTCGTGTCATCTCACGATATTGTAACTTGTTCTAGTTTTAGAATTCTGCATGCTAAGCTAGAATTGGATGCATAGTTTGTTGATTGCTGTGGATGGTAGGCATGCAGAGTAGTCTTTGATTGCCTTGTTTGTTTGGAATTTCGGGGGAGAAATTCCTAAGGGGGAGAGAATGTAACGACCCGTATTTTTACGGATCGAAAACATCGTAAAACAGTTGACTTTTGGTCGCATTTGTGATAAGTCGTCCTGAGTTTAAGTCCTAAGTCGTGGACGAGTTAAGAAAGTTAAGTCGTGGTAGCTTAGGTCATAGGGTGTTGGAGCGACCTAAGGTAGTGGATGACTTAAGGGGAGTATGTTGTAGGCGACCTAAGGATTTGGATAAGTCGTATGTTGAGGCTTAGATCGTTTAGAGCTTAGGTCGTATAACAGTTAAGTCATAGACGACTTATAGGGGTTGGCGACCTAAGGAAGAGGGGTAGTGGTTTAGGTCGTTTGACAGTTTAGGACGACTTATAAGGCTTAGGTCATAGACGACTTAAGGAAGTTGGTGACCTAAGAGTTTTGGTGAGTTAAGTGTTAGGTCGGCAGGGCAAGTTAACGACCTAAGGAACTGACCGACTTAAGGAGATGGCGACTCAAGGGTAGGCAGACTTAGTTAAGTGACCGACCTAGTAGAGTTAACGACCTAGGGGTTGGTAACCTTCGGTAGTTAGCGACCTAGTGGTTACCGAGTTAGCATAGTTAGGTCGGCAACGACCTAAGGAAGACTGGGGTAATAGTGAGCGACCTAAGGAGTAAGTTGTAGACGACTTAGGAGTTTGGTCGTGGGTTGTTAGGTCGCTAAGTATTAGATCGCTAAGGGTTAAGTGAGTAGGTCGTATGTCTATTAAGTCGTATCCCAGTAAGCTGTTAAGTCGTAGAAGGTGATTGAGTTGCTAAGTCGTAGGTCGGCATGCTAAGCAGTTAGGTCGTGGCATTGTTAGGTCAAAGGCTTTAGGTCGGTGGGGGTTTTAGGTCGTAAGTCGGGGACGACCTAATTCCGAGTTACGACTTAAGAAGGCGGACGAGTTAAGGAGATTTCAGCTATAAATAGAAGGGTTTTTCTCACTTTTTGGGATCCGGATTTCGAAGCGACGAAGTGCTGCCATTTTGAGAGCTCGACTTCTACACTTCTTCACTTCTTTTCTCCACTTTAATCTAGTGATTCCTTCCATCCATTTCGAAGATCAAATCGAAGATCGAAGAGCTTAGATTGAAGATCTACACTCTTCGAAGAGAGATTTCTTCGTTTGAAGTAGATTCGTGATAGATCGAGTTAGATCCTTCGCTGTCCAGATCTAAAGCGTGTTGATTTGGGGTTGTTTAGGTGATTTGGTGAGTGGTGATTATCTCTCACATGGATCCAAAGGAGTATATCGGATCGTTGGCTTGATTTGGTGTTAAAATAGTGATTTCCATGCATTTTCCTAATCCTAAGTATAGATCCATGTAGATCCATTGTTCATGATGATTTGACATCCATTTTACTAAGTGTTAACCTATGCAAGTTCATTCATCAAGATTGTAGAGATAATTCTCATGTTTTCATGCTTATTAGTCTTTTGACTCTTTAATTACGAAATTGCCATTATTGTTAAAATTGTCCATTTAGCCTATATTTGAATGCTTGTTTACTTGGATGGATGTTTGACTTGATTGAATGCTATGAATTAGATGATTGATGATTTGATTTAGACAAGTTGGTCGAAGATGATTCAAAAGCTAAGAGAAAGGCTCTTGAATTGGAAAAGCTGCTCGTGGCATATGTAGCGGATGATGAAGCTCATATGGATAGATTTGATGATGATGTTGAGATGGAGCTTTGCTTTGATGATGATGAGGCAAAGTATGATATGAGATAGTCTTGGTCTAATCCAGACGGGATCATTCCAAGCATGTTGATAACTCGGTGAAATGGTTCGAGTTAGAGGATAATGGGTTGCTCGAGAGGCGCTTGAGCTAGTATGGAAATAGTCGTCGAGGAGGATGACTAGAAGGCTGAGATCCCATCGTTGTTGAAGGTTCTAGCATGCTCAAAGCAAGAGTACGTTGGGCAGATTCGATAGTCCCTGAAGGCTACGGATTGGTAGTCAATTACTCTGGGCAGATTCGATAGTCCTAGGCAAGGGTCACGATGACGTGCAGAGTTATGTCTAGAACCGGGGTTTCCATTAGCCCTTGACGGACGGCTGAAAGAATGTGTCGGTCATTCAATTAACGATGATATCGAAGCAATGATAACAGTGATAGCCAGAGTCATGGATGTTTGGTTGTATCGTCATTCGGTCTCAAGAGCGGTATTTTCTAGGTGCTTATCTGATCTTGGTTTAGGCCTTGGGGGTTTGTACTTGAAAAACATCGCCCTTGACTCGAGTGATAATTGCTTTACTTTAAATTGTATGCTCTGCTATGTTTACTTCTGCTTAGTGTGTGTCTGGGGGCTATCACTGTAGAAAGAGGTTGGAGTGGGAGGGTTGTATTCCTATTCCTTTTCCTTTATGCTCTTTTGGTATGTTGTTAGTTAATTTACTGCTCACTAAGACTGTTGTCTGACTCAAGGCTTTATGTTTTAACTCTTATTGCCTTGGGCTGTTCGTCCATTTTGGGACGGGCAGACTAGGTAGCAGGTGACAGGTGCTGCTCTTGCTTCCCACGATGCTGATGACGAAGACAAGCTGGAGTATTGCATATTACTTCTTACTATATGTACTGGATGTTCCGCTGCTTTGTATTCTCTGAGTGATATGTAGTGAGGCTTGTTGTATTGACAATTCAGATGTTGTATTCAACTATTATGAAGTTTTATTGATGAGATTCTATTCTGTGAAGCTTCACTATATATATGTTCTATTGTATTTTGTCCATGCGCTGTGAGTAATACGATAGATTCTGTTGTTTTAATTTACCTTGACAATCGTCCATGACTGCCTGGCACACTTTACAACGCACTTTCTCTAGGTTCAGTGCAGGGGTTATGGGCAGTCGTCACATTTGGAAGGTAGTTAAGTTGCTCAAGATACAATGGAGTGATGATGATAACGACTGTACGTGGGAGGTGGAAGAGAGGATGAAGGCAGCTCATCCTGAACTCTTCAAGGTATGGCCCTAAGGTGTCGTGTCATCTCACGATATTGTAACTTGTTCTAGTTTTAGAATTCTGCATGCTAAGCTAGAATTGGATGCATAGTTTGTTGATTGCTGTGGATGGTAGGCATGCAGAGTAGTCTTTGATTGCCTTGTTTGTTTGGAATTTCGGGGGAGAAATTCCTAAGGGGGAGAGAATGTAACGACCCGTATTTTTACGGATCGAAAACATCGTAAAACAGTTGACTTTTGGTCGCATTTGTGATAAGTCGTCCTGAGTTTAAGTCCTAAGTCGTGGACGAGTTAAGAAAGTTAAGTCGTGGTAGCTTAGGTCATAGGGTGTTGGAGTGACCTAAGGTAGTGGACGACTTAAGGGGAGTATGTTGTAGGCGACCTAAGGATTTGGATAAGTCGTATGTTGAGGCTTAGATCGTTTAGAGCTTAGGTCGTATAACAGTTAAGTCATAGACGACTTATAGGGGTTGGCGACCTAAGGAAGAGGGGTAGTGGTTTAGGTCGTTTGACAGTTTAGGACGACTTATAAGGCTTAGGTCATAGACGACTTAAGGAAGTTGGTGACCTAAGAGTTTTGGTGAGTTAAGTGTTAGGTCGGCAGGGCGAGTTAACGACCTAAGGAACTGACCGACTTAAGGAGATGGCAACTCAAGGGTAGGCAGACTTAGTTAAGTGACCGACCTAGTAGAGTTAACGACCTAGGGGTTGGTAACCTTCGGTAGTTAGCGACCTAGTGGTTACCGAGTTAGCATAGTTAGGTCGGCAACGACCTAAGGAAGACTGGGGTAATAGTGAGCGACCTAAGGAGTAAGTTGTAGACGACTTAGGAGTTTGGTCGTGGGTTGTTAGGTCGCTAAGTATTAGATCGCTAAGGGTTAAGTGAGTAGGTCGTATGTCTATTAAGTCGTATCCCAGTAAGCTGTTAAGTCGTAGAAGGTGATTGAGTTGCTAAGTCGTAGGTCGGCATGCTAAGCAGTTAGGTCGTTGCATTGTTAGGTCAAAGGCTTTAGGTCGGTGGGGGTTTTAGGTCGTAAGTCGGGGACGACCTAATTCCGAGTTACGACTTAAGAAGGCGGACGAGTTAAGGAGATTTCAGCTATAAATAGAAGGGTTTTTCTCACTTTTTGGGATCCGGATTTCGTAGCGACGAAGTGCTGCCATTTTGAGAGCTCGACTTCTACACTTCTTCACTTCTTTTCTCCACTTTAATCTAGTGATTCCTTCCATCCATTTCGAAGATCAAATCGAAGATCGAAGAGCTTAGATTGAAAATCTACACTCTTCGAAGAGAGATTTCTTCGTTTGAAGTAGATTCGTGATAGATCGAGTTAGATCCTTCGCTGTCCAGATCTAAAGCGTGTTGATTTTGGGTTGTTTAGGTGATTTGGTGAGTGGTGATTATCTCTCACATGGATCCAAAGGAGTATATCAGATCGTTGGCTTGATTTGGTGTAAAAATAGTGATTTCCATGCATTTTCCTAATCCTAAGTATAGATCCATGTAGATCCATTGTTCATGATGATTTGACATCCATTTTACTAAGTGTTAACCTATGCAAGTTCATTCATCAAGATTGTAGAGATAATTCTCATGTTTTCATGCTTATTAGTCTTTTGACTCTTTAATTACGAAATTGCCATTATTGTTAAAATTGTCCATTTAGCCTATATTTGAATGCTTGTTTACTTGGATGAATGTTTGACTTGATTGAATGCTATGAATTAGATGATTGATGATTTGATTTAGACAAGTTGGTCGAAGATGATTCAAAAGCTAAGAGAAAGGCTCTTGAATTGGAAAAGTTGCTCGTGGCATATGTAGCGGATGATGAAGCTCATATGGATAGATTTGATGATGATGTTGAGATGGAGCTTTGCTTTGATGATGATGAGGCAAAGTATGATATGAGATAGTCTTGGTCTAATCCAGACGGGATCATTCCAAGCATGTTGATAACTCGGTGAAATGGTTCGAGTTAGAGGATAATGGGTTGCTCGAGAGGCGCTTGAGCTAGTATGGAAATAGTCGTCGAGGAGGATGACTAGAAGGCTGAGATCCCATCGTTGTTGAAGGTTCTAGCATGCTCAAAGCAAGAGTACGTTGGGCAGATTCGATAGTCCCTGAAGGCTACGGATTGGTAGTCAATTACTCTGGGCAGATTCGATAGTCCTAGGCACGGGTCACGATGACGTGCAGAGTTATGTCTAGAACCGGGGTTTCCATTAGCCCTTGACGGACGGCTGAAAGAATGTGTCGGTCATTCAATTAACGATGATATCGAAGCAATGATAACAGTGATAGCCAGAGTCATGGATGTTTGGTTGTATCGTCATTCGGTCTCAAGAGCAGTATTTTCTGGGTGCTTATCTGATCTTGGTTTAGGCCTTGGGGGTTTGTACTTGAAAAACATCGCCCTTGACTCGAGTGATAATTGCTTTACTTTAAATTGTATGCTCTGCTATGTTTACTTCTGCTTAGTGTGTGTCCGGGGGCTATCACTGTAGAAAGAGGTTGGAGTGGGAGGGTTGTATTCCTATTCCTTTTCCTTTATGCTCTTTTGGTATGTTGTTAGTTAATTTACTGCTCACTAAGACTGTTGTCTGACTCAAGGCTTTATGTTTTAACTCTTATTGCCTTGGGCTGTTCGTCCATTTTGGGACGGGCAGACTAGGTAGCAGGTGACAGGTGCTGCTCTTGCTTCCCACGATGCTGATGACGAAGACGAGCTGGAGTATTGCATATTACTTCTTACTATATGTACTGGATGTTCCGCTGCTTTGTATTCTCTGAGTGATATGTAGTGAGGCTTGTTGTATTGACTATTCAGATGTTGTATTCAACTATTATGAAGTTTTATTGATGAGATTCTATTCTGTGAAGCTTCACTATATATATGTTCTATTGTATTTTGTCCATGCGCTGTGAGTAATACGATAGATTCTGTTGTTTTAATTTACCTTGACAATCGTCCATGGCTGCCTGGCACACTTTACAGCGCACTTTCTCTAGGTTCAGTGTAGGGGTTATGGGCGGTCGTCACATTTGGAAGGTAGTTAAGTTGCTCAAGATACAATGGAGTGATGATGATAGCGACTGTACGTGGGAGGTGGAAGAGAGGATGAAGGCTGCTCATCCTGAACTCTTCAAGGTATGGCCCTAAGGTGTCGTGTCATCTCACGATATTGTAACTTGTTCTAGTTTTAGAATTCTGCATGCTAAGCTAGAATTGGATGCATAGTTTGTTGATTGCTGTGGATGGTAGGCATGCAGAGTAGTCTTTGATTGCCTTGTTTGTTTGGAATTTCGGGGGTGAAATTCCTAAGGGGGAGAGAATGTAACGACCCGTATTTTTACGAATCGAAAACATCGTAAAACAGTTGACTTTTGGTCGCATTTGTGATAAGTCGTCCTGAGTTTAAGTCCTAAGTCGTGGACGAGTTAAGAAAGTTAAGTCGTGGTAGCTTAGGTCATAGGGTGTTGGAGCGACCTAAGGTAGTGGACGACTTAAGGGGAGTATGTTGTAGGCGACCTAAGGATTTGGATAAGTCGTATGTTGAGGCTTAGATCATTTAGAGCTTAGGTCGTATAACAGTTAAGTCGTAGACGACTTATAGGGGTTGGCGACCTAAGGAAGAGGGGTAGTGGTTTAGGTCGTTTGACAGTTTAGGACGACTTATAAGGCTTAGGTCATAGACGACTTAAGGAAGTTGGTGACCTAAGAGTTTTGGTGAGTTAAGTGTTAGGTCGGCAGGGCGAGTTAACGACCTAAGGAACTGACCGACTTAAGGAGATGGCGACTCAAGGGTAGGCAGACTTAGTTAAGTGACCGACCTAGTAGAGTTAACGACCTAGGGGTTGGTAACCTTCGGTAGTTAGCGACCTAGTGGTTACCGAGTTAGCATAGTTAGGTCGGCAACGACCTAAGGAAGACTGGGGTAATAGTGAGCGACCTAAGGAGTAAGTTGTAGACGACTTAGGAGTTTGGTCGTGGGTTGTTAGGTCGCTAAGTATTAGATCGCTAAGGGTTAAGTGAGTAGGTCGTATGTCTATTAAGTCGTATCCCAGTAAGCTGTTAAGTCGTAGAAGGTGATTGAGTTGCTAAGTCGTAGGTCGGCATGCTAAGCAGTTAGGTCGTGGCATTGTTAGGTCAAAGGCTTTAGGTCGGTGGGGGTTTTAGGTCGTAAGTCGGGGACAACCTAATTCCGAGTTACGACTTAAGAAGGCGGACGAGTTAAGGAGATTTCAGCTATAAATAGAAGGGTTTTTCTCACTTTTTGGGATCCGGATTTCGAAGCGACGAAGTGCTGCCATTTTGAGAGCTCGACTTCTACACTTCTTCACTTCTTTTCTCCACTTTAATCTAGTGATTCCTTCCATCCATTTCGAAGATCAAATCGAAGATCGAAGAGCTTAGATTGAAGATCTACACTCTTCGAAGAGAGATTTCTTCGTTTGAAGTAGATTCGTGATAGATCGAGTTAGATCCTTCACTGTCCAGATCTAAAGCGTGTTGATTTGGGGTTGTTTAGGTGATTTGGTGAGTGGTGATTATCTCTCACATGGATCCAAAGGAGTATATCGGATCGTTGGCTTGATTTGGTGTTAAAATAGTGATTTCCATGCATTTTCCTAATCCTAAGTATAGATCCATGTAGATCCACTGTTCATGATGATTTGACATCCATTTTACTAAGTGTTAACCTATGCAAGTTCATTCATCAAGATTGTAGAGATAATTCTCATGTTTTCATGCTTATTAGACTTTTGACTCTTTAATTACGAAATTGCCATTATTGTTAAAATTGTCCATTTAGCCTATATTTGAATGCTTGTTTACTTGGATGAATGTTTGACTTGATTGATTGCTATGAATTAAATGATTGATGATTTGATTTAGACAAGTTGGTCGAAGATGATTCAAAAGCTAAGAGAAAGGCTCTTGAATTGGAAAAGCTGCTCGTGGCATATGTAGCGGATGATGAAGCTCATATGGATAGATTTGATGATGATGTTGAGATGGAGCTTTGCTTTGATGATGATGAGGCAAAGTATGATATGAGATAGTCTTGGTCTAATCCAGACGAGATCATTCCAAGCATGTTGATAACTCGGTGAAATGGTTCGAGTTAGAGGATAATGGGTTGCTCGAGAGGCGCTTGAGCTAGTATGGAAATAGTCGTCGAGGAGGATGACTAGAAGGCTGAGATCCCATCGTTGTTGAAGGTTCTAGCATGCTCAAAGCAAGAGTACGTTGGGCAGATTCGATAGTCCCTGAAGGCTACGGATTGGTAGTCAAGTACTCTGGGCAGATTCGATAGTCCTAGGCACGGGTCACGATGACGTGCAGAGTTATGTCTAGAACCGGGGTTTCCATTAGCCCTTGACGGACGGCTGAAAGAATGTGCCGGTCATTCAATTAACGATGATATCGAAGCAATGATAACAGTGATAGCCAGAGTCATGGATGTTTGGTTGTATCGTCATTCGGTCTCAAGAGCGGTATTTTCTGGTTGCTTATCTGATCTTGGTTTAGGCCTTGGGGGTTTGTACTTGAAAAACATCGCCCTTGACTCGAGTGATAATTGCTTTACTTTAAATTGTATGCTCTGCTATGTTTACTTCTGCTTAGTGTGTGTCTGGGGCTATCACTATAGAAAGAGGTTGGAGTGGGAGGGTTGTATTCCTATTCCTTTTCCTTTATGCTCTTTTGGTATGTTGTTAGTTAATTTACTGCTCACTAAGACTGTTGTCTGAATCAAGGCTTTATGTTTTAACTCTTATTGCCTTGGGTTGTTCGTCCATTTTGGGACGGGCAGACTAGGTAGCAGGTGACAGGTGCTGCTCTTGCTTCCCACGATGCTGATGACGAAGACGAGCTGGAGTATTGCATATTACTTTTTACTATATGTACTGGATGTTCCGCTGCTTTGTATTCTCTGAGTGATATGTAGTGAGGCTTGTTGTATTGACTATTCAGATGTTGTATTCAACTATTATGAAGTTTTATTGATGAGATTCTATTCTGTGAAGCTTCACTATATATATGTTCTATTGTATTTTGTCCATGCGCTGTGAGTAATACGATAGATTCTGTTGTTTTAATTTACCTTGACAATCGTCCATGGCTGCCTGGCACACTTTACAGCGCACTTTCTCTAGGTTCAGTGCAGGGGTTATGGGCGGTCGTCACATTTGGAAGGTAGTTAAGTTGCTCAAGATACAATGGAGTGATGATGATAACGACTGTACGTGGGAGGTGGAAGAGAGGATGAAGGCAGCTCATCCTGAACTCTTCAAGGTATGGCCCTAAGGTGTCGTGTCATCTCACGATATTGTAACTTGTTCTAGTTTTAGAATTCTGCATGCTAAGCTAGAATTGGATGCATAGTTTGTTGATTGCTGTGGATGGTAGGCATGCAGAGTAGTCTTTGATTGCCTTGTTTGTTTGGAATTTCGGGGGCGAAATTCCTAAGGGGGAGAGAATGTAACGACCCGTATTTTTACGGATCGAAAACATCGTAAAACAGTTGACTTTTGGTCGCATTTGTGATAAGTCGTCCTGAGTTTAAGTCCTAAGTCGTGGACGAGTTAAGAAAGTTAAGTCGTGGTAGCTTAGGTCATAGGGTGTTGGAGCGACCTAAGGTAGTGGACGACTTAAGGGGAGTATGTTGTAGGCGACCTAAGGATTTGGATAAGTCGTATGTTGAGGCTTAGATCGTTTAGAGCTTAGGTCGTATAACAGTTAAGTCGTAGACGACTTATAGGGGTTGGCGACTTAAGGAAGAGGGGTAGTGGTTTAGGTCGTTTGACAGTTTAGGACGACTTATAAGGCTTAGGTCATAGACGACTTAAGGAAGTTGGTGACCTAAGAGTTTTGGTGAGTTAAGTGTTAGGTCGGCAGGGCGAGTTAACGACCTAAGGAACTGACCGACTTAAGGAGATGGCGACTCAAGGGTAGGCAGACTTAGTTAAGTGACCGACCTAGTAGAGTTAACGACCTAGGGGTTGGTAACCTTCGGTAGTTAGCGACCTAGTGGTTACCGAGTTAGCATAGTTAGGTCGGCAACGACCTAAGGAAGACTGGGGTAATAGTGAGCGACCTAAGGAGTAAGTTGTAGACGACTTAGGAGTTTGGTCGTGGGTTGTTAGGTCGCTAAGTATTAGATCGCTAAGGGTTAAGTGAGTAGGTCGTATGTCTATTAAGTCGTATCCCAGTGAGCTGTTAAGTCGTAGAAGGTGATTGAGTTGCTAAGTCGTAGGTCGGCATGCTAAGCAGTTAGGTCGTGGCATTGTTAGGTCAAAGGCTTTAGGTCGGTGGGGGTTTTAGGTCGTAAGTCGGGACGACCTAATTCTGAGTTACGACTTAAGAAGGCGGATGAGTTAAGGAGATTTCAGCTATAAATAGAAGGGTTTTTCTCACTTTTTGGGATCCGGATTTCGAAGCGACGAAGTGCTGCCATTTTGAGAGCTCGACTTCTACACTTCTTCACTTCTTTTCTCCACTTTAATCTAGTGATTCCTTCCATCCATTTCGAAGATCAAATCGAAGATCGAAGAGCTTAGATTGAAGATCTACACTCTTCGAAGAGAGATTTCTTCGTTTGAAGCGGATTCGTGATAGATCGAGTTAGATCCTTCGCTGTCCAGATCTAAAGCGTGTTGATTTGGGGTTGTTTAGGTGATTTGGTGAGTGGTGATTATCTCTCACATGGATCCAAAGGAGTATATCGGATCGTTGGCTTGATATGGTGTTAAAATAGTGATTTCCATGCATTTTCCTAATCCTAAGTATAGATCCATGTAGATCCATTGTTCATGATGATTTGACATCCATTTTACTAAGTGTTAACCTATGCAAGTTCATTCATCAAGATTGTAGAGATAATTCTCATGTTTTCATGCTTATTAGACTTTTGACTCTTTAATTACGAAATTGCCATTATTGTTAAAATTGTCCATTTAGCCTATATTTGAATGCTTGTTTACTTGGATGAATGTTTGACTTGATTGATTGCTATGAATTAGATGATTGATGATTTGATTTAGACAAGTTGGTCGAAGATGATTCAAAAGCTAAGAGAAAGGCTCTTGAATTGGAAAAGCTGCTCGTGGCATATGTAGCGGATGATGAAGCTCATATGGATAGATTTGATGATGATGTTGAGATGGAGCTTTGCTTTGATGATGATGAGGCAAAGTATGATATTAGATAGTCTTGGTCTAATCCAGACGGGATCATTCCAAGCATGTTGATAACTCGGTGAAATGGTTCGAGTTAGAGGATAATGGGTTGCTCGAGAGGCGCTTGAGCTAGTATGGAAATAGTCGTCGAGGAGGATGACTAGAAGGCTGAGATCCCATCGTTGTTGAAGGTTCTAGCATGCTCAAAGCAAGAGTACGTTGGGCAGATTCGATAGTCCCTGAAGGCTACGGATTGGTAGTCAAGTACTCTGGGCAGATTCGATAGTCCTAGGCACGGGTCACGATGACGTGCAGAGTTATGTCTAGAACCGGGGTTTCCATTAGCCCTTGACGGACGGCTGAAAGAATGTGCCGGTCATTCAATTAACGATGATATCGAAGCAATGATAACAGTGATAGCCAGAGTCATGGATGTTTGGTTGTATCGTCATTCGGTCTCAAGAGCGGTATTTTCTGGGTGCTTATCTGATCTTGGTTTAGGCCTTGGGGGTTTGTACTTGAAAAACATCGCCCTTGACTGGAGTGATAATTGCTTTACTTTAAATTGTATGCTCTGCTATGTTTGCTTCTGCTTAGTGTGTGTCTGGGGGCTATCACTGTAGAAAGATGTTGGAGTTGGAGGGTTGTATTCCTATTCCTTTTCCTTTATGCTCTTTTGGTATGTTGTTAGTTAATTTACTGCTCACTAAGACTGTTGTCTGACTCAAGGCTTTATGTTTTAACTCTTATTGCCTTGGGCTGTTCGTCCATTTTGGGACGGCCAGACTAGGTAGCAGGTGACAGGTGCTGCTCTTGCTTTCCACGATGCTGATGACGAAGACGAGCTGGAGTATTGCATATTACTTCTTACTATATGTACTGGATGTTCCGCTGCTTTGTATTCTCTGAGTGATATGTAGTGAGGCTTGTTGTATTGACCATTCAGATGTTGTATTCAACTATTATGAAGTTTTATTGATGAGATTCTATTCTGTGAAGCTTCACTATATATATGTTCTATTGTATTTTGTCCATGCGCTGTGAGTAATACGATAGATTCTATTGTTTTAATTTACCTTGACAATCGTCCATGGCTGCCTGGCACACTTTACAGCGCACTTTCTCTAGGTTCAGTGTAGGGGTTATGGGCGGTCGTCACATTTGGAAGGTAGTTAAGTTGCTCAAGATACAATGGAGTGATGATGATAACGACTGTACGTGGGAGGTGGAAGAGAGGATGAAGGCAGCTCATCCTGAACTCTTCAAGGTATGGCCCTAAGGTGTCGTGTCATCTCACGATATTGTAAGTTTTAGAATTCTGCATGCTAAGCTAGAATTGGATGCATAGTTTGTTGATTGCTGTGGATGGTAGGCATGCAGAGTAGTCTTTGATTGCCTTGTTTGTTTGGAATTTCGGGGGCGAAATTCCTAAGGGGGAGAGAATGTAACGACCCGTATTTTTATGGATCGAAAACATCGTAAAACAGTTGACTTTTGGTCGCATTTGTGATAAGTCGTCCTGAGTTTAAGTCCTAAGTCGTGGACGAGTTAAGAAAGTTAAGTCGTGGTAGCTTAGGTCATAGGGTGTTGGAGCGACCTAAGGTAGTGGACGACTTAAGGGGAGTATGTTGTAGGCGACCTAAGGATTTGGATAAGTCGTATGTTGAGGCTTAGATCGTTTAGAGCTTAGGTCGTATAACAGTTAAGTCGTAGACGACTTATAGGGGTTGGCGACCTAAGGAAGAGGGGTAGTGGTTTAGGTCGTTTGACAGTTTAGGACGACTTATAAGGCTTAGGTCATAGGCGACTTAAGGAAGTTGGTGACCTAAGAGTTTTGGTGAGTTAAGTGTTAGGTCGGCAGGGCGAGTTAAAGACCTAAGGAACTGACCGACTTAAGGAGATGGCGACTCAAGGGTAGGAAGACTTAGTTAAGTGACCGACCTAGTAGAGTTAACGACCTAGGGGTTGGTAACATTCGGTAGTTAGCGACCTAGTGGTTACCGAGTTAGCATAGTTATGTCGGCAACGACCTAAGGAAGACTAGGGTAATAGTGAGCGACCTAAGGAGTAAGTTGTAGACGACTTAGGAGTTTGGTCGTGGGTTGTTAGGTCGCTAAGTATTAGATCGCTAAGGGTTAAGTGAGTAGGTCGTATGTCTATTAAGTCGTATCCCAGTAAGCTGTTAAGTCGTAGAAGGTGATTGAGTTGCTAAGTCGTAGGTCGGCATGCTAAGCAGTTAGGTCGTGGCATTGTTAGGTCAAAGGCTTTAGGTCGGTGGGGGTTTTAGGTCGTAAGTCGGGGACGACCTAATTCCGAGTTACGACTTAAGAAGGCGGACGAGTTAAGGAGATTTCAGCTATAAATAGAAGGGGTTTTCTCACTTTTTGGGATCCGGATTTCGAAGCGACGAAGTGCTGCCATTTTGAGAGCTCGACTTCTACACTTCTTCACTTCTTTTCTCTACTTTAATCTAGTGATTCCTTCCATCCATTTCGAAGATCAAATCGAAGATCGAAGAGCTTAGATTGAAGATCTACACTCTTCGAAGAGAGATTTCTTCGTTTGAAGCGGATTCGTGATAGATCGAGTTAGATCCTTCGCTGTCCAGATCTAAAGCATGTTGATTTGGGGTTGTTTAGGTGATTTGGTGAGTGGTGATTATCTCTCACATGGATCCAAAGGAGTATATCGGATCGTTGGCTTGATTTGGTGTTAAAATAGTGATTTCCATGCATTTTCCTAATCCTAAGTATAGATCCATGTAGATCCATTGTTCATGATGATTTTACATCCATTTTACTAAGTGTTAACCTATGCAAGTTCATTCATCAAGATTGTAGAGATAATTCTCATGTTTTCATGCTTATTAGACTTTTGACTCTTTAATTACGAAATTGCCATTATTGTTAAAATTGTCCATTTAGCCTATATTTGAATGCTTGTTTACTTGGATGAATGTTTGACTTGATTGATTGCTATGAATTAGATGATTGATGATTTGATTTAGACAAGTTGGTCGAAGATGATTCAAAAGCTAAGAGAAAGGCTCTTGAATTGGAAAAGCTGCTCGTGGCATATGTAGCGGATGATGAAGCTCATATGGATAGATTTGATGATGATGTTGAGATGGAGCTTTGCTTTGATGATGATGAGGAAAAGTCTGATATGAGATAGTCTTGGTCTAATCCAGACGGGATCATTCCAAGCATGTTGATAACTCGGTGAAATGGTTCGAGTTAGAGGATAATGGGTTGCTCGAGAGGCGCTTGAGCTAGTATGGAAATAGTCATCGAGGAGGATGACTAGAAGGATGAGATCCCATCGTTGTTGAAGGTTCTAGCATGCTCAAAGCAAGAGTACGTTGGGCAGATTCGATAGTCCCTGAAGGCTACGGATTGGTAGTCAAGTACTCTGGGCAAATTCGATAGTCCTAGGCACGGGTCACGATGACGTGCAGAGTTATGTCTAGAACCGGGGTTTCCATTAGCCCTTGATGGACGGCTGAAAGAATGTGCCGGTCATTCAATTAACGATGATATCGAAGCAATGATAACAGTGATAGCCAGAGTCATGGATGTTTGGTTGTATCGTCATTCGGTCTCAAGAGCGGTATTTTCTGGGTGCTTATCTGATCTTGGTTTAGGCCTTGGGGGTTTGTACTTGGAAAACATCGCCCTTGACTCGAGTGATAATTGCTTTACTTTAAATTGTATGCTCTGCTATGTTTGCTTCTGCTTAGTGTGTGTCTGGGGTCTATCACTGTAGAAAGAGGTTGGAGTGGGAGGGTTGTATTCCTATTCCTTTTCCTTTATGCTCTTTTGGTATGTTGGTAGTTAATTTACTGCTCACTAAGACTGTTGTCTGACTCAAGGCTTTATGTTTTAACTCTTATTGCCTTGGGCTGTTCGTCCATTTTTGGACGGGCAGACTAGGTAGCAGGTGACAGGTGCTGCTCTTGCTTCCCACGATGCTGATGACGAAGACGAGCTGGAGTATTGCATATTACTTCTTACTATATGTGCTGGATGTTCCGCTGCTTTGTATTCTCTGAGTGATATGTAGTGAGGCTTGTTGTATTGACTATTCAGATGTTGTATTCAACTATTATGAAGTTTTATTGATGAGATTCTATTTTGTGAAGCTTCACTATATATATTTTCTATTGTATTTTGTCCATGCGCTGTGAGTAATACAATAGATTCTGTTGTTTTAATTTACCTTGACAATCGTCCATGGCTGCTTGGCACACTTTACAGCGCACTTTCTCTAGGTTCAGTGCAGGGGTTATGGGCGGTCGTCACAACGAGATATTTAAAACTGAACGAGGTATGGGGTAGAAGTACGCGGCCACTACTTTGCACAATTTCTGCATCGCGATTTTAGGCGTGGATGAAGGGAAACTACAGTGTTCTGAATTGACCAATTTCAAATTTTAAATTATATTGAATTCGATTTAATTTCAAGGCGTTTTAACACCATACGGTCACATAACAACTCCGAATAATACGAAATTTGAAATCCGGTAATAATTCAATATTACGGACCCAATGGAACTGGTTTCGTCGAATTCCGAGACTGTTTGAAAAAATGACTATTTTTAAATATCGGTTCAAACAATTAAATTCAAAACTGAGCAAAACAGTTTCAAATTCAATTCTGAAAGTTCTATTACCTTTAGTATTATCAATATAAATTTCCTAAGCCTTTGAAATATTTTTCTTCAGCTTAAAATTGAAGATTCAAATTTTTATTCAGCATTCAATAGATTAAATTTTATAATTTAATCGCCAATTTATTCTGATAATTTGAAATTCAAGTCAACATTCAAATATTTAAAATTAATTAAATATTTTCAATTAAATTTGTTCAAAATTCTGGGTCGTTACAAACTTCCCTCCTTAAAATAATTTCGTCCCGAAATTACAAGTCAGGAAGAAAAAGTCCTTAACTCGTCTACTATTTTTCACAATTCAATAGTTTTATCAATTTTCAAAACAAATCTTTCTACTAAAGATTCGTTATTAATTCACTAAATTTCCCACTTCAATTATAAGTTTCAAACAACATTGTTTTATTAACAATTCAAATTTAAATTTAAATTCAAATTTTAAACTTCAAAATTTTCCAAAAATTTTCTAGCACCCGATATTTTCGAAAAATTTCGCCAGCGTCTCCTTTGCACGGCTAACACGGCACGACTACAAAATGTCCCTACGGACTCTCAGATTTCAAAAAGAAAAGAAAAAGCCAAGCGGGTAGACAAGAAAATCATCAAATCTCATATTGAAATTGAAATACTTACCTTTTGTCGAGCAATTCAAATTATCCTTGAAAATCAAATCCAATTTCTCTTTATACACATGTATATCCTACCGTCCATAATTTCTAGTTACAACATTCAAACTAATTTGCGAATTCTATTACAAAATTTTCCAATATAAACTGCTTATACATTTACTATTGAAGTTACACATCCATTTTTTAAACAATTTTGCATTTCAATCATTCGAATTCAATTCACAATTTCAATTCTATTTGAATTCAATTCTATTTGAATTCAATTCATAATTTCAATTCTATTTGAATTCAATTTTATCTTCTATTCTGAATATTGAATTTTTATTGATTATCTTTCATTTACTAATTCATATCACTCTTTATATTAGTTTCATTCACAAATTCATTTTAAATTTCAATTTCCAATATTCAGCTTGAATTACATTTACTAACAAATTCAAAACAAAGTTTAACATTCATCTTTAATTTTATTTACTAGCAACTGTAAATTCCATTCATTCAGAAATTTATTTCTACTTACTTGAATATGTTTGCAAATTCGAACCATTCTTTTATTTAGTTCACAATTCAAGTTTTAATTTCACTAATTCAACTTCTATTTCATGAATTAATTATCAAAGTAGTTTATTTGGATTCAATCCATTTTATTTTTCTCAGGTTTGGATTTTATTCCACTTGATTCAAGTCTCATTTCATTTTTCAATTTCAATTTATTGCTTACAACTTCAAAATGAATCTCAACTTTCAATTTCACTTTCATTTAATTGATTCACTTGTACTTACATTTATTTTAACTCCATCCTTTAAGTTAAATTTATTCTATCAAAATTCAATTTGTATAAGTTATCAACTTAATAATATTCCATAGGATTTTTTTATATAGTATTCCAGAGTCTTTTCACCCTTTCAAAAACCATTTTGAAATCAATTCAATTTATCCTTTGAATTTCTAAAACCATATCCAAATTTTTCAAACTTCCATTAAAAAAATTTGGTAGTAATACCTCTTTAGGAAACCCGTAAATGAACACCAATGATGCCGCAGTCATCATCGAAGTTATTTTCCAGCGACCGAAAAGAGTTTAGAGCTTTCATCTCTCTAAAATACTTTTCAAACCTTTGAAATTCATTTTCAAATCAAAAAGGAATTTAAACTTTCCAAATCTCAAACATTTTCAAATTCTTTTCAAAACATTTCCAAATACTTCTCTGGAATTCTACTTCCAATTATAAGTCACATTTATAATTTATATTCTTAAATTTCATTTGTATATGGATTTATTTCTTTATGCTTCAATTCGCATTTATAAATTTCATTTGTTAATTGAATTTATCTCCAAATCTTTGGTTATTATTTTAATTTCTCATTCCATTTCATATAACAATGATAATAATTCAATGTTATTATTTTATAACAACCAAACATCCATATACTATGATAATTCATAGAAAAATCATTTCCTTATCATACAAAAATAGTTTTGGGAAAAATTATTTCATTTACCCTATTTTAAAACAATACTGTGTCAGTTTATCTTGTTTAGAGTTTAGAAACCCCTATCGATTTCAGTTAGCTAGACTGCACCGACCAGGATTCATAAACAATCAACCGATAAGTCAACACAATACAAAACAATTTCATATTCACTAACAAATACGCACTCGTATCTATTATTACACTCACACTCATTCTAGAGTACTACTGACTCTATCTCTAATGAGTAACACCCAACAGAGCAAGGTTGTCGCTTAACCATATGCTCTGATACCACGTTGTAAGGACCCGATTCTTCGACTTCCGAATATCGACATCAATACGTCCACTGTATCAACTGTCGAGCCATCGAATGCCGGAAAACCGAATTCTTAGGGTGTAAAAGAAGAGGTAGAAGAAAAGATAGAAGAAAGAGAAAGAAGAACAACAGAACAATATCAGAAACGAAAACAATATCAGAATCTCACATATCGCAGCGGAACAATATATAATAGATAATCACTAATCTTTTAAAACAAAGAACTATATCAGTTTATACATACATCAATCATCAGAGTCAATATACAACTCAATACAACACAGCACATCAATTGACAGTTATATAAACTTGTCCTCATACAGAATACACAGCGGAATAAATACTATCAGATACAAATACTACGTCTCGTCATCCAGCTTATCTTCAAAGCTCTAGAATATCCAGAATATCCTAATAACCTAACTCTAGACTGCCCGTATGGAAATTGGTGGGCACCCAGAGTTTAGAAGGGAAACAATAAACTCCAGGTCAGTCATGGTGACTGGTGTGAGATCGTAAAACAGTTATTTTTCACAAAGAAAATAAAACAGATTCGCAATGCTTTTGGAAAATGAAACTACCATAAGACCTTCCACCACACACACAATGCAAACGCAGACTTGGAGGAGATTTCTTCTTATGATAGTCAAAGATTCTTACTACGCAAAATCAAATCATTTTTTGATATTATTATTAGTGCATAGTGCATAAACATTTCGAAAGTAGAATACAAATCTTAGCCATTATAGGTACCATTATATTATGCCTGCTATAGCTGCCTCCTGAGGAGACAGGTTATACAATTTCAATCGTAAAGGGTTCGTATTGTTTCTTTGGATTTTCCAACAAATGGTCAGGCTAAGGAACTTCCTTTCCTCCTGCCGAATAGGATCGCCTCTGGCTGGACGTCCCGAGAGACAAACTGTTTTCTGCCAAACAAGGCCGGGTTACCCCTGTAAGAGGTAACTCACGAATATGTCATCACCCGGTCCTTTGGGACCTTTATCCGAGCACTCGGTAACCAACATCACACATCACAAAGAAAGTGTATCCACATGAGTAAGTATCTAGGCTCCATACCATGATACCACCCCTTTCCAGAAGGAAATGACATACCCTAAAGGGCTCGACCCTCATAACCTTGCCGCAACATTCCTGTTTCGACCATTTCCGGGTTGTTGAGGCCCTGACGAATTCTCGTCCACAAAGCTACGCTTTTTCAAAAAGCCACGCTTTGGGTCAACAGATGATCAACCTATGATCACAAAGATAAATGATCAAACAAATGATCATATCACAAATGATCAAACACTGATCATCACACAGCAACACTCAGCATGCCACATTACCAAATTAGGATATATCGCTGATAAATTTCAACTACATAACCTCTGAGCTCGTACGTCTCAGAGAAGGGTGTTAAGCTAAGAGAATAAATTCTCCGCCACCAACAGATATGTATTTGAAAGAAATCAGCTTTATATCTCAAAGTGTAATGTCAGACACACAATCCATACAAGTCTGTTCCGAGATCGAACAGAACCGAAGGCACTTCTCACGAAGCCCTTGCAAATCCGGATAATTTCCAATCACGTCCGGACTTCCCGTCACTAAGGGTGATAAAACCTCTAAATCGGAGATCAACCGATGTAGAGTAACTCGACGGTAATCCTTCCGTTTTCAAAAATATCCGGTCTTCAACACCGGTCATCAAATGCAATTCGACGTATCACATATTCGGAATGGGTTATACGACCCCATGGTCCTTTCCCGGCTAACCCGAATAGTGAGCGCTTATTCAAAAATAAGTGTGGCATTCAAATTCATCCAATTCACAACAAATACCCATTCAAGGTAATTATTGATAGTCGGTTATTTAACTATCAATAAAGATGCGCAACATCATCAAATTCCAAATAATTTTCCAAATTATTTATTTTCCAAAATATCTTTACTAGATATAAAATTTCCACACTTCAAAAATAAATCAACGTTTATTTTTAAACAGATTTCCATTTCTTTTATAAATTCCATAGTGAATTTATATTTTCAAAATATCTACTGATATACGATTTTCAATCGATTTCAATATTCACTTTCGATTTATCTTTAAGAAGATAAATTCTCAAAAACATTTCATTTCATATTGGAAAAGCATTTCCATACTTATTTAATAATAAGTAATTCACAAATCTTATTTATTTTCAACATTTGAAAATATTCGATATACTTAAATCAAAATTAAGTATAAATTTCATTCTTTAAGGAAATCATTTACTATAACAACATCTATTTGAGTCAAAACGAATGTTACGTAAAACATCGTTACGACGACTCAAAATCACTAGTATAGGGATTCGGAATTAAGATAGATGTATAAATCCCAATACTATATAAAACATTTCCTTTCGGAAATCATTTACTATAACAACAGTGTTATAGTCCACCATTTCCTTCTTTCTCGAAAACGTCTATTTCAACAATGAATGTTGAAATCTATGGTTTCGATATTTAACACATTTTAAAACATCTTTTAAAATAATTAACTTCATTTCAAATATCACTTTCCCAAAACCATATCCATTTTCCTTAAGAATATATTCACTGTCCAAAATCGTGAATATACTTCACTAACCAATTTTCAATAATCTCTACACATTTTATTTCAATAATTATCCACTATCCAAAATCGTGGATAAAATTCCCTTAATAACCTTCTATATTAAATTCCTCAATTTTGATTGATTTCGAATTTATAAAACAACGTTTGTAAATTCTATTTCTATTTTCTAACAACTTTGATTTATAAATCTCCTTTATTAACAAATTCAATCAAGATCCATTTAAAGGTAAAAAATAAAATTTATAAGTTAATTTCTTATAAATCTTTCATTCTACAATTTCATTCATTTTCAACTTCACAATTTATAAATCTATAAACTTCATTCACTTACGGATTCCATAATTTTTCATTTTTAACACTTAAAAAAACTCATTTTATAATTCCAATGCTTTTAATTTCATAGATATCAATTTTATAAATCTTTTATACAAATCGTTTATAGTTATTCAAAAATCCCAACTAAAACCATTTTATAAATCGATCAACTGTTTATTTCAAAAATGACACTTTGGTTATATTTCACCAAAAATCTAAACTTTAAAATTCTAGACGTTTATTTATTTGAAATAAATCAATTCAAAAATTCAATAAAACGTCTACTTTCAAAAATCACTTTAAAATCCTTTTAGAGTAAAAGTCGTTATTTTTAAACTTCAAAACTGAATCCGATGATGCAACGCACCAATTCTTCAATCACGACAACCATACATCATACAACATCATATGATAACAGAATATACATCACGATATTTGTAAATAAATAAATACTGGTGAGGAATCCAGCTGGATCCCTCCAACCTGTTTCCCTGCATCCATAGATGTTAGCACAATACCCATTCCACTTCGAGGTGGAATATTGCGGTATATGGGTTTTATAAAAATCATCCGCTTACTAACGGCGCAATAGGGTCTCATCCGCCATACGAGGCGGGAAATCAATCAATCCAATATATACATATGCCAATATGTATATATTTCTATATATATAGATATATCCTACTATATCTAATATCACATCCAAATCAATCAATAACTGCAGAATTAAATTTTCCATTCGAGTGAGAAAATCTCACCTTAGCTTTATATTTGCAATCCCATTTCCAATCCGATCCTTCTTTTGTTTTCTCGACTTTAACCTTGTATAAATAATTTATACAATCTATTAATATTCGAGATAATCGAATAACCAATTTTCATTTGGTAATTTTAATTATCCAATGATTTTGTTTTAACCCAATTTCTTTTAACTAAGAATTAAATTTATTTAACTAAACCTTTTAATTTCAAACTAATCCTTTTTATATAAATTTTTCTCTAGTAATCTAAATAGTTTTAGATAAATCAATTAAACTTCCTTTTTAAATAAATTCTTCTTTAATAATTGATTTCACTAAAAATTATATTTTTAACTGATTTTTCCTTTTATATAAACAACTGCTTATATAACCTAATGTTTTAATTTCTTGAAATAAAATATTAACCAAAAATTAACTTTTTAAACTATTCTGTTCAAACTTTACATATAATCATATATATATATATATATATTTATAAAAACCAAAACTGCCGCTTATCTTTCCTTTGCATACATAAAAATTGAAAATTGCACTTTTTTCTTTTTCTTACTGTATATATATTCATATATATATATATATATATATATATATATATATATATTTCAAATCTGAAGAATATTAAAATGCTAAAAATTTAAACTACCTCACAAAACAGGCGACCCCAAACCCACGACGTCGCCGAGCTCCGATGATCGCTGCCGCCTTCCCGCGCAATCGCGACCCAGATCCCACTCGAGAAATCCCACTGGGTGAAACTCGACGCACTCGACATCCCCTTTCACATCGCGTGCGCCTCCCAATCGATCGTCGTTGACCCATTTTGCTCGTCGCCTATCGCCCAGATTTGCATTCGTCGCGAGCTCCCTACGCAAGACGCCTCGACCTCGCGAATCGCTCGAATGAGCCTCCACGATCGAACGTGGAAATCGAGTTGCCTCGTATCCAAAGATGCTCGCGAGAGCGATGTCCTCCCCTGGTCGCGATTTCGAACGCGATTTCCTCTCTTTTTTTTTATCTATAAGGCTGCGGCCATTATATTCTGTTTCGTTTGAAACGAGGAGAGGGAGGATTTGTAAAGTGATGAAGAAAAGCTCGAATGTTTTGAATGAGATGTGGCTTGATTCAGCTGCCATTTTTCCTATACGAATTTGTTTGGAACAGACGAAGGAAGAGGGGGACGAGATATTTAAAACTGAACGAGGTATGAGGTAGAAGTACGCGGCCACTACTTTGCACGATTTCTGCATCGCGATTTTAGGCGTGGATGAAGGGAAACTACAGTGTTCTGAATTGACCAATTTCAAATTTCAAATTAAATTGAATTCGATTTAATTTCAAGGCGTTTTAACACCATACGGTCACATAACAATTCCGAATAATACGAAATTTGAAATCCGGTAATAATTCAATATTACGGACCCAATGGAACTGGTTTCGTCGAATTCCGAGACTGTTTGAAAAAATGACTATTTTTAAATATCGGTTCAAACAATTAAATTCAAAACTGAGCAAAACAGTTTCAAATTCAATTCTGAAAGTTCTATTACCTTCAGTATTATCAATATAAATTTCCTAAGCCTTTGAAATATTTTTCTTCATCTTAAAATTGAAGATTCAAATTTTTATTCAGCATTTAGATTAAATTTTATAATTTAATCGCCAATTTATTCTGATAATTTGAAATTCAAGTCAAACCATCATTCAAATATTTAAAATTAATTAAATATTTTCAATTAAATTTGTTCAAAATTCTGGGTCGTTACAAACTTCCCTCCTTAAAAGAATTTCGTCTTGAAATCACAAGTCAGGAAGAAAAAGTCCTTAACTCGTCTACTATTTTTCACAATTCAATAGTTTTATCAATTTTCAAAACAAATCTTTCTACTAAAGATTCGTTATTAATTCACTAAATTTCCCACTTCAATTATAAGTTTCAAACAACATTGTTTTATTAACAATTCAAATTTAAATTTAAATTCAAATTTTAAACTTCTAAATTTTCCCAAAATTTTCTAACACCCGATATATTCGAAAAATTTCGCCAGCGTCTCCTTTGCGCGGCTAACACGGCACGACTACAAAACGTCCCTACGGACTCTCAGATTTCAAAAAGAAAAGAAAAGGCCAAGCGGGTAGACAAGAAAATCATCAAATCTCATATTGAAATTGAAATACTTACCTTTTGTCGAGCAATTCAAATTATCCTTGAAAATCAAATCCAATTTCTCTTTATACACCTGTATATCCTACCGTCCATAATTTCTAGTTACAACATTCAAACTAATTTGCGAATTCTATTACAAAATTTTCCAATATAAACTGCTTATACATTTACTATTGAAGTTACACATCCATTTTTTAAACAATTTTGCATTTCAATCATTCGAATTCAATTCACAATTTCAATTCTATTTGAATTCAATTCTATTTGAATTCAATTCATAATTTCAATTCTATTTGAATTCAATTTTATCTTCTATTCTGAATATTGAATTTTTATCGATTATCTTTCATTTACTAATTCATATCACTCTTTATATTAGTTTCATTCACAAATTCATTTTAAATTTCAATTTCCAATATTCAGCTTGAATTACATTTACTAACAAATTCAAAACAAAGTTTAACATTCATCTTTAATTTTATTTACTAGCAACTGTAAATTCCATTCATTCAGAAATTTATTTCTACTTACTTGAATATGTTTGCAAATTCGAACCATTCTTTTATTTAGTTCACAATTCAAGCTTTAATTTCACTAATTCAACTTCTATTTCATGAATTAATTATCAAAGTAGTTTATTCGGATTCAATCCATTTTATTTTTCTCAGGCTTGGATTTTATTCCACTTGATTCAAGTCTCATTTCATTTTTCAATTTCAATTTATTGCTTACAACTTCAAAATGAATCTCAACTTTCAATTTCACTTTCATTTAATTGATTCACCTGTACTTACATTTATTTTAACTCCATCCTTTAAGTTAAATTTATTCTATCAAAATTCAATTTGTATAAGTTATCAACTTAATAATATTCCATAGGATTTTTTTATATAGTATTCCAGAGTCTTTTCACCCTTTCAGAAACCATTTTGAAATCAATTCAATTTATCCTTTGAATTTCTAAAATCATATCCAAATTTTTCAAACTTCCATTAAAAAAATTTGGTAGCAATTCCTCTTTTGGAAACCCGAAAATGAACACCAATGATGCCGCGGTCATCATCGAAGTTATTTTCCAGCGACCGAAAAGAGTTTAGAGCTTTCATCTCTCTAAAATACTTTTCAAACCTTTGAAATTCATTTTCAAATCAAAAAGGAATTTAAACTTTCCAAATCTCAAACATTTTCAAATTCTTTTCAAAACATTTCCAAATACTTCTCTGGAATTCTACTTCCAATTATAAGTCACATTTATAATTTATATTCTTAAATTTCATTTGTATATGGATTTATTTCTTTATGCTTCAATTCGCATTTATAAATTTCATTTGTTAATTGAATTTATCTCCAAATCTTTGGTTATTATTTTAATTTCTCGTTCCATTTCATATAACAATGATAATAATTCAATGTTATTATTTTATAACAACCAAACATCCATATACTATGATAATTCATAGAAAAATCATTTCCTTATCATACAAAAATAGTTTTGGGAAAAATTATTTCATTTACCCTATTTTAAAACAATACTGTGTCAGTTTATCTTGTTTAGAGTTTAGAAACCCCTATCGATTTAAGTTAGCTAGACTGCACCGACCAGAATTCATAAACAATCAACCGATAAGTCAACACAATACAAAACAATTTCATATTCACTAACAAATAAGCACTCGTATCTATTATTACACTCACACACATTCTAGAGTACTACTGACTCTATCTCTAATGAGTAACACCCAACAGAGCAGGGTTGTCGCTTAACCATATGCTCTGATACCACGTTGTAAGGACCCGATTCTTCGACTTCCGAATATCGACATCAATACGTCCACTGTATCAACTGTCGAGCCATCGAATGCCGGAAAACCGAATTCTTAGGGTTTAAAAGAAGAGGTAGAAGAAAAGATAGAAGAAAGAGAAAGAAGAATAACAGAACAATATCAGAAACGAAAACAATATCAGAATCTCACATATCGCAGCGGAACAATATATAATAGATAATCACTAATCTTTTAAAACAAAGAACTATATCAGTTTATACATACATCAATCATCAGAGTCAATATACAACTCAATACAACACAGCACATCAATGGACAGTTATATAAACTTGTCCTCATACAGAATACACAGCGGAATAAATACTATCAGATACAAATACTACGTCTCGTCATCCAGCTTATCTTCAAAGCACTAGAATATCCAGAATATCCTGATAACCGAACTCTAGACTGCCCGTGTGGAAATTGGTGGGCACCCAGAGTTTAGAAGGGAAACAATAAACTCCAGGTCAGTCATGGTGACTGGTGTGAGATCGTAAAACAGTTATTTTTCACAAAGAAAATAAAACAGATTCACAATGCTTTTGGAAAATGAAACTACCATAAGACCTCCCACCACACACACAATGCAAACGCGGACTTGGAGGAGATTTCTTCTTATGATAGTCAAAGATGCTTACTACGCAAAATCAAATCATTTTTTGATATTATTATTAGTGCATAGTGCATAAAAATTTCGAAAGTAGAATATAAATCTTAGCCAGCATAGGTACCATTATATTATGCCTGCTATAGCTGCCTCCTGAGGAGACAGGTTATACAATTTCAATCGTAAAGGGTTCGTATTGTTTCTTTGGATTTTCCAACAAATGGTCAGGCTAAGGAACTTCCTTTCCTCCTGCTGAATAGGATCGCCTCTGGCTGGACGTCCCGAGAGACAAACTGTTTTCTACCAAACAAGGCCGGGTTACCCCTGTAAGAGGTAGCTCACGAATATGTCATTACCCGGTCCTTTGGGACCTTTATCCGAGCGCTCGGTAACCAACATCACACATCACAAAGAAAGTGTATCCACATGAGTAAGTATCTGGGCTCCATACCATGATACCACCCATTTCCAGAAGGAAATGACATACCCTAAAGGGCGCGACCCTCATAACCTTGCCGCAACATTCCTGTTTCGACCATTTCCGGGTTGTTGAGGCCCTGACGAATTCTCGTCCACAAAGCTACGCTTTTTCAAAAAGCCACGCTTTGGGTCAACAGATGATCAACCTATGATCACAAAGATAAATGATCAAACAAATGATCATATCACAAATGATCAAACACTGATCATCACACAGCAACACTCAGCATGCCACATTACCAAATTAGGATATATCGCTGATAAATTTCAACTACATAACCTCTGAGCTCGTACGTCTCAGAGAAGGGTGTTAAGCTAAGAGAATAAATTCTCCGCCACCAACAGATATGTATTTGAAAGAAATCAGCTTTATATCTCAAAGTGTAATGTCAGACACACAATCCATACAAGTCTGTTCCGAGATCGAACAGAACCGAAGGCACTTCTCACGAAGCCCTTGCAAATCCGGATAATTTCCAATCACGTCCGGACTTCCCGTCACTAAGGGTGATAAAACCTCTAAATCGGAGATCAACCGATGTAGAGTAACTCGACGGTAATCCTTCCGTTTTCAAAAATATCCGGTCTTCAACACCGGTCATCAAATGCAATTCGACGTATCACATATTCGGAATGGGTTATACGACCCCATGGTCCTTTCCCGGCTAACCCGAATAGTGAGCGCTTATTCAAAAATAAGTGTGGCATTCAAATTCATCCAATTCACAACAAATACCCATTCAAGGTAATTATTGATAGTCGGTTATTTAACTATCAATAAAGATGCGCAACATCATCAAATTCCAAATAATTTTCCAAATTATTTATTTTCCAAAATATCTTTACTAGATATAAAATTTCCACACTTCAAAAATAAATCAACGTTTATTTTTAAACAGATTTCCATTTCTTTTATAAATTCCATAGTGAATTTATATTTTCAAAATATCTACTGATATACGATTTTCAATCGATTTCAATATTCACTTTCGATTTATCTTTAAGAAGATAAATTCTCAAAAACATTTCATTTCATATTGGAAAAGCATTTCCATACTTATTTAATAATAAGTAATTCACAAATCTTATTTATTTTCAACATTTGAAAATATTCGATATACTTAAATCAAAATTAAGTATAAATTTCATTCTTTAAGGAAATCATTTACTATAACAACATCTATTTGAGTCAAAACGAATGTTACGTAAAACATCGTTACGACGACTCAAAATCACTAGTATAGGGATTCGGAATTAAGATAGATGTATAAATCCCAATACTATATAAAACATTTCCTTTCGGAAATCATTTACTATAACAACAGTGTTATAGTCCACCATTTCCTTCTTTCTCGAAAACGTCTATTTCAACAATGAATGTTGAAATCTATGGTTTCGATATTTAACACATTTTAAAACATCTTTTAAAATAATTAACTTCATTTCAAATATCACTTTCCCAAAACCATATCCATTTTCCTTAAGAATATATTCACTGTCCAAAATCGTGAATATACTTCACTAACCAATTTTCAATAATCTCTACACATTTTATTTCAATAATTATCCACTAACCAAAATCGTGGATAAAATTCCCTTAATAACCTTCTATATTAAATTCCTCAATTTTGATTGATTTCGAATTTATAAAACAACGTTTATAAATTCTATTTCTATTTTCTAACAACTTTGATTTATAAATCTCCTTTATTAACAAATTCAATCAAGATCCATTTAAAGGTAAAAAATCAAATTTATAAGTTAATTTCTTATAAATCTTTCATTCTACAATTTCATTCATTTTCAACTTCACAATTTATAAATCTATAAATTTCATTCACTTACGGATTCCATAATTTTTCATTTTTAACACTTAAAAAAACTCATTTTATAATTCCAATGCTTTTAATTTCATAGATATCAATTTTATAAATCTTTTATACAAATCTTTTATAGTTATTCAAAAATCCCAACTTAAACCATTTTATAAATCGATCAACTGTTTATTTCAAAAATGACACTTTGGTTATATTTCACCAAAAATCTAAACTTTAAAATTCTAGACGTTTATTTATTTGAAATAAATCAATTCAAAAATTCAATAAAACATCTACTTTCAAAAATCACTTTAAAATCCTTTTAGAGTAAAAGTCGTTATTTTTAAACTTCAAAACTGAATCCGATGATGCAACGCACCAATTCGTCAATCACGACAACCATACATCATACAACATCATATGATAACAGAATATACATCACGATATCTGTAAATAAATAAATACTGGTGAGGAATCCAGCTGGATCCCTCCAACCTGTTTCCTTGCATCCACAGATGTTAGCACAATACCCATTCCACTTCGAGGTGGAATATCGTGGTATATGGGTTTTATAAAAATCATCCGCTTACTAACAGCGCAATAGGGTCTCATCCGCTATACGAGGCGGGAAATCAATCAATCCAATATATACATATGCCAATATGTATATATTGCTATATATATAGATATATCCTACTATATCTAATATCACATCCAAATCAATCAATAACTGCATAATTAAATTTTCCATTCGAGTGAGAAAATCTCACCTTAGCTTTATATTTGCAATCCCATTTCCAATCCGATCCTTCTTTTGTTTTCTCGACTTTAACCTTGTATAAATAATTTATACAATCTATTAATATTCGAGATAATCGAATAACCAATTTTCGTTTGGTAATTTTAATTATCCAATGATTTTGTTTTAACCCAATTTCTTTTAACTAAGAATTAAATTTATTTAACTAAACCTTTTAATTTCAAACTAATCCTTTTTATATAAATTTTTCTCTAGTAATCTAAATAGTTTTAGATAAATCAATTAAACTTCCTTTTTAAATAAATTCTTCTTTAATAATTGATTTCACTAAAAATTATATTTTTAACTGATTTTTCCTTTTATATAAACAACTGCTTATATAACCTAATGTTTTAATTTCTTGAAATAAAATATTAACCAAAAATTAACTTTTTAAACTTTTCTGTTCAAACTTTACATATAATCATATATATATATATATATATATTTATAAAAACCAAAACTGCCGCTTATCTTTCCTTTGCATACATAAAAATTGAAAATTGCATTTTTTTCTTTTTCTTACTGTATATATATTCATATATATATATATATATATATATATATATATATATATATATATATATATTTCAAATCTGAAGAATATTAAAATGCTAAAAATTTAAACTACCTCACAAAACAGGCGACCCCAAACCCACGACGTCGCCGAGCTCCAATGATCGCTGCCGCCTTCCTGCGCAATCGCGACCCAGATCCCACTCGAGAAATCCCACTGGGTGAAACTCGACGCACTCGACATCCCCTTTCACATCGCGTGCGCCTCCCAATCGATCGTCGTTGACCCCTTTTGCTCGTCGCCTATCGCCCAGATTTGCATTCGTCGCGAGCTCCCTATGCAAGACGCCTCGACCTCGCGAATCGCTTGAATGAGCCTCCACGATCGAACGTGGAAATCGAGTTGCCTCGTATCCCCAGATGCTCGCGAGCGCGATGTCCTCCCCTGGTCGCGATTTCGAACGCGATTTCCTCTCTCTTTTTTTTATCTATAAGGCTGCGGCCATTATATTCTGTTTCGTTTGAAACGAGGAGAGGGAGGATTTGTAAAGTGATGAAGAAAAGCTCGAATGTTTTGAATGAGATGTGGCTTGATTCAGCTGCCATTTTTCCTATACGAATTTGTTTGGAACAGACGAAGGAAGAGGGGGACGAGATATTTAAAACTGAACGAGGTATGAGGTAGAAGTACGCAGCCACTACTTTGCACGATTTCTGCATCGCGATTTTAGGCGTGGATGAAGGGAAACTACAGTGTTCTGAATTGACCAATTTCAAATTTTAAATTAAATTGAATTCGATTTAATTTCAAGGCGTTTTAACACCATACGGTCACATAACAACTCCGAATAATATGAAATTTGAAATCCTGTAATAATTCAATATTACGGACCCAATGGAACTGGTTTCGTCGAATTCCAAGACTGTTTGAAAAAATGACTATTTTTAAATATCGGTTCAAACAATTAAATTCAAAACTGAGCAAAACAGTTTCAAATTCAATTCTGAAAGTTCTATTACCTTCAGTATTATCAATATAAATTTCCTAAGCCTTTGAAATATTTTTCTTCAGCTTAAAATTGAAGATTCAAATTTTTATTCAGCATTCAATAGATTAAATTTTATAATTTAATCGCAAATTTATTCTGATAATTTGAAATTCAAGTCAAACCATCATTCAAATATTTAAAATTAATTAAATATTTTCAATTAAATTTGTTCAAAATTCTGGGTCGTTACAAACTTCCCTCCTTAAAAGAATTTCGTCTCGAAATTACAAGTCAGGAAGAAAAAGTCCTTAACTCATCTACTATTTTTCACAATTCAATAGTTTTATCAATTTTCAAAACAAATCTTTCTACTAAAGATTCGTTATTAATTCACTAAATTTCCCACTTCAATTATAAGTTTCAAACAACATTGTTTTATTAACAATTCAAATTTAAATTTAAATTCAAATTTTAAACTTCCAAATTTTCCCAAAATTTTCTAACACCCGATATTTTCGAAAAATTTCGCCAGCGTCTCCTTTGCGCGGCTAACACGGCATGACTACAAAACGTCCCTACAGACTCTCAGATTTCAAAAAGAAAAGAAAAAGCCAAGCGGGTAGACAAGAAAATCATCAAATCTCATATTGAAATTGAAATACTTACCTTTTGTCGAGCAATTCAAATTATCCTTGAAAATCAAATCCAATTTCTCTTTATACACCTGTATATCCTACCGTCCATAATTTCTAGTTACAACATTCAATCTAATTTGCGAATTCTATTACAAAATTTTCCAATATAAACGGCTTATACATTTACTATTGAAGTTACACATCCATTTTTTAAACAATTTTGCATTTCAATCATTCGAATTCAATTCACAATTTCAATTCTATTTGAATTCAATTCATAATTTCAATTCTATTTGAATTCAATTTTATCTTCTATTCTGAATATTGAATTTTTATCGATTATCTTTCATTTACTAATTCATATCACTCTTTATATTAGTTTCATTCACTAATTCATTTTAAATTTCAATTTCCAATATTCAGCTTGAATTACATTTACTAACAAATTCAAAACAAAGTTTAACATTCATCTTTAATTTTATTTACTAGCAACTGTAAATTATATTCATTCAGAAATTTATTTCTACTTACTTGAATATGTTTGCAAATTCGAACCATTCTTTTATTTAGTTCACAATTCAAGTTTTAATTTCACTAATTCAACTTCTATTTCATGAATTAATTATCAAAGTAGTTTATTCGGATTCAATCCATTTTATTTTTCTCAGGTTTGGATTTTATTCCACTTGATTCAAGTCTCATTTCATTTTTCAATTTCAATTTATTGCTTACAACTTCAAAATGAATCTCAACTTTCAATTTCACTTTCATTTAATTGATTCACCTATACTTACATTTATTTTAACTCCATCCTTTAAGTTAAATTTATTCTATCAAAATCCAATTTGTATAAGTTATCAACTTAATAATATTCCATAGGATTTTTTTATATAGTATTCCAGAGTATTTTCACCCTTTCAAAAACCATTTTGAAATCAATTCAATTTATCCTTTGAATTTCTAAAACCAAATCCAAATTTTTCAAACTTCCATTAAAAAATTTGGCAGCAATTCCTCTTTTGGAAACCCGAAAATGAACACCAATGATGCCGCGGTCATCATCGAAGTTATTTTCCAGCGACCGAAAAGAGTTTAGAGCTTTCATCTCTCTAAAATACTTTTCAAACCTTTGAAATTCATTTTCAAATCAAAAAGGAATTTAAACTTTCCAAATCTCCAACATTTTCAAATTCTTTTCAAAACATTTCCAAATACTTCTCTGGAATTCTACTTCCAATTATAAGTCACATTTATAATTTATATTCTTAAATTTCATTTGTATATGGATTTATTTCTTTATGCTTCAATTCGCATTTATAAATTTCATTTGTTAATTGAATTTATCTCCAAATCTTTGGTTATTATTTTAATTTCTCGTTCCATTTCATATAACAATGATAATAATTCAATGTTATTATTTTATAACAACCAAACATCCATATACTATGATAATTCATAGAAAAATCATTTCCTTATCATACAAAAATAGTTTTGGGCAAAATTATTTCATTTACCCTATTTTAAAACAATACTGTGTCAGTTTATATTGTTTAGAGTTTAGAAACCCCTATCGATTTCAGTTAGCTAGACTGCACCGACCAGAATTCATAAACAATCAACCGATAAGTCAACACAATACAAAACAATTTCATATTCACTAACAAATACGCACTCGTATCTATTATTACACTCACACTCATTCTAGAGTACTACTGACTCTATCTCTAATGAGTAACACCCAACAGAGCAGGGTTGTCGCTTAACCATATGCTCTGATACCACGTTTTAAGGACTCGATTCTTCGACTTCCGAATATCGACATCAATACGTCCACTGTATCAATTGTCGACCCATCGAATGCCGGAAAACCGAATTCTTAGGGTTTAAAAGAAGAGGTAGAAGAAAAGATATAAGAAAGAGAAAGAAGAACAACAGAACAATATCAGAAACGAAAACAATATTAGAATCTCACATATCGCAGCGGAACAATATATAATAGATAATCACTAATCTTTTAAAACAAAGAACTATATCAGTTTATACATACATCAATCATCAGAGTCAATATACAACTCAATACAACACAGCACATCAATGGACGGTTATATAAACTTGTCCTCATACAGAATACACAGCGGAATAAATACTATCAGATACAAATACTACGTCTCATCATCCAGCTTATCTTCAAAGCTCTAGAATATCCAAAATATCCTGATAACCGAACTCTAGACTGCCCGTGTGGAAATTGGTGGGCACCCAGAGTTTAGAAGGGAAACAATAAACTCCAGGTCAGTCATGGTGACTGGTGTGAGATCGTAAAACAGTTATTTTTCATAAAGAAAATAAAACAGATTCGCAATGCTTTTGGAAAATGAAACTACCATAAGACCTCCCACCACACACACAATGCAAACGCAGACTTGGAGGAGATTTCTTCTTATGATAGTCAAAGATGCTTACTACGCAAAATCAAATCATTTTTTGATATTATTATTAGTGCATAGTGCAGAAACATTTCGAAATTAGAATATAAATCTTAGCCAGCATAGGTACCATTATATTATGCCTGCTATAGCTGCCTCCTGAGGAGACAGGTTATGCAATTTCAATCATAAAGGGTTCGTATTGTTTCTTTGGATTTTCCAACAAATGGTCAGGCTAAGGAACTTCCTTTCCTCCTGCCGAATAGGATCGCCTCTGGCTGGACGTCCCGAGAGACAAACTGCTCTTTGCTAAACAAGGCCGGGTTACCCCTGTAACAGGTAACTCACGAATATGTCATCACCCGGTCCTTTGGGACCTTTATCCGAGTGCTCGGTAACCAACATCACACATCATAAAGAAAGTGTATCCACATGAGTAAGTATCTGGCTCCATACCATGATACCACCCCTTTCCAGAAGGAAATGACATACCCTAAAGGGCGCGACCCTCATAACCTTGCCGCAACATTCCTGTTTCGACCATTTCCGGGTTGTTGAGGCCCTGACGAAGTCTCGTCCACAACGCTACGCTTTTTCAAAAAGCCACGTTTTGGGTCAACAGATGATCAACTATGATCACAAAGATAAATGATCAAACAAATGATCATATCACAAATGATCAAACACTGATCATCACACAGCAACACTCAGCATGCCACATTACCAAATTGGGATATATCGCTGATAAATTTCAACTACATAACCTCTGAGCTCGTACGTCTCAAAGAAGGGTGTTAAGCTAAGAGAATAAATTCTCCGCCACCAACAGATATGTATTTGAAAGAAATCAGCTTTATATCTCAAAGTGTAATGTCAGACACACAATCCATACAAGTCTGTTCCGAGATCGAACAGAACCGAAGGCACTTCTCACGAAGCCCTTGCAAATCCGGATAATTTCCAATCACGTCCGGACTTCCCGTCACTAAGGGTGATAAAAACTCTAAATCGGAGATCAACCGATGTAGAGTAACTCGACGGTAATCCTTCCGTTTTCAAAAATATCCGGTCTTCAACACCGGTCATCAAATGCAATTCATAACGACATATCACATATTCGGAATGGGTTATACGACCCCATGGTCCTTTCCCGGCTAACCCGAATAGTGAGCGTTTATTCAAAAATAAGTGTGGCATTCAAATTCATCCAATTCACAACAAATACCCATTCAAGGTAATTATTGACAGTCGGTTATTTAACTATCAATAAAGATGCGCAACATCATCAGATTCCAAATAATTTTCCAAATTATTTATTTTCCAAAATATCTTTACTAGATATAAAATTTCCACACTTCAAAAATAAATCAACGTTTATTTTTAAACAGATTTCCATTTCTTTTATAAATTCCATAGTGAATTTATATTTTCAAAATATCTACTGATATACTATTTTCAATCGATTTCAATATTCACTTTCGATTTATCTTTAAGAAGATAAATTCTCAAAAACATTTCATTTCATATTGGAAAAGCATTTCCATACTTATTTAATAATAAGTAATTCACAAATCTTATTTATTTTCAACATTTGAAAATATTCGATATACTTAAATCAAAATTAAGTATAAATTTCATTCTTTAAGGAAATCATTTACTATAACAACATCTATTTGAGTCAAAACGAATGTTACGTAAAACATCGTTACGACGACTCAAAATCACTAGTATAGGGATTCGGAATTAAGATAGATGTATAAATCCCAATACTATATAAAACATTTCCTTTCGGAAATCATTTACTATAACAACAGTGTTATAGTCCACCATTTCCTTCTTTCTCGAAAACGTCTATTTCAACAATGAATGTTGAAATCTATGGTTTCGATATTTAACACATTTTAAAACATCTTTTAAAATAATTAACTTCATTTCAAATATCACTTTCCCAAAACCATATCCATTTTCCTTAAGAATATATTCACTGTCCAAAATCGTGAATATACTTCACTAACCAATTTTCAATAATCTCTACACATTTTATTTCAATAATTATCCACTATCCAAAATCGTGGATAAAATTCCCTTAATAACCTTCTATATTAAATTCCTCAATTTTGATTGATTTCGAATTTATAAAACAACGTTTATAAATTCTATTTCTATTTTCTAACAACTTTGATTTATAAATCTCCTTTATTAACAAATTCAATCAAGATCCATTTAAAGGTAAAAAATCAAATTTATAAGTTAATTTCTTATAAATCTTTCATTCTACAATTTCATTCATTTTCAACTTCACAATTTATAAATCTATAAATTTCATTCACTTACGGATTCCATAATTTTTCATTTTTAACACTTAAAAAAACTCATTTTATAATTCCAATGCTTTTAATTTCATAGATATCAATTTTATAAATCTTTTATACAAATCGTTTATAGTTATTCAAAAATCCCAACTTAAACCATTTTATAAATCGATCAACTGTTTATTTCAAAAATGACACTTTGGTTATATTTCACCAAAAATCTAAACTTTAAAATTCTAGACGTTTATTTATTTGAAATAAATCAATTCAAAAATTCAATAAAACATCTACTTTCAAAAATCACTTTAAAATCCTTTTAGAGTAAAAGTCGTTATTTTTAAACTTCAAAACTGAATCCGATGATGCAACGCACCAATTCGTCAATCACGACAACCATACATCATACAACATCATATGATAACAGAATATACATCACGATATCTGTAAATAAATAAATACTGGTGAGGAATCCAGCTGGATCCCTCCAACCTGTTTCCTTGCATCCACAGATGTTAGCACAATACCCATTCCACTTCGAGGTGGAATATCGTGGTATATGGGTTTTATAAAAATCATCCGCTTACTAACGGCGCAATAGGGTCTCATCCGCTATACGAGGCGGGAAATCAATCAATCCAATATATACATATGCCAATATGTATATATTGCTATATATATAGATATATCCTACTATATCTAATATCACATCCAAATCAATCAATAACTGCATAATTAAATTTTCCATTCGAGTGAGAAAATCTCACCTTAGCTTTATATTTGCAATCCCATTTCCAATCCGATCCTTCTTTTGTTTTCTCGACTTTAACCTTGTATAAATAATTTATACAATCTATTAATATTCGAGATAATCGAATAACCAATTTTCGTTTGGTAATTTTAATTATCCAATGATTTTGTTTTAACCCAATTTCTTTTAACTAAGAATTAAATTTATTTAACTAAACCTTTTAATTTCAAACTAATCCTTTTTATATAAATTTTTCTCTAGTAATCTAAATAGTTTTAGATAAATCAATTAAACTTCCTTTTTAAATAAATTCTTCTTTAATAATTGATTTCACTAAAAATTATATTTTTAACTGATTTTTCCTTTTATATAAACAACTGCTTATATAACCTAATGTTTTAATTTCTTGAAATAAAATATTAACCAAAAATTAACTTTTTAAACTTTTCTGTTCAAACTTTACATATAATCATATATATATATATATATATTTATAAAAACCAAAACTGCCGCTTATCTTTCCTTTGCATACATAAAAATTGAAAATTGCATTTTTTTCTTTTTCTTACTTTTTCTTTTTTCTTTTTCGTCGCGAGCTCCCTATGCAAGACGCCTCGACCTTGCGAATCGCTCGAATGAGCCTCCACGATCGAACGTGGAAATCGAGTTGCCTCGTATCCCCAGATGCTCGCGAGCGCGATGTCCTCCCCTGGTCGCGATTTCGAACGCGATTTCCTCTCTCTTTTTTTTATCTATAAGGCTGCGGCCATTATATTCTGTTTCGTTTGAAACGAGGAGAGGGAGGATTTGTAAAGTGATGAAGAAAAGCTCGAATGTTTTGAATGAGATGTGGCTTGATTCAGCTGCCATTTTTCCTATACGAATTTGTTTGGAATAGACGAAGGAAGAGGGGGACGAGATATTTAAAATTGAACGAGGTATGGGGTAGAAGTACGCGGCCACTACTTTGCACGATTTCTGCATCGCGATTTTAGGCGTGGATGAAGGGAAACTACAGTGTTCTGAATTGACCAATTTCAAATTTTAAATTAAATTGAATTCGATTTAATTTCAAGGCGTTTTAACACCATACGGTCACATAACAACTCCGAATAATACGAAATTTGAAATCCGGTAATAATTCAATATTACGGACCCAATGGAACTGGTTTCGTCGAATTCCGAGACTGTTTGAAAAAATGACTATTTTTAAATATCGGTTCAAACAATTAAATTCAAAACTGGGCAAAACAGTTTCAAATTCAATTCTGAAATTTCTATTACCTTCAGTATTATCAATATAAATTTCCTAAGCCTTTGAAATATTTTTCTTCAGCTTAAAATTGAAGATTCAAATTTTTATTCAGCATTCAATAGATTAAATTTTATAATTTAATCGCCAATTTATTCTGATAATTTGAAATTCAAGTGAAACCATCATTCAAATATTTAAAATTAATTAAATATTTTCAATTAAATTTGTTCAAAATTCTGGGTCGTTACAGAAAGCTTGGCAGAAGACTACTGGATTGGGATACGTCCAGAAAAGCCCAATCGACCTTGCTAATATCACTTGCTTCAAATGCGATAAGAAGGGTCATTATGCTAATAGCTGTCCATCTACCGGAGCTGCTGTTCCACCACCTTCTATGACTAGGAGAGATTTATGCCATGTCTGCCTCCAGCCGGGACATTTTAAGAAAGACTGCCCAATGCATAAGCGTGGCACCACCTCTGGAGTATTTGCTATCACCACACCTGCACCCTCTGCACCACCCACCCAGGATGACCAAGGTACCTTACGAAGTATTTTTCATTTACATGCTACACCTGTTAGGGTATTATTCGATACTAGTGCTTCACATAGCTTTATATCAGTTGACCTTTGTAATAAGCTCAAATTAGAACCTACTCTTGCTACTACTTCTTTATGTGTCTCCAATCCTATCGGAGGACCTGCTAACCTCCGAAGTGTTTGCAAGGAAGTTGCACTTATGTATGATTTTTCTCGATTCACTTGGGATTTCTATGTACTTGGATTCCAAGCATTCGGCTTTCTTTTAGGAGCTGATTGGTTAAGCAAATTTGATGCTGTTATTTCTTGCAAAACTCGTTCAGTTTCTTTAGTAAGCGACAAGGGTCAACCACTTGTCATTGAATGCAAATCACCTCAGAAATATGCCGGAAGCTTCATATTCTCTCTTGATGCTCATCTGGATGATCTTAATACTACTCCTATTGTTCAGAAATTTCCCGATGTATTTGGAGAGGTCAACTCTCTACCGCCTAAACGGGAAATCGATTTCCGTATTGATCTTATCCCTGGAGCTACTCCCATAGTTCTCCCACACCGAAGGATGGCTCCTAAAGAAAAAGCTTAACTAAAAATTCAATTTATGATCTATTTGCTAAGGGTTTGATCAGGAGAAGTTTTTCTGAATGGGGCACCGCAGTTGTATTTGTCACCAAGTCAGATGGATCTCTTCGCATGTGCGTTGATTACAGAGAATTAAAAAAACGCACTCTCAAAAATCGTTATCCGATGCCTCGCATCAACGATTTATTCGATCAGCTCCATGGAGCTAAAGTCTTCTCACAACTTGATTTAGCCACTGGATTCCACCAACTCAGAGTAGCGGAAGATAGTATCCATAAGACAGCTTTCCGTGCCGAGAATGGATTCTATGAATGGTTGGTTATGCCATTCGGTTTGACCAACGCACCTGCTTATTTCGTCGACTTGATGAATCGAGTGTTTCGGGACGTCCTTAATAAGTTTGTTCTTGTATTCATTGATGATATTCTTGTCTTCTCCAAAGACGAGAAAGAACATGAAACACATCTCCGTTATGTTCTAGAAACTCTCCGAAACCATCATCTTAAAGCCAAGTTCTCTAAATTCCATTTCTGGCGAGACGAAGTAAGATTCCTTGGCCATATTGTTTCTGAAAATGGGATTTCGGTTGATCCAGCTAAGATCGCCATAATCAATGTAAGTTCTATCTTATTCGTTGTATCTGTTCAAAAAAAATTCTTATCTTTTGCTAATTTGAATCAATTAATCTACAGGATTGGGAGACTCCTAAAACTCCTACAAATATTCGTAGTTTCTTGGGCTTAGCCGGTTATTATCGCAGATTTATTGAGCACTTTGCCCGGATTTCTGCCCCACTTACTGCTTTAACTCGGAAGGATGTTAAGTTTAATTGGAGTGAGAAGTGTGAATCAGCTTTTAATGAGTTGAAGCGTAAGTTAACTTCAGCCCCTGTTATTGTGGTAAATCGATGGAAGTGAAGGATTAACTGTCTATACAGATGCTTGCCGAGAAGGTTTAGGCGCTGTTCTTATGCAAAATGGAAAGGTTATTTCCTATGCGGGCCGTCAGTTGAAGACCCATGAATTAAACTATGCCACACATGACCTAGAGCTTCTTGCCGTTGTATTTGCTCTGAAACTATGGAGGCATCATCTTTTGGGAACAAAATTCGAATTATTCACTGATCATAAGTCCTTGAGATATATCTTTTCTCAGAAGGATTTGAACCAGAGGCAAGTTCGATGGCTCGAATTTTTAGCTGCATATGATCTCGACATCACTTATACTCCTGGGAAAGCAAATGTTGTAGCCGATGCATTGAGTCATAGCAAAGCATTGTCTTGCTGTAATCTTGTTGAAGGCATGTTATTTTAGCTTGTCATCTCTCCATCTCTTATGGATCGCATAAAAGCTAAACAATATGAGGACACTTTGCTCTATCATATGAAGGAGTTAGTTCTTGGTAGAGTCGGAAATGTTGATGGTAAAATAGGAGCACAGATTGATAGTAATGGAGTTCTAAGGATCGACAACCGTATTTGCGTTCCTAATGTCGATGGATTGAGACAAGATGTACTTAGAGAGAACCATCAGTCATCACTTTCATTTCATCCTGGTGTCACTAAGATGTATCGTAATATGAAGCGTTTATATTGGTGGAGTGGGATGAAGAGAGATATTTCTATATATGTCAGTAGATGCACCACTTGCCAACAAGTCAAGGCCGATCACCAGAGGACTGCCGGATTGCTTCACCCTCTAGAGATTCCATGTTGGAAATGGTATCAGATTTCTATGGACTTCATTAATGGATTACCGAGGACCAAAAAAGGTAACGAGAGTATATGGGTGATTGTTGATAGGTTAACCAAATCTGCTCACTTTATTCCTGTTAAGACCACTCGTACTGCTTCGAGTTTGGCCGAGATTTATATGAGAGAGATTGTTAGACTTCATGGAGTTCCATCTAGTATTGTATGCGATCGAGACCCTATATTCACTAGTAAATTCTGGAAGGCGTTTCAGGACGTCTTAGGCACCAAACTGAATCCGAGCACAGCTTATCATCCTCAAACAGATGGCCAAACTGAAAGGGTGAATCAAATTTTGGAGGATCTACTCCGAGTTTGCATAATTGATTTCGGTGGATCTTGGGAAGACCATCTCCATTTGGTTGAATTCACTTATAATAACAGTTATCAGGTATGACAAAATTTCAATTTGAACAAGAAATTTGAATTGGAATTTAACCACCTTTATAATCAGGCAAGTATCGATATGGCACCGTTCGAAGCTTTATATGGACGGCCATGCAAATCGCCAGCTTGTTGGATTGAGCCTGGAGATCAATTAGTTCTTGGCCCAGATATGATAATGGAGGCATCCGAGAAGGTAAATGAGATCAGAAAGAAGATGAAGAACGCATAGGATAGGCAGAAGAGCTATGCAGATAGGCGTAGAAGAGATTTGGAATTCCAGGTTGGGGATGAGGTATTTCTGAAAGTATCACCTTTGAAGAATGTTATTCGATTTGGTCGTAGAGGGAAGCTTGCTCCAAGATTTGTTGGACCATTTACTATCACCGAGAGAGTGGGTACACTAGCTTATAGAGTTGCATTACCAGAAAAATTTGAGGGCGTACACAACGTATTCCATGTTTCACATCTTCGGAAAGTCGTGCGTGATCCATCCATGACCATTCCTATTACTCAGTTAGATGAAGTAGATATCGAGCCAGATTTGACTATCGAAAGAAGACCACTTCGGATAGTCGATCGTGAAACAAGGCAACTAAGAAGGAAGTCTATAAATCTAGTCAAAGTCCAGTGGAGTACGGATGAGCGAGATTGCACAAGGGGAACGGAGGATAGTATCCGGGATTCAAACCCCGAATTGTTAATATCAGGTACAAATCAAATTTTCTTAAAATCTATCTTGACTTTTCTGCTTACTCCATTCTTACTTCACCATCTCGTTTCTTTTCGAGGACGAAAATTTTTGAGTGGGGGAGAATGTAACGACCCTGGATTTTCGACCCAATTTAAAAATTTTAAATCCATTATTTTAATATAAAATGTGAAACTTACCTACGTTTCAATTAGCATCCAAACTTTGTTTATAAATTGCGCCTAGATGGTTATAGATATGGGTAAAGTTCGTCGGAAAATACCGCAGTAAATTTCGTTCGCGTTTATTTCACATCAGTTCATTTTAAACGTGGAAAATTTTATCTTCCGAACCGGAATATTTTTACGTAGAAAAATTCTAAACCATCTTCTGACCAAGGCGTCATTTTTCGTTTTTCAAAATTCGGACATCTTCAGCTCCATCGAGCTTATTTCTTGGCATTTTTGCTGCATTTTCTCCGTAATAAAAATTTCGAATTTTATAATTTAAGCATACCACTGATATTTATATACCGATGGGTTCGCCTCGTCGCGCTGATCAAAATGGTATATTTATTTGTGTCAATCAGAGTTCGGCGTTGCAAATTATAATCGTTCAACGGATTACAAACTGGTCAGTTACGCTGTACAGACCAGTACCTCATTTATCTACCCTGTTGGAATTCTAGGAGCCTTGACTATTCAGCTGCCTTAAAAACCCAACAATCTTTTGGTTATCGAGACAATAAATTGAGGCCTTTGAAATCCCTATTCTATTTTATATAAACAAGCTCGTTCATCTATTCATTCGTTTGCAAACTTAAATCTACTGGTTAGTATTCACTTGCTCTCTACTCCTCTCTTTCTTCTCCATTTTCTGTTTATACATATTTGTTTTGAAACTTCCCCTACTGAAACTAACCAACCTTCCCCACCATCAGCTACCCACCCCGACCAGTCCACCCGCCACCGCCCGCTACACGCGCCCGGCCACCAGCAGCCCAGCCGCCCCGACCCATGCCCTGACCCACGCCCAGACCCACGCCCTGACCCACGACCTGCTGCCCGATCGCCTTCCACTGCCAGCCTCCGCCTACCTCGCCTGACCCCGTCCGCCTCACACCAGCCAAACTGCCTCCCACTGACCCAGACCGCCTCCCAGTACCCTGACCCTACCGGCCTCCCAGTCCCACCAGCGCTGTCACCACCCGCCTCCCACCTGCCGTCCGCTTGACCTAGACCACCAGCCCAGTCCGCCTACCCGCGCCTGCACCCGGTCCACCCGCCCGCAGCCTCCGAACCCCTGCCCAGCCACTCCACCTCGTCCGCTGCCAGTTGGCAACCCCAGTCCGAACCCGCCACCACAACCGCGACCACCCACCAGCCTGCACCCGCTTTCTCCGACCACCGCGACATCCCCTGCCACTGTCACCGCCGTGCCTTGCCTTGGCCGCAACCGTATTCCGTTTCATTCCGTTGTATATATATAGAAATATATATGTGAAACTGCTATATCTTGAAGCAGTAGTTACTTTTGAAATTTCTGGTTACTAACATACAGTGTTTTGCTGTGTTTTGTTCCAGCTACAGCTTCAGAGAATTAGGCTTCCACTCAGCTTGACGAATCGATCTAGTTCTTTGTTTTGGTATGATTATATATGAAAATATATATTATATTAAACAAAATTGTCAATTCAATTGTTTGTTTGATTGCAGTTTGTGTTCGCCTTTTTGTCGTACTTGTTAGTGCCTCTTATCTATTCGTCTTCGTGCTTCGTCGTCAAATCTCTAACCACCCAAGGTGAATATTTCATTCACGACTCAATCTATTATGCTACGATAATCAAGTGATAGATGTTATAAATATAAATTTGGATGTTAAATTGGTTGATGTTAAATTGTGATTTGAAGTTAGCTTATGTAAATAGTTGTGACACTAAATTGTTAGGTGATATTGAATTGGTCGTTAACATGAGTGGTGATTAACATGAAATTGAAGTTGATATAGGATAGTCAACAATTTAAAATAGAATATATATGTTGAACTTGACCCCTTTTTAATGTTAAATAAATCGACACGTAGAAATAGTGTTAACTACACTTTGAACCATTGAATGTGTGATTGATGTAGTAATTTGATAATAGACGCCAAGTGAAAAACCATATTGTAGTAATCTTTAATCTGCATGAAATGATAGTGTGGATTCTAGGAATAATTATATTAATTTACATAAATAACAAATGTAAATTAAATACGATTATTTCGGGATTATTTAAATAAATTGTTGAATTGTTATGTATGGTTGCTATTGATTGTTTATTTACTTTGACACCATCCCAGTTATCACACTGCAAGTTCCCTTTGCTATGCTTTATTTTATTTAATGATATTGGGTTGAAATGATAAATACCCAATTGAACAACTTTGGCCTAGGATAGATAATTAAAAATAAGAAACCCGATTGGTCAACAAAAATCATTTTGGAATTGAAATCTATTTGAAGTTAAGGAATGAACTTAACAATTTGTTTGGAAATTAAGTAACGAACTTAATGGATTTAATTATAATAAATTAATGGATTTAATTGTAATAAATTAATGGATTTAATTGTAATAAATTAATGGATGTAATTGTAATAAATTAATGGATTTAATTGTAATAAATTAATGGATTAAATTGTAATAAATTAATGGATTAAATTGTAATAAATTAATGGATTTAATTGTAATAAATTAATGGAGTTAATGGAAATAAATTAATGGATCAAATTGAAATAAATTAATAGACTTAATTGAAACGGATTAATAAATCTATTTAATTGAATAAAACGGATTGACACATTTAATTGAAATGAGATTTAAAAACAAGTAAGTTTTAGAAATTAATTATTTAAAATTTATTAGATTTGAGATTAGATCTAACTCGGATAAATTTAATAGATTTGGAATTTGTTATAAAATTTAATTTGAGATTAAGTAACAAATTGACTTAAGGGGAATACAAAAACCAACTAAAGTTTAAGGATTTGATTTAGCTGTTGAAATTGATTAAATCAAAGTTCTGATTAAATTTAATGTAACGATGAATGTGAATATGAATTAAAATGAATAGAATTTGATTTAATGATTTGAACCAAATTGACCAGTAAATTGAATTTATGGTTTATGAATTAAATTAGTAAGTAGAATTTGGATCTTGTTAAATTGAACTTGAATACTTAAGTATTGTTAACTCAAGGGCTTGAACTAAAACTTCATTTGGAAACATGATTTTTAAATGTTCGAAATAAATTGAATTGTGAAGTGTCAAATTTTGAAAATCAAACTTGCAACTTGACTTTTGGACTTTGATTTTTTTAAACTTTAATATTAAATGACCATCGGGTAATTAATGCGTAGTTATTAAAGAGACTGGGATCGGATATGGACATACTCTCTGTCGATACCGAAAACCACTTTAATAACTAATATACGCGGAGTGTTGATCCAGAACGAAGTGGATGGTTTTGGTGAGCGCGTAGACTGAAGAAAGAGAACGATTTTGGATGACCCCTGACATGACTAAAACAGGAGCCGCGCCGGGCCATTGAGGATCGCCATCTCTAGCAAACACACTTCTTCGATACCTTATCTATTACTTATGTGATTCGATTTGGCTGCACCCCTTGATTTGGGAGTGTTGTTTCGTGGTGTTGGGATAGTAGCTGCTATGCCCAACATCAGTCCGGATCAGGCAACTACTAGTATCCTAGTTGGTATCGCCTCATGTACCTTGTCATACTGATTATCCTATTCGCGACCACTACGATTTGTTTTGTGTTATACCTATGGGGTACCCTCTGATAACCACTAGTTTACGGTGGGGTTTAGACTATGGCATTATAAAATGTGTTAAGGGGGATTATGGTAACGTCTTAACACTATTTTGATATCATATTTTACTGATTAGACATTATCTATTTAGCGTACCCTATTGTATATATAGATAGTTTACCGGATCCTTAAGGATGTTTATTACATTCATCTTTGAGTTATGGACTTTATCATTTGCATTTGATTATTCCGTATAAGATTTTGAGTCCTGACTCGAGTGTTTCTTTTGTATATGCTCGGGTTAGTCTGAAGCTATCCAGATTGCCGATCAAGGTTGGTTGAAGATGCTGAAGACTTAGCATTTATCTTTATCAGTTTATTTCCTTTCCAGTATTTGATGAACTTGTGTATTGGACATCTTGTATTTCCTCTTTGTCACTTTATGTTGAGACATTGTTGTACTTCCTGTAGTAGCTTCATGAACTGCTATTATGATGATGTACTTTTCCACTGCACTATTCTGCGACTATTCTGTGACTGTTCTGTGTCTGTGATGTCGTATTGATTCTCATTTACATTTATGTATTCATAATCCCATAATGATTCGTGTTTTGAATTATTTAAGTTGACATGTGTGGATTATTATCAATTTAAATGGTCCAAATATACGGGTTGTTACATGCGATGGGATCGTATTGTCGAGCACTACGCGATGCAATTGGATTGGAGTCATTTGGAGCTAGTGAAAAATTCGGGTAAAATTAAACGCTCGTTTAATTTTATTCGAAATAAAACGCTATAAATTGCTATCGGAAAATCAAGGTGAGAACTTCTCACTCAATCAAACTGTTTCGATGTTAATTTTAAATAAGTAGATTTAAAATTGTTGATTGTATGTTTGAATGATGATTGTTATCTATTGATTGTTAAAATAGACATTATGCGCCGTTAGTAAGCGGATGTTATTTATTAAAAACATATACCGCGATAATTTCACATTGAAGTGGGATTGGTATTATTTATGTATATAGCAATATATATATTGGAGTTGATTTCCCGCATTGTATAGCGGATGAGACCCTATTGCGCCGCATAATAGCGGATAATTTTTATTAAACCCATATACCGCGATATTCCGTACTGGAGCGGAATTGGTATTGTGCTAACATCTGTGGATGCAGGGAAACAGGTTGGAGGGATCCAACTGGATTCCTCAACTATATTGATTTATTTACAAATATTGTTATATATTCTGTTGTCATATGATGATATATGATGTTTGATTGTTGTGATTGATGATTGGTACTGTTGCATCATCGGATCCATTTTTGAAGTTTGAAAATAACGATTTTGATTTTAAAGGGATTTTAAAGTGATTTTTGAAAGTATACGTTTTATTGAATTTTGGAATTGATTCATTTTAAATAAATAAATGTTATAATTTTCGTGTTATGAAAATTATGAGATTTGTCGAATATAAGCGAAAAGTAGTTTCTGAAATAAAAAGTTGATTAATTTGTAAAATGGCTTAAATTGGGATTTTGGCATTTAAATGAGATATGAATGGAATTTGTTAATAATGAGATTTATAAGTTGAAGTTTTATAAATAGAAATGGATTTTATAAACGTTGTTTTATAAATCCGAAACCAATTGAATTTGATAAATTAAACATCAAAGTTTAATAAAGGAGATATATTCGTGATTTTGGATAGCGAATTATCCTTTAAGTTAAATGTTGTAATAATAAGAGTTTGGTTGGGAATTTTATCCACGATTTTGGACAGTGGATAATCTTTTAAGTAAAATGTGTAGAAACGTTAAATGTGTTAACGAAGTATATTCACGATTTTTGACAGTGAATATAGTATTAAATAAAATGGATATGTCTTGGAGAAGTGATATTACGAAATGAAGTAATTGTTTTAAAAGATGTTTTAAAATGTGTTAAGTATCGAAACATAGATTTCAACATTTATTGTTGAAATAGACGTTTTCGAGAAATAAGGAAATGGTGGACTATAACACTGTTGTTATAGTAAATGGTTTCCGAAAGGGATATTTTGTGTAGTATTGGGATTTATATATCTATCTAAATTTCGAATCTCTATACTAGTGATTTTGAGTTGTCGTAACGATGTTTTACGTAACATTCGTTTTGACTCAAATAAAATTTGTGAAAGAGAACGTTTTCCTTAAAGAATGAAATATATACTTAGTTTTGATTTAAGTATATCGAATATTTTCCAAGTGTTGAAAATAAATGATTTGTGAATTACTTATTATTAAATAAGTATGGAAATGTTTTTCCAATATGAAGTGAAATGTTTTTTTTTGAGATTTTATCTTTTAAAGATAAATTGAAAGTGATTTGAAATTTGGTTTCAAATGGTTGAATTGTGGAAATTATATATCTTGTAAAGATATTTTTGGAAAATAAATAATTTGGAAATTATTTGGAATCTGATGATGCTGTGCAGACCTATTGATAGTTAAATAACCGACTATCAATAATTACCTTGAATGAGTATTTGTTGTGAATTGGATGAATTTGAATGCCACACTTATTTTTGAATAAGCGCTCACTATTCGGGTTAGCCGGGAAAGGACCTTTGGGTCGTATAACCCATTCCGAATATGTGATACGTCGTAATGGATTGCATTTGATGACCGGTGTTGAAGACCGGATATTTTGAAAACGGAAGGATTACCGTCGAGTTACTCTACATCGGCTGATCTCCGATATAGAGATTTTATCACCCTTAGTGACGGGAAGTCCAAACGTGATTAGAAATTATCCGGATTGCAAGGACTTCTTTGGGAGTGCCTTCGGTTCCGTTCGATCCCGGAACGGACTTGTATGGATGTGTGTCTGACATTACACTTTGAGATGTAAAGCTGGTTTCTATCAAATACATTTCTGTTGGTGGCGGAGAATTTATTCTCTTAGCTTAACACCCTTCTCTGAGACGTACGACCTCAGAGGTTATGTAGTTGATGGTTACTAGTGATACATTCCCAATTTGGTAATGTGGCATATGAAGTGCTGTTGATCATTTGTTTTGATCAAAGCGTTGTTTTGTGAAAAAGCGTTGCTTTGTGAAAAAGCGTAGTTTTGTGGACGAGACTTCGTCGAGCCTCACAGCCCGGTAATGGTCGAAACAGGAATGTTGCGGCAAAGGTTTGTAGGGGTAGCGCCCCTAGGGTATGTCATTTCCTTCTGGATAAAGGTGGTATCATGGTATGGAGCCCAGATATTTTACCTATGTTGATTATGCTTTATAGTTATTGCTTTTTAATTGAGGATCCTCAGATAAAGGTCGGTGACGAAAGGGGATGACATAGCTCGTGTGTTAGTTACCTAGTTACAGCTCGGTTATAGCGTGAGGTAGCGTCGGCCTTTTGTTTGCAGAGATCCGGTTAGGATCCGGGGCGTCTTTCCAAAGGCGTTTCTATTTCGGAGTAAGGAAGTTCCTTTTCCTGACCATTTGTTGGAAATCCAAAGAAACAATACGAACCCTGTATGATTTTTAGTTGTATTACCTGCTATGGAATGTGGCGGTAACCTGCTACTGAACGTAGTAGCTATAGTAGACATACAACAATGGTTGTATGTTGGCTAAGATTGATATTATACTTTCGAAATGTTTTCCACTAGACATTAATAATAATATCAACTGATTTTTGCGTAGTAAGCATTTTTGACTATCATAAGGAGAAATCTCCTCCAATTCTGTGTTTGCATTGTGTGTGTGGTGGGAGGCCTTATGGTAGTTTCATTTTCCAAAAGCATTGCGAAAATGTTTTATTTTCTTTGAGATAAACTGTTTTAGTTCTCACACCAGTCACCATGACTGACCCGGAGTTTATTGTTTCCATCCTAAACTCTGGGTGCCCACCAATTTCCACACGGGCAGTCTAGAGTTAGGTTATCTGTGATGACATTAAAAGAAAAGAAAATAAAAGAAAAGAAAATAAAATGAAAGTTACATTTATTTTAAGAAATTTTGAAATTATAAAATATATATATATATATAATGCACTAAAAAAGAAAAGAAAATTTGTTAATAAATAAAATTGCATAGGAGCTTCTGTTTGATAAAATGCAAGGGGTTAAGGTGATTAAAAATTAGAACTCAAATCAAATATAGTTCCATGTCCAAAGAATCATATAAATACATATATTCAATATATGGGGTGTTTTCTGTTTTATTTAAAGACAGAATAAAATGGAGTTTAATAAAAGGTTTAAATGTCTTATAAATATATATTTATGCTGGAAATAATTAGCATGACATATGTGATCTTTTTAAAACACATAAAGATGTATGAAGAGCTACTGTTTTGACTAAAGAATGTACATACAGGATCAAATAAGAATTTCCATGTCTTATATATTTATTTCAAGCAAATAACATAGTGTGAATGATTTTACATTACATAATTATGTATGATAGTATGCATGATTGAATGGAGATGGTAGATAGGTAGAAAACACAAAGGGGATTTTCAGTTTCTTTAAACTTATAAAGAAAAATATATATAAACAAAGGGTCACATGCATATGGCATGAGTAAAATAGAGTCATGAAAATAGTATGAAGTGTTTAAAATGCTTGATTCCCGAAATAACTAATTGAGGTAACCAATAATGTGCATTTCCAATTAAGGACCACACAGGGAAATGATTTGTGCATAAATATCTAAGGGCATCAAGGAAATTAACCATTTTTCTTAAACCCTAGAATGATTTTATAAATACCTGCACATGACCATATCCACCATTCTCTCGGGATCAAAACAAAAATAAAATAAAATAGGAGAAACATTAGCTTGAAACTCTAGAGGAATTTGCTGTTCAAAGGGGATTAAGGAAGAAAAAGGAAAACACTAAGTGAGTATTTATCCTTTGTATGCAATGGCATTAAGTCCTCTTGTAGGCAGCCTAAAATATTATAAGTCATTTAAGTCTTTGAAATGATTTGTTAAGGGTGATATGGATGTTTTTTTGTGCATTCTTGTTTGGAGTTTTAATCTGTATGTGGGTTTTTAAAGTTAAAATGGTTTGAGCATTTTTGTTCTATTTTATCATTATTAAGTATGGATATAAATTATTTAGGGAATAGGCAGCAAGACAGTGATCTAGCTCATGTTTATTTCTTGGATAATGAAGCATGAAACTAAATGTTCATATCATAAGTTAAAGGAGAATTTCGGGGTTAGTAGGACTATGATGCTTAAACTATTCTTAGGAAAAAATATAGGCAAACTGGGGTATTTTCTGTAATAAGGAAAATAAATGGGGAACATGGGGTTGAACCAGAAAGTATTAAAGAAGATAAGCCTTTTTGAAACATGAATGAACTGTGAGTTTTTATGATTGAATTCATAAGTAGAAGCTTAATAAAATAAGCTGAAACTAGAGGGATTTATCAAAGAAAAATTAAACTGGTCATTTAGGAGTTAGCCAATGATCTGCTTGCTTCAGGTGGGAGCAAGTATATGCATGATGCAACTGCACCCTGAGGCCTTTATGTGTTGGAATAAAATTAAATAACCTGGGAGTTTCCTTCACAATGCATACATGGTGTTCATTTGACAAGGAGTTAAAGACCATAAAATAAATGGGGAATGGGGTTTAAAAATCTGGATTATAAATATTCAGACATGGAGATAAATTAATCAAGTTAAATTTTGTGCCGTGATTGGGAGCATAAAAATCTGAGTTTACTTATTCAGAAATGGAGAAAAATGAATCAAGAATTATATATATATTTATTTGTTTACTGGGTATTGTTTGAATAAATGAATGTGTCTTTGTGTCACTTGGTATTAACCAAAACATGCTAAGTACAAAATCTGCTAAACTAGGAAGACACTGCAAGATCACCAAAAAAAATTATGAATATGTATACAAATTTGATAAATGCTCATACCAGTGAAAACTGACCCTTTTGGTTGCCCTTGCAATCATCTGGGTGTCTCATTAAAATTGGGGCAGCTCAGTGAATTGCTTGCAGGGAATTGAAGTTGGCTTGATGGATGAGGAAGGCAATTAGCTGCTAGAATAAATAAAAGATATCAGATTTAAATTTGCAGTTGCTTTGTAATGAATTTATTAGTCCAATTTCATATTGTAATTGAAGTTACTTGTAGGAAACTTTCTAAGTATTTGGATTAAAAATATGTACTTAAGTAAACCTGTTGTGAGTGACTATTGATGATGTTTGGTTAACTACTGATTTTATGAATGTCTGATTTGGAGAAATAAGGGGATAGACATATCATATAAATATGATATGTGTATATATATTAATCTCTGATTTTTATTGCTTGAATTCATATTTTGACTTTATGGAAATTAAAGAGCTAAGGTGGATGATTTAAAATGAACTCACAAGATTTGAGTAGGTGTATTCAAGAGGAATGAATTTGTGCATGGCAGGTAAATGATACAGGCATATGCATAAATTCTAGGGGTGAAGAAGTGGCTAACATGTATTTGTGTATTTGATTTAAAAAAAATTATGAAAGAAATATACTTGGAAGTAATTGTATTTTGAATAATGGATTGAATACATATATGGATGCATTTCCAGGAAATTTAATTTAGACAGAAACATGCTTGTGAGGTGAATAGATCTTGGTAGAAGTTTGTTGATATGTGAAATATGGGTTTGCAAGTGGTAAAAGAGGGACTATGGCCGGCCTAGATAGCCATGGGTCAAACTCTTGTAGCCTGGAACCATTTCATTTCAATTCATGAAGTGTAAGTGTTTCCAGAACAAAAGAAAAGAAAACTCCAAGCAACCTTCAAATAACACCAAGCATTTCCAATAAAACACCATGTACTTAAGTATGCACCATGTTAAACTTAAAAATGCAAATGACTTCAATTGTTCAACCTGAAATGATAAATAGAAATTAGTTCCAATGTTCATGCCTGCAAGTATAATTTTTGAAGTGATTTCATACAAGTACTTGATAACTATCACAAGGTCAATTAAATACCATTTTAGTGTTAATAAAATTATTTAGGCAGAAAGTCTAGAAAGCATAAGAAAAATGCACTGTGCGTTGCAATATTAAATATATAAGTATAATAATTGCCAAAAATCTATCTCTGGAAGTAGAAAAAAAATTAGGGAAGAAATAAAAGGTTATGTTGTCAACACATATGGTAATTTTGTTTCCTGTTCGATTCAAACTCTCTTTGCAAATTTGTTAGCTCTGAATGGCAAAGGGAAACAATTATATATCATCAAATATATAATTGCCTTAATTTGTTTGTGCACTGATATGATTATATTGGTAAATCCTGGGTCTTGGGAAAAATATTTGGAAATTGTATAAATATTCAAATATAAAAGAAATGGGGTTTAGTGGTGAATTCCTTTTGAATGTTTAAAAAAAATCTATGTGTTTTAGAGTGAGGGTCACTACAGTTGGTATCAGAGCTATGTTTTAAATAACATAGTAAATATTATTGTACGCATATGGATGTTTGAATGCATTGTTTGAATTATTGGTGTTGAATGCTTTTGTTTTATAAAAAAATGTGTGCATATGATACATGCACAGTGTTCACAGAAATAAAATGAACAAAGTAAAGACACCAAGAATGATGGGGGTAAATAAACTAACATAGAAATCATATTTATAGCAATATGGTAGGACCAAGACATCACACAGGTGCAGGACCATCACGTGAGCCACCTATGATAAACATGGAGGATTTTGTGAGAGCTTTGAGAGATGGAATAGCACCAAGGCATGACAACCCTCATGAGGAGCTCTCCAAACTGCTCAAGACATGCACCAATTTAGGAAGAAAGGATTTTGAAGGTACTGAAGGAGCTATGGGTGTTCAAACTTGGATAAGGACTATGGAAAGGGTCTTTTCAGATATGCAAGTCAATGACCAAAGGAAGAGACAGATAGCTTCAAGGAGGTTGAAGGGGGTTGCACTGGATTGGTGGGAAGTTGTGATAGCAGGAAGGCCAGAGAATGACATCACTTGGGATGAATTTAATGCCATGCTTGAGGCTAGGTTTGTCCCAGCATCTGCTAAGGCCACACTGCTAGAAGACATTATTAGATTAAGGCAAGGAAGCATGAGTGTGAATGAGTACACTCAGAAATTTGAAGGATTGTCTAAGTATGGAATGGTGTTGATAGGGAATGAAGAAGCAAAGAATGCAAGGTACATTCAAGGCTTGAACCCTAGTTTGTCAAGGGCAATGTTGCCATATAAGGATAAAACCTTTGATCAAGTAATTGATCTAACTCTCTCATTCGAGCAACATGATGCCACCAGAGAGGAACCCAGGAACATGAAGTTCAACAAGAAGAAGGGAGGACAGAACAAAGTACAACCTTATGACAAGAACAAGGCAAACAAAGGAGTTAAGAAGGGGGAAGGAGCAGTAGCACCTGAAAGCAAGAAACTCACTCATTGTTTTAATTGTGGAAAAGCCGGACATTATAGTAACCAATGCCCTGACCCTAAAATACCTAGAGGAGGCTATTATAATTGTGGAAAAGTGGGTCACCTAAAGAAGGATTGCCTAGAGACTAACAAAAGAACAGCAAGGAGAGGAGCTTTGGCAGCCAACAACACTGGAAATGTTGGGCAACTTGAAGGTATAATTTTTATTCATACCCAACCAATATCAGTAATATATGACACTGGTGCCTCACATTCACTAATATCTCTGGAAATTAAAAAGAGGTTAGCACTTGCTTGTGTTTCTATTGATCAACCCTTAACTGTACACAGCCCCATAGGGAGTCATTGTATGTTAGGGATGAAGTGTATGGGTCTGAAATTAATTATAGGGGGTTATGAATTTAATTCAGATTTATATACTTTAAATTATCCTGGTATCGGAGTAATTTTGGGGGTGGATTGTTAATGAAAAACAAAGCAATTTTAAATTTAGAAAATCTTACTATTTCTTTGGAGACAAATGAAGGCAAAAGAATTACCGTCTTAAGTGAAATAGCAAAGAATACATGTTTTAATAAAATCTGGAGTATTAATGAAGTTCAAAAGGAATTAAAAATAGAGGAAATCCCAGTAGTCAATGAATATATAGATGTGTTTGGAGAAGTAAGGGGAATTCCTCAAAACAGACCAGTTGAATTTAAAATAAAATTAATGCCAGGGACTAGCCTAATCATTAAGAAGCCTTATAGAATGGGTCCAAAAGAGTTAGTGGAATTAAAACACCAACTAGAAGAGTTAGAAGAGAAGGGGTTCATAAGATCAAGCAGTTCTAGTTGGGGTTCCCCAGTGCTTTTTGTTAAGAAGCATGATGGAACAATGAGGATGTGTGTGGATTATAGGGATTTAAAAAAGGTGACCATCAAGAATAAGTACCCACTGCCTAGAATAGATGATCTATTTGACCAATTGCATGAAGCTAAAATATTTTCAAGGCTAGACTTAGCCTCTGGATTTCACCAAATGAAGGTTGTAGAGGAAAGCATTGAGTACACAGCCTTTAACACAAGATATGGCCTTTATGAATTTCTAGTAATGCCATTTGGTTTAACCAATGCTCCCTCCTATTTTGTAGACTTGATGAATAGAATTTTTAGAGACTTTTTGGATAAATTTGTTTTGGTATTTATAGATGACATATTAATTTATTCAAAGAGAGAAAATGAACATGTTATGCATCTACATTTAGTATTATCCAGGCTTAGAGAACATGAATTAAAAGCCAAGTATTCAAAGTGTATATTTTGGCAACATGAAGTCAAATTCTTAGGACACATAGTGTCACAGCAGGGAGTAAGTGTAGATCCAAGCAAGGTCATTGCAGTCCAATCATGGAGTAGACCCAAAACAGTGACTGAGGTGAGATCATTCTTAGGTTTGGCAGGGTACTATAGGAGGTTCATCAAGGATTTTTCAAGAATAGCCGCGCCAATGACCAATCTAACAAAGAAGAACCAACCATATGTGTGGACTGAGCAGTGTGATCAAGCCTTTGAAAAATTAAAGCAATCATTGGTGGAGGCTCCTGTCTTGCAAATCCCAGAGGTAAATGAAGGAATGGTTGTATACACTGATGCTAGTGGGTCTGGGTTAGGTGCAGTACTCATGCAACATGGCAAGATGGTGGCATATGCATCAAGACAGCTTAAGCCCAATGAGACCAAATATGCAACTCATCATCTAGAATTAGCTGCAATAGTGATTGCATTAAAACTTTGGAGGTATTATTTGCTCGGGGCAAAATTTGAATTATTCACAGATCATCAAGCATTGAAATATTTATTTTCTCAAAAAGATTTAAATATGAGGCAAGCAAGGTGGTTGGAGTTTCTAGCTGCATATGATTTAGATATTTTGTACACTCCTGGAAAAGCTAATAGAGTGGCAGATGCTTTGAGTAGAAATCATATTAGATTAGCAAGTTTGATGATTGATGAATTTAAAAACCTTGCAGTGCTTGGGGAGGCAGACATATATAGCAAGGATGGAGTGAATTTTAAAAAACATGGTGATATGGTGGAATACGGTACACTGGGATTAATCACAGTAAAATCTAATCTAGTGGAGAAAATTGGTGGCATGCAAGATCAAGATCAAAATCTAAAGGAAAAGAAAGAAATGTTATTAAATAACATTGAGTCAGAGAATTTTAGAATAGATTCCAAGGGTTATTTGAGGAAAAATGATAAACTTTGTGTACCAGACTTTGCAGAATTAAAGGAAGAAACCATGAATGAGCATCACAAAACCAAGTACACCATACACCCTGGTGGTACCAAAATGTATCATGATTTGAAAAGGAGCTACTGGTGGCCAGGAATGAAACAAGCAGTGGAAAAATATGTGGCAAAATGTTTAACCTGTCAGCAAGTCAAGGCAGACTATCAAAAGCCCTCTGGCATGTTGCAACCTTTGGAATTACCTCAGTGGAAATGGGAAAGTATTTCCATGGATTTTGTAGATGGTTTGCCTAGAACTAAGAAAAGTATTGACAACGTATGGGTAATTGTTGATAGACTCACCAAGTCTGCTCACTTTGTCCCTGTCAGGTCAGACAGAAATGCACATAGGCTTGCACGATTATTTATTAAGGAAGTGGTGAGATTGCATAGCATACCAAAGACCATTGTAAGTGATAGAGACACATTGTTCACCTCAAGATTTTGGGAGAGCTTCCAAGAAGCAATGGGAACTCAACTTTGTTTAAGCACTGCCTACCATCCTCAAAGTGATGGGCAAACAGAGATAGTGAATAAAATATTGGAAGATTTACTTAGAGCATGTGTGCTTGATTTTGGGGGTAATTGGGAGGATCATATCCACTTGGCAGAATTCACTTACAACAATAGCTATCAGTCAACAATAGCAATGGCTCCCTTTGAAGCCTTGTATGGGAGACCCTGCATGTCTCTTGCCTGTTGGTTGGATGTGGGAGAGGGTGTAATATTGGGGCCAGATCATGTTAAAGAAACTTCCAACATGATTGAGTTAATTAGGCATAGGATGAAGGCAGCACAATCAAGACAAAAGTCTTATGCAGATAGAAAGAGGAAGCCAATGGAATTTGAAGTAGGAGAGTATGTTTTTCTAAAGGTGTCACCAATGAAGAAGGTGTTCAGGTTTGGGAAATCTGGTAAGCTCTCACCAAGATTTGTAGGATCATATGAAGTCACACAGAGAATTGGTACCATGGCCTATAAGCTTAAGTTACCAGAAGAATTGAGTGGTGTACATCCAGTGTTTCACGTTTCTCAATTGAGAAAGTGGATACATGATGAAGGAGCAATTTTAGAGTCACCTACTCAAATTCAAATTGATAAGAATTTGGTCTATGCAAATGAGCCAGTGGGGATTGTTGCTAAGGAAGAAAAGAGGCTGAGAAACAAGGTGATTAAACTGGTAAAATTCAATGGAGCTTGGATCCTAATGATTGTACATGGGAGGTTGAAGACAAAATGAGGGCTAAATACCCCAATTTGTTTTCTGATGGAGAGGTATGTTTAAGTAGCTTTATGATAGCTTTCTGAATAATTTTAAATATTGCTTACTATCATAAAAATGTGAATGTGGAGTTGAACAGACTATGAATTAGTGCTTTTATTTGAAGAATTAGAAAGAAATTATGGGGACATAATTCCTTTAAGGGGGAGGGTATGTGATGACCCTAAAAGAAAATAAAAGAAAATAAAATGAAAGTTACATTTATTTTAAGAAATTCTGAAATTATAAAATAAATAAATAAATAAATATATATATATATATAATGCACTAAAAAAGAAAAGAAAATTTGTTAATAAATAAAATTGCATAGGAGCTTCTGTTTGATAAAATGCAAGGGGTTAAGGTGATTAAAAATTAGAACTCAAATCAAATATAGTTCCATGTCCAAAGAATCATATAAATACATATATTCAATATATGGGGTGTTTTCTGTTTTATTTAAAGACAGAATAAAATGGAGTTTAATAAAAGGTTTAAATGTCTTATAAATATATATATTTATGCTGGAAATAATTAGCATGACATATGTGATCTTTTTAAAACACATAAAGATGTATGAAGAGCTACTGTTTTGACTAAAGAATGTACATACAGGATCAAATAAGAATTTCCATGTCTTATATATTTATTTCAAGCAAATAACATAGTGTGAATGATTTTACATTACATAATTATGTATGATAGTATGCATGATTGAATGGAGATGGTAGATAGGTAGAAAACACAAAGGGGATTTTCAGTTTCTTTAAACTTATAAAGAAAAATATATATAAACAAAGGGTCACATGCATATGGCATGAGTAAAATAGAGTCATGAAAATAGTATGAAGTGTTTAAAATGCTTGATTCCCGAAATAACTAATTGAGGTAACCAACAATGTGCATTTCCAATTAAGGACCACACAGGGAAATGATTTGTGCATAAATATCTAAGGGCATCAAGGAAATTACCCATTTTTCTTAAACCCTAGAATGATTTTATAAATACCTGCACATGACCATATCCACCATTCTCTCGGGATCAAAACAAAAATAAAATAAAATATGAGAAAGATTAGCTTGAAACTCTAGAGGAATTTGCTGTTCAGAGGGGATTAAGGCAGAAAAAGGAAAACACTAAGTGAGTATTTATCCTTTGTATGCAATGGCATTAAGTCCTCTTGTAGGCAGCCTAAAATATTATAAGTCATTTAAATCTCTGAAATGATTTGTTATGGGTGATATGGATGTTTTTTTGTGCATTCTTGTTTGGAGTTTTAATCTGTATGTGGGTTTTTAAAGTTAAAATGGTTTGAGCATTTTTGTTCTATTTTATCATTATTAAGTATGGATATAAATTATTTAGGGAATAGGCAGCAAGACAATGATCTAGCTCATGTTTATTTCTTGGATAATGAAGCATGAAACTAAATGTTCATATCATAAGTTAAAGGAGAATTTATGGGTTAGTAGGACTATGATGCTTAAACTATTCATAGGAAAAATTATAGGCAAACTGGGGTATTTTCTGTAATAAGGAAAATAAATGGGGAACATGGGGTTGAACCAGAAAGTATTAAAGAAGATAAGCCTTTCTGAAACATGAATGAACTGTGAGTTTTTATGATTGAATTCATAAGTAGAAGCTTAATAAAATAAGCTGAAACTAGAGGGATTTATCAAAGAAAAATTAAACTGGTCATTTGGGAGTTAGTCAATGATCTGCTTGCTTCAGGTGGGAGCAAGTATATGCATGGTGGAACTGCACCTTGAGGCCTTTGTGTGTTGGAATAAAATTAAATAACCTGGGACTTTCCTTCACAACGCATACATGGTGTTCATTTGACAGGGAGTTAAAGACCATAAAATAAATGGGGAATGGGGTTTAAAAATCTGGATTATAAATATTCAGACATGGATATAAATTAATCAAGTTAAATTTTGTGCCTTGATTGATTACTGGGTGAAATTGGGAGCATAAAAATCTGAGTTTACTTATTCAGAAATGGAGAAAAATGAATCAAGAATTATATATATATATATGTATATTTATTTGTTTACTGGGTATTGTTTGAATAAATGAATGTGTCTTTGTGTCACTTGGTATTAACCAAAACATGCTAAGTACAAAATCTGCTAAACTAGGAAGACACTGCAAGATCACAAAATTTTTTTTTATGAATATGTATACAAATTTGATAAATGCTCATACCAGTGAAAACTGACCCTTTTGGTTGCCCTTGCAATCATCTGGGTGTCTCATTAAAATTGGGGCAGCTCAGTGAATTGCTTGCAGGGAATTGAAGTTGGCTTGATGGATGAGGAAGGCAATTAGCTGCTAGAATAAATAAAAGATATCAGTTTTAAATTTGCAGTTGCTTTGTAATGAATTTATTAGTCCAATTTCATATTGTAATTGAAGTTACTTGTAGGAAACTTTCTAAGTATTTGGATTAAAAATATGTACTTAAGTAAACCTGTTGTGAGTGACTATTGATGATGTTTGGTTAACTACTGATTTTATGAATGTCTGATTTGGAGAAATAAGGGGATAGACATATCATATAAATATGATATGTGTATATATATTAATCTCTGATTTTTATTGCTTGAATTCATATTTTGACTTTATGGAAATTAAAGAGCTAAGGTGGATGATTTAAAATGAACTCACAAGATTTGAGTAGGTGTATTCAAGAGGAATGAATTTGTGCATGGCAGGTAAATGATACAGGCATATGCATAAATTCTGAGGTGAAGAAGTGGCTAACATGTATTTGTGTATTTGATTAAAAAAAATTATGAAAGAAATATACCTGGAAGTAATTGTATTTTGAATAATGGATTGAATACCTATATGGATGCATTTCCAGGAAATTTAATTTAGACAGAAACATGCTTGTGAGGTGAATAGATCTTGGTAGAAGTTTGTTGATATGTGAAATATGGGTTTGCAAGTGGTAAAAGAGGGACTATGGCCGGCCTAGATAGCCATGGGTCAAACTCTTGTAGCCTGGAACCATTTCATTTCAATTCATGAAGTGTAAGTGTTTCCAGAACAAAAGAAAAGAAAAATCCAAGCAACCTTCAAATAACACCAAGCATTTCCAATAAAACACCATGTACTTAAGTCTGCACCATGTTAAACTTAAAAATGCAAATGACTTCAATTGTTCAACCTGAAATGATAAATAGAAATTAGTTCCAATGTTCATGCCTGCAAGTATAATTTTTGAAGTGATTTCATACAAGTACTTGATAACTATCACAAGGTCAATTAAATACCATTTTAGTGTTAATAAAATTATTTAGGCAGAAAGTCTAGAAAGCATAAGAAAAATGCACTGTGCGTTGCAATATTAAATATATAAGTATAATAATTGCCAAAAATCTATCTCTGGAAGTAGAAAAAAAATTAGGGAAGAAATAAAAGGTTATGTTGTCAACACATATGGTAATTTTGTTTCCTGTTCGATTCAAACTCTCTTTGCAAATTTGTTAGCTCTGAATGGCAAAGGGAAACAATTATATATCATCAAATATATAATTGCCTTAATTTGTTTGTGCACTGATATGATTATATAGGTAAATCCAGGGTCTTGGGAAAAATATTTGGAAATTGTATAAATATTCAAATATAAAAGAAATGGGGTTTAGTGGTGAATTCCTTTTGAATGTTTTAAAAAAAAATCTATGTGTTTTAGAGTGAGGGTCACCACATTATCAGGTCATTCGGGATTCGAGATGCTGTGGAGCTAAGCGACGAGCTGGATGGCGAGACGTACCACTTGTATATGATATTATTTATTCCGCTGTGTATTCTGTATGAGGACAAGTTTATATAACTGTCCAGTGTTGTATTGTTGTTGTAAACTTTGATGATGATGTAATGTATAAAATGATATAGTTCTTTGATTTAAAGATTATTCATTTATCTATTATATGTTGTTCCGCTGCGAATGTGAGATTCTGATGTTGTTTCTGTTTCTGATGTTGTTCTGTTGTTCTTCTTTCTTTTTCTTCTATCTTTTCTTCTACCTCTTCTTTCTTAAAACCCTAAGTATTCGGTTTTCCGGCATTCGATGGCTCGACAATCGATGCAGTGGATGTATTGATGTCGATTATCGGAAGTCGAAGAATCGGGTCCTTACAACGTGGTATCAGAGCATATGGTTAAGCAACAACCCTGCTCTGTTGGGTGATACTCATTAGAGATAGAGTCAGTAGCGCTCTAGAATGAGTTTGAGTGTAATAATAGATATGAGTGCGTATTTGTTAGTTAATATAAATTTGTTTTATATTGTGATGATTGGTTTGTTGAGTGGTATACGGATTCTGGTCGGTATTGTCCGTACAACTCTATCGATAGGGATCTCTAAACACTTATATAGAACAATTCGGCACGATATTGTTTTAATTTGGGTAAATGAAATAATTTTACCTTGATTATATTTTATATATAAGGAAATAATTTTTCAGAATTATTAAAATACATAAAATTGGTTGTTTGGTTGTTGAAAATATAAATATATATAAGTTAATAAAAGTTCTTTGAATAAGTAAATGAAAACAACAATTGTGAAAGAGTAAATTGTATAAAAGAATGAATTATAAGTATGGTGTTATAATTAAAATGATTTACAATGGAAAAATAATCTTATATATCTAAATAGTGAAATTTTATAAGAAAAGATTTGTAATGTGATTTATAAATCAAGGAAATTTTTGAAAGAATTTAAAGCACTGAATTCACTATTGTTGCTGGGAAATAATACGGTGATGACGGCAGCATCATCAGTATCATTTTCGAGTTTCTGTGTGAATGATTTGCTACCATAGTAAATTGGAAATTGAAGTTTTGTTGTGATAAACAGATATGATTTAAAATCCATGTTGAAGTTGATAAATATAAGTGAAATAAGTTTATACTTATAATATGAAATAAAATTAACTTTGGTAAAAGTTGAATAGAATTTATTTAGAATGGGAACCTAAATTTAATTTATAAGTGGAAACTTAAGTTAAGAAGTTAAACAAATGATGTTTGAAAATGGAATATAACTTAAGTAATGGTGAATGAATTTGATTTTGGGTATCAAAATTAATTAATGAAATGAAGTGATGAATGTGAACTTGAGTTATATATAAAGGAAATTCAACTTTAATTGTAAATTGAATTAGCAATTGAATTAAGAAATGGATTGGATGTTAATCAATCGAATATAAATAAATTGATATGAAATAATGAATATAAATGTTAATTCATAAAAAAGTAAATGAAATTGGAAGTTGAATAATTGAATGTAAGTCAATTTAATATCAACCAATTGAATTAAAAGTGTTGAACCAAATTGAATGTAAAGAAATGTAAATTGAATAAATTTGGTTGTAATGGATGTACATTGGTTGTTATATGAATGTTAGTTGATTGTATATAATTCATTAAGTGTTAATGAAACTGGATTGGCAAAACTTGGAAGCTAAAGTGATTGAATTCAAATTGATAATATGTAAATTTGAATAGAATGAAATTTTGTTTGGAAGTGAACAAAAGTGATGTAAATTAGTGAATGTAAACTAATTGAATTTGAATGAATGAATATTAGAAAAATCCAATGTTAACAATCAAATGTGATTAAATTGGAAACCAATTCATTAAATATTAATGAAAAGTGAATGTATATTGATTTGGTTATGAAGTTGTTGAATGTTTAATTGGATGATGGTTGCATTTGTTGTTTGTTGCATTTGCTATATTGACACATATGTAGTTGTTGTGTTGCTATATGATGTATATCGATATTATTTTCTATATACATGTTCTCATTTGTTTGATTGAGTGTATAGTAGGTGCGGATGGCGTTTGCTTCGCATTTGGAGCTCACTTTCGCGCTATATTATAGCTGTATAGGCTCGCTAATAATGTATTAGGTACATATCTCGGATTAAATATCGTACTTTTACACTTTTTTCCCTACGGGATGCCTCATCACTTGATGAGATGTATATTTGTGATATATATACACTGTCATTTTTTTTCGGATCGAGCCGCGCAAAGGAGGTTATGGCGAAATTTTCTGAAAATTTAAGGCGTTGGAATATTTTTGAGAAATTTGAAAATTTTGGAAAACTTAGTAAAGTTTTGTAAGAAGTTTAACTAATGTATTTTTGGAAGAGTTAAACACTTAAGGAATTTGTGAAATCTAATTTGAACGGCTTGTTTTGGAAAGTTAATGGATTTTGTGTCTTCTTTTTACTTGGTAATTTCGAGGACGAAATTCTTTTAAGAGGGGAAGTTTGTAACGACCCAGAATTTCTGTCAATTAAAATTCGAATATTTAATTAATTTTAAATATTAATAAGTGAATTTAATAAGTCGAATAATTTTAAATTCGAATATTGGATTTAATTGGGTAATTAAATCGATAATTTAATAGTTGTAATTTCAGAAATAATTGAAATCTGGATTGAATGTGATTGAAAATGATTTATAAAGTTATTATAAATCATATTGAAGTTATAGAGATGTTATAGAACTTTTAAAATTGAATTTAGAGTTAATCTGTGAAAATTGAATATTTTAATATTTAATCGACTAGTGAAAATAGTTATTTTTCAAAAAGTCTCGGATTTTGACGAAACTAGTTTTATCGGATCCGTAATGTGAAATTATTGTAAGATTTCAAATTTTGTGTCAATCGGATTTATCGTTTGTCCGGGGCAAGTCAAAATGCATCGAAATCGGTTTAAATCGGTTTAATTTAAAATCGATCGTTTAATTCCATAACTCGCACAGATGATCGAATTAGCTCCCGAAACCTGTTCCATTATGTCCGGAACGCGGGATAAACCATAGAAACGCCAGTCACCGCGCGTAAATCGGAGTCCGGAAAACCGGAATGAATAGTGTTCGTTTTATTTTCTATAAATAGACCAATTTTTCACAAATTAATTTCAGAAACCCTAGTTTATCTCGTGGCCGCCATTTCCAATTTGATGGCTGAGAATCCATCTACTTCTTCCTCAATTCTCTTGCAATCCATCGATCAATTAATGAAAGTTTCAACTACAAAAATGGAGAGCATCACGAGAGCTTTAATATCAACGGTTAAGATCGAATTTAGCGAAGTGGATTAGTCGCTACGTAGTCGCGTTCGACCGGACTTTGAGCACGAAATACGAGGTGACGGCGGCACTATGTGGGTGCGGCCTCTGGCCGTGGGTAGTTTGGGTCGGTGGCGTTCGAATGAAGGTGAGGTGATGGGGTTTCGAGCAGTTTAGGTGGGTGCGGCGTTTCAAAATTTCGAACGGGATGGGTTTGATTGTCGCGAAAAAAAACTGGAGGGAGGAAGAAGATGCCGCGCATGAGAGATGGGGATGGACGGCTAGGATTTCTTTGGTTTGAAAATAGAAATTAATTTGTAAATTAATTTATATAAAAAAAATCGTGTAACTTTAAAATGACGTATCTTTGTCATACGAGGTCGGACTGTGACGAAACGACTTGCGATGGGATCGTATTGTCGAGCACTACGCGATGCAATTGGATTGGAGTCATTTGGAGCTAGCGAAAAATTCGGGTAAAATTAAACGCTCGTTTAATTTTATTCGAAATAAAACGCTATAAATTGCTATCGGAAAATCAAGGTGAGAACTTCTCACTCAATCGAACTGTTTCGATGTTAATTTTAAATAGTTAGATTTAAAATTGTTGATTGTATGTTTGAATGATGATTGTTATCTATTGATTGTTAAAATAGACATTATGCGCCGTTAGTAAGCGGATGTTATTTATTAAAAACATATACCGCGATAATTTCACATTGAAGTGGGATTGGTATTATTTATGTATATAGCAATATATATATATTGGAATATGTATATATTGGAGTTGATTTCCCGCATTGTATAGCGGATGAGACCCTATTGCGCCGCATAATAGCGGATAATATTTATTAAACCCATATACCGCAATATTCCGTACTGGAGCGGAATTGGTATTGTGCTAACATCAGTGGATGCAGGGAAACAGGTTGGAGGTATCCAACTGGATTCCTCAACTGTATTGATTTATTTACAGATATTGTTATATATTCTGTTGTCATATGATGATATATGATGTTTGATTGTTGTGATTGATGATTGGTGCTGTTGCATCATCAGATCCATTTTTGAAGTTTGAAAATAACGATTTTGATTTTAAAGGGATTTTAAAGTGATTTTTGAAAGTATACATTTTATTGAATTTTGGAATTGATTCATTTTAAATAAATAAATGTTATAATTTTCGTGTTATGAAAATTATGAGATTTGTGGAATATAAGCGAAAAGTAGTTTTTGAAATAAAAAGTTGATTAATTTGTAAAATGGCTTAAATTGGGATTTTGGCATTTAAATGAGATATAAATGGAATTTGTTAATAATGAGATTTATAAGTTGAAGTTTTATAAATAGAAATGGATTTTATAAACGTTGTTTTATAAATCCGAAACCAATTGAATTTGATAAATTAAACATCGAAGTTTAATAAAGGAGATATATTCGTGATTTTGGACAGCGAATTATCCTTTAAGTTAAATGTTGTAATAATAAGAGTTTGGTTGGGAATTTTATCCACGATTTTGGACAGTGGATAATCTTTTAAGTAAAATGTGTAGAAACGTTAAATGTGTTAACGAAGTATATTCATGATTTTTGACAGTGAATATATTATTAAATAAAATGGATATGTTTTGGAGAAGTGATATTACGAAATGAAGTAATTGTTTTAAAAGATGTTTTAAAACGTGTTAAGTATCGAAACATAGATTTCAACATTTATTGTTGAAATAGACGTTTTCGAGAAATAAGGAAATGGTGGACTATAACACTGTTGTTATAGTAAATGGTTTCCGAAAGGGATATTTTGTGTAGTATTGGGATTTATATATCTATCTAAATTTCGAATCCCTATACTAGTGATTTTGAGTTGTCGTAACGATGTTTTACGTAACATTCGTTTTGACTCAAATAAAATTTGTGAAAGAGAACGTTTTCCTTAAAGAATGAAATATATACTTAGTTTTGATTTAAGTATATCGAATATTTTCCAAGTGTTGAAAATAAATGATTTGTGAATTACTTATTATTAAATAAGTATGGAAATGTTTTTCCAATATGAAGTGAAATGTTTTTTTTTTGAGATTTTATCTTTTAAAGATAAATTGAAAGTGATTTGAAATTTGGTTTCAAATGGTTAAAGTGTGGAAATTATGTATCTTGTAACGATATTTTTGGAAAATAAATCATTTGGAAATTATTTGGAATCTGATGATGCTGTGCAGACCTATTGATAGTGAAATAACCGACTATCAATAATTACCTTGAATGAGTATTTGTTGTGAATTGGATGAATTTGAACGCCACACTTATTTTTGAATAAGCGCTCACTATTCGGGTTAGCCGGGAAAGGACCTTTGGGTTGTATAACCCATTCCGAATATGTGATACGTCGTAATGGATTGAATTTGATGACCGGTGTTGAAGACCAGATATTTTGAAAACGGAAGGATTACCGTCGAGTTACTCTGCATCGGCTGATCTCCGATATAGAGATTTTATCACCCTTAGTGACGGGAAGTCCAGACGTGATTAGAAATTATCCGGATTGCAAGGACTTCTTTGGGAGTGCCTTCGGTTCCGTTCGATCCCGGAACGGACTTGTATGGATATGTGTCTAACATTACACTTTGAGATGTAAAGCTGGTTTCTATCAAATACATTTCTGTTGGTGGCGGAGAATTTATTCTCTTAGCTTAACACCCTTCTCTGAGACGTACGAGCTCAGAGGTTATGTAGTTGATGGTTACTAGTGATACATTCCCAATTTGGTAATGTGGCATACGAAGTGCTGTTGATCATTTGTTTTGATCAAAGCGTTGCTTTGTGAAAAAGAGTTGCTTTGTGAAAAAGCGTAGTTTTGTGGACGAGACTTCGTCGAGCCTCACAACCCGGTAATGGTCGAAACAGGAATGTTGCGGCAAAGGTTTGTAGGGTTAGCGCCCCTAGGGTATGTCATTTCCTTCTGGATAAAAGGTGGTATCATGGTATGGAGCCCAGATATTTTACCTATGTTGATTATGCTTTATAGTTGTTGCTTTGTGATTGAGGATCCTCAGATAAAGGTCGGTGACGACTGGGGGATGACATAGCTAGTGTGTTAGTTACCTAGTTACAGCTCGGTTAGAGCGTGAGGTAGCGTCGGCCTTTTGTTTGCAGAGATCCGGTTAGGATCCGGGGCGTCTTTCCAGAGGCGTTTCTATTTCGGAGTAAGGAAGTTCCTTTGCCTGACCATTTGTTGGAAATCCAAAGAAACAATACGAACCATGTACGATTTTTAGTTGTATTACCTGCTATGGAATGTGGCAGTAACCTGCTACTGAACGTAGTAGCTATAGTAGACATACAACAATGGTTGTATGTTGGCTAAGATTGATATTATACTTTCGAAATGTTTTCCACTAGACATTAATAATAATATCAACTAATTTTTGTGTAGTAAGCATTTTTGACTATCATAAGGAGAAATCTCCTCCAATTCTGCATTTGCATTGTGTGTGTGGTGGGAGGCCTTATGGTAGTTTCATTTTCCAAAAGCATTGCAAAAATGTTTTATTATCTTTGAGATAAACTGTTTTAGTTCTCACACCAGTCACCATGACTGACCTGGAGTTTATTGTTTCCTTCCTAAACTCTGGGTGCCCACCAATTTCCACATGGGCAGTCTAGAGTTAGGTTATCAGGTCATTCGGGATTCGAGATGCTGTGGAGCTAAGTGGCGAGCTGGATGGCGAGACATACCACTTGTATATGATATTATTTATTCCGCTGTGTATTCTGTATGAGGACAAGTTTATATAACTGTCCAGTGTTGTATTGTTGTTGTAAACTCTGATGATGATGTAATGTATAAAATGATATAGTTCTTTGATTTAAAGATTATTCATTTATCTATTATATGTTGTTCCGCTGCGAATGTGAGATTCTGATGTTGTTTCTATTTCTGATGTTGTTCTGTTGTTCTTCTTTCTTTTTCTTCTATCTTTTCTTCTACCTCTTCTTTCTTAAAACCCTAAGTATTCGGTTTTCCGACATTCGATGGCTCGGCAGTCGATACAGTGGACGTATTGATGTCGATATTCGGAAGTCGAAGAATCGGGTCCTTACACATTTGATTATTCTTTTAAACACAAAATCAGAGTTACATATAACTGGAATAAATAAATAAATGCAGTAGAACAACATGATGCAGTGGAATACTGTGACGACCGCCCATGACCCCTGCACCGAATCTAGAGATAGTGCGCTGTAAAAGTGTGCCAGGCGACCATGGACGATTGTCAAGGTAATTTAAACACAACAAAATCTATCGTATTTCTCACAGCGCATGGACAAAATACAATAGAACATATGTATAGTGAAGCTTTACAGAACAAAATGACATCATATAAAACTCCATAATAGTTGAATATAAGCATCCACATAGTCAATACATCTAGCCTCACTACATATCTCTCAGAGAATACAAAACAGCGGAATATCCAGTACATATAATAAGAAGAAAATATGCAACCCTCCAGCTCGTCTTCGATGTCAGCATCGTGAGGAGAGAACAGCACCTGTCACCTGCTACCTAGTCTGCCCATCCCAAAATGGACGAACAGCCCAAGGCAATAAGAATTAAAAACATAAAGCCTTGAGTCAGACAACAGTCTTAGTGAGCAGTAAATTAACTAACAACATACCAAAAGAGCATATAGGAAAAGGAATAGGAATACAACCCTCCCACTCCAACCTCATTCTACAGTGATAGCCCCCAGACACACACTAAGCAGAAGCAAACATAGCAGAGCATACAATTTAAAGTAAAGCTACCATCACTCGAGTCAAGGGCGATGTTTTCCAAGTACCAAGGCCTAAATCAGATAAGCACCCAGAAAATACCGCTCTTGAGTCCGAAATGACGTTACAACCAAACATCCATGACTCTGGCTATCACTGTTATCATTGCTTCGATATCACCGTTAATTGAATGACCGGCACATTCTTTCAGCCGTCCGTCAAGGGCTAATGGAAACCCCGGTTCTAGACATAACTCCCGCACGTCGTCGCAGCCCGTGCCTAGGACTATCGAATCTGCCCAGAGTACTCGACCATCAACAGTTGACCGTTGGGACTATCGAATCTGCCCAAACGTACTCTTGCTTAGAGCATGCTAGAACCTTCAACAACGATGCTATCCAAGCCTCCTAGTCATCCTCCTCGACGACTATTCTCATATCCATTCATTATCCTCAACTCGAATCATATCACCGAGTTATCAACATGCTTGGAATGATCCCGTCTGGATTAGACCAAGTCTTCATCATATGATGCCTCGCTTCATTACATCCTCGCAAAGCCTCATCTCAACTTCACATCATCAAATCTATGCATAAGAGCTTCATCATCCCGCTACCTATGCCACGAGCAGCTTTCCCAATTCAAGAGCCTTTTCCTTAGCTTTTGAATCATCTTCGATCTAAATCTAATCATCAATCATCTAGTTCATAACAAGCAATCAAATCAAACATCAATCCAAGCAATCAAGCATTCAAATATGATCTAAGTAGACAATTATAACAATAATGGCATTTTTCGTAATTAAAGAGTTGAAAGTCCAATAAGCATGAAAACATGGATTATATCTCTACAAACTTGATGAATGAACTTGCATAGGTTAACATATGATAAAATGGATGTAACATCATCATGAACAATGGAACTATATGGATCTACACTTAGGATGAAGAAAATGCATGGAAATCACTATTTTAACACCAAATCGGGCCAACAATCCAATATACTCCTTTGGATCCGTGTGAGAGATAATCACCACTCACCAAATCACCTAAACAACCTCAAATCAATACGCTTCAAATCTGGACAGCGAAGGATCAAGCTTGATCTAGCACGAATCCGCTTCAAACGATGAAATCTCTCTTGAAAAGATGAAGATCTTCAACTTTAGCTCTTGAATCTTCAATCTTGATCTTTGATTTGGATGGAAAGAAGCACTAGATTATAGTGGAGAAAAGAAGTGAAGAAGTGTAGAAATCGAGCTCTCAAAATGGCAGCACTTCGTCGCTTCAAAATCCGGATCCCAAAAATGAAGAGAAACTCTCCTATTTATAGCTGAAATCCCTATCTCGTCTGCCTCCATGAGTCGTTTACGACTCACGACTCAAAGCCCCACGACTCAACGACTTAACACACTTCAGCCTATGACTCATGACAAAACAGCTATCTCCTAAGTCGTCTCCGACTTATAGCATGCGCCTACGACTCACCAGACCCCCTGTCTACGACTTTAAATGCGCACGCCTTACTTGGTTAGACGACTCAACTACTAACTCGTATACGACTCATCACAAAGGCTACGACTCATCCACTTGCGCGAGTTATCACCTACGCGCGACTCAACAGCTTACGACTCATCCCTTAACTCGTCCACGACTTAACTGTTAGACGAGATAACCCATTCTACGACTTATCAAACAACATGGATACGACTCATCAGATAACTGGGTACGACTCATCAAACAACAGGGATACGACTCATCAGATAACTGGGTACGACTCATCAGATGACTTGGGTACGACTCATCAAATAACTGCGTACGACTCATTAGATGACTTGGGTACGACTCATTAGATGACTTGGGTACGACTCATCAGATGACTTGGGTACGACTCATCAGATGACTTGGGTACGACTCATCAGATGACTTGGGTACGACTCATCAGATGACTTGGGTACGACTCATCACCTTAACTCGGTCACGACTTAACTGCTACAACTTAAGCCTTATCTTGCCCAGTCCTTAAGTCGCGCCTACCCCTTAAGTCGTTCAAACGACTTATCCTTACACCCTTAACTAGCCAAACCCCTGAGTCGCTCCTATCCCCTAAGTCGTATGCGACTCACGACTTACACTAAGTCGTTCACGACTCAGGACTTAGCCATTTTCGCCTAAAATCTGAAATGGCTCAAAAACTCTAAAATTCCAGATTTTGTCGAACTTGTCGATCCGTAAAAATAAGGGTCGTTACATTCTCTCCCCCTTAGGAATTTCGCCCCCGAAATTCCAAACAAACAAAGCAATCGAAGACTATTCTGTACGCCTACCAACCATAACAATCAACAAACCATGCATCCAATTCTAGCTTAGCGTACAGAATTCTAAGACTTAGAACAAGTTACAATGTTGTTAGATGATACGACACCTTAGGGCCATACCTTGAAGAGTTCAGGATGAGCTGCCTTCATCCTCTCTTCCACCTCCCACGTATAGTCGTTATCATCGTCACTCCATTGTATCTTGAGCAACTTAACTACCTTCCTCCTAAGCTGTTTCGTGTCGGTTTCAACAACACGAAGCGGCTTACGAGGTCTTCTATCAACTGGATCAACTTCGAAGTCTTCACAGCTATCGGCAGAAACCACTGTATTCGAGTCGTGCACATACTTCCGTAGATATGATACATGAAAAACATTGTGCACACCCGACATCTTCTCAGGTAACTCCAACCTATAGGCGAGCTTTCCAATTCGCTCGATGATCAGGAATGGTCCAACAAATCTCGGAGTCAATTTTCCTTTCTTCCCGAATCGAATAACATTCTTTAGTGGAGAAATCTTCACAAAAACCATATCTCCTGCGTCGAATTCCAAATCCTTTCGACGCTTATCAGCATAACTCTTTTGACGGTCTTGGGCTGCCTTCATTCGTTGCCGAATGATTTCTATACAATCTGAAGTCTGACGAATCATCTCTGGCCCAAGCATCAGCTTTTCTCCAGTTTCCAACCAACATGTTGGAGAGTTACATGGTCTTCCATACAATGCCTCATACGGTGCCATACCAATGCTTGACTGGTAACTGTTGTTGTACGCAAACTCCACCAAATGAAGGTGATCTTCCCATGATCCTCCGAAGTCCAAAACACATGCTCTTAGAAGATCTTCCGAAACTCGGTTGACTCTCTCGGTCTGACCATCTGTTTGGGGATGATAAGCTGTACTCAAACACAACTCGGTTCCCAAGACTTCCTGGAAGCTCTTCCAAAATCCACTAGTGAACAATGGGTCTCGATCGCTCACTATACTCTTCGGAATACCATGGAAACGAACTATCCACTTAACATACAACTCAGCCAACTTTGATGCAGTCCTAGTCGATCGAACAGGAATGAATCTAGCACTCTTAGTCAGACGATCCACAATGACCCAAATTCCTTCATTTCCCGTTCTGGTTCTAGGCAATCCATCGATAAAATCCATCGACACTTGTTCCCACTTCCATGTAGGAACTTCTAATGGCTGAAGCAATCCACTTGGCTTCTTCTGTTCGGCTTTTACCAACTGGCAGTTCATACATTTGGAAATAAAATTTCCAACATCCTTCTTCATACCTTCCCAATAGTAGGTTCTCTTCATATCCCGATACATCTTATTTCCACCTGGATGAATTGTCAACTTCGAGTGATGACTTTCCTTCAGAACTTCACTCCTCAATTCATCTATATCGGGAACAACTAGTCGTCCTTGCTTCCGAAGCCAACCCTCTCGATCGACCTCGAATTCTTTATCCTTTTCTGGATCCAATCCAGATTCCAATTCACGGATAATCTTGACGAGCTTATCATCTCGCTTTTGGCTCTCACCAATCCTTTCCACAAGAGTGGGTCTTATTGATAAGTTTGCCAACATCTCAGGTTCCAATTCGCATCTAGGCCTGAAGTCAAATCCAGCTAAATACTCGAGATTCTTCCATTCAGAAAACATGGCTCCCAATCCTGCATGTCTTCGACTTAACGCATCTGCCACTGCGTTACCTTTTCCCGGAGTATAAGCTATACCAAAATCATATGATGCCAAAAACTCTAGCCAACGTTGCTGCCGAAGATTCAAATCCTTTTGGGAGAAAAGATACTTCAAAGATTTATGATCTGTAAACAACTCGAATCGAACTCCCAATAGATAATGTCTCCACATCTTCAGAGCAAATACAATCGCCGCTAACTCCAAATCATGAGTTGGGTAATTCCTTTCATGCGGCTTCAGTTGTCGACTGGCATACGCAACAACTTTATCCCTCTGCATCAGCACTGCTCCAAGTCCAGTACCACATGCGTCGGTGTAAACCACCATCTCATCATTCCCACTTGGAATAGTCAAAACAGGAGCACTCGTCAATCGCTCTTTCAGGATTCCGAAAGCTTGCTCACACTTAGCATCCCAACTGAACACTTGGTTCTTTTTCGTCAATCCTGTTAACGGTGCAGCTACCTTGGAGAAGTCTTTGATAAACCGTCGATAATATCCTGCTAATCCAAGAAAACTTCTCACATCAGATGCATTCATAGGTCTAACCCAATCCTGGATTGCTGCCACCTTAGCGGGATCAACTGCTATTCCATTTCCCGAAATCACATGGCCTAAGAACCTCACTTCACTCTTCCAGAAGTGACACTTCGAAAACTTAGCCTTCAGCTGATGTTTCCGTAAGATCTCCAAAACAATACGTAAGTGCGTCTTGTGCTCTTCTTCCGTTTTGGAATAAATCAGAATATCATCCACGAACACAAGTACAAACTTGTTCAACTGATCTCTGAACACTCTATTCATAAGATCCACAAAATATGCTGGCGCGTTAGTCAATCCAAACGGCATTACCAGCCACTCAAAGAAACCGGATGGTGTCCTAAAAGCAGTCTTTGGCACACTATCCTTAGCCACCCTCAACTGGTGAAATCCCGTTGCCAAATCCATCTGAGAAAACACCTTAGCTTCGTGAAGCTGATCAAACAAGTCATCTATTCTCGGCAATGGATACTTGTTCTTCTTAGTCACCTTATTCAGCTCACGATAATCGACGCACAATCTCAACGACCCATCTGCCTTGGTTGCAAACACAACTGGTGCACCCCACTCGGACACACTACGCCGAATGAATCCTTTCTGTAAAAGGTCATCAACTTGCACCCTCAACTCCTGCTGTTCCCTAGGCGCCATCCGCCTAAGAGGCATCACAACAGGTCTGGCTCCTTCTACTAGATCTATTCGAAACTCGATCTCTCTATGCGGCGGCAACCCTTTGACTTCGTCAAAGACATCCTCGAATCCATTTGCGATTGGCACTAAAGACAGTCCATCCCGTGGAACAACTAGCGAATACATGAAGCTCATGAAGACGCCTTCCTCATGCTTACATCGTATCACAATCTTTCGCCCTTCCACATTCTCGACTGTCACCTCCAGCCTCTCACAATCAACCTTAGCCGCATACTTCCTAAGCCAGTCCATACCCAAGATAATTCCGAACCCCGCAAAGTTCAGAACAAAGCAATCACAAACAAAAGAGCAACCATGACTCGACACAACTAGACCACGGCATAACATACACAAACAAGACGAACCCCCAACTGGATTAGTCACAACCAATGGCCTATCAACAATATCCGGTGCCAAACCTAACCGGCCTACGAGTTCACTACAAACAAACGAATGCGACGCTCCAGTATCAAACAGAACTCTAACTGGAATACCACATAGGAAAAGAGTACCTTGAACAACCACACTCTTTCCCTTCTCTTCAGTAGTAGGAGCTTTTGAAGACGACGGAACTGCTCCTAAAGCATAGGCTTGCACAATCTGCCTATCCTTCCTTGGTTCTGGACAATTCTTCCTGAAATGCCCTGGCTTGTCACAGTTGTGACACTTCATTGGCACCTTCGGATTCTTACAATCCTTAGAGAAATGGCCCTTCTGCTGACAATTGTAGCAAGTCACCTCGCCTTTTGGCTTCTTCTGGCCATCCTTACCCTTTTGCTGCTGCTGCTTCCTCTTCTTATTTCCACCCTGCTGGGGTTTAGACTCTTCCCTGGTCACAGCAACAACAGATCCATCCTTAGGAAATAGACTCTCATGCCTGAGAGCTTTTTCCACAAGCTTCTCAAATGAATCATCCAAATGATCCACCAACTGCCTCCCAAGATAACTATCCAAGCCGGTCACAAACTTCTCATTCTTCTGGTAAGCAGACTCAATATATGACCGGGCATACTTGGACAAAGCTTCAAACTCAGAAACATACTCAAGAACAGATCTTCCACCCTGCTTGAGCTCCACAAACCTCTTGAACAGAACAGACTTCTGAGCTGTAGAAATGAACTTAGCTTCAAATCTGACTTGGAATTGCTCCCAAGTAATCTCTTCTTCCGAAGTAGTGATGGTAATAGAGTTCCACCAATCAGAAGCTCTCCCTTGAAGCTGCCTTGATGCCAACTTCTTCTTAGTTGCATCATCAATTCCCAAATCACCAAAGATCCTTCTACAAGCATCTATCCATCTCTGGACTTCGATAGTTGATTCTGTTCCCAAGAAAACCTTCCCTCCAAGAGCAGTATAATCCTTGCACAACTTAGCAAAATCCACTGGTTTCGGAGCTTGGACTTGAACTCCAACATCTACTGCTGCCCCTGGAACTGGTATCCTTCTCATGATCGAAGTCATCATAGCTTCGAACATGGCTGCATAATCAGCAGTCTCTTCAGTAGCACGGCCTTCCCTAGCAGCTGGTCTCCCTCTTCGACTCATTCTCAATATCTATAAAAAGGAATGATTAGAACATCTAGAGAAACAACTGCATAAAGGACTCAACTCTACTAAGCTACTATATTATATATAGTATTCATCCATCAAAATACAATTACGTCTCTCATACGTAGTTACGACGGCGAGCGTTGGGTAAAATCGATTAACCAATGCTCTGATACCAAATGTGACGACCGCCCATGACCCCTGCACCGAATCTAGAGATAGTGCGCTGTAAAAGTGTGCCAGGCGACCATGGACGATTGTCAAGGTAATTTAAACACAACAAAATCTATCGTATTTCTCACAGCGCATGGACAAAATACAATAGAACATATGTATAGTGAAGCTTTACAGAACAAAATGACATCATATAAAACTCCATAATAGTTGAATATAAGCATCCACATAGTCAATACATCTAGCCTCACTACATATCTCTCAGAGAATACAAAACAGCGGAATATCCAGTACATATAATAAGAAGAAAATATGCAACCCTCCAGCTCGTCTTCGATGTCAGCATCGTGAGGAGAGAACAGCACCTGTCACCTGCTACCTAGTCTGCCCGTCCCAAAATGGACGAACAGCCCAAGGCAATAAGAATTAAAAACATAAAGCCTTGAGTCAGACAACAGTCTTAGTGAGCAGTAAATTAACTAACAACATACCAAAAGAGCATATAGGAAAAGGAATAGGAATACAACCCTCCCACTCCAACCTCATTCTACAGTGATAGCCCCCAGACACACACTAAGCAGAAGCAAACATAGCAGAGCATACAATTTAAAGTAAAGCTACCATCACTCGAGTCAAGGGCGATGTTTTCCAAGTACCAAGGCCTAAATCAGATAAGCACCCAGAAAATACCGCTCTTGAGTCCGAAATGACGTTACAACCAAACATCCATGACTCGGGCTATCACTGTTATCATTGCTTCGATATCACCGTTAATTGAATGACCGACACATTCTTTCAGCCGTCCGTCAAGGGCTAATGGAAACCCCGGTTCTAGACATAACTCCCGCACGTCGTCGCAGCCCGTGCCTAGGACTATCGAATCTGCCCAGAGTACTCGACCATCAACAGTTGGCCGTTGGGACTATCGAATCTGCCCAAACGTACTCTTGCTTAGAGCATGCTAGAACCTTCAACAACGATGCTATCCAAGCCTCCTAGTCATCCTCCTCGACGACTATTCTCATATCCATTCATTATCCTCAACTCGAATCATATCACCGAGTTATCAACATGCTTGGAATGATCCCGTCTGGATTAGACCAAGTCTTCATCATATGATGCCTCGCTTCATTACATCCTCGCAAAGCCTCATCTCAACTTCACATCATCAAATCTATGCATAAGAGCTTCATCATCCCGCTACCTATGCCACGAGCAGCTTTCCCAATTCAAGAGCCTTTTCCTTAGCTTTTGAATCATCTTCGATCTAAATCTAATCATCAATCATCTAGTTCATAACAAGCAATCAAACCAAACATCAATCCAAGCAATCAAGCATTCAAATATGATCTAAGTAGACAATTATAACAATAATGGCATTTTTCGTAATTAAAGAGTTGAAAGTCCAATAAGCATGAAAACATGGATTATATCTCTACAAACTTGATGAATGAACTTGCATAGGTTAACATATGATAAAATGGATGTAACATCATCATGAACAATGGATCTATATGGATCTACACTTAGGATGAAGAAAATGCATGGAAATCACTATTTTAACACCAAATCGGGCCAACAATCCAATATACTCCTTTGGATTCGTGTGAGAGATAATAACCACTCACCAAATCACCTAAACAACCTCAAATCAATACGCTTCAAATCTGGACAGCGAAGGATCAAGCTTGATCTAGCACGAATCCGCTTCAAACGATGAAATCTCTCTTGAAAAGATGAAGATCTTCAACTTTAGCTCTTGAATCTTCAATCTTGATCTTTGATTTGGATGGAAGGAAGCACTAGATTATAGTGGAGAAAAGAAGTGAAGAAGTGTAGAAATCGAGCTCTCAAAATGGCAGCACTTCGTCGCTTCAAAATCCGGATCCCAAAAATGAAGAGAAACTCTCCTATTTATAGCTGAAATCCCTATCTCGTCTGCCTCCATGAGTCGTTTACGACTCACGACTCAAAGCCCCACGACTCAACGACTTAACACACTTCAGCCTATGACTCATGACAAAACAGCTATCTCCTAAGTCGTCTCCGACTTATAGCATGCGCCTACGACTCACCAGACCCCCTGTCTACGACTTTAAATGCGCACGCCTTACTTGGTTAGACGACTCAACTACTAACTCGTATACGACTCATCACAAAGGCTACGACTCATCCACTTGCGCGAGTTATCACCTACGCGCGACTCAACAGCTTACGACTCATCCCTTAACTCGTCCACGACTTAACTGTTAGACGAGATAACCCATTCTACGACTTATCAAACAACAGGGATACGACTCATCAGATAACTGGGTACGACTCATCAAACAACAGGGATACGACTCATCAGATAACTGGGTACGACTCATCAGATGACTTGGGTACGACTCATCAAATAACTGGGTACGACTCATCAGATGACTTGGGTACGACTCATCAGATGACTTGGGTACGACTCATCAGATGACTTGGGTACGACTCATCAGATGACTTGGGTACGACTCATCAGATGACTTGGGTACGACTCATCAGATGACTTGGGTACGACTCATCAGATGACTTGGGTACGACTCATCACCTTAACTCGGTCACGACTTAACTGCTACAACTTAAGCCTTATCTTGCCCAGTCCTTAAGTCGCGCCTACCCCTTAAGTCGTTCAAACGACTTATCCTTACACCCTTAACTAGCCAAACCCCTGAGTCGCTCCTATCCCCTAAGTCGTATGCGACTCACGACTTACACTAAGTCGTTCACGACTCAGGACTTAGCCATTTTCGCCTAAAATCTGAAATGGCTCAAAAACTCTAAAATTCCAGATTTTGTCGAACTTGTCGATCCGTAAAAATACGGGTCGTTACAAATACATACAATAAGTAATAATAGTACAAAATCTTCATCTTCATCCTTCGGAAAGCAGTCTTCGATAAACTGAAAAGCTCAGACTGACCCGAGCGAATTTAAAAGACAAAACACTCGAGTCAGAACTAAAAGATCTTATGTAAGCTAAATCAACAGTAAATAATTATGAGTGTAACGGCGTCGGAGATGTTTACGGGGTTTGACATCTCCTATCCAATGTCAACGTGAGTGCAATAACTTAGAGATGTTCGGGATTACCATCTCCTAAGGATCCGTTAAACTATATACTATGTAGTACAATACGCTACTATAATAGTGTCTACAGTAAAGTAAAGTATTAAAATAGCGTTAAGGAGTTACCCATATCCCCCTTAATATATTTTTATATATTCCCATAGTCTATACAGTACCATAATTCCTCGGTAAAATGGAGGGCTATCAGAGGGCACTCCATAGGTATGGTACAAACCAAACTCATAGAAGGCGTGTTAGGGAATGTGAACACGGCACTCGAGGCAATGCCAGGGTAGATATACCAATTGCACTCCCGGACTGGTGGTAACGCATAGAAGCTACTACCGCCCACCTCGGACACACTCCCAAATCAAAATCAAGAGGTGGCCACCAAAACAATCACAAAGTCAAAATATAGTATCGAAGAAATGTGCCCGATAGGAGGAATGACCTCACTTGGCCCGGTATAGCTCCTGTTTTAGCCACATCAAGCTGACTCACACGAGTCAGGGTCACGTAAATACCTCATACAAAATCGTTCACCAAACCATCCTACTTCATTTCTAGAATCTCCACCACATACACAGTTGTTAAAGTGGTTTTTGGTATTGGCAGAGAGTATGACAATATCTGATCCCGGTCTCTTTAACAACCAAACGCTTGTTTCACACTGGATGGTTCTTTTACATTTCAAAAGTCAATTCATACTTAATATCAAAATATCATATTCGATTTCAAACCATATCACTTTCGAAATCATATTCAGTTTCAAAACCATATTCACTTTCAAAATCGTCCTCACTTTCAAAACCATATTTACACAAATACGTCATTTCACAAAAAAGTATCAATTCCAAATTCCAACTTAAGTTGTATCACAATCGAGGGTTCAATATAAATACTTCAACTTTACACAGTTTGCAATTTTAGGAAATAGTTCAGATAGTCATAAATAGTTTAATAGTTTAAAAATAGTTTTAAATAGTAAAATAGTTTTAAATAGATTGAAATTTGATTTAATTAGATTTAAATTAATTTAAATAGATTAAATATTGATTGAATAGATTTAATTGGGTTTAAATGTTTTAAATAGATTAATTATAGTTTAAATAGATTTATATTATATTAAGTAGATTTTTAAATAGATTAAATAAATTTAAAATAGATTAATAGATTTAAATTATATTAAATAGATTTAAAATGGATCAAATGAATTTAATTAATTTAAAATAGGTAAAATAGATTAAATTGAATTAAATAGGTTATCATAGATTAAAATAAATTAAAATAATTTTAATTGATTAAAATTGTTTAAATTAATTTAAAATAGATTTCAAAGTTATATCCAAACATTTGCAATAACTCAATTTCTGATAAATTCATTTATATTTGACACTTCAACTTTTGAAATTCCAATTTAAATTCCTTAGGTAATTCATTAAACCAATTCCAATTTGAATATTTACGCTTGGACTTTAGAAAATAATTTAGTTTATATAAATCGATTTCCATTTCAAAATACCAATTAACTGAATTCAAAGTTTTAAAGATTCAAGAAATCATTTAATTTAACCAAACCGGTGTCCGTATATAATTTTCTACCCTAGGGTCAAGTGATACGGATATTTATCATTTCAATCCACAATTTAAAATTTACGGTTATATATCATTTCAAACCACAATCTCGAATTAAATAAAATCCATAAAATCGCTTGAGTTTATCATTTCAACCCATAACGAATTTTCCTATTCTATAGATCGTTCGGGTATGTATCATTTCAACCCATAGAGAACTTGCAGTGTTGTAACAATATAAAATACAACATCCAGTCATCCAATGTCAACAATCAAACATCCATCACAATCATCATCCTAATCAACCAATAAACATCAATAAATAACTGATTATCATTAACAGGCATTAAATTGATAATTAAATTCAATATTAAATTAAATGATGATTAAATGCAATAAAAGTCAAATTTAACTAGAATAACAATTTAAACATACCAAACATCAATCAATTGGTTTCTAATCACATCATAAATTTAATTTAACTAACATAAGATAATCTAGTAGTTGTGAGTGGGTTAAAACACTCACCTTTGATTTTAAATCGAATTAAAATCCAAATAAAGGCCCAAAATTCAATAGTCACGGAATTCATCCAAACAAGCGTCAAAATGTCCGGAATTTCAATATGATCCCGGTGGAGAAAACCGCGCATGAATCGGACCTCATATGCAAAAGTTATGACGATTATAAGATTTGGAATCAAAATTTAAATTAAATAAATTGATAAATAAAACAAGGACACGTCATACCCTAAAACAGGAACCCTAAACCCGATATCACACACGCAAAGCAGAGGTAGCCGCCTCCGTTCATCGACTTACCGCCGCCACTACACGCGCCAACACCCCAATCGAACACCACCATGGAATTGCCCTCGGCTTGCCGCACCTCCCCAACCCCACGCGCCACCACAACCTCACCAGAAATTGCCACGCCCAAACCCTACACGCCGTCAATTCCTTGAATTATCAGGCAAAATCAAGGCACCCTTGAAGCATGCGAACACCACCGATGCGACGCCCTAGCCTTCCTCTACGCAACGCAACCCCGCGATCGCTTCCAGGACACGGACCCACCGTCCAATCCAACGACCACATATGAACGACCGAGGTTCAACCTCGATTTCTGGACAAACGGTGAATCTGATGGAAAAACAATCACACCAGTAAATTACACTCGTTGAGAGCTTCGAATTGATTTATAATTTGATATAGTTTGGAGGAATTTGATTTTTGATTTGAATTTTGGTTTGCAATTGAATTTTGAATTGAGAATTGGTTTTGGTTTGTCTGCCATTGACAAGAGATAAGCAGATAGAATTGTACGTACAGACAAATGGAATAAGAAATAGCTAGGGTTTATAACAGGCTATAAATAGGCAGATCAGAAATAGAAATGAATGGACTAGATCGATTCGAAAGTTGAACGATAAACGACCCGAAAAGCCCGTTTCGTTCCTGAAACGGAAATGGGTCATCCCACATATCAAAATAGATGTTTTCTATATTTCTAAACTCAATGGAATAGGTTTCAGGTCCTAATTCCATCATATGAAGAAGTTGGATTAAAATCAGCTTATTTCGAATTGATTTCAATTAAATTGATTTCTAGGCGTTTCAAGTCCGTATGATCGAACGACAAGTCTGATCGCTACGAAACTCGAAACCTTACAATAATTCACTGTTACGGATAAGATGAAACTGGTTTCGTCGAAATCCGAGATAGTGGCCAAAATGGCTATTTTCACGTTAATTAAATAAATTAATATTAAATTAATTTATCACTTTTTAATTCAATATTTATAAACTGACAAATTTCATCATTTTTAATTACTTAGACATTTATAATAACTTAAAGAAAATTTACATATCAATTCATTGTTGAATATTATACTAATTACAGTGTTCAATTTCAACTATAATTAAATCCAATTAATTAAAATTAAATTCCAATAAATTGTTTTAAATTTGATTCCAGTCTTTTATTCAATCAATTATTACTCTACAGACATAGTTAACATTTGTTTATCTTATTACCCTAATACTTTACCATTGTCATCTTAGTAATCATTAACGTAGTATTTAATTACATTTAATTGCCCTAAACCTGTTTATTATAATATAAGTTTCAATAGATTGATCAAACTTGATTTCAATTTTTTTTATTAAATCAATTGTCATATTATGAATAAAATTTACATTGGTTGCCTCTTATAGAATTAATATTCTACCATTATCAATTTAATCTACGTTAACTGCACTAATTAAATGAATTAATAACAATTGATTTCAAATTTAATTCAGCGGGATAAATAAATAGGTAACATAAAATAATTGTCACCATTTACTTTTAGTCATCTTATAAGTTTATTATCCACAACAAGTGTTATAATTACCACTGCAGCACTAATTTTATTCAATTACAATTCATTAGACATTATTTCATTAATTAATCAACATTTAAATTATCAATTGCACTTTTAATCCAATTATACATTAATACATACATTACTATAATTTATTTACAATCTATATCAATTATAACTCTTAATCATTTTAATTAGTTTGGAATTACATTTAAAGAAGTTATAAATTACCTTAAACTAATACTATTACATTGCATTCCAGTTATATTTTCATTATTAAATCACTGATTTTTATCTCTTCCAACATTAAATTACAAAATCTTATCAAATCAACTATTTTTAATTATCGAAAATTACAGGTCGTTACATAGGACCTTGTAACGACCCAGATTTTCAATCGTCAGAATTTAGAATATTTATTTGATTTTAAATATTAAAAAGTTAATTTTATAAGTAAAATTGGTTAAATAATTGAATTTGGGATTTAATAAGAATTAAAATGAATTCTAAAGTTAATTTAAATTATATTTAATTAGAATGAAGTTAGTAAACTTTTAAAATTGAATTAAAAGTGAATACACTGAAATTGGAAATTTTATAATTTAATTTGACGAGTAAAAATAGTCATTTTTGGCACTGTCTCGGATTTCGATGAAACTAGTTTCATTGGATCCGTAATACTGCGTTATTACAGGATTTCAAATTTCATGGCGATCAGACTTATTGTTTGATCGTGCGAGCTTGAAACGCCTAGAAATTTGTTTAAGAAAATTTAATTAAAGTAATTCGATTTCAAAAACCTATCTTCCCAATACGATGGAATTGGCCTTCGATATATATTCTATTGTGTTCGCAATAGGGGTAAAACATTATGAACGCCAGGTGACAAGCTTTGTTTTGAGTTCGGAAATATTTCGGGTGAATAGTTTTTTGTAGTTGTCTATATAAGGACTCTAACTTGCAAAACCCTAGCCTATTAAACCCTAGCCACCACTAACATATACACGGCTGGAAAATCATTTTCTTTCACATCAATTTTCTCGCAATCCAAGCGATATCAGGCTTCGATTCCTAAATGAATAATGTAGAGCGTAGAGAGATCTACGCATCCAACGGCTATGATCGAGTTTCGTTCGTCATGGAGGCCGTTATTTGTCCGTGTTTTGTGCCGCTTGGGGGCCATTTTTCTCGGTCTTCGTGTGATGGTAGAGGCTCAAATTCATGGCAGAGGTGAAGCTCGTGTAGGGTGGCGACGTGGTAATGGTTGATCGTCGTCGAATGCGAAGATGGTAGAGCGGCAATCGGAGAAAGCACGCGTGGATTGGGTTCAATTCATGCTTACGAAGCCTGGAAGGGGAAGGAGGATTAAGTAAGATAATTATGTTAATTAACTTAAGCTAATGACGTTATTTATTATATTTTAATTAGTGAAAGTTAAAAAAGTGTATAACTTTTGCATACGAGGTCCAAATCGAATGAAACAAGTCGCGTTGGGTTCGTATTGTCGAGCACTACATTTTAGAGCTGGTTTGGATCGTTTGGAGCTGTTGAAAATTTGGTTAAAATTAAACGCTCGTTTAATTTTGATCGAGATAAAATGCTGCAACGACAACGCAAGCAAAGTGAGTAAAACTCACTCTCTCTGGCCCGCTTATATTTTTATATAAGTGGGAATAAATTTATTTTATGCTATGTGATGATTGTTTGGATGTTATGCTATATTATTAGTAGTTGGATATATTTCTGCCTATTGGAGCAGATGAGACCCTATACGTTCTCGTGTATGAGCGGATGATCCTTTATACGCGCGTCTGCCTCGAAGCAGACATTGTACATATTTTCTCATATGAATATTTATTGCAGGTTACAGGTTCTAGGGATCCAACTGGATTCCTCACCATTGTTGATTTTTATTTACACATATTGTTATATATGTTGTATTATGTGATGTTTGATGTGATGGATTCCATGTTTGCTATTATTGATGTGAATCCCCTTATTTAGTACTTTTGCAGCATTGGGCCATATTTTTGGAAATTTAAAATATTAAAATGATGATTTCAATTTAAAAAAGTATTTCAATGTAATTTTGAAAATATATATGTTTTAATAATTTTTGAATTGTTAAAGAAATGAATTTATTTTAAATGAATAAAAAGTTATAATTTTTATGTTATAAAGAATATGGTTTTGTCAAATATACTTAAATATGGTTTTTTAAATATGAAGTTAACTATTTTGTAAAATAAGTTAAATTGAGAATTCTGAACTTATTATAAATGGTATATATATAAAATTTATAAAATCGATATTTTATAAATAAAAGTAATGGAATTATAAATGAGTTTTATAAGTGTTAAAATGAAAGTTTATAAAGGAATGCTATTAATGAAGAGATTTAATGAAACAGATTTTTATAAACAATGTTTTATAAAAATTAGAAATTAATTTATAATCAAATTGTAAATGGATTTGCAATTGAAATTTAGAAATGAATTTATAATTGACTTTATAAATAATGAGATTACAAAAGGATGAATGTGTAAATAAAGAAATTTATAAAGCTTATAATGTGATTTTGATATATAAATGAGATAAACGGGAAATTGGTTAATAAAGGAATTTTATAAATGGAATTTTTTATAAAATGGAAATGTGAATTATAAACACTGTTTTATAAATGTGAAATCAATTTAATTTGATCAGATATATATGGATTTTTATAAAAGGAAATATATTCACGTTTTTAAAGTGAAAAATCCTTAAAATGAATGTTTTGGAAAGTGATATTTTAAAATGGAGTTTAAATGGTCTGAAAATATAATAAGTTATGAATTCACTTATTATTAAAATAAGTTTATGAAATGTTTTCCAAATATTGAAATGGTTTTGAGAATATATCTTTGTAAAGATAATTTGAAGTAATAAATTTGGAAAATGATTTAATAAATAAAAGATTAATAAATCAAGCCTAGTGACTATTTAAGTGCTAAATTATATTTTTGGCCATTTTAGTTTCTCGACTTGATGTGGAAACTATTTAGTCGTACACTTAGTATGTAACCATCTGTGTAGGCTTGATTATCATTTGATGTAAAGGATGTTGATTCGAGTAGTGCGGAGTGATTACTCCAATCTACCAAGATTCCTTCTTGGCCGAAGGATAGCAAGTTGAAAGTTGGAAACGTGATAAGTCTACGAGACTTGGTTTCTGTATGAGGTTGAGTAACGCTTTTGCGTTGTTAGTGCGAAGAGACTGGGATCGGTTTATCCTAAAACCACTTCGGACCAATCTATATGTGACGATTGTGCAGATTTATTGATGATATTGATATTTAGGATTTTCATAGTGAAGGACTGCTTGTTGATCATTTGGGTGTAAAATCCCAATATACATATCGTAGCAGTAGTCTCTTCATTATGAAATATCCAATGCAAGGACTATTCGCTAGTAATCCTAGGGATTTCTCAATAGGATATTGTAACGACCCGAAAATTTTAACTGTTTAAATAATGTAATTAACTGAAATTTTGTGAAAATTTAAACAGTTGAATTTGGAAATAAAAATTTGATATTTGTAATGCATCTATTTAAACATAGTAGTTGATAAATTTTTATTGGAAAATATTGAAAGTTAATTCTATTGTGTAATTTCCCATTTTTATTTAAAATCGGTTAATTAGATGAAAATAAAATGTTTTCGAAACCTGAATATTTTTATACAATAAATTTGTTTATCATCTTCTGAGTGAGACATCATAATCCGTTTCGTTAAATTTGCACTTCTCTAGCCCCGTTCATCTTAATTTCGATGAATTTGCAGCGGTTTAGCAGCGAAATACCTACTTTTGATAGGATGGTCGTATTGCTGACATCGGTGTACCATTCTGTTCGTCTTATCGTGCTGATCTCTGCAGTATATTCATTTGTGTGTTTTGGAGTCCGGTATGTGGGTGAATCTACGAAAAACGGTAACCGTGTCGGTTTCTGTTTCGTGTCTTTTTGTGTTCTTTGTCCTTTCAACTGTACTGCCGTTGAAAATAAATGGTCCCTTGCTATTAATATACCCTGAATTCTTATGCCTGACCTTTATCATTCTCATCGTATAACTTATATTTGTTGGTTTTATATTCGTTTTCTCCTTTGTTCATTTGCATAAAAAAATAAATAATACAAAACTTGTATATATTTCTTGCTTCCTATAGTCGTTCCTTCTTCCCCTTGAAAACTCCTCCATCTCCACTTTTTCTCGACCGATCACGTAGCTGCCTCCCCACTACGCTCGTACGACGCCTGACTTCTTTCCCCTCTTCACTCTCATCCCATCGCTCCTCCACCGCCCCAGCATCCCAAATCTGTCGTGCTCCCTCTACAGTGCCACCTCCCCTTCATTTTGAACTCGACCCAGACCCGCCGGTTCACATCGCTCCTCCCGTCACACCCAATTCCGTCCACTGCTCCGCCTTCCACCTCACTGCCGCGAGCCACCCTCCGACCCACCAGCCCTCCGCGCTCGAACACCCTCTGCCCACCCACCACTCCTCATTTCCATAACCGATCCACCTTTGCTCTACCCGGCCAACCCCTGCCGCAACCAGAACCGAGCAGCCCGACCCATTCACCTCCCCATGCAACTTTCTTTCCCCTTCCCTCAACCTATAGCTGTGGCACCACATCACCGGACCTCCTCCACCAACCACAGCCTTGCCTGGCCGAACTACAAGCCGCAGCTCCACTTCCCTTGTCCACGACCAGCCCTTCACCGCCTGCGCCGAACTACAAGCCGCAGCTCCACTTCCCTTGTACATTATGGGCTATATACAAAAACTTACGTTAATAGTTTTTTTGTAACAACTAATATATATATATATATATGTTATGTAAGTTATATATGTGCAAGTTTATATATATAAAGCTTACGTAATACATTAGTTTGTATATATATAGAATACATGTTTATGTTTTATATTCATGTTAAATTACTAAAAAGCATTCCTGCATATGATAGGTTTACCTATTTTAAATTTATAATTTTGAAGTGGTTTTTATAGTGAACCCTAAAACATATGTATAGTATAATAGGTATTTGATATTGTTCATCTTCTAGTTTTTATGAAAGTAAGTTTAAATATAGAGTATAAGTTTATATATATGGTGGATTAGCATAGTGGTACTTGCTCACTATATGATATCAAAGTAAGAGTTTGTGTACGTTTGACTTATATTGGTATCTTAAAATGGATTTTTTGAAATAACATTAACAAATAGTATGTTTAAATAAATATGTTGTTGAATTTTGAAAATATGGTTAATAAATATTTATTTTTAAAATATAATATGGAAATTTTTATCTTAAACATGTGCTTTATTTTGGATATTGGTTTTAAGTAGGATATATATATATATATATATATATATATATATATTGTCTCCATTTGTATATATCTACCTATTCTAATTTATTTCATCAATTCCTTGTTATTAGCCTTGTCCGCCTAATCCATGTTCAGCTACTTCGTTTTGACATTTATTGTTTGGATTTGTCGATTTTCGAATTAGTGATTTATTCCGTGTGCTTGTCCGGTTCTCTCTAGCCTCGAAAGGTGAGAAATCACTCATGATTAACATTCTTATAGTTAGTAGATTTGATTTCACCTGAAACGAAATTTGAAATATGATGTTAAATTTGAATTGTTAGTTACTTAATTATTAAATATGATATGCCATTTTCTGCAATTGTTCACCTGTGATATATGACACCATATCCCGTTATATATATGTTATTTTATTTATTACAGATGATATATGCATGTTGTTGATATGTTATATTATTATCATATTTGTTCTCACTCTGCAAGTTCCCTGTTAAATTAGAATTCCCTATGGGTTGAAATGATACATACCCGAACAATTTTGTAGAATAGGGAAAATCATTATAGGTTGAAATGATAAACCCAAGTGAATTTCATTGATTTTAAATTTTTTGGATTGCAGGTTAAAAAGATATATACCCGTAGATATTTAAATTGCGGATTGAAATGATAAATATCTATATCACTTGACCATAGGATAGAGAATTATATACGGACACCGTTGGTCTATATTTTGAAAAATGATCTCCAAAGTTTTGAAAGGAAATATATGGGTTTTAATAAATATTGATTTTGAAAATATTATATATATATATATATAAATGTTATTTTATATATGTCTAAATCTTAGATTTTGAAAATTTTATGTTTTGAAAATTTTAAATTTATAAGTTAGTTTTGAAAATATAATTTTTAAGATTTTTCTTATAATTTAATTATTTTAAAAATATATAAAATAAGATCTAATACAAAATACATTTAATAATAAGATTTAATTTAATAAAAATTTAATTTAATTAGTATATATTATGTTTAAGTATTTACTTAAATTTATATTAATATTTTAAAAATAGATATTTATAACTTGAATAATAAAGGATGGGAAGGTAAATTAATGTTGACTTGGAATTTAAATTGGTTAATAATTGAATTTAAATAAGAATTTATTTGAACTTATTGATTTTGAGATTTTGAAAATTATGATTTATAACTTGATTCGGCAAAAAAAGTGATTTAACGAATATTCTCAATTTTAAATAAAATTGAGATTGAATATTTAATATTGATCTAAATATATAAATTGGGATTTAAATAAATTGTCATTAAAATGGTTAAGTGAATATTTTCCAATTTGAATGAAAATTAAAGTTAAATGTTGAAATATAAATGAACTTTATATTGTAAATGTTTGAATATTTAAACTTGAATCTTATTGGAATTAAGTGATAGTTCAAACCTGGATTTGAAATCGATTTATTTAGAATTTGAATTGAATCTTTGACCTTTAAATTGAAATGGTTGAACTGGAATTGATTTAAATTTGAGAACTTAAACTGATTAAATCGATTTGTAAAATTGGAGGAAACTATTTTTATTATATAAAGTATTTTAATATATATAAACTATTTAAAAATATAAATTATTTTAATATATAAACTATTTTAATTTATAACTATTTTAATATATATACTATTTTCAATATCTAAACTGTTTAAGTTGGGACTGTTATGATTTCAAAAGTGCTATGTTTTCAAAGTGCTACGATTTCAAAAGTGTTATGATTCCCAAAGTGTTATGATTTCAAAATTATTATGATTTCATAAGTGTTATGATTCCCAAAGTGTTATGATTCCCAAAGTGTTCTGATTTCAAAAGTGTTATGATTTCGTAAGTGTTATGATTTCAAAAGTATTACGATTTTGGAAATGAATATTATTTAAAGCGAATAATGATATCGAAATTGATATGGTTTTGAAATGAATAAGATATTTTGGACTATTTGAAATGAAATGACCACGGTGTAAAATAATCGTTTGTTGTTAAAGAGACCGGGATCGGATATTGTCATACTCTCTACCAATACCAAAAACCACTTTAACAACTGTATACGTGGTGGAGATTCTAGAACGAAGTAGGATGGTTTGGTGACGATTCTGTATGAGGTATTTACGTGACCCTGACTCCCGTGAGTCAGCTTGATGTGGCTAAAATAGGAGCTATACCGGGCCAAGTAGGGTCATTCCCCCGATCGGGCACATTTCTTCGATACCATCCTATTGCTTTTGTGATTTGATTGGGTGCACCCCATTGATTTTGGGAGTGTGTCACAAGGTGGGCGGTAATAGCTGCTATGCGTTACCACCAGTCCGGGAGTGCAAATGGTATATCAACCCTGGCATTGCCTCGAGTGCCTTGTCACATGCCTTATCGCACCTTCTACGATTTTGGTTTGTACCATACCTATGGAGTGCCCTCTGATAGCCCTCCAGTTTACGAGCGGAGTTATGGTACTGTATAGAGTATGGGAATATATAAAATGTGTTAAGGGGGATACGGGTAACGCCTTAATGCTATTTTAATAGTTTACTTTACTATAGACATAGTATAATAGCGTATATTACTGCATAGTAGATAGTTCCACGGTTCCTTAGAGGATGGAAATGCCAACTATCCTTTAAGTTACTTGTATTTCAGTTGATATTTCACTTGAGTTGAATTTACGGATATAAGAATGTTAATCCTGAGTCGAGTGTTTTGTATTTTGCTTTATGCTCGGGTCAGACTGAGTGTCATAGCATTTGAGACTCCCCTTTGGAGATTGGAGATTTTTTTGAAGATCTATATCTATTCCGCTTTCAGCTATCCAGTTGTTTGTTCAGACTTGTCATCTGTTTGTATTCGAGATTATATTGTATTTGAGATATTTTGTTGTATTTGTTTCAGACTTTGATGTTTTATAGTAGCCTCATGAACTACTATTTATCTATTCCGCTGCTTATTGTTATATTACTCTGTGTCTGTGATTCTGTGATTTATTTATTTACTGTATATGCTGAGAATTGCGAAATATAAATTAACAATATGATATTTTGAGCAATTCAAGTCCGACATGTGCGGATGCGAATGGTTCAAAATAGCGGGTCGTTACAGTTGGTATCAGAGCTCTGGTTTAGGCAAAATATAGCATATAGAGTAAAAAAATTAATCATAGAGTCATATTCGTTCAAGCTTGAATTTCTTCGTTAGGATCCTCATTTGCTTAGGATTTCTTTCGAATTTTGGAACTCTCCTCTTTGTTCTGAAATCCATTCTTGTCTCTCCCTATTCATGTTCTTCATGATACTGGAGCATCCCATAACTCCATCTCTGTTCCGACAACCTTAGTATGATTTGTAAAGGGGCGAACTCCTTTACCACAAGCATAGATTCACCGGTGATTTTTATATCCTCGGTTTTGATGTTGTTATCTCTTGTAAAGCCCGAACCGTTCTCTGGTAGACGATTTGGGTAATTCTCTTCTACTCGAATATCGAATGCCTCGGGACTCATACAGGCAGTCCCATCTGTTCGATTGATTCTCAGCTTAGTGATCTGGACTCTGTCCAGATGGACAGGGAATATCCTGATGTCTTGGTAAAGTTACTCCCCTATCTCATAAGCGGGAAATTGAACTTCCGCATTGATCTTATTCTTAGAATCTCGGTTGACCCGGTTAAGGTCACCCATGATTAATATAAATCTACCCACCTTTTCCTCTTTGAAATTTAAATTAGTTTATTTTTCCTTTCGAGACTATCTTCTTAGTTAGACTTCTTTGGTTAGGGTCTCTCTACATTTGAATCTATATCCTTGTTTTAAAATCTATTTTTGAATTATTCTATGAGGGAGTGTATTTGTAATTGATATAAATTTTTTTATATTATGTTGTTTGAGTTGTTAAGTTTGAATTTTTGAGTTTCGATCGATTCGTCTAATCAACGCTATCTATAAGAATTCCAAAAAACACCTGAACAGAGCAAACTGACACAATATTGTATTCAAAATTTGTAAATGAAATAATTTTTTGTATGATTATATTTTATATATAAAGGTATAATTTTCTTAAATTATATAGTTAAATAATTTGGTTGTTAGGAATAATAATACTAGATTTATCATTTATTGTTTTGTCAACATTCCTAAACCTTAACTATTGTTAAATTTTAAAATATGGTTTATAAATTGATTTAGAGTTGAAATGAATTTAAATTAAGAATTTGAGAATTCAATTTTCGGTATTCTAAAAAAAATTCGGTTTTAAAGTTTTGGAATATATTATTTGAAAGTAATTTCGAATGGAAATTGTTTCCAAAGAATAAATTTTAAAAGAATTAAGTCTGTATTCTCTTCGTTTGTCGTTGGAAAATAATTTCGATGATGACTGCATCATCAACAACATTCATTTTCGAGTCTCAAAGTGGAGAGACCACTTAGTGGCTTTGCTACACTTTTGTTTTGGAAAACGAATTTGATTTGAATTTTCTTGAGTAAGATTTGGTATACAAAATATTATACGTATATATTTATTTCAAAATGATTTGAAGTGAAACCGAAAATGTATTCTTAAATTCTGTGTAAAGTGATGGTTTCAAATTATCGAAACAAAGCAAAATTTTGACTAATTTAATTATTTAAAATAAGAAATGGAATTTGAAATAACTTGAAACTAGGAAAAATTTGTTCGTATAACACTTAATTTCACTCTAATATATATATATATATATATATATATATATATAACTCACCTAAAATATGCAAAAAACTTAAAATGTTAGGGTGAATATATAATTAAAGGTTATACAAGAGAAACGTAAGTAATAAATTTTTCAAACTAAAATTTGGCTTAATATAAATGTTGTAAATAAAAGGAAAATTTGTATAGTATTTAATTACACTCAGAACCTTAATATAACTTACCTAGAAATAGTTAAATGTTAATGAGAATAGGTAATTGAATAATATACAATATAAATGTGAGCAATAAGATGTCCAAATGACATTTTGTTAAGGAAATTAATAAATAATAAATTGAATAATGGATTGAACAATAAAAAGAGAATTAATGGATTGAATAATAAATGGGTATAACAAATGTTTATACACTTAATATATGGTGTAAAATATGTCAAGGGGACTAAATTAAATGAGAAAAGAATGCTATTTAAGAAAATAAATATGAACTTAAGAATAGTGAAATTTAAATTTTAAGTGAAATCAACTTAACTAGGGCCAAAAGGATTTTAATAAATGAGTTAAATCAAATAAATTTTGTTTGAAAGAAATTTTTGTAACAAATATTAATAAACTGAGACCAACCAAATTGAATGAAAATAGCTTGAATTGAAAATCAACAAAATATGAATATAAATGAATATTATTGATTAACTAAAATGAATTGAAATCAATTAGTTGAGTATAGACCAATTTTAAGATAAATAAAATTTATACGGCTTTAAAATTAACTTTTGTATCTAATACTGTGTATTTCAATCTATCTTTTCTTTCTAGTTGTTCATATTCTCCTACCTCGTTCCATTTCGGGGACGAAAAGTTTTGAGTGGGGGAGAGTGTAACGACCCGAAAATTTTAACGGTTTAAATAACGTAATTAACTAAAATTTTGTGAAAATTTAAACAGTTGAATTTGGAAATAAAAATTTGATATTTGAAATGCGTCTATTTAAACATAGCAGCTCGTAAATTTTTATTGGAAAATATTGAAAGTTAATTCTATTATGTAATTTCCAATTTTAATTTAAAATCGGTTAATTAGATGAAAATAAAATGTTTTCGAAACCTGAATATTTTTATACCATAAATTTGTTTATCATCTTCTGAGTGATACGTCATAATCCGTTTCGTCAAATTTGGACTTCTCTAGTTCCGTTCATTTTATTTTCGGTGAATTTGCAGTGGTTTAGCAGCGAAATACCGACTTTTGATAGGATGGTCGTATTGCTGACATCTGTGTACCGTTCTGTTCGTCTCGTCATGCTGATCTCCATAGTATATTCATTTGTGTGTTTTGGAGTCCGGTACGTGGCTGAATCTGCGAAAAACGGTAACTGTATCGGTTTCCGTTTCGTGTCTTTTTGTGTTCTTTGTCCTTTCAACTGTACAGCCGTTGGAAATAAATGGTCCCTTGCTATTAATATTCCCTGAATTCTTGTGTATAACCTTTATCATTCTCATTGTATAACTTATATTTGTTGATTTTATATCCGTTTTCTCCTCTGTTCCTTTGCATAGAAAAAAATATACAGAACTTGTATATATTGCTTGCTTCCTGTAGCCGTACCTTCTTCCCCTTGAAACCTCCTCCATCTCCAATTTTGCTCGACCGATCACGTAGCTGCCTCCCCACTACGCTCGTACGACGCCTGACTTCTTTCCCCTCTCCGCTTTCATCCCATCGCCCCTCCACCGCCCTAGCAGCCCAAATCTGCCATGCTCCCTCTATAGTGCCACCTTCCCTTCATTTTGAACTCGACCCAGACCCACCCGTTCATGTCGCTCCTCCCTTCACACCCAATTCCGGCCACTGCTCCACCTTCCATCCCACTGCCGTAATCCACCCTCCGACCCACCAGCCCTCCGCGCTCGAACACCCTCTGGCCACCTACCTCTCCTCATTTCCACAACCGATCCACCTTTGCTCTACCCTGCCAACCCCTACCGCAACCAGAACCGAGCAGCCCGACCCATTCACCTCCCCACGTGACCTTCTTTCCCCTTCCCTCATCCTATAGCCACGACACCACATCACCGGACCTCCTCCACCAACCACAACCTTGCCTGGCCGAACTACAAGCTGCAGCTCCACTTCCCTTGGCCACGACCAGCCCTTCACCGCCTGCGCCGAACAACCCATCACCACATCTACCTTCTCCTGTTGAAAAAAAAGCAAAGATATATAATATAATATTAAGGTAAGTTGTGTATATATATTTCTTCCAAACTATGTTGATGTTTCCTATTTGTATACAATATTATTGTAAGTTATATATATGTTATACTAATATTGATTTAAAAAAAATTAGTTTATATAAACTCTGTTGGGTTTAATGTATAAGTTGATAATAGTCTATATATATAAAAGCTACTTTGTTTTCTTTTTTTTATATACTTTACAGTTTATATATAATATACATATATTTTGAGAAAAAAGATATGTGTTTAAAGCTTATATCAGAGAATACATGTTTCTGGTTACATAATACATTATGGGCTATATACAAAAACTTACGTTAATAGTTTTTTTGTAACAACTAATATATATATATATATATATGTTATGTAAGTTATATATGTGCAAGTTTATATATATAAAGCTTACGTAATACATTAGTTTGTATATATATAGAATACATGTTTATGTTTTATATTCATGTTAAATTACTAAAAAGCATTCCTGCATATGATAGGTTTACCTATTTTAAATTTATAATTTTGAAGTGGTTTTTGTAGTGACCCCTAAAACATATGTATAGTATAATAGGTATTTTATATTGTTCATCTTCTAGTTTTTATGAAAGTAAGTTTAAATATAGAGTATAAGTTTATGTATATGGTGGATTAGCATAGTGGTACTTGCTCACTATATGATATCAAAGTAAGAGTTTATGTACGTTTGACTTTTATTAGTATCTTAAAATAGATTTTTTGAAATAACATTAACAAATAGTATGTTTAAATAAATATGTTGTTGAATTTTGAAAATATGGTTAATAAATATTTATTTTTAAAACATAATATGGAAATTTTTATCTTAAACATGTTCTTTATTTTGGATATTGGTTTTAAGTAGGATATATATATTGTCTCCATTTGTATATATCTAGCTATTCTAATTTATTTCATCAATTCCTTGTTATCAGCCTTGTCCACCTAATCCATGTTCAGCTACTTCGTTTTGACATTTATTGTTTGGATTTGTCGATTTTCGAATTAGTGATTTATTCCGTGTGCTTGTCCAGTTCTCTCTCTAGCCTCGAAAGGTGAGAAATCACTCACGATTAACATTCTTATAGTTAGTAGATTTGATTTCACCTGAAACGAAAATTGAAATATGATGTTAAATTTGAATTGTTAGTTACTTAATTATTAAATATGATATGCCATTTTCTGCAATTGTTCACCTGTGATATATGACACCATATCCCGTTATATATATTTTATTTAATTTGTTACCGATGATATATGCCTGTTGTTGATATGTTATATTATTATCATATTTATTCTCACTCTGCAAGTTCCCTGTTAATTAGAGTTCCCTATGGGTTGAAATGATACATACCCGAACGATTTTGTAGAATAGGGGAAAATCGTTATGGGTTGAAATGATAAACCCAAGCGATTTTCATTGATTTTAAAATTTTGGGATTGCGGGTTGAAATTATATATACCCATATATATTTAAATTGCGGATTGAAATGGTAAATATTTGTATCACTTGACCATAGGATAGAGAATTATATACGGACATCGTTGGCCTATATTGTGAAAAATGATCTCCAAAGTTTTAAAAGGAAATATATGGGTTTTAATAAATATTGATTTTGAAAATATGATATATATATAAATATTATTTTATATATGTCTAAATTTTAGATTTTGAAAATTTTATGTTTTGAAAATTTTAAATTTATAAGTTAGTTTTGAAAATATAATTTTAAAATTTTTCTTATAATTTTATTATTTTAAATATATATAAAATAAGATCTAATACAAAATACATTTAATAATAAGATTTAATTTAATAAAAATTTAATTTAATTAGTATATATTATGTTTAAGTATTTACTTAAATTTATATTAATATTTTAAAAATAGTTTTTTATAACTTGAATAATAAAGGTTGGGAAGATAAATTAATGTTGACTTGGAATTTAAAATGGTTAATAATTGAATTTAAATAGAATTTATTGATTTTGAGATTTTGAAAATTATGATTTATAACTTGATCCGACAAAAAAAAGGTGATTTGATGAATATTCTCAATTTTAAATAAAATTAAGATTGAATATTTAATATTGATCTAAATATATAAATTGGGATTTAAATAAATTGTTCTTAAAATGGTTAAGTGAATATTTTCCAATTTGAATGAAAATTAAAGTTAAATGTTGAAATATAAATGAAATTTGTACTGTAAATGTTTGAATATTTAAACTTGAATCTTATTGGAATTTAAGTGTTAGTTCAAACCTGGATTTGAAATCGGTTTATTTAGAATTTGAATTGAACCTTTGACCTTTAAATTGAAATGGTTGAACTGGAATTGATTTAAATTTGAATTTTTGAACATAAACTGATTAAATCGATTTGTAAAATTGGTGGAAACTATTTTTATTTTATAAAGTATTTTAATATATATAAACTATTTTAATATATAAATTATTTTAATATATAAACTATTTTAATTTATAACTATTTTAATATATATACTATTTTCAATATCTAAACTATTTAAGTTGGGAATGTTATGATTTCAAAAGTGCTATGTTTTCAAAGTGCTACGATTTCAAAACTGTTATGATTCCCAAAGTCTTATGATTTCAAAAGTATTATGATTTCAAAAGTGTTATGATTCCCAAAGTGTTATGATTTCAAAAGTGTTATGATTTCAAAAGTGTTATGATTTCAAAAGTATTACGATTTTGGAAATGAATATTATTTAAAGCGAATAATGATATCGAAATTGATATGGTTTTGAAATGAATAAGATATTTTGGACTATTTGAAATGAAATGACCATGGTGTGAAATAAGCATTTGGTTGTTAAAGAGACCGGGATCGGATATTGTCATACTCTCTACCAATACCGAAAACCACTTTAACAACTGTATACGTGGTGGAGATTCCAGAATGAAGTAGGATGGTTTGGTGACGATTCTGTATGAAGTATTTACGTGACCCTGACTCCCGTGAGTCAGCTTGATGTGGCTAAACAGGAGCTATACCGGGCCAAGTGGGGTCATTCCCCCGATCGGGCATATTTCTTCGATACCATCCTATTGCTTTTGTGATTTGATTGGGTGCACCCTTTGATTTTGGGAGTGTGTCACGAGGTGGGCGGTAGTAGCTGCTATGCGTTACCACCAGTCCGGGAGTACAAATGGTATATCTACCCTGGCATTGCCTCGAGTGCCTTGTCGCATGCCTTATTGCGCCTTCTACGAGTTTGGTTTGTACCATACCTATGGAGTGCCCTCTGATAGGCCTCCAGTTTACGGGGGGAGTTACGGTACTGTATAAACTATGGGAATATATAAAATGTGTTAAGGGGGATATGGGTAACGCCTTAACGCTATTTTAATAGTTTACTTTACTATAGATATAGTATAATAGCGTATATTACTACATAGTAGATAGTTCCACAGATCCTTAGAGGATGGAAATCTCAACCATCCTTTAAGTTACTTGTATTTCAGTTGATATTTCACTTGAGTTGAATTTACAGTTATAAGAATGTTAATCCTGACTCGAGTGTTTTGTGTTTTGCTTTATGCTTGGGTCAGACTGAGTGTCACAACATTTGAGTCTCCCCTTTGGAGATTGGAGCTTTGTTTGAAGATCTATATCTATTCATCTTTCAGCTATCTAATTGTTTTTTCAGACTTGTCATCTGTTTGTATTTGAGATTATATTGTATTTGAGATATTTTGTTGTATTTGTTTCAGACTCTGATGTTTTATAGTAGCCACATGAACTACTATTTATCTATTCCACTGCTTATTGTTTTATTACTCTGTGTCTGTGATTTTGTGATTTATTTATTTACTGTATATGCTAAGAATTGCCAAATATAAATTAAAAATCTGATATTTTGAGCAATTCAAGTCCGACATGTGTGGATGCGAATGGTTCGAAATAGCGGGTCGTTACAGATATGGTAAGAAAGTACCTTCGGTTTGTCCTGTTCCTGGACAACTTGTATGGATGGATGTCTGACAGTGCATTTTCTGAGATTACGTACATTAGTTTTTACAAACATACGTCTGTGGTGACGAAGAAGGTAACTTCTCTTAGCTTAACACACTCCTTGAGAGGTACGACCTCAAGGGTTGTATTTTTGTGGAAGGCAATTAGTAATCAATGGAAATGGCGATGTGGCATTCAAAGAGGATGTGACATGTGATATGTGAAAGGTATTTGATACCTCTTTTGGCCTCACACCCCAAGAAATGACTAAAACAGGGTAGAAGCAGCAAGGATAAGTGGGTCGCTCCTATTAGGAGATGTCATCATCCTTCTAGATTTACTTGTAATGACCCGGAATTTTGGTCATTTAATTTTGATCGTTTAATTCATTTTTAAATGTTGAATTTGAAATATTAATTGATTTTGAATATGGAGATTTTGGTTGAATTAATTTAATGGGTTAAAATTTCAAATATAGTGATTTATTTGATTTGGTAAATAGTAAATAAATATTTGAAATTGGGTAAATATGGGAATCTAGAGTTAGAGGTGAATAGGAATGACTTCTAGGTTAATTTAAAGCTTTATTTGAAATAGGGTGATGATAGTGGATTTTTGAATGGGATTAAAGGTTGATAAATTAAAGTTTGAAATTTATATATTAATTTAATAGTGAAATTAGTATATGGTAATAGTGTAAATAATTGAATTTTGATTTAATATGAATCAAAGTGATTTCTAATATGGATATAAATTCTATTTGAATTATAAATGAGTCAGTAAGATTTTAAAATTCGAATTTCAAGCAATTCCGTCAATTTTGAAAATCGCTCGATTTAATCGACGTGTTAAAATAGCCTTCCGGGGCATAATCTCAGAATTCAACGAAACCAATTCCATTGGATCCGTAATAGTGTATTATTATTGGATTTCAAATTTCGTAGTGTTTGGAATTACCGTTTGAGTGTACGGGATAGAAACGAATTGAAATAAATATCAAAAATTTAATATTTTAATTCGATTCAAAAGGCTATCTTCCATATACGATCGAATTAGGCCTCAAAACATGTTCCATTGTGTTCGGAATAGGGGTAAAACATTATACATGCCAGACGGCACATCTCGATTGGAGTTCGTCCGGAAAAGCACGTTAATTGGAAAAATAATAATAAAATATTGTACATACGTGTATATATACGCTAGAAAACAGGAACCCTAGTTTCTCCTTCATGCAACCGCCACCTTACGTTTAATGCCCGAAAGTTTACCGTCTTCCACCTTAAATTTCTCTCAATCCATCTAGTTTTAGCAAATATTTCCAACTAGGAAATCGTAGAGCACGTCCTCCTCCACACATCTAATGGTGGCGATCTAATATCGTTCAACGTGGTGGCCGAAAATCGGCCACAAAGGCTGCCGCTTCATTCGTGTTTTTTGAGAAATAGGGGGTGCCGAACTTGACAGGTCCTCTGGCGTTGGTGTGGCTCGCGTGGGGCTTCGACGTGGCGACCTTGGATCGATCTCCGGTCATAAGATGGAGGAGCGAGGATCGAGTTTTTTTTGTGGCCGTGGGTTTTTTTATGCATACGCGATTACCTAGAGAGGGAGGAAGAAGGCTTGTTCAGCTGCGATCTGCTATGGGGGAAAGGACAGCTGAGATCTGATTAGGGTATAACAAAAAATAAAATAAGAAGAAAAAGAAATTTATTTATATAATTTATATCCAAAACTTTAAAAATTCGTATCTTTGTCATACGGGGTCGAAATCGGACGAAACAAGCGGCGACGGAATCGTGACGACGAGCACTACGTGCTGGAATAGATTTGGAGTCAATTTGAGCTAGCTAAAATTTTAGGTTAAATCGAACGTGTTCGATTTAATTTAAAATTAGAGCGTTTGGCAAAATTAAAACTCAAGGTGAGTTAATCTAACTCAACTTTGGACTGCTGGTATTAATTTTAAATAGTTAAAATTAATTAATGTTTGATTGGTTGAATTGTTACATTTTTATCAGTTGAATGTGATATTATATATATAAGTTTGTATATATATATATTGGAGTTATTGATATTCCCTCATATATATAGCGGATGAGACCCTATGTGCCCCGCATAATAGCGGATGATCCTATATACCGCGCTATTCCACCTCGAAGCGGAATTGGTATTTTTATGTTGTATTAACATCTGTGGATGCAGGAAAACGAGTTGGAGGGATCCAATTGGATTCCTCAAAAATGTTGTATTTAAATTTATATATAGTGATATATGTTTTGTTGGAATAATCTGTGATAGATTTTTGGGTGATTTGAATTGATTGGATGCTATGGCAGTTTTGGCCTAGAGTTTGGTACTTTAAAATACCAATAAAATATGGTTTGAATTGGAAAAGAATTTTAAATAGGGATTTTGAAGTGAAATATTTATATAGAATTTTGGATAAATTAATTGGATAAAATAAAGGGTTTTTGAAATTGTATTTAACTATTTCGGGATATTGTAAACAGGGATTTTGGAATAAAGTATATAAAAGGATTTTAAAGAATAAATTCTTATGTGGTACTTATTTAAATAAAAAGGGTTAAAATCGAGATTTTTAATAGATTGGAAGGATAGAAGTGAATTCGGAAATAAGTATAAAATTGGTTATACCGGAGCTCAAGTAAGATATCCAAATTTACGAAATGAAATTAGAATCGAGGAGTTAGGCTTGTTTTAAAAAGAGGATTTTTAATTATTAACTGGGTAACTTCAAAATTGTTAAAAATATTCTGGAAACTAGTTATTTGGTTTTTTTAATTGTTTAAAGTATATTTAATTATTAATTAATTATCTTATAATGATTGTTAAAGATTTATTATTTATATTTAAAAATTAGTCAACATTATTATTTGAAAAGAATAAATTAATAAATATTAATATGGCATTGTATAATAACTTTTATTGAAGTATATTTGCCTAGATTAAACTTGGAAATTTATTTTAGAAACTTATAACCATTATTTTGAGATAATTATTAAATAAAGTTTTCGGGAAGTAACGGTATACCCGCATGGTGAAATCGGAGGCAGTGAGTGCTTGCAGTTAAGTTTTGGATTTCTCTGGGATAGAGACGTAACCATTAAGCTGTGAATCCATGGTTGATACCGAAGTGGTACTTTCCACATTATTTTCAAAAAGGGTTTCAAATATATTTTTTGAAGGACAATTTGTGAATTGATTGAATTCAATAAGAGAAGTACACATATTTTGGATAAAGAGATTTAATGTATTAAAGTTAAATTAAAAGGAGACTTGGGGTTTTTCAGTGGAAAATGGAATATTTGGTTGAATGATTGTTTATTTGATAGTTAAATAACCGACTATCAAATCAGGACCCAAAATATAACTTTGGAAATATCTTGGAGTAATACGGGAATTATATGGTACAGTTACCGTTCGAGGTGTTATACTATACGTATAAATTCATTTCGTTCTTCTTGGACATATATAAGGAAATTCATCCACTAACGGTTAGGAGGTGATCTCCGATCTTATATTCGTCTTTTTATTTCCTAAAAACCCGGGTTGAGTTTACTGGAGAATATTGAACGTTGTTTCAAAGAGACCGGGATCAGATAAGTTATCCGAAAATGACTTCGATCCAACGAGTACGTTTTCGAAGGGAAAACAAGAGCATGGAGTCGAAGATGGAGCAGTGAAGCGCAAGGGCTATTCGCTACTAATCCTGAGGATTATTCTTAAACGGATGTAGTAGGAGTAGTGTAATATCCCGGAATTTTTGGACAATATCAATTTAATAATCTGTTTAAATAATTAAATTGATTAATAAATTTTTGATAATAAAATTTGAATTGGTTTAATAATCTGATTAAATAAATATTTACTGAGTGAATGTATCCTTTAAAAAACTAATAAAATGATTTCTATTTATAATGTGTATATATATATATATGTATATATTGTAAATAGATAAGCTTGGATTTGAAATTTAAATAATAAATGAAATCTTGTTTTAAATTTCTAATGTATATTTTTATAGTTTGGAAATTATGATTTATTTAATATTAAGTTTTCAAAGCTATTTAAACAAATAACTATATGATTTTTAAATAAGATTAATAATAAGGTTTATTTTATTTTCTTTTTTAAATATTGCTTAATAAATAGGATTTAAGAGTGTATATATATAAGTTTTGAAATTCAAAGATAAATATTTTAAATAGTTTTGGATTTTAAAATATACGTATAAACTTTTATTTATAAATATAATTAGTTTTGAAAGTAATTTATAAATAGATAAGCATTTAAATAAATAAAGAAAAGACTTTTTTTATTTACATTTAAAATAAATAAGTATTACTTAAAAGACAAGTGTAAATTCCTAAGGCTTTGTTTTAACAAGTGTTAACTAATTAACAACTCAAATGACAAATGTCAAGTTTTTAGATTTTTGTTTTCTTTTATTTTTAATAAACTACATTTTTCTTATATATATACAAATGCCTCTCATTTCATTCCTTTTCTATTCTTTTTCAAAAAGAAACTAAGAAACTTTCAGCCTGAAAATTTAAACTAATCCTCTCAAAACAAATCAGTAATCAATCTTCCTCAAATCCATAATCTCAGAACAATACCCTGAAACTCATTTCCAAATCTAAGTCTTCAGCATGTAAACAAAAATATGTATCTCAATTCACCTCTCAAACCAGAAAATTATCAAATCCCTGTAATTCATTTCAAAAACCAACGGCCTGTAACTCATCTCTTCAATCTGTAACCATTCTTCAAAGCCTGCAATTTCTTATTCAAATCTGAAAGCAAGTAAACTGGAATCTAAAGCAACATCACAACAAAACAAATAGCATGCATGCAAGTTTCCAAAGCCAGCATTCAAGTTTAAAAAGTTTTAAAGATCAAAAAGACATCTCAGTTTAAAAGCATTCAAAGGAAACACAAAGTTTTTAAAAATGACAAAAGCTTTTCAAAATCTGGAAGCTCTGTTCATCTGTTTTATGGTGAGTAACTTACATTTTTTAAAACTTAAGTATATGATATCTGTTTGCATGCTATAAATTCTTGAATCTATGATGTAATATGGCTGCATGTTGTTTAATATGAATTGTATGTATATATGTTGATATTTTTGTATGTATGTCTGATATCACACCTGTATAGTTTCCAGTTTTGAAAACTTCTCAAGTTTTCTTTGTTTAAAGTGAGCAAACCCATAACCTTATACACATTTTGGTTTGCATATAATTAGTATTAATGAATGTTTGTGAATAAGTTGCATATGTTATGAATGTTGATAGGAATGTTGGTGTGCATGTCTGTTATTTGCTCTGTCCCAGTTTCAAGTTCAAGATTTGATTTAAATTTTGTATCTCTGGACCTAGGCATTGTTATGATTTAAATTATAAACAATAATTGATGGTTTAATCATAGATTAGAGTTTAAGAATTTAATTTAAGTTAAAACAAACTTGAATGGCCATGGAAAAATCAAAACAACAGTGCATGTTCAAATAAGTGTAAATTCAAATATCTTTATTTATTAATCCAGGTTTATAAATTGATTCCTTATACAAAATAATGATTTTTGAAAGAAAAATCACGATTTTTAATTGAGTAAATCTAGAGCATTAGGAAGATGAACGTGGAATGGGTTTTGTCGAAATTCTGTTGACCTAAGTGTTCGGCGAGGTCGTGGTCTTCACTGGAGATAGTTGAATGATGGGTGAGGACGGGAAAAATAGTAGATGGCTGTATTGACAACTGTGGCAGTGGGAATTGATCGAGAATGTCTGGAAACCTAGTTTTGCAGTGCTGGGATGTTTGATTTTTCGCGAGGCCTCTAAGTGATCGAGTGCCTTGTTATTCGAAGACGCCATAGCTTGGATGTTGAAGAATGAGTGGACGAAGTTTCAAAGCTTCTGATGGTCGGAGTTGCTGGGTCGTGGCGATGTCAGGTTTGAAGATGGTTCCAGTTTATTGTTCCAGGTGAGGATCATAATGCTCGATTTCGATTTTCGTGTTTGATCGAGGCTCTGGTGATCGAGCTAGGGTATGGGGTTGATTGTCGACTTGTAGAGTTCGTCGTGGGTGGCCGGAGCTCAGGAGAATAGCTGTGCACGTGCACATGATTGATTCGAATATCTGGAAGAATTTGAGTTAGAGGAAGAAGATAAGGCATACTCGAGTAAGTTGATGAGTGACTCGAAGTCGTACTCGTGGAAATGTAGAAGTGGCTCGGGTTCGTACAGGGGAGATTCGAGTGAGTTTAAACTGTTTTAAAAAAAAATCTAAATATAACAAAGTTAAAAAGCAGAGGAGGGGTACTCGGGATTCTCACGTGAGTGACTCGAAGAATATAGTGTTTTGACTCGAGTATTTTGTATAGGCTCGGGTAGATTTTAGTGCTTCAGTTTGAAACCTGACAGGGTTTTTTTAAAATTCAAATTAAGTTTAAAATGTAAAGCAGGTTTTTAAAACACAGTTTTAAATCAAATATAAAGTATGGATTCAAGTTAATTTGTATCACTAGTTTGAGATAAATAAGTTTATAACAATTTAAATGTTTTATCAAATTTAAGATTGTTAAAAGTATATTTTAAAAAGGTTTTGAATTTAAATAAATTGGTTTAAAAATCATTTAAATGTTAAGTTATCTTAACATTTGGATTTAAAAAGGGTTTTGTAAATTAGATTTAAATTTGGTTAAAGTTAAATTTGAAATTTATTTAAATCTTTAATTTAAAATAAATTAAAAAGAAGTTTAGAAATGAATTGTTTTAACTTGAAATGTTTTAAGTCTTTTGTTAATAATAATTAAAGTTATTAAGGTTAATAATTTAATTTAGAGATTAATAAAGGTTTAATGATATAGGAGTCATTAAATTAATAAGATAATTAAAGAATAATTTAATAATTTGATTAATTAATGGTTTAGTGGTAATTAATTAAATAATTTGATAAGTTAAATTAATTAATTAAATTAATTTAAGATAATCACTTGGTTATGTGATAAGTATAATTACTTAAATGTAATTAGTGAAGTGTAATTACTTAGGAAAGTAATTAAAGTTAATTAATGGATATAATTAACTAAAGATGATTATAATAATGAAAGTAATTTGAGTTTAATTACTTTTGAATAATTAATCAAGGGGTTAATTGAAAGATAATTAATTAATGAGTAATTAATTTATGGAAGAGTAATTAAGGGTAGTTAATTACTAAATGTGATTAATCAAAGGTGATTAATAAATGTGGTTTAATTAAGAATTAATTATTAAATATAATTAATTTAAATAAAGTAATTAATTAAGAGTAATTAAGAATTAGTAATTAATTTAATTAATGATATGATTAAGGATTGATTAATTAAATAAATTAGTCAATAATAAATGATTAAAGTAATTAATTAATTGTAATTAATTAAGGATTAAGATAATTAAGTATAATTAATTAATTAATGAAGTAATTAAAGATTAATTACTGAAATGGTTTAAGATAATTAATTTATGAAATTAATTAAGGTTTAATTACTTAAAGTAATTAAAGTATAATTAATCAGGAATGATTAATTAAGATGATACTTAAAGTATGATTAATTAATTGGTTTAATTAATAATTAAGTAAGCAGGATTTATAGAATGAAGTAATTAATTTAATTCATTTTAAATTAATTAGAGATGATATAAATCATTACTTAGGATGGATGAATATTATTGAATGCTTTGCATTATTTGATATCTCTGATGAGATATATGATATGTGATATGGATGTTTGGTTGAATTGTAATGATAATATGAATTATCTGTTTGTGATAATGTAGATTATCTATTGTGAATTATCTATCTGTGTAGTATAGATAACTGAATTGAATTGTTTTAACCTTAAAACAACTTGGCCTTAAAAGATACGTTTTGGATTTCGATGAGACCGGGATCGGGTTTCCGTATACCGGAATTCCAGGTCTGGAGACCCGAATACCACATCGATCCAAATTTACGATAGGTCGTGAATCTCAAGTGAAGATGAAGATTCAGAGTGCAAGGGTTATTGTCGTTAACTCTGAGGGTGATTCCAAAACGAGTGTAACGAGATAATGCCTTCGGTTTCGTTCGAACCCGGAACGAACTTGTATGGATTGAATGCTTTCAGCACATCGTCAGGCGGACGATGAGCATTCTAAGTGATATGTTCTGATTAAAGGTAATCGTAACCTCAAGCCTCATCAACCGGGAATGGCTAAAACAGGGGAGGTGCAGCAAGGCTTCGTGGGTAGCACCCACTGAGAGCAAGATAGATCCCTGTCTAGAGGTCCCTTTTCTTTTTATTCGGCTTAGTGTGTGGTTGGTCGCGCCAACTACGGGGTTATCTTGTTCGGAATTATCCAGTAAGGGATGGTTCCGGCTTTGTGTTGCAGGGGAGCGGGCGTACTCCTCGGTACGGTGATCTAGGCCACGTACTGTGACGGGCGGTACCCCAGTAGCCCTGCCATTGTATGGAATCCAAACTCCAATAAGTGCCGTACGTATTAGTTGTGCCCAACTATGTTGGAATGTGAGATGTAAGCATTTCATCTATTTCTATATTTTACTTGAAAACCCTAGACCCTATTATAATAAAATCAGATTTCCTATCAAATGTTTTGGTTAGCGTAAGGTAAAAACTTACCCATGTTTATTTGTGGGGAGTCTTACGTGATACCTTTTCTTTCTAAAGGTTTTGAAGTTAAGCAAGTTTAACCTGTTACTCACACCAGACCCATGTCTGACCCAAGTGTTTATTTCTGTTTTATAAACTCTTGGGTACTCAAATTTTTACGAGTAGCCAAGGGATTCAGGTTTAGCTTTGACGAATATTCTGGAGGAGCAATGGAGCAGGAGGCTTCGGCGTTCGTAGATATAGTATTCCGCTGTGTTGATATCTGTGATAGTGTCTTGTCTTGTATTTGAGTTGTAATGTCTAGACAGATGGTTATAACTGTCTAGTAAGTGATATATATGCTGTGTAACTCTGTAAATTGTTGTATACTATGTAATAGTTTATGTTATTAATATAATTTATTCGTTCCGCTGTGAGATCGTTGTTGTTGTTTCTTTCTTTCTTCTCTTCCTTTCTCTTTCTATCCCTTTCTTTCTTATTAACGATGCGACTTTCTGTGGAGAGAAAGTCGTGGTCGTTACAGTGGTATCAGAGCATAGGTTGAGCGAATGCCTAAGCTTTTGGTTAAGTGAATATCAGAACACTAGGTTGAGTGAATACCTAGGTTCGGAAGGATTGTTCATTAGAGATAGGATCTGTAGCAACCTGTTTGAGTGTATATATATATACGAGAGCGCGTATTTGTTAGTTATATAAAATGGTTTTATATTGTGTTAATTGATCGGTTAAGTGGTATATGGATTCTGGTCAATACGAGTAGCTAACGTTATTGATAGGGATCTCTAAACACTTGGACCAGGCCAACGGACACAATATTGTTTTAAAAAGGTAGATGAAATAATTTTACCCAGATATAATTTCTATATAAAAAAAAGTATCATTTTAAATGTATATGGTATTTGTAATGATTGGTTGAGATGATAATAATTTATCATCTAGGATTAGGAGTCTGAGTGTTAAGGTTGGAAGAGTATCTGTCGAGACTGTAAACCTAATACCGTCTCGAGTGAACTTTGCAGTTGTGTAAGGATTTCACAAATCTCCGAAGGGAACTGTTAAGGTTCGGAGTTTATTTTTGAAGTTTGGATGAGTTGAATTTGGATCTGTCAGATGTGCTGAAGCAAGTGATGGTAGCTTGGAAACCTCAAGGGGTAGTAGCTGCGTGAGGAGATGCAGTGACTATGGATGTTCCCGAAGATGTTTTCTTTGGAATGAGTATAAGGAAGTGTGTCTGCTTCGGTGTTGTGGCTGAGTTCAGCATGGTGTTTCTGCTTTGTTTGGGTTCGAGTTTCTCGAAGAGCTTTGGTTAGGAAGTCTTTGGCATTGTGGCAGCGTTGCAGCTCGGAGTATTCTTGGATTGGCAGGAAGTTTTTCTGGCTGAGCAGTTTTTCTGGAAGTGAAGTTCAGAAGCAGTAAGAGGATCCATTTCTTCGATGGATTGGATAGTCAAGTGTGAGCTGTTCTGATTGGTAAAGAGAGAACAGTTTTTCTTTGGAATTAGGATGGGTTGATCGCAAAAGTGGCTTGCGATTACTGAGTGTTCTTTTGGGTTATCAGAGTTATTTTGGATGTCTTCAGGGAAGTAAGAAGTTTGTCCGCATCTTAAGGTTGAGTTTTCTTATCGACTGGATTCCAAGAGTGATACCGGTGGTTCAGTCTAGTGGAAGGATGTTTCCTAGAGATGGAGTTGGTGAAGCAGCTCAAGTTTGATGGAGTATCTGAGTTTCTTTTATGGATCTATTGAACCATTTTCTGTGATGTGTTGTCCAGTTGTGCTTGTGTTCTTCATCAGCATTTTCATTCTACCTCAGATCAGCGTGGTGCAGTAGAAGTAGTTTGGGAGTACATCTCTGGATAGGAGAAGTAAGTTTGGAATCTACTGAAATTGTGAAGTAGAGTTATGTTTGGATCTCGTCTGTATTCTGATTTGGATAAGTATTTGGACTTCTGAATTGAATTGTCAGTTTGGATAACTGGAATTCATTGAGTTTTACGTATCTCTGAGGGAATACGTATTTGATCTATCTCTGGTTTTGGAACCAGCAGTTCTGGAGGATTTGGTTGTTGAGTCAGACTCGTCTGTAGTCTGATATCTTGTTTAGTTCTATAGATCTAGATGAGTAAGAACTCTATAGCTTAGTATTGTTGATTGTTTGGATTTTGTAGAGCGAGTATCCCGGTATATATATACTTGGGAAAACTCGAGGAATTTTATCTAGAATTTTGTCTGGATAATTAGAATTGTTTGATTGGGTGAATTGGTTGCTATGGTTGTTAGCATATGGATGATAATATGTGATTGTGATTTAAATAGATTATTAAATTACCTTTGTTTTAAATTTCGGGGACGAAATTATTTTAAGGGGGGAGGAATGTAATATCCCGGAATTTTTGGACAATATCAATTTAATAATCTGTTTAAATAATTAAATTGATTAATAAATTTTTGATAATAAAATTTGAATTGGTTTAATAATCTGATTAAATAAATATTTACTGAGTGAATGTATCCTTTAAAAAACTAATAAAATGATTTCTATTTATAATGTATATATATATATACACTCTTAAATCCTATTTATTAAGCAATATTTAAAAAAGAAAATAAAATAAACCTTATTATTAATCTTATTTAAAAATCATATAGTTATTTGTTTAAATAGATTTGAAAACTTAATATTAAATAAATCATAATTTCCAAACTATAAAAATATACATTAGAAATTTAAAACAACTTGTATATATTGAGATGGAAAGAATATTGAATTTGAATTTAATGAAGTATTTTTCAAACTTTAATATATATATATAATTTGTAATTTGGAAATTTGTAATTTAACTTAATACTTTTGAAAATGATATTTATGATTTAAATAACAAGAATAATTTCTTAAAATATATATGTAAGCTTAAGCTTAAATAAGGATTAAATTAAGAAGTTTTATTTGTTTTAATAATCTTTTCTCTTTTAAAATTAAATTGTTTTTAACATTCTTTTTTTTTAAAATTCAAAATGGTTTGTAAAAATATATATATAGTTAAGCTCAATTTCTCAAGCATTTATAAATATGTTATATATATTTGATTAAAGCTAAGATTATTTTAAATAATAGTTTTCACATTTGTATATGTATATAAGATCTTAAAGCTTAAATTTTAAAAAGATAAATACATTTTTATACTTATAAATATTTCATAAAAGCATATAAATAATTTTAACATAAGTAAATACAAATTCATATTACATAATTTAAAGAAAAACATAAATACTTTTGTAAATAAGGTTTTAAAACATAATTACTTTTAGGTAAGGATTTAAAACATAATATTACATATATTCAACACTTGTAAACATATAAAATCAAGTTGGACATTTGTAATGCAATAAAATAAAACAAGTGGCAACATTATTTTCATTTAAAAATTTAATTTATAAATAAAGTATGTTTAGAGAAACCTAGTCGTTCAGTTTTAAAAATCTCTCTATTCTTTCTTTCTTCTTCTAAAATCTGAAATCAAATTGCAAGTTTATCATTCAACAAGCAAAAACAAAAGAAGTTCAAAACTGGAAAGCCTGGAAACAAAATCTGTTTTCTGTTTTAAATTACAGGTGAGTAAATTCTATTTTTAAAAACAGATTAATCTGGTTTAACTAAATTGCATGTGATGATATTGGATTATATTGAATTCTTCTGTTAGAATTTATCTGGATTTTCATAGGTATGTAGGTGAGATGTTTGATTTTATATATGATGTTCTCTGTTCAATATTACCTGATGAGCAAAACTTTCATTTTAAGACCTGGATCTATTATATAACTTGATCTTGTGATTAATTTCTAAAGTAAGATGGTGATATGAATGAAATATTGTCTGAATATATATATGTATGTGTATGTAAAATTGCTTGCATGTCTGGTATATACTCAGTTCTCTGTTATATGTTAACAGGTTTAAAATAAAAATAGAACAAATTTAAATTCCTCTTTCCATAGTCTCTTTTAGGATCTGATGTATAAATGAAAAATGTTAGTATCAACTAGATTTAAAAATTTAAAAATAATCTCAAGCATTTATATTAAACAGTTATTTTTAAATTAAGATATCATAATGTTGATTAACATTTAGTCATAAAATCGAATGATTAAATTTCGAGTTTTGATTATACAATCTGTTTCGAAATGGAAAATGAAGATTTTTGGTATGTATATCAAGATTTTTAGATTGGTAATTAAAGAGAATTTTGAAATTTATGTTTTTGGGCATTTTGGTCAATCGGCGGCGAACGAAGATGATCTGGGTGCCGTGGTTGAACTCGAAGGTGGAAGGGAAGGGGGAGATCATAGGAAAAATGCATAAGAATTTTTCTGATGAATAAATTCTTCGAATTTGATCGAAGTAGGGTTTTAGGCTGTTTTTAAATGGGTTGAACTGTTGAGGTAGTCGCGACGTCCAGGCGCAACCGGAAGTGATCGCTCTTGTTTTCGTAGATTCTGGAGGTCGAGAGGGAGCTACGGCTAAAGTGTCGGGGTTTCTCGAGGTTGGGGTCGCCGTGGAGGGTGGTCTTTGGTGATGGCGTTTTCGAGCTGATGGGTTCGATATAGTCGAAGTTGAATCTCGATCGAATAGAGGGAATGGAGTGATCGAACGTGATAGCGTGATGGAGTCTGACTTGCCGGAGGTCGAAATAGTGATCGCCGTTGATCATCGTGGGGGTGCACGTGCACGAGCAAGTCTGTGTGCATCTGGAAGTTTTGTTTTGGGGAAGAAGGGGTTTCACGGGTTTCATTCGGGGATATCTGGGTTTGATTCGAAGTATGGTAGAATGGGAATGAACTCGTGAGTTTCTTCGAGTTTTGGATCGTTTTACTCGGGTTCTGGTGAGAACAGGCATTAAGTTTTTAAAGGGAATATTTTTTTTAAAAGTTTTAAACAAAAGAAGTTTTGTTTTGTGATGTTCTGAGCTTTAAAAACAAAGGCAAACAAAATTGTAACCATTTAAACTAAATTGATTTCTAGAAAAATCATTTAAACAAGTTTTAAATAATTTAAATATATAAGTTTTAAAAGATTAAGGAAGTGAATTTAAAAATAATCTTTGTATTAAAATTTATTTAATAACTTTGAAAGGTTTCAAAGATTTTAAAGGTTAAAATTTAAATGTTGTAATTGTTTAATTTTAAATAAGGAGTTATCTTAAGTAATTAAGAGTTTTGATTTATTAAAGGAAATTAATATGTGAAATTAATAAGGATAATTCATTTATATAAAATGATTTAAGAATAGATAATAATTTAATTAAGATAATGGTTTTCTTAATCAAGATCTTTTATAGTTAAGAAATTATTTAATTTAGTTAAATAATTAACTAAGTAATTAATTAATGATTAATTAAAGATAATCACTTATAAATTAATTAAGTATAATTACTTGATGAAGTAATTAAGAAATAATTACTGGATGTAATTTAGTAAAGATAAAATATTTAATAAAGTAATTAGAGGATAATTATTTTATGAAAGTAATTAAATAAGAAGTGATTAAGAGTTAATTACTTAGTGTTATTAATTAAATAAATTATTTAATTAAGTTAATTAAAGGATTAAGATTAATTAATAAGGTAATTAATTATGTGTTAAGGTAATTAATTAAAGGTAATTAATTAAGGGAAGTAATTAAGGGAAGTTAATTACTGGATTAGATTAATCAAACATGATTAATAATTATGGTTTAATTAAGATTAATTATTTAATTAATTTAAATATAAATAAATAATTAAAGATTGTAATTAGGAATCATTAGTTTATAATTAATTAATGATGTAATTAAGAGTTAATTAATTAAGATTAATTAATCAAATGATAAGTGATTAATTGTAATTAATTAAGGCTTAAAGTAATTAATTATAATTAATTAATTAAGGAAGTAATTAAAGGTTAATTACTGTATTTGATTAAGGATAATTAATTTGTGAAATTAATTAAAGATAATTACTTAAAGGTAATTAAAGTATAATTAATCAAGGTGATTAATTAAAGTGGATAATTAGAGAAAGATTAATTAATTTATTTGTAATTAATTAATGATTATATAAGTAAGATTTATAATGAAATAATTAATTTAATTTACTTTAAATTAATTAAGGGATGAAGTAATTAATTTAATTCACTTTAAATTAATTAAAGATAGAGATAGTTAATTTAATTCATTTTAAATTAATTATGTTGTGATTAAGTAAATCATTGCTTATATAAGAATGGATGACATTAATTGTCCTGAATGGATGTAATCTCAGAAATGAGATAAGTAATGTTGTATGATATGAATGCTTGGTTGTATTATGATGGTAATATAGATTAACTATTGTGATGTTGATATGGATTACCTATTTGGTTATGAATCATCTGTTTAAATGATAATGTGATTATCAATTGTGACTTGTGAATTATCTATCTGTATAGATAAGTTAAATTGTTTAAACCTTTAAAACAACTTGGCCTTAAAAGATACGTTTTGGATTTCGATGAGACCGGGATCGGGTTTCCGTATACCGGTATTCCAGGTCTGGAGACCCGAATACCACATCGATCCAAATTAACGATAGGTCGTGAATCTCAAGTGAAGATGAAGATTCAGAGTGCAAGGGTTATTGTCGTTAACTCTGAGGGTGATTCCAAAACGAGTGTAACGAGATAATGCCTTCGGTTTCGTTCGAACCCGGAACGAACTTGTATGGATTGAATGCTTTCAGCACATCGTCAGGCGGACGATGAGCATTCTAAGTGATATGTTCTGATTAAAGGTAATCGTAACCTCAAGCCTCATCAACCGGGAATGGCTAAAACAGGGGAGGTGCAGCAAGGCTTCGTGGGTAGCACCCACTGAGAGCAAGATAGATCCCTGTCTAGAGGTCCCTTTTCTTTTATTCGGCTTAGTGTGTGGTTGGTCGCGCCAACTACGGGATTGTCTTGTTCGGGATTATCCAGTAAGGGATGGTTCCGGCTTTGTGTTGCAGGGGAGCGGGCGTACTCCTCGGTACGGTGATCTAGGCCACGTACTGTGACGTGCGGTACCCCAGTAGCCCTGCCATTGTATGGAATCCAAACTCCAATAAGTGCCGTACGTATTAGTTGTGCCCAACTATGTTGGAATGTGAGATGTAAGAATTTCAGCTATTTCTGTATTTTACTTGGAAACCCTAGACCCTATTATAATATAACTGGATTTCCTATCAAATGTTTTAGTTAGCGTAAGGTAAAAACTTACCCATGTTTATGTGTGGGGAGTCTTACGTGATACTTTTGTTTTCAAAGGTTTTCAAAGTTAAGCAATTTAAACCGTTTACTCACACCAGACCCATGTCTGACCCAAGTGTTTATTTTCTGTTTTATTAAACTCTTGGGTACTCAATATTGTATTGAGTAGTCGAGGGATTCAGGTTAGTCTTGACGAATACTGGAGGAGCTGAGGAGCAGGAGGCTTCAGCGTGTAGATATATAGAGTTTCCGCTGTGTATGTTGTATTGTACTGATGTACTTGTGATGTATAATAGACAGAAGTTTATAACTGTCTATTCTATGTTGTATAAATTGTATACTCTGATGTATATGATACTATGTAATATTTTATGTGATATATTATATTTTATTCGTTCCGCTGTGAGATTCTGATGTGTTGTTCTTTCTTCTTTTCTTTCTTTTCTTCTTCTATCCCTTTCTTTCTTAATTCACGATACGTCTTTCTGGGCATAGAAAGTCGGGTCGTGACAGTTGGTATCAGAGCCAGGTAGATGAAATAATTTTACCAAGATATAATTTCTATATAAAAAAAAAGTATCATTTTAAATGTATATGGTATTTGTAATGATTGGTTGAGATGATAATAATTTATCATCTAGGATTAGGAGTCTGAGTGTTAAGGTTGGAAGAGTATCTGTCGAGACTGTAAACCTAATACCGTCTCGAGTGAACTTTGCAGTTGTGTAAGGATTTCACAAATCTCCGAAGGGAACTGTTAAGGTTCGGAGTTTATTTTTGAAGTTTGGATGAGTTGAATTTGGATCTGTCAGATGTGCTGAAGCAAGTGATGGTAGCTTGGAAACCTCAAGGGGTAGTAGCTGCGTGAGGAGATGCAGTGACTATGGATGTTCCCGAAGATGTTTTCTTTGGAATGAGTATAAGGAAGTGTGTCTGCTTCGGTGTTGTGGCTGAGTTCAGCATGGTGTTTCTGCTTTGTTTGGGTTCGAGTTTCTCGAAGAGCTTTGGTTAGGAAGTCTTTGGCATTGTGGCAGCGTTGCAGCTCGGAGTATTCTTGGATTGGCAGGAAGTTTTTCTGGCTGAGCAGTTTTTCTGGAAGTGAAGTTCAGAAGCAGTAAGAGGATCCATTTCTTCGATGGATTGGATAGTCAAGTGTGAGCTGTTCTGATTGGTAAAGAGAGAACAGTTTTTCTTTGGAATTAGGATGGGTTGATCGCAAAAGTGGCTTGCGATTACTGAGTGTTCTTTTGGGTTATCAGAGTTATTTTGGATGTCTTCAGGGAAGTAAGAAGTTTGTCCGCATCTGAAGGTTGAGTTTTCTTATCGACTGGATTCCAAGAGTGATACCGGTGGTTCAGTCTAGTGGAAGGATGTTTCCTAGAGATGGAGTTGGTGAAGCAGCTCAAGTTTGATGGAGTATCTGAGTTTCTTTTATGGATCTATTGAACCATTTTCTGTGATGTGTTGTCCAGTTGTGCTTGTGTTCTTCATCAGCATTTTCATTCTACCTCAGATCAGCGTGGTGCGGTAGAAGTAGTTTGGGAGTACATCTCTGGATAGGAGAAGTAAGTTTGGAATCTACTGAAATTGTGAAGTAGAGTTATGTTTGGATCTCGTCTGTATTCTGATTTGGATAAGTATTTGGACTTCTGAATTGAATTGTCAGTTTGGATAACTGGAATTCATTGAGTTTTACGTATCTCTGAGGGAATACGTATTTGATCTATCTCTGGTTTTGGAACCAGCAGTTCTGGAGGATTTGGTTGTTGAGTCAGACTCGTCTGTAGTCTGATATCTTGTTTAGTTCTATAGATCTAGATGAGTAAGAACTCTATAGCTTAGTATTGTTGATTGTTTGGATTTTGTAGAGCGAGTATCCCGGTATATATATACTTGGGAAAACTCGAGGAATTTTATCTAGAATTTTGTCTGGATAATTAGAATTGTTTGATTGGGTGAATTGGTTGCTATGGTTGTTAGCATATGGATGATAATATGTGATTGTGATTTAAATAGATTATTAAATTACCTTTGTTTTAAATTTCGGGGACGAAATTATTTTAAGGGGGGAGGAATGTAATATCCCGGAATTTTTGGACAATATCAATTTAATAATCTGTTTAAATAATTAAATTGATTAATAAATTTTTGATAATAAAATTTGAATTGGTTTAATAATCTGATTAAATAAATATTTACTGAGTGAATGTATCCTTTAAAAAACTAATAAAATGATTTCTATTTATAATGTATATATATATATGTATATATTGTAAATAGATAAGCTTGGATTTGAAATTTAAATAATAAATGAAATCTTGTTTTAAATTTCTAATGTATATTTTTATAGTTTGGAAATTATGATTTATTTAATATTAAGTTTTCAAAGCTATTTAAACAAATAACTATATGATTTTTAAATAAGATTAATAATAAGGTTTATTTTATTTTCTTTTTTAAATATTGCTTAATAAATAGGATTTAAGAGTGTATATATATATATAAGTTTTGAAATTCAAAGATAAATATTTTAAATAGTTTTGGATTTTAAAATATACGTATAAACTTTTATTTATAAATATAATTAGTTTTGAAAGTAATTTATAAATAGATAAGCATTTAAATAAATAAAGAAAAGACTTTTTTTATTTACATTTAAAATAAATAAGTATTACTTAAAAGACAAGTGTAAATTCCTAAGGCTTTGTTTTAACAAGTGTTAACTAATTAACAACTCAAATGACAAATGTCAAGTTTTTAGATTTTTGTTTTCTTTTATTTTTAATAAACTACATTTTTCTTATATATATACAAATGCCTCTCATTTCATTCCTTTTCTATTCTTTTTCAAAAAGAAACTAAGAAACTTTCAGCCTGAAAATTTAAACTAATCCTCTCAAAACAAATCAGTAATCAATCTTCCTCAAATCCATAATCTCAGAACAATACCCTGAAACTCATTTCCAAATCTAAGTCTTCAGCATGTAAACAAAAATATGTATCTCAATTCACCTCTCAAACCAGAAAATTATCAAATCCCTGTAATTCATTTCAAAAACCAACAGCCTGTAACTCATCTCTTCAATCTGTAACCATTCTTCAAAGCCTGCAATTTCTTATTCAAATCTGAAAGCAAGTAAACTGGAATCTAAAGCAACATCACAACAAAACAAATAGCATGCATGCAAGTTTCCAAAGCCAGCATTCAAGTTTAAAAAGTTTTAAAGATCAAAAAGACATCTCAGTTTAAAAGCATTCAAAGGCAACACAAAGTTTTTAAAAACGACAAAAGCTTTTCAAAATCTGGAAGCTCTGTTCATCTGTTTTATGGTGAGTAACTTACATTTTTTAAAACTTAAGTATATGATATCTGTTTGCATGCTATAAATTCTTGAATCTATGATGTAATATGCCTGCATGTTGTTTAATATGAATTGTATGTATATATGTTGATATTTTTGTATGTATGTCTGATATCACACCTGTATAGTTTCCAGTTTTGAAAACTTCTCAAGTTTTCTTTGTTTAAAGTGAGCAAACCCATAACCTTATACACATTTTGGTTTGCATATAATTAGTATTAATGAATGTTTGTGAATAAGTTGCATATGTTATGAATGTTGATAGGAATGTTGGTGTGCATGTCTGTTATTTGCTCTGTCCCAGTTTCAAGTTCAAGATTTGATTTAAATTTTGTATCTCTGGACCTAGGCATTGTTATGATTTAAATTATAAACAATAATTGATGGTTTAATCATAGATTAGAGTTTAAGAATTTAATTTAAGTTAAAACAAACTTGAATGGCCATGGAAAAATCAAAACAACAGTGCATGTTCAAATAAGTGTAAATTCAAATATCTTTATTTATTAATCCAGGTTTATAAATTGATTCCTTATACAAAATAATGATTTTTGAAAGAAAAATCACGATTTTTAATTGAGTAAATCTAGAGCATTAGGAAGATGAACGTGGAATGGGTTTTGTCGAAATTCTGTTGACCTAAGTGTTCGGCGAGGTCGTGGTCTTCACTGGAGATAGTTGAATGATGGGTGAGGACGGGAAAAATAGTAGATGGCTGTATTGACAACTGTGGCAGTGGGAATTGATCGAGAATGTCTGGAAACCTAGTTTTGCAGTGCTGGGATGTTTGATTTTTCGCGAGGCCTCTAAGTGATCGAGTGCCTTGTTATTCGAAGACGCCATAGCTTGGATGTTGAAGAATGAGTGGACGAAGTTTCAAAGCTTCTGATGGTCGGAGTTGCTGGGTCGTGGCGATGTCAGGTTTGAAGATGGTTCCAGTTTATTGTTCCAGGTGAGGATCATAATGCTCGATTTCGATTTTCGTGTTTGATCGAGGCTCTGGTGATCGAGCTAGGGTATGGGGTTGATTGTCGACTTGTAGAGTTCGTCGTGGGTGGCCGGAGCTCAGGCGAATAGCTGTGCACGTGCACATGATTGATTCGAATATTTTTAAGAATTTGAGTTAGAGGAAGAAGATAAGGCATACTCGAGTAAGTTGATGAGTGACTCGAAGTCGTACTCGTGGAAATGTAGAAGTGGCTCGGGTTCGTACAGGGGAGATTCGAGTGAGTTTAAACTGTTTTAAAAAAAAAATCTAAATATAACAAAGTTAAAAAGCAGAGGAGGGGTACTCGGGATTCTCACGTGAGTGACTCGAAGAATATAGTGTTTTGACTCGAGTATTTTGTATAGGCTCGGGTAGATTTTAGTGCTTCAGTTTGAAACCTGACAGGGTTTTTTTAAAATTCAAATTAAGTTTAAAATGTAAAGCAGGTTTTTAAAACACAGTTTTAAATCAAATATAAAGTATGGATTCAAGTTAATTTGTATCACTAGTTTGAGATAAATAAGTTTATAACAATTTAAATGTTTTATCAAATTTAAGATTGTTAAAAGTATATTTTAAAAAGGTTTTGAATTTAAATAAATTGGTTTAAAAATCATTTAAATGTTAAGTTATCTTAACATTTGGATTTAAAAAGGGTTTTGTAAATTAGATTTAAATTTGGTTAAAGTTAAATTTGAAATTTATTTAAATCTTTAATTTAAAATAAATTAAAAAGAAGTTTAGAAATGAATTGTTTTAACTTGAAATGTTTTAAGTCTTTTGTTAATAATAATTAAAGTTATTAAGGTTAATAATTTAATTTAGAGATTAATAAAGGTTTAATGATATAGGAGTCATTAAATTAATAAGATAATTAAAGAATAATTTAATAATTTGATTAATTAATGGTTTAGTGGTAATTAATTAAATAATTTGATAAGTTAAATTAATTAATTTAATTAATTTAAGATAATCACTTGGTTATGTGATAAGTATAATTACTTAAATGTAATTAGTGAAGTGTAATTACTTAGGAAAGTAATTAAAGTTAATTAATGGATATAATTAACTAAAGATGATTTTAATAATGAAAGTAATTTGAGTTTAATTACTTTTGAATAATTAATCAAGGGATTAATTAAAAGATAATTAATTAATGAGTAATTAATTTATGGAAGAGTAATTAAGGGTAGTTAATTACTAAATGTGATTAATCAAAGGTGATTAATAAATGTGGTTTAATTAAGAATTAATTATTAAATATAATTAATTTAAATAAAGTAATTAATTAAGAGTAATTAAGAATTAGTAATTAATTTAATTAATGATATGATTAAGGATTGATTAATTAAATAAATTAGTCAATAATAAATGATTAAAGTAATTAATTAATTGTAATTAATTAAGGATTAAGATAATTAAGTATAATTAATTAATTAATGAAGTAATTAAAGATTAATTACTGAAATGGTTTAAGATAATTAATTTATGAAATTAATTAAGGTTTAATTACTTAAAGTAATTAAAGTATAATTAATCAGGAATGATTAATTAAGATGATACTTAAAGTATGATTAATTAATTGGTTTAATTAATAATTAAGTAAGCAGGATTTATAGAATGAAGTAATTAATTTAATTCATTTTAAATTAATTAGAGATGATATAAATCATTACTTAGGATGGATGAATATTATTGAATGCTTTGCATTATTTGATATCTCTGATGAGATATATGATATGTGATATGGATGTTTGGTTGAATTGTAATGATAATATGAATTATCTGTTTGTGATAATGTAGATTATCTATTGTGAATTATCTATCTGTGTAGTATAGATAACTGAATTGAATTGTTTTAACCTTAAAACAACTTGGCCTTAAAAGATACGTTTTGGATTTCGATGAGACCGGGATCGGGTTTCCGTATACCGGAATTCCAGGTCTGGAGACCCGAATACCACATCGATCCAAATTTACGATAGGTCGTGAATCTCAAGTGAAGATGAAGATTCAGAGTGCAAGGGTTATTGTCGTTAACTCTGAGGGTGATTCCAAAACGAGTGTAACGAGATAATGCCTTCGGTTTCGTTCGAACCCGGAACGAACTTGTATGGATTGAATGCTTTCAGCACATCGTCAGGCGGACGATGAGCATTCTAAGTGATATGTTCTGATTAAAGGTAATCGTAACCTCAAGCCTCATCAACCGGGAATGGCTAAAACAGGGGAGGTGCAGCAAGGCTTCGTGGGTAGCACCCACTGAGAGCAAGATAGATCCCTGTCTAGAGGTCCCTTTTCTTTTTATTCGGCTTAGTGTGTGGTTGGTCGCGCCAACTACGGGGTTATCTTGTTCGGAATTATCCAGTAAGGGATGGTTCCGGCTTTGTGTTGCAGGGGAGCGGGCGTACTCCTCGGTACGGTGATCTAGGCCACGTACTGTGACGGGCGGTACCCCAGTAGCCCTGCCATTGTATGGAATCCAAACTCCAATAAGTGCCGTACGTATTAGTTGTGCCCAACTATGTTGGAATGTGAGATGTAAGCATTTCAGCTATTTCTATATTTTACTTGAAAACCCTAGACCCTATTATAATAAAATCAGATTTCCTATCAAATGTTTTGGTTAGCGTAAGGTAAAAACTTACCCATGTTTATTTGTGGGGAGTCTTACGTGATACCTTTTCTTTCTAAAGGTTTTGAAGTTAAGCAAGTTTAACCTGTTACTCACACCAGACCCATGTCTGACCCAAGTGTTTATTTCTGTTTTATAAACTCTTGGGTACTCAAATTTTTACGAGTAGCCAAGGGATTCAGGTTTTGCTTTGACGAATATTCTGGAGGAGCAATGGAGCAGGAGGCTTCGGCGTTCGTAGATATAGTATTCCGCTGTGTTGATATCTGTGATAGTGTCTTGTCTTGTATTTGAGTTGTAATGTCTAGACAGATGGTTATAACTGTCTAGTAAGTGATATATATGCTGTGTAACTCTGTAAATTGTTGTATACTATGTAATAGTTTATGTTATTAATATAATTTATTCGTTCCACTGTGAGATCGTTGTTGTTGTTTCTTTCTTTCTTCTCTTCCTTTCTCTTTCTATCCCTTTCTTTCTTATTAACGATGCGACTTTCTGTGGAGAGAAAGTCGTGGTCGTTACAAGTAGTGCCTTCGGTTCCGTTCGGACCCAGAACGGACTTGTATAGATGAATGCTATCAGTACATTGTCATTGGAGGACAATGAGCATTCTAAGTGAAATTTCTTTAAAAAGGTAATCGTAGCCTCTAGCCTCATCAACCGGGAATGACTGAATATCAGGGGAGATGTAGCGAGGCTAATTAGTCGCACCAAAATAGGGTATGTTTATCACCTTTCTAGATAACCTCGGATCTTATTCATCAGTATGTTATATGGAAAGAGCTCGAGAGAGGGTGGGAACACCCGAGGTGATAACATATTCAGTTTATCCAGGTTAGGGATAGTCCGGTCTTGTGTTGCAGGGGATCCCGGCATGGTCCTTGGTACGTTGTTCCTAGACGTGTACTATGACAGGTGGTACCCCAGTGCCTAGTCATTCGTATGGAATCCATTCTCCAATACGTTTCTTTACGGTTTTGATTGTAGAGCCTAGTATGATGGAATTTAATTAATGTAACAATTTCAACTATTTGAATAAGTATTTGTACTTAGACACTATTATAATATCAGAGGATTTGATATAAAATGTTTTGGTTATCGTAAGGTAAAAACCCGTTGTGTTTATGTGTGGCGTGGCCTTACGAGATAACTTTGATTTTCAAAGGATTTTGAAAACTTTAATAAATTCAAATTCAGTGTGTTTTCTCACGTTGGTTTTCTAGACTGACTTGGGTGTTAATTTATTATTATGCTCGGGTCAAACCGAGTATTACAGGTTCAAGTTAGGATGCTATGGATCTCAGAAGACAAGCTAGAGGCCGAGACGTATTCTCGTACTTGTTCATTTCGTTGTAGTGTTTGTTGAAATTACCAGCAAATTGTGAGGGCAGGTTGTTATAACTGTCTAGGCTGGTAATTATTGATTTGTGTACTCTGATTTGAGATATGTAAATTACAGGTTTTTGAATTGTGTAAAGAGCTATTGATATTGTATGTTATTCAGTCCGCTATGAGATTCTGTTTTGTTTTAGTTTCCTCTTTCTTCTACCTACTTTCTTTCCCCTCAACAATCTGTCTTTCCGGCACTTGATCGTTAGGCATGTTATACAATGAGCGTATTTATGTCGATTTTCAAGGGTCGAAAGGGCAGGTTGTCACAGTTGGTATCAGAGCTTAGGTTGGCGATATACCTAGGCTTTGGTGGGAATTACTCATTAGAGATAGAGTCAGTAGCACTCTAGAATGAGTTGAGTGTATTAATAGATATGAGCACATAATTGTTAGTGAATATAAAATGTTTTTATATTGTGTTGACTTATCGGTTGGGTATGTATGAATTCTGGTCGGTACGGGAAGTACAACCATATCGATAGGGTTTTTAAACTCTTAAACAAGGTAAACCGACATAGTATTGTTTTGAAGTGGGTGAATGAAATAATTTTACCCAAACTATATTTTGTTATAAAAGAAGTAATTTTCTGAAATTATTATTTATATATATGTATATATGTATATATATATTTGGATGTTTGGTTGTTAATGGTATAATCAAAACAAGATTATAACATTTAAATGGTTTATCTAACCAAATGGAAATTGTATATAAGAATGATTTATACAAAGGAGTATAACTAAAATTGGATTCAAACCAGAATTTAAATCCTGGAAATTTTGGGAAATGTTTTAAATGAATTTGAACTAAGTATTTGAAATTTTTAAATCTTAGAACTTTTGGAAATGTTTTCCAAAGTGGTTTGTGGGGAAGAATGGAGTATTATTTTGGAGATATTCCTGAATAAATGAATTGTTTAAAAATGGATTTTGGAAAGTAAGGTAGCACTGAACTCACTTTAGTCACTGGAAAATAATTCTAGTGATGACGGTCGCATCATCAATATTCATTTTCGAGTTTCTAAGTGATGGATTGCTACCGTAGTGATTGGTTATGATTATTTGCTTTGAACTTGTTTGTTAAACAAGTTTTGTTTTAGAAATTCCAAAGGGGATTGTTTGGGCAAAACCAAGTTGTTTTAAAATCCGGAAGTATGATTTGATATACAAAAGTGATATATATATATATTATGATTTCAAAATGACTTGAAATAAAAAAAACCGGGTGGTTAAATTCTGGGATTTCTATTTAAATGATTTGTAAAGTTAAGAAGAATCATTTACCGAACTTATAATTTGGAGTTGATATAGATAAGAAAGGGAAATGTAAATTTTAATCCTGGAATTAAAATATGATTTGAGTAAGTTAAAATGAATGATATGGGTTAGAAATTAACCTAAGATGAGTTAAGTTAAATAAAATTGAAATTGGATTTGATTTGAATTGGATATTAAGTTGAAATGTAGAATAATTGTATAATTATAAGTTATAATTATTGAATGGAATGGATAAACTTAAGTTATAAAGTGATATATATAATCCAGAGTTATGATTATAAAATGTAAATGGACTCAAGTGAGTAAAATGGGATTTTAAGTAAGTAAGTTTTTGAACACATGAATTGAGTAATGCAATTGTAAAACCAAAATGAAAATGGCTTGGTATTAAGGTAAAGGGATGGAAATTCAAAGAAATTGAATTTGAAATGAAGGGTGAATTAAAATGGAGTAAATTGAATATAAATGTGAATGGTGAAGTAATTATATAACTATATGTTATAAATATAGAATGTGAGTAAACTTAAGTGGAAATTCAAGGAGTTGTGAATAAATAAGTTGTATAACTTATTAAATTGAGAAAGTGGAATAGTATGAACAAGTTAAAATGGTTAAGCAATTGATAACAAGGACGAATTCAATTCAAGAGTAAATGAATTAAATATGATTTTGGAGTATAGTTGGGGTATGAACTTAAGTTTTAAAGCTAAATATAACTTAAGTAGCGATATGGAATGTTATAATAAACCTTAGAATAATTATATGAAATGGTTTATAAATAAATCAGCATGAAATGAAATGCCATTCACTATAAAATGAAGTGAATAAATCTATGTGATGTAAATGAAAGTGAATGGAAAATATGTAATATAAGTCGGAAGTGAAATAAATAGGAATGCAAGTGCATGAACCATGTTATGATATAATAAAGTGTTCAAGAATCGATTACATGGAATGATTCCCAAGTTATAGTATAAAAATTGGATATACTAAGTAAATGGGAGCGAATAAATTGAATGAGAATCAATTTAAAATTAATTAGAACTTGATTGCAATGGAAACTTAACTTAAGAGATTGTGACGACCGGCCATGACCCCTGCACTGAACATAGAAATAGTGCGCTGTAAAGTGTGCCAGGAAGCCATGGACGGTTGCCAAGGTACAATTAAAACAGCAGAATCTATCGTATTACTCACAGCGCATGGATAAAATACAATAGAGAATATATATATAGTGAAGCTTCACAGAATAGAATCTCTTTAATAAAACTTCATAATAGTTGAATACAACATCTGAATAGTCAATACATCAAGACTCACTACATATCACTTAGAGAATTATACAAAGCAGCGGAACATCTAGTACATATAGTAAGAAAATAATATGCAAGCCTCCAGCTCGTCTTCGTCATCAGCATCGTCGGAAACAAAGAACATCACCTGTCACCTGCTACCTAGTCTGCCCATCCCAAAGCGGATGAACAGCCCAAGGCAATAAGAGTTAAACATAAAGCTTGAGTCAGACAACAGTCTTAGTGAGCGGTAAATTAACTAACAACATACCAAAAGAGCATAAAGGAAAAAGGAATAGGAATCCAACCCTCCCACTCCACCTCTTTCTACAGTGATAGCCCCCGGACACACTAAGCAGAAGTAAACATAGCAAAGCAACAATTTAAGGTAAAGCAATTACCACTCGAGTCAAGGGCGATGTTTTCCAAGTACAAACCCCCAAGGCCTAAACCAAGATCAGATAAGCACCCAGAAAATACCGCTCTTGAGACCGAATGACGATACAACCAAACATCCATGACTCTGGCTATCACTGTTATCATTGCTTCGATACCACCGTTAATTGAATGACCGGCACATTCTTTCAGCCGTTCGTCAAGGGCTAATGGAAACCCCGGTTCTAGACATAACTCCGCACGTCATCACAGCCCGTGCCTAGGACTATCGAATTTGCCCAGAGTACTCGACTACCAATCACTAGTCTTTTGGGACTATCGAATTTGCCCAGCGTACTCTTGCTTTGAGCATGCTAGAACCTTCAACAACGATGAAATCTTAGCCTTCTAGTCATCCTCCTCGACGACTATTTCCATACTAGCTCAAGCGCCTCTCGAGCCAACCATTATCCTCAAACCCGAACCATTTCATCGAGTTATCAACATGCTTGGAATGATCCCGTCTGGATTAAACCTAGGCTATCTCACATCATGCCTCGCCTCATCTCATCATAGCAAAGCCTCATCTCAACCTCATCATCAAATCTATCCATATGAGCTTCATCATCCGCCACATATGCCACGAGCAGCTTTTCCAATTCAAGAGCCTTTCCCTTAGCTTTTGAATCATCTTCGACCATCTTGTCTAAATCAAATCATCAATCAACTAATTCATAACAATCAATCAAGTCAATCATTAATCCAAGTAATCAAGCATTCAAATATGATCTAATTAACAAATATAACAATAATGGCAATCTTGTAAATAAAGAGTCCAAATCTAACAAGCATGAAACGTGAGCAATATCTCTACAACTTGATGAATGAACTTGCATAAATTAACATGTAGTAAAATGGTTGTCAAATCATCATGAACAATGGATCTATACTTAAGTTTAAGAAAATGCATGGAAATCACTATTTTAACACCAAATCAAGCCAACAATCCGATATACTCCTTTGGATCCGTGTGAGAGATAACCACCACTCACCAAATCACCTAAACACCTCAAAAGAAACACACTTCAGATCTGGACAGCGAAGGATCTAACTTGATCCGCCAAAATTCCGCTTCAAACGATGAAATCTCTCTTCAATGGTTGAAGATCTTCAATCTAAGCTCTTGGATCTTCGATTTGATCTTCGATTTGGATGGAAGGAATCACAAGATTAAAGTGGAGAAAAGAAGTGAAGAAGTATAGAACTCGAGCTCTCAAAATAGCAGCACTTCGTCGCTTCAAAATCCGGATCCCAAAAATGAAGAAGAACCCGCCTATTTATAAGCTGATTTCCTTAGGTCGTCCGCCCCCTTAGGTCGTCCACGACCTAACTATCGCGACCTACGACCTAACAAATCCTCCGACCTAACACTCAGTGACCTAACTCCTTAAGCCTTCACGCGACTTAACCACACACACACACGCGCACGACCTAGCGACCTACCGCATATGCGCTTCCACGACCTAAGACTTAACACTAATGCGCGACCTACGACTTAAGCCCTTGCGTGACTTAACACCCTACGACTTAACCAGGATACGACCTAACTCCTTTCGATCGTCTAACGACCTAACACATATACGAACTATCATATGCGCGCGACCTAACAGATATATGACCTATCATATGCGCGACTTACGACCTAACTGAGATGCCGACCTAACCTTCTCGCGACCTAACAATTTTAACTCGCCCACGACCTAACTTCCTTAGGTCGCTAACTCCATTAGGTCGCTGTCTTTCCTTAAGTCGCTCAAACCTTAGGTTGTCTACTCCTTAAGTCGCTGATTCCTGTAGGTTGCTAACTCTTAGGTCATCCACTATCTTAAGTCGCCAACTTCCTATAGGTCGCTCCAATCCTTAGGTCGCCAACTTCTTATAGGTCGCTCCAATCCTTAGGTCGCCAACTTTCTATAGGTCGCTCCAACCGACCTAACCTACCCCACGACCTAAGCTACCATACGACTTATCTTCCAAACGACCTAAGCTACACATGGCTTATCTTCTATACGACCTAATGACAACTGTTTTACAAACATTCGATCTGTAAAAATACGGGTCGTTACAGAGATTATTTATGAAACAATTGATAAATAAAATTAACATGAATTGGAATGTTGTTTAATACAACATGAAGCGAACAAAGTTTGGTAGATAACTTAAATAGGAATCAAATTGAAATAAGAAAAAAATTGATTTAGAGTCAATTTAGAAAGGATTAAATTGAAGTTTAATAAAATGGATTTTGCATGTAATGAAAGTCAATAATGAATGGGATGCAAATAAATTGATTCTGAATCAATTTGACATTGAATAGAAGTGAATTTATGCAAATAAAGCACATATAAATCAATTCGGAATGGATACGAGTTTGTTTTTGTAAATATGAATTGAATGTAATGAATTTGGTTGTAAATCATTTCGAATTGAATGAAATGATATATGGATCCATGGAAAGGAATTAAATTAGTGTTGGAACCTTATAACCGCTTGTAATATATGATTGGCATGTTCGGGTTATGAATTTTATATGTTTAGCTAGTTAAAGGAATGAAATGTTATTAAAATTTCATGTTTATGAAACTTAGGTGCTTATTTTGAGTAAGTACAGGCACAGGAAGCTGTTGGATATATGTTGGGTTGCGTAAATGCATATAAAATAAGCCGCTCGCTTAATAATGCCAATATGAGGTACGCCTACGCAATAAAATAAAGAAATGATAACATATTGATATATATTTTGTTTTCCGGCCGTGTGGGTCGACGTATATATTTTTATCTCTCTTGTCATATTACAAATGGCTCTCCGTACAAAGGAGACTCTGTAAAAAAAATTCGAAAATTTAGGGCTAGAAAAGTTGATTTTTGAATTGTAATAGAAATCAAGGCTTTTTGAAATAGAAATGAAACGAATTGTTTTGGATAAAACTTAAGGGTTTTAATTAAGTGAATGTAGGGTTTTAATTAAGTGGGTTTGGATAGGTAAATGGGTTTAGGAGCATTTTTCCTACCTTAGTAATTTCGAGGACGAAATTCTTATAAGAGGGGAGGAATGTAACGACCCGGAATTTTGGTCATTTAATTTTGAACATTTAATTCATTTTTAAATGTTAAATTTGAAATATTAATTAATTTTGAATTTGGATATTTTGGTTGAATTAGTTAAATGGGTTAAAATTTCAAATATAGTGATTTATTTGATTTGGTAAATAGTAAATAAATATTTGAAATTGGGTAAATATGGGAATCTGGAGTTAGAGGTGAATAGGAATGATTTCTAGGTTGATTTAAAACTCTATTTGAATTAGGGTGATGATAGTGTATTTTTGAATGAGATTAAAGGTTGATAAATTAAAGTTTGAAATTTATATATTAATTTAATAGTGAAATTAATATATGTAATCGTGTAAATAATTGAATATTGATTTAATATGAATCGAAGTGATTTCTAATATGGATATAAATTCTACTTGAATTATAAATGAGTCAGTAAGATTTTAAAATTTGAATTTCAAGCAATTCCGTCAATTTTGAAAATCGCTTGATTTAATCGACGCGTTAAAATAGCTTTCCGAGGCATAGTCTTAGAATTCAACGAAACCAGTTCCATTGGATCCGTAATAGTGTATTATTATCGGATTTCAAATTTCGTAGCATTTGGAGTTACCGTTTGAGTGTACGGGATAGAAACGCGTTGAAATAAATATCGAAAATTTAATATTTTAATTCGATTCAAAAGGCTATCTTCCACATACGATCAAATTAGGCCTCGAAACATGTTCCATTGTGTTCGAAATAGGGGTAAAACATTATAAACGCCAGGCGGCACGTCTCGATTGGAGTTCATCCGGAAAGCACCTTAATTGGAAAAAAATAATTAAATATTGTATATACGTGTATATATACGCTAGAAAACAGGAACCCTAGTTTCTCCTTCATGCAGCCGCCACCTTACGTTTAATGGCCGAAATTTTATCGTCTTCCACCTCAAATCTCTCTCAATCCATCAAGTTTAAGCAAATATTCCCAACTGGGAAATCGTAGAGCACGTCCTCCTCTACACATCTAACGGTAGCGATCTAATATTGTTCGACGTGGTGGCCAGAAATCGGCTATGAAGGCTGCCGCTTCATTCATATTTTTCGAGAAATAGGGGGTGCCAAACTTGACCGGTCTTCTGGAGTTGGTGTAACGGCCTGGGATTTTCGACGCCCGAAAATCGACATCAATACGTCCACTGTATTACATGCCGAACAATCGAATGCCGAAAATACCAGATCATTAGGGAAAAGAAGAAAGAGGTAGAAGAAGAAAATAGAAAACAACATCAGAATCTCATAATCGCAGCGGAATAATATATAATAGATAACAACATATCTTTATACATAAGAAACTATAACTGTTTTTATACATTACATCATCAGAGTACCACCCATCAATAACAAAATACCAGACAATTATAATAACCTGTCCTCACACAAGCTGACTATACAGTTTACATTGTACAGTGGAATACACATCAAGTACGTGTGATACGTCTCGCCATCCAGCTAGTCTCCTGATCTCCATAGCATCTTATCCTGTATCTGTAATACTCGGTCTGACCCGAGCATTATAATAAAATAACACCCGAGTCAGTCTGGAAAACCAGCGTGAGAAACACACTCAATTTGAATTATTAGAGTTTTCAAAATCCTTTAAAAATCAAAAGTATCTCGTAAGACCACGCCTCAAATAAACTTGTCGGGTTTTTACCTTAAGATAACCAAAACATTTTATATCACAATCCTCTGATATTATAATAATGTCTAAGTACAAATACTTATTCAAATAGCTGAATTGCTTGCATCTCACGTTACAGCATAGTTGGGCACAATCAAAACCATACGGCGCTTATCGGAGAATGGATTCCAACTGAATGACTAGGCACTGGGGTACCACCTGTCACGGTACCTGTCTAGAAACACCGTACTAAGGATCACTCCCGACCCCCTGCAACAGAATACCAGACTACCCCTTACTGGATAGTCCGAATAAGACCACCCTGCAGTTAGGATCAGCAACCGCCCACACAACCGAAATAAAAAGGGACTATAGATAGGGGAAACCTTACCCTACTTGGGAGCTACCCACTTAGCCTTGCTGCATATCCCCTGATTTTCGGTCATTGCCGGTTGATGAGGCTCGAGGATAAGCGTTACCTTTTTAGAAATATTCACATAGAATGCTCATTGTCCTTCAATGACAATGTACTGATAGCATTCATCCATACATATCCGTTCCCGGTCCGAACGGAACCGAAGGCACTATTCCTACTACATCTATTTTGGAATCACCCTCAGGATTAGTAGCGATTAGCCCTTGCACTTCACTGCTCCATCTTCGACTCCAAGCTCTTGTCTTCATTTCGAAAACGTACTCGTTGGATCGAATTGGTTTTCGGATCACAAATCTGATCCCGGTATCTTCGAAACAACGTTCGTTATTCCCGGTAAACTCAACCCCAGTTCTTTAGGAAATAAATAGACGAAAATAAGATCGGAGATCACCCCCTAACCGTTAGTGGACGGATTTCCTTATAAACGTCCTAGAAGAACGAACGAGTTTATACGTATAGTATAACACCTCGAACGGTAACTGTACCATATAATCCCCATACTTCACCTAGATATTTCCAAAGTTATATTTGGGTCTAGATTTGATAGTCGGTTATTTAACTATCAAATAAATAATCAATTCAACCAGATATTTCATTCCCACTGGAAAACACCAAGTCTTATATTTAATTTAGATTTTGAATAAATTAAATCACTTTATCCAAAAATATACACTTAAAATATTTAAAATACAGCTACTTAAATTCTTTATTCAAAATAATACTTATAAAATTCTATAATAATTCTCCAAGTAAAACTTTAGCCAAAACTACTTTTTAAAATAAAAATATTATATAAAGTATACATATCGAATAATTATCCTTTAAATTATAATACTAATTTAACCTTTAAAAATAATTAACTACTATAATTAACTTAAATTAATATTTACTATAACCATTTTAAAACAATTAAATAATAAATTTCCAAAAAAAACATTCTTTAAACACTTTTCAATTTTCTAATTAAAAACTTAAAATCTTTCCTTTTTGAAATAACTTAACTTCTCAGAAAAACACATTTTCCACTTCAATATAACCAGTTTAACCATTTATAAATCCCTCTCGATTTATCTCCAGTTCAATTTACGTCCAAATCCCATAAATTTTCTTTTCCACACTTTTAAAAATAAAACTACCCTTTATTTTTAAAACGACTGACTCATCTCCTTATAAATTTCCACCGTGAATTTATAATTCCAAATTATCCACTGATAATTACTTCACTTTATAAATTCCACAGTCCCATTTTCCCTTTAATCACTGTTTCAAACACTTGATCGATTTTCAAATCGATTTCCTGAATTAATTCCATTTTGATTGATTTACCCAAATTTATTCCAAAATCCATTAATTCCAGATTCACTCCTTTATTATGATTTAAAATCTTATTTAAATCCGAAACATTAATTTCATATTTTATATTTTTTTCAAATTTCCTCTTTATTTTTCTCAAATCCATTTTAAACCTCGGATTTAAAAATAAATACTTTTATACTTAAACAAATCGCTTAAGTCCTATTATTAAATCCTTTTATTTAATTTTTTCCAAAATCTTTATCTTTCCATATTTAGAAATTATCAAGTACAAAATTTAAAATCAAACTATTCATTTTTCCCAAATTCATTACTTTTAAATTTATCCAACTTTTCTATAAATCTCGTACTTTAAAATTTCCCTTTTTATTTCCCTTTAAAAATATTCAATATTTATATTTTCAAAATGCCAAACTATATACTGCAATATCATAACATCTAATAAATTAATTTTTCCAACATATTCTATCACAGATTATTCAACATTTCATATATCACTGAAACGAAAATAAATTCAACATTTTCGAGGAATCCAGTTGGATCCCTCCAACCTGTTTTCCCTGCATCCACAGATGTTACCAATCCCACTTCGAGGGAGATATCGCGGTATATAGGGTCATCCGCTATTATGCGGGGCGCATAGCGTCTCATCCGCTATATAATGCGGGAATATCACTCCAATACTAATATATACTACTATATATATATAACATCCAATAGATAAATTATAAATTTATCAATCAAGTCAGGCATGCAATAATTTAAATTTAACATTTAATTTTAAACAGGGTAATCCAAATGAGTGAGAAAATCTCACTTTTATTTTTATTTGCAATCCACTTCAATCTCGACTTGGTTTCACAATTTTTTACCTTGTATAAACATTAAATGGTTTATTAGCATTTGAAATAATCTAAAATAAATTACCATCAAATAAATTTTATTAACTAATAATTTAATTAAACTAATTTTCCTATGATAAATAATTTTTAGTAACTAAAATAATTAAATTGTTAATTAAACAAGTTAATTACCTTAATACACATTTTTAAAATTAAACGGCAGGTTTACAATGTGTATATGTATATTTATTTTTTTGAAACTACATATATACTTATAAAATAATCTATATAGATTTAAAAATCTAATTTTATGTAAACTCCTCAAACGTTTAAAATTCCTATTTTTTTCCAAGATCTTATATATATATATATTCTGTTTAGCTATATGTATATATATATATATTTATTAAATTCTAAGAAAAATAAAATTCCCTTCTAACCTATATATACATATTGAATTTTAAAACAGCATTGTTTTATATCTTACTCTAAATTAAAATCTTATCCATATAAATTTTCTGTTTCCTCTAATATATATATATATATAATTTAATAAAATAAATTGAAAATACCTTCACTGCCTATCTTCGTAGCAGCCGCCTCGGCCTCCCCTACCAAACGCTTTCGCCGCCGACTCCATAATGGTGCCGAGCATCTTGGCATCGCATGCGCGCAACTCAGGGCGACCCTGAAGCCCACCCTAATCGGCCTCTTCCTCCCATGGCCTCGCGAACCATCCTTCCACTTGCGTCGCCCCCTTGTAACCAACCCCGTACTCATGACAAAACCGCTCCTCCATTTTCTCCTGCTCGAGCTCCCTGGGTTGCGATCGATTTCCCACTAACGCGTCGCCATCACCAGAAGAGAGAAAAGAAAAAAAGGAACGAGGCGCCCCTACTCGATTCGATTCGAACAGCCTCTTTTTTTAATAAAAAAACGAGTACTACGTGATTCTTCTGATTCGAATTGGAAAAGGAGAGCGGCCATTTTTTTTCGAACAGCTTTTAAAAAAGGAATGTGAAAAAAGAAATGAAGGCCGCGTGATTTTATACAGTTATTATTCTTTTTTTTATTTGAACTGAGTGATAGGGGGAAAAGGGACATGATATTGAAAGGAGGGAAACGTGTTAGGATAAAGCTACAGTGATTTCGAAATGAAAGGGAAAAGGTTTGATGTGAATATAAATGTCAATCAGAATAATATATATATATATATATATTTATTTAAATTTAAACCGTCTCGAATTCGCAACTTAAAATCTGGACCTCCTATCGAGGCATGTCGTTAGGCGTTTATAATGTTATACCCCTATTCCGAACGTAATGGAAAAGGTTCCGAGTCCTAATTCGATCGTATGGAGAAGATAGCTTTTTGAACCCAGTTATTATATTGAATTTTCGATATAAATCTCAGTGCATTTATATCCCGTATGACCAAACGACAACTCCAAACGCTACAAAATTTGAAATCCGATAATAATACACTATTATAGATCCAATGGAACTGGTTTCATCGAATTCCGAGACTGTGCCTCGGAAGGCTATTTTTAAATGTCAATGTAAACGATATATTTTTAAAACTGAACAAATCACTTCCAATTTCAATTTTAAAACTTTTATTACCTTCAGTATTATCAATATAAATTTTACAAGCCTTCAAATTATTTTTAGCGAGCTTAAAAACCAAGATTTCATATTTTATCCAATTTCCAATTATTAAATCCAATAATAAATTATCCAATAAATAGAGATATTTGAAATTTTAGTTAAAAATTAACTTTTAAATATTTAAAATCAATGAAATATTCCAATTTAAAATATTCAAAAATTCCGGACCGTTACATTCCTCCCCATTATAAGAATTTCGTCCTCGAAATTTCTATATAAGAAGAATGATCCAAACCCAATAACTAATTTCCAAACCCACATAGCTTCAACAACTTCCCAAAACAATCTTTTTATTAAAGACACACTATCACTTCTACTAACTTCCCAAACTCATCCATAGCTCCGAACAATATTATTTACTCAACCAATCAAATTATAATTTAAAACCAAAATTTAAATTATCATAATTTCCTTCAAAATTTTCTAACTCCCACTACGCCATAGATGACCTTCTGCAACATTTTTGCAAGGTGTTGCCAGCTAAAATGTTGCGACAGCTATAAAATTTTGGTCCTACTACAACGTTGTATTTTTGATGTTACCTTAGCCATAAAAATGTGTTGCTCTAGCCAAACAAGTGTAACACGATGCAACATTTTTATATAGTGTTGCTATAGATATATTCTAATTAAAAAAATTAAAAAAAATTACAGCTCAGCGATCCACACCATTAGTTAAAACAAAATCTCAACCATTCATCCACTATCTACTACGTTTCCTTTATTTTCCACTGACATTTTCATTCACGCACTTCCTTTTCATTTCGTTCTCCCCCAAATCATATAAACAAAAATTAGGGATTTTTGTTCTACCCCAATCTATTCCTTTTTTCCTTAATTTCCTATTCCTCTAGCAGAGCCTGTAATCGCAACTCCAATCCACATCTTCTAATTCGCATCGTACTTAGGGATTGCAAGTGGAAAATCTGTTCGTCAGTGGTGACTTCGAGATTCAGAAATTGACGAAATCGCAACTCCAATTGTGCTTAGGGATTGCAAGTGGAAAATCTGTTCGTAAGTAGCTCTAATTTATTTCTTTGAAATTCTTGGGATGATTTGTGTTGTTTCGATGCGTTTGCCAGTGATGAAGTAGGTGTAATTTATATGGCTTTCGAACCCTAATTTCTCTGATTTCACAAAAGCTTCGGTCTTGATTGTTGCGTTGAATTCTTTGAGTTGAATGATTTTTCCCTTGCACATTTGGGTCTTCTCGTTTTATTTGTAAAAAATGTATATAAATTGGACATGATCTTAAAATTAGTTAAGTCATGTCTTACAAAAATAATAGTTTGTTAATACAAATGAATTTGTGCCTGCTTATGCATCTGAATTAACCGTTCACAGATGTAGCACGAATAGTGCTTGTTAAAATTAACCTGACATCGGTAAATACCTAACATTGGTTCACTGGCTTGTTTTTTATTTCTGATTTGAGCTTGTTAGCTCCTTTCTGCTGCATTTGTTAAACCAGAACTTGAACCTTTGTTAAACTTGTTCACATACCTTTGTACCTTGCTGCATTTGTTAAACCAGAACTTGAAGTATTTGTATTCTGTTGTCCTCTTGAAAACTGCTTCACTTGAAAACTTCTGCATTTTTGAAAATCAGAACTTTGAAAGTGATCTTTGGTTTTCTAAAACTGTTGACTAATCTGAACATTGAGTTTTGATTTCCACGATATATACAAACATATGTGTGTTGAGTTTTGTTGGTTTTGCTTGGTCTTGACTGAACTGGTACCATGCTAAGCTTGTTCTTTAATATGAACTGATGCTCCAAGTCCTCTGTATATCATATTACTGCCTATGTTTCTCTTGTACGTGCCTGATGCATGTTTTTGCTTGATGGGCTGCCTATGTGTTGATGATGTAATTTGATGAGGCAGTGAGTGGGTGTTTTGTGAAAGAGGTTGGGAGTGTGGTCAGTGTTTGGTAGATGGTCAGTGTTTCAGGCAATTGTGTTTTAGGTAAGTGGTAGATGGGCAGTAGTTCCGATGGGTGATGAAGTTGCTGAGGATGGGGTTTGCGGGTTTGCTAAGTTCAGTCTTCATTTGTGCATCATTTTACGTCGTTTCAAAGAAGGCTCGATCCCCACCGGTACTGCGGGGCCCCGGACCCCCGCCAGCGCTGCGCCCGGACCCGCTACTCGGCTCGCCTTCAGCTCGGCACTCGGCTCGTCATATATTTGTCAGTGTCAGTGTCTGTATAAATTGAAACTGCATATGTAATGAGTGAACTGAGTGATGTAGTGAGGAATATATGTATATGTGAATATCAGTGTTATATATCATTGAATTGTAAAATAGTGGAGTCATGAATTTGTACTATTTCAAATGTTGAAATAAAATATTTATTTAAATAAATTACTGTTTGAATATCAAATTCTGTGCAATAGCATTTTATTAAATAAATATTTATTTCTATTAAAAAAATCAAATATGCTCTACATTGTGGGCCCTACAAATTCAGAAAGTTAATATCTATAGCAACATTTTGGAATGTTGCTATAGACACCATGGATGTTGCTATAGACCCAAATATGGTTCTATTGCAACAATATTACTTATTTTGCCTTAGATAGTCAAAATGTTGCCTTTGAGGTCTAAGGCAACGGCAAAATTTGCATCACCTGAAAAGTGTTGCCATAGACCTATGGCAACATTTTTTGGGCCTGACCCAACATTTTTTTTGTGTTGTAGAAGGCCATTTATGGCGTAATGTCCCTAAATTTTCGAAAAATTTCGCCAGCGTCTCCTTTGCGCGGCTAGATTGGAACAACTACAAAACTGTCTCTATGGCCCCAAATATTCAAAAGAAAACAAAAGCCAAGTGGCTAGATCAGAAAACCATCAATTTCATATAGTAATTTAAACACATACCTTTTTGTCGGGCAATTAAATTTATCTTCTGAAATTGAAAACATCAATTTTTCCTTTTGCTTTCAATTACCTGCACCTTATTTACAAATAATATCCTATAATTTAATTCCAAAAACATTACTTTTATTCCTTTTCCAACATTTTCAATATTTGCTTTACATAAGCCCGTACGATATACATATATCATCCGTACGCAATATCAAAACCGATCGCTCACTCGATCAAACAATTTCACTTCCGAACTAGTATCATCCACCCGACTTCCTAGTGCGGACTCAGATCTGGTTTCTTGATCAGAAACCGTCATTCTCCTTGCATAGCCGTATACTATGATAGAGAATTTCAGGATCAATCAAAAATCCATATCCAGGGTTCGCCGTTGAAAATCAAGTGAAAAATCCCAATTCGGATCGATACAACTATCTCGAAATTCTGTGCTCGAATCTAGATCGAATCGTTATGTGAATAAAATAATATACGTACAACTTACGTATTAATTTCCAATTGATTATTAGTTATATCAAATTTTCTTTTTATTCACATTCAACTTGATTTCCATTCACTTATCCACACTTATCATTCCACACACCTTTATTAAATCTTCATTCAAATACTTACTCAATATATTTTCCCAATACCAATTTTACTTAAGAATTTCTCCCTCAATTTTTCTTAAGTTTATTATAAATATTTTATACAACTTCCTATATTTATTTTCCACTTCAGTACTGAAGTTTATATCCATTTTTATTCAATTTATATTTTCAATTCCATTTGAATTCAATTTACCTTCCCCCACCAATTTTTTCCTACTCAAATTCAATATTGAATTTTTATATTTAATTCACTTATTTATCTCATTTCTCAATCAAATCTTATTCCTAACTTTTGGTTTTACTTAGCCTAACTCAAACTAATTTTTCAATCTCACCTTATTCACATAAATCAAATTAAACATCATTTCAAATTTTCAATTTCAATTATATTTACTTACAAATTAAATTAATTTGTTCATTCAAAAATTTATTTCCAACTTGATGAATTTTATTTCAGTGGCCATTTCATTTAGTCTACTTAGACCTTTTTCCTCACATTCACTTTTATTTAACTTGATTTAGTTACATTCCAATTCAATTCAAATTTTGAACTTCTATAAGTTTTCCAACTTATTTACATTCCATTCACTAACCTCTTTTAATTTACTTCATCTAATTGGCTTACTTTTCCACCTTATGTTATTATCACGCTTACTTTTATTTAACTCCTTCCAAGTTAAATTCCATTCTAAATAACTTCAAATTCTTATAAGTTATCAAACAATTTTATCATATCCCCGAATAACAATTCAGACCAAACTCCAGAGTTTTTAAACACTTACTTAAGTATTTAAAAATCATTTTTTAAAACATATATATCCAAAGTCTTTTGGTATATCAAATTATTCTTTGAATCTCAAATCAAATAAGTTTTGCACATAATTTCCAATTTAAAACATTTAGGTAGCAATTCCTCTCTTGGAAACTCGAAAATGAACATCGATGATGCTGCGGTCATCACCGAAATTATTTTCCAACGACCGAAGTGAGTTCAGTGCTTTTATTCCTTTTAAAAAACATTTTATCTCAAATATTTTCCAAACAACATCACCATTAATTTTCAACTTTGAAAAAACATCTCCAAAACCAACGGGATTTAAATTCCCAAATTTTCACCCCTTTAAGATCTCTTTAAATAGGTAATTAATTATTCCTCTGGAATTTTATTCTATTTCAAATTATAAATCCAATTTTTAACTCATATTTACAAATTTCATTATGTCGTATGGGTTAATTTCTTAACTTTTGGTTACAACGTTAATTTCTTATTTTAATTCCTACACAACAATGATAATAGTTTAATATTATTATTCCCTAACAACCAAGCAACCATATACTATAATAATTTACGAAAATTATTACCTTTATATATAAAAATAATTTCGGTAAAATTATTTCATTTACCCCATTTTAAAACAATATTGTGTCGAATTGTTCTGTTATAGTGCTTCGAGATCCCTATCAATAACGTTAGTTACTCGTATTGACCGGAATCCATAAGCCACTAAACAAACCAATCAACACAATATAAAACAAATTTTATATCCACTAACAAATACGCGCTCATATCTATTAATACACTCAAACACCTTCTAGGGTGCTACTGACCCTATTCCTAATGAGTAATTCCCACCAGAGCCAAGGTTCTCGTTTAACCTTCAGCTTTGATACCAAGTGTACCGGCCCGGGATTTTGGACGCCTAAAAATCGACATCAATACATCCACTGTATTACATGCCGAACAATCGAATGCCGAAAATTCCAGATCGTTAGGGAAAAGAAGAAAGAGGTAGAAGAAGAAAATAGAAAACAACATCAGAATCTCACAATCGCAGCGGAACAATATATAACAGAAAACAACATATCTTTATACATAAGAAACTGTAACAACCCGCATATTTATCGATTTTATATTTAAATATTTTATTTAAATATTTTATCGTTAGTCGGGTGTTAGTCCGAAAAGCTACTTTTTGCATACGGTCAAATTAGGACTCGACACCACCTCCATTGACTTCAAAATGACGTTTGTGATCTTTTTGAGTGTAAACTTCGATATGTTTGGAGATAGTGAAATTTTCGTCACTTTTTGCTTGGAGCTTTGGTTTGGGCTGAACCATTTGTTAACTCAGTCCCAACTCCCTCTCCTCTTCACCACTTCATCAAACACTTCAAGCTTTATCAAAAATGGTGTAGAGAATTGGAAATTAAAACTTCAAACTCAAATTCAATTGCAAATCCAACATTCAACTCCAAATTCAAGTAGAAGATAGTGGATTCAAGCTTTGGATTGCTTCTCCTTGCTTTCAAGCTTCATCATCATCCATTTTAGTGAAAAGGTGAGATTTTTAATCTCACATCTTGCCTATATCTGTCATTGGACTGTTGGGAATGATTCCCTATAACTTTAGCACGAGTACTTGCTTTTGATTTGGATTGGATTGACGAAAAACTCCAAATTTTAGTGTTTTTAGTGAATTTCATGCAGTTAGGTCATTCTGCCTCGGAACTGACTTGTTCGCACTTAGGTCGCTAGGACTTAGGTCGTAGGTCGTTGGGCAATAGGTCGCTTGCGTGGAAAGGCCTCTGTCTGCATTTAGGTCGTTCGCCACTTTAGGTCGCGAGCTTTAGGTCGCGAGGTTTAGGTCGCTTGGCCTGCTTCCATTAGGTCGTTTGACCCATTGCCATTTTAGGTCGTGAGCTTTAGGTCCTGAGATTTAGGTCGCGAGAATTTAGGTCGCTGACCTCTAGGTCACGAGCCTTTGGGTCCCCAGTTTTAGGTCGCGTGGTTTTAGGTCGCGAGACTCTTTCCATTAGGTCGTTGGACCTTATATCCATTAGGTCGCTGGACCTCTTAGGTCGCTCGTCTTTAGGTCGCAGACCTTAGGTCGCTTGGCCTCTGCTTTTAGGTCGTTAGACCTACCTCTGTTAGGTCGCTCGATCACAACCCCCAAAGGCGCATGACCTTGTTTTTAGTTAGGTCGCTCAGCCCCACTCTGTTAGGTCGCTGGTGTAATGACCCAAGATTTTAGGAATCTATTCTGAAAAATATAAATGAATTCAAAATAATTTTTGAATTAATTTTGAAAGGGGAGTGATATAGCTTGATAGTGTATCAGTATGTGTGTACATGTGTGCACAGGAAATGCACATGAACAAAAGCTAAAATCCCTGAACTCTAAGAATAAATACATATTGATATGTATGGAAATTGTAACGACCACGACTTTCTCTCCCCAGAAAGTCGGATCGCTAATAAGAAAGAAAGGGATAGAAAGAGAAAAGAAGAGAAGAAAGAAAGAAACAACAACAACGATCTCACAGCGGAACGAATAAATTATATTAATAACATAAACTATTACATAGTATACAACACTTTACAGAGTTACACAGCATATACATCACTTACTAGACAGTTATAATCATCTGTCTAGTTATTACATCTCAATCCAATACAGAGATCAATACAAAATCAACACAGCGGAAACTACTATCTATCTACAACGCCGAAGCCTCCTGCTCCATTGCTCCTCCACAATTCGTCAAGGCTAACCTGAATCCCTTGGCTACTCGTAAAAATTTGAGTACCCAAGAGTTTATAAACAGAAATAAACAACTTGGGTCAGACATGGGTCTGGTGTGAGTAAACGGGTTAAAATTGCTTAACTTCAAAACCTTTTGAAAGAAAAGGTATCACGTAAGACTCCCCACAAATAAACATGGGTAAGTTTTTACCTTACGCTAACCAAAACATTTGATAGGAAATCTGATTGTATTATAATAGGGTCTAGGGTTTTCAAGTAAAATACAGAAATAGCTGAAATGCTTACATCTCACATTCCAACATAGTTGGGCACAACTAATACGTACGGCACTTATTGGAGTTTGGATTCCATACAATGGCAGGGCTACCGGGGTACCGCCCGTCACAGTACGTGGCCTAGATCACCGTACCGAGGATCACTCCCAATCCCCTGCAACACAAGGTCGGAACATCCCTTACTGGATAATTCCCGCACAAGATACCTCACGGTTGGGATCAGCAACCGCACACACTAAGCCGAAATAAGAAGGGACTTCTAGACAGAGGTAATCTTGTCCTACTTGGGTGCTACCCACTAACCTTGCTGCACCTCCCCTGTTTTAGCCATTCCCGGTTTGTGAGGCTTGAGGTCACGATTACCTTAGAAAGAACACATCACTTAGAATGCTCATCGTCCACCTGACGATGTTCTGAAAGCATTCAATCCATACAAGTTTGTTCCGGGTTCGAACGAAACCGAAGGCATTATCTCGTTACACTCGTTTTGGAATCACCCTCAGAGTTAACGACAATAACCCTTGCACTCTGAATCTTCATCTTCACTTGATTCACGACCTATCGTTAATTTGGATCGATGTGGTATTCGGGTCTCCAGACCTGGAAATCCGGTATACGGAAACCCGATCCCGGTCTCATCGAAATCCAAAACGTATCTTTTAAGGCCAAGTTGTTTTAAAGGTTAAAACAATTTAATTCAATTATCTTTATACACTTAGAAAGAAAATTCACAATAGATAATCAACATCATCAATATCATCAGATAATCCATATTATCACAATTCAACTAAACATCCATATCACATAGCATATATCTCATCAGAGATATAAATCAAATGCAAAGCATTCAGTATTATCATCCATAAGTAATGATCTATATCATCTCTAATTAATTTAAAGTGAATTAAATTAATTACTTCATTTTATAAATCCTGCTTACTTAACCATTACTTAATTACAAATTAATTAATTACCCTCTAATTACCTTTTTCAATTAATCATCTTTGATTAATTATATTTTAATTACCTTCAAGTAATTTATCTTTAATTAATTACTCAAATTAATTAACCTTAACCACTTATAGTAATTAACCTTTAATTACTTCACTAATTAATTAACTATAATTAATTAAATTAATCACTATAATTAATTATATTAAACCTTAATTAATTACATTAATTAATCACTTCATTTATTAATTATACTTAATTAATCAATCTTAATTACATCATTAATTATATTAATTAATGATCCTTAATTACAAATTAATTATTAATTACTTAATTAAATTAATTACATTAAGTAATTAACTTTATTTTAAACAACATTTATTAATCACCTTGATTAATCTCATTCAGTAATTAACTACTCTTAATTACTTCTTTAAATAAATTAATTACTCCTTAATTAATTTCTTAATTAATCCCCTGATTAATTTCCAAGTAATTAAACTCAAATTACTTCCATTAATACAATCACCATTCAATTAATTACTTCCAGTAATTATCAATTAATTACTTTACTAAGTAATTACAAATCCATTACTTAAATTAAGTAATTATTTATCAAATCATCAAGTGTTTAAATTAATTAAACTTAATTAATTAACTTATCAATTACATTTAAACTTAATTAATTACATTAAGTAATTAATTCCTTAATTACTTCCATTAATTAACCTTTTATTACTTCCATTAATTAACCTCTAATTACTTTCATAAGTAATTATCCTTTTATTAATTACATTCATTAATTAACCATTAATTACTTATACTAAGTAATTATACTTTATTAATTATATTAAGTAATTATACTCAATTTTAAAGTAATTATCCTTAATTAATTAAACTAATTAATTATCTTAAATTAATTACATTAATTAATTATCTTTAATTAATTAAGTAATTATACTTTAATTACTTTTATTAATAAGGCCTTAATTAATTAAGATAAACCATTTACTTTAATTAAACCCTTACTTACCATTTAATTTCTTCTATTAACTAACTATCCTTTGGTTACTTATTTCCTTAATCACAACTTAAATCAAACATCATCTTATTTTATTTGAAAATACTTAGGAATTTTAATTACATAAATAATCTAATATATAATTACTTTAAAACAAAACAATTTTAAATCATTTAACTTAACATTTAAAATCTTTGAAAACCTGTTCAATCTTGTTAAATAAATTTAAATAATTTCTTATTCTTAGAAAACTTAATTATCAATTACTTTTTAAAACTTATTCAGTTTTTAAACATATTTAAACTTGGTTAAACATTTCTTTGAATACCAAATTATCTTAATATCCTTTTAAAACTTAACTCGTTAAACATTTACTTTTATACAACTGAAATTATATTTTCTTTAAAATTTTGAAATCTGTTTTCTTATCAACAATCAAACCCGAGCTAGCTACACTATTTTCCCGGGCAAATCACGAGATTCTCTCGTCCTATATTTACTTCGAGTTCCACAAAAGCCTACGCGATGAAAAACCCGAGACTCGCATCATCTTCTCCAAACTTAACAACCCAGATTCACGAATGTGCATCGTGCACGTGCACACACCATCGCCAGAGCTCCGACCATCCCTCCGGCCCTCGCCAACCCACAATCGACCTCGACAAACACCATAACTAAGCAGAACAACGAAAATCGAAGGCAAACCAAAAATCGATATCTCGATCAAACTGGAGACGAACACGATCGGAAAACCTCCTCTGGCTGTCGATCTGGACCACGAGATCCCTCGCCATCTCTACTAGTGAATCCCCTCAACCTCCAGTGCCGACCCCCTCCATCGCGCATCATTCCGATCCACCACAACCACCACACGAATCCTATCAACATCGACGACACATCTGAGCACAAAAACCCTACTTCCTCTTTCTCCGGCTACCACGGCCAACAGAAAAATCAATCGCTATTTTTCCAGTGACCCCTGACACCCTGGCAACCACCATGCCTTACCACGATCATCCTATCGCCGCCGAATGACAGAAGTCGACCGTAAACCCAAAAACGATCTACTTACAAATTCACAGCACATACCATTCTAAAAATTACCAAATTCATATCTAAATTCGTGATTTGCTTGTACGAATCATATTCTATAATTCAAAGATGAAAACATACACATTGATTTTCAACTTTTATTTTGATTTTTACTGTAAACTTCAATTCTAGAATATTAAGTAAATATAAACACTTAAGATATAAAAAAAACAAGATTACGTTGTTATTATCATTTTCTTTTCATTAATCAAAGTCTAATATTGATTATTTAGGAAGTTAGGAATTATTTTGTGATGAAGTTGAACCTGTTACTAATAACAGAGCACCAATATAAATGTACAGAGACAATATACAGACATGTTATACTTATATACGCACATTTATATTCAAAACTCATGCAAGCATTATAGACTATATTTCTACACATGCAACAAGATTTCATCACAGATTTATAAACTGTTTTTAAATAAAAGGTTTACTCACCAGTCATAAAGAAACAGAGAACAGAGCTTCCATTTTGATTTTTGAAAAAGCTTGTAACTTTTAAACTTGATATGCTTTTGCTTTTAAAACTTGAATTGCTTGTTAATGGAACTGGAATGCTTGTTGTTTAAATTTCATGTTTGCTTGCTAGATTATCTCAGGTTTGGAGAAGAGATGGACTGCTTGATTCCCAGGAAGAAAATGTTTGCAGGCTAGTTCATCTCAGGTTGAAGATGAATGCAGGCTAATTTATTTGAATATGTTTCTGGTTTTAGAAAATGTTGGTTATCAGATTTGTTGTTGAGAATAGGACCGAGTTTCTTTTGTTTTTGAAAAGAGGAATAGAAAAAGAATCTGAAGTAAGGAAGATGCAAATGTTTATATAAGTGAATTTATGATTTATAAAAATAAAAGAAAAAGAAAATAATAAGGACACTTGTCATTTTGAGTTTATCTTTTATTTACACATGTTAAGACAAGTCATTAGATAAAGACACATGTCTTTTAATATTTTTTTATCTTATTTTCATTTATTTTAAAAGTAAATAAATGCCTTTTTCTTATTTATTAAACACTTATCTATATATATATAAATCATTTTAAAGAAACAAAACCAATTATTTTTAAAATTAAAAGTTATACAAATATTATAATATCCAAACAATTTAAATATTTATTCTCTTGAATTTCAAAGCTTAAATTCAAATTTAATTAAATTAAATCCTAAGATTCAATTTAAAAAGTCAAGTTATATATTTACATACACTATTTATTCAATTTAAAATAACAATTCCTTTTAGTATTAAAATTCATACATATTAAAAATAATACATTATACTTATTATTTGAAATTAACATATTTTATAATTTAAACAAGAGATTATATTATCAAGAAATATTTAAAAAAGAAATAAAACAAACCATTTTTGTAAATCTTATTTATATTTAAGCTTAAGTAAAAATATCTTAAACTAATTAAATATTTACCTGAAGTATTTTAAAACTATAAAATTATTTATTTAAATATCTTTGAAAAGTCCAGATTAAATTAAATATAAATTTCCAATTTATCAAAGCTTCCATTTACAATATATATAAATAAATATATATATTCAAATAGAAAATATCTTATTAACTTTTAAAAGATAAAATCACCAATTAATACTAATTTAATCAGATTATTAAATTAAATTCAAATCTTATTATCAAAGATCATCAATATCAATTTAATTATTTAACAGATTATTAAATTGATATTGTTAAAATTTCCGGGATATTACATTCCTTCCCCCTTAAAATAATTTCGTCCCCGAAATTTAAACAAAGGTAATTTAATAATCTTATTAAGATTTTAAATTTTAAAACACAAGCATATACTATCATCCATATGCTAACAACCATAGCAACCAATTCATCCAATCAATCAAATCTAACTATCCAGACAAAATTCTAGATAGAATTCCTCGAGTTTCCCCAAGTATATATATACCGGGATACTCGCTCTACAACAATCTAAACTACTAAGCTATAGATCTCCTACTCATCTAGATCTACAGAACTAAACAGAATATCAGACTACAAACGAGTCTGCCTCAACAACTAAACCTTCCAGAACTGCTGATGAAGAACATGAGCACAAACTGAACAACACATCCAAGAATATGGTTCAACGGATTCATAAAGAAAACTCAGATACTCCATCAAAACCTGAGCTGCTTCACCAACTCCATCTCTAGGAAAACATCCTTCCACAAGACTGAACCATCGGTATCACTCCTGGAATCCAATCGATAAGAAAACTCAACTTCCAGATGCGGACAAATCTCTAACTTCTCTGAAGACATCCAGAAAAATTCTGACAACCCAAGAGAACACTCAGCAATCGCAAGCCACTTTTGCGATCAACCCATCCTAATTCCAAAGAAAAACTGTTCTCTCTTTACCAATCAGAACAGCTCACACTTGACTATCCAATCCATCGAAGAAATGGATCCTCTTACTGCTTCTGAACTTCACTTCCAGAAAAACTGCTCATCCAGAAAACTTCCTGCCATCACAGAATACTCCGAGCTGCATTGCTGACACTGATGCCAAGGACTTCCTATTCCAAAGATCTTCGAGAAACTCGAACTTCAAACCAAAGCAGAAACACCATGCTGAACTCAGCCACAACACTGAAACAGACACACTTCATTAACTTGTTCCAAAAGAAAACATCTTCGGGAACATCCATATTCACTGCGTCTCATCACACAGCTACAATTTCCTGAGATACCATCACTCGCTTCTGCCTAACCGACAGATCCAACTCTACTCATCCAACTTCAAAGATAAACTCCGAACCATAACATGTTTCCTTCAGAGATTGTGAAATCCTTACACAACTGCAAAGTTCACTCGAGACGGTATTAGGTTTACAGTCTCGACAAATACACTTCCAACCTCAACATTCAAACTCCAACTATTGGTAATTGTGTTACACACAATACCACCTTATCTACCTTTATAACTTATATTGGAAAACCCGAACAGGTAACCCAATAAATAGGTAGAAATACATAAATATATATATTTAAAATGATATATTTTTTTTATATAGAAATTATTTCTGGGTAAAATTATTTCATCTACCTCTTTAAAACAATATTGTGTCTGTTGGCCTGGTTCAAGTGTTTAGAGATCCCTATCAATAACGTTAGCTACTCGTATTGACCAGAATCCATATACCACTCAACTGATCAATTAACACAATATAAAACCATTTTATATAACTAACAAATACGCGCTCTCGTATATATATATACTCAGACTCAAACAGGTTGTTACAGATCCTATCTCTAATGAACAATCCTTCTGAACCTAGGTATTTACTCAACCTAGTGTTCTGATATTCAATTAACCAAAAGCTTAGGCATTCGCTCAACCTATGCTCCGATACCACTGTAACGATCCGACTTTCTCACTGTAACGACCACGACTTTCTCTCCCCAGAAAGTCGGATCGCTAATAAGAAAGAAAGGGATAGAAAGAGAAAAGAAGAGAAGAAAGAAAGAAACAACAACAACGATCTCACAGCGGAACGAATAAATTATATTAATAACATAAACTATTACATAGTATACAACACTTTACAGAGTTACACAGCATATACATCACTTACTAGACAGTTATAATCATCTGTCTAGTTATTACATCTCAATCCAATACAGAGATCAATACAAAATCAACACAGCGGAAACTACTATCTATCTACAACGCCGAAGCCTCCTGCTCCATTGCTCCTCCACAATTCGTCAAGGCTAACCTGAATCCCTTGGCTACTCGTAAAAATTTGAGTACCCAAGAGTTTATAAACAGAAATAAACAACTTGGGTCAGACATGGGTCTGGTGTGAGTAAACGGGTTAAAATTGCTTAACTTCAAAACCTTTTGAAAGAAAAGGTATCACGTAAGACTCCCCACAAATAAACATGGGTAAGTTTTTACCTTACGCTAACCAAAACATTTGATAGGAAATCTGATTGTATTATAATAGGGTCTAGGGTTTTCAAGTAAAATACAGAAATAGCTGAAATGCTTACATCTCACATTCCAACATAGTTGGGCACAACTAATACGTACGGCACTTATTGGAGTTTGGATTCCATACAATGGCAGGGCTACCGGGGTACCGCCCGTCACAGTACGTGGCCTAGATCACCGTACCGAGGATCACTCCCAATCCCCTGCAACACAAGGTCGGAACATCCCTTACTGGATAATTCCCGCACAAGATACCTCACGGTTGGGATCAGCAACCGCACACACTAAGCCGAAATAAGAAGGGACTTCTAGACAGAGGTAATCTTGTCCTACTTGGGTGCTACCCACTAACCTTGCTGCACCTCCCCTGTTTTAGCCATTCCCGGTTTGTGAGGCTTGAGGTCACGATTACCTTAGAAAGAACACATCACTTAGAATGCTCATCGTCCACCTGACGATGTTCTGAAAGCATTCAATCCATACAAGTTTGTTCTGGGTTCGAACGAAACCGAAGGCATTATCTCGTTACACTCGTTTTGGAATCACCCTCAGAGTTAACGACAATAACCCTTGCACTCTGAATCTTCATCTTCACTTGATTCACGACCTATCGTTAATTTGGATCGATGTGGTATTCGGGTCTCCAGACCTGGAAATCCGGTATACGGAAACCCGATCCCGGTCTCATCGAAATCCAAAACGTATCTTTTAAGGCCAAGTTGTTTTAAAGGTTAAAACAATTTAATTCAATTATCTTTATACACTTAGAAAGAAAATTCACAATAGATAATCAACATCATCAATATCATCAGATAATCCATATTATCACAATTCAACTAAACATCCATATCACATAGCATATATCTCATCAGAGATATAAATCAAATGCAAAGCATTCAGTATTATCATCCATAAGTAATGATCTATATCATCTCTAATTAATTTAAAGTGAATTAAATTAATTACTTCATTTTATAAATCCTGCTTACTTAACCATTACTTAATTACAAATTAATTAATTACCCTCTAATTACCTTTTTCAATTAATCATCTTTGATTAATTATATTTTAATTACCTTCAAGTAATTTATCTTTAATTAATTACTCAAATTAATTAACCTTAACCACTTATAGTAATTAACCTTTAATTACTTCACTAATTAATTAACTATAATTAATTAAATTAATCACTATAATTAATTATATTAAACCTTAATTAATTACATTAATTAATCACTTCATTTATTAATTATACTTAATTAATCAATCTTAATTACATCATTAATTATATTAATTAATGATCCTTAATTACAAATTAATTATTAATTACTTAATTAAATTAATTACATTAAGTAATTAACTTTATTTTAAACAACATTTATTAATCACCTTGATTAATCTCATTCAGTAATTAACTACTCTTAATTACTTCTTTAAATAAATTAATTACTCCTTAATTAATTTCTTAATTAATCCCCTGATTAATTTCCAAGTAATTAAACTCAAATTACTTCCATTAATACAATCACCATTCAATTAATTACTTCCAGTAATTATCAATTAATTACTTTACTAAGTAATTACAAATCCATTACTTAAATTAAGTAATTATTTATCAAATCATCAAGTGTTTAAATTAATTAAACTTAATTAATTAACTTATCAATTACATTTAAACTTAATTAATTACATTAAGTAATTAATTCCTTAATTACTTCCATTAATTAACCTTTTATTACTTCCATTAATTAACCTCTAATTACTTTCATAAGTAATTATCCTTTTATTAATTACATTCATTAATTAACCATTAATTACTTATACTAAGTAATTATACTTTATTAATTATATTAAGTAATTATACTCAATTTTAAAGTAATTATCCTTAATTAATTAAACTAATTAATTATCTTAAATTAATTACATTAATTAATTATCTTTAATTAATTAAGTAATTATACTTTAATTACTTTTATTAATAAGGCCTTAATTAATTAAGATAAACCATTTACTTTAATTAAACCCTTACTTACCATTTAATTTCTTCTATTAACTAACTATCCTTTGGTTACTTATTTCCTTAATCACAACTTAAATCAAACATCATCTTATTTTATTTGAAAATACTTAGGAATTTTAATTACATAAATAATCTAATATATAATTACTTTAAAACAAAACAATTTTAAATCATTTAACTTAACATTTAAAATCTTTGAAAACCTGTTCAATCTTGTTAAATAAATTTAAATAATTTCTTATTCTTAGAAAACTTAATTATCAATTACTTTTTAAAACTTATTCAGTTTTTAAACATATTTAAACTTGGTTAAACATTTCTTTGAATACCAAATTATCTTAATATCCTTTTAAAACTTAACTCGTTAAACATTTACTTTTATACAACTGAAATTATATTTTCTTTAAAATTTTGAAATCTGTTTTCTTATCAACAATCAAACCCGAGCTAGCTACACTATTTTCCCGGGCAAATCACGAGATTCTCTCGTCCTATATTTACTTCGAGTTCCACAAAAGCCTACGCGATGAAAAACCCGAGACTCGCATCATCTTCTCCAAACTTAACAACCCAGATTCACGAATGTGCATCGTGCACGTGCACACACCATCGCCAGAGCTCCGACCATCCCTCCGGCCCTCGCCAACCCACAATCGACCTCGACAAACACCATAACTAAGCAGAACAACGAAAATCGAAGGCAAACCAAAAATCGATATCTCGATCAAACTGGAGACGAACACGATCGGAAAACCTCCTCTGGCTGTCGATCTGGACCACGAGATCCCTCGCCATCTCTACTAGTGAATCCCCTCAACCTCCAGTGCCGACCCCCTCCATCGCGCATCATTCCGATCCACCACAACCACCGCACGAATCCTATCAACATCGACGACACATCTGAGCACAAAAACCCTACTTCCTCTTTCTCCGGCTACCACGGCCAACAGAAAAATCAATCGCTATTTTTCCAGTGACCCCTGACACCCTGGCAACCACCATGCCTTACCACGATCATCCTATCGCCGCCGAATGATAGAAGTCGACCGTAAACCCAAAAACGATCTACTTACAAATTCACAGCACATACCATTCTAAAAATTACCAAATTCATATCTAAATTCGTGATTTGCTTGTACGAATCATATTCTATAATTCAAAGATGAAAACATACACATTGATTTTCAACTTTTATTTTGATTTTTACTGTAAACTTCAATTCTAGAATATTAAGTAAATATAAACACTTAAGATATAAAAAAAAACAAGATTACGTTGTTATTATCATTTTCTTTTCATTAATCAAAGTCTAATATTGATTATTTAGGAAGTTAGGAATTATTTTGTGATGAAGTTGAACCTGTTACTAATAACAGAGCACCAATATAAATGTACAGAGACAATATACAGACATGTTATACTTATATACGCACATTTATATTCAAAACTCATGCAAGCATTATAGACTATATTTCTACACATGCAACAAGATTTCATCACAGATTTATAAACTGTTTTTAAATAAAAGGTTTACTCACCAGTCATAAAGAAACAGAGAACAGAGCTTCCATTTTGATTTTTGAAAAAGCTTGTAACTTTTAAACTTGATATGCTTTTGCTTTTAAAACTTGAATTGCTTGTTAATGGAACTGGAATGCTTGTTGTTTAAATTTCATGTTTGCTTGCTAGATTATCTCAGGTTTGGAGAAGAGATGGACTGCTTGATTCCAAGGAAGAAAATGTTTGCAGGCTAGTTCATCTCAGGTTGAAGATGAATGTAGGCTAATTTATTTGAATATGTTTCTGGTTTTAGAAAATGTTGGTTATCAGATTTGTTGTTGAGAATAGGACCGAGTTTCTTTTGTTTTTGAAAAGAGGAATAGAAAAAGAATCTGAAGTAAGGAAGATGCAAATGTTTATATAAGTGAATTTATGATTTATAAAAATAAAAGAAAAAGAAAATAATAAGGACACTTGTCATTTTGAGTTTATCTTTTATTTACACATGTTAAGACAAGTCATTAGATAAAGACACATGTCTTTTAATATTTTTTTATCTTATTTTCATTTATTTTAAAAGTAAATAAATGCCTTTTTCTTATTTATTAAACACTTATCTATATATATATAAATCATTTTAAAGAAACAAAACCAATTATTTTTAAAATTAAAAGTTATACAAATATTATAATATCCAAACAATTTAAATATTTATTCTCTTGAATTTCAAAGCTTAAATTCAAATTTAATTAAATTAAACCCTAAGATTCAATTTAAAAAGTCAAGTTATATATTTACATACACTATTTATTCAATTTAAAATAACAATTCCTTTTAGTATTAAAATTCATACATATTAAAAATAATACATTATACTTATAATTTGAAATTAACATATTTTATAATTTAAACAAGAGATTATATTATCAAGAAATATTTAAAAAAGAAATAAAACAAACCATTTTTGTAAATCTTATTTATATTTAAGCTTAAGTAAAAATATCTTAAACTAATTAAATATTTACCTGAAGTATTTTAAAACTATAAAATTACTTATTTAAATATCTTTGAAAAGTCCAGATTAAATTAAATATAAATTTCCAATTTATCAAAGCTTCCATTTACAATATATATAAATAAATATATATATTCAAATAGAAAATATCTTATTAACTTTTAAAAGATAAAATCACCAATTAATACTAATTTAATCAGATTATTAAATTAAATTCAAATCTTATTATCAAAGATCATCAATATCAATTTAATTATTTAACAGATTATTAAATTGATATTGTTAAAATTTCCGGGATATTACAGAAATATATATATATATATATATATATATATAAATTAAATCCTTAAAAGCTGAATGCATAAGTAAATATGCATATATGGATGCTACTGAATATTTTGAGTGTACATGTGCATGTGTGTGTCAATACAGTATGATGTATAAATATATATATATATATAGGTGTACTAATTATTTCAGTAAGACTTATATAAATATATATATGTGTTAATAAAATACTAGAGTTCAAATTAGTAAGATAAAATATACAGACATATTTTAGTATATAGGAAGAAAGAAAGAAAAACTGAATATATAAAAAGGAGTAGTCCTCTTGTAAATAATTAAAGAAGGTACATACCATTTACATGAAAGCTAAAAATAGGAAAAATAAGACAAACAAGGAAATGTTTGCTATAGGCAAAATTAGGAAGAGTATTTGATAAATAATAAAATCAAGTCACATTTTTGGCATGATTGTAGACAAAGGAAAAAGTATTTTCTGAAAAGCAAAAATTCTGAAAAGAATGTAACCACTTTTCTCTTCACCTAAATTAAGCCGGGAAGGGTAGAACTTTGGGTTTAAATAAAATGCAGATAACATGATTTTTCTGGTGGGCAAAAATGGCTTTAGCCAATATCCAAAACCCTAAGGAAGACCCTGTATATATATATACATGTATATGCAGCAGCCTCCTCTCCTTCTCAGAAAAGAACTTTGAAAAAAAAAAGAGAAACAACACCATAGAAATCATAAGGTAAGGAAAGGAAGAGAGCTTGAGGCTAAAGGCAGAAGTTCATCAATTAATTAAGGAAGCAAAGAAGAGAGCTAGGTGAGAAAACTCACTCAAACATCTAAGGCAATAAGTCCTAATGTAGGCAGCCAGCTATAAGTAATTTTCTTAAAAATATACTTTCATATGAGAATGCTTATCTGTGATTTTAAAACTGAAAATGTTTTGATTCTCTTTGGTTGATCACTTGTTTTATTATAAGGAAGCTTTATGTGTTGTTAGTATACATATATGTTTTATAAATCCAGATCTATAATATGTTAATGTTTAGGAACATAAACAAATACCCAGAAAATAAAATGTTGAAAATAGGCAAGTAGTATTGGTTTTGGCTCAACCCAGAAAGATGTAAATAATGTTGAGCTGCAATATACTTATGTATAAGTGCTGAGGCTTGAGACAAAAAGGAATTAGGGGTGCAATAGGGTTGCCTATGTGCTGATGCTCCTGATTCAATGAAAATATATATATGTTCATATGCATAGCAAACAAAATTTTGTGATTCAGTGAAACTAGGTCATTCTGAGTTTAACTCAAGCACAAATGTTTGCAAAAAGGAAAAACTCTCTCAAAAGCCATAAGCCAATGTTAGTTGCCTACACCCTTTTTAAAATACCAGAATGTATACATATGCATACAGAACCTTATTATTTAGTCACCAATGGTTGTTTGCTTGCTTGTCTCTGTATGGTTTTGAATAATATGAGATGCCATGATATGGATGTTTTAGCTAGTGAAATGGATCACTGAATGGTTTAGTCATGAAAAATCAAAAGAGTTATTATTAACTTAAACCTGATTAGGAAATTTGGGGTCAAGAACACTGCAGGAATGACTTGTGTTCTTGAGTAGCACAAGTTGACACATGGCTTGTTTAAGTCCTGAGATCTTTGTGTAATGGAGTGAATTAGTTCATTACAGTGTGTCCATTGATTCATAAATATTGCAGGTGAGACCAGGATAGATAATTATACCAAGGGAATAATATTTGGGATGATGAGAAAACTAGAGTTTTTCCCAGAATTGAAATATGAGGATTGAATAAATGATTTAACTCATATTGGTTATTTTCCTGTTTGGTATGAATGATTGTTTGATTATGTCTGAATTGTATGCTTGAATGTATATGTCATATTGATGTATGTAGTCTCTGGAAAGGAAAATTAAAGTGTGCACATGCACAATGACACAGAGCATGCACACAAGTATGATCTGATTCCAAAGGGCAGAACTTTATGTATATGTATTTAATTTGATTTTAACCTAATTAACTAGTTGCTTTTGTGAATTTTCTCATACCAGACATGTGTCTGACCCTAGTGTGCTAATGGCATCTGGGGTGTCTCATTTAAAAATGAGGCAGTTTCAAATGCTTTTTCAGGGATTGCAGCAACTAAGTAGGAGTAGGAGCAAGGCTTTGAGAAGAGGATTATAGCATGCTAAACTTAGTTAGATAAGAGCCAAAATGATAAAATCCGCATGTATTAATGATTTAAATTGTTACTTGTATTACGTGTTGAATATGGGATGGATTTTTTGTTAAGTATTTTATTAAGAGATTGACTTGTATCTGGAATTTATGAATCTGGTTAATATCTGATGTTAAAGAAGTTAATCAAAATATTGTAAGTGGATTTAGTAAGAACACCATGTTGAAGACTGAATGATTACATTTTATAAATGTATTAGTCAATTTTGAGTCTTTATAAAGGATTTAAGTTTTGGGAAATCTGGATAGTTGATTCTCAGAAAAATTAAATGGTTTTGTCTTTCAAACATGGTAAGTGTATACAAAAGATAATAGGCATAGGCTGAATGTATTTATGACTGCAAGGTTCCCATAATCTAACTTGTTTCATACAAATGTTTCATGTCTTTTTTTTAAATAAAGGAAGGGTCTGTAATAAGGGAATTGAAAGCCAGATCCAAATAGTTGCAGTTATATATGCACATAAACATGTTTTGTGCAAATGTTAATACACCCTTTTCCTTTGTATCTGTAGTAGGAATCTGAATTTTTATTCAGATTTTAACCAAATGCATTTTAAATTCCAGACAGATTTTATAAGAAGAAAATCCAACATGAATGAAATTTTTATTGCATATAACACTGTACTATGTGTGGATTGATTAAATTCAATCAATCCAATCTCCTCTTGTTTTCCAGAACTCTGATTTAAACAAGAGAGGCATATACATCCTCACATGTATGTGCTTAACTTTGTGAAAGTACTGATATATCTATATTGGTTAATTGTTTTGATCCTGGATGTATTTTGGTTTATTGGAAAAGAAAATGACCCTGGAAAATATAATTGTGATAAATGATCAATCTATATATCATCTCTGATAGTTCTAAGGAAGTTTAAATCGAACTTAAAAGTGTAAATGAATGTAGGTGGACATCCAGACACATATAAATTGAATGTGCATATGCATGTACATAGAAATCGAATTTAGACGACAGTCTAAATAATTTAGACGTCTGAGATTAAACTTAGACGACAGTTTAAATAATTTAGACGTCTAAGGTTAAATATAGACGTCTGTCACAAAATAATTAGATGTCTGAATTCAGTTCAAAATGTCTTTTTCTCTCTGCTTCAATTTTTGATCTATGAGCCGTCTGTCATAATTAGATAGACGTCTGTAATTAAGTTAGACGCCTGTCATAAGAATTTAGACGTTTGAACTGCTGATTTTGTCTAATTTGCCTATTTAGAAAAGAAATAAGTGGCTATGTCAATAGCTTGTATGGCATTTTGATATCTACATGATTTAAATTCCCTTTGATGGAAAAAAAAATCATTATGAAATTAGGGTAGAAATAGGAGGGTCATTTCAGCTGGCCTTAGGTCGCTTTCTCCTATAGGTCGCTTTCCTCAGTTAGGTCGTTCAAGGCCTTAAGTCGTTCACTCTATAGGTCGTCTGACCTATTTGCTTTTAGGTCATTCGAACATTAGGTCGTTCGATAGTCCCTTAGGTCGCGTCTTTGTTTAACTTGGCCCCCGTAGCGGGGGTGTTGCCCCCGCACCCCCACCTAAGGGGTTGCCACCCCCCTGGACCCCCCTCCGTTGGGGATCTTATCTGGAAAACATTCAACAGAACTTCCACTTTGATGTATTTTGAGCTGATTTCCTTGGATTTTATTCACGTCTTCGTATGAGAATTTCTGTGATTGATTTTTCTACAATCATTTTTGTGTTTTGTCACTTTAAAAATATGAAAGTTTCAATACTAGTAGTAAATATCATAACTCTTTCATCAAAGCGATTTCAACTCTATTTTTAATACCAAACTCGTTTATAAAATCGTTTTCCAATCTATTAGTATATACAAGCCTTTACTTCACTCGGATGAGAAATCGAATTAAACGACTTAGTAAAACGAGTGGTATGAAACGCTTGCGTTCACTTCGTTGGTTAGCTCTTGGACTTATTCGATTGAACCCTTTCGTGACAATTTCCTAGTGGAGATCTACAGTTTGTTCGTAAATATTTAAGTTAAGCTAGTGGTTATGGGACATGAAGCTAAACTTATATATTTACTGGCTTAGTGTAATTGACACTTCTATATGATCATGACGATCATTTTTGTGATTTAGACTAGCGATTGAGCGATGTCTCTTTGTCTGTGAGGGAGACTAGACCCCGCTTTCGTGATGTTTCACCATCACATATATGGGGTAGCGCTCCATGGTCTTCGACCTTTTCTGTGTGGAAATTTAATGGATAGCTTCCATGAGATAGCTTCTCGTTTATGTGCTTCACGCGTTGGTGAGTTTGCATACCCCCGTTCATGTGTTAGGCCTCCCCCTTTTTATGTGTTTTTCTGGATTTCTAGTGATGATTTCTAGAATTCGTGCTTCACCAATTTTCATGATTTTCATTGATATGATATCAGTTTTTGTGCATTGGTGAATTTATGTGTTATTGACTTGTTATGAATACAAGTTTAGGGTATGATACCCTATTTTATCTTTGAGAAGATTCTTATGATATTGATTGATCTTTTGTTGATTATCATTTACATACTTATAGTAGTATGTCGTTATGGTTGTTACATGTTCATGCCATATTATTTATCATATACCTTATCATCTGATATTTATAGCTAGACTGATCCGTTTATTATTTTCTTATAAATAATACTCGGGTCAGACCGAGATGTTACAGGTGCTTCTGCTTGACTTCTCTTCAGGATTATTCTGACTTTTGGCTAACTACATAGATTAGTAGTTTTTGGTTGTACAAATTTGAGATATAGACTCTATGTTGTGCACTTATTCTTTTGTATAGCATGTGTTGCTATCCTTTTGTATTATCGTGGATCTTTCCGACCACTACTCTGATGTACACTTTTATGTGATATATATTTATTCATATCTTCTTCCGCCTTTGTGATATGGATGTCTGTGACTGATTTATGTTATGATTATTTCTATGTTTGTTTCCGAAGATTATATATAGCCACTGTCTGATAGCTTTGAGTTTGTATCGGTATGTCGGATTTCCTCCTTAAATGATATGCATTCTATTCTATCTGACATATCGGTGCTCGCACAAAGAAGTTACACGGATGGTCGCTCCTCAACAGCCTTATTCTCCGTGCTAGTCGACAGCACTACACCGTAGTGTTCTTGTCTAGCGTGGGTATAGAGGTGGGGCTTCACAGAAACTATAACTGTTTTTATAAATTACATCATTAGAGTGCCACACAATCAATAACACAATACTGGACAGTTATAATAAACTGTCCTCACACAAGCTGACTATATAGTTTACACTGCACAGCGGAATACACATCAAGTTCGTGTGATACGTCTCGTCATCCAGCTAGTCTCCTGAGCTCCATAGCATCTTATCATGTATCTGTAATACTCGATCTGACCCGAGCATTATAATTAAATAACACCCGAGTCAGTCTGGAAAACCAGCGTGAGAAACACACTCAATTTGAATTATATGATTTTTCAAAATCCTTTAAAAATCAAAGGTATCTCGTAAGACCATGCCTCAAATAAACATATCGGGTTTTTACCTTAAGATAACCAAAACATTTTATATCAAAATCCTCTGATATTATAATAGTGTCTAAGTACAAATACTTATTCAAATAGCTGAAATGCTTGCATCTCACGTTCTAACATAGTTGGGCACAATCAAAACCGTACGGCGCTTATTGGAGAATGGATTCCAACTGAATGACTAGGCACTAGGGTACTACCTATCATGGTACCTATCTAGAAACACCGTACCGAGGATCACTCCCGACCCCCTGCAACAGAAGACCGGACTACCCCTTACTAGATAGTCCGAATAAGATCACCCCGCGGTTGGGATCAGCAACCGCCCACACAGCCGAAATAAAAAGGGACTCTAGATAGGGGAAACCTTACCCTACTTGGGAGCTACCCACTTAGCCTTGCTGCATATCCCCTGATTTTCGGTCATTCCTGGTTGATGAAGCTCGAGGCTAAGCGTTACCTTTTTAGAAATATTAACTTAGAATGCTCATTGTCCTTCAATGACAATGTACTGATAGCATTCATCCATACATGTTTGTTCCCGGTTCGAACGGAACCGAAGGCACTATTCCTACTACATCCATTTTTGAATCACCGTCAGGATTAGTAGCGATTAGCCCTTGCACTTCACTGCTCCATCTTCGACTCCAAGCTCTTGTCTTCATTTCAAAAATGTACTCCTTGGATCGAAATGGTTTTTGGATCACAAATTTGATCCGGTCTCTTCGAAACAACGTTCGCTATTCCTGGTAAACTTTACCCTGTTATTTAGGAAATAAACAGACGAAAATAAGATCGGAGATCACCTCCTAACCGTTAGTGGACAGATTTCCTTATAAATGTCCTAGAAGAACGAACGATTTTATACGTACAGTATAGCACCTCGAACGGTAACTGTACCATATAATTCCCGTACTTCTCCTAGATATTTCAAAAGTTATATTTGGGTCCAGATTTGATAGTCGATATTTAACTATAAAATAAATAATCAATTCAACCAAATATTTCATTCCTACTGGAAAACACCAAGTCTTATATTTAATTTAATTTTAAATAAACTAAATCACTTTATCCAAAAATATACACTTAAAATATTTAAAATAAAGCTACTTAAATTCTTTATTCAAAATAATACTTATGAAAGTCTATAATAAATCTCCAAGTAAAACTTTAGCGAAAAACTACTTTTTAAAATAAAAACTATTATATAAAGTATACATATCGAATAATTATCCTTTAAATCATAATACTAATTTAACCTTTAAAAATAATTTACTACTATAATTAACTTAATTAATATTTACTCTAACCATTTCAAAACAATTAAATAATAAATTTCCAAAAAAAACATTCTTTAAACACTTTTCAATTTTCTAATTAAAAACTTAAAATCTTTCCTTTTTAAAATAACTTAACTTCTCAGAAGAACACATTTTCCACTTCAATATAACTAGTTTAACCATTTATAAATCCCACTCGATTTATCTCCAGTTCAATTTATGTCCAAATCCCGTAAATTTTCTTTTCCACACTTTTAAAAATAAAACTACCCTTTATTTTTAAAACGACTTACTCATCTCCTTATAAATTTCCACCATGAATTTATAATTCCAAATTATCCACTGATAATTACTTCACTTTATAAATAAAACTTTGTGTATAAATTCCACAGTCCCATTGTCCCTTTAATCACCGTTTTAGACACTTTAACGATTTTCAAATCGATTTCCTGAAATAATTCCATTTTGATTGATTTCCCCAAATTTATTCAAAAATCCATTAATTCCATATTCACTCCTTTATTATGATTTAAATCTTTTTTAAATCCGAAACATTAATTTCATATTTTATATTTTTTTCTCAAATTTCCTCTTTATTTTTCTCAAATCCATTTTAAACCTCGGATTTAAAAATAAATGCTTTTATACTTAAAAAATCGCTTTAAGTCCCATTATTAAATCCTTTTATTCAATTTTTTCCAAAATCTCTGTCTTTCCATATTTAGAAATTATCAAGTACAAAATTTAAAATCAAACTATTCATTTTTCCCAAATTCATTACTTTTAAATTTATCCAACTTTACTATAAATCTCGTACTTTATAATTTCCCTTTTTATTTCCCTTTAAAAATATTCAATATTTATATTTTCAAAATGCCAAACTATATACTACAACATCATAGCATCTAATAAATTAATTTTTCCAACATATTCTATCACAGATTATTCAACATTTCATATATCACTGAAACGAAAATAAATTCAACATTTTCGAGGAATCCAGTTGGATCCCTCCAACCTGTTTTCCCTGCATCCATAGATGTTACCAATCCCACTTCGAGGGGGATATCGTGGTATATAGGGTCATCCGCTATTATGCGGGGCGCATAGCGTCTCATCCGCTATATAATGCGGAAATATCACTCCAATACTAATATATACTACTATATATATATATATAACATCCAACAGATAAATTATAAATTTATCAATCAAGTCAAGCATGTAATAATTTAAATTTAACATTTAATTTTAAATAGGGTAATCCAAATGAGTTCGAAAATCTCACCTTTATTTTTATTTGCAATCCACTTCAATCTCGACTTGGTTTCACAATTTTTTACCTTGTATAAACATTATATGGTTTATTAACATTTGAAATAATCTAAAATAAATTACCATTAAATAAATTTAATTAACTAATAATTTAATTAAACTAATTTTCCTATGATAAATAATTTTTAGTAACTAAAATAATTAAATAAGTTAATTAAACAAGTTAATCACCTTAATACATATTTTTAAAATTAAACGGTAGATTTACAATGTGTATATACATATTTATTTTTTTGAAACTACATATATACTTATAAAATAATCTATATAGATTTAAAAAACTAATTTTATGTAAACTCCTCAAACGTTTAAAATTCCAATTTTTGTCGAAAATTATATATATATACATATATATATATATTCTGTTCACCTATATGTATATATATATTTATTAAATTCTAAGAAAAATAAAATTCCTTTCTAACATATATATACATATTGAATTTTAAAACAAAATTATTTTGTATCTTATTGTAAATTAAAATCTTATATATATATATTTTCTGTTTCCTCTAATATGTGTGTGTGTGTGTGTATAATTTAAAATAAATTGAAAATACCTTCACTGCCTAACCGTAGTGATTGGCTATGATTATTTGCTTTGAACTTGTTTGGTAAACAAGTTTTGTTTTAGAAATTCCAAAGGGGATTGTTTAGGCAAAACCAAGTTGTTTTAAAATCTGGAAGTATGATTTGATATACAAAAGTGATATATATTATGATTTCAAAATGACTTGAAATAAAAAAACCGGGTGGTTAAATTCTGGGATTTCTATTTAAATGATTTGTAAAGTTAAGAAGAATCAGTTATTGAACTTATAATTTAGAGTTGATATAGATAAGAAAGGGAAATGTAAATTTTAATCCTGGAATTAAAATTTTATTTTAGTAAGTCAAAATGAATGATATGGGTTAGGAATTAACCTAAGATGAGTTAAGTTAAATAAAATTGAAATTGGATTTGATTTGAATTGGATATTAAGTTGAAATGTAGAATAATTGTATAATTATAAGTTATAATTATTGAATGGAATGGATAAACTTAAGTTATAAAGTGATATATATAATCAAGAGTTATGATTATAAAATGTAAATGGACTCAAGTGAGTAAAATGGTATTTTAAGTAAGTAAGTTTTCGAACTCATGAATTGAGTAATGCAATTGTAAAACCAAAATGAAAATGGCTTTGTATTATGGTAAAGGGATGGAAATTCAAAAAAATTGAATTTGAAATGAAGGGTGAATAAATTTTTTTAGTAAATTGAATATAAATGTGAATGGTAAAGTAATTATTTAACTATATGTTATAAATATTGAATGTGAGTAAACTTAAGTGGAAATTCAGGGAGTTATGAATAAATAAGTTGTATAACTTATTAAACTGAGAAAGTGGAATAATATGACCAAGTTAAAATGGTGAAGCAATTGATAACAAGGGATGAATTCAATTTAAGAGTAAATGAATTAAATATGATTTTCAAATATGATTTTGGAGTATAGTTGGGGTATGAACTTAAGTTTTAAAGCTGAATATAACTTAAGTAGCGATATGGAATGTTATAATAAACCTTAGAATAATTTTATGGAATGGTTTATAAATAAATTAGCATGAAATGAAATGTCATTCACTATAAAATGAAGTGAATAAATCTATGTGAAGTAAATGAAATTGAATGGAAAAGATGTAATATAAGTCGGAAGTGAAATAAATAGGAATGCAAGTGCATGAACCATGTTATGATATAATAAATTGTTCAAGAATCGATTACATGGAATGATTCCCAAGTTATAGTATAAAAATTGGATATACTAAGTAAATTGGAGCGAATAAATTGAATGAGAATTAATTTAAAATGAATTAGGACTTGGTTGCAATGGAAACTTAACTTAAGTGATTATTTATGAAATGATTTATAAATAAAATTAACATGGATTGGAATGTTGTTTAATACAACATGAAGCGAACAAAGTTTGGTAGATAACTTGAATAGGAATCAAATGGAAATTAGAAAAAATTTGATTTAGAGTCAATTTAGAAAGAACTAAATTGAAGTTTAATAAAATGGATTTTCCATGTAATGAAAGTCAATAATGAATGGGATGCAAATAAATTGATTCTGAATCAATTTGAAATTGAATAGAAGTGAATATATGCAAGTAAAGCACATATAAATCAATTCGGAATGGATATGAGTTTGTTTGTGTAAATATGAATTGAATGCAATGAATTTGGTTGTAAATCATTTTGAATTGAATGAAATGATATATGGATCCATGGAGAGGAATTAAATTAGTGTTCGAACCTTATAACTACTTGTCATAATATATGATTGGCATGTTCGGGTTATGAAGTTTATATGTTTAGCTAGTTGAAGGAATGAAATGTTATTAAAATTTCATGTTTATGAAACTTACATGCTTATTTTGAGTAAGTACAAGTACATGAAGCTGTTGGATAGATTTTGGATTGCGTAAATGCATATAAAATAAGCTGGTCGCTTAATAACGCCAACATGAGGTACGCCTACGCAATAAAATAAAAAAATGATAATATATTGATATATATTTTGTTTTCTGACCGTGTGGGTTGACGTATATATTTTTATCTCTCTTGTCATATTGCAAAAGGCTCTCCATACAAAGGAAACTCTGTCAAAAAAATTCGAAAATTTAGGGTGTTAGAAAAATTTTAAAAATTTTTGGAAATTTTTTATTAACTAGATAAGTTGATTTTTGAATCATAATAGAAATCAAGGCTTTTTGAATATGAAATGAATTGTTTTGGATAAAACTAAAAGGTTTAGGGAAGTGAATATAGGGTTTTAATTAAGTGGGTTTGGATAGGTAAATGGGTTTAGGATTCCTACCTTAGCAATTTCGAGGACGAAATTCTTATAAGGTGGGAGGAATGTAACGACCCGGAATTTTGGTAGTTTTTTGAACGTTTAAATCATTTTTAAATGTTGAATTTGAAATATTAATTTATTTTGAATATAGAGATTTTGGTTGAATTAGTTAAATGGGTTAAAATTTCAAATATAGTGATTTATCAAAATCATTCTCCAAAAATCTAAGAAAAAGATCAGAAATCAGACCAGATTTGATTTCCTTGCGGATTATTGGAGCAAAGAGGATGGCAGTAAGCATATTGAGCATTATCTTCTCAATCCGAGGGATTATCAAACTGATTCTAGTATTCATCAGCGAATCAATCAAGTCAACTACGAGCCTCCAACCAACAATTACTTCGAAGAAGGCGAAGGCAGCTACAAATCTACAGATCTGGGTTGCGTTAACACCAGATCTGTAGATCTTAGCCACACAAAGCACAACTTAGACTCGAGAAATCATATTAGCTCAAATAATGCCGATAGCAGCATGAGAAGCAAATTCAACCAGAGTCTTTCATACTGGGAGAGAGGCGAGAGTAGTAAGAAGACGAGATAGAGCTTAAGCATGATATTGTGGAGTTTACAGCTAAATCGCTCATGGCGGTTCGCCATTTTTATTTGCTTTTCGTGTTTGAAGAGATACTGATTTACCCTAATCTGTTCTAGGGTTTGTGTCTTTGTATGTGGTATCGGGTAGTAATATATTTACCCGAAATATCCCACCTTATGTAACTCTTTGGGCTTGGCCCGTTTACCAATTTTCAAAAAAAAATAGTAAACAAATATTTGAGATTGGGTAAATATGGGAATCTGGAGTTAGAGGCAAATAGGAATGGTTTCTACGTTGATTTAAAACTCTATTTGAATTAGGGTGATGGTAGTGGTTTTTTGAATGGGATTAAAGGTTGATAAATTAAAGTTTGAAGTTTATATATTAATTTAATAGTGAAATTAGTATATATGGTAATAGTGTAAATAATTGAATTTTGATTTAATATGAATCGAAGTGATTTCTAATATGGATATAAATTCTATTTGAATTATAAATGAGTCGGTAAGATTTTAAAATTCGAATTTCAAGCAATTCCGTCAATTTTGAAAATCGCTCGATTTAATCGACGCGTTAAAATAGCCTTTCGGGGCATAGTTTCAGAATTCGACGAAACTAGTTCCATTGGATCCGTAATAGTTTATTATTAACGGATTTCAAATTTCGTAGCATTTGGAGTTACCATTTGAGTGTACGGGATAGAAACGCGTTGAAATAAATATCGAAAATTTAATATTTTAATTTGATTCAAAAAGCTATCGTCCACATACGATCGAATTAGGCCTCGAAACATGTTCCATTGTGTTTGGAATAGGGGTAAAACATTATAAACGCCAGGCGGCACGTCTCGATTGGAGTTCGTCCGGAAAAGCACGTTAATTGGAAAAAATAATAATAATATATTGTATATACGTGTATATATGTGACGATCCGGAATTTTTGTATATTTGAAATGGGAATATTTAATTTATTTTAAATATTCGGAGGTTAAATTTTAACTTTAATTTCAAATATACAGTATTTATTTGGATAATTAATTATTAAATTTAATTATCGGGATTGGGTAAAATATTGAATCTTGATTTTAAGCCTGTTAAAAATAGTTTAAAGGTTCAGAAAATTTATATTGTTAATACTGAAGATGATAGAACTTTTAAAATGGAATTTTAAAAGAGTTTTGTTCAGTTTTAAAAATATATCGTTGAAATTAAATTTTAAAAAAAAAATAGCCGTCCGAGGCACAGTCTCGGAATTCAGCGAAACCAGTTCCATTGGATCCGTAATATTGTATTATTATTGGATTTCAATTTTCGTAGTATTTGGAGTTGTCGTGTGATCGTACGGAATGTAAACGCGCTGAAATTTAATCGGAAATTTAATATTTTAACTGGTCGATATTTCTTTCCATATCCAGACTACGAGCCTTCTGGATCACACTGTCTATCCACACGTGTTCAACTGGGTTAACACGCGTCCTCTAAAAAAATCACGCCTTCGAAACTAAGGAAGAAAACAGACTTCCTTTATTTATTTTTTTTAAACGAAATCATCTTCGTTCTTCCTTCTCTTCAATTCAGAGAACAATTCGAAATCTCTTCTCGTTCTAAATTAAATACGAATGGAAATAAATGGCTGCTCATTCATTAGAGATTCTATTCGAAATCAAATTGTTCTAATAAAATTTCGAAACCCTATCCACTATCAATCCTGGCATCGACGAGTCAAAGAGGGATCGCGACCTTGTCGCGAGGTCATTCTCGAGAATGGCGCGTGTCGCGTGAGACTAGGGGTTTCGAGTTGACCGATCTGGTCTTGGCTGATGTGGACTTTGATGGCGACGTCGAGGCAGTGGCCAGGGCTCGCAAATGGGGTTTCCGCGTGGTCGCGAGGAAGTGGAGGCAGGCGCACGTGAGGAGGCGGCGATGAAGATGGGGTGGTGACGCGATTTTTCTGGTGTTCGAGCAAGTTGGGTTTGCATTCATCTTTCGAAGCTTAGAGGGGCAGGTATCCGCGATTTCATTTAATTTAATATATATAAGTGAGGTCTCATTTCATAGTAAAAGAAATTTTAAATCAGTTCTGTCTAATTTATTAATATACGAATATAGGTTAAAAGAGACTTATATTTTCATTTAAAGATTTATGTATGAGTAAGTATGCAGAACTGAAAAGAAAATCTATATTTGGGTAGATAAGTTTTAAATGTATATAGATATAATTTCGAAAGGGGTTAAAATTTATTTTTAAGTAATCTAAGAAGTAATTGATTGTTTAGGGTAACTAATTAAATGGTAATTATCTGGTTGACTAATTCAAATATTAATAAAATTGTATAAATGTTTATTCAGTTGAAATCGTAAAGGGAACAAGACGAGATGGAAATGGTTTGCGAAAAGCAAAATAGGAGGTGAGTTAATCTCACTCAGCTGAATTTTATTTTAAATTTAAATGGTTAAATTTAAATAATTGATTGAATGGTTGAATTGATTTGGGTGTGCTATACTATATATAGTAGTATATACCAATATATATATATTGGCATATGTATATATTGGAGTTGTTGATATTCCCGCATTATATAGCGGATGAGACCCTATGCGCCGCATAATAGCGGATGATATTTTATAAACCCATATACCGCGATATTCCACCTCGAAGTGGAATTGGTATTGTGCTAACGTCTGTGGATGCAGGGAAACAGGTTGGAGGGATCCAACTGGATTCCTCAAAATATTTAAATTTTGTTTAAATATTCTGTGATATGATTGTTGTTATCCTGTGATAATTTATATTGGATAATCTGGTTGGATTAAATTTCCCAGTATAATGAGTTATCAAAAGCAATTGAATTGGATTTTTGGAAAAATATAAAAGAGAAAAATTAAGTTAAGTAATTCTAGTGAATTCGAATAAATTAAATATGGAAAAGAGGAATTTTGAATAAATAGAGAAATGTTGAATTTAAAGAAGACTTATGTGATGTTATTTAAAGGGATAAAAATTTATTTTAATTCAATGTTTAAATGTAATTAAAAAGAGAAGGAATTTGGGAAATCTGAAACTTGTGCTTCGGTTTAAAGATTTTAAATCATAATGAGAAATAAAATCTGGAAGTTAATGAAGTTGGAAATAAATGGATTAAGTAAAGAAATTTATTTCAAAGTAAAATAAATTGGGAAATCAATTATAAATTGATTTAAATACTTTGGAATTTGAATTTTAAAGAGAAATGAGATTTGGGAGAGAGATAAACTGGGTTTGTAAAGTAAAATAAAATATCAGAGGATATTTGAAATTAAAATTTCAAAGTGGGAATTTATAAAAGGATATGGTTTGGTTTAAAAATAAATGTTATTTATTTTTAAAAGATGGGAGTGAGAAGGATATTTCTCTGTATAGCCAAGTACGTTTTCAAAGCAATTTTAATATAAGTTAAAAGTTCTAATTGTATTTTTAAAAGCATATTTTAGAAAATTTATTATTTCTAAATGTTAATTTCCTAAGTAAGTATGTTTTAGGAAACCTATTCTTTTTAAATATTTAAACTTTAAAGTAAGTATTTTCAAAGATCTATTATTGTAGTAATTATATAAAAGTGTTTTGGTATTATATTTTAAAAAGAGAAATTTAGTTTATATTTGTAAAGTGGTTTCATTTTAAATATTTCTTAAGTACATATTTTGTTAAGGTATTAAAGTAGTTTTTTTTTTATTTCAATATTATTAAGTATATTTATAGTAAAGTGTTTTAAGATTATTTTAAAATCTAAGTGTTTTGTACTTGGTGTTTCAGAGGAAATAAATATTTGGAAATGTATTCCGTAAGCAGAAACTGTTTTGAAATTGTTTTCAAATGAATTTTGAAAATTCGGAATTATATCTTGGAAAGATATTTGGGAAAATAAATAATGTGGGAAATTATTTAATTGTGTGATGGTTGCTTGTGGATGTTAATTGATAGTTAAATAACCGACTATCAATATTGGCCAAATGCGCTGATCGTTTCGAAGAGACCGGGATCGAGTTTCCGTATACCGGGATTCTAGGTCTGGAGACTTGAAAACCACTTCGATCCGGTTTGTACGTTTCGTGTAACGATTTCGGAGTCGAAGATGGAGCAGTGAAGTGCAAGGGCTAGTCGCTACTAATCCTGAGGATATTTCCAAAATGGATGTAGTAGGAATAGTGCCTTCGGTTCCGTTCGGACCCGGGACGGACTTGTATGGACGAATGCTTTCGTGACATCGTCAGGTGGGCGATGGGCATTCTAAGGGATATGTTCTGAAAAGGTATCGTTTAGCCTCGAACCTCATCAACCGGGAATGACTGAAAATCAGGGGTTATGCAGCAAGGCTTCGTGGGTAGCTCCCACTGGAGGGTAAGGTCATCCCTGTCTAGATGTCCCTTTTTATTTCGGCTTAGTGGTGCGGTTGCTGATCCCAACCGTGGGGTGATTTTATTCGGGATCATCCAGTAAGGGATGGTTCCGGCCTTGTGTTGCAGGGGAGCGGGCGTACTCCTCGGTACTGTGATCTAGGCCACGTACTGTGACAGGTGGTACCCCAGTGCCTAGTCATTCGTTGGAAATCCATTCTCCCTACGTGCCTGTACGGTTTTGATTGTGCCCAACTATTGTTGAAATGTGAGATGCAAGCATTTCAGCTAGATTCTATTTTACTTTCTGTAGACACTATTATAATATCAGAGGATTTTGATATAAAGTGTTAGCTATCGTAAGGTAAAAACCCAACATGTTTATTTGTGGCGTGGTCTTACGAGATGCTTTTGTTTTCAAAAGATTTTGAAACTTTAATAATCAATTGAGTGTGATTTTCTCACGCTGGTATTCCAGACTGACTCGGGTATTGTTTTATATGATGCTCGGGTCAGACCGAGTATTATAGATTACAGGAAATGATGCTATGGAGCTGGATGGCGATACGTACTTCCGTATTTGAGTTATATATTCCGCTGTGTATTCAGATTGTGAGGACAAGTTATGATTACTGTCCAGTTGTATGATATTGATGTGATGTACTCTGATGATGTATTTGGATGATGTATATGTAAACAGATATAGATTTCTTTTTGTGTAAAGATCTGTTATTATCTATTATATTTTATTCCACTGCGTATGTGAGATTCTGTTGTTGTTTTCTATTTTTCTTCTTCTACCTCTTCTTTTTACCCAAATGGTCCGGTTTTTCGTGTTAGAAAAACTCGCGGTCGTTACAATATATACGCTAGAAAACAGGAACCCTAGTTTCTCCTTCACGCAACCGCCACCTTACATTTAATGGCCGAAAGTTTATCGTCTTCCACCTCAAAGCTATCACAATCCATCAAGTTTTAGCAAATATTCCCAACTAGGAAATCGTAGAGCACGTCCTCCTCTACACATCTAACGGTGGCGATCTAATATCGTTCGACGTGGTTGCCAGAAATTAGCAACGAAGGCTCCCGTTTCATTCGTGTTTTTTGAGAAATAGGCGGTGCCTAACTTGACCGGTCTTCTGGCGTTGGTGAGGCTCGCCTGGGGCTTCGATCGGGCGACCTTGGATCAATCTTTGGTCGTAAGATGGAGGAGCGGTGATCGAGTTTTTTTTGGCGGCCGTGGGTTTTTTTCTTTTGCATACGGGATTACCTGGAGAGGGAGGAAGAAGGCTTGTTCGGCTGTGATCTGCTATGGGGGAAAGGATGGCTGAGATCTGATTAGGGTATAATAAAAATAAAATAAAAATAAAAAGAAATTTATTTATATAATTTATATCTAAAACTTTAAAACTTGTATCTTTGTCATACGAGGTCGAAATCGGATGAAACAAGCGGCGATGGAATCATGGCGACGAGCCCTACGCGCTGGAATAGATTTGGAGTCGTTGGAGCTAGCTAAAATTTTAGGTTAAATCGAACGTTTTTTATTTAATTTAAAATTGGAGCGTTTGGCGAAATTAAAACTCAAGGTGAGTTAATCTCCCTCAATTTTGGACTACTGTTATTAATTTTAAATAGTTAAAATTAATTAATGTTTGATTGGTTGAATTTCTACATTTTTATAGTTGAATGTGATATTATATATAGTAGTATATATATTGGAGTAATTGATATTCCCGCATATATATAGCGGATGAGACCCTATGCACCTCGCATAATAGCGGATGGCCCTATATACCGCGATATTCCCCTCAAAGCGGAATTGGTATTTTTATGTTGTATTAACATCTGTGGATGCAGGGAAACGGGTTGGAGTGATCCAACTGGATTCCTAAAAAATGTTGTATTTAAATTTATATATAGTGATATATGTTTTGTTGGAATAATTTGTGATAGATTTTTGGTTGATTTAAATTGATGGGATGCTATGGTAGGTTTGGCCTAGATTTTGGTACTTTTAAATACCGATAAAATATGGTTTGAATTGGAAAAGAATTTAAATAGGGATTTTGAAGTGAAATATTTATATAGAATTTTGGATAAATTAATTGGATAAAATAAAGGGTAACTATTTCGGGATATTGTAAACAGGGATTTTGGAGTAAAGTATATAAAAGGATTTTTAAATAATATATTCTTAAGTGGTACTTGTTTAAATAAAGAGGGTTAAAATCAAGATTTTTAAAGGATTGGAAGGATAGAAGTGAATTCGGAAATAAGTATAAAATTGGTTATACTGGAGCTCAAGTAAGATTTCCAAATCTACGAAATGAAATTAAAATAGAGGAGTTGGGCTTGTTTTAGAAAGAGGATTTTTAGTTATTAACTGGGTAACTTCAAAATTGTTAAAAATATTCTGGAAACTAGTTATTTGATTTTTTTTTAAATTGTTTAAAGTATATTTAATTATTAATTAGTTACCTTATAATGATTGTTAAAGATTTATTATTTATATTTAAAAATTAGTCAGCATTATTATTTTAAAAGGATAAATTATCAAACATTAATATGGCTTTGTATAATAACTATTATTGAAGTTTATTTGCCTAGATTAAACTTAGAAATTTATTTTAGAAACTTATAAGCATTATTTTGAGATAATTATTAAATAAAGTTTTCGCGAAGTAAAGGTATACCCGCATAGTGAAATCGGAGGCAGTGAGTGCCTGTAGTTAAGTTTTGGATTTCTCTAGGATAGAGACGTAACCATTGAGCTGTGAATCCATGGTTAATACCGAAGTGGTACTTTCCACATTATTTTCTAAAAGGGTTTCAAATTTTTTTTTTTGAAGGATAGTTTGTGAATTGATTGAATTTGATAAGGTAAGTACACATATTTTGGATAAAGAGATTTAATTTATTAAAGTTAAATTAAAAAGAGATTTGGGGTTTTTCAGTGGAAAATGGAATATTTGGTTGAATGATTGTTTATTTGATAGTTAAATAACCGACTATCAAATCTGGACCCAAAATATAACTTTGGAAATATCTTGGAGTAATACGGGAATTATATGGTACAGTTACCGTTCGAGGTGTTATACTATACGTATAAATTCATTTCGTTCTTCTTGGACATATATAAGGAAATTCGTCCACTAACGGTTAGGAGGTGATCTCCGATCTTATTTTCGTATGTTTCTTTCCTAAAGAACCGGGGTTGAGTTTACCGGAGAATATCGAACGTCGTTTCGAAGAGACAGGGATCAGATAAGTTATCCGAAAACCACTTCGATCCAACGAGTACATTTTCAAAGGGAAAACAAGAGCATGGAGTCGAAGATGGAGCAGTGAAGCGCAAGGGCTAATCGCTACTAATCCTGAGGATTATTCCTAAATGGATGTAGTAGGAGTAGTGCCTTCGGTTCTGTTTGGACCTAGAACGGACTTGTATGGATGAATGCTATCAGTACATTGTCATTGGAGGACAATGAGCATTCTAAGTGAAATTTCCTTAAAAAGGTAGTCGTAGCCTCTAGTCTCATCAACCGGGAATGACTGAAAATCAGGGGAGATGCAACAAGGCTAAGTGGGTCGCACACAATTAGGGTATGTTTATCACCTTTCTAGGTAAACTCGGATATTATTCATCACTACGTTATATGGAAGGAGCTCAACAGAGGGTGGGAACACCCAGGGTGATAGCATATTCGGTCTATCCAGTTTAGGGATAGTCTAGTCTTGTGTTGCAGGGGATCCCGCACGTGGTCCTCGGTACGCTGTTTCTAGACGTGTACTGTGACAGGTGGTACCCCAGCGCCTAGTCATTCATATGGAATCCATTCTCCAATACGTGCCTTTACAGTTTTGATTGTAGAGCATAGTATGCTAGAAATTAATTAATGTAACAATTTCAGCTATTTGAATAAGTATTTGTACTTATACACTATTATAATATTAGAGGATTTGATATGAAATGTTTTGGTTAACGCAAGGTAAAAACCCATCGTGTTTATGTGTGGCGTGGTCTTACGAGATACCTTTGATTTTCAAAGGATTTTGAAAACTTTTATAAATACAAATTGAGTGTGTTTTCTCACGCTGGTTTTCTAGACTGACTCGGGTGTTATTTTATTATAATGATCGGGTCAGACCGAGTATTAAAGGTTCAGGTTAGGATGCTATGGAGCTCAGGAGACGAGCTGGAGATCGAGATGTATTCTCGTACTTGTTTATTACGCTGTAGTGTTTATTGAAATTACCAGCAATTTGTGAGGGCAGGTTGTTATAACTATCTAGGTTGGTAATTATTGATTTGTGTACTCTGATTTGAGATATGTATATTACAGGTTTTGATTTGTGTAAAGAGCTATTGATACTGTATGTTATTCAGTCCGCTGTGAGATTCTGTTTTGTTTCAGTTTCCTCTTTCTTCTACCTACTTTCTTGCCCCTTAATAATCTGTCTTTCTGGCACTCGATCGTTCGGCATCTTATACAATGAGCGTATTTATGTCGATTTTCAAGGGTCAAAAGGGTGGGTCGTCACATTACTCTACATATGTCTATGTGGTGAATGTATGACTCGGGTACCTGTTAAAGGTCGGTAACGATCGGGGTGATGTCATATTTTGTACTACCCAAAAAGGGGCAGACCGGCCTTGTGTTGGTTTAGGCAGGCATTATCTGCTCCCTAGCTGCATCCCTCTAGAGTTGTACTGTATAGAAGGTACTTGAAATAACCCACTTAAAATTAAATTTTTTTTAAAACAGTGGCCATTTAATCAAGAAAATATTTAATTCCAATTTTCTTCTATCCAGGATCTTTATGCCAATAAGAATATTGGTTTTCTTAAATTATCTTAAACTTATATATATGAGGATATATAAGTCATTTTCTACTTGAATCAGAGTACAGAAATTTGAAAGTAGAAATCTGTTTGAGTATTACTTAAAGGAAATACTCTCTACATAGTAATAGTGTTTCTAAAAACTAGATCTTCAAAGTACACTTGGGTTAATGCATAACTATTGATTTTATGTCTCAAGACTTATCATTTTACATAAATTTCCATAATTTTATTACTGTATAAACTGGGCTCTTACTTGTGCATGTGTGTGTGCATGTTCCTGTGCATATGTGTTTGTGCTCTTGCATGTGCCTAACTTCTTTCTCTTCTTGCTAGTAAAAAGGTCTTAGTCTACCTTATATTTGGGATGTAACATCATAACTGAAGGTTTAGTTTAAAAACTCTTTGGTGCTGGCTTAACCCAGGCTCAAGAAAATGGTTATGTTAGCCATATTCAATTTGAACCAATTCTCAACAAAATACATGTTATTTTGTTATATCTTTTCAAGGCATGCTCAAAACCTTTTTGCCAGATTTTTTTTAATTTTAACATGAATTACTCATGCCAAGTACCTAGTTATTCATTTAGTTTATAAATCCTTACAATCTCAGGTTTCCCATCATCATAAATTAATTAATCAGAAAGCTTAGAAAACTTCATTACTTAGTGAAACATTTTCAAAATAAAACTTACAAGTTTCAGCTGAAACACGCATTTAAGCCCAATACTTACAAAACAGTAAATAACAATACATTGGTTTTTCTAAGCAACTTAAACAATATAGCCTAACATAAAGTTGGCATAAACATCTATTTTTAACTTCAGCAAATCTGTAAATATTGCATCCAATTCCCTATGCAGTTAACTCATCCAAAGCTTGATCAATGAAATTCCTATTTGCCTGCACAATCACCCTGAACTGCCTCACACAAATATGAGACACCCAATGGTGCATAAACACAAAAGGGTCAGACTGATGTCTGGTATGAGTAATCTACCTGAAAACATGATTTTATATGACTTTTATTTATTCAAATACTTTCAATTAATTAAGAAACTCAGTATCATCTTTGTGCATGTTTTTGTGAGGCATGTGCATTCATATCAGTACTAAACAAATTATATGTATGATCACAGTGATTTAGTTCAGAAAAACAATCATAAGATTCACCAATAAAACATCATAAACCAATCAATGCAATCATCAATTCAGTCATCAAGCCCCCTTTACAAATTTACTGGCCATCAGGGATTTTGCCCAAGCCTCTCCCGAACCTATTTCTATAGTTCACTATCAAATATAATATGGTCTTTAGCTACTTTCTCTTTTTTTTAACACACACTGCCTGGGACATCTCTTTGTTAACCCAGCACACTCAGGCCCCTGGGTATAAACATACCATGTGTGATCTTGCAATGTTCCCCTTGCCAAGCTATATTTTGTAGCCCTAAGATCCAAAATCCTTAGTTAAATTATTAAGTGTTAATTTTCCCTTTTTCACAATTGTGCTAATCCCCTCTGCATATCACAGTCTAATCAGAGAAAAATAAACAATTCAACCCACATGTACTTATTCAAGGGTTGGTGAGTCATGTTCTCATTAACATGCATATAAACAAACAAGCCGCTGTGAGTTCTCAGTATACATGTTATTTTGTTCATGGGTTTCAATAGATCATGTTATAAATATATGGTCATAGATAGTTTCTTTGGTTGTCTCCTTTTTACCTCTGGTTTAATCAGATACTCATCAATTTATAAGATCTGGCTAAACCACAAGTATATGTTCTGATCTGGATTATTTGTAAAATATAGAAGCTCAGCACATGTATAACATTGCACTCCTATATTTTTACTTGTTCAATTAATATGAGACATAAGCAACAACACTATGCTGCAGTCCTATATTTTTTTTCATTTTTCCTTTGGACCATAGATTTACAACATAAACCCTGGGATTTAAATAAATAACTGTATGGAGAAAACACATAAAAGAAAACATTTCATTTCAAGGTTAATCCACAACACAGATGACCATTTTAAACATGAAATCTATGCCTCGTTTTCTGGGCAAATCGCCATGAAGGGTTATACACTTGAACAGATCATTAACAAACAAAAGTCATCAAATCATAAAATGAACATATCTTGCAAAAGTGAATTATTAATTCAAATAGGCTGCCTCAATATTCAGGACTTAATGGCAAAGTTTTCAGTGAGGTTACTCACACTTAATTCCTTTTTTCCCTAAGCCTTGCTTTTCTTTTGATCCTCTGCCTTCCTCTAACTCTAATGGCCGGTGCTCCTTACTTTCTCTGGCTTATATTTTTTTCTTTAGGTTATGAAGAGCAAATGGGTATGATCTCTCTACACTAAGCCTCTTTATATAATTCCTGGCTGTTACTAGGGTTTATGGAATTACCCAATGTCAGTTCTACCCCATAATATGATCTGCCTTACACTTGATTCATAGAGAGAAAAGGGTATGTGGTCCTTGCTAATTTTTTTCAGAAAATAAACCTTATTCTTTTAATTTTTCCTCGGGTCATGTTATGTGCATGACTTTAGTTTTTGTCCTAAGCAAAAGAATTGCTGGAAATGGATAAAGTGTTTATCTAAAGGTTCATACCATTTCCATGCAATTTCTGTTTTCTTCCAGAAATTGTATATGTATGCCTATTTTGCCTAAGTCTTTCTTTTCTTTCTTTAAATAATTTTAAGTTTATTTCTGCCTAGCTTTTATTTTCTTTGTGCCAGATTTATTTAAAGGTAAAATCCTCTCTTCATGCATATATATTTCTAGACTAGTTATTTTAATTTATATATATTGATTTCTGCCTAGCTTTTATTATGCAGAAAATTGTGTGCATGTATGTGCACTAACTTGTGCACTTGTACATGTTTTAAACCATGTATCTACAAATCAGTTTCCTATTCCCATCTTTTCTAATGCAATTTTTTTTAAACAAATATAAACTAAATTAAATCATGAAATTGCTCACAAAAATCAGGGTTATCACATATACCCCTCCTTTAGGAATTGTGTCCCACAATTCTTTCATACTTAACTTAAGTATCATTACTCCCGAAAATCAATTTCTGATCTCGAATCATTCTCAAATCAATCATTTGATTAAACTCTAGGCATATCAAAACAAAAATCAAAATGAAATTCAATCAAAACATTCATCAGTATATATATAATTTTACCTTTCATTCAATCAAACAGTTGCGGATAATCATTTCTGATTTTATCCTCCACTTCCCATGTGCAATCATTTGGGTCAAGACTCCATTGCACTTTTACTAATTTAATTTCTTTGTTTCTCAATTTCTTGGTTTCTCTAGAAATTATGCCCACTGGCTCCTTTTCATAGATCATCCTAGGGTCAATCTGCACATCCTTAGAGGATTCTAGGATTGCCTCTTTATCATGAACCCATCTTCTAAGTTGAGACACATGAAAAACATCATGTATTGCTCTTATTTCTTCTGGTAACTCTAGCTTATAGGCTACAGTTCCTATTCTTTCTAAAAATTTATATGGCCCTATATATCTAGGAATCAACTTTCCTTGTTTCCCAAACCTTAGAACCTTTTTCATGGATGATATCTTGATAAATACATAATCTCCAACATCATATTGTACTGCCTTCCTTCTTTGATCTGCATATTTCTTTTGCCTATCTTGGGCAGAAGCAATTCTTTTTCTGATCAAAGCTATCTTTTCAGAAGTTTCCTTCACATTTTATGGTCCTAAGACCACTTTTTCCCCAGATTCAAGCCAACTTGAGGGTGATAAACATGGTCTCCCATAGAGAGCTTCAAAGGGTGCCATGCCTATGCTACTATGATGGCTATTGTTGTATGCAAATTCAGCTAAAAAGATATGATCCTCCCTACTTCCTCCCCAATCCAATACACAAGCTCTTAACATGTCTTCAAGCAATTTGTTCACAATTTCTGTTTGACCATCAGATTGAGGATGGTATGTTGTGCTTAAGCATAAATCAGTCCCCATTGCCTTGTGAAAACTCTGCCAAAACTTTGAGGTGAAGATGGTATCTCTATCACTTACTATAGTCTTAGGTATTCCATGTAGTCTAACCACTTCCTTGACAAACAACTGAGCTAGTGTACATGCATTTCTTTCTGATTTTACTGGTATAAAGTGGGCTGATTTGGTTAACCTATCAACCACTACCCAAATACTATCATTTCCCCTTCTAGTTCTAGGCAAACCATCAATGAAATCCATTGATATGTCTTCCCATTTCCACTGTGGTATTTGCAAAGGATGAAGCATCCCTGAGGGTTTTTGATACTCAGCCTTCACCTGTTGGCAAACCATACATTTGGATACATAGGTTGCCACTGCACTCTTCATGCCACTCCACCAATAATCTCTCTTGAGGTTGTGATACATTCTTGTGCTTCCTGGGTGTATAATATATTTGCTTTTGTGGTAAGCATCCAAGATTTCTTGCTTCAACTCATCAATTGCTGGAACACATATTCTTTTTCCTTTCTTCAAATGGCCTTGATCATTCAACTGAAAACCTTCCACTGCCTCACCATTTAATATCTGAGTCTTCTTTTCAAATAAAAATGGATCTTGGCCTTGTAGCCTTACAACTTTATTCTTCAATTCTGACCCCAGAGTAATAAAGCTTAACTTCCCCATTTCTACATGCTCACTGCATAGGCTCATGTTTTCTACATTATTACTTTCTATCTCTAAATCGGTTAATAATGATAAAGTGTTAAACTCTTCTATCATTAATCTAGCCACTTTAGCATGTTGTCTACTTAGGGCATCTGCTACTTTATTAGTCTGACCTGGTGTATACAATATTTCAAAATCATATGAGGCTAGGAGTTCAATCCACCTTTGCTGCCTCATATTTAATTCTTTTTGTGAAAACAAATATTTAAGTGATTTATGGTCTGAATAGACTTCAAATTTTGCTCCTAACAAGTAGTGTCTCCATAACTTAAGAGCATACACTATAGCAGCCAATTCAAGGTCATGAGTAGCATACCTTACCTCACTTGATTTCAACTGCCTAGAAGCATAAGCTATCACTTGATGTTGTTGCATCAATACTGCCCCAAGCCCTTGTCCACTTGCATCAGTATACACCACCAAGTTTTCATTTCCTTCAGGCACTTTAAGAATTGGAGCTTGTACTAGTGCTTCCTTTAATTTCCCAAAGGCTTTCTCACACTCTTCTATCCAAGTGAACACTTGATTTTTCCTAGTCAATCTGGTTAATGGAATTGAGATTTTTGTAAAATCTTTTATAAATCTCCTATAGTAACCAGCCATTCCCATGAATGATCTGACCTCAGTGACATTAGTAGGCCTTTTCCAAGCTTGCACTGCAATGACTTTATTGGAATCCACAGATATTCCTTTTTCTGATATAATATGGCCTAGAAAATTCACTTCATTTTTCCAAAAAGTGCATTTTGAAAATTTGGCTTTTAATTCTTCCTGCCTCAGTTTCTCAAATACCAGATGCAAATGATTTTCATGCTCTCTAACTGACTTAGAATAAATTAGTATGTCATCAATAAATATCAATACAAACTTATCCAAGTATTCTCTGAAAATCCTATTCATCAAATCAACAAAATAGGAAGGAGCATTTGTCAAGCCAAATGGCATTACTAAAAATTCATAAAGTCCATATATGGTGTTAAAGGCTGTATACTTTATGCTTTCCTCTTCTACTTTCATCTGATGAAAGCCTGAAGCTAAATCAAGCCTAGAAAATATTTTTGCACCGCTTAATTGATCAAAGAGATCATCAATTCTTGGTAGGGGATATTTATTTTTAACTGTGACTTTATTTAATTCCATATAGTCAATACATAACCTAAGGGATCCATCTTGTTTCTTAACAAAGACTACTAGTGCTCCCCATGATGAGCTACTGGGTCTAATAAAACCTTTTTCTTCTAGTTCAACTAATTGCTTTTTCAGCTCCATCAACTCCTTAGGCCCCATTCTAGTTGGTCTTTTAACCACTGGGCTAGCTCCTGGAATTATTTTGATTGAAAACTCAACTGGTCTGTGGTTTGGAACTCCTCTCACTTCACCAAACACATCAACATATTGATTCACTATGGGGATTTCTTCTAATGCAGGTATGGGTTTTTCATTAGACAATGCAAGAAGGTTGGCTATACTTCTATTCTTGTTTGCCTCACAAAGAACAACTATTCTTTGTCCATCAAAAACTTTTAATGATATGGTGGATGTCTCCATATTTATGATAGCCTTATATCTACTCAACCAATCAACTCCTAAAATAATCCCTATGCCCGGATATTGCAACACATATAGGTCTGACTCAAACACATGTCCTCCTATATTTAATCCTAGTTGCATACATATCATACCCAGAACACATGATCTACCTATAGGGATTCTAATTAACAGTGGCTTATCAACAATCATACAATTCAATTTTAATTGTTGTGCAATATCATGGGAGATCAATGAGTGTGTTTCCCCAGTATCATACACTACTGCAAAAGGTATTGAGTGAATAAGCAAAGTACCTTCAACTTGACCATGCTTTTCAAACTTGATCCCTCAGCTGCCTTGCCTTTTCCTTCCAAAGCCCCTAATTTTCCTTGCTTAAAATATGGACAATTCCTCTTTATGTGACCTTCCTTCCCACAATGGTGACAATTGAAGGATGCATGCCTAACATTTGTGCATCTATTCTTCATATGCCCCTCTTGGCCATAGTTATAACAAGTGATCTTCTTCTTAATTTCAGTAGCCCTGACTTCTTCTGGTTCTTGGTGGAAGCTATGTCTGTTTTCTTCTTATCATAAGGGTGAAATTTACCCTTCCCCTTCTTGTTTTGGTTATTCTTGAATGCCCTGAAATTCTCTCTAGCTTTATCATGTTGTTCAATGCTCAGAGTCAAATCCAAAACTTGATCAAAAGTCCTATCCTTGTATGGTAGCATGGCTCTACTAAGGCTAGGGTTCAGCCCTTGAATATATCTGCCATTCTTAGCCTCCTCAGTAGTGATGAGTACTGCACCATACTTTGCCAATGATTCAAACTTCTAAGTGTACTCAGTGACACTCATAGTCCCTTGCCTTAATTTGATAAATTCCTCTAGCAAAGATTCCTTGGCTGATGCAGGGACAAATCTACCTTCCAGCATTGCTTTAAATTGATCCCATGTCACTTCTCCTTCAGGTCTTCCAGCTATGATAACCTACCACCAATCCAAAGCTACTCCTCTCAATTTCTTGGATGCAATTTGCCTCGTCCTTTGGTCTTCAACTTGCATGTCTGTAAAGATTCTTTCCAAAATTCTGAGCCAATTTTGAACTCCCATAACTCCTTCTGTGCCATCAAAAGTTTTGCCTCCAAGATTGGTAAAAGTCTTGAGTAGTTTGGAAAGCTCCTCATGTGGATTTTCCTGCCTGTTGCTTACTCCATCCCTTATGGCTCTCATGAATTCTTACACATTCACCATGGGTGGTTCACTTGTTCCTACATTTTGATGTCTGGGTCCTACCATAGCTCTATGGATATAACACTTAGGTTAGACTATTTTGCCTAATACTCTATAGATTAATTCATTTTAATCTATCACTTATTCTGTCATAATAGATATTAATAGTGTAAACATTAACAAACAAAGCATCCAAAGCAATAAACACTTCCATACATCCAATGCAAACAAGTTCATACAACATTTTGCTATGTTATTTAACAACATAGCTCTGATACCAAATGAAATGACCCACTTAATTTTTTTTTTTAAAACAGTGGCCATTTAATTAAGAAAATATTTAATTCCAATTTTCTTCTATCCAGGATCTTTATGCCAATAAGAATATTGGTTTGCTTAAATTATCTTAAACTTATATATATGAGGATATATAAGTCATTTTCTACTTGAATTAGAGTACAGAAATTTGAAAGTAGAAATCTGTTTGAGTATTACTTAAAGGAAATACTCTCTACATAGCAATAGTGTTTCTAAAAACTAGATCTTCAAAGTACACTTGAGTTAATGCATAACTATTTATTTTATGTCTCAAGACTTATCATTTTACATAAATTTCCATAATTTTATTACTGTATAAACTGGGCTCTTGCTTGTGCATGTGTGTGTGCATGTTCCTGTGCATATGTGTATGTGCTCTTGCATGTGCCTAACTTCTTTCTCTTCTTGCTAGTAAAAAGGTCTTAGTCTACCTTATATGTAACGACCCGTAAATTTCAACAGTTTTAATAACGTAATTAGTTGAAATTTTGTGAAATTTTAAAACGATAAAATTTTGAAATAAAATTTAATATTTGGAATACGTCTAGTTAAACATAGTGACTGGTAAATTTTCGTCCGAAAATATGAAAGTTTATTTCGCGCGTAAATTCACTTCAATTTAATCAGTTAAAAAGCAATGAAAATAAAATGTTTCCGAAACCAAAATATTTTTACATAGAAAAATTCTAAACCATCTTCTGAGCAAGATGTCAGTTTGTCGTTTTTCCAAATTCGGACATCTTTGACTCCGTCGATCTTATTTTTCAGTGTTTTTCTCGCATTTTCCGCTATTAGAAAATTCAAATTTTTATAATTTAATCGTACAACTGATATCTGTATACCGTTTTGATCGCCTCATCGGGCTGATCTCTATGGTATATTCAATTGTCAATTTCGAACTCCGAAAGACAGCGAAATCTACGGAACGATTTCGATATCGGTTCGGTTTTAAAACCTTTTGATATTCCGTGACCATTCATTTCTTACCGTGTTAATCAGAAGGCCATTTGTTTCATATTCCCAGAATTATACTGCTGACCTTTCCATTCTACTATTTCAAATAAAATTGTTTCGTTTCATTTTTATTCGCCTACCATCCCCATGCATCCTCCTCATTTTCGAGAGCCACTACCCACCCTCTCCCTTCCTCTAAAAAAAAATGGAACAAACTGCCTTCACCACTGCACTTCTTTCCTTGCGTTCGTTCTTCCGCCTTCCCTCTCTCTTTCATTTTCCCAAGCTCGTTCCTCTCCCCGTTCCGCTCTCACCCAGGCCGAACACTCCTTTCCCATCATTCCTCCTTCTATACTCTTCCATTCAACATCCAATGGCCAAGACCCTACTCCTCCACACTCAGCCTCCCCACCGAACAACCCCACCTCAAACCCGTCCATGCTTGTGCCTTTCCACCTCACGTCAGCCACCCTGACCTCCGCCCTCACCTTGAAGTTTGACCTCCATCCCATCCTCCCCAAGCGCCGAACCACTTCTTCCCCGCCATGTTCATCTTCGCACCCCAACGTTGCTTGCAATACTTCTCGTCCTTGAATATATGTGAAGGTATATATATCTTTATATGTTATATGTTGTGATAGATATATATGTCAGATATTGTTTTTAAATATAACATATGTCAGGAGTCATGTAGTGATTGCTGTAGCCATACTTTTAGTCATATTTATTTCGATTTATATATATTAGTTACACATGATAAATAATATGTTATATATGATATAATACGTACGTTATAGTCTGTTATTTTCACCATATATAAGTGTAATATATTTATAGTGTTTGTTTATTTGATCAACCTATGTTTGAAAGTATCTGGTTGAAGTATGTACAGGTGTATATATATATTTAGTTGTTTGCACCATTTTTTTAATAGTGTCTGCATACTTTTGAGAATAGTTTGCATATATAGGATAATATATACACGTACATACTGTTTATAAACAATAGTAGCCTATGAGTTTGTCTCCATTGTTTGATGAGGTTTGTAGTCTATTTGAAGTATGGGAACTATAAGATCTAAGACATGAAAGGCTATATAGGTTGTTTCACGTTGTAATTATATGTATTTATGGTTGTCCAATATTTTAAAAGTTACTGTACTATATTTTTATTATATTTTCAACAATTTACAATTTACATATATTATATTTAATGTAAGTAATATATAAATTTTCTATGATAGTTTTACGGTATAAGTTATATAGATATTTTATAATTTCAACAGTATATTATTTCAAAGGTTTATTTCATGTCAGTTTTAAGTTTTTCACTGACCGATATACATTTGATTTTATATTAAGGGATACGTGTTATTGATTTCAAGTATAGTCATATGTATAGTCATATAAGTTTTGTAGATGAAATGTCATATAATATATATGAGGTTATATTAATGTAGTCGATCTGCACACCTATGTATGTATATTAATCGAGGTACGCATATTTTGTTGCATATTTTATAGACCGCGTCTGCATATGTTGACTAGTGTATAATGTTATGATGTCTTCTAGTGAATGAAAATATGATATATATATATATATATACATCTGTTAATTTTAATATATGTGTTCTGGTTAAAACAATGATTTGACATATATATACTTAGTTAACATGTGTTTAGATTAAAGTGTAAATAAATATAATACATGTATATTTAATTTAAAATATGTTTGAATTTAGAATTTTTATTTTTATATAGTCATATATATAGTTGTATATAAGCTCACTTATCCCATTGGTCTTCCTCGATCCAATCCTGATTTGAATTCGTCTATTCCTGTTCTCAGCTTTGATCGATGATTTCGTGCCAATCTAGCGTTGCTGTGGAATTCGTGCTTGGATCCGTAACTCATTCCAGTGTCTATTTTCTCTAGCCTCGAAAGGTGAGCACTCACTCACGATTAACGTTCTTTTATTTATTAAATTTGATTTCAATTGAAACGACAATTGAAATATGCTGTTGTTAGATATTTACACTATTATTACCTGTATCAGTTCACCTATGACATCTGACACCATTATCTGTTAATTATTTATGTGATGATAATACAGTTTGGCTGATAATTGATTGATTGTTGATGTTTATATTGGACGTTAAATTGTTAGTGATAAATGATAAATAGTATGCAAAATTGAAATGGATATAGGATAGTTAACAATTTTAAACTGATTTATATGTTAAATTTGATTAGTGAATATGACCCCTTCTAATTGTTAAATTGATTGACTTGTAGAATAGTGATAATTACATTTTGAACCGTTGAACGTATATTGGATTAATTGTTGTAGTGTTAAAATTGAAATCGAATGACAAGTGAAGAACCGTATTAATATTAGTGTAATAATCTTTAATCTACATGAAATGATAGTGTAGATTCTAGAAATAATTATATTAATTCGTACAAATAACAATGCGAATTAGTACGGTTATTTCGGGATTATTTGAATTGATTATTGGATTGTTATTGATTATTGTCATTGCTTGTTTATTTACTTTGACACCATCCCAGTTATCACACTGCAAGTTCCCTTTATTATGCTTTGATTTTGAATTAAATTGGAATCGGGTTGAAATGATAAATACCCAAATTGAACGTTGACCTAGGATAGAAAATTAAATAAAAACCCGATTGGTCAATAATTTGATTTAAAAATAAAATGGAGATTTTATTTGAATAAATAATATGGTTTTGGAATGTAGTTGAAATTTGAATTTTAATGAAAGGAAAATGTTAATAATTAATAATCTGAACAAAATATTAACAATGTAATTGATGAAAGAATGTTGTTTAATTTGAGAAATGATTGAATTAAATTTTGAAATGATTTAATAATTAAGTTTGAAATTGAATTAAGTTTGAAATTATTAAACTTTGAAATGATTTAATAATTAAGTTAAAATTATAATTAAGTTTGAAATTATTAAATTTTGAAATTATTTAATAATTATGTTTTGAATTATTTAATAATTAAATAAGTTTGAATTATTTAATGATTAAATTGAATTGAAATTCTTTAATAAGAAAAATTGAACTTTTGAATAAGTGAATTTTACTTCGTAAATAATTGAAATTGAGTTTTCTTTATTAATTAAGTTTTGGAAAATTATTTAACAAAGTAAATAAGTGAAATTGAATTTCTTTAACAAGAAATGAAAATGTGATATTTTTTGGAATTAATGTAAGACTTGTAGTTAAAGAATTTGATTTGACGAATTTAATTTAATTCAAATTGTAAGTTTTGATTTAATGAAGTTGAACTTAAGAAATCGATTTAATGAATTGAAAATTTAATAGAAATTGTTTTGAATGATAAATTTACTTAATGAATATTGAATGAAATCGATAAATGAGTTTAAATAAATTCGAATGTTAAGTAAAATTTATTTAAAAGATTTTCGGAATGAAACTTATATTCGAAGTTGAATCAATATTTGAATTGTTTTAAACAAAATTGAAATTGAATTGTAAGACTTTGAAAGTGTAATTTGGAAGTTTTGAAACGTAAATTTATGGAAATGGTTTTGAAAGACAAATGAAATGTTGATTTACGAATTGAATTTGAAATTGAAATTGATTTGGTTTTGAAATGAATAAACGACCAATCGGTGAAATAATTACGGAAGTTATTAAAGAGACCGGAATTCGGTTATGGGTATACTCTCTATCTAAACCGAAAACCACTTTAATAACTATACGCGGAGTGATGATCCAGAATGAAGTGGTTGGAATGATGTACGTGATGACTGAAGAAAGAAAACGATGATGGATAGCCTTGACACTTGTGTCAAATTGGAAATGACTAAAACAGGAGCTGTGCTGGGCCAATGGAGGATTAGCTACCTCAAGTGGACACACTTCTTCGAACTACTTATACTTGTTGTCGATTGGTGCACCCTTGATTTTGGGAGTGTTGTTTCACGGTGTTGCGGGCGCTGCGGCGTTGCGTTCTCACCAGTCCGGATCAGGCGAACGGTAGTATCACTACCTTGGGTATTGCCTCATGTGCCTTGTCATACTTGTATTCCATTTATGCGCGACCACTACGATTTTGATTTGTACCTTTAGTATATGGATTGCCCTCTGGTGACTTCCGGTTTTGGGGAAACTACGGTCTTGTATATGCTTTTGGGAATAAAAATGTGTTAAGGGTGGAATGGGCCATGACTTAACGCTATTTTGATATCTTATTATTACTGATAGACATTATCTACTTATCGTACATTACTACCTAGTAGATAGTTTAACGGATCCTTAAAGGATGGTTATTCCAAACATCCTTTGAGTTACTTGTATTTCAATTGCTATTTCACTTGAGTTGGATTTATTAATATAAGAATGTTAATCCTGACTCGAGTGTTTTGTATTTTGCTTTACGCTCGGGTCAGACTGAGTGGTTCAGCTTCCGAGACTCACCTTTGGAGTTGGAGCTTCGCTTAAAGATCCAGCTATCTATCCAGCTTTCAGATATTCGATGATTCCAGTGATGTATTTTGCTTTGTATCTGATGTATCATATTACTCTTCCGTTGTATCTGGTTTAACTCTGATGTAACTTATATATTCATATAGTAGCTTCATGAACTACTATTTCTTTTATTTCCGCTGCACATTTATTACTCTGTGTCTGTGATCTGTGATTATTTATTTACTGTATATGTTCAGTTTTGCCAAATTTAAATTAACAACGCGGTATTTTGAGCAATTCAACTCCGGCATGAGTGTCTACCTATACACTTATAATGGATGCGAATGGTCCAAAATTCCGGGTCGTTACATTATATTTGGGATGTAACATCATAACTGAAGGTTTAGTTTAACTCGTTGGTGCTAGCTTAACCTAGGCTCAAGAAAATGGTTATGTTAGCCATATTCAATTTGAACCATTTCTCAACAAAATACATGTTATTTTGTTCTATCTTTTCAAGGCATGCTCAAAACCTTTCTGCCATAATTTTTTTTTTAATTTTAACATGAATTTCTCATGCCAAGTACCTAGTTATTCATTTAGTTTATAAATCCTTACAACCTCAGGTTTCCCATCATCATAAATTAATTAATCAGAAAGCTTAGAAAACTTCATTGCTTAGTGAAACATTTTCAAAATAAAACTTACAAGTTTCAGCTGAAACACCCATTTAAGCCCAATACTTACAAAATAGTAAATAACAATACATTGGTTTTTCTAAGCAACTTAAACAATATAGCCTAACATAAATTTGGCATAAACATCTATTTTTAACTTCAGCAAATCTGTAAATATTGCATCCAATTCCCTATGCAGTTAACTCATCCAAAGCTTGAACAATGAAATTCCTATTTGCCTGCATAATCACCCTGAACTGCCTCACACAAATATGAGACACCCAATGGTGCATAAACACAAAAGGGTCAGACTGATGTCTAGTATGAGTAATCTACCTGAAAACATGATTTTATATGACTTTTATTTATTCAAATACTTTGAATTAATTAAGAAACTCAGTATCATCTTTGTGCATGTTTTTGTGAGGCATGTGCATTCATATCAGTACTAAACAAATTATATGTATGATCACAGTGATTTAGTTCAGAGAAAACAATCATAAGATTCACCAATAAAACATCATAAACCAATCAATGCAATCATCGATTCAGTCATCAAGCCCCCTTTACAAATTTACTGGCCATCAGGGATTTTGCCCAAGCCTCTCATGAACCTATTTCTATAGTTCACTATCAAATATAATATGGTATTTAGCTACTTTCTCTTTTTTTTAAAACACACTGCCTGGGACATCTCTCTGTTAACCCAGCACACTCAGGCCCCTGGGTATAAACATACCATGTGTGAGCTTGCAATGTTCCCCTTGCCAAGCTATATTTTGTAGCCCTAAGATCCAAAATCCTTAGTTAAATTACTAAGTGTTAATTTTCCCTTTTTCACAATTGTGCTAATCCCCTCTGCATATCACAGTCTAATCAGAGAAAAATAAACAATTCAACCCACATGTACTTATTCAAGGGTTGATGAGTCATGTTCTCATAAACATGCATCTAAACAAACAAGCCGCTGTGAGTTCTCAGTATACATGTTATTTTGTTCATGGGTTTCAATGGATCATGTTATAAATATATGGTCATAGATAGTTTCTTTGGTTGTCTCCTTTTACCTCTGGTTTAATCAGATACTCATCAATTTATACGATCTGGCTAAACCACAAGTATATGTTCTGATCTGGATTATTTGTAAAATATAGAAGCTCAGCACATGTATAACATTGCACTCCTACATTTTTACTTGTTCAATTAATATGAGACATAAGCAACAACACTATGCTGTAGTCCTATATTTTTTTTCATTTTTCCTTTGGACCATAGATTTACAACATAAACCCTGGGATTTAAATAAATAACTGTATGGAGAAAACACATAAAAGAAAACATTTCATTTCAAGGTTAATCCACAACACAGATGATCATTTTAAACATGAAATCTATGCCTCATTTTCTAGGTAAATCACCATGAAGGGTTATACACTTGAACAGATCATTAACAAACAAAAGTCATCAAATCATAAAATGAACATATCTTGCAAAAGTGAATTATTAATTAATTCAAATAGGCTGCCTCAATATTCAGGACTTAATGCCAAAGTTTTCAGTGAGGTTACTCACACTTAATTCCTTTTTCCCTAAGCCTTGCTTTTCTTTTGATCCTCTGCCTTCCTCTAACTCTAATGGCCGGTGCTCCCTACTTTCTCTGGCTTATTTTTTTTCTTTAGGTTATGAAGAGCAAATGGGTATGATCTCTCTACACTAAGCCTCTTTATATAATTCCTGACTGTTACTAGGGTTTATGGAATTACCCAATGTCAGTTCTACCCCATAATATGATCTGCCTTACACTTGATTCATAGAGAGAAAAGGGTATGTGGTCCTTGCTAATTTTTTTCAGAAAATAAACCTTATTCTTTTAATTTTTCCCCGGGTCATGTTATATGCATGACTTTAGTTTTTGTCCTAAGCAAAAGAATATCTGGAAATGGATAAAGTGTTTATCTAAAGGTTCATACCATTTCCATGCAATTTCTGTTTTCTTCCAGAAATTGTATATGTATGCCTATTTTTCCTAAGTCTTTCTTTTCTTTCTTTAAATAATTTTAAGTTTATTTCTGCCTAGCTTTTATTTTCTTTGTGCCAGATTTATTTAAAGGTAAAATCCTATCTTCATGCATATATATTTCTAGACTTGTTATTTTAATTTATATATATTGATTTCTGCCTAGCTTTTATTATGCAGAAACTTGTGTGCATGTATGTGCACTAACTTGTGCACTTGTACATGTTTTAAACCATGTATCTACAAATCAGTTTCCTATTCCCATCTTTTCTAATGCATTTTTTTTTAAACAAATATAAACTAAATTAAATCATGAAATTGCTCACAAAAATCAGGGTTATCACAGTACTCCCTTACCTAGTCATTTGTGTGGAATCCAATATCCATTACGTGCCTGCCATTTTGTTTGTAAACCTATTATGCTGGAATTTAATAATGTAACAATTTAAACTATGATTAATTATTATTTGTGCAATAGACACTATTATAATATAAGAGAATTTGATATGAAATGTTTTGGTTATTGTAAGGGAAAAACCCGTCTGTGTTTATGTGTGGGCGTGTCTTACGAGATACCTTTGTTTTGATAAAAGAATGCTTTTATTAACTTTAAAATAAATTCAGTTGAGATTTGTTTTTCTCACGCTGGTTTACCAGACTGATCTAGGCGTTCTTCCCTTTCAATGCTTGGGTCAGACCGAGTATATTTACAGATGTAGATTTAGATGCTTTGGAGCTTCAACAGGAGAGCTGGAAGCCTTCTAGTCGTACTCCACGTATATGTTATTTTTTCGTTGCTTTGTTATTTAAATTATCAGCAATTGTGAGGACATGTTATTATAACTGTCTAGACTGATGATTGGTGACTGATTGTTGTACTCTGATTGATTGATGTATGTATATTACAGTTTCTATTTTATAAAGATTATTCATATATATTATATGTTTTTCCGCTGCGATGTGAGATTCTGTATTGTTATGGTTCTATTTCTTTCTTCTTCTTCTCTTCTTCTCTCTTCTTTCTTTCTTCTCACCCTCCCTCTTCTTTCTCACGACTTTCCATCATTCTGTGCTTTTTAGGTCGGACATGTGTGGTTAGTTGCCGATTCAAAGGGTACGAATTTGCGGGTCATCACAGCGTGGTATCAGAGCTTTGCGTTTAGCGATAAACCTAGGCTTAGATATGGTTAGTAATACCGTAGAATGAGTCCGAGTGTGTATATATATACGAGAGTGCGTATTTGTTAGTGATATAAAAATATTTTATATTGGGTTGTTTGATTTGTTAGGTTTGAATTTTGGGTTCTGGTCGATGCGTTTAGCTAACTTCATCGATTGGGATTCCAAAACATTTGAGCAAGCAAACTAAAACAATATTGTTTTTAAATTGGGTAAATGAAATAATTTTACCTTGATTATATTTTATATAAAAAGCAATAATTTTTCAAAAATTATTATAGTATATGGTTGTTGGTTGTTAATGAATGGTAATATTTGATTATTATCATTTATCATTTGTTGTGTTTAAATAATAAAAAGTTGTTATTATTATAAAATGTAAACATAGATAAAAAAAATGAAATGATCCTATATAAGAAAAATGAAACTATATAAGTATAAAATTTATAAATGTGATTTATAAATAGAAGGATTTGAAAGAAATAATATAAAGCATTGAATTCACTACAGTCGTTGGGAAATAATAAGGATGGTGACAGCCCCATCATCAGTATTCACTTTCGAGTTTCTAAGTGATGGATTTGCTACCTTAGTAATTTACTAATGAAGTTTTGTTTTGATAAAACAAGTTTGATTTTAAAATCTAAAGTATGATTTGATGTATAAGAAAATGAGATTTTAAATTAAGACATGAAATTAAAATTTTATCTTAAGTAAAGTTAAATAAAATTAAGTTAGTAAAATGAACTATATGAATTGAAGTTTAACTTAAGAAAAGTTAAATAAATGAAATTGAATTGGATTTGGAATGAATAAGATAGATATTTGAAATGAATGAAATAAAATTAGATATATATTTAAGTGGTAAAGTGATTGTTTAACAATGAACTGAAATTATAAAATGTGAATGGAAGTAAACTTAAGTAAATATTCATGGAATCTTAAATAAATAAGTTGTATAACTTATAAAGTGAGAAAAAAATAAGTAAAACCAAATATTAAAATGGTTAAACAATTTTGTTAAGCAAAACAAAATCTAAATTTGAATAGTGATATGAAATTTGACTTAAGTAAAAGTTAAATAAAATGACTTTAGAAATGAAATCTAAATTTGATTATAAGTTTAAATTTAAAGTTAAGTTAAATAAAATGAATGTTGTGAAGAAATTTAACTTAAGTAATGCTGAATGAAGTTGAATTTGATATCAAAATGAATTAATTAAGTGAATCAATGAAATGAAGCAATAGAATGAATATGAACTTGAGTTATAAAATTGAATATGATTTTGAATGTTGTTTGAAAAATTGAATATAACTTAATTTATGAATTGATAGTAAACATAAAAATGTTGAAATTAACGTAAGTAAAGAATGAATGTACATGTAAATAAACATGAATTAAATAAAAGTGGATGGTGAATAAGAATGTCAATGTAAATGAATATAATTATAATTGAATGTAAGTCCATTAGATTTAATTGGAATGAAAATTAATGTGAATAGAATGATTGTTAACCAATTGAATAATTAATGAAATGAATATTAATAAATGCATGTTAACAAATTAGAAGTGAACCGATTAAATGTAAATCAAATGAATGTGACTAACATGTATGTAAATAGCATGACTGTGAATAAAATTGAAAACAAATCAAATGAATATTAATAAGAAGGAAAGTTAATGAATTAAAACTATTGACATTGTAAAATGCAAATAGAAATTGTAAATGAATGTAACTGTCCAGGCTGATGATTGGTGATTGATTGTTGTACTCTGATTGATTGATGTATGTATATTACAGTTTCTCTTTTGTAAAGATTATTCATCTATATTATAAGTTATTATGCTGCGATGTGAGATTCTGTATTGTCATGGTTCTGTATCTCTCTTCTTCTTCTTCTTCTCTTCTCTTCTTCTCTTTTATTTCTTTCTTCTTACCCTCCCTCTTCTTTCTCTAGATTTTCCATCATTCTATGCTTTTTGGGTCAAACATGTGTGGTTTATTGTCGATTCAAAGGGTAGGGATTTGCGGGTCGTCATAGACCTTGTAGTTGTTATTATATAATTTTTCATAACTCCCGATTCTAGGCAAGATGGTGTGAACTATTATTTTGTTGAGTATACAGGCTTGGGGATGAAGGTTAACCAAAGTGTTAGGAGTTTGGTCGGTACAAAATAGATAGTTAGTTGAATTATAAGCGAAGTCATTATTGTTAATATTTTCTAATTCGTACCCAAAACTAGAACACCCTAAGATTGACTCCAAAACCTCTATAGACAACTTAATTTCAACACCAAGAACTTTACTCAGCAATCCTTCATCATTTTCATGTTTGTAAAAATCTCCATAAAGATTTGCATAAAACATCTTAACTAGAAATGGATATATTTATACCTTATTATGATTTGCGAAAATCAAGGAAAGAAACTCATATTCCTTAGCGATTGGTTCAATCCCAAATGCTTAAAAATCCAACATCGTATAAAATGTTTCTTAAAATACCCTTTTGTCATTCAACTCAATGAAGTGCTTTGGTGTAATATTGCTGCCAACCATTGTAGGATGTGGTCGTTGGATGCAAACTCAGGATGAGAGGGATTAGATGATGAAGCCAGATGTTATCTGGCATTTTGACCCGGTTATATCCGATCTGATTGGACAAGTTAGACTTAACTATCATCAAGACCAGTAAGCCGAGAGCGATGATTGTGAGGTCTAGAAATCAAGCACAGATGATAATATGAAGCCATGACGATTGGAATTGAGAAATATGCTATACAGAACGTTCTAAGTATGGAATATAATCTAATCTAAAAAAACAAGTGCAACTAAATGGAAAACAATCGATATCTCAAAATCTAGAAGTCCAATAGATATAAAACTTTGGGAACAAGATGTGGGGACCTTAGGGGGTCCACCCTAGGGATCACACCCCAAAAGGAGCAAGTGAGAGGGATCAACCCTCTTCCCTCTAGAGGGATTGGCCAGAATCAGGTTACACAACATGTTGCAATAAAGATTGATCGATAACTCAAGTTCTACTAATTCAATTAGCATGAAACTTGGAGGCTAACCATAATACAACATGGAAAAGCTCTTATAGGGATTGCACCCCACACCCCAAAAGGAGCAAGTGAGAGGGATCAACCCTCTTCCCTCTAGAGGGATTGGCCAGAATCAGGTTACACAACATGTTGCAATAAAGATTGATCGATAACTCAAGTTCTACTAATTCAATTAGCATGAAACTTGGAGGCTAACCATAATACAACATGGAAAAGCTCTTATAGGGATTGCACCCCTCGAAATCCTCCAAAATAAGGATCGACCTCGATCCCTATTTCTTTGTATTTGGGCCATGCGATCCCTTATGTGGGCACCTATGGTTTTGGAGATCCTTCTGCCGAATTTTCAGGAAGATATTTCATCATTTTCCTCTATAAATACAAACTTGATTGTTCATTTTCAGGATCTGGAGGTTTTATTGCTTTGTACTCTTTTGTAACTAAGGATTCTAATCTGAACCCTATTGTAATCAGTTTACAAAGTGATTAATAATGATATCTCTTTAAAGTGGACATAGGCAAACAATGTTGAACCACTATAAATTGTTGTGCCTCTATTATCAGCTTGTTTCTTATTACTTTACCGCTATATTCTCTCTATTTACATTTATTATTCTTCATTTATTCCTCTACAAAATCTTTATTGGGTGTTTGTGCCAATTTTTAGTGCAAACATTTGGTGCTTTCACTGAGAGCCAAGTTCTTAGCTTCATTTGGATCCCTTTGCTGCACTGGATTGCACAAATCCTACGAAGAGATCCAGAATTATCTTTAAATAGTTTATCCATTCTATTCAGATTTGCAAAAGTCTAAGGAAAACTATCAGCAATGGTTAGAAACACTAGATCTACCTCTCAAAATGCAAAAGGAAACAAGAACGCTAGCATCCAACAAGGAGGCCAGAACAATCTACCAGAGGATGCCAATGCTGCAAATCTAGTTGATGTCCAGAATCCAACCGATTCCATCACAAGAGTCGATTTTCAAATTCTGATGAGAGAACTCATGGATAGTCGCTGATAATATAACCAGCAGATTCAAACCAATATTGATTTAATGAATCAACTCAAAGATCAATAGTGCGGGATGACTGGGAGGGAGCCAACTCCCTATTATGCATGGGAGAGATCTACTTCATCAGATGATTATCATGGACGCAAACATCACAGAACTGACAGATATCACGCTGAAGCATCTGAACATCAACAATCAAACTTACCTGGGATACCAAGGCCAACCGGACCCGATCCCTCCTTCGGAGGAGGAAATCTACCTCTTCTTGGTGGAGCACAAACTGGAGTCACCAAGCTTGATTTGGATGCTGGAGTTTAGGTAGATGCAGATCAGTTACCTCACCAAAATGATGATGAAGTGAATGCACGTGATATGCATCGAGAGGATGTTGAGCCAAGAAGGTGTGGAATGGCCAGTGGACATCGTCTGGACCATTCACATGAGGTGGAGCATGACGACCGCTTGGCTTCAACTATCCAAACGTTGGACTTGACGGCTATAATCAAGCAGCTAGTAAGGGAAAGCCAAGGCTTGACCAATAATGGTTGGGGGATCTCTAGAAGCCACACATCGTTCACCGACAGTATCATACATGTGGAGTATCCAAGGAGGTTCAACATGGCGTCGATGCATGCCTACGAAGGAAAAACTGACCCCAGGCAACACATCATGAGACATGAATTGTTGATGGATTTCGCACGAGCTGATGATGCCACAAAATGTAGATGTTTTACTATTACTCCCTCTGGCATAGCAACGATGTGGTTTACAAGATAACCACCACGGTCAATCTTTAGATTTGACGATTCGATAACAAAATTTTGTGAAGCAGTTCCATATGCATGCAACTCGCCCCAAAGATGTAATGTCCCTATCAAGCATGATCCAGGCTCCAGGAGAATCATTGAAATACTATTTGGAGAGATTTCATATAGTCATCATAGAAGTCAGTAATCTGAATGACCATTCAATATTGATGTTGGTAACAAGAGGGATTGGCCCAGAATCTAACTTTGGCGATTGGTTAGCTGGCAAACCACCCACAACGTTGGAGCATTTCTATGCAAAAGCAGCTCAGTATTTGAGGAAAGAGGAAGCTAGATGCTCTAGGAAGAAGAATGTTGTGGGACTAAGTGGAGAGGGAGTGCAGAGTAACATTGCAGTGAAACACTCTGGGGAGAGTTCCAGAAAAGTTCAAGTAAATGTCCAAAATAAACCGAATTTGCAAAAGAAAGGCGGTGACAGGAACCATGAGCGAAAGAGGGATTCTGGAAGAGGAAAATCTAGGATTCCAATGTATGATACCTACACACTACTGAATACATCTCTAAAGAACGTCTACTTGTCTACATGCAACACCATGCAGTATAGGAAGCCACCTCCAAAAGAATCGACGGAGAAGCAGACTGGAAAATATTGCTGGTTCCATGAATGCTATGGTCACAACATAAATGAATGTAGGCATCTCCAGGATGTTATCGAGAAACTGATTTGGGAAAGAAAACTACAATAGTTTTTTAAAGCCCCGCAGGATGGAGGGCAGGAGACATCCGACCCCAACTGAGGACAAGAACCGCATAGGGTTGAGGAGCCTGCATGGACTGGTGGAAGATTAGTGATCAATACAATAGTTGGAAGGCCACACCCAGTTGATAAGAGCTGGCACGAGATGAAGCGCTATGCTAGCGCAATTAAGCATATGAATTTTGAGCGTTGTTCAAGTACAAAAGATGGGGATTCGGAAAAACAACAACGTATAATGGCTGACGACATTGTATTTAGAAATAGAGATGCAGATGAGGTAGAGGCATCAACGATCGACCCAATGGTCATTTCGGCCATGATCAGCCCAGCCTTAGTGAAGAGGATCTTCTTTGACTGTGATAGTTCCGTAAATATAATTTTCAAAAAGGCTTACGATCGGATGTAGATGGAAGCCAAGGACTTGAAACCCTCTAAAGCCTGCATTCATGGCTTTAATGGTACTGCGACCGTAGCCGTTGGTTATGTCGACGTGGAGTTGGGAGAAGGTGACCGTATGAGAGTGTGGATGTTTCCATTTGTTGTCTTGGATGTTGACTCTCCATACAATTCCTTTCTGGGCCGACCGACCCTAACTGAATTCCAGGCAGCCCTTGCCTTATGGTGTTTGACTTTGAAGTTCCAAACCGATAACAATGTTGGAGTTGTACATGGTATTCAGGCGATCGGATATGCCTGCTATGTGGCTGAGTTCAATGGAAGGAAAAATGTAAAGGTGTGGATTAGTCTCTCCCCATCCAAGCCACTAAAGATTGGAAACCAGTGCCTGGGCCTTGGCTCGGGTGCCATAGTTGGTTCCATAAAGACATAGACATGAGGGATGATGAGGAGGAGCCTAAAGAAACCAAGGTCGCACCAGCTGAGCCAATGATTGACATCGCGGTCAGCCACGACAACCCATCACGGGTCCTAAAGATCGGATCACGGCTCAGCCCTTGATGATGAAGGAACTTATTGGTTTTCTCCGAGTGCATCTCAATGTGTTAACTTTTACTCATTCTGATATGTATGAGATCTCATCTGCCATTGTGAGACACACATTAAATATCAACCCGAGGCATGTCCGGTGAAAACAGAAAAGGTGTGGCATGGATCCGCAGAGATCTGCCACCCTTAAAGAGGAGGTGGATAGGCTCAAATGCAATGGGTTTATTTGTGATGCCCTCTACCATAAATAGGTATCCAATCCTATACTTGTGAGAAAGGCGAATGGAAAGTGGCAAACATGCATTGACTATTCGAACTTAAATAAGGTGTGTTTGAAAGACAGTTTTCCACTTCCAAGGATCGGCCACCTAGTTGACTCAACTGCAGGACATGAATTGTTATCTTTCATGGATGCATACTCCGGATATAATCAAATCCCGCCCATCCCCAATCAGGAGCATAGTAGCTTTATTATCGACATTGGATTGTACTGCTATGTGGTAATGCCATTCGGATTGAAGAATGTTGGAGCAAAATATCAAAGCCTAGTCAACCAAATGTTTAAAGATTGGATTGGAAAGACGATGGAGGTATGCGTGGATGATATGCTCATGAAGTCAAAATGATCAAGCGACCACATTAGAGACTTAGCAGAAATGTTTGACATCCTTCATTATTACAAAATGAAGATCAATCCTCTGAAATGTTCTTTTGGCGTTGCATCGGGAAATTTCTTGGGTTTTGATCGTTAATGCTCATGGCATCGAAGCTAATCTTGAAAAGATTTGAGCTATTCGCAACATCCAAGCACCGAAGACTATCAAACAAGTATATAGCCTAAGTGGGAAGGTTTTTGCCTTGAGCAAGGTTATTGTCAGAGCCATCGATAAATGTATTCCTTTCTTCGACTTGATAAGAAGAGGGAGGGGGAACTTTGAAAGGACACAGGAGTGTGAAGACCATTCCAAGCTTTGGTGAACCACTTAGAGAGACCTCCCATCTTGTCAAAGCCAGTGGATCACGAAGACTTATATATCTACTCTCCTATGTCGGTACATGCTATAAGTGTCGCACTACTTCATGAGGAGAATCGAATCTAGAGACCGGTCTATTATGTTAGCAAGGGATTAACAAAAGCTGAAAGGAACTATCCAAAGATAGAGAAATTGGCGTACTACTTGTTGATTGCTTTACGAAAGCTCCGCCCCTATTTTCAGGCTCATCCCATCAACATTTACACCGATCAGCCATTACGATAGGTTTTACAATGACCTGAGACGTTTGGAAGGTTACTGATGTGGAACATCGAACTGAGCCAATTCGACATCCCTTATCTCCCTTAGAGAGCCATCCAGGGATAGGCATTGGCGGACTTTATAGCTGAGTTCACTGCATAGGATAATCTCCCAAATAGCAGTGAAGCCTCTACCATCCAATGGAAAATGTAAACGGATGGAGCCTTCAACGATCACTATTCTAGAGTCAGAGTCGCACTAGTAACTCTAGAGGATCGATCAATTTGCTATGCTTTGAAGCTTGACTTCCCTGCAATGAATAACAAAGCTGAATATGAAGCTCTGATTGCTGGACTCAAACTTGCCAGAGAACTGGGAGTAATATCTCTTGAAATCTTTTGCGATTCCTAGTTGGTAGTATACCGATCAGGGGAGATTACCAAGCTAATGGATAGCGACTTGGTTTGTACCATATCCGATTCCAAGATCTATTGACTAACTTTGAGTATTATATATCACGCATATTCCATGGGATCAAAACAAAGAGTCCAACTCATTGGCAAAGTTTGCTAGCACCGGGGATGCCTAACAGATGGGCCTGGTTCCAGTCGAAGCACAAGACGCTCCAAGCATAAACAAGATGAGAATCGACTGGTAACCGGAGACAGATCCTCAGAAGGAATCGCAGATGACTCCGATTAAAGATTATTTGCTATGAGGAGTCCTTCCTGAACAGAGGAATGAAAAATGACAAATCCTCTGTAAAGCTTCATGATACATCATTCGGGAAGGAGTCATGTATAGAAATAGTTTTTCCATTCTCCTGCTCCGACGTATCACTCATGATGAAATAAAACAAGTCCTAAGGGAAGTTCATGAAGGGGAATGTGGCGATCACACTAGGAGGCAAAACTTAGCAAAAAAATACTCTGTTATGGGTATTATTGGCCAACTGTCAACCGAGATGCTATTGATTATGCCAAATGATGTGACAGTGCCAGATGTATGCAAAAGTTTCAAGAGCTCCACGACGTAAATTACACAAATGGTCAGTCAATGGCCCTTTTCCACATGGGGAATTGATATTTTCGGTTCCTTATCGATCTCTAAAGGTGGTGTGAAGTACTCAATCATAGTAGTTGATTACTTCACCAAATGACCTTTGACTGCGATCACAACAAAGAAAGTAATCAACTTCATTATCCAGAATATCATCTGTTGTTTTGGCCTTCCATGAACCATTGTAATTGATAAGGGAATCCAATTCGACAGTACCAAATTCAAAGAATTCTACCGCTGGCATCATATTGAAAAGAGATTTGCGACAGTTGCTCACCCTCAAGAAAATGGACAAGTTGAAGCTGTGAACAATCATAAAGTCCATTCTAAAGAAACGTTTGGAAAATGCTAGAGAAAAGTGAGTGGATGAACTCCCAACAACATTATGGGCTTATAGAACCACTTGCAAGTCCACGTCGGGCCATACTCCATTCGCCCTTGCTTACGACTCCAAAGCCATCATTCCTGTTGAACTTGAAGTATCTTCTCATAGAGTGACCTACTACAACCCCAGAATGAATACAGATCTCCTCATAGAATCTCTAGACTTTGTAGATAAGAAGCGCGAAGAAGCTGATTTGAGGGCAGCTGCATATCGACACCGAGTCGCCCGATACTACAATACTGAAGTCCGGCCTAGAACCTTTGAAATCGACGGTCTTGTTTTGAAACGGGCTTTTGTTGTTCCATCACATATGAATCCTACTTGGAAAGGACCGTATGTCATTGAACAAGAGACTTGGAGAAGGAGCTTTCAAGCTAGCGACTATTGACGGCGTCACACTCCCAAGAGCGTGGAATAGCAAGCATTTACGATGCTATTTCACTTAGTTTGTTCTTTCTCATTCAGTTGTATTTAATTTTCGAATTTTCTTTAGCATTTGATTTTCTAGATATGTAATAAGACAAATTATGTCATTTCTTTCCATTTGGAAAATAAATTTTGAAATTTCCTTCATATCTGTGATTGTTGTAGCATTACATATTAGTTACAATATCCGACTAACTAATATTGACATGTCCGAGCAAGTTCCCAAAGTTCGGAGCCCAACAATTACACAAGTTCATGATTGAACTAAACAAAATGAACTTTGTCCGACCGTTCATTCGACGACGCTCACAACCCGATGGACAGAATACCTAACAAGGAATGGATGTGACGACCATCCGATAATCAAATTAATCCCACTAAGTGATGGGACATACATGAATCAAAAGCAATCGTGACACGGTCGATCGTTCATTAAGTCAAACCCCGGACTTGGGGGAAAATTAATCAATTAAGGAAAGTACGGTATGACTATTTTCTAAAATAACTCTAAGTCTTCAAAGTATGGATTGAAGTATAAACACAAATTGGGCGTGATTCGATCACCTGCTAGCTAATTCTTATCCCTAGGGTGTGGATATGAGTATAAACAAATAGATGAGTGCGGTTCGACCACTCACTATTCAATAACCTCCGACCTGAAATCGACAGGAGGAGTATCGCTAAGGATGTAATTCGACCATCCACTATTTAACTCCTCTAACCCGAGACTTGGGGCAAGAGTATAATCATTTAAGCCATTGAGTTCGACAGCATAGCACTAGGGCTCGAGCCTAGTGTTTGGTAAAACTTGAGGCCACGACCACGACCACATGGAGGCCTTGAGTAAAAAATTAACGGATGATTATCCAAATCGACAAGCAATGAATTACAAGTACATTGAATGGAAAAGTGATAGCTCGACTACTTAAACAAGTTCATGTAAGAGATTAATAGAAAATAAAGAACTTTTATTTACACTTTAAACTTGGAAATCACAGTATAAGTTTATCCAAAAGTGGGGGTCATACCAGCACATACACGACCAACGGAAAGAAAAATAGCTACGTAAGATATATACAAACTAAGCCGACGGTACATCTACTTCTTTTGCTTTTTCTCCCTTTTTGGGTTTCTAGGGAGTGGACCCACCCGAGCCTCCGCCCATTCCTTTCTTTGATCCTTTACCACTTCCTTTACCACCTTTGGTAGGAGAGCTTTCAAATGTCGAAAGGAGTCCATCGGGAACCGATCCGCCAGGTGGCATGACTTGAAGTTGGATAAGGTTTGGATCATCGGTGTCTGCATCGGCGGGTTCAGTCTTAGCTTTCTTCTTCAATAACTCCTTCTTCTTGAAGCACTCCTTCAAGCTAAGCCCATCAGTGTGTTTCGAGGCACCAGTGATCACAACATCATTAGATTCACCTTGCAGCAGATGATCGTCAGCCTTTTCATCCGCAAGAGCTCCTATAACTTGAGCAACAGGCCCTGGGATGTTAGTAGTCGCTGGAACATCGTAAGCGTCGGTTGTTGCGGCACCACTTCCTAGAGTCCGACTAGGAGTCGGAAGACCTGTAGATTTTTGGGAACAAGCAAATAAGCACAGAACTATTAGGCATGAAGAACGAAACCTCTCGAGTAATCGAGAATAGAGCGGGATACCTATGTCTGACTGACTTTCAGTTGTCGTTGGAGCTCTCCCTTGTTGAATAGGAGCCAGCACCTTTGATTTGTAATCGGGTCTATCCGGATCATAGGTCGGATCTTCCATGGGCTAAGTGAAACTGATGCTCCGACCGGTTAAAGTGAAGGGGAAACTTTGGGATCGAAATCTGAAGCTTCAACGATGTCTTTCCCTTTGCCAGAGGTCGCCAAAATATCGAAGTATTGGAGCCTTGCAATGGCAAGGTCTAAAGGTTCATTCCCATGAAGGATACCCCGTACCAGTTTCTCCTTACCAAATCAGCTTCGCCAAGGGCTTTCTTCCTCATTTCAACGATATATTTCCAAGCCTCGACAAGCGATTCGAGGTACCCCTCTCCAATAAAACTCAAGCCACATTGGATTAGGACATTGGCATTGTATTTAACAATGAAAGGATCGAACATTCCCTTAATCTCATTCCGGCCGGCCTCTTTAGCATCCTCCAACTAGGCCTCAATTTTCCCAATAACTTCATTATGGCCAGCTTCCCTCGTCTCTTCCTTGAGGGTTTCGATTTGAGTGAGCTGCTCGTCAAGTTTAATTTTCAGCTCCTGAGCCTTGATGGCTTCTTCACAATACCTTTGAGACTCCTTCCAAGCCTCAAGTTTTTCTTCCTTCTCTTTCTTAAGAAGCTCTTCGAGTTCCTCAATGCAGTAGGCTAGAGTGTCTTTCTCGTTTTGTAGTGTGTCCTTCTCTAGAGCAAGCACATTGCTACGGCTAAGGGATGCATTCAGCTCCTTTTTGTGCGCATTTCCAAATGATTAACTGCTTTGGATGTTTCTTTAGCACTCTTCTCTGCCGCGACTAACTTCGTGGTCAAATCTGTGATCTCATCATCTTGGTGTTTGATTAAGTCTTATCATGGATTGCCTCTAGCTTAAGGCGATCGATTTCATGTTGCCTTTCAGTGGACACCTCGAAGATTTTCTCAAATAAGTGCTAAAATGCTTCATGCCGCACAAAAACATCGTTGATGCATCCAAGCGAACTTGCTTTAGCACTTTCTGGAATTGCATGGATAGAAGGAAGAAACTTTAACCCATCAAAGCAGATTTTTGGAAATTTGACCTTAAGTTCGGCCGATTGTTCAACTATAGAGGCCTCAGGAGCTGTAGCAGTCAAAGCTGGATTAGAAGTAACAATTGGACATTTGCTAGACCAGCGATCGTGAGGCTGTCGAGAACCAGATGAACCTGAACGATGCTCGAGGGGCATAGCAGTTTGGGGAACATGGGAAGTGGCCTGATCACCGCTATGTACTGGAGGATTGGGCTGAACTTCCAAATGAGATGATTGAGATTTGACTTGTGCTTAGAGGATGAAGACTGCATTGAACGATGACTTCTTTCCCGGCTGTCACCCCTTTCTCAATGCCTGCCCGAGTCTAGACTACGACTGGATCCATACTGTGTTGAGGAGCCCCTCAAGCGATTAAAAGCACGAGAATGAGACATAGCACATACAAGAGCATACGAGTAACCATCAAATAAAGGATAGACAAAAATTGTGCAGTGAAGTGCATGTGATTGTGAGTATCCTAGTGTCCCCCCGACGGACCAGTTGCTGTGGCCTTGCTCATAGGAGTGATTTCCCCTTTGCTAGTGGGAGGAATGTCATCACCAGTCCTGGTGGGAGAATTAAGCCCCCGACAATAATTTTAGGAAAGTCAAAATTCTCGATGTCATCTGGAATCGGTAGATTTGAGAATCCTTCCATCGAACATTCTAAAGGTTGAGAGGAAGATTCTTCTTCAACAGAGGTAATGGTGAACTTGGACTTTTTAGCAGTTTTTTTCCTATGGAGTTTGTATGCTAGACTTTTCCTTTTCTTATCAATGCATGAGATTGCATGCCTTGTGATGATTTGACCACAAGCGCGTTGCCCGAACCTATGTCATCATTTCCAAACTTGTTGGCTTCATCACCTCTAATTTCACCTTCTTCGGCATTGTCCTGAGCTCCATGATTGGGGGCATGACAGGGCTATCAATGTCGCCTTCTTATTCTACAACATTCGTTCGTGTTGCAATGCTTCCTAGAAGACCAATGTTGCGACCCTCTTCTAATAGCCCAGAAAGAATAACCACTCATAAATTACGAGTGATCTAATGTCCCTGTCTTCAACTAGTGTAACGACCCGTAAAATTTTCAATAATTTAATTTGTTTGGTTAATAAGTTTTGAGTGATTTAATATAGAAAAAAATAAAAAAAACTTTAGATATTAATAATTGAGCAATGGTAATTAGAACTAATTAGTAAGAATTGAAATGAAGTCCCAATGATGAAATAATGTAAATTAGTTATAAATTTGAATTTAAAAAACAAGTGTGAATGTTGAACCATTAATGAGATAATATGTGATAAATAGAAATTAAAGTAAATCAGTGTTAATTGAGTAATGGTAACATTTGATTTGTAAATAATAATGGATTCATTAATGTGGATTAAAGTAATAGTAACGGGTATGAGTTACTATTTAATTGGCCTATTAATTTAGTTATAACAGTTATATTTTAGTATAAATTTAAATATAAGTAAATAAGGGTAAGTGGTGTATAAATAAATAAATTTGTATAATTGATGATAATTGAATGAATTCAATATTAGGTAAGTAATTATGATAATTAGTTGAACATATGATAAACTTAGGTGAAAATTAAAAGGTAGTGATAACAGCTATTATAAGTTGCCTATTTAGTCTATAAAATAATTAGAAAATCTTTAATGTCATTAATGAGAATTTATGCAGTAACGGGAGGTGTGAATGTATAAAATAAATAGAAACATAAATTTATCATAAAGTAATAAATTGGTAAAAGGAATGGAACTAAGGTAAATAAATTAATTGGTTTTAAATCTTAATTGATGTGTATAATTGACAAGATTCACATTTAGAAATGTAAGATTTTATACAAACTTAAGAAAATATATATATATATATATATATATATATATATATATATATGTTTCTTTTTCCCGTAACTCTTGCCTTTTCCGTTTCTTAACATTCATTTCCACTTTCTTGCCATCCAAACTCCTTCTAGCCGTGCATTACACTTCATCATTCATGCACAAAATATTTCCCAACTTCTCTTCTTATTTAAAGATTCTTCATACGTTCTTTTATTAAAATGGGAAATAAATCTCCTTTAATATTTTATTACTATTTATTCTTTTTGCCATTCATATCTCAAACCCTAGCCGCCACTACCATTTGTAAATCACGTACAAAAAACTTCTCATTCATCTCTTTTCTCATTTCTATTTCCCAAACAAAAATTTACAGTAAGTTTTCTAATGTCTTCCTCCTTCCTTCTCTCTTTATTTCTTTTGTTTTCTTCCTCCTATGCTCGGCCTCTCCACCATATTTCCGACCTCATCTCCTCTCCGCCTTCTCTATGATCACCTCCATCACCTCATTACCATCCACCAAACATGGCCGTGACCTATAGATCAAAATCCATCACCAAACAATGAAAAAAAACCTAGCTTAGATCACATATTCCATCACCTCCTCTCATATTAGCCTCGGCCATAACCTTACACCACACCACCTTGCTTTGCCTAACCCTAGACGTGCCTATGATGCCTTGACCAGATCTCAACATATAAGGCCGAGCCGCATGAAGCCATAGGCCGAACCTTTGTGTGCTTGTAACCCTTCTTTTGCTTGCCTCTTTGCCTTCCACTCTTGTTGTTTAAAAGCAAGGTTATGTTCTTTGTTTCACCTCTTTTCATTATTTTAATTTCTAAATTTTGTGTTGAATCATAATCTTATGTTTGTGATAATTGTTTGCATACAAGATTGGATATTACTATCCATCTACTCAAAAATCTTGTTCGTGCCTAGTCGTGCTTTCGGAATTTGTTTTGTGTCTCTTGTTTGTTATCTCCAGCTTTAAAAAGGTGAGTTTATCACTCTCGACATACGTACTTTTATAATTGTGAAACAATGGCATGTGAATTGTAGAAAATTTACATGTTATGTTAATATGTTCATACATGCCTGTGATATGATTATATGATGTTAAATTCTGTTTATATATTTATTACATCATCTGATATGATTATATGTTCTACTGCTCATTTATTTTCTGTATCTCACACTGCAAGTTCCCTATCACCATGGGTTGAAATGATACATATTCGAACGGATATTAGAATAAGGAAAAATAATTATGGGCTGAAATAGGCTTGAGTGATTTTTATTGTATTTTTATTTCATTTTATTTGACTTGGGATTGCGGGTTTGAAATGATAGAACCCGGATTTTTCTTTTTAAATTACGGATTGAAATGATACATATCCGTATCACTTGACCTAGGTTAGAAAATATTATACAGGCCCATGGTTATACTTTTAAATAATATTTTCTTAAAAATTATTAAGTATTTTGAATGTTTTAAATATATGAAATTTGAGCTAAAAGATTTGATTTAAATGACTTAAATATAAGAAGATGTTGGTTTTCTATAAGTTAAGATTTTATAAGTCAATAAGTGGCTTTAATGGAAATTTTAAAGATGTGTTGGTTTTAAATTGAATTAAAGACAATTATTGATGAAAATAACTTAATAATATAATTGGACTTAATATGGAATTTTAAATCTAACCTAGTAACGGTAATGAATTTTACTTTATGAAACGGGCATGTTGTGTGTAATAAATAATGTATTTTAAATTGAAAAAATACAGTTTTGCTTGGACTTTGGTAATAAAATTTGTTTAGCTAAATTCATAGTTATTTGATGTCAAATGAATATACTTATAAGGAAATTTGATTGTTATATTAACAATGGTAAGATATTCTATTTATGAATATGTTTGTAAAATAAATAATTAGGATTTAAATGGAAGGAAATTGTAATTTAAAATACGACTTAACTTGATAATTGGAAAATTTGGTTCCAAATGAAATTGTTAAGTTAAGTAAATAAATGGGAATTTAGTTTTATTTATGAAGTGGGTATTTTAAAATAAAATGTAATATCCCGGAAATTTGAGCAATATCAGTTTAATAATCTGTTGAATAATTAAATTGATATGGATAATCTTTGATAATAAAATTTGAATTTAATTTAATAATCTGATTTAAATAAGTATTTAATTGGTGATTTTATCTTTTAAAAGTTAATAAGATATTTTCTATTTGAATATATATATCTATTTATATATATTGTAAATAGAAGCTTTGGTAAATTGGGAATTTATATTTAATTTAATATGACTTTTCAAAGTTATTTAAATAAATAATCTTATAGTTTTAAATATACTTTAGATAAATATTTAAATTGGTTAAGATATATTTTAACTTAAGTTTAAATAAATAAGATTTACAAAAATGGTTTGTTTTATTTTCTTTTAAATATTACTTGATGATATAATCTCTTATATAAATTATTTAAATATCAAATATGTTAATTTCAAATAATAAGTATAATGTATTATTTTTAATATGTATGGATTTTAAAGATTATGGAATTGTTATTTAATTGAATAAATATATATATATATATAACTTAACTTTTAAATTGAATCTTAGGATTTAATTTGATTTCAATTTGAATTTAAGCTTTGAAATTCAAAAGAATAAATATTTAAATTATTTTGAATTTTAGAATATTTGTATAAACTTTTATTTATAAATATAATTAGCTTTTGTTTCTCTTTAAAAAAGTAATATATATAGATAAGTGTTTAAATAAATAAGAAAAAAGCTTTTTAAATAATTTTAAAATAAATAAATATGAGTAATTACTTAAATGACAAGTGTCATTATCTAAAGCTTTTATTTACATTTAAACTAAAAGGATACTACTTAAATGACATGTGTTAACACATTAAGTAGCCAAATAATATGTGTTAAGTAAATATTAATTCAAGATGACAAATGTTGAGAAATTTTAACAAGTGTCATTAAGTTTTCATTTTCTTTTATTTTTATTAAATCATATTTTCAGCCTTTATAAATACATAACATTTCCCCTCTTTATTACTTTTCTATTTTCTCTAATCAAAAACCAAGAAACTCCAGCCTGTAACAAAACTCAGACCATTTCTCTAACTAAATTCGAAATCAACTCCTCACAAACCAGAAATCATATCCTCTAAAAATCGTTTTCAAAATCAAATCAAAAGCATGCAAGCCAGTTACATTTTTCAAAAGCTGTTCCTGTTTTTCTTTCAAAACTAAGATGACCAAGCCTTGGCATTCTTCATTTTCAACCTGGAAATCAAGTCTTTACCCATCTCTTCAACAAATCCAATAACAAGCAATTTTCAGTAGCATGCATGCAGTTTAAAGAAATCAAAAGCCTGAAGTATCAAGTCTTAAATTTAAAGTCTTTCAGTTTTCAAATTCTAGCATTCAAGCCTCTGCTTTTAAAAATCTGTGAGTAAACCTATTTTATTTTAAAAACAGTGCAAATCTGAGATATAATTTGGATGCATGTGAATGTGTGAGATAATGTTGGATTGCATGGATGTTTTTAGCATTAATATAAACTTGAATTGATATGTATATGTATATAGTGTGATGCAAGTGAAATATTTGAAATCTACAGACATGTTCTCTGTTTTTTTTACCTAGTGAGGAAACCATTTCGTTTAAAACCCCAATCAGTTTTAATAACCTAGTGCATGTGATTTATTCTTGAAGTTAGTTGTGGAAAATGTTTGTATGAATATATTTTGCTTGTATGTATATCAATAGGCAAAAATTTGATTGTGCATGTCTGGGAACAGGAAAGTTTGCCTCTGTTATTGATTTTAAGTTTCAAAATTATATTCAAAATCCAAATTCTCTTCCTCTAATTCTTTTTAGGCTTCGATCTCTAAATAAAATTTGATTGTAAGACTATAAATTCAATTGTAAAAATAACTTCACGAATTTATATTAAGTATGTACTTCGGGAATTTATAATTAACAGTGAAGTTCAATAATGGGTTTAAATCGTTGATGTTAATTTCAATTCTAGATTTTATAAACTGAAATGTTATGCAAAATGATGAGTTTTGATATATATATCAGGATTTTTAAGTTTGTATTCATTAGGATATATCGAGATGGTCAGTTTTGGGTTGTTCGTCGATTGCCTTAGATCGGCGAAGTAATAAGCAACGTGATCATTGCTGGAGGAGGCTGGAGTGTTGGGGATTCCAGGAAAATTGGAAGAAGGATTTATAGATGATTCTGGTGGTCGGAATTGGATGATCTATAGTTTAAAGCTCGTTATTGGTATTAGTCGAACTCGGTCAACTGTAGCTTCATCGTCGAATCGGAATACACCGGACATGGGGGAATCGAAGCAGCAGTCGTCGCGGCAAGACCTTGGCTACGATCGCAGGATTTCTGATGGTCGGAGGAGAGGGAACAAGATGATCGAATTGACTCAGTTTTGTTCTAGGATTGGGTCGTGTAGCAAATTTACGAGTTCACCGTCGTTGGAGTTTCTGGATTCTCGTTTGGAGTCGCGTGAGTTCGAGTGATTGTCGGAGGTGGCCGCGATGATCACCATAGGTCGAGGGTGTTGGTGCACGTGCACGTGTGCACGGTGATATCTGGGTTCGTTCGTCAGTTTGGGGAAGAAGAGGGAAACTAGGGTAGTATTCGAGTCTGGGCAAGGGATGACTCGAAGATGTTGAGGTAGGTGAGTGACTCGGGGCAAGCACGAGTTTTTGTAGAGATTGACTCGGGTTCAATTGTGTTTCACTCGAGATTTCCATGCAACGTTAATAAGATTAAATTTAATAAATTAAATTGTTTTAACAACATTAAATGTTTAAGTATATTTTAAAATGGTTTAAATTTAAAAGCAAACTTGGTTTAAATCCTTTAAGTTTTTTTTTAAGATGAAGTACGTCTTTAACATATGATTTTAAAAGTTTCTAAATGGTTTTTAAACTTTGTTAAAGAAAATTATTTCATTTTAAATTTTATATTTGAAATGAAATTTGAAAGTAAATGTTTTCAAATGTGTTTGCGAATGATAATTTAATCATAAATAAGAGCAATGGTTATCTTAAAGCTTAATAATTTAGAATAATTAAATTATTAAGATATTAAATGGATAATTAATTGATTTAATTAATTAATGATTTGGATTAATTAATTTAGTAATTAAGTGTTTAAATTAATCAATTAAGGTTTAAGTTAATTAATTAGGAATAATTAATTTGGAATTAAGGATCATTAATTTGATAAGAGTAGATTTTAATTTATAATTAGGGATAAATTAATCAAGTAATTAAAGATTTATTAAGTTACAGATAAAACTTAAATTAATTAAGTAATTAGAGATTAATTAATTGGTTATTAAGATTTATTAATTTAGAATTAATAATAATTAATATAAGTTAATTACTTAAGGAAAGTAATTAAATAATAGTTAATGAAGTCATTAACTATGGATTATTAAATAATTAATTAATAGGATTAATTTTAATAGTTAATTAGATTAATTAATTTAAAGATAATCAATTATAGAATTTGTTTTAAATGAATTACTTAATGGAAGTAATTAAAAATTAATTACTTATTGTAATTAATGGAAACTAATTTGATTAGTTAAGTTAATTAATTTAGTTTAATAAATTTAGAATAATCAAGAGATGATTTGATAATAATTACTTAATGTAATTATTAAGGTATGATTATTTAGGAAGTAAATAATAAGATAATTACTTGAAGTAATAAATTGATGGTTATGTATTAAGGAAAGTAATTTGAGTTTAATTACTTTGAATAATTAATAAAGGGATTAATTAAGAAATTAATTAAGGAAGTAATTAATTTAGTTAGTGAAAGTAATTAAGGGTAGTTAATTACTGATTTAAGATTAATCAAGGTGATTAATAAATGTTGTTTAATTAAAGATTAATTACTTAATGTAATTAATTTAATTGAGTAATTAATAATTAAGTTGTAATTAAGGATCATTAATTAATATAATTAATGATGTAATTGAGAATTGATTAATTAAGTAATAATTAATAAATGAAGTGATTAATTAATGTAATTAATTAAGGTTTAATATAATTAAATATAGTTGATTAACTTAATTAATTTTAGTTAATTAATTAATGATGTAATTAAGGTTAATTACTATAAGTGGTTAAGAATAATTAATTTAAGTAATTAATTGAGGATAAATTACTTGGATGAAACTAAAAGATAATTAATCAAGATGATTAATTGAAATGAATTATTAGAGAATAATTAATTAATTGATTGTAATTAATTAATGGTTAAGTAAGAAGGATTTATAAAATAAAGTAATTAATTTAATTCACTTTAAATTAATTAGAGATGATATAAATCATTACTTATGGATGGATGATAATACTGAATGCTTTACATTGATTGATATCTCTGATGAGATATATGCTGTATGATATGGATGTTAGTTGAATTGTGATGATAATATGGATTATCTGATAATGTTGATTATCTATTGTGAATTATCTTTCTTTGTGTATAAAGATAATGAATTGAATTGTTTTAACCTTTAAAACAACTTGGCCTTAAAAGATACGCTTTGGATTTCGATGAGACCGGGATCGGGTTTGCTACATTACAGCGTGATAGGGGGTTCTCGCTTTGCGTTAGGTGGCGAACGAGAGACTCTTACCCCTACATGTCCCCGGGGGTAGTATAAGGCCTTTTGGGGTTGGTTGCGACTCGAGAGGGTGGCCGTAAAAGCAAACCCGAGGTATCACTGTAAGCCACAGCGGGGCTGGGATGGTTGAAAAGCCTACCGGTCGTGAACCGTTGCTGAAGGTTGAAAAGCCTAGGACGTTACAGTGGTATCAGAGCATAGGTTAAGCGAATGCCTAAGCTTTTGGATAAGTGAATATCAGAACACTAGGTTGAGTGAATACCTAGGTTCGGAAGGATTGTTCATTAGAAATAGGATCTGTAACAACCTGTTTGAGTCCGAGTGTATATATATATATATGAGAGCGCGTATTTGTTAGTTATATAAAATGGTTTTATATTGTGTTAATTGATCGGTTGAGTGGTATATGGATTCTGGTCAATACGAGTAGCTAACGTTATTGATAGGGATCTCTAAACACTTGAACCAGGCCAACGGATACAATATTGTTTTAAAGAGGTAAATGAAATAATTTTACCCAGAAATAATTTCTATATATAAAAAAAAATATATCATTTTAAATATATATATTTATGTATTTCTACCTATTTGTTGGGTTACCTGTTCGGGTTTTCCAATATAAGTTATAAAGGTAGATGGGGTAGTGGTGTGTGAAACACGACTACCAATGGTTGGAGTTTGAATGTTGAGGTTGGAAGTGTATTTGTCGAGACTGTAGACCTAATACTGTCTCAAGTAAGCTTTGCTGTGGTGAAGGATTTCATCGATCTCCGAAGGAAACTGTAATGGTTCGGAGTTTATCTTTGAAGTTTGGATGAGTAGAGTTGGATCTGTCGGGTAGGCAGAAGTGTGTGATGGTATCTTGATACCTTAGGTAATAGTAGCTGTATGATGAGATACAGTGACGATGGATGTTCCTGAAGATATTTTCTTTGGAACAAGATTAAGGAAATGTGTATGCTTTGGTATTGTGGCTGAGTTCAGCATGGTGTTTCTGTTTGGTTTGGAGTTCGAGTTTCTCGAAGATCTTTGGAGTAGGAAGTCCTTGGCATCAGTATCAGTAGTGCAGCTCGGAGTATTCTGTGATGGCAGGAAGTTTTCTGGATGAGCAGTTTTTCTGGAAGTGAAGTTCAGAAGCAGCAGAGTGGATCCATTTCTTCGATGAATTGGATAGTTAAGTATGAGCTGTTCTGATTGGTAAAGAGAGAACAGTCTGTTTGGAATTAGGATGGGTTGATCGCAAAAGTGACTTGCGATTGTCTGAGTGTTCTCTTGTGTTGTCAGAATTTTTCTGGATGTCTTCAGAGAAGTCAGAAGTTTGTCCGCATCTGAAGGTTGAGTTTTCTTATCGACTGGATTCCAAGAGTGATACCGGTGGTTCAGTCTAGTGGAAGGATGTTTCCTAGAGATGGAGTTGGTGAAGCAGCTCAAGTTTTGCTGGAGTATCTGAGTTTTCTTTATGGATCAGTGAACCTTATTTCTAGAAGTGAGTTGTCCAGTCTGTGCTTGTGTTCTACCTCAGATCAGAGTTGAGCAGCGAAAGCAGTTTGGAATGTATCTCTGGATGGGAGAAGTAAGTTTGGAATCTACTGAGGTTTGTGAAGTAGAGTTTGTGTACTGGATTTCTGTAAATCTTGAAAGGATCCGTTTGTTGGATTGTTTCGATCTAGTTTGTTTTTATAAACATCAGCAAAGGTTAAGCTGATCGGAATAGATGTAGGCAGTCCGGAATTGTCAGAAGAGTTCTGTAGATTAGAGACGGAGGAATTTGGAATTCAAAGTTGGAGACTTCGTTATTGTTGAAATTTTCTCTGGTAAAAGGGAGCTACAAGATTGGGTAAGTCTGTGAAGTCAGCTCCGACTTGTTTTGGATCTCTTCTGTATTCTGATTTGGATAAGTGTTTGATCTACAGGATTGAATTGCCAGTTTGGATAACTGGGATTCAGAGTATATCGCGTATCTTTGAGGAAGTACGTGTTTGATCTATCTCTGGTTTTGGAACCAGTAGTTCGGGAAGGATTTGGTTGTTGAGTCAGACTTGTCTATAGTCTGATATCCTGTTTAGTTTTGTAGATTTAGATGAGTAGGAGCTCTGTAGCTTCGTAGTTTAAGATTGTCTTTAGAACGAGTATCCCGGTATATATATATACTTGGGGAAACTCGAGGAATTTTATCTAGAATTTAGTCTAGATAGTTAGAATTGTTTGATCGGATGAATTGGCTGCTATGGTTGTTAGCATATAAATGATGGTATATGCTTGTGTTTTAAAATTAAAATCTTTAATAAGATTATTAAATTACCTTTGTTTAAATTTCGGGGACGAAATTATTTTAAGGGGGAAGGAATGTAATATCCCGGAAATTTGAGCAATATCAGTTTAATAATCTGTTGAATAATTAAATTGATATGGATAATCTTTGATAATAAAATTTGAATTTAATTTAATAATCTGATTTAAATAAGTATTTAATTGGTGATTTTATCTTTTAAAAGTTAATAAGATATTTTCTATTTGAATATATATATCTATTTATATATATTGTAAATAGAAGCTTTGGTAAATTGGGAATTTATATTTAATTTAATATGACTTTTCAAAGTTATTTAAATAAATAATCTTATAGTTTTAAATATACTTTAGATAAATATTTAAATTGGTTAAGATATATTTTAACTTAAGTTTAAATAAATAAGATTTACAAAAATGGTTTGTTTTATTTTCTTTTAAATATTACTTGATGATATAATCTCTTATATAAATTATTTAAATATCAAATATGTTAATTTCAAATAATAAGTATAATGTATTATTTTTAATATGTATGGATTTTAAAGATTATGGAATTGTTATTTAATTGAATAAATATATATATATATATAACTTAACTTTTAAATTGAATCTTAGGATTTAATTTGATTTCAATTTGAATTTAAGCTTTGAAATTCAAAAGAATAAATATTTAAATTATTTTGAATTTTAGAATATTTGTATAAACTTTTATTTATAAATATAATTAGCTTTTGTTTCTCTTTAAAAAAGTAATATATATAGATAAGTGTTTAAATAAATAAGAAAAAAGCTTTTTAAATAATTTTAAAATAAATAAATATGAGTAATTACTTAAATGACAAGTGTCATTATCTAAAGCTTTTATTTACATTTAAACTAAAAGGATACTACTTAAATGACATGTGTTAACACATTAAGTAGCCAAATAATATGTGTTAAGTAAATATTAATTCAAGATGACAAATGTTGAGAAATTTTAACAAGTGTCATTAAGTTTTCATTTTCTTTTATTTTTATTAAATCATATTTTCAGCCTTTATAAATACATAACATTTCCCCTCTTTATTACTTTTCTATTTTCTCTAATCAAAAACCAAGAAACTCCAGCCTGTAACAAAACTCAGACCATTTCTCTAACTAAATTCGAAATCAACTCCTCACAAACCAGAAATCATATCCTCTAAAAATCGTTTTCAAAATCAAATCAAAAGCATGCAAGCCAGTTACACTTTTCAAAAGCTGTTCCTGTTTTTCTTTCAAAACTAAGATGACCAAGCCTTGGCATTCTTCATTTTCAACCTGGAAATCAAGTCTTAAACCATCTCTTCAACAAATCCAATAACAAGCAATTTTCAGTAGCATGCATGCAGTTTAAAGAAATCAAAAGCCTGAAGTATCAAGTCTTAAATTTCAAGTCTTTCAGTTTTCAAATTCTAGCATTCAAGCCTCTGCTTTTAAAAATCTGTGAGTAAACCTATTTTATTTTAAAAACAGTGCAAATCTGAGATATAATTTGGATGCATGTGAATGTGTTAGATAATGTTGGATTGCATGGATGTTTTTAGCATTAATATAAACTTGAATTGATATGTATATGTATATAGTGTGATGCAAGTGAAATATTTGAAATCTACAGACATGTTCTCTGTTTTTTTTACCTAGTGAGGAAACCATTTCGTTTAAAACCCCAATCAGTTTTAATAACCTAGTGCATGTGATTTATTCTTGAAGTTAGTTGTGGAAAATGTTTGTATGAATATATTTTGCTTGTATGTATATCAATAGGCAAAAATTTGATTGTGCATGTCTGGGAACAAGAAAGTTTGCCTCTGTTATTGATTTTAAGTTTCAAAATTATATTCAAAATCCAAATTCTCTTCCTCTAATTCTTTTTAGGCTTCGATCTCTAAATAAAATTTGATTGTAAGACTATAAATTCAATTGTAAAAATAACTTCACGAATTTATATTAAGTATGTACTTCGGGAATTTATAATTAACAGTGAAGTTCAATAATGGGTTTAAATCGTTGATGTTAATTTCAATTCTAGATTTTATAAACTGAAATGTTATGCAAAATGATGAGTTTTGATATATATATCAGGATTTTTAAGTTTGTATTCATTAGGATATATCGAGATGGTCAGTTTTGGGTTGTTCGTCGATTGCCTTAGATCGGCGAAGTAATAAGCAACGTGATCATTGCTGGAGGAGGCTGGAGTGTTGGGGATTCCAGGAAAATTGGAAGAAGGATTTATAGATGATTCTGGTGGTCGGAATTCGATGATCTAGGGTTTAAAGCTCGTTATTGGTATTAGTCGAACTCGGTCAACTGTAGCTTCATCGTCGAATCGGAATACACCGGACATGGGGGAATCGAAGCAGCAGTCGTCGCGGCAAGACCTTGCTACGATCGCAGGATTTCTGATGGTCGGAGGAGAGGGAACAAGATGATCGAATTGACTCAGTTTTGTTCTAGGATTGGGTCGTGTAGCAAATTTACGAGTTCACCGTCGTTGGAGTTTCTGGATTCTCGTTTGGAGTCGCGTGAGTTCGAGTGATTGTCGGAGGTGGCCGCGATGATCACCAGAGGTCGAGGGTGTTGGTGCACGTGCACGTGTGCACGGTGATATCTGTGTTCGTTCGTCAGTTTGGGGAAGAAGAGGGAAACTAGGGTAGTATTCGAGTCTGGGCAAGGGATGACTCGAAGATGTTGAGGTAGGTGAGTGACTCGGGGCAAGCACGAGTTTTTGTAGAGATTGACTCGGGTTCAATTGTGTTTCACTCGAGATTTCCAGGCAACGTTAATAAGATTAAATTTAATAAATTAAATTGTTTTAACAACATTAAATGTTTAAGTATATTTTAAAATGGTTTAAATTTAAAAGCAAACTTGGTTTAAATCCTTTAAGTTTTTTTTTAAGATGAAGTACGTCTTTAACATATGATTTTAAAAGTTTCTAAATGGTTTTTAAACTTTGTTAAAGAAAATTGTTTCATTTTAAATTTTATATTTGAAATGAAATTTGAAAGTAAATGTTTTCAAATGTGTTTGCGAATGATAATTTAATCATAAATAAGAGCAATGGTTATCTTAAAGCTTAATAATTTAGAATAATTAAATTATTAAGATATTAAATGGATAATTAATTGATTTAATTAATTAATGATTTGGATTAATTAATTTAGTAATTAAGTGTTTAAATTAATCAATTAAGGTTTAAGTTAATTAATTAGGAATAATTAATTTGGAATTAAGGATCATTAATTTGATAAGAGTAGATTTTAAATTAATAATTAGGGATAAATTAATCAAGTAATTAAAGATTTATTAAGTTACAGATAAAACTTAAATTAATTAAGTAATTAGAGATTAATTAATTGGTTATTAAGATTTATTAATTTAGAATTAATAATAATTAATATAAGTTAATTACTTAAGGAAAGTAATTAAATAATAGTTAATGAAGTCATTAACTATGGATTATTAAATAATTAATTAATAGGATTAATTTTAATAGTTAATTAGATTAATTAATTTAAAGATAATCAATTATAGAATTTGTTTTAAATGAATTACTTAATGGAAGTAATTAAAAATTAATTACTTATTGTAATTAATGGAAACTAATTTGATTAGTTAAGTTAATTAATTTAGTTTAATAAATTTAGAATAATCAAGAGATGATTTGATAATAATTACTTAATGTAATTATTAAGGTATGATTATTTAGGAAGTAAATAATAAGATAATTACTTGAAGTAATAAATTGATGGTTATGTATTAAGGAAAGTAATTTGAGTTTAATTACTTTGAATAATTAATAAAGGGATTAATTAAGAAATTAATTAAGGAAGTAATTAATTTAGTTAGTGAAAGTAATTAAGGGTAGTTAATTACTGATTTAAGATTAATCAAGGTGATTAATAAATGTTGTTTAATTAAAGATTAATTACTTAATGTAATTAATTTAATTGAGTAATTAATAATTAAGTTGTAATTAAGGATCATTAATTAATATAATTAATGATGTAATTGAGAATTGATTAATTAAGTAATAATTAATAAATGAAGTGATTAATTAATGTAATTAATTAAGGTTTAATATAATTAAATATAGTTGATTAACTTAATTAATTTTAGTTAATTAATTAATGATGTAATTAAGGTTAATTACTATAAGTGGTTAAGAATAATTAATTTAAGTAATTAATTGAGGATAAATTACTTGGATGAAACTAAAAGATAATTAATCAAGATGATTAATTGAAATGAATTATTAGAGAATAATTAATTAATTGATTGTAATTAATTAATGGTTAAGTAAGAAGGATTTATAAAATAAAGTAATTAATTTAATTCACTTTAAATTAATTAGAGATGATATAAATCATTACTTATGGATGGATGATAATACTGAATGCTTTACATTGATTGATATCTCTGATGAGATATATGCTGTATGATATGGATGTTAGTTGAATTGTGATGATAATATGGATTATCTGATAATGTTGATTATCTATTGTGAATTATCTTTCTTTGTGTATAAAGATAATGAATTGAATTGTTTTAACCTTTAAAACAACTTGGCCTTAAAAGATACGCTTTGGATTTCGATGAGACCGGGATCGGGTTTCCGTATACCGGATTTCCAGGTCTGGAGACCCGAATACCACATCGATCCAAATTAACGATAGGTCGTGAATCTCAAGTGAAGATGAAGATTCAGAGTGCAAGGGTTATTGTCGTTAACTCTGAGGGTGATTCCAAAACGAGTGTAACGAGATAATGCCTTCGGTTTCGTTCGAACCCGGAACGAACTTAAATGGATTGAATGCTTTCAGCACATCGTCAGGCGGACGATGAGCATTCTAAGTGATATGTTCTGATTAAAGGTAATCGTAACCTCAAGCCTCATCAACCGGGAATGGCTAAAACAGGGGAGGTGCAGCAAGGCTTCGTGGGTAGCACCCACTGAGAGCAAGATAGATCCCTGTCTAGAGGTCCCTTTTCTTTTATTCGGCTTAGTGTGTGGTTGGTCGCGCCAACTACGGGGTTATCTTGTTCGGGATTATCCAGTAAGGGATGGTTCCGGCTTTGTGTTGCAGGGGAGCGGGCGTACTCCTCGGTACGGTGATCTAGGCCACGTACTGTGACGGGCGGTACCCCAGTAGCCCTGCCATTGTATGGAATCCAAACTCCAATAAGTGCCGTACGTATTAGTTGTGCCCAACTATGTTGGAATGTGAGATGTAAGCATTTCAGCTATTTCTGTATTTTACTTGAAAACCCTAGACCCTATTATAATATAACTGGATTTCCTATCAAATGTTTTGGTTAGCGTAAGGTAAAAACTTTTCCATGTTTATGTGTGGGAAGTCTTACGTGATACCTTTGTTTTCAAAAGGTTTTGAAGTTAAACAATTTTAACCCGTTTACTCACACCAGACCCATGTCTGACCCAAGTGTTTATTTTCTGTTTTATTAAACTCTTGGGTACTCAATATTGTATTGAGTAGTCGAGGGATTCAGGTTAGCTTTGACGAATTCTGGAGGAGATTTGGAGCAGGAGGCTTCACCGTGTAGATATATGATGATTCCGCTGTGTATATGTTGTGTCTGTATCTGTGATACTTGAGTTGTATGAATTAGACAGATGTTTATAACTGTCTAATATGTGTTGTATAAGTTGTGTAACTCTGATGTATATGATATTATGTAATATTTTATATGATATATTATATTTCATTCGTTCCGCTGTGAGTTTCTGATGTTGTTGTTCTTTCTTCTTTCTTTCTTTTCTTCTTCTATCCCTTTCTTTCTTCATAGCGATGCGTCTTTCTGGGCAAAGAAAGTCGGGTCGTTACATAAAATGTTAGGTTAAGTAAAGAATGTGCTTTTGACTTAATAAATGAATTATAGTTTAATTTGGATATTTATTTATAAAAGTTTATCTTATTGAATCATAAGTTTAATGATATCCAAATGAATAATTTCTGAAGCGGAAGATGTAATTTTATAGGTTAAAAATGGCTTGAATTGGAGTTTTAATGTTTTTGAAAAGTTAAGCAATTTATAAAGGATTGACTAAAAAATGAGTTCGACATTTATTAATAAAAGTGTTGTTTTATTAAAATTTATAGGTTAAGTAATATCCAAATAATTTTTTTTGGAAGGTGGAATGAGTTTGATAAGTAAAATGAGAAAAATTGAAGATATATTGTTTTAAAAGGGTATAACAGAAATTATAGCATTTCTGAAATGCTGTGGTTAAATGAACTATGGCTGGAAATATACTAAAAAGACCTATAACTGCATTTCTGAAGTGCTGTAATTTCTGGAAATTGAACTATAGCTAAAAATATAATAAAAGGACCTATAACAACATTTCTGATGTGCAGTAATTTATGAAAATTTGAACTATATGCTGAAATTACTAAATAAACCTATAACAGCATTTCTGAAATGTTATAGTTTCTGATTTTGAACTATGTTTTGATATATACTAAATATACCTACCGCAGCACTTTATAAATGATGCTGTTTTGAAAATTTCAATGTTTGAAATGATTGAATGAATGAACTTTGAAATGTTACAACTTTGAAATGAATATTATTTGACATTGAATTTAAATTGTTTGGAAATGAATTTTTATGAAATTGTATTTAATTAAGAATTGTCTTTAAATATATTAACTTGGAACTTATTGAAATTTAATATTTAAGAATGTGACTTTATAAAGTGGTTTGGTTTAAGATGATTTAAAGAAATATTTCAAGTTTAATAAATTTAAGGAATATTCAGCGATTTGGTTTTTGGAATTTGAATGATATATTATTACTTTGGGTATTTGAAATGGAAATGATATATTGATTTGGCTTTGAAATGAAATAATATAGTATTTAATTTTGAAATGGATATGATATTTTGGGGTTTAAAGTAAATGATTTTGAAATAAATATCCATGGGTTATAATAACGATTGGTTGGCAAAGAGACCGGGATCGGATATGGGCATACTCTCTATCGATACCGAAAACCACATTGATAACCGTATACGTGGTGGAGATTCCAGAATGAAGTAGGATGGTGGCGACGATCCTATTGAGGTATGAACGTGGACCCGACTCCCGTGAGTTAGCATAAGGTGGCTAAAACAGGAGCGATTCTCGGGCCAATGAGGTAGCACCTCTGATCGGACGCATTTCTTCGATACATTTCTATTAATTTGGGATTGATTTGGTGGCCACCCTTCGATTTTGATTGGGAGTGTGTTCCGAGGTGGGCGGTAGTGACTGCTATGCGTTTCCACTAGCCCAGATGCGTAATTGGTATATCTACCCTGGAATTGCCTTGTTGTGTCGTGTCACCTACCATATCGAGCTTTACTACAAGTTTGGATTTGTGCCGTAGCCTGTGGAGTATTGAGGGTAGCTCCCGATCTGGGGGTATGCTAATACTGGATAGACTACTGGGACTATTATGTGTTAAGGGCTATATGGGTAACCCCTTAACGCTATTTAAAAGTAAGTTTATTTTATTATAGACATTATTATATTAACGAAATATTACCACATAGTAAATAGTTTAACGGATCCGTAAAGGATGGGCGATCCCAAGCATTCTTTAAGTTACTTATACCTTTATATTACAGTTCACTTGAGTTGGTTTACATTGTATAAGTATGTATGTCCTGACTCGAGTGTTTTGTGTTTTGCTTTATGCTCGGGTCAGACTGAGTGATACAGCATTCGAGACTCACCTTTGGAGTTGGAGCTTTCTTGGAGATCCAACTATCTATTTCGCTTTGAGTCATTCAGTTGATTCCAGTGATGTATTCAGATCTTGTATTTGACTATTGTATTGATACATCTTTTTATTCGTGATTTCTGTTGTATCTTGTTAACTCTAATGTATACATATATAGTAGCTTCATGAACTACTATTTCTTTGCTTCCGCTGCAAATTTATGTTACTCTGTGTCTGTGATCTATGATTTATTTACTACATATTCTGAGTTTTGCCAAATTTTATTTACAATCCATTGTTTTGAATTATTCAAGTCCGGCATGTGTGGATTTATTGTCGATTTGAATGGTCCAAAATAGTGGGTCCTTACAACTAGGGTAATACGAATTGCAGAAACTGCCCTTGAATAATTATCTCCTTTGGGTCATGGATGGACGCCTGTAAATTTTTAGAGTATTTGTTAGTTCAGGATACGACTTGGACTTACGAATTTGAAATTAAAATGAGGGCACCACTTATGTCCTTCCAACCATCGCTCGCAAAGCCGGGTAGACAATGAATGTAGAACCACTCGTGCTTAAAGACACTGAGCTTGTTCCAAGCACCAGTCAGAACTTGATAGTTAGGCGCAAACTCGAGGAATATATAAGAAAGGCTTTCTGTCCATCGCTTGAAATTATAGATGAACCTGATAACTTCAAGAGATGGCGGATGGAACATAACATCCATGAATAGCAAGAAAATGCCATGAAGAAAAGCATAGCTATTCCGATGCAGCTGAGCAGGAGCTATTCCCAGATAATTTAGCATCTCTCGGATAAATGAATTAAAAGGCGGCATACATCCAGCCCAGCACATAAATTTAATACAAGCCATATCCGCTCCGGGGGAAAGTGGGCCCTGTCATTCCTTGAAAGGACTAGAACATCTCTAAATGGGATCCCATGTTTAGAGCACAGCCTACGGAGAGTGGCCTCACAAATTCTGGAGGCCTGGGAATCCATCGGGTTATCCAGAAATACAACACCCTCTAAAGTGTCAGGGGCACGAATTATCTCTTCCACCAGAAGGATGGTAACATTAGAGAAAAGGTCAACCAATGAATTGAAACTCTCAGTTGCTCTGTTTGGTGTTCAGGAGAAAGTCTACCAGATACAGTCACGGATCTTGACTCGGCACCAAGGTTGCTATGCTATGAAGGTTATCCAAAAGACATTGCGACCAAACGCCCTGAACGTCTAGAGCCCATATCAACTAAACTCAGTAGATAAGCAAGATTAGAAAAACTTACCTATCCCCCCATGCTAAGTGTGAGCTAGTGTGGTGCAGTGCCATGCAATGCAGAGATAAACAATTCAAAATTAAAAGCAAAAGCAATGACGAGACTTTGGATTCCGACCAAAGTGACCGTCATCGCTGACCATCTCAATTGGCATTTAAATTAATCGGTTGTGTAATCTTTGGGAACGACCATCGACATTTCGAAGTGTGAAGTTCATTATTGAAGTCCATGTGTTAAGTTTTAATCCATATTCGAAGTCCCAGCAGTTTAGTCATTCAATTTCAAGTTTGATATTGGATATGCAAGTCCTATTATCCGTTAAACTTCATATGTTCAAGTTCATTAATATGGGATTGGTTCTAATTGTTTGTACAAGTCTACATAGATTGGTTCATTTGTTCAACCCCGGTTCAAGGGCCTAAAATCAACTAAGTTCCCATAGTCGATCCTTGTCATAAAGCAAACAACCAATCCCTCTTTACCAACATGACCGGTCCCTATTCCCATATCTCAACATAGCTTATCCCTATGACCGAAACCAACTCGACCGATCCCTTAAGCTACATCAACACCAATCCCTCAATGCTCCAGAAACAACTGATCCCTTCTTTCTCATATTCACACTGATCCCTCCTTATTCCTCAAACTTTCATAATCAATCCCTATACTTAGCGTCTTTTACACTTCCCTCAAATTTTTACTCTGATCCCTCAGGCAATAAGCAAGACCGACCCCTCTCCTCCATACTCCATCATGACCGATCCCTCTACTTCCTTCATGTCTCACTCTTCTCCTTCCCCCTCCTCTACCACCTCACCGAACCCTATATCTTCACCGTTCACCACCGTCCATCTCGTGTTCTCCCAATTGAACCCATGCCTGAAACAAGAAGCTTGACATAACCCATCATTTCACCACAAAGCAAAGTTAAATACAAAAAAAAACCTACCTAATGTATAAAATACGAATTACTTGAAGGAAGATGTTGAATTTCAATTCAAATCAAAGGTGGAGTAGTGGTCTAGAGCAAGAGAGGATGACGTGTCTAAGGATAGAGGCAGCAATTGATTTGAAGGGAAGGCTTCGGTGTTCAAAATGGAGGAAGAGGGTTCAGAGGTGAGCTTGAAGGAAAAAAGGCGAATGAGAAATGAAGTAAAGTAAAAAAGATGGAGGGGTGGAGTATCAGTTTATAAATGAAGGACCAAAGGGATCGGCTTGTTTAAGCTTCTCCATGAAGCTGAAATGTTAAGTCCTTAACGTTGAAAGGGATCGAGTATGATCCCTATCCAAGAGGGATCCATTTGATCCTTATATTAAAAAAAGAATAAAAGAGGGAAAAGGGATCGGCTAGGAAAATTCCAATCCCATTTTTTTAAAACAAACAATAAAACATAAATGCAATGAGATTGCATCTAATTCAATGAAAATTGGTGACGACCTGTGAGTGTGCAAACACATCCGGGTGCCGACAACAAGAACGTGTACCTAAACGTGCATGTGTATATTCTAAAAATTCAAAATTTGAAATCGACAGAAATTGAATTCTCACCTGAAGTTTTCTAGGTCGAGACTGGATCAGATAGTCAAAGCTTACTAGCTCTATAGAGCTGGATGTAGATAGCAACTGACGGAATATAATCCTGAATTTACACTATTGGAAATTGACCAAGCGTCATGACGATCAAAGAGAGATATGATACATTGGGAAAATAATTCGACAGAAGGATAATGAATATTCAGAAAACTAGATGGATTTCTTTTCGGTGACTCTAACTTGGTTTGATTCAAAGCACATCATGTTCAACACAAGATGTACTTTGGGGGCAACTATAATTCGGCATTTTGACCTGGCTATATCCGAGCTGATTGGACAAGTTAGACTCGACTGCCATCAAGGCTAGTAAGCCTAGAGCGATGATTGTGGGGTCCATAAATCAAGTATAGATGATAACATAAAGCTATGATTGAATGTAATTGAGAGATATTTTATACAAAACATTCTACGTATGGAATATAATCTAAGCTAGAAAAAGGATCGGCTATGATCCCTTTGCTAAAGGGATCGGATTACTTTAGCTAAACAAGTGCAACTCAATGAAAAACAATCGATATCTCAAAATCCAGAAGTCCAATTATGTATGAAACTTTGGGAATAAGATGGGGGGACCTTAGGGGGGCCACCCTAAGGATCTCACCCCAAAAGGAGCAAGCGAGAGGGACCAGCCCTCTTCCCTCTGGAGGGATCTACCAGAATCAGGTTATACAACATGTTCAACAAAGATTGATCGACAACTAAAGTTCTACTAATCCGATTGGCATGAAATTTGGAGGCTAAACATAACACAACATAGAGAAGCTCCAACAGGGATCGCAACCACAAACTCCTCAAAAATAGGGATCGACCCCGATCCCTATTTCTTGGGATTTGGGCCATGCGATCCCTCATGTGTGCCCCTATGGCTTTGGAGATCCTTCTGCCAAATTTTCAAAAAGATATTTCATCATCTTCCTCTATAAATACATACTTGATTGTTCATTTTCAGGATCTGGAGGCTGTTCGTTGCTTTGTACTCTTTTGTAACTAAGGATTCTAATCTGATCCCTATTGTAATCAGTTTACAAAGTGAGCAATAAAGATATATCTTCAAAGTGTACGTAGGAAAACAATGTCGAACCACTATAAATTGTTGTATCGCTATTATTACCTTGTTTCTTATTACTTTACTACTATATTCTCTTTGTTTATATTTATTATTCTTCATTTATTCCTCTACAAAAAATCTATTGTGTTTTTGCGCCAATTTTTGGTGCAAACACTAGAGTAGGAGCATTTTTCTCTTTGTGGTTTTTTTCTTTGATACAGGGAGTTTCTGGAGTTTCTACTTTAGGGCTATGGATTCATTGGTGCAAGCTTTTGAGAAACTAGGGTTTGAAATTTGAAAAGGTAAAGTGAAGAATTAGAGTGAAAAGGCATGACTTTTCTATTTAAAAAACAGGCAACTATCAATTTAGTCGACTGGACAAACCAATCAGTCGACTGAATCTATACAGAGTGGTTTCTTGAGAGTAAAGTGCAATTTTTAGTCAACCGTTAAAAATTGAGTTAGCCAACTGAATCACACTAGCTCAGTTAACTAGATTTTTGTTCACTCGACTGAACTGGATGAATTTGAAAATAGAGAGTAGGGTTGCATATAGTCAGCTGTTTTATTGTTTTTAGTTGACTGTTTTTGTTTTTGACCCTTGTTTAGTCGACTGGGAATTATGTTTAGTTGACTGAAACTGGCTCTGGGTGTTTTTATTTGTAATTTGATTTTTTTGTTATATGTTATATAACTTATATAAAGTCTGAATTATTTATTTACCTATATCTATCTATTTAAGAGCTTATTTATACTAAATATTATATATTTGTATATATTTGAATAACATGTATACATATATTACATATTTATAAAAACTTGTATACAAGTTCATTTGCGCGCACACATACACACACTTAATAATGTCACTTGTGAAAGCTCAAACAACAACCTTAATTCATAGATGGACTCGATTCTTCTTTGGACGGTTCAATTTCCTATGAGTTTTCAATATACGATTCGTATATTTTTATCGAGGTTGATGGTGATTTCGATGGGCTAATAAGTTGCTTCGATCAGGTAGGCTGTTTTGAAGGAGTAAGTTATTTGGAGGAGTTTCCAATGGAGCAAATGCATTACTTTGTTAGTGATTTTTTGCAAAGACGCATTATAGAGTTTTTTTATAAAACTTAAACATTCTCCATGATGATGTTGCCTATAGTACATTTCTATTTGCAACCGTATAGATTCTCCCTGATAGTGAGCTATTTCATCAATATGCTTGTCTTGTACCATAGTTATTTTTCCTTCAAATTTGATTGACTGCTTAACCCTTTTCCTTTTGGAGAATAGCCAGTATGTTCTGAGGTAGATGAGGTACTTTGAATGTATGATGATGTATTATCTGGAGTTGACATTTTTCTGTAAGTTTGTGTTATTTGGGAATCCATAGTTTCAGTTGTGTAGTTCAAATTCATATAGTAGTTTTATATATAGAGTTAAGTTTTTACTACATATAGCAATATAAGAATTCCAGTTGTTGCCAGATTAATTTTCTACCATTCAAGCTTTTACCGTCTTTATACAGATAGATAAGTTGAATAAATACCAAAGAATTTTTAGATTATAAACATTAGTTATCCATTATGTTAGATGTCATTATATTTTTACCAGAAGATCTTTAAACACCTTTTTATATTTTGTCCAAATTTAGATATATTTACATTATACTTAAGAAATCATATTAATAAGATTATTATAAAATCAATTCATTTAGTGAACAAATCCATAGATCTCTACATAATTTTATAAAGGTAGATTCACAGAGAGGCTTAGTAAATACATCGACAATTTGATTTTCGGTATTGATGAATTCAAGGGAAATAATGCCTTTTTCAACATTATGTCGAAGAAAATGATGGTAAATATCAGTATGTTTAGTTCTAGAGTGATTAGCAGGACTTTTCGATAAATTGACCGCACTCGTATTATCAAAATATATGGCGGATTTAGTAATTATTTTTCCAAAATCTTTGAGAGTTTGTTGCATGTAAATCACTTGTGCACATGCTAAGGCAACTGAAATATACTCAGCTTCATAAGTCGATAGTGAAACACGATTTTATTTCCTACTAATCCATTAAACTAGAGATTGACTGGTAAAGTGATAGGTGCCACTCGTACTCTTTCGATCCGTTTTGCAACCTCTAAATCATCATTATTATATGGGACTAATTCGAAAGAGCTGCCTTCTAGGTAAAAGAGGCCGTAATCTTTGGTATGGGTTAAGTAACGCAAAATTCTTTTCATAAATCGATGATATGATTTCTTAGGCTATGCTTGAAATCTAGCGAATAAACAAATGCTCATCATAATGTCCGGTCTATCTGCAGTTAGATATAGTAGTAATCCTATCATACTACGATACAATTTTTGATCGAAATCTTTTCCGCTCTCATCTTTATCTATCTGCAAGTTTGTGCTCATTGGAGTTGGTTTAATTGATGTGTTATCCATTCCAAATCGTTTTAACAACTCTCTACAATATTTTTCTTAATAGATAAAGATTCCATTTTCCAATTGTTTTATTTGTAGACGTAAGAAGAAAGTTAATTCTCGCATATGTGACATATCGAACTCATTTTTCATAATATTTGAAAAATCATTGCTTAAATTGTCATTTGTAGATCCAAATATCATGTCATCTACATACATTTGAGAAAATAATATATCATCATTTTCTTTTTTAATAAATAATGTAGTGTCTATTTTACCAATTTGAAAACTAGAGTTTATCAAATGGTTTTTATGTTTATCGTACTAAGCACGACGTGCTTATTTCAGACCATATAATGCCTTTTTCAGCTTGAAAACATGATCAGGGTATTTAAAAATGCATTTTTGTCATCCATTTGATATAATTTGAAATTATGGTGACATGCAAAAGTAAGTAATGTTCTTATAGCTTCTAAATGAGCTATTGGACCAAATGTTTCTTCATAGTCGATTCCTTCTTCTTGATTACCCTAAGCTACTAATCTAGCTTTACTACGAATTATATTTCCATTTTCATCAGCTTTGTTTTTAATTACCCATTTAGTTCCAATTATGAATTGATCATCCGGTCTTGGTACAAGTTTCCAAACTTTATTTTAAATTGACTCAATTCCTCTGGCATGGCTAAAATCCAAAAATCATCTTTAACGACTTCTTTATAGTTTATCGGTTCAATATTAGAAATGGATGCTACATGACTCATTTGATTTAATTGACTTCTAGTTGTAACTCTAGTGTTTACATGACCCAGTATATTGTCTATTGGATGTTCTTTTAAAATTCTAAGGGGTGATATCAAAACATTATAGTCATTATTATTATTATTTGTGCTTATATTTTCATTTTCATTACTGAAATTATTATCCGGGACAAGAGTTTGATTAATTTTTAATATCATTTCCCTTTTTATTATTGAAATCTTTATCAAAGGAGACGTGTAAGCTCTCTTCAATAGTAGTGATTCATTTATTAAAAATTCTATAGGCTTTGCTTTGTTTCGAATAACCAATTGAAATTGCTTCATCGGCTTATAGATCGAATTTGCCTAATTAATCTTTAGTATTTCATATAAAACATTTAGAACCAAAAGTTCGAAAGTAGGAGGCTCTCGGTTTCTTTGTAAAGAACATTTCATTACAGGTATTCTTAGTCATTGGTATTAATGATACACGATTAAGTACATAGCAAGCAGTAGCAACAGCTTCGGTTCGAAAATTCTTTGGTAAACTAATGCCACTGAGCAATGTTTTTGCACATTCTTGCAGAGTGCGATTTTTTCTTTCAACCACACTATTTTGTTATGTTGTGGATGGAAAAGAAGAACTCTGAATAATACGCTTTTTATTACATAAATTTTCAAAGAGTTCATTTTTAAACTCGCCTCCATGATCACTTCTTATATTTTTAGTTTTTACATTTCTTAAATTTTGAATTCTTTTAGCAAATATTTTAAACATTTCAAAAGTATCACTCTTGTGTTTCAAAAATAAAGTCTAAGTTAATCTCGAATAATCATCAATAATAAAAAAACATACTTACTATGATTTATTGATCCTACTTGAGTGGGACTAAATAAATCAAAATGAAACAGTTCTAGTGGTTGTTTCGATGATATTTCATTCTTGGATTTAAAAGAGCTTTTCTTTAGTTTCCCATATTGACACGCATCACATAAGTTTTTAACTTTAAAATTTATTTTTGGTAATCCGCTAACTAGTCCATTCTTAGCTAATTTATCAATATACTTAAAGTTAATGTGACAAAATAAAATACAACTCAAGTTCAATAACCTCAAGTTAGAACATTTATTCAACGATCTTGATTTCCTTTTATAATTGAAATTATCCTTTAAGATAAAATTGTAGGATCTAGATTAACCCTAGAGGGGGGGGTGAATAGGGTTATAACAAGTTTTCACAAGTTTATAAAATTAAACGCAATAACAAACTGCAGAGAAGTAAATATGCTGAAAAGTAAATCACACACAAAATTTACCCAGCTTCGGCAACCCCTGCCTATTGCTGCATTCCCAGATTTCTATTAGAATTAAACAGTCTCCCGCTTACAAACACTCTAACAGACTCGCAAACCCTGCTACCGCCTATAGAGTTTTGCAAACTCGCAAACCCTTCTTACTGAACTAATCCTAACTAGACAATCTGACACAACCTAGATCCTAGGTGGTGATTTACCAAGATTTGATTCGAAAAATTCAAATTTAAAAACAAATTAAAAACAACTCAACACCCTAATTTAAAAATATACCAAAGCCTTAATAACACAATAAATAAAACCGGCCCAAACTATTATCACTCAAGAAAAAAGAAAATGCGGCCCTGTTTTTCTTTTATCAATGTCGGCCCGTTCCTTTGTGAAAAATGGTGGCTTCTCTCGTTCTCGTTCCTCTGTGAGAAATTAGGGCTTTGTATAAAATCGAAGAAGCCGACTTTAATTTCTCGATCGAATGATGATTCCAAGTTGTTTGCTCTGTCGATCGACGTCACTTCGTAGCTTGGCTTCGGTTGCTTCTCGATTGTTGATCGAATTCGACTCCTGACTTCGGTATGTAATTTTTGCCTTTTGTTCTCTGGATTAAATACTTGAACTCGAGTATTTAATGCCGATGATGGTTAGTATTTATATAGGGTTCAAAGCCCTTTATTTGCGTTCGTATATCTTTGTTTGAATTTGTCAATTTATTTGCTCGGCCGTTCGATTATTGTTGGATGTTGAGATGATTTTTGACTGCTTGAAATTCCGTATATTTTGACTTGGTTCACACGGTTTTGATTTTGAAGCGTTCGATCTTTCCTTGATTGATACGGCAGAAACTTTCCTCTTTTATTTTAACTTTGATTGTTGACTTTTTCAAATTGTACACACACTTGATTTTATTTGACGACGTTGATTCTTTGGTCTGCATTTACATTTCTTCTGGCTTCTGTGTACTTTGACTCTGGTCATCTTTTGTTTCAATGCTGATCTTGATTATGTGAAACTGTTTGATGACATTAAAAAAATGTTACATGATTTTAACTGTGTTTCATTTTCCCTGGAATTTTCTCTGCAACTTTATGCTGTAGTCATTGGCCTTTATTGTTCTGTAACATTTTCACATCGGCCTTTGACTTTGATATGCGATGATATTGTATTATTTGTTGTCAGTTGCCTCCAGTTTCATTTGTTTCAGACTTTCATGTAGAGGCTGCACTCGATCTCTAAACTTAATATTGATTCTGGTTATACATTGCGTACCCATACATCTCTGTAGCATTGTTCCTTGTCATTGGATGCATAGCATTGGATATTGTTCACTGTTTCATTGTTGTAGTCTTTGTACTGTTGTTGCTTCGACAATTGATCTTGGGTCTGGTTCCATTTGTTGTTTACTGGTATCACTTGACAATTTTGAATTGCTTGAGTCTGTACTTATTTGGATTGATGTTGAACCAATGTGGCATTTGTGACCTGATCCATATGTATTCAGTTGCAGTTTCATTGCTTTACTATCACTGCCTATTTGTTGTGCACTTGAACTTGTATTTTTCTTGATGGTAGTTACTGGATTCATGTTGTTGTGCTTTGATTTGAGCTTCTGACCTGTAGCCTTTGTGCATTGAGCTGCACATTCACCTTTGGTATGATAGTCTGGATTTGATGTTCTGGTCTTCATGTAAAGCTTCAGTCTCATTGATGCATTGATCATGCACTGGTTCATGTCCACTGTTATGTACATACTTTTATATTTGAGTTCGAGTCTTGATATCTTGATTCCTGTATATTGTCACTGCACATTGGTCTTGATTTCATTGGTGTCATTGGTGCATTTGTGTGCATTGTTATTTATATGTGGACTTTTTTCACTTGTTTGGTTTGAGCTTTGCCTTCATGTCTGGTTTTGTGGTTGAAGTTGTTTTGAACTGGTTTGACTTGAGTCTATGCATTTATTTGGGTTTGCCTGTTCTCATGCTTGAAGTCGTATCCTGTACAACTGCCCTGTGTTGAATCCAGTTTCAAAACTCGGATTTGACCTTGTGCTGATGACTTGACTTTATTTATATTGCTCTTGAGTTGAATCCGATAATTTGGGTTTGACCTGTGCTCACCTGTCCTTGTAAATTTATCAAGTGTATATATATCGGTGTGCACGGCCTTGTGGCATGTACAGTGATACAATGTGCATGTCACATTGTTCGTGCGTGATGAATTCAAATGATGACGAACAACCCAAATAACCGAGGCACCAATAAAACAAATTTATATTTTGTTTTATACTGCAAAAATATTTTATCTTTAATTTACTACGTCAATGTATATTTCTGCAGATTGCTCAGATGCTGGATTCACATTGGAATGAAGTTGAAGATAAATACGAGTGTGAGTGATATGTAGTGAGGAACTGATGTAACTATGAAATTGTGATGTAATTGTATTGTGACTGAAATTGATATAATTGTACTGTGACTGAAATTGTATAGTTATAGTGAGAGCTTGAAATTGTACTATCAAAATTGTAATAATTGTTTGAATAAAATATTCGTTTGAATTCCAATTCTGTGTTATTTATTTTATTCAGCAAATATTTATTTTATCTCTGAAAAATAAAATAGTACAATATCAAATACATTTAAACGAATGTATATATGTTTATTATCATCAAACAAAAATCATATACACGCATATTTAACAATCTCTCCCTTTTGATGATAACAAACATATATTTAAGGTTTTGACTATTTTAAATGTATTTGATTATTCAATTTGCTCCCCCTATTTAAATGCTCTCTTTCTACACAATACTCACCCTACATAAATGCATGAGAATAAGACATTCAAATGAGCCTTGATACAATTAGTACAATTAGAAAATCTTTGACCTTTATTTTCAAAATCTTAACTTTTCTCTCCCCCTTTTGTTATCAGCAAAAGAATAATAGTAATAGAAAAATAGAGATATAGTGATAGACATTAATACAATATTACAGCTCAATCGAGTGTAAATATTAATTTCAATAAGTAAATCAAACAAAAATCATAAATACTTTAATTGACGCATATTCCACTTTAGAATGATAGAATGATATCATCAAATAAAACCATATAGTTGTGTCTATTTGTGGTATATTTATTTTAGGAAATTTGAATATCTACTAACCATGTATAACCGTTATGACTTTTAAATGAGATTAGTAGTATTCTACATTTTTATTTTTATTTTAAAAATGAATTCAAGTATCTTCTAACCATGCATAACTGTGAGGACTTTTAAATGGGATTAGAATCAACTTGTCTATTTAATCAATTAATTTTGATATGCGTTCCATACATGCATAACCGTGAGGACTTTTAAATGAGCATGGAAACACATAATCAAAAATCCAAGTAATTCACCCATGCATAACCGTGAGGACTTTTAAATGAGAGTGAATATTTTGGATATTATTATTTATTGTTAGAAATATAATAAAATTGAAGCACAAATGATTTAAACTACCACATATTGACATACTATATTGACTTTTGATGAGTGATGGTCGATAGAAAAATGATAGAAATAGAAATGATCATGGAATATTTATCAACAAAAAGTTTTTATAACTCTTTTTTAAATTTCTAAAGAAATTTTCTAATTATACTTTCTCAAGTCATAATATATGATTAATATCAACACTCATCTTATTTTCAATCACTATCTATCTTTTTAGATAATTGTAAGGGGGTCAGATCAGTTAACATAGTTATTTAAAATCAATTTCAAAAATAGTTATAAAATCAAATTTTCTTAAATAACTAATTTGATACAAGGTCAACAGAAATTATTTTCTAGAAGGGGTTTTTAAGAAAAATTTCTACTAAAATAGAAATTATTTCAAGTGAAAAATATGCAGATATTTTCTTTGAAAAATGATGCAGCAAATGAATGTCTCGAAATATAATCACGTTCCACTAGTAATTTTTCTATCAACTATATTACCAGTGTGATCTGCATCTGATTTTAAATTTCACTCAATATTCACTCGTTGGATGTCATAGACCAGATTGTGAAATTTTAACAAACTATCTCAGAATTATTTTCAACAATTTTTAAACGAAATTTTCTTGACTTTGAATTGAAGTCGTGTTAACCATCAAACAAATATCATAGTGTTAGATTTAGAAACCGTAGGATCAACAGTCATTAAACCATCATCATTATTTCAAAACAATTTCTTGAAGTTTCACCAATTTCATAAAGTTTCGACAATTTCAACAATTTCTTAAAAACCTTTTTATAGCATGAGTAATCAGTAATCAATCAACATCATAATTTGACCAAACAGATTAAGTTCAATGATGAAAAAAATGGTTGGTCAACTTTTAAGCACAAATCAAAGTCATAGATAAGAACAAGTCATGTAAGATCATATCAAGTTAGTTAGAATCTGTCAACCATCATAATTACTTCAAGTAATTCTATTTAAAGATGATTGGTTAATAAAAAAATCAGAATTAACATCATCAATCATTTCACATAACTGGCTGATTTAATTTAGATTATGGTGCAGATTTTCATATTTTATCGATCGTTTGAAAATAAATACAATTACTTGTTTTACCTGTATGATAATCTTTCGTTGTTTTCCCATTGTGAATCTGTCACCTTTATACTAGGCTAAGGAACGTTGATTTGTCGCCCATTGTGTGTCTGGAATAGCTAGAATCCAGATAACACTAATGTTGTTCCTTAGCCTGCCACCACACCTACACGGTAAATGATTTTTGTGACCTATTTGTTTTTATAGGTCCATGGTTGTTAGTGGCAGAATAATTTGATGAATATGTTTGAGTAGACCCAAAACTATTAATATATGTTCCTTTTGGCACCCAAACTTGTTTTGTCCTTTCATTCTTGTTCCAATAGACATGAAATTTGTTTGTAGAATTCTTAGGAGCCCAAACTTGTATAAATTTTGTGTTCTTGTTCCTATGACTACAATTTTCAACACGATGACCAATTATTTCACATCTAGCAAAGACACTCTTACCTTTTGCATTATCATTAACTTGTGCTTTCCCAAAGCCTAGTCCTTTTCTGTTGTTAGCAAAAAGTTGATTTCCCAATAACATGTTGAATGATTTTTCTCCTCTTTAAAAATTATTCAGAGTTTTCTCAAGATTTTGGACTTTGGTTTTTAGTGTTGTGTTTTCAGTCACAAGTGAGGTGCATCTATTTATAAAATCCTTTTTCCTAGTGTCAATAGTTTCCTTAAGACTCAAGTTTTCTTTTTCAAGATTCTCAAAGCTATTCTTAAGTCTGGATAATTCTGAATCTAAAATTTTACATTGTTTACAGTCTAGGTTTTGAATATTTTCAAGTTCAGTCTCTAACCTAGTATTTTCATGGACAAGTTCTCTCCTATCAGATTTCAGTTTTTCAATTTTAGATTCAAGAGTATCAATTGTTTTAGTAACATCATAACACATCAAAACAAGTTCTTTATAAGAATAATCACTTACCTCACTAGATTCCTTTGAGCTTGCTTCAGAATCTGATTTTGTCATAAGACACAAATTAGCCTCCTCTGAGCTATTATTCGAAACTTCCTCTCCTTCTTCATCATCCCAAGTCGCTGCAAAGGCCTTCTTCTTCTTTTTCTTTCCTTTGTTGTTTTTGAGAAGTGGGCATTTTTGTTTGAAGTGGCCAGGCTTCTTGTAGTTATAACAAGTCAATTCATTATCGGAATTGTCAGAATCTTTTGACCTATTACCATTTGTTTTCTTCTTGCATGGCCTGAATCTTGACCATTTTCTAAGATTATTGACAGCCATTGCAAGCTCTTCAATTGGATCTTCTTCTTCTTCATCGCTCTCTTCTTTGCTCTTTAAGGCAATCGTCTTCTTCTTTGATTCAGAGTTGTTGCGTTCCTCCTTTGTTTTTAGCTCAATCTCATATGTCATCAAGTTGCGATCAACTCCTCCATGCTTAGTTTACTCAGATTTTCGATTCTTGTATTGCCGTGACTTTTGCCTCAAAGTTCATCGGTAAGACTCGTAGCACCTTCCTCACAAGCTCTACCTCAGTGAATACCTTCCCAAGCGCTCTAGCATTGTACACCAAAGTTGAAAAGCGTCCAAACATGTCCTTTATGCTCTCGCCTTTATCCATCACAAAGTTCTCGTATTCATTGCTCAATAGGGCTAGACGAGACTCCTTGACTTGAGAAGTTCCTTCATGTGTCACCTCCAAGGTATGCCAAATTTCCTGTGCAGTTTTACAATGAGAAATTCTATTAAATTCATTCTTATCAAGAGCACAGATCAAAGCATTCATGGCTTTAGCATTTGTAGTTTTTAATTTCTTATCATTAGCGTCCCATCTATCCTTAGGTTTAGGAATCTCAGTATCACCAACAGTTATAGTGGGAGATTTATAGCCAGTTTCAATAATGTCCCAAACATCATAATCAACAGAACTAAGATAAATACCCATCCTAACTTTCCAATAAGCATAATCATTCCCATTAAACATGGGTGGCCTAACAATAGATTGCCCCTCAGAAAAAGCATTATTTGGTGAATTCATGACTCTAGAGTTAAAGAAAAATACCGGGCTCCGATACCACTTGTACGATCTAGATTAACCCTAGAGGGGGGTGAATAGGGTTATAACAAGTTTTCACAAGTTTATAAAATTAAACGCAATAACAAACTGCAGAGAAGTAAATATGCTGAAAAGTAAATCACACACAAAATTTACCCAGCTTCGGCAACCCCTGCCTACTGCTGCATTCCCAGATTTCTATTAGAATTAAACAGTCTCCCGCTTACAAACACTCTAACAGACTCGCAAACCCTGCTACCGCATATAGATTTTTCCAAACTCGCAAACCCTGCTTACTGAACTAATCCTAACTAGACAATCTGACACAACCTAAATCCTAGGTGGTGATTTACCAAGATTTGATTCGAAAAATTCAAATTTAAAAACAAATTAAAAACAACTCAACACCCTAATTTAAAAATATACCAAAGCCTTAATAACACAATAAATAAAACCGGCCCAAACTATTAGCACTCAAGAAAAAAGAAAATGCGGCCCTATTTTTCTTTTATCAATGTCGGCCCGTTCCTTTGTGAAAAATGGTGGCTTCTCTCGATCTCGTTCCTCTGTGAGAAATTAGGGCTTTGTATAAAATCGAAGAAGCCGACTTTAATTTCTCGATCGAATGATGATTCCATGTCGTTTGCTCTGTCGATCGACGTCTCTTCGTAGCTTGGCTTCGGCTGCTTCTCGATTATTGATCGAATTCGACTCCTGACTTCGGTATGTAATTTTTGCCTTTTTTTCTCTGGATTAAATACTTGAACTCGATACCTTTTATTGCCGATGATGATTGGTATTTATATAGGGATCGAAGCCCTTTATTTGCGTTCGTATATCTTTGTTTGAATTTGTCAATTTATTTGCTCGGCCGTTCGATTATTGTTGGATGTTGAGATGATTTTTGACTGCTTCAAATTCCGTATATTTTGACTTGATTCACACGGTTTTGATTTTGAAGCGTTCGATCTTTCCTTGATTGATACGGTAGAAACTTTCCTCTTTTATTTAAACTTTGATTTTTGACTTTTTCAAATTGTACACACACTTGATTTTATTTGACGACGTTGATTCTTTGGTCTGCATTTACATTTCTTCTGGCTTCTGTGTACTTTGACTCTGGTCATCTTTTGTTTCAATGTTGATCTTGATTATGTGAAACTATTTGATGACATTAAAAAAATCGTTACATGATTTTAACTGTGTGTCATTTTCCCTGAAATTTTCTCTGCAACTTTATGTTGTAGTCATTGGCCTTGATTGTTCTGTAACATTTTCACATCGGCCTTTGACTTTGATATGCGATGATATTGTATTATTTGTTGGTAGTTGCCTCCGGTTTCATTTGTTTCAGACCTTCATGTAGAGGCTGCACTCGATCTCTAAACTTAATATTGATTTTGGTTATACATTGCGTACCCATACATCTTTGTAGCATTGTTCCTTATCATTGGATGCATAGCATTGGATATTGTTCAATGTTTCATTGTTGTAGTCTTTGTACTGTTGTTGCTTCGACAATTGATCTTGGGTCTGGTTCCATTTGTTGTTTACTGGTATCACTTGACAATTTTGAATTGCTTGAGTCTGTACTTATTTGGATTGATGTTGAAACCAATGTGGCATTTGTGACCTGATCCATATGTATTCAGTTGCAGTTTCATTGCTTTACTGTCACTGCCTATTTGTTGTGCACTTGAACTTGTATTTGGCTTGATGGTAGTTACTGGATTCATGTTGTTGTGCTTTGATTTGAGCTTCTGACCTGTAGCCTTTGTGCATTGAGCTGCACATTCACCTTTGGTATGATAGTCTGGATTTGATGTTCTGGTCTTCATGTAGAAGCTTCAGTCTCATTGATGCATTGATCATGCACTGGTTCATGTCCACTGTTATGTGCATACTTGTATATTTGAGTTCGAGTCTTGATATCTTGATTCCTGTATATTGTCACTGCACACTGGTCTTGATTTCATTGGTGTCATTGGTGCATTTGTGTGCATTGTTATTTATATGTGGACTTGTTTCACTTGTTTGGTTTGAGCTTTGCCTTCATGTCTGGTTTTGTGGTTGAAGTTGTTTTGAACTGGTTTGACTTGAGTCTGTGCATTTATTTGGGCTTTCCTATTCTCATGCTTGAAGTCGTATCCTCTACAACTGCCCTGTGTTGAATCCAGTTTCAGAACTCGGATTTGACCTTGTGTTGATGACTTGACATTATTTATATTGCTCTTGAGTTGAATACGATAATTTGGGTTTGACCTGTGCTCACCTGTCCTTGTAAATTTATCAAGTGTATATATATCGGTGTGCACGGCCTTGTGGAATGTACAGTGATACACTGTGCATGTCACATTGTTCGTGTGTGATGAATTCAAATGATGACGAACAACCCAAATAACCGAGGCACCAATAAAAAAAATTTATATTTTGTTTTATACTGCAAAAATATTTTATCTTCAATTTACTGCGTCAATGTATATTTCTGCAGATTGCCCAGATGCTGGATTCACATTGGAATGAAGTTGAAGATAAATACGAGTGTGAGTGATATGTAGTAAGGAACTGATGTAACTATGAAATTGTGATGTAATTGTATTGTGACTGAAATTGATATAATTGTACTGTGACTGAAATTGTATAGTTATAGTGAGAGCTTGAAATTGTACTATCAAAATTGTAATAAATATTTGTTTGAATAAAATATTCTTTTGAATTCCAATTCTGTGTTATTTATTTTATTCAGCAAATATTTATTTTATCTGTGAAAAATAAAATAGTACAATATCAAATACATTTAAATGAATGTATATATGTTTATTATCATCAAACAAAAATCATATACACGCATATTTAACAAAAATTTTAAGAATTAAATTTCCGATTAACTTCATACTATTCTAGGTAAATAAATATATATACATAATATATATCAAATCAAATTTGAAATCATATTCCAATATATATATTATAAATCAAGTCATATTTTAGAAATTCAAATCAATTAAAATTTTCAAAACAAAACTGTAGCAAGGCTACAGAATGGTCTCTTCGCTTCGAAACTCGAAAATGAACGTCGATGATGCTGCAGTCATCACCGAAATTATTTTCACGCGACAAAGAAAAGAGCACTGATTTAAAACTTTAAAATTCTTTGAGAATGATTTCTTTTCGAAAAATACTTTATATAATATATCTTTCAAAACTTTAAAACCAAAATTTGAAATCATCGGAAATTAAATTCTCAAATTCTTGATTTAAATTCATTTAAATTTCCAAATAAATTTATAACCAAGTTTATAATCCAATTATTTATGTATGAAATAAAATCCAATGGTTACAAGATATATACAAAGTCAAATATTATTTCTTAACATCCAATTCAATTAATTATCAAAATTTTGAAAATTATACTATATATAATTATACAAAAAAATTCATTTACCAAATTTGAAAACAATATGGTGTCAGTTTGTTCTGTTCAAGTGTTTTGGAAATCCTATCGATAGCGTTGATCAGACGAATCGATCGGAAACCCAAATCAACATCAACAACTCAAACAACACAATATATATTAAAACATTTAAATATTAGTTTACAAAAATACACTTCAAGAATGATTTGAAGATAAGTTGGAAACAAAAGACAAGATGATTAAATAACAGAATAAGGGTATGAATAAGTTTATATAAATCTCGGGCAACCTTAACCGGGTCAACCGTGACTTCAAGAATAAGATCGATGTAGAGTTCTGGGACAAACCTACATCCGATCTCAAGAGATAGAATTCGGGATAACAAGAGATAGATAGCATTGTAAACCAAGGATACATAATTCTTCGGTGAATCAATGCTAATAGTAAAGGAGTTTTACCACTTTACATATAATTTGAAGATTGGCGAGACCGCCAATTTATTATAAAGATCATTCAAAGTGGAGTTATGGGATACTCCAGAATCAAAAGAAGACAAATAGGGAGAGACAAGAGTGGATTTGGAACCGCAGGGAACGTTCCAAAATTCAAAAGGAATCGAGTCAAAAAGAAAGAGATTCAAGCTCGAACGAAAGTGATTATGTAAATAAATTTACCATATATGCTAAGCTTTGCCTAGAGCCAAAGCTCTTATACCACATGTAACGACCTGAAATTTTCAACCATTCGCATCCATACATGTCGGATTTGAATTGCTCAAAATATCATATTGTTAATTTAAATTTGGAAAAACTCAGCATATACAGTAAATAAATAATCACAGAATAACAGACATAGAGTAATATAACAAATTGCAGCGGAAACAAAAGAATAGTAGTTCATGAAGCTACTATAAATATAAACAGAGTTAAACAAGATAAACCAGAAGTCTCGAATACATAGATGTCTCAATACAATAATCAAATACAAGATCAGAATACATCACTAGAATCAACTGAATAACTGAAAGCAGAATCGATAGATAACTGGATCTCCAAGCGAAGCTCCAACTTCAAAGGTGAGTCTCAAATGCTGTATCACTTAGTCTGACCCGAGTGTAAAGCAAAACATAAAACACTCGAGTCAGGACATACATACTTATACATTGTAAACCAACTCAAGTCAACTGTAATAGAAAAGTACAAGTAACTTAAAGGATGCTTGGGATCGCCCATCCTTTAAGGATCCGTTAAACTATCTACTATGTAGTAATATTCGCTATTATAATAATGTCTAATGATAAAATAAACTTACTTTTAAATAGCGTTAAGGCTTTACATTTTCCACCTTAACACATAATAGTGCCAATAGTCTATACAGTACCTGCATATCTCCAGATCGTGAGGCTACGAGAAGATACTCCATAGGTACGACACAAATAGAAACTCGTAGTAAAGCTCGATATGGTAGGTGACACGGCTTAACTAGGCAATGCCAGGGTAGATATACCAATTACGCACCGGGCTGGTGGTAACGCATAGCAGCCACTACCGCCCACCTCGGAACACACTCCCAAATCAAAAATCGAAGGGTGGTCACCAAATCAATCACAAAGTAACAGAATGGTATCGAAGAAATGCGTCCGATCAGAGGTGCTACCTCATTGGCCCGTCGGTCGTTCCTGTTTTAGCCACCTTATGCCAACTCATGGGAGTTGGGTCCACATATATACTGTAACGACCCGTATTTTTAAACATTTAAAAATATTAAATTAAATAAGATTTTTGAATAAAATTGTTAGGAATTTTTTTGCAAGATTTTACTGATACAAATTTAATTATAATCCAAGTTATGAGCTTAAGTAAAAATTCTATTAATGAAACATGTTTGCAATAATGTAAGGATAATAACAAATGCTAGTGTGTATTTTAATAGCATTGGTTTGAGTGAAATTAACAATTGTCTAAATGTAAATTTCCAATTGATTGGAATAATAAATGTTAATGAAGAATAATAAATGCTTCTTTATTAAATAAGAAATCATATGTTTATTTATTTGATATGTTTGGTAGCTGAAAGATTGATTGCAGAGACGAGAAACTATTATTTGGTAAGAAATGTATAATTTCTGTTTGTATCCAATAGTGTGTAATTATGTTTAAATTACTATTAGATAGGAAATAATTGTTCTATTTCTCATTACATTTATTTTGTTCATTTTAAATTCACCTTTGTAAACAATTGAAATTAATGTAATTGAATAATTTCAATTAATGGTAGAGAGGACACCAAATTGTAAATTAATAGGTGTAATTAAACGTAGCTTATGTTTTATGAAAATATAAGGAAAGTTGATTTAATGAAAAGAACATTTATATCAAATGAAATGAATGTTTCATTTGTGAATGTAGGTTTAATTTCATTAAAATAAAGAATAGAATGATTGATTTAAAGGAAGAAATATATGTATATTTGAACTATGTTTTAGCATACAGATGGATTACAAGAGTAGGAAAATAATCTATTTAAGCAAGTTAATTTATAACTCTTATGTGTAAACAATGGTTCTATAAATGTATTTAAGTTACTGTAAAAAGACTTCGGTTGTTTTAATTATCTTATGTGTAAACAACAATTCTATAAATGTATTTAAGTTACTGTAAAAAGAATTCAATTGTTTTTATTATCTATCCATTAATTATTTTCCGTTTTAAATTTTAATGTTGAAATTTATTGCCATGGATTTAATTTGAAATCTTTCAACAAAAGGGAAAGATAATTTAATTGAACTTAATAGCGTTTAATGAATGAAATGTACAGGATCTGCTTTAAAGTGTAATTTTGAAACTAATTAAAACTATGTCGATTTGGAATCTTTCAATATTAAAGAGGCAAAAAAAACCATTAATTGTAATTTATGGATTTAACGAAAGATATGTACGTTATTGTTATAAAAAAAGTATTTTTTTATGAAAACAAAATAAACGTTGTTGTTTTTAAAGTAAGTGTAATTTTATAAAAAGAAAAAATTGAATTTTGAAGCAATATTTTACGGTCGTTGAATAGTAATCTTTGGCAATATAGAAGTGATTTTAATGCTAATCGTAAAATTTAGAATAAATTAAATATTTTATGTTCATGATTGTGCGCTGAGAAAAACGCCGATTTTGAATTGGAATTTGGAATCATGGTTCTTCTTTTATTTTATGTAGCGGTGGTCATCGTTACTTTAATTGGTGTGTTCAAATTTTTTTTTTACTGTATGTTAATAAAACTTTTAGATAGGTGTAAAGTTGAGTTGATTTGGAGTTAAAGAAATTAATTGAATTGAAAAATATTTCCATATTGAATTAATGTGACATTAAATTCCATTTGAAGTATGAAAGGTGATGTTCATCATGAATTCATATTCATGCACGTTTCATATTCTATTGCTTTTTCTAACTACTGTCTCATTCATATTTTTCTGCCTTATTTACTCTCACATTTCAGTTATTCACATAAAAAAAAACCTCTCTCTTTATTTCATAAAACTTTCATTTATTCTCTATATATTCATTTTCTATTCTTATTGTTAGCTATACATTCTCTCACCCAATTTTATTCGACCTAATTCTTATATACCTCTTGTATTTGCATCTAAGCATTTATTTTTACATGTTACAACTTTTAGTATTCACTCTTTTTCATAACTTCTGCCTGCACTAATTCGTCCATTAACAATTCAGATTTAATGCACATGCATCATTCATGCTAGCCTGTTCATGTTTATATTTATTAAACACATAACCACGTCGTTTCTTTGAAAAGCTTACTTTATTTTTGTATTCTTTTATCACCTTCCCACTTTCCAACCTGTTGACTTTTCAATATCCCACTAGAGAACAAAACCAAAGTACGTACAGATTGTTTCTCATTCCTCTATCTGAAGCTTTCTGCTCACACTTCCTCCATCCTCAAAACTACATAAACTCCAAAATTTCTAAATCCACAAATTCCTCTTGCTTCATCTCTCTAAAAAAAAGAAGAAGAAAACTCAATCAGTTCGATGTGCATTGTCGTGCTTTGCTTTTCTATTAGATTGTTGCTACGGATAAGATTGGTGTAACGACCATGACTTTCTCTCCATAGAAAGTCGTATCGCTAATAAGAAAGAAAGGGGTGAGAAGTAGAAAAGAGAAGAAGAGAAAAGAAACAAACACAAATACTCACAGCGGAAACGAACAAAATATATTATATCACATAAATATTACATAGTATCATATACAACACTTATCAGAGTTACACAGATTACACATCATATACTAGACAGTTATAAACATCTGTCTAGTTATTATAACTCAATACAAAACAAAGATCTAAACAAGATCAACACAGCGGAAACTACTATCTATATCTACAACGCTGAAGCCTCCTGCTCCATTGCTCCTCCACAATTCGTCAAGGCTAACCTGAATCCCTTGGCTACTCGTAAAAATTTGAGTACCCAAGAGTTTATAAAACAGAAATAAACAACTTGGGTCAGACATGGGTCTGGTGTGAGTAACAGGTTAAACTTGTTTAACTTCAAAACCTTTTGAAAGAAAAGGTATCACGTAAGACTTCCCACAAATAAACATGGGTAAGTTTTTACCTTACGCTAACCAAAACATTTGATAGGAAATCCAGTTATATTATAATAGGGCCTAGGGTTTTCAAATAAATATGAAATAGCTGAAATTGTTACATTATTAAATTCCAGCATACTAGCCACAAAGTGGGTTATACAATCAAGTCCGTTGGCACTTATTGGATTTTGGATTCCATATAATGGCAGGGCTACCGGGGTACCGCCCGTCACAGTACGTGGCCTAGATCACCGTACCGAGGATCACTCCCAATCCCCTGCAACACAAGGCCGGAACATCCCTTACTGGATAATTCCCACACAAGATACCTCACGGTTGGGATCAGCAACCGCACCACTAAGTCGAAAATAGAAAGGGACATCTAGACAGAGGTAATCTTGTCCTACTTGGGTGCTACCCACTAACCTTGCTGCACCTCCCCTGTTTTAGCCATTCCCGGTTTGTGAGGCTTGAGGTCACGATTACCTTTAAATAGAACACATCTATCTTAGAATGCTCATCGTCCACCTGACGATGTGCTGAAAGCATTCAATCCATACAAGTTCGTTCCGGGTTCGAACGAAACCGAAGGCATTATCTCGTTACACTCGTTTTGGAATCATCCTCAGAGTTAACGACAATAACCCTTGCACTCTGAATCTTCATCTTCACTTGATTCACGACCTATCGTAAATTTGGATCGATGTGGTATTCGGGTCTCCAGACCTGGAAATCCGGTATACGGAAACCCGATCCCGGTCTCATCGAAATCCAAAACGTATCTTTTAAGGCCAAGTTGTTTTAAAGGTTAAAACAATTCAATTCAATTATCTTTATACACATAGAAAGATAATTCACACAGATAATCAACATTATCAGATAATCCATTCAATTCAACTAACATCCATATCATACAGCATATATCTCATCAGAGATATCAATCAATGTCAAGTATCCAATACTAACACCCATTCATAAGTAATGATTTATATCATCTTAATTTAAATTGAATTAAATTAATTACTTCATTTTATAAATCCTTCTTACTTAACCATTAATTAATTACAATCAATTAATTAATTATCCTCTAATAATTCATTTCAATTAATCATCTTGATTAATTATCTTTTAATTACATCCAAGTAATTTATCCTTAATTAATTACTTAAATTAATTATCCTTAACCACTTATAGTAATTAACCTTTAATTACTTCATTAATTAATTTACTAACATTAATTAACTTAATCAACTATAATTAATTACATTAATCCTTAATTAATTACATTGATTAATTACTTCATTTAATAATTATTGCTTAATTAATAAATCTTAATAACATCATTAACTATATTAATTAATGATCCTTAATTACAACTTAATTATTAATTACTTAATTAAATTAATTACATTAAGTAATTAACCTTTAATTAAACAACATTTATTAATCACTCTTGATTAATCTTCAATTAGTAATTAACTACCCTTAATTACTTTCACTAACTAAATTAATTACTTCCTTAATTAATTTCTTAATTAATCCCTTGATTAATTATTCAATGTAATTAACTCAAATTACTTCTATTAATAAAATCATTATTCAATTAATTACTTCAAGTAATTATCTTATTATTTACCTCCCTAAATAATCTTACCTTAATAATTACATTAAGTAATTATTATCAAATCATCTCTTGATTATTCTAAATTAATTTAAACTTAATTAATTAACTTAAACTAAATCAAATTAACTTCAATTAATTACAATAAGTAATTAATTCTTAATTACTTCCAATAAGTAATTATATTTAAACAAATTCTATAATTGATTATCTTTAAATTAATTAATCTAATTAACTATTAAATTAATCCTATTAATTTATTATTTAATAATCCATAGTTAATGACTTCATTAACTATTATTTAATTACTTTCCTTAAGTAATTAACTTATATTAATTATTATTAATTCTAAATTAATAAATCTTAATAACCAATTTATTAATCTCTAATTACTAAATTAATTAAGTGTCAACCATAACTTAATTAATATTTAATTACTTATTAATTAATTCCTAACCATTAATTAATACTCTAATTATAATCCTTAATTACAAATTAATTATTCTAATTAATTAATCTTAATCACTAATTAATTAGTTTAAACCATTAATTACCTATTTAATTAATCCAAATGATTAATTAATCAATTAAATTAATTATCCATTAAATTTCCTAATTAATTCAATGAACACAAATCTCTAATTACTTTAAGATAAAACATTTTCTTATCAAAGGTTAAATTATCATTCTTAAATACATTTGAAGACATCCATTTCAAATTAACTTTTAAATTTCATTTTAAATTCTAGATTTAAAATGAATACTAATTTATCTTTTATAATGTTTTAAACAACATTTCTAAAACTCTTTTAATTTACAAGTTAAAGAAATACTCATTTATAAAGAAGTTTAAAAGGTGCTAACAAATTCATATTTAAATTTATAAAACTTATTTTAAATCTCAATCTAAGATTCAAAACCAAACTTGAATCCATATATTTAAATCTTTGATTTAAATTTCTGTTTTACTAATTCTTTACAGTTTTAAATTTAGTTTAAAGTTTAAACAGACAGTTTTCTTTTTCAAAAACCTGGCAACAACTTACATACTCGAGCACACACACTAAAAACTTCGAGTCGCACCCTCTAAAACTTCGAGTCTCACACGAACAAAACACTTGAAAATCTCGAGACCTTCCTCTGTTAAAACCCAGGCTTCACCAGATACATCCTCGATCTCGTGCACGTGCACGGTCACCGGCGCCAACTCCGACCAACCTCGAGTATCTCCACAAGTCGACAATCCTTCCTAGACCAGAATCCACCCTCTCGATCATCAAAACTGGAACGAAAACGAAATCGAGCCTAAAACCAAACCTGGAACCATCAGTTCGAATTCGCCAAAGCCTGTCAACAATCCTTCTTGCTCGCGATTCCGACCATCAGAGAAACTAAATCTCTGGCCATGCCTTCGCTCATCTCCAATCTTCCACTTCCCAAAGTATAGAAGCACTCGGTTCACCAGAGACGTAACCCCGATCATCTCAGTCTAACCTATTCAAACTAGGTTTAAAAACAAAAACGATTCCCTATCATCGCCACAGTGTTATGAACATCTTCCTGGCATTTTTCCTCGAGTCTCTGATCATACATCTACCACCATAGGAGATCCTGACATTTCCTAACAACTAGATCATCGGAATTTCCCAAATTCCCCTTTTTAGTTCATCACAGAACTGCTTCCTAAACTCTTTACTAAAAATTGTGTTTTCTGATTTAAAAATCATATTTTCTGTTAAGGTTTCAGATCACAATCTAAATTTAATGAATTAAAGAATTTAAGTTTTAAACAAAACTCATCTTTCCAGACCAATTTGGTTTCCAGAGGAAGTTTATATTTATTTTAACTTAATTAAAATTTAAACTCAAACTTATGATCACACAACAATTTTTGTTTATAAATTTAGTCCTAATAAAAGCTAGATCAAGTGTTAAGAAATTTCAAATAGAATTTTAGCCTGGGCAGACAAAACAACAACAGAGTACACTGTCATACATGCACACAATACATCCACATATACATACAGGAAAAATTTCACAATACATATATATATACAGAACTATCTATAAACATTCACATGAAATCAGTTTATAGACTAGGACTTAACATGAAATCCTTTATTTTTGATCAGTATCTGAAACTGGCATTCTATAACAGGCAAGAACATACCAAAACGAAACATGCATTCGAAACCAAACATAATACAGAGAATTTCATCACATTTATTCACTTCAAACATGATTATCACATGACGAAATCAAGCAACTTACTTAAGTTAGTTTTAAATAAAAATTGTTACTCACCTTTTAAAAAGCAGAGAACAGAGCTTTATTCCTTTGAAATAGTTTTTGATTTTGAAAACTTTAAACTGAATGTTGGCTACTGAGTCTTGCATGCATGATAACATCTTGTTTGTTGAGATGTGTGTTGCTTAGATTCCAGAATTTCTTCCAGACTAAAGAACATGCAGGCTTTGAAAAAGAATTGCAGGCTGGTTTTCTTGAGTTGATTCCAGATTGAAAAATGAAGATGTTTGCAGGCCTTAGTTTTTGATTTGGGAACTTGATTACAGATTGATGAATTTGGTTTGAGGAAGATGCTTACTGATCTCAGATTTTGTTTTGAGAAGTGTATAAATTTTGGTTTGAGGCAATTTGATTCTCTGATTTGTTTCAGATTTTAATTAGAGGAAAGACTGAGTTTTTCTTGTTTTGAAAATGAAGATTAGAAAGAAAATGAAGTAAAGAGATAAAATGTTTATATACATGTATATTTATGATTTATAAAAATAAAAGAAATGAAAATAATTAAGGACACTTGTCCTATACATTGATTACTTACATTACACATGTTAAAATGGAGCCTTAGAAAAATGACATATGTCTCTTAAGTAATTATTCATATTTTTATTTATTTTAAAAGTAAATAAATGCCTTTTTCTTATTTATTAAATACTTATCTATATATATATAATTACTTTTTAAAGAAACAAAACTAATTACATTTATAAATAAAAGCTTATACAAATATTCTGAAATCCAAAACAATTTAAATATTTATTCTTTTGAATTTCAAAACTTTAAATTCAAATTTCAAATCAAATTAAATCCTAAGATCCAATTTAAAAATTCAAGTTATATATATATATACATATACAACTACTTATTCAATTTAAAAATAACAATTCCATAGTCTTTAAAATCCATTCATATTTATAAAAATAATACATTATACTTATTATTTGAAAATAACATATTTGATAATTTAAATAATTTATATAAGAGATTATATTATCAAGTAATATTTAAAAAGAAATAAAACAAACCATTTTTGTTAAATCTTCTTTATATAAGCTTAAGTAAAAATATATCTTAAACCATTAAAATATTTACTTAAAGTAATTTAAAACTATAAGATTATTTATTTAAATAACTTTGAAAAGTCATTAAATTAAATCTAAATTTCCAATTTTCCCAAAGCTTCTATTTACAATATATACAAATAAATATGTATATATTCAAATAGAAAATATCTTATTAACTTTTAAAAGATAAAATTTACCAATTAATACTAATTTAATCAGATTATTAAATTAAATTCAAATTTTATTATCAAAGATCATCCATATCAATTTAATTATTCAACAGATTATTAAATTGATATTGTTAAAATTTCCGGGATATTACATTCCTCCCCCCTTAAAATAATTTCGTCCCCGAAATTTAAACAAAGGTAATTTAATAATCTTATTAAAGATTTTAATTTAAAACACAAGCATATACTATCATCCATATGCTAACAACCATAGCAACCAATTCATCCAAACAATCAATTCTAACTATTCAGACTAAAGTCTGGATAGAATTCCTCGAGTTTCCCCAAGTATATATATATACCGGGATACTCGCTCTACAAACAATCTAAACAATCAATACTACTAAGCTATAGATCTCCTACTCATCTAGATCTACAGAACTAAACAGAATATCAGACTACAGACGAGATCCAAACATAACTCTACTTCACAACTATCAATAGATTCCAAACTTACTTCTCCCATCCAGAGATACACTCCAAACTACTTTCGCTGCTCAACTCTGATCTGAGGTAGAACACAAGCACAGACTGGACAACTCACTTCTAGAAATAAGGTTCACTGATCCATAAATAAAACTCAGATACTCCAGCAAAACTTGAGCTGTTCCACCAATTCCATCTCTAGGAAACATCCTTCCACTAGCTGAATCACCGGTATCACTCCTGGAATCCAGTCGATAAGAAAACTCAACCTTCAGATGCGGACAAACTTCTGACTTCTCTGAAGACATCCAGAAAAACTCTGACAACCCAAGAGAACACTCAGCAATCGCAAGTCACCTTTGCGATCAACCCATCCTAATTCCAAACAGACCGTTCTCTCTTTACCAATCAGAACAGCTTACACTTATTTATCCAATTTATCGAAGAAATGGATCCACTCTGCTGCTTCTGAACTTCACTTCCAGAAAAACTGCTCATCCAGAAAACTTCCTGCCATCACAGAATACTCCGAGCTGCACTGCTGACACTGATGCTCCTATCCAAAGCTCTTCGAGAAACTCGAACTCCAAACCAAAGCAGAAACACCATGCTGAACTCAGCGACAACACCGAAACAGACACACTTCCTTAATCTTGTTCCAAAGAAAACATCTTCAGGAACATCCATAGTCACTGCATCTCATCATACAGCTACTATTACCTGAGGTATCAAGGTACCATCACTCACTTCTGCCTCATCGACAGATCCAACTCTACTCATCCACACTTCAAAGATAAACTCCGAACCTTTAAAAGGTTTCCTTCAGAGATCGATGAAATCCTTTACCATAGCAAAGCTTACTCGAGACGGTATTAGGTCTACAGTCTCGACAGATACACTTCCAACCTCAATACTCAGACTCCAACCATTGGTAGTCGTGTTACACACACCACTACCCTATCTACCTTTATATCCTATATTGGAAAACCCGAACAGGTAACCCAACAAATAGGTAGAAATATATATATATATTTAAAATGGTACTTTTTTATATAGAAATTATATCTGGGTAAAATTATTTCATTTACCTTTTTAAAATAATATTGTGTTCGTTGGCCTGGTCAAGTGTTTAGAGATCCCTATCAATAACGTTAGCTACTCGTATTGACCAGAATCCATATACCACTCAACCGATCAATTAACACAATATAAAACCGTTTTATATAACTAACAAATACGCGCTCTCGTATATAGATATACTCAGACTCAAACAGGTTGCTACAGATCCTATCTCTAATGAACAACCCTTCCGAACCTAGGTATTCACTCAACCTAGTGTTCTGATATTCACTTAACCAAAAGCTTAGGCATTCGCTCAACCTATGCTCTGATACCACTGTAACGACCACGACTTTCTCTCCATAGAAAGTCGTATCGCTAATAAGAAAGAAAGGGGTGAGAAGTAGAAAAGAGAAGAAGAGAAAAGAAACAAACACAAATACTCACAGCGGAAACGAACAAAATATATTATATCACATAAATATTACATAGTATCATATACAACACTTATCAGAGTTACACAGATTACACATCATATACTAGACAGTTATAAACATCTGTCTAGTTATTACAACTCAATACAAAACAAAGATCTAAACAAGATCAACACAGCGGAAACTACTATCTATATCTACAACGCTGAAGCCTCCTGCTCCATTGCTCCTCCACAATTCGTCAAGGCTAACCTGAATCCCTTGGCTACTCGTAAAAATTTGAGTACCCAAGCGTTTATAAAACAGAAATAAACAACTTGGGTCAGACATGGGTCTGGTGTGAGTAACAGGTTAAACTTGTTTAACTTCAAAACCTTTTGAAAGAAAAGGTATCACGTAAGACTTCCCACAAATAAACATGGGTAAGTTTTTACCTTACGCTAACCAAAACATTTGATAGGAAATCCAGTTATATTATAATAGGGCCTAGGGTTTTCAAATAAATATGAAATAGCTGAAATTGTTACATTATTAAATTCCAGCATACTAGCCACAAAGTGGGTTATACAATCAAGTCCGTTGGCACTTATTGGATTTTGGATTACATACAATGGCAGGGCTACCGGGGTACCGCCCGTCACAGTACGTGGCCTAGATCACCGTACCGAGGATCACTCCCAATCCCCTGCAACACAAGGCCGGAACATCCCTTACTGGATAATTCCCGCACAAGATACCTCACGGTTGGGATCAGCAACCGCACCACTAAGTCGAAAATAGAAAGGGACATCTAGACAGAGGTAATCTTGTCCTACTTGGGTGCTACCCACTAACCTTGCTGCACCTCCCCTGTTTTAGCCATTCCCGGTTTGTGAGGCTTGAGGTCACGATTACCTTTAAATAGAACACATCTATCTTAGAATGCTCATCGTCCACCTGACGATGTGCTGAAAGCATTCAATCCATACAAGTTCGTTCCGGGTTCGAACGAAACCGAAGGCATTATCTCGTTACACTCGTTTTGGAATCATCCTCAGAGTTAACGACAATAACCCTTGCACTCTGAATCTTCATCTTCACTTGATTCACGACCTATCGTAAATTTAGATCGATGTGGTATTCGGGTCTCCAGACCTGGAAATCCGGTATACGGAAACCCGATCCCGGTCTCATCGAAATCCAAAACGTATCTTTTAAGGCCAAGTTGTTTTAAAGGTTAAAACAATTCAATTCAATTATCTTTATACACATAGAAAGATAATTCACACAGATAATCAACATTATCAGATAATCCATTCAATTCAACTAACATCCATATCATACAGCATATATCTCATCAGAGATATCAATCAATGTCAAGTATCCAATACTAACACCCATTCATAAGTAATGATTTATATCATCTTAATTTAAATTGAATTAAATTAATTACTTCATTTTATAAATCCTTCTTACTTAACCATTAATTAATTACAATCAATTAATTAATTATCCTCTAATAATTCATTTCAATTAATCATCTTGATTAATTATCTTTTAATTACATCCAAGTAATTTATCCTTAATTAATTACTTAAATTAATTATCCTTAACCACTTATAGTAATTAACCTTTAATTACTTCATTAATTAATTTACTAACATTAATTAACTTAATCAACTATAATTAATTACATTAATCCTTAATTAATTACATTGATTAATTACTTCATTTAATAATTATTGCTTAATCAATAAATCTTAATAACATCATTAACTATATTAATTAATGATCCTTAATTACAACTTAATTATTAATTACTTAATTAAATTAATTACATTAAGTAATTAACCTTTAATTAAACAACATTTATTAATCACTCTTGATTAATCTTCAATCAGTAATTAACTACCCTTAATTACTTTCACTAACTAAATTAATTACTTCCTTAATTAATTTCTTAATTAATCCCTTGATTAATTATTCAATGTAATTAACTCAAATTACTTCTATTAATAAAATCATTATTCAATTAATTACTTCCAGTAATTATCTTATTATTTACCTCCCTAAATAATCTTACCTTAATAATTACATTAAGTAATTATTATCAAATCATCTCTTGATTATTCTAAATTAATTTAAACTTAATTAATTAACTTAAACTAAATCAAATTAACTTCAATTAATTACAATAAGTAATTAATTCTTAATTACTTCCAATAAGTAATTATATTTAAACAAATTCTATAATTGATTATCTTTAAATTAATTAATCTAATTAACTATTAAATTAATCCTATTAATTTATTATTTAATAATCCATAGTTAATGACTTCATTAACTATTATTTAATTACTTTCCTTAAGTAATTAACTTATATTAATTATTATTAATTCTAAATTAATAAATCTTAATAACTAATTTATTAATCTCTAATTACTAAATTAATTAAGTGTCAACCATAACTTAATTAATATTTAATTACTTATTAATTAATTCCTAACCATTAATTAATACTCTAATTATAATCCTTAATTACAAATTAATTATTCTAATTAATTAATCTTAATCACTAATTAATTAGTTTAAACCATTAATTACCTATTTAATTAATCCAAATGATTAATTAATCAATTAAATTAATTATCCATTAAATTTCCTAATTAATTCAATGAACACAAATCTCTAATTACTTTAAGATAAAACATTTTCTTATCAAAGGTTAAATTATCATTCTTAAATACATTTGAAGACATCCATTTCAAATTAACTTTTAAATTTCATTTTAAATTCTAGATTTAAAATGAATACTAATTTATCTTTTATAATGTTTTAAACAACATTTCTAAAACTCTTTTAATTTACAAGTTAAAGAAATACTCATTTATAAAGAAGTTTAAAAGGTGCTAACAAATTCATATTTAAATTTATAAAACTTATTTTAAATCTCAATCTAAGATTCAAAACCAAACTTGAATCCATATATTTAAATCTTTGATTTAAATTTCTGTTTTACTAATTCTTTACAGTTTTAAATTTAGTTTAAAGTTTAAACAGACAGTTTTCTTTTTCAAAAACCTGGCAACAACTTACATACTCGAGCACACACACTAAAAACTTCGAGTCGCACCCTCTAAAACTTCGAGTCTCACACGAACAAAACACTTGAAAATCTCGAGACCTTCCTCTGTTAAAACCCAGGCTTCACCAGATACATCCTCGATCTCGTGCACGTGCACGGTCACCGGCGCCAACTCCGACCAACCTCGAGTATCTCCACAAGTCGACAATCCTTCCTAGACCAGAATCCACCCTCTCGATCATCAAAACTGGAACGAAAACGAAATCGAGCCTAAAACCAAACCTGGAACCATCAGTTCGAATTCGCCAAAGCCTGTCAACAATCCTTCTTGCTCGCGATTCCGACCATCAGAGAAACTAAATCTCTGGCCATGCCTTCGCTCATCTCCAATCTTCCACTTCCCAAAGTATAGAAGCACTCGGTTCACCAGAGACGTAACCCCGATCATCTCAGTCTAACCTATTCAAACTAGGTTTAAAAACAAAAACGATTCCCTATCATCGCCACAGTGTTATGAACATCTTCCTGGCATTTTTCCTCGAGTCTCTGATCATACATCTACCACCATAGGAGATCCTGACATTTCCTAACAACTAGATCATCGGAATTTCCCAAATTCCCCTTTTTAGTTCATCACAGAACTGCTTTCTAAACTCTTTACTAAAAATTGTGTTTTCTGATTTAAAAATCATATTTTCTGTTAAGGTTTCAGATCACAATCTAAATTTAATGAATTAAAGAATTTAAGTTTTAAACAAAACTCATGTTTCCAGACCAATTTGGTTTCCAGAGGAAGTTTATATTTATTTTAACTTAATTAAAATTTTAATCTCAAACTTATGATCACACAACAATTTTTGTTTATAAATTTAGTCCTAATAAAAGCTAGATCAAGTGTTAAGAAATTTCAAATAGAATTTTAGCCTGGGCAGACAAAACAACAACAGAGTACACTGTCATACATGCACACAATACATCCACATATACATACAGGAAAAATTTCACAATACATATATATATACAGAACTATCTATAAACATTCACATGAAATCAGTTTATAGACTAGGACTTAACATGAAATCCTTTATTTTTGATCAGTATCTGAAACTGGCATTCTATAACAGGCAAGAACATACCAAAACGAAACATGCATTCGAAACCAAACATAATACAGAGAATTTCATCACATTTATTCACTTCAAACATGATTATCACATGACGAAATCAAGCAACTTACTTAAGTTAGTTTTAAATAAAAATTGTTACTCACCTTTTAAAAAGCAGAGAACAGAGCTTTATTCCTTTGAAATAGTTTTTGATTTTGAAAACTTTAAACTGAATGTTGGCTACTGAGTCTTGCATGCATGATAACATCTTGTTTGTTGAGATGTGTGTTGCTTAGATTCCAGAATTTCTTCCAGACTAAAGAACATGCAGGCTTTGAAAAAGAATTGCAGGCTGGTTTTCTTGAGTTGATTCCAGATTGAAAAATGAAGATGTTTGCAGGCCTTAGTTTTTGATTTGGGAACTTGATTACAGATTGATGAATTTGGTTTGAGGAAGATGCTTACTGATCTCAGATTTTGTTTTGAGAAGTGTATAAATTTTGGTTTGAGGCAATTTGATTCTCTGATTTGTTTCAGATTTTAATTAGAGGAAAGACTGAGTTTTTCTTGTTTTGAAAATGAAGATTAGAAAGAAAATGAAGTAAAGAGATAAAATGTTTATATACATGTATATTTATGATTTATAAAAATAAAAGAAATGAAAATAATTAAGGACACTTGTCCTATACATTGATTACTTACATTACACATGTTAAAATGGAGCCTTAGAAAAATGACATATGTCTCTTAAGTAATTATTCATATTTTTATTTATTTTAAAAGTAAATAAATGCCTTTTTCTTATTTATTAAATACTTATCTATATATATATAATTACTTTTTAAAGAAACAAAACTAATTACATTTATAAATAAAAGCTTATACAAATATTCTGAAATCCAAAACAATTTAAATATTTATTCTTTTGAATTTCAAAACTTTAAATTCAAATTTCAAATCAAATTAAATCCTAAGATCCAATTTAAAAATTCAAGTTATATATATATACATATACAACTACTTATTCAATTTAAAAATAACAATTCCATAGTCTTTAAAATCCATTCATATTTATAAAAATAATACATTATACTTATTATTTGAAAATAACATATTTGATAATTTAAATAATTTATATAAGAGATTATATTATCAAGTAATATTTAAAAAGAAATAAAACAAACCATTTTTGTTAAATCTTCTTTATATAAGCTTAAGTAAAAATATATCTTAAACCATTAAAATATTTACTTAAAGTAATTTAAAACTATAAGATTATTTATTTAAATAACTTTGAAAAGTCATTAAATTAAATCTAAATTTCCAATTTTCCCAAAGCTTCTATTTACAATATATACAAATAAATATGTATATATTCAAATAGAAAATATCTTATTAACTTTTAAAAGATAAAATTTACCAATTAATACTAATTTAATCAGATTATTAAATTAAATTCAAATTTTATTATCAAAGATCATCCATATCAATTTAATTATTCAACAGATTATTAAATTGATATTGTTAAAATTTCCGGGATATTACAATTGGTTAGCTTGTCGCGTTTGGATTTCAACTAGGATCTACATATTTGTGTTGTCAAAAAACTCTCTAACCTCGAAAGGTGAGCAATCACTCACGATTAACATTTTTATTGTTAGGTAAATAAACATCGAAATGTTATAAGAAATGTTTGCTTTAGATATGAATATGTGATATATGTTATTATGTTCCCTTGAATTTGTGTTATGATATTCACATGCACATGTTGTTTTATATGTCACAAGTAGTATGTTATGTTAATTTGATTAATTGTCACATATGTATGTGAAATACATCACATATGATATGTAAAAAAAATGCATTATGTTAGAAAAATATATTTTTATATGCCATGTTTAAATACATCACATATGATATGTAAAAAAATGTGTTATGTTAGAAAAAATATTTGTATATGCCTTGTTGAAATACATCACATATGCTATGTGGAAATAATGTGTTATGTTTGTGAAAAATGATATGCCATGTTAATTTATTGTAAATCACCTTGCAAGTTCCTTGTATATATGTCATGTTATATATTTATATGTTATGTTAGAATTTGAAATATTCACTTATGTTGTTTACGATATGTGACACATGTGATATGTTAGTTATGCATGTGTATATATTAAATTGTTAATTATGCACGCATGTTGGTAATTGACATGTTATGTTATTTATGTTGTTATTGTTCTCACACTCCAATTTCTCTGATAGTTAGCAAAATCACTTTGGATTGAAATGATACATACGCGATATAAAACCACTTTGGGTTTAAATAAATTAATTTAGAAATAAAATTGGAATATTGTAAGTTTAAATTTATGTTTGAACTTGAAATTTAATTGATTTAATGAAAGTTTTAATTGGATTTTTTAGATTTAAACTTGTTGATTGAGTATAACTTAATAGCTTTAAGTGAAAAATTGAAATCTGAAGTTGGATTTAATAATGAATCGATTGGAAACGAACATAAAGTCGGTATTTGAACTGAACTAATTTATAGTGTGAAAGATGATGTTTATTTAAACCTAAGCATTTCACTTATTGAGTTATCTGTACATTTCACTTGAGTTGACTTACTTAAATAAGAATGTTAGTCCTGACTCGAGTGTTCTTGTTTTACTTTACGCTCGGGTCAGACCGAGTATTTCAGTTTAGCGAAGACACTTATTTTCTGGAGGACGAAGACGAAGATTCAGTATATTATTGCTATTTAATATTTCACTACATTCTGTGTTCTGCTGCATTATTTGTTTATTTCTGATGTATGTATAACTCTGATTTGAATTGTAAAAGTGTAATCAAATGTTATTTGTAAAACAGCTTCATGAACTGTTTATTTGATTATTATATTTTGTTATTCCGCTGCGAGATTCTGTGTTTTGTTTTCTTTTTTTCTTATTTACCCCATTAACAATCCTCCCTTTTGAATGGTTTGAGTCTGACATATGTGGTTTGTTGTCGATTTGAAACGTCCAAAAAGGTGGGTTGTTACATATACCTCAATAGGAATCGTCGCCACCATGCTACTTCATTCTGGAATCTCCACCGCGTACACGGTTGTCAAAGTGGTTTTCGGTATCGACAGAGAGTATGCCCATATCCGATCTCGGTCTCTTTACCAACCAATTGTTATTATAACCCATGGATATTTATTCAAAAATCATTTATACTTTAAAATCCAAAATATCATATCCATTTCAAAACTAAATACTATATCATTTCATTTCATAGCCAAATCAATATATCATTTCCATTTCAAAAACCAAAGCCATAATATCATTTAAATTCAAAAGCCAAATCAATATATATCATTTAAATAAAACCCAAATTTCTAAATCACTGAATACTTCCTTAAATTTATTAAACTTGAAATATTCCTTTAAATCATCTTAAACCAAACCACTTTATCAAGTCACATCCTTAAATCTTCAATTGCAAATCAATATATTCAAAACAATTCTTAATTAAATACTATTTCAAATAAATTCATTTCAAAAATCATGGTACTTCCAAAGTTATAACAATTTCGACATCAAAACACTTTGAAACCATAATACTTTGAAATCATAATACTTTTAAAATAAATCTCATTACCAAAGTTGTAGCATTTCAAAGATCATTCATTTAATTATAAGATTTCCAAAACATTGTATTTTCAGCTAACACCAACACTTATAAAGTGTTACATTAGATATATTAGTAATCTTTCAAAACATTATCAAATTCAGAAACAGTAACACTTAGCAAATGCCATCTTAAAACCACAAGAATTTATAAATGCTACCAATAAAATTTCAGATTTTATTATAACTTTTCAGAAACATTAAGACTTCAATTTTAGCCATTTTTGACTTATAAAAATCATATTTCATGCTTCAAAAACATTCATTTGGATATCTTTTAACTTATGATTTAATAAAATAAAATTTTATAAATAAATATCCAATTTAAACCATAATTCATTTATTAAGTCACACTATTTACATAATTTTTATTTTTTAACCACTAAACTAACACTTAATTTTTAAAATACCCATTTCGTAAATAAAACTAAATCCTCATTTATTTACTTAACTTAACAATTTCAATTTAAACCAAATTTCCAATTATCAAGTTAAGTCGTATTTAAATTACATTTTTCTTTCATTTAAAATCCTAATTATTTATTTTACAAACATATTCATAAATAAATTATCTTACCATTGTTAATATAACAATCAAATTTCTTTATAAATAAATTCATTTGACATCAAATAACTAAGAATTTCAGTTAAACAAATTTTATTGCAAAAGTCCAAGCAAAACTGTATTTTAATTTATCAATTCAAAATACATTCTTTATTAACATTCTTTATTATACAAACATGTCCATTTCATAAATAAAATTCATTACAATTACCAGGTTAGATTTAACATCCCATATTAAATCAAAATTTTATTATTAAGTTATTTATCGTAAATAAAATTCTTCAAATTCCATTTTTAAATCAATTATCAACTTATGAAATTTAACTTTTAGACAAACAATACACCCTTATAATTTAAAGCCTTAAATCAAATTTAAGTTAAATTTCATATATTTATAATTTCAGAATACTTAATAATTTTCAGAAAATATTTAAATACTAAATAATTTTTTTTGGAAAAAATTATTTAAAAATATAACCATGGGCATGTATAATATTTTCTAACCTAGGTCAAGTGATACGGATAATATATCATTTCAATCCGTAATTTAAAAAGAAAAAAATCCGAGTTTTATCATTTCAAACCCGCAATCCCAAGTAAATCAAATACAATAAAAATCCCTCGAGCCTATCATTTCAGCCCATAATGATTTTTCCTTATTCTAAAGTCCATTCGGGTATGTATCATTTCAACCCATAGTGATAGGGAACTTGTAGTGTGAGATACAGTAAATAAAATGAACAGTATAGCAAATAATATCATATCAGGTGATGTAACAAATATATAAGCAGTATTTAACATCATATAACATATCACAGTCATATATGAATAACATATCAATTTATACAGACTCACTTGTCATCATTTCACAGCAATATAAGTATATATGTCTAGAGTGATAAAACTCGCCTTCTAAAGCTAGAGGAGATAGACAATGAAATTGAGTTACGAATCCAAGCACGAATTTCCAAATTGAAGTTAGATTGGCACGAATCGACGCTCAAAGCTGATAAACAGGAATGGACGAAATCAAATCAAAATCGGGTCGATGATGATAAATGGTATAATTGAACTGATAAAGATTCAACATATAAAATTATATATATATACACACAAAATCATCTTCTAAATTTCAAACACATATTAAATTAAGTCTATATGTATTTCAAAATCCTTAGTTCAAATAAACACATAGAATAAAACAACATATATACATACATATTCCAATTTAAAATAAATAATTATATTCGTCTGATATTAAAATTCAATATAGCCTTACTTTAATATAACATACAAATAGATTCAGATGGTCATATATAAACCTATATATGTATTTACGTAAACATATATATATTTTATATAACACTAATACATTTATATATCAGAATCTGAAATACGACCAATTTATATATAATACTAATATATTATACAACTAGATAACATATGTAGGTTATATAAATATATACTTAAACAGTATCTTGTACTCTAAACCATATACAAAGCATACGTGTACACAAGTAAATATATATATATATGCTATATGACACAAAATTAATATAAAGAACTGTACATGCGAACAATATAAACAAACATGCACACCTATCTCAAATCAACTAACATATATACAAGTAAACTTGGAAGGCACCAAAACTATATATAACTGATACCAATATTATATATTAAAGAAAGCTTTATATATATAGTTTATCAAAACATACCAATCAACTAAAATCACATAATAATATATATCATCAAAATATATATACGAAAGCTATACAACACACCAAATCAAGGACGAACAGTGCAATAATGTAAATAAGCTGATATATACTCACCTAGATAAATGCACAAAGGAGGAGAGGAGGACTCGGCCGAGATGGAAGAGATCTGGGCGAAGATGCAGATCTGGGCGGAGACGCATGCAAAGGCGAGCGGGACGGTGTCATGGTAATTAGCCAGAGCGGAGGGGTTTACGGCAAGTGGAGGATTAGGGACATGCGTGTGGGTTGATGGTCGGTTGGAGGCTGGCAAGAGGATGAACGAGAGAGGAAGAGAGGAGCGGATCGGCTAAGGATGAAGGAATAGTGGAGATGGGAAAGGACGTGCTCGGCAATGGGAGATGCAGGGATAGAGGGCTGGGTTGTAACAGGGAGGCACGACAAATAAAAGGAGAAAGAAGGAAAGAAAAAAATGAAAGAGAAGAGAGAAGGCGGAGGAAAAAGATGAAGGGGAAGAAAGTTTCTTTTCGGCAATGGAAGAAATGAGTGAGAGAGTAGATCTGGGAAGGGGAATGAATTATATGTTAGCAGGTAGGGAAAATAAAACGAATAGGCTACAGAAGGTAGGAATGCAAATGAATAGACTGCAAAGTAGAAAACGAACCAACTATAATAAATTGAACGTTGGAAATAGTAATTGTCAGTCCATGAATTCAGGAAAAAAATAAAAGCAACGGCTATAATTATTGCTTGTCAGTCACGGTTAGAATTTGAAACGCAAAAGAAATCAAATGGTCACGGGTCCGGTACCGATATACGTTGCTATTCCGTACAGAAAAATCCAAACGGAGCTAGAAACGTCTGAATTTCGCGAAACGAATTTCGCAGTCTGATTGAGAGAGTTCCAAATAAATTTTCTCATGTTGACATATTTAGGGATCAGAACACTTTTAAATTCAACTGTTATTAACTGATTTAAATTGAAATAAAATTACACAAGAAAATAAACTTCAATATTATCTGACCAGTTGCTATGTTTAAATAGACGTATTCCAAATATTAAATTTTTATTTCAAAATTCTATTATTTAAAATTTCACAAAAATTCAATTTATTAAATAAATAAACCACTAAAATTTACGGGTCGTTACACCATACGTCTAATCTTTTACTATACGTTTAGTTTTCTTTTCTTATTCCGTTGGCTACTTATTTACCCTAATCAGCAAGCCCAGCCCCACCTGTGTGAGACCATCAGTCCTAAACCCAAATGGGAATGCTGCTGGTATGGGCCACTTCTATTATTTTGCTTATTAACTTAATCTAAGATCTAAGTTTGATAAATAAGCCTCTTCTATTTCTTTCTTTTTAATTATAACCTTCGTGTTACAATTATACTCACAATTGTTGCTTTTATATTCTTTTCTATCTTTTATAACCTACATGTTATAAATGTAATTGCAAGTGTCTCTTTTCTATTCTAGTCCGTCTTCTTTTATTATAATACTAAATTCTCTTTAGTTCTTTTATATTATATGATAGTCTTAGCTTAGGACTACGTCCAACTGCCACAAATTGCTTATCGTATTAACTGATGTATTTTTTACTCTATTATCTGCGCAATAAATGCAGATCTAGTCATATTTTATGTTTATTGTTTCTAGTCTTGTCAAATAATTAACTTGATTATTTCCTCTTCTTTTATTTCTTTAACGCTTCACGTTATTCTATTTTATTCTAGAAAGTAATTTTATTCTATTTAGTTGGTACTAAAAATCCATTTCCATATTTTAATACTAAATAATGCTATAAACAATAACTCGTAACTGCAAGATATTTCTTTTATTGTTTCTTTAATTATTGGGTAATGCAAAATACAGTAATGTCTCTATTTTGCACTAATTCCACTTTCCTTGCTTTATTCTTGCAATTACGTTTATTGTAATTCTAATATTAAACCATGGAAATGTATTCCCTTTTCTAAACTAACCAACTAATCTATCACTAACTTCCAAATCAAGTTATTAGATTTTCCCTTTTTAATTCATTTCACAATTTACTGTAAATTTCTCACTTTTAGGCTTATGCCTTTCTCTATAACTTTTAAGCCTAATATTACTTATATTTAATTGGATTCCTTTCTTTTTCCATATAAATGACATTTAAATATAAGTACACTTCTCTTATAAAATTTACAGTTTCAACATAACTATTTACTAGACTAATTACTGAAAAAAATGCCGAATTAAATATTTAATAGGAATCTAACGGTAATATATATCATAAACATAAAAGAGATATAATTTAAATCCACTCACATGTCATCCTTAGCTTTGCTCCATGGCCTTCCTGGATCCCCTTCTAAGGAGTCTAATATTTTTATTAAGAAGATCTTCTCCCTATAAATATTTCCTATTTAGGGTTCAGCCTAAGGCAATGAACCCAATTGGGAGATAATCTGATTGTGAGAAAATAGCTAGGCTTAGGGTCCTATTTATAGTGGTGTTTGGGAATCTCATACCATCGGTTTTTTGGATTGAATCTGGTGCAACCACGTCACTGGCTCACTGCGAATGGTTGGATCCAGAAAACAAAGCTCCAGATTGCACAAAAATCAAATTAGAGATCTTTTGCACATCCTTGGACGATTTTATGTCCAGGACAAAATGCAGGTCGACCTATAGGTCGACCTGTGTTGTTTGCGAGTCGACCCTTGTGCTTTGCGGGTTGACCTATATGTCAACCCGTAAGGTCTTACTTTTCTTTTTCTTTTTCTTTTCATTAAATTCTGATATCTTGTTCCTCTTATAGCTTCTTCGTATTAACTCGGATTTCGACAAGTTATATATGGAAACTAATCAGAAAATCGCCACGAACATAATGATATAAGTTTCGAGGCCATATTCTGAAAATTCCAAAAATGCTTATTTTTACTATTCATCGTTATTTGATTATTTAATTATGTAAAAATGCGAGGTGTTACAATTTTAGACATAACATTTAAATTTAAAATACCTTTTAAATTTACAAACAAATTTTGAAAATCTACCCAAGGCCCAAAATCAATTTGGGCCTTTATATTGAAGATAATCTTTGTGCTTACTTTATTCTTTTTGCTAGGAAAAAGTAGCTAGGTAAGGCAGAGTATTTGATTATGTAAACCCAACCTTCGACGCAACCTTTCAAAACATCTTACTCAATGGTAGGCCTTAATCAGTTAACCCTAACTGTAACGACCCCGAATTTTATATAAATTTAAATTGATAATTAAATGGTTTAAGAAATGAAAATATATAAGATGTTAAAATATAAAGTAAATACATTGGATAAAATTTAATAACAAATTAAAATCTAGAAATTCATCTATATTGCCAAGTAAAATATATATAGGTTTATATAATGTAAGTAAAGTATAGATCTTAATATCATATTAATAAATCAATACAAAATAATACAAATAAAATAGATAAAAAAAAATAGAAATGTATTCAAAGACAAAATAAAAAGAAAAGGGACATATGATACATTCAAGCAAGATAAATGAATATAAATGTAAGTGGTACACTTGCTAAAGAAAAGGAAATATATGTATGTATGAGCTTACAAAGCAATATGACTAAAGAAAGAAAACAATACATCCAAATATGAAATGAACATATAATAATATAAGTATGTGCACTTGTAAATAAAGAAACATAAAATACAAAGTAATTTAATGCTAGCACCACAACATAATCATATCAGCCAAAGTCAAGTATTGCAAATGAAGATGATATTTATTCAAATTTGAACAAATATATTTAAGTACAAAGATAAGTATGAAAGCTTGCAAAAATAGAAGCAACCAGGCCTTTCTCTCACGCAATGTACAAAAATAAAATAAGAAAAATAAGGATAAGTATTGTACAAAGCAATTAGTACAAGCCATCACAAGAAAATCACCTCAGCCCCCAAACGAAAATATCCTTGCCAAACCATTGTACAAACAAGACATTATCACTTGTACAAATAAAATACATCAACCAGTACTCTTGATTTCCTATATATCAAACATAACTAAGCAAAACCTGAGAATCAAAGCTTCAACCAGAAATGAAAATCTGGACAGCAAGCCAAACTGCAGAATTAAAAAAAAAGAAAATTAAAACAACTTAAACAAATCAAACCAGAGATTGAAGAAGAGAATCAAAGATCAGGGAAGCTTCAGTTTGCAAATTATAAAAGCCTGTTCAACAAACAAGCTCTGTTCTTTTTCCTAAAAACAAGGTGAGTAACCTTTTGTTTTAAAACTTTAAAAAATATGATTTTGTGAGCAAACCCACTTTCATTTGCCTATACTCTTTGATATCGTATTGCTGATGCTCTGGAATGATTGTTAATATGCCTGCATGTTGTTTAAGTGTGAATTGTATGTATATATGTTGATATTTTTTGTAACGACCCGTAAAATTTAATGGTTTTAAAATCATATTTAACTGGAAATTTGTGAAATTTTAAACAATAAAATTTGAAATTAAAAATTTATTATTTGGAATACGTCTATTTTAATATAGCAACTGGTAAATTTTCATCTGATAATATTGAAGTTTATTTTTCTGTGAAATTTTATTTCAAATCAAACCGGTTAATAATAGTGAATTTAAAAGTTTTCCGAAACCAAAATATGTCAACAGGAGAAAATTTATTCAGAGCATTCTGAATCAGACTGCGAAATTCGTTTCGCGAAATTTGGACTTCTATTGCTCCGTTTATCTTAATTTTGGCAAAATAGCTGTATTTTCGGTACCGATATCGATTCTGATCGGATGATCGTACCACTAATATCTGTATACCATTCTGATCGTCTCGTCGTGCTGATCTCTATGATATACTCATTCATGAGTTTCGGAGTTCGGAACACGACGGAATCGGTGAACCGATCAGTCGTACCGGTTCCACATTCGAAACTTTTGGTTTATTTTGCCTTTTCAGTTATCCACGTGAACTCAAACGGTCATCTACTATTATTATTCGGCCTTGACCTTTTCTATTCCAACGTTTCATCAATTTTACTGGCTCGTTTATTTTGTACACGTCCATTTTTATGTCCGTTCATTTCTATGCGTTGAAGACTTTTGAGCTGCTCAATTCAAGTTCAAACATTGCCTGACTTCACTCTTCACTCCTCCTCTTCTCAACCCGTGCAACTCTCCTTCCCCATGAACCAAAACCCGACCACACCTCACAGCAAACCATTAACAGCCTTCCCTCTCCGCGCTCCTCTCCTCTCGCACTCTGGCTTACCCACGACCTGCCGCCGGCTCCACCAAGCTCCTCCGCTCCACAGTAAACCGAGCCTGAGCCCACCTCCTTCAGCCCATTGCTCCTCTATCTCTTCGGCTTCGGCCTTCCATCACACGACAGCAACCCATCAGCCACTCATCGAGTGCCGCCTCTCCCTTGTATCACCACACCCAACCCGAGCCAAAGCCCGCATCTCATAGCAGCCGAAGCTAGCCCAACCGTGCTCCCCCTTGCTTCTTTAAGATTATATATAGGTTAGTTTTATGAATTTTATATATAGATTGAGTTATTCTATTTTTTATTATATATATACGGTAGTATATATATAGAGGTCTGTTGATTTGTACGGTAGTATATGTTTGTATATGTATATTTTGTTTTGATAGCTCTATACAATCAGTTGCGGCTTTATGTATTTGTCAATATATCAGTTATGTCAGTCATATATTATACATATGTTAGATGATATAAATTCAAGTCTGCATTTGTATGTTGTTATTATATAGTCTGATATATATGTAATATGTTATATATAAAGTAATATAAGGTAATCTATTCTATAGTATGATATATATTGGTGTATCAGCAAAGTTGCCAAGATTGTCACTGTATGATCAGTCATGTGTATATTAATTTTATATATAGCTTACAATATATATACACGTTTGTTTATAATAGATTTTGTGTATATATCTGTTTGAGTCATAAATGTGTTATATAACTTGTATGATAGGTTAGTTTGTACGTGTAAGTTATATAAGTCGTTATATATTGTTTATATCAGTGAGTTTGCTGAGAAATTTAAAAATATGTGTTTATAATATTTGATTTATAAAGTTGGTTTTTATATATAAGGTCGAATATATGTAACGTTATATGAGTTGGTTATATGTGATATATATCATCAGTTATGGTGTAAAGTCTAAATGATAGTCATACATATTGTTGATAAGCTAGCTTATATATATAATTATATCAACTAATTATGTCAGTGTGTGTATATATTTATGGTGTATGTTATAGGCTGTTATATTAATTTGGTTAAAGATGAAGTTGTTTATAACTTATATACTTATATAGTGTACGCAATGCCTAAGGGATACTAGTCGATATGGTATATGTTGGTAGTTTATATTAAGCATGTTATGGGGTGTTTTATACTAGTCTCTGTTTTTTTTAGTTATATTATTTTATATAAACTTATACTTTTATGTTGTATAGTATATAAATTTTAATATTGTAAATTTTGTTAATTATATAAGGTTAAGTCTGCATATTTGTTTATACCTATTTAGTTATTCGCATATACACTTTTGTCTGCATATATCATGTGGTGTCTGCATTTGTAGATTGGTTTTGAGTATGGTTTTATAAGGAGAGTATACATGAATTTTAAATGGTTTTGAACTAAATTGATTTTTTTTGTATAAGTATGTATTTTGTTTTAACTATATACATATATGTATATTTTTAATTTTTTTTTTAGACTAAAATAATAATATTAATAAAATAACAAATATTTATGTATATATCAAACTGATTCTGATTTAGTTCATCAATTCTTGATTATCAGCCTTGTTCGTCCAATTCACGTTCAATCTTGCCTTGCTTTGAGATTCGTACCTGGATTCGTAGCTTATTTCTTTGTCAAATCTATCTAGCCTCGAAAGGTGAGAAATCACTCACGATTAACGTTCTTTTATTTATTAAATTTGATTTCAATTGAAACGACAATTGAAATATGCTGTTATAGTTATTTAAATTGTTATATATGCTATTATCTGTAACTGTTCACCTGTGGGATATGACACCATATCCTGCTGTTTATATTATATAGTACTGATGATATATCTATGCCTGTTATATTATTTCAATATCTGTTATCACTCTGCAAGTTCCCTGTTAGTATAGAAATCACTATGGGTTGAAATGATACATACCCGAACGGACTTTAGAATAGGAGAAAATCGTTATGGGTTGAAATGATAGACCCAAGCGATTTTCATTTGAATTGAAATTGGGATTACGGGTTGAACTGATTCTACCCGTATATATTTAAATTTCGGATTGAAATGTTAAATATCCGTATCACTTAACCATATGATAGATATATATACAGACACCGTTGGTCCATATATAAATATTTTGAAAATAAATTCTATGAATTTGGGAAGAAATATATGGTTTTAATAAATGTTGAGCCTTAAATTATTATATATAAATGGGAATGATTTATATAGATTTAATAATGATATATAATTTAATTAAGATTGATTAAATACATATAATATGGTTGAGTATTTAAATTTATGTTTCAAAATAGATTTCAGTAATAATTTGAATAAGTTAAGGTTGGGAAGGTAATTTGAATTTAGTAAAGAATTTTATTTAATTAAACCGATTTAAAACTTATTGAAATTGAGATCTAAGATATGATTTATAACTTGGGTTTAATTTAAATAATTTAATGGATATTTCTTATTTAAATAAATTTAAGGAAATATTTAGTAAGAATGAAATTTAAGGCTAGTTAAATGATATTGAATTTATTAATTGAATATTCCCTGATTAAATAATAAAAAAGTTAAATCAAGATCTATATGAAACTGTTAATTTGAACTTTGAAAATGTTGAATATTAAAGCTTTGAAATATATTGAAAATATAAATGGTATCTTTAGCACTGAATTGAATTGATGAATTGAGCTTTGAATAAATTTGAATTTGGAATTTGAGTTAATTTGAATCGTTTTGCGAGACTTGAGAAAATTAAATACTTTACCTTTTAAATCATTTAATATATATACTATTTTGGAAAATAGATATATTTGAAATGAAATGATATTTGGGTTTTGAAGTATAAATTTAAATTGAAATGACCACGGTGTTAAAATGTATATTTCCACCTTGTAGATAGTTCTGAAGATCCTTAGAGGATGGTTATCCCAAACATCCTTTAAGTTACTCGTATTTCAGTTGATATTTCACTTGAGTTGGATTTATTTATATAAGAATGTTAATCCTGACTCGAGTGTTTTGTGTTTTGCTTTACGCTCGGGTCAGACTGAGTGATACAACATTTGAGACTCATCCTTGGAGTTGGAGCTTCCTTTGGAGATCCAACTATTGCCTCAGCTTTCAGCTCTCCTGGTTGATTTGTTCAGATTAGTCATCTATTCGTACTGAAGACTTCATTGTATTTGAGATATTCTGTTGTATTTTATGTCTAACTCTGATGTTTATATAGTAGCTTCATGAACTACTATTTTATCTATTCCGCTGCGTATTATTGTATTACTCTGTGTCTGTGATTCTATGATTGATTTATTTACTACATATGTTGAATTTTGCCAAATTTAAATAACAATCTGATATTTTGAATTATTCAAGTCAGACATGTGTGGATTATTGTCGATTTGAATGGTACAAAATAGCGGGTCGTTACATTTTTGGTGTGAATGTCTGATATCAACTGTGTAGTTACAAAGTTTAAAATCTAGGTCAAAATCCCAATTCTTTTTATCTGCTCATTGATAAACTTTGTATTTCAAACAAATTAGTTAAGTTTAAACTTAATCTAAGATATAAAAATATGAACAAACATTTTAAGTTTGGAGGATTGCTAGCATTTAGAAATAACAGTAGAAATCTTGTTAATATGATAAAATCAAATGACAAATCTTATTGATTCAAGTTTACATCTTGAATCATCCCTGAAAGACATGATTTTTAAAAAGAAAATCATGATTTTTAGTGTAGTATTGGATATGAATTTCGAGGTTGACCGGAAATTAGTTTATGAGTGTTTTCTGATGATCTAAGCGATCTGAGTGGTCTGGGTTTTTGTCAAGGCTAGGGTGGTGATCGGAGTGTTTGGAAAAATGGAGGTAGTGGCGGCTGATCGCCGTGGCATCGGGTATTAGTCGATTTGGGTTTTAAACCCTAGAATGGGTCGAGTTTGGAAATGTGATTTCGGCGGCGTCTACGAGGCATCGAGTTTGGGTGATGGCTGCATGGAAGGTTTGTGGTGGTGTAGCTGGAGTGTCAGGCTTTCAGATGGTCGGCGACGAGGGTTTGAGGTGTTTTTCTGGCATAGATTTGGTTCCAGGTTCAGCTGTGAAGCTCAATTTCAACTTGGGTTTGGTAGTGACGAATCAATGGTCTGAATTGATTCTAGGGTTCATCGTTGACTTGTTGAGGATGGTCAGAAGTGCCGAAGTTGTCGCCGGCGATGGTGCAGGTGCATACGTGGTTGTGTGTGTCAGATGGTTAGGTAGTTGGATAAGGGAGGTGATGGTCTCGAGTTCATTCTTGGGTTTGTGTTCGAGAAGTTTGATTTTAGCTCGAGAATTTTGAACGAAGGCTCGGGTTATTGATTTGATTATAGGTTTTACAGTGTGAAGTAAGATTTTTGTATCAGGTTTTAGAATTAAAATATAAACCAAGTTTTTTTAAGTTTTAAACTATTTTCTCTATATAATAGAAGTTGTTTAACATTAATTAATCGAGTTTTAAAATGGTTTAAAAAAAACTTTATTTTGAAACTTTATTTTAAATAAACTTAAAAAAATTAAAGGTTAGTTAATTAATATAAAGAATGTTTTAATTGTTAATTAACCTTTAAAGTCTAAGTTAAATTTATTTGTTAAAGGAAATTAATTACTTGAAAGTTAATTAATTAATAAAAGTAATCAAGGTAAATTAACTAATGATTTAAGTTTGATTAATCAAGTAATTAAAGAATAATTAATTAAAGGATGATTAATTACTTAAGAATAATTACTTAATGGAAGTAATTAAAAAGGATTAATTAATTAAAGGTTTAATTTATGTGATTGAATAAATTAATATGATTAATTAAAAGTTATTTAATAAAAAAAAGGTGAATTAATTAATAAATGAAGGTGATTAAGGAATGATAATTAATTGAGGAATAATTAATTAATGTAATTAATTAAAGATAATTAATTAAAGGATAATTAAATAATTAAAGGTTAATTATTTAATATTTAAAGGTTGATGAATTATAATTTAAGATTTATTTATATATTATTAATGGTTAATTAATAAATGATTAACGAATAATTAATCAGAATGATTTGTAATTAATTAATGTTAATTAACCAGGATTAGTGATTTATTCATAAGTAATAAATCTGATTTAATATAATCAGATATTAATTGATCTTACTTATGGATATTTGGATTCTATTGAATGATTTGATTGTTTGATATCCCTGATATGTGATGGTTTGTGATATACCCTGATTTGTGTTTTAATCTGTGATGTAATTTATTATCTGTGATATATATATGTGATCTGTACGATAAGCGTTATAGTTTGTATCGCTTATCAACTATATTTCCGTATCTTAATCTTTGATGATTGAATGATGTTGCACTATTGTGTTAAACCTCTAGACCACACTTTTACACACACAAATATGGATTTCACGCGGAAATCGGTTAAGTAACAAATGATTTAAATTTAATGTTTTGAAATTGAAATTTTAATTTCAATTGATTTTTGAAATGGATTTGGGTTAAATGTTAAAGATTTTGAAATGGAGTTTTTTAGATGAAAGTTATTTTAAATAACTTAATAAAGTTTCCAATTTAAATAATTTAATTTGAATTTGAATTCAAGAGTTGGAATTGAATTTCATAATTGGAAATTATGGTTAAAGATGTTATAAATGTGTTTATATGAATTTGAACCATTTTAAAATATTGGTTTGAGAATATGAATCTAACCCAAAGACTTTAACTCGTATAAATGAATCAGATTTCCAAAATGAAATTGTTTGTTTTCAAATGATAAAAGCTTTCATATATAAGAAATGAAATTTCAGTTTAATTAAAGGAATTTCAAGATTGAATTGAAAAATAGTTTTCCAAGTTCGAAATGAAATTTTTTTGAAAGCTATAAGTTAAATCTTTGTTTTAAAGATTTAATGAGTTAATCAAATTGAAATGAGAATTAATTTGGAAAATCTGTGAATGATTCTTTTGTTTAAAAGATTAAAGTGTGGAAATTGTTTAAAACCGTTGAAGGTTGTTAAAATGAATCTTTTTGTTTTAAAGATTTGAAAATGGTAATTTGTTAAACCATTTGAAAAGAAAGTTTTGGGTAATAAGTTGTGACTTAATCGAAATCCAAATATCCATATATTTTTAAAATATCGTGCTCATTATTCGGTTTAGCCGGGAGAGGACCTTTGTGTCACATAACCCATTCCGAATAAGTGATTCGTCGTATATGGATCGCATTTGAAGACCGGTGTTGAAGACCGGGTATTTGCGAAAACGATAGGATAACCTATCGATTGTCTCTGCACTGAGTTGCTCCGGTACAGAGATTTCCTAAGTGATGGGAAGTCCGATCGGGATTGTGAATACCCGGATTTGCAAGGGCTTCTTCGGAAGTGCCTTCGGTTCTGTTCGAACCCGGAACAGACTTGTATGGTTACATGTCTGACATTACATTTTGAGCTATAAAGCTGATTTCTTTCAAATACATTTTTGTTGGTGGCGGAGAATTTATTCTCTTAGCTTAACACCCTTCTCTGAGACGTACGAGCTCAGAGGTTATGTAGTTGAAATTTATCAGCGATATATTCTCAATTTGGTAATGTGACATGCTGAGTGTTGCTGTGAAATGATCATTGTTTGATCGTTTGTGATATGATCATTTGTTTGATCATTTATCTTTGTGATCATTACTTTGATCATTTGTTTGACCCAAAGCATAGCTTTTGTATAAAGCGTAGCTTTGTGGACGAGACTTCGTCAGGGCCTCACAACCCGGAAATGGTCGAAACAGGAATGTTGCGGCAAGGTTATGAGGGTCGCGCCCTTTAGGGTATTTCATTTCCTTCTGGAAAGGGGTGGTATCATGGTATGGAGCCCAGATACTTACTCATGTGGACACACTTTATTTATTATGTGTGATGTTGTTACCGAGCGCTCGGATAAAGGTCCCAAAGGACCGGGGGATGGCATATTCGTGAGTTACCTGTTACAGGGGTAACTCAGCCTTGTTGGCAGAGAGCAGTTTGTCTCTCGGAGCGTCCAGCCAGAGGCGTTTCTTTCGTGGCATAGGAAGTTCCTTAGCCTGACCATTTGTTGGAAATCCACTTCCCAATACGGAACTTGTACGGTTTTAGTTGTAGAACCTGCCATTTACTTATGGTGGCGCCCCACTGTTTAGATGGTAGCTATAGTAGGCATAGTTCGAAATGTCTATGCTGGCTATGATTTATATTCTACTTTCGAAATGTTTTCTGCACTATGCACTAATAATAATAATCCAATGATTTGCGTAGTAAGCATGTTTGACTATCATAAGAAGAAATCTCCTCCAATTCTGCGTTTGCATTGTGTGTGTGGCGGGAGGTCTTATGGTAGTTTCATTTTCCAAAAGCATTGCAGGTTTCGATGTTTAAAATTCTTTTGTGTTTGTTTAAAGATAAACTGTTTTTGTTGCTCACACCAGTCCCATGACTGATCCGGAGTTTATTTTTCCCTTCCTAAACTCTGGGTGCCCACTATTTTCCACACGGGCAGTCTAGAGTTGGGGTTTTTAGATATTCAGGTTGAGTAGATTATCTGGAGCTAGTCAGTCCTTGGACGACTGACCTTGCTTTCCGCTAGCTATGGATTGGAGCATTCTATTGGAGATATTCTATCCACTGCTGGTGTTATCTATTTTCTTTCCGCTGCTATTTCTTGTATCATATCTCTGATGTATATTGATATCTATTGTATCATTCTGTTGTATCATATTGTATCAGATTTCTGTATCTGTCATTGTATCAATGTTATATATATTGATATATTCTTTTTCTTCCTCTGTGTTGTTATACTTAATGGTGTTATAAGCTCCGGCGAATCGGATTTGAACAGTCGAATCTGCGGCATTCTAGTACAATGTGAAGTACGGATGTTGATTTTCGAACGCGAAAAATCCGTATCGTTACATTTGGTATCAGAGCTGAGGGTAAAACTTAAGCTCAGGAGTATAACACATTAAGTAGCTCATTAGAGATAGAGTGAAGTATACACTAGAATGAGTAATCTCTAAGATATCCGTCCGTATGCCTCAGTAAATTCTCTTACTATTCACTGATAGTGAGTATGAGTGCAAAAAGAGGATGAGATAGGGGACAGGGAAATACGACTACGAATGGTTAATACCCTGCAACAGTGGAAGCAATCTTTTCTCTATCAATCTCTTTTGTTCGTCATCTTTTCTCAATTCTTCGATAGTTCCTGGTAGATCCAAGAAGAAGAAATTCGATATATTAACATGGGACATAAACTCCAAATAAGCCAAAATTGTTTGTATGGATGAATTGGTTGCTTTGTTTGTTATGGTTGATAGGTATACTTTAGTTTTAAACTAAAAGTTTTGAAATTGTATCCATATATCTATCTATTCTTTGGGTCCGGATATATTTTACGAATGGTTAGTTATCCCTTCGAACTGACCGATGCCACTGCATATTTCGTAGATCTGGATAACCCGAGTATCTTCTGAAGTGTTAAAACAGATTCGTTCTTGTATCTATTATTGATATTCTGATTTGGTAAGCCAAATGCAGAATAGACGTTCAGTTTGAGTTGATGAAATATTCTTCATCTATCTTTGTGTCTCCCTGGTAATTTCGAGGATGAAATTCTTTTAAGAGGGGAAGTTTGTAACGACCCTGAATTTTATATAAATTTAAATTGACAATTAAATGGTTTAATAAATGAAAATATATAAGATGTTAAAATATAAAGTAAATACATTGGATAAAATCTAATAACAAAGCCAAGTAAAATATATATAGTTTTATATAATGTAAGTAAAGTATAGATCTTAATATCATATTAATAAATCAATACAAAATAATACAAATAAAATAGATAAAAAAATAAAAAAAAATAGAAATGTATTCAAAGACAAAATAAAAAGAAAAGGGACATATGATACATTCAAGCAAGATAAATGAATATAAATGTAAGTGGTACACTTGCTAAAGAAAAGGAAATATATGTATGTATGAGCTTACAAAGCAATATGACTAAAGAAAGAAAACAATACATCCAAATATGAAATGAACATATAATAATATAAGTATGTGCACTTGTAAATAAAGAAACATAAAGTACAAAGTAATTTAATGCTAGCACCACAACATAATCATATCAGCCGAAGTCAAGTATTGCAAATGAAGATGATATTTATTCAGATTTGAACAAATATATTTAAGTACAAAGATAAGTATGAAAGCTTGCAAAAATAGAAGCAACCAGACCTTTCTCTCACGCAATGTACAAAAATAAAATAAGCAAAATAAGGGTAAGTATTGTACAAAGCAATTAGTACAAGCCATCACAAGAAAATCACCTCAGCCCCCAAACGAAAATATCCCTGCCAAACCATTGTACAAACAAGACATTATCACTTGTACAAATAAAATACATCAACCAGTACTCTTTATTTCCTATATATCAAACATAACTAAGCAAAACTTGAGAATCAAAGCTTCAACCAAAAATGAAAATCTGGACAGCAAGCCAAACTGCAGAATTAAAAAAAAAAGAAAATTAAAACAACTTAAACAAATCAAACCAGAGATTGAAGAAGAGAATCAAAGATCAGGGAAGTTTCAGTTTGCAAATTATAAAAGCCTGTTCAATAAACAAGCTCTGTTCTTTTTCCTAAAAACAAGGTGAGTAACCTTTTGTTTTAAAACTTTAAAAAATATGATTTTGTGAGCAAACCCACTTTCATTTGCCTATACTCTTTGATATCGTATTGATGATGCTCTAGAATGATTGTTAATATGCCTGCATGTTGTTTAAGTGTGAATTGTATGTATATATGTTGATATTTTTGGTGTGAATGTCTGATATCAACTCTGTGTAGTTACAGAGTTTAAAATCTAGGTCAAAATCCCAATTCTTTTTATCTGATCATTGATAAACTTTGTATTTCAAACAAATTAGTTAAGTTTAAACTTAATCTAAGATATAAAAATATGAACAAACATTTTAAGTTTGGAGGATTGCTAGCATTTAGAAATAACAGTAGAAATCTTGTTAATATGATAAAATCAAATGACAAATCTTATTGATTCAAGTTTACATCTTGAATCATCCCTGAAAGACATGATTTTTAAAAAGAAAATCATGATTTTTAGTGTAGTATTGGATATGAATTTCGAGGTTGACCGGAAATTATTTTATGAGTGTTTTCTGATGATCTAAGCGATCTGAGTGGTCTGGGTTTTTGTCAAGGCTAGGGTGGTGATCGGAGTGTTTGGCAAAATTGGAGGTAGTGGCAGCTGATCGCCGTGGCACCGGGTATTAGTCGATTTGGGTTTTAAACCCTAGAATGGGTCGAGTCTGGAAATGTGATTGCGGCGGCGTCTACGAGGCATCGAGTTTGGGTGATGGCTGCGTGGAAGGTTTTTGGTGGTGTGGCTGGAGTGTCATGCTTTCAGATGGTCGGCGACGAGGGTTTGAGGTGTTTTTCTGGCATAGATTTGGTTCTAGGTTCAGCTGTGAAGCTCGATTTCAACTTGGGTTTGGTAGTGACGAATCAATGGTCTGAATTGATTCTAGGGTTCATCGTTGACTTGTGGAGGATGGTCAGAAGTGCCGGAGTTGTCACCGGCGATGGTGCAGGTGCACACGTGGTTGTGTGTGTCAGATGGTTGGGTAGTTGGATGAGGGAGGTGATGGTCTCGAGTTCATTCTCGGGTTTGTGTTCGAGAAGTTTGATTTTAGCTCGAGAATTTTGAACGAAGGCTCGAGTTATTGATTTGATTACAGGTTTTACAGTGTGAAGTAAGATTTTTGTATCAGGTTTTAGAATTAAAATATAAACCAAGTTTTTTTAAGTTTTAAACTATTTTCTCTATATAATAGAAGTTGTTTAACTTTAATTAATCGAGTTTTAAAATGGTTTAAAAAAAACTTTATTTTGAAACTTTATTTTAAATAAACTTAATAATATTAAAGGTTAGTTAATTAATATAAAGAATGTTTTAATTGTTAATTAACCTTTAAAGTCTAAGTTAAATTTATTTGTTAAAGGAAATTAATTACTTGAAAGTTAATTACTTAATAAAAGTAATCAAGGTAAATTAACTAATGATTTAAGTTTGATTAATCAAGTAATTAAAGAATAATTAATTAAAGGATGATTAATTACTTAAGAATAATTACTTAATGGAAGTAATTAAAAAGGATTAATTAATTAAAGATTTAATTTATGTGATTGAATAAATTAATATGATTAATTAAAAGTTATTTAATAAAAAAAGGTGAATTAATTAATAAATGAAGGTGATTAAGGAATGATAATTAATTGAGGAATAATTAATTAATGTAATTAATTAAAGATAATTAATTAAAGGATAATTAAATAATTAAAGGTTAATTATTTAATATTTAAAGGTTGATGAATTATAATTTAAGATTTATTAATATATTATTAATGGTTAATTAATAAATTATTAACGAATAATTAATCAGAATGATTTGTAATTAATTAATGTTAATTAACCAGGATTAGTGATTTATTCATAAGTAATAAATCTGATTTAATATAATCAGATATTAATTGATCTTACTTATGGATATTTGGATTCTATTGAATGATTTGATTGTTTGATATCCCTGATATGTGATGGTTTGTGATATACCCTGATTTGTGTTTTAATCTGTGATGTAATTTATTATCTGTGATATATATCTGTGATCTGTACGATAAGCGTTATAGTTTGTATCGCTTATCAACTATATTTCTGTATCTTAATCTTTGATGATTGAATGATGTTGCACTATTGTGTTAAACCTCTAGACCACACTTTTACACACACAAATATGGATTTCACGCGGAAATCGGTTAAGTCACAAATGATTTAAATTTAATGTTTTGAAATTGAAATTTTAATTTCAATTGATTTTTGAAATGGATTTGGGTTAAATGTTAAAGATTTTGAAATGGAGTTTTTTAGATGAAAGTTATTTTAAATAACTTAATAAAGTTTCCAATTTAAATAATTTAATTTGAATTTGAATTCAAGAGTTGGAATTGAATTTCATAATTGGAAATTATGGTTAAAGATGTTATAAATGTGTTTATATGAATTTGAACAATTTTAAAATATTGGTTTGAGAATTTAAATCTAACCCAAAGACTTTAACTCGTATAAATGAATCAGATTACCAAAATGAAATTGTTTGTTTTCAAATGATAAAAGCTTTCATATATAAGAAATGAAATTTCAGTTTAATTAAAGGAATTTCAAGATTGAATTGAAAAATAGTTTTCCAAGTTCGAAATGAAATTGTTTTGAAAGCTATAAGTTAAATCTTTGTTTTAAAGATTTAATGAGTTAATCAAATTGAAATGAGAATTAATTTGGAAAATCTATGAATGAATCTTTTGTTTAAAAGATTAAAGTGTGGAAATTGTTTAAAACCGTTGAAGGTTGTTAAAATGAATCTTTTTGTTTTAAAGATTTGAAAATGGTAATTTGTTAAACCATTTGAAAAGAAAGTTTTGGGTAATAAGTTGTGACTTAATCGAAATCCAAATATCCATATATTTTTAAAATATCGCGCTCATTATTCGGTTTAGCCGGGAGAGGACCTTTGTGTCACATAACCCATTCTGAATAAGTGATTCATCGTATATGGATCGCATTTGAAGACCGGTGTTGAAGATCGGGTATTTGCGAAAATGATAGGATAACCTATCGATTGTCTCTGCACTGAGTTGCTCCGGTACAGAGATTTCCAAAGTGATGGGAAGTCCGATCGGGATTGTGAATACCCGGATTTGCAAGAGCTTCTTCGGAAGTGCCTTCGGTTCTGTTCGAACCCGGAACAGACTTGTATGGTTACATGTCTGACATTACATTTTGAGCTATAAAGCAGATTTCTTTCAAATACATTTTTGTTGGTGGCGGAGAATTTATTCTCTTAGCTTAACACCCTTCTCTGAGACGTACGAGCTCAGAGGTTATGTAGTTGAAATTTATTAGCGATATATTCTCAATTTGGTAATGTGACATGCTGAGTGTTGCTGTGAAATGATCATTTTTTGATCTTTTGTGATATGATCATTTGTTTGATCATTTATCTTTGTGATCATTACTTTGATCATTTGTTTGACCCAAAGCATAGCTTTTGTATAAAGTGTAGCTTTGTGGACGAGACTTCGTCAGGGCCTCACAACCCGGAAATGGTCGAAACAGGAATGTTGCGGCAAGGTTATGAGGGTCGCGCCCTTTAGGGTATTTCATTTCCTTCTGGAAAGGGGTGGTATCATGGTATGGAGCCCAGATACTTACTCATGTGGACACACTTTATTTATTATGTGTGATGTTGTTACCGAGCGCTCGGATAAAGGTCCCAAAGGACCGGGGGATGGCATATTCGTGAGTTACCTGTTACAGGGGTAACCCGGCCCTGTTGGCAGAGAGCAATTTGTCTCTCGGAGCGTCCAGCCAGAGGCGTTTCTTTCGTGGCATAGGAAGTTCCTTAGCCTGACCATTTGTTGGAAATCCATTTCCCAATACGGAACTTGTACGGTTTTAGTTGTAGAACCTGCCATTTACTTATGGTGGCGCCCCACTGTTTAGATGGTAGCTATAGTAGGTATAGTTTAAAATGTCTATGCTGGCTAAGATTTATATTCTACTTTCGAAATGTTTTCTGCACTATGCACTAATAATAATAATCCAATGATTTGCGTAGTAAGCATGTTTGACTATCATAAGAAGAAATCTCCTCCAATTCTGCGTTTGCATTGTGTGTGTGGCGGGAGGTCTTATGGTAGTTTCATTTTCCAAAAGCATTGCGGGTTTCGATGTTTAAAATTCTTTTGTGTTTGTTTAAAGATAAACTGTTTTTGTTGCTCACACCAGTCCCATGACTGATCCGGAGTTTATTGTTCCCTTCCTAAACTCTGGGTGCCCACTATTTTCCACACGGGCAGTCTAGAGTTGGGGTTTTCAGATATTCAGGTTGAGTAGATTATCTGGAGCTAGTCAGTCCTTGGACGACTGACCTTGCTTTCCGCTAGCTATGGATTGGAGCATTCTATTGGAGATATTCTATCCACTGCTGGTGTTATCTATTTTCTTTCCGCTGCTATTTCTTGTATCATATCTCTGATGTATATTGATATCTATTGTATCATTTTGTTGTATCATATTGTATCAGATTTCTGTATCTGTCATTGTATCAATGTTATATATATTGATATATTCTTTTTCTTCCGCTGTGTTGTTATACTTAATGGTGTTATAAACTCCGGCGAATCGGATTTGAACGGTCGAATCTGCGGCATTCTAGTACAATGTGAAGTACGGATGTTGATTTTCGAACGCGAAAAATCCGTATCGTTACACTAACATTGTTAATTTTGTATCACGTAGACAATTGGGCTCTGATACCATTGATAAAACCGGGTCATTCGGAAGTGTGTAAAATATGTAGATATTAATTTTAATTTTAATTTTGGCTCTATTAGGCCTATAAAGTCTAAAAGATAATTACATCCAATCTAATGAAATTTTAAATAAAATCTTATTTTATTTAATTTTTTTAAGAGAAGTTTATATTTAATTTAAATTCAAATATACTATAATAAATGTATCAATTACATTTATATGTGAAAAGTGTAAGTGCAACATATAAACTGTATACATGGTTAATGCATACATGTATAAGTGATGGGATTTACACCGTAATGGACACATTCACCCTTTATATATGCTTTTGTTATCCATACTATTATTTTAACAACGTGTAAATAATAGTAATATATGTATACACAAAGTTAACTTATGCTCATACATAATATGTCAAAAATATTTTAATGATAACAAAAGGTAACTTATATTTAGGACAAGACAATTAATGAATTAAAGTAGACATTTATGAAGAAAGAAAGGTGGAGGACTTTCCTTCTTCCTTTACTCATTCATTCAATGCTATTTCAAATCAACAACTAAACTCTTAAACGTATATGAATATAATATTAATTTTGACCATTCTCATATTTTGAAATCTATAATTAAGAAGCACGAATCAAGTTTCAATTTATAAAGAATTTTAAAGTTAAATTTGTGATTTCACACAAAGGTATATTCTATAAACTTTGAAGTAAAACAACACACACACATACATATATATGATTAATTGCAAACTATGTTATAAAAACAAAATAACATATATGTATGTAAAGTTTATAATTTAGAATATATGTGGGATTTAAAGTAAACAATTAAGAAGGCTAACATTGAATCAGGAAGGATTCAAAAGTGTATGATATTTTCACAAAAGTCCACTTATGGTTTTTTTAACAGCTTTCAAACAGAAGTATACAATAGTCAAAAGAATTATATTCAAAAAACAATCATATAAAACTTACATTCAATTTCCATCAAATTGACAACATATGTAATTTACATAAGTAGAAAAAATCATATCAATTAATTTAAAGTTACGTTTCAATCAAAATACCTTTTTAAAAAAATAATTTTCAAAATAATAACAAAAGGCACAACCTAGACACATATAAATTCACGATAAAATTTCAAATCTAAACTATATGAATAACTAATTAAATAAGATGTAATATATGATAGCTCTTATGTTAAGAAGATGAACATGTATTCAAAAAGGGATAATCAAATTAGCATTATGAATGCATATTATTAAAAGAGATGTGAAAAAATAGGATTTAGTTCGAGTTAAATAAATATGCTTATATTTAGATGTAGCATGCAAAAGATCTAAATCATATGAGCAAGATTAATATAGGAATAAATAAAACGAAAATTTTAGCTTATGATGTAGCTAAAAGAACGCACCTTGAATGATGAATAAAAGCTTCATAGATTCTTGAATCAACCTCTAGATTTTGCAAAGATCAAGAGATATCAACCACCTTTGATATTTGAATTTATTTTCATTTCGGAATTTTTCAAAGCCATGGAGGCCATGAATTTCGACCGCGATAAGGAAGAGAGAGGAGGGAAAGAAAAGTAAATGGTCCATAGAGAAAAAGAAATGAATAATAAAGAATTTGTTTAAAGGAAAAATTAAAACCTTTCAATTCCCTTTTTTTTAAATTTCCTAATTTAACGCTCATCAAATCTCATCAGATCATCTCTCTTATTTTATTATGTATGGCCAACTAGAAAAGGTGCCTGTAACGCCCCACTCTGAGACCCACTGTAACAAAGAGTATTACGGGAGTAATACTGTCTGTTAAAGCGGAGAATATAGTATAGTGGAAGCAACCATTTGTAATCAAGCTATAACTGTCTACTGAATACGTCGAAAGGATGGTATCTATTTTTTTTTCAAATGGTTCGACATATTCAATAAATATTTATAACGAAATTACAATGGCTAAAGATCTATCAGAATAAGCATAGTAATAAAATGATAAAACATCACAGAACAGAATCACATAACAGATATAAATCCCAGGACAATACATCGTCAATACAGATCCAAATACTTTAAGTGGGTACAAAGCCACTGCCCACACATGTGAGTCAAAAATATGTACATATCAAAGTCTGAATAATAACAGAGTAGCGGAATAGTGGATAAATAAAAGCGCTATCTATCAGCATAGCAGATAATGTCCAAGCGGAAGCACATAAGCTAAGTCCAGAGACCTAACCTGAAACAACTCGGTCTGACCCGAGCGAAAAACACTCGGGTCAGGCTAGCTAAACAATCAGTAATAACTGAGATATATAATAATGCGGTACATAAATAAAACAGTACTTTTCCTAAGAAAAGAGTATTTTGGACCACATGAATATAATGACGGTCTCTAATCATCAATCAACAGTAAAAATCTCCATAGAGAATATCAGCACCAAAGTGTTGAATAAATAAAATCGCCTCATATCATCGGCGTAGCCAAAGCTATATAAAGTTGCCTATAGGCAATAATCCCAAGAGTGACCAGAGTCTGTAATCAATGCCTAAGCAAAGATCGATGCTCCAAAGAGCAATGGGGATATACTGAAAAGTCAATGAAATCAAACACTGAAAAGCAGTGTCCAGAGACACTGTGAATCCACAAGGTAATCGCACTTACATCGTATGGTTCCATAGAACCAACACCGAATGGCGGTACTCGAATGGATATAAAAATCATCAGATAATACAAGTATAGCACGTGCACCGACCGGAGTCGTTATTGCCAAGTACTGTAGAGTTGTGATCGATCACTCGCACATATGCGGAACGCGCGAGACAGCAAGATCCTTCCCAGAAGGATAAAGGCCCCGAGGCACATGCCGAAAAAGAAACTGCTCCATAGAACAGGTGTCCAGAGACGGTTGCCCAGAGGCGTGGTGACCCAGAGGTCCAGTACTGGCTGCCCAGAGGCTAATGTGTCATAAACTTCTTGGAGAGGAACCCGTAAAGTGTTAACAATGAGTCCCATACCCCACGTTCGCACTAAACGGTTTACTAACCAATAGCAAGCTCACACTCCAAACAATAAAAAGTCCACCTCGTATCATCGGTAAACTAGACCCAAAGGTCAAAACGATCAATCGAATAGGTCGGGGATTAACCGGAAAGAAAATACACACGGTTCCATAGGTCGGAGATTTCCTAACCATTTAAGCACCTTTCCACTTCGCTTGACGTGCTAAAAAGTGAGTGTGAGATTTTTATTATAGAAAATAATGGTTCGAAACGGATTTATAATTGATTTTGAGAACACTCTAAAACGGCTTTTGAAAACTCTCCTATTATGGAGTAAATAGTCTACTAATTAAAAATAATATTATATAATAATTTCGAAAGCCATTTCGGAGCGAAAAATCCTTTTAAAACCTTTTTATAAGGCCCGTGTACAAAATCCAGAGACAAATCTCAAAGAAATCGATAAAACCAGAAAATCACTGAAAATATTCAAAGTGTTGGAAAATAGTCCAAAACTGACGCGAACCCAAGTTCGGAAAATTATTCAGACCAGCAGACTGAATCCGAATGGCATGAAAATTGGTAGGAACGTAGTCCTACATTCCTACTTCAGAACGCAAAAAGAATTACTCGATTCCGACTTGAAACGAAGGCGTAGCGACGTTCCAAAGTCGGACACAGAAACATGAAATGCACTGTTTTGCACAGCGATCTAGGTTCAACTCTGATAGGAAATTCGAAGGGTCTAATGAACTCAGATGATGACCAAACTTTCCAGATATGGAGTTCATAACTCCATCTTTCCAACGAGACCAAAATCGTCAAATTCCGACTAGCGGCTCAAAAGTTATGACCAAAATAGTTTCAGTTTCATCCACAGAGCTAATATGTGTATCGCTCTCGGGAAGATAGTAGAAAAATCAATTTTTGACCTAGTTAGACTCAAAATTACAGAAAACTCACTGAATATATGTTTTAAGCTTTCCGGAACATCCAAAATTATCTAATTCGGATCAAAAACGAGAGAGATACATGCAAAAGAATATCAGATTGAAACTCAAGATAACTTGTTAAAGACATAATTGGTCTTCTGTCTTTGAATGCATTTCAGGTCATCTAAATGGCAAAATTACAGAAAAAACACTAAACAAAAATTGTAGCATATGTTTTAAGCTTTCCGGAACATCCAAAATTATCTAATTCGGATCAAAAACGAGAGAGAAACATGCAAAACAATATCAGATTGAAACTCAAGATAACTTGTTAAAGACAGAATTGGCCTTCTGTCTTTGAATGCATTTCAGGTCATCTAAATGGCAAAATTACAGAAATCTCACTGAAAACAAATTGTAGAATATGTTTTAAGCTTTCCGAAACATCCAAAATTATCTAATTCGGATCAAAAATGAGAGAGATACATACAAAACAATATTAGATTGAAACTCAAGATAACTTGTTAAAGACAGAATTGGTCTTCTGTCTTTGAATGCATTTCAGGTCATCTAAATGGCAAAATTACAGAAAACTCACTGAACAAAAAGTGTTCCTTATTGAATCTAGTTTTCTGCAAAAAAAACCTGACCAAAAACGGATGAGAAATGAAGAAGTTATGCCTGATTTCGTTTCAGCTACAATTCCAAAACGAAAATTATAGAAACATCAAGAAAAAAAAAGGATTTAGCTAGCAATTTTACCTCAACCAATATAGCAAGAAACTTGTGTGCACACCCAAAATGAAAGCAAAGAGGATCAAAGAGCTATGATTCACATGTTACATAATAAAACATGTGTTACTAAATGATTACTGAAATCAAAAGATGATTAAACACATATTAGAAGAGGTTTTTAGCAATATACCTCTCTAGAAAGCAATAAAGACTACTATAGCATCAACCCAAGTTAGCAAAAGATGATTAGGAGGCTATAAGATCAAAAAAACACATAAAACATGTGTTACCAAATAAATTTCAGAAATGAGAAAGATATAAAAATGGATTTGAGGTGGGTATTTGCATTACCTTTGCATATAATGACTTGCATAAGCTAAAACTAGAAAGAGATGAAGATAGAGGCCATTTTTGTTAAGAAAGCTTTAGGAAATGATTAGGGTTTTGATTAGGGATGAATGAATGAGGTTTGGAGAGTTTGAGATAATTTATAGAGGAGGTTTAGGGTGGGTTATTGGGTTAGATTTAGTAACCCAATAAGAAGAGAGTTATTTACATGTTTCCAAAAATTAGTCTAAGTGTTCATATATGTTTATAAAACTCATTTTTCTTATCCAAACCCGTTTTAAAATCTCTCCTAAAATATTTATCTTTCCAAAATAACATTTTATCCTCATTTTAAAATCCCATATTTCCCATTTAATTAAAATAGCCTTTTTCAAATAAATTTTGTTATTCCAAATCCTTTTATGCTTCATTAAAATAAATAAAAATCCTAACTTTTATTTATTAATTGGTAATGCAAATCCCGGGTTGTTACAGACTCCCCCCTTAAGAAAATTGCGTCCCCGCAATTCCTTAATATAGATGTCGTCTATAACGTCAAATCCACAAAAGAAGTGATAGAGATAAAATAGAGAATTCTCACCCGTAGAAGAAGATGGGAGAAAGCCAGGATAAGAGCGTTCGATAGATTCTCTGGTCTCCCAAGTGCAGTCCTTAGGATTCGGTGACCATTGAATCTTCACGAGTGGGACCTCTTTGTTGCGAAGGCGTCTAACCTCCGAATCAAGCACACAAAGAGGTTGCTGCTCCAAAGATAAATCAGGTAAGATCTCTAAATCAGGCACAGCATGCGGCTCAATGATAGAATCAGGATCGCAGACACACATGCGAAGCTGGAAAATATGGAACACGTCGTGCATTCCAGAGAAGTGAGCAGGTAGAGCCACACGATAAGCCACGGGGCCGATGCGTTCCGTAATAGGAAATGGTCCAACATAGCGAGGAGCCAACTTCCCTGTAGAGCTGAAACGCACAACCCCTTTCATAGGAGATATCCGAATAAAGACATGATCACCAATGGAGAACTCAAGAGGCTTCCTACGGTTGTCCGCGTAGGATTTCTGACGGTTCTGCGCCTCTTTCATTCTCTAACGAATAAGAATAATTTTCTCAGAAGATTCCCGAACTGAATCTGGGCCAAGAAGGAGCTTCTCGCCAGATTCTAACCAACAAGCAGGAGAGCGACATGGCCTTCCGTAGAGAGCCTCGAAAGGTGCCATGCCGATACTAGACTGAAAGCTGTTGTTGTAGGAGAACTCTACAAGCGGTAAGTGATCCTCCCAACTACCTCCGAAATCCAGAATACAACAGCGCAAAAGATCCTCTAAAACACGATTCACCCTCTCCGTCTGACCGTCAGTCTGAGGATGATAAGCAGTCGAGAAATTCAGCTTTGAGCCCAAAGCTGACTGTAGGCACTTCCAGAAGTGACTAGTAAAGATAGTGTCTCGATCACAGACGATAGAGCTCGGAATGCCATGAAGTCGAACGACTTCCTTCACATATAGCTTGGCAAGCTGAGGAGCAGTCCGAGTGGACTTAATAGGAATGAAATGAGCTGATTTGGTCAAGCGATCGACAATGACCCAAATAGAAGTATGGCCTGACCTCGATCGAGGCAGACCATCAATAAAATCCATGGATATCTGATCCCATTTCCACAATGGAATCTCTAGCGGCTAAAGAAGACTGGATGGACGCTGGTGTTCGGCCTTGATCTGTTGACAAGTCATGCAACCGCTCACATAACTTGCAACATCACTCTTCTTGCCCTCCCAATAAAATAGGCGACACATGTCGGCATACATCTTACTCGACCCGGGATGTATAGTGTACTTAGTGCGATGACACTCGTCTAGAATGTCACGCCTAAGTGATAAATCAGATGGTACCAAAATATGGTTCTTCCTGCGAAGACACCGATGAGAATCAATAGAATAATCCAACAATATCTCATCACTGGATCCCGACTCAAGGAGATGAATATATCGCAACAAGTCTGGATCCTGCCGCTGAGCATGGGCAATGCGATCCAATAGAATAGGTCGAGCTTCCAAGCTGAATAGCAAGATCTGAGGATCAGAAGACGGAGCTCGATTTAGAATATCACACATAGAAAGAGTCTCAAGAATATCCCACTCGGCTATCATCATAGAAACTACTGCCGAGTGTTTGCGACTGAGTGCATCAGCCACACGATTACCCTTACCAGGGGTATACTGAATGTCTAAGTCATATGAGGCGAGAAACTCAAGCCATCGCTGTTGCCTCATATTGAGATCCTTCTGACTGAATAAATACTTCAGAGACTTGTGATCGGTGTAAAGAGTGAAGCGTTCGCCTAATAGAAAGTGACGCCACGTCTTCAAAGCAAAGACGATAGCTGCCAACTCAAGATCATGAGTCGGATAGCGAACCTCATTCGGACGTAGCTGCCTAGAAGCATAAGCAACTACCTGATCCTTCTGCATAAGCACAGCACCGAGCCCGCTACCACAAGCGTCGGTGTAAACAACAAGATTCTGGTTACTCTAAGAAACTACAAGGATAAGAGCATGAGTGAGAAGTTCCTTCAATCGCTGGAAAGAAACTTCACACTTATCAGACCAAATAAAGCGAACCCCCTTACGAGTCAGGGTCGTGAAGGGAAGTGCAACACGAGATAAATCCTTGATAAATCGATGGTAATAACCCGCCAGACCAAGGAAGCTGCGAATATCATGAACGTTCTCAGGCTGCATCCAATTCTGAATAGCTTCGATCTTGGCAGGATCGACAGAAATACCCTCAGATGATACAATATGGCCCAAGAACTTGACCTTGCTCTCCCAAAAATGGCACTTGGAGAGCTTGGCCTTAAGCTGATGCTGACGAAGAGTATCCAAGACGATCCGCAAATGATGAGCATGCTCCGCCTCGGATCTAGAATAAATAAGAATATCGTCGATGAAAACCAGAACGAATCTATCGATGTATTCCCGGAATACTCAATTCATGAGATCGACGAAGAAAGCCGGAGCGTTCGTCAAGCCGAACGGCATGACCAACCACTCAAAAGAACCATAACGAGTGCGAAATGCTGTCTTCCGCGACTCCTAGCTGATGGAATCCGGTGGCAAGGTCAAGCTGGGAAAAGACCTTCGCACCGCTCAACTGATCAAACATATCATCTATCCGTGGCAATGGATAATGATTTCTGATGGTCAACTCATTAAGCTTGCGATAGTCAATGCAAAGCCTAAGAGAGCCATCGGGCTTCTTAATGAAGACCACAGCAGCACCCCATGGCGAAGAACTGGACCGAATGAACTGCTTCGCCTCAAGCTCTACTAACTGCTTCCTGAGTTCCTCGTTCTCTTTAGTAGACATTCTCGTAGGAGGACGCCCAACTGGATGAGAGCCTGGAATGAGAACGATGCGGAACTCAATAGCTTGCTTTGGCGGCAGTCCGGATACTGGCTCGAATATGTCGGGGAAATCCCGAACAACAGGAATACGAGATATGTCCACATTCTCATCTCGTGAATCAAGAGAAAATAAAGTAATATCAGAAATCCCAACATCCTGAAGAGCAATAGCTAACGGAGCAGACGAGTCAGGATGACAAAGAAATAATATCCGCTCCGAACAAATGATTTTGGCGTCGTGCTGAACGAGCCAATCTATGCCAAGAATCATATCAAAGCCCAAATACTCCATAACGTGGAGATTTGCACGGAAAGAAAAGCCACAAAGATCAATATCTATATCCTCACAGAGCAAGCTAAGAGTCGTGGATCCACCAATGGGATTCACAATCCTTAGTGAAGAAACCAGACAAGTAACATCCAAAGATAAAGTATCAACTAGTTCCTTTGACACAAATGAGTGAGAGGCACCCGTATCAAAGAGAACTCTACAAGATCTACCATGAAATAAAATAGAGCCTTCAAGAACGGAAGGATGTGTACCTTTAGGCTGAGCAGAAGTGGTAGGAGCCTTGGCAGCATTAAGCCTGCCAGGCTTGGCACTAGCTGGAGCAATAGGACAAGCGGAGATCCTGTGTCCCTCCTTACAGAAGGTGCAATAGAGAGGTTTAGGACACTCTCGAACATATGATCGGTAGATTTAGTTAAGCACGATTCAAAGATAGATAATTCATTAAGGAATATTACGGAATATAATAGATTCCTATACATATTCCTAACTTATTTATCTAAAGGTGGATATGTTCAATTTGGACCGTATTATAACGTATTGTACTACGTGTCTGTTTTGTGTTTGTTATGCTTAATTCTGAACCTTGGCTCTAATACCAAGCTGTAACGCCCCACTCTGAGACCCACTGTAACAAAGAGTATTACGGGAGTAATACTGTCTGTTAAAGCGAAGAATAGAGTATAGTGGAAGCGACCATTTGTAATCAAGCTATAACTATCTACTGAATACGTCGAAAGGATGGTATCTTTTTTTTTCAAGTGGTTCGACGTATTCAATAAATATTTATAACGAAATTACAATGGCTAAAGATCTATCAGAATAAGCATAGTAATAAAATGATAAAACATCACAGAACAGAATCACATAACAGATATAAATCCCAGGACAATACATCGTCAATACAGATCCAAATACTTTAAGTGGGTACAAAGCCACTGCCCACACATGTGAGTCAAAAATATGTACATATCAAAGTCTGAATAATAACAGAGTAGCGGAATAGTGGACAAATAAAAGCACTATCTATCAGCATAGCAGATAATGTCCAAGCGGAAGCACAGAAGCTATGTCCATAGACCTAACCTGAAACAACTCGGTCTGACCCGAGCGAAAAACACTCGGGTCAGGCTAGCTAAACAATCAGTAATAACTGAGATATATAATAATGCGGTACATAAATAAAACAGTACTTTTCCTAAGAAAGGAGTATTTTGGACCACATGAATATAATGACGGTCTCTAATCATCAATCAACAGTAAAAATCTCCAAAGAGAATATCAGCACCAAAGTGTTGAATAAATAAAATCACCTCATATCATCGGCGTAGCCAAAGCTATATAAAGTTGCCCATAGGTAGTAATCCCAAGAGTGACCAGAGTCTGTAATCAATGCCCAAGCAAAGATCGATGCTCCAAAGAGCAATGGGGATATACTGAAAAGTCAATGAAATCAAACACTGAAAAGCAGTGTCCAGAGACACTGTGAATCCATAAGGTAATCGCACTTACATCGTATGGTTCCATAGAACCAACACCGAATGGCGGTACTCGAATGGATATAAAAATCATCAGATAATACAAGTATAGCACGTGCACCGACCGGAGTCGTTATTGCCAAGTACTGTAGAGTTGTGATCGATCACTCGCACAGATGCGGAACGCGCGAGACGGCAAGATCCTTCCCAAAAGGATAAAGGCCCAGAGGCACTTGTCGAAAAAGAAACTGCTCCATAGAATAGGTGTCCAGAGACGGTTTCCCAGAGGCGTGGTGACCCAGAGGTCCAGTACTGGCTGCCCAGAGGCTAATGTGTCACAAACTTCTTGGAGAGGAACCCGTAAAGTGTTAACAATGAGTCCCATACCCCACGTTCGCACTAAACGGTTTACTAACCAATAGCAAGCTCACACTCCAAACAATAAAAAGTCCACCTCGTATCATCGGTAAACTAGACCCAAAGGTCAAAACGATCAATCGAATAGGTTGGGGATTAACCGGAAAGAAAATACACACGGTTCCATAGGCCGGAGATTTCCTAACCGTTTAAGCACCTTTCCACTTCACTTGACGTGCTAAAAAGTGAGTGTGAGATTTTTATTATAGAAAATAATGGTTCAAAACGGATTTATAATTGATTTTGAGAACACTCTAAAACGGCTTTTGAAAACTCTCCTATTATGGAGTAAATAGTCTACTAATTAAAAATAATATTATATAATAATTTCGAAAGCCATTTCGGAGCGAAAAATCCTTTTAAAACCTTTTTATAAGGCCCATGTACAAAATCCAGAGATAAATCTCAAAGAAATCGATAAAACCAGAAAATCACTGAAAATATTCAAAGTGTTGGAAAATAGTCCAAAACTGGCGCGAACCCAAGTTCGGAAAATTATTCGGACCAGCAGACTGAATCCGAATGGCATGAAAATAGGTAGGAACGTATTCCGACATTCCTACTTCAGAACGCAAAAAGAATTACTCGATTCCGACTTGAAACGAAGGCGTAGCGACGTTCCAAAGTCGGACACAGAAACACGAAATGCACTGTTTTGCACAGCGATCTGGGTTCAACTCTGACAGGAAATTCGAAGGGTCTAATGAAATCAGATGATGACCAAACTTTTCAGATATGGAGTTCATAACTCCATCTTTCCAACGAGACCAAAATCGTCAAATTCCGACTAGCGGCTCAAAAGTTATGATCAAAATAGTTTTAGTTTCATCCACAGAGCTAATATGTGTATCACTCTCGGGAAGATAGTAGAAAAATCAATTTTTGACCTAGTTAGACTCAAAATTACAGAAAACTCACTGAACAAAAATTGTAGCATATGTTTTATGCTTTCCGAAACATCCAAAATTATCTAATTCGGATCAAAAACGAGAGAGATACATGCAAAACAATATCAGATTGAAACTCAAGATAACTTGTTAAAGACAGAATTGGTCTTCTGTCTTTGAATGCATTTCAGGTCATCTAAATGGCAAAATTACAGAATACTCACTGAACAAAAATTGTAGCATATGTTTTAAGCTTTCTGGAACATTCAAAATTATCTAATTCAGATCAAAAACGAGAGGGAAACATGCAAAACAATATCAGATTGAAACTCAAGATAACTTGTTAAAGACAGAATTGGTCTTCTGTCTTTGAATGCATTTCAGGTCATCTAAATGGCAAAATTACAGAAATCTCACTGAACAAAAATTGTAGAATATGTTTTAAGCTTTTCGGAACATCCAAAATTATCTAATTCGGATCAAAAACGAGAGAGATACATACAAAACAATATCAGATTGAAACTCAAGATAACTTGTTAAAGACAGAATTGGTCTTCTGTCTTTGAATGCATTTCAGGTCATCTAAATTGCAAAATTACAGAAAACTCACTGAACGAAAAGTGTTCCTTATTGAATCTAGTTTGCAGTAAAAAAACATGACCAAAAACAGATGAGAAATGAAGAAGTTATGTCTGATTTCGTTTCAACTACAATTCCAAAACAAAAATTATAGAAGCATCAAGTAAAAAAAAGGATTTAGCTAGCAATTTTACCTCAACCAATATAGCAAGCAACTTGTGTGCACACCCAAAATGAAAGCAAAGAGGATCAAAGAGCTATGATTCACATGTTACATAATAAAACATGTGTTACTAAATGATTACTGAAATCAAAAGATGATTAAACACATATTAGAAGAGGTTTTTTGCAATATACCTCTCTAGAAAGCAACAAAGACTACTATAGCATCAACCCAAGTTAGCAAAAGATGATTAGGAGGCTATAAGATCAAAAAAACATATAAAACATGTGTTACCAAATAAATTTCAGAAATGAGAAAGATATAAAAATGGATTTGAGGTGGGTATTTGCATTACCTTTGCATATAATGACTTGCATAAGCTAAAACTAGAAGGAGATGAAGATAGAGGCCATTTTTGTTAAGAAAGCTTTAGGAAATGATTAGGGTTTTGATTAGGGATGAATGAATAAGGTTTGGAGAGTTTGAGATAATTTATAGAGGAGGTTTAAGATGGGTTATTGGGTTAGGTTTAGTAACCCAATAAGAAGAGAGTTATTTACATGTTTCCAAAAATTAGTCTAAGTGTTCATATATGTTTATGAAACTCATTTTTCTTATCCAAACCCGTTTTAAAATATCTCCTAAAATATTTAACTTTCCAAAATAACATTTTATCCTCATTTTAAAATCCCATATTTCCCATTTAATTAAAATAGCCTTTTTCAAATAAATTTTGTTATTCCAAATCCTTTTATGCTTCATTAAAATAAATTAAAATCCTAACTTTTATTTATTAATTGGTAATGCAAATCCCGGGTTGTTACAGTGCCACATGGCCCTCAAAAATTTCCAAAATCACTTACCATATAATCTATTTTAATATGCTACCAATATCGTATGTTGATACGTGCGTTTATAAATTTTATATACGCACTTTATTAATTACTAATGGCATTCAAAAAAATCAAATAATTAATATTTCATAAATATTAGTTAATTTAATTAATTTACAATGATTATAAATTAAATAAATTATGTGGTTTTTCTGGAGTATTCATCATTACAATTGTGTGACTCAATGGTTTAAATTCAGTTTGTGTTTAATATCGAACAATTCGAATATTAACGTTCATACGTGCAATAACCCGGTTGAGTTCACTTTGAGTATCGTTTATTTAATTAAACAAACCCGGTTTAATTGTGTAAGATTAAAAATCTAATAAATGAAGAACTGTGTAATTGGATCTAGAATTAGAATAAATTGGGAATTTATTTGAATTATCTCTTTTTGTAGTTAATTATTATATTTAATAATATAAGAACAAAATTTGGAGAAAATGAATAAATTTTTTATATGAAACTAGTTTCATTATTTGAAATATGATTTCTTAGTTAATGGTTCATTTTATTAAAAGTATGGAGAATAACTTTTCATTTTAAGAGTTGTATTTAATTTCGATAAAATGTTTAAATTTTAATAAAAATAGATTTTGACATGTTATGCATTTTAGGAAAAATTATGGAAATCAATGTTGGTTAAATTATAACATTGTTTATATCAAATTAGTGGTTATAAAGTGTTATAAAACAAAAAAAAATTAGCAACACTTTTGTTTTGGAAAAAATTAGTAACACTTGGCAAATGGATCCACATCTTAGCGTTTAGCCTTGTCATAATTACTTAGCCCTCTTTACTCAACACCTCACTATCATATTATTTTAAAAAATAAAATACGTTCAAAAACTTATCTCTCTACTTTGCAAAAAGGAGAAATCTAGCTCTTCCACTTCAAAACCCTAGGCCTTTAAAAAATCAATTAAAATAAATTTATAAAAACTCTCAAATTTAGATATGTTGTTGCTGCCATGTTCTAGCACCTCTGTTCCAAATTTCTTGTAATTTCATTGAGTTTTAAGAAGTTAAAGGTGGTCACCTTGACAAGTTATTTTTGGTGAAATCTAGAAGGAAAACGCAGGTTAGTAGAAAAATCATAAATAATTGTAGAAAAATCATAAAACTCTAAAACTTAAAAATGTTGTTAGTAACTCATATGCCCACCTTTTTTACAAATTTCATAGAAAATAATAAGTTTTTCTATGCCAAACTCTTTCTGCACTGAGGACGAAAATGCGGTAAATTTTCAAGTTTTAACCTTGTGTTGTTACTTGCAATTTTAGGAATTTTGAATACTAAGGTGAGTTTATCTCACAATTTCTAGACTAATATGAATGTTAGTTGCTGCTATATGAATTTGGTTGAATCTCTAGTGTATATGATCATGATATGTTGATAAATCTTTTGTCTATTTGAATTGGGTTCGTGTTCGCTGAATACCCTCTTATGAAATCATGATTTTCATCAAATTATACATGTATCTATGCTAGCATGTTCGCTAATTCAGCACCTCGGATCATTAGAGAAGTAAAATAGGAGAATTGAGCGTAAATGGATCATCGAAAAGCCATTTGAATTGCCTGGAAGGTCAGCCCAAGTGAGGCAACTGGTCGACCGGTATGTCATATCGGTGCATTAGTAGCAGCCTGGACTGGACTCCCAGGCCGTGTTCTAATGTTCTCTAATCAACCCATTTGCCACTTGCTTGCTTGGTTGATTCTCTATTATTGATTGCCTGATTTTGATGTTGTATTTCATATCAATTTCATTGATATTTTCAGATTTTATTTGTAAATTGGTGAATTCATTTTGGTATTCTATACCATAATATTGTTCTATGGGTCTTGGGATTTTGATTTATGAATTGATGAATTTATTTTGATGTTAATGCCATAGATATTGTTCTATGGATTTTGGGAGCAATACACACCTTTGAGGCACGTTTTCAACTCAGATTTACAATTTGCTGGTTTCTAAATCAAGCCATTTTTATCCAAATCTTTTAAATACCAATCTAATATCTATATATGTTATTTTCTCATTTCAACAGTTTTAAAAATGATTCATAGAAATGGTTTGAAAAGTGTATGTATGTGTGTGTGTATTTCCGCTAGGAATCGATATTTATAGAAATCGTTTTAAAGAGCAATATCTTCATAAAATTGCACGACATCGATCGAATGTGAAATTTATTTAAACGGTTAAATAAAACGAGTTGTATGGAATGCTCACGTTTGTTTTATTGATTAATTCCTAGACTTATTCGACCAAACCATTACTACGCACAAGTGGAATTTACTAGCATATAATAAACTTTTGGGTAAACCCGTGTGGTATGAAACACATGATCGTTATCTATTTGGTTGTTATATGAAAGTACAAAACACTTTTATTTCGATGTTTATAGGACTTGTTCCTATCTTGATGTTTATAGGTCTCATGCCTATTTCGATGTTGATAAGACTCGTTCCTATCTTGGAGTTTATAGGTCACGTACCAATTTTGATGTTTATAGGACTCGTTCCTATCTTAGAGTTTATATATCTCATACCTATCTTGATGTTTGTAAACTTATACGTCTATCTTGGAGTTACATGCATGTAGGTGAATTTATTTACAAATCTTGGAGTTTGTTGTCTTTCTCCTTTTTGTGAGATTTCTGGATTTCTATTTGTGAAATTTCTAGATTTAATATTGTTTGAATTATCACCAAATCATTTCAGAGATTTTTGCTTTTAAGAAGCTACCTTGAGTTTTTAGTATTTGGTGATCTTAAATTATTGATGCATGTTTTGTATTTGTTGATATATGACTATATTTGAGAGCTAGTTAACTTCATCTATCATTCATCTTGCTAACTAGTTTATTTTAGTTTAGACTGACCCATTTATGATTTTATAATGCTCAGGTCCGACCGAAATATTTCAGGTCCTTCAGCTTGAGGATTTTAGGGTAGACTTCCTATCAGTTAGCTAGTTGTTTATCATCACCATGTATATTGATGTTATGTTGTAATGATCCTGAACTCGGCCTTCGAAAATCGGCACCCGTACTTTCACTTGTACTCGAATGCCGCAGATTCAAACGCCGAATCTGGCTCGCCAGAGCTTATAACACCATTAAGTATAACAACACAGCGGAAGAAAGAAATGAATGATATCATATACAACTCCAATGAATATAATATCCAGAATGATATACATCAATGATATCAATATGATACAACAATATCAGAGACAAATAATGATACAACGGAAATAACAGAAGTGATAACTCCAAATGATCTTCAAAAGAGAATGAATCCAATAACTCCAACATCAGCTCGAACCACCATAACGTTGCACCATGATAAGCAACGTCAGTCATCAACTCTGATGAAGTTAACTAGCTCCAGATAATCTACTAAACCTGACTATCTGAAAAACCCAACTCTAGACTGCCCGTGTGGAAAATAGTGGGCACCCAGAGTTTAGGAAGGGAATAATAAACTCCAGGTCAGTCGTGGGACTGGTGTGAGTAACAAAAACACTTTATCTTTAACCAAACAACAAAGGAAATTTAAACATCGAAATTCGCAATGCTTTTGGAAAATGAAACTACCATAAGACCTCCCGCCACACACACAATGCAGACGCAGAATTAGAGGAGATTTCTTCTTATGATAGTCAAACATGCTTACTACGCAAAACAAAACTCTTTTGATATTATTACTAGTGCATAGTGTGAAAATCCTTCGAAAGTATAATATTAATCTTAGCCAGCATACAACCATTATTGTATGCCTACTATAGCTACTATGTTCAATAGCAAGTTACCGCCACATTCCATAGCAGGTTATACAACTAAAACCGTACAAGGCTCGTATTGTTTCTTTGGATTTTCCAACAAATGGTCAGGCTAAGGAACTTCCTATGCCACATGGGAACGCCTCTGGCGGGACGTCCCGAGAACTTACTAGCTCTCTGCCAAAACAAGGTCGGGTTACCTCTTACACTAGGTAACTACTACATGAATATGCCACCCCCCGGTCCTTTGGGACCTATATCCGAGGCGCCTCGATCACACTGCAACAATCACGCAGTAAATGAAATTGGAGCAACCACATAGGTTAAATACCAGGGCTCCATACCTGATACCACCCTTTTCCAGAAGGAAATGACATACCCTAAAGGGAGCGACCCTCATAACCTTGTCGCATCATTCCTGTTTCGACCATTTCCAGTCTGTGAGGTTCGATGAGGTCTCGTCCACAAAGCTACGCTTTTTCACAAAGCCATGCTTTGATCACAAACGATCAACAAATGATCATCAACACACAGCAACACTTAGCATGCCACACTACCAAATTGGGAGTATATCACTGATAACCTTCAACTACATAACCTCTGAGCTCGTACGTCTCAGAGAAGGGTGTTAAGCTAAGAGAATAAATCTCCGCCACCAAACAGAAATGTATTTGAAAGAAATCAGCTCTATATCTCAAAGTGTAATGTCAGACATACAACCATACAAGTCTGTTCCGGGTTCGAACAGAACCGAAGGCACTTCCGAAGAAGCCCTTGCAATCCGGGTATTCACAATCCCAATCGAACTTCCCATCACTTAGGAAATCTCTATAACGGGCGCTACTCGGTGCAGAGACAATCGATAGGTTATCCTATCGTTTTCACAAATACCTGGTCTTCACCACCGGTCTTCAATTGCTATCCATATACGACATATCACTTATTCTGAATGGGTTGTATGACACAAGGTCCTCTCCCAGCTAAACTGAATAATGAGCGCAATATTTTAAAAACATATGGATATGGGATTTCGATTAAGTCACAACTTATTATCCAAAACTTTCTTTCGAATGGTTTAAACACATTACCATTTTAATCTTTTACATAAAAAGATTCGATTCACAAAGTTCACCCAGTTTTACAAAGATCCATTCATAGATTGCCAAATCGATTTCCATTTCAATTGGATTAACTCATTAAATCTTTAAATCAAGATTTAATTCATAGCTTTCAAAAAGAATTCACTCGTAATTTGGAAAACCATTTTTCAATTCAAACTTGAAATTCCTTTAACTTAAATTGGAATTTCATTTCTTATATGAGAGCTTTTATCATCTGAAACAAACAGTTTTCATTTTGGAAAATCTGATTCATTTATACGAGTTAAAGTCTTTGGATTAAATTCAAATTCCCAAAACCATACTTTTAAAATGGTTCAAATTCATATAAACACATTTATAACATCCTAACCAAAATTTTCAAACATGGAATTCAATTCCAAATTATTTAAATTGGAAACTTTACCAAGTTATCCAAAATAATTTTTTTTATCTTAAAACTCCTTTTCAAAGCTTTAACATTTAACCCAAATCCATTTCCAAAATCAATTGAAATTAAAATTTCAATTTCAAAAACATTAAATTTAAATCATCTATGACTTAACTGATTTCCACGTGAAATCCATATTTGTGTATGTATGGTGTAGTCCAGGGGTTTCACACAGTAGTGCAACATCATTCAATCATCACAGATCAGAAAACGGAAATATAGTTGATAAGCGGTATAACTATAATGCTTATCTTTCATTCACAGATCACAGGTATATAAATTACAAATTATATATTACATTCATCCCAGATAAATAAACTATAGTACAGATCACACACAAATCAGAACATATCACATAGCATCACAGATCAAGGGATATCAACAATTCAATCATTCAATAAAACTCAAATATTCACAAGTAAAATTTATTAATCAATTGATTAATTTAAATCAGATGTATTACTTATGAAAAATCATTAATCCGGGTTAATTATCATGAGTTAATTACAAATTATCTGAAATAAATTTCCCTTTCATCATTTATTAGTTAACCTTAAATTATTAACTAATCATCCTTAATTAATGAATCAGTTAACTTTTAATCATTTAATAAATCTTTATTAATCACATTCATTAATTAATCCTTTGATTATTAACAAATAATTATACTCAAGTTACTAATCATCATTCAGTTAATTACATCCAATAATCATTTATTAATTACTTCTCTAAGTAATTATACTTTTATAATGATTGTTCTAGATCAATTATCTCAAGTAATTAACTTAAACTAATCCGATTAACTCACTTATTTACAATGAATAATTAATTCCTTAATTTAGCCTCAATCATTATTAATTTAATAAATTAATTATACTTAAAATTCTTAATTAAATTTTAAGATAAAACTTATTCTTACTAATGATTTAATTATCATTAACAAAGCATTTAAACAATTTACTTTTAAATCCCCTTTTTAAATTTGATTTTAAATTAAGATTCAAATCAAATACAAATTTAATTCTAACAAAATTTAAAACAATTTAAAACCTTTTAAATCACATATTAAAAGCATACTCATCTTATAAAAAAACTTAGAGATCATTTAAACTTAAAATTTTAAATTTTCAAAAATTGAAATTTCTGTTTTCAATAGTCAACTCGAGGCTGCTTCGAGTGTTCCCCGAGCAAATGTGCTCCTTGCTTCGAGTTCTCCTACAAATCGACTCGGTACAAAAAAATTTTTATTTAACTTAAAATTTGTTTAAGTTTTTAATCAACCCGGCACTCACATGAATTCGCTCGAGCCATTGCTCGAGTCAAAACCCTATAAACCCGAGCTCCTCTTCGAGACACTCAACCATCCAACGCTCCTGACACCAAAACAAAGCTGTGCACATGCACAGATGGCCAGAGTCTCTCCGACTATCACCGCTAGCCCCCGCAGGTCGACGATGACCTCGTCATTCAACTTGACAACTCAGTTCCACGATTTCAACATCGAATCAAAATAAAGCTACTCACTACTAAACCAAAACCAACCCAGTCGCCAAACTTCACCTCAAACTCACCGCCTAGACCACCAGAAAATCCCAAACTCCGGCCATCACTTCGTCGTCAACCCTTCCAACATCTCCCAAAGCCACGAGACACTCGGTCAACCTAAGATGGCGAACGAATCGAAGATCTCGACCTCACAAAAACTAGGGCTACGAAAGAAAAATTCCTGCCGCTGCCACCACCGTGGACGATGCCACCTCCGGTTATTTTTCCCACCACCACTGTAGGCTCCTCCATCACCACTAGCAACCCCGACCTCACCCATCGACGAGATCACCAAAAAACCTCAGTTTCCCATTTTTAGTTCAAACTAGAACTGCACTCTAACCTCTTTACTAAAAATCTTGATTTTAGTTTCAAAATTCATATTTTTGCATAGTGTTTCAAATCCTAGCTCTGGAATAATAAATTAGGACATTTAAATTTCCTCTTGTTTTTGACTTGATCAGTTAAATTTGATTCCAGAGTCATATTAATATTAATTTGACTTGAATAAAATTCCAAACTAAATTTTGTGGTAAAACAAACAATTTTCATTTGAATCTTAAGTTTAAACGGAGATTAAATAAAAAGATTTGATTTTTTTTAACAAAACAAGGCCTGGAAGCTAAATACAGAGAGTACTCTGATAATACACATGCATTACATATCATACATTCATATGCACTCAACAGAATTGAATTTATATATATACACATTTCATACTTATTCAAAGATGAATATGCAACAGATATATATACTTAACCGTTTAAAAGTGAGGTTACGCATAGTGGTTTCTTCCAGAAGAAAGAACAATGTTTGAAATGTTGAATCTGCTAGCTGAACCCATTTCTTTGATTCTCTTGTTTTGATTTGAATTTTGTATTGTTGTTTATTTCAATTTGAGATGATAATTACTTTAGATTATTTTCAGCCTTGATGGACGAAATGAAATGAGAAGGGCTGATGAGTATACAGGAATATGTTTGAAAATAAGTTTACAGGGTATTATATTTTGTACAAGTGATATTTGTTTGGTCAGAGATATTTCCTAAGTTTTGTAGGCTGCATTTATTACCTTGTACCACCTACCTTATTTTATTTGCTTTATTTTTATGTTATACACTGCATTAGTAAGAATCTGGTGCCTTCTATTTTGTAAGCCTACATATATGTTTTGTTTTCTTATTTGAATGTATATGTTTGTTTCTATCACTTTGTAATATAAGTGAGCTTCATATATAGTTGTATTTTTATTTATTTATTTCTATTTTTTTATTTTATCTTATTATTTTGTAATATAAGTGAATTCCTATAATTTAATTTGTTATTAAATTTTATTTTTTTAGCTAGTGTTCACTTTGTATTTTTATAGTTTATCTTACATATTTATATTTTATTTCTAGCTTAAATATTTATTATTAATTTATTTTTAACATAACCCATCAATTTCAAATTTAAAGTTATTTATTTTTAAACTTGTATCAATTATCTATATTTTATACTAATCTTTAAACCATTTATATTAAGATTCAAATTCAAATTCAATATATATATATACATAAATTCAAATTTACTCATATATGCCCATATACATATATATTCAATATTTAAATTTTAAATGATTTAACATAGAGTTTATTTGAATTCGGGGAAACTCGCATCCATTTATTGATTAATTTCATAATTTTTATTCAAAAACTAAATTAATTATCAATTTAAATATAATTAAAATCTGGGGTCGTTACATATGTTGTATCTTATGTCGAGCTAGACTACTTTTGTGTACATATTCATATTTTAAGATGTAGTACTTATGTACCTTATAGTCTACATCATGTATCTATTTTGTGTCAGTTCAGACTTGTATGTAGTTGTATCCCACTGTGTCTGATCTGTGATTCTATGATCTGTATATTATTATATGTTGTTCTGAATTTTTATTATAGCCACTGTAGTTTGTTTTTAGCCCTAGTTGTATACATTGTTTCCACTTCATTAAAGAAATGTATAGCATATTAATTGACGTATCGATGCTCGCTAAAAGTAAAATTCACGGATGGTCGCTCCTAGCCAGATATATTCTCTGCACTAGCCGACAATGTTACTTTGTAATATTCTTTGTTAGTGTGGATCTTAGGGTAGGACGTCACAGTTTGGAATCAAAGTTGAGTTCAGAACAAAATATGATATTACGAACATAAATCTTACCCTAATTGAGCCTTAGAGACCGTCCATTAGGATTTTTTGGTGTAAATAGTAGGAATCGTCCTCTTTTGAATAAGAAAATGTCTTTTGAGAAGGCTAGGAATGTCTCCCTTCGTTTCCACTTTTTGATGTTCCTATTATTGAGACATATGATTCCTAAGCAGTCTTTGATCCAATCTTATCTATTTTGGAAGTATAGTTGGCTTTCGAAAGTATAGTTGGCTGGCAGCTAAGTTGCTCGTTCTAGTATTGGGCCATCTAGCGAGCCCAGCTGAGACTAGTATTTTGCCCGTCCAACAAATCATGAATTTGTAGCTGATCTTTTTATGATTAGGGTTGTGTAGCGAGTATTTGGCCATCTAGCGAGCCTAGCTGAGACGTAGTATTTTGCCCGTCCAACTAATCATGAATTTGTAGTTGATCTTTTTATGATTAGGGTTGTGTAGCGGAAGCATATGGATGGTTCCATTGGGCACATTATCCAGTAAATTTATGATTGATTTGATTGTCTAATTCAATGTCTGTTTTGTTGGTTAATGCATGGATGTTTTGATATTATAGTAAATGTTTTTAATTAATATTGAGTAGGAATCATCATTGAGAATTAGAAAACCTGCTAAATTCTAATGATAAGAACTTACGATGTCTTCAAAGGTGTAGCTACCGCAAGCAATATTGGAAAGAAAAAAAATGTTATTAGTAAAGAATTAAGATTGATTAAAAAGAATTTTTATAAAAGGAAATCATTCATATAAATTAAAAACCTTTCTGATAAGGGATATGCATATAAGTGGAATTTGACTATGTTATTGAGACAAGTAAGTAAATATTTTATAAAGTTGAAAAAGGTATATCGTATGGAAATTTATTTTTAGTGTCGATTTATCCGTTGAGTGGTTAAGAAACTCGGTCGATACAGGTGCACACGGATCGATAGAGGTTTCCTAAATGCTTAAAGGAGACATTAAGCACAGTAAAAGTACAAATTTATTTTATATTTAGAAGTATAAAGATATAAATATATATATATATATTATTTAATGAGACAACAAATTGTGTAAATGAAATATTTATCTTTGTTTCAATAGAAACATGGATGATTATTTTTAGGGAAAACTAAAGTAGATTTGAGAAATGAGATTTTGAAATAAACAATTTAGTTTAAGAATTGTAATTAAGAAAACTTGTAGTTTTAAATTTTAAACTTAAGATAAATTAAAAAGTTCCAAATGAAATAAGTTATTGGAAGTTCTTTAAAAAGTGCTGAAGTAAAAATGTCAAATCTTTTGATTAGTAAATCCATTTTTGATGAATCATTTTGGATAAGAAAGATAATGTCATAAGGAAGGACTTTTATTTTAATCACTTTTTAGATTTTGCAATTCTATTGGTCAAATTCATGTTTTAGATAAAGCTTTAAACTTTGTCCCATCGTAAATTTTTTCAGCTAAAACTTGTTAGTAATTTAAATATACCTTTCTTAGTTCTAGTCGAAATTTGATAATTTTTAATGTTCTAAAAATCTTACATCATGTCTGTCAACTCTCTATTGAACACTTATAAAAATTATGAGCATAGGTCAATTAAAAACCTATAGAAAACTCGCTGCCCTGCTATTGTAAAATTTGCAATTTCTGAGCTAAACGTTATTAGTAATTTGAACATATCTTTTCATTTCTTGTCGAAATTCAATAATTTATGATGTTTTGGAAAGTGTAGACTCTGTTCTATAAGTTTTATGATTTGAATTTTGTAAAATTCTAATGTTAGAATGGTCTAAATTGAACTTCTTTGTCGTTCTCCTGAGAATAAACGATAGAGATAATTAATTTAAAACCTGAGAATTTTTTTTGCTATAACTTTTGAACCGTAAGTCCAAATTTGATGATCTTTTACTTGTTGAAAGCTTAGACTTTTCTTTACAACTTTCATGTTTTGAGTTTTGCAAAATTTTGGGATGCAAAGGATTGAAACTACACATTTGTTAGCTTTAAGTTGTTTTGTGTATCTATTTGATCTTAGGAATGTTATGTTTTTGATTTGTTTATATATATATATATATAGTTGAATAAAAAATGAGTTATGGGTTTTAAAATGAGAAGTTTTGTAACGACCCAGAATTTTGGCTATCTGAATTTGGAATATTTAATTGATTTTAAATATTTAAAATTTAATTTTATAGGTTAAATAACTTTAATTTCAAATATAGTGGTTTATTGGATAATTTAATTGTTAAATTTAATACTTGAAAATAGGTTAGATAATGAATCTTGAATTTTAAGCTAGATAAAAAATAATTTAAAGGCTTATTTAATTTCTATTAATAAGAAGGAAGGTAATAAATTTTTTAAATTGGATTTAAAAGCGATTTACTCGATTTTAAAAAAAGTAAAAATAGCCTTCTGGGGCACAGTCTCGGATTTCGACAACACCAGTTCCATTGGGTTCGTTATAATGTATTATTATCGGATTTCAAATTTCGTAGAGTTCGGGATTATCGTTGGTCGTATGGGATAGAAATGCGTTGAATTTAATATCGAAAATTTAATATAATAATTGGGTTCAAAAACTTAACTTCTACATACGATCGAATTGGAACTTGAAACTTGTTCGATTGCATTTGGAATAGGAGTATAACATTATGAATGCCTGGCGGCACACCTCGATCGGGATCTGAAAATTTTACTAAATATTTACCGAATTTAAAATAATATATATAAGTTGATTGGACCACCAACCCACATTCTTTCACTTCAGCCCATATCCTTTCTTTTCCAGCCACCCTACCTATGACCTACCTTCTCCTTTTCTATTTAAACACAGCGGAGTACATAAAAGAAAAGAAAGGAGAAAAATATGAACTCTTCAAAACATTAAAAATTTAAATCTCATGAATTACTCGATGAAAAAATCTAAAACCAGTTTGTAAATTCTTCATTCAACGAAGGTTGCACGCTGATGTGAATTAGACGAGGTGCGATCATCTTTTGGCCATGGCCATTCATGGGAAGGGAGATAGGGTTTCGGTTAGGAAATTTTTCAGGCGATGTTAGGTTGAAACGTCGATGCCATCGAGTTCTTCGTATTAAATCACACCTCCCTGCAAATTTCCATCGTCTCCGGCCTCGTATTGAAGATCGCGTCTTGCGGCTACAGGGGGCCGAGACCATCAGGTCGCGTTTCGTATGGGGGGTCGAGGCGAAGCCAAAAGGTGGGTGATCGAAGGAGGAGGCAAAGGCGAGTTGAGCGGATGGGTTTAGGGGTTGAACGTTGGCCTAGAGAGGAGGATCTCATGTGCGTGTATAGGGAATCATGCGTGCACCTGGATTTCTGAACGAAAAAGGGGGAAGAAGAAGCAGGAGGCGGGTGGGCTTTGTTTGGGCCGAGATTTGTGAAAATGGGTATTATAATTTGATTAAAAATTTAAGTTATATAAATTTGTTTAAATTATATTCCAATTCTTATAAATTCCATAACTCGGTTGTTTTAGGTCAGAATCCAATGCGGTCAGTCGCGTTGGGTTCGTATTGACGAGATCTTTCCTATGGAATCAAATTGGTTGAATTTGAAGCTTATAGAATTTTTAGTTAAATTCGAACGCGTTCGAATTTAATCGAAACTAAAACGCGAAAGCGACAACAGAAAATAAAAGGTGAGTGTTTTAACGCTCATGACGTACTATAACATTTTTACGTTCGTTAAAATTGAACGTGAAGTTATCTAATTTTATTGGCTGTTATTTGAAAATGAAATTGACATATGAATTGACTGTTGGTATTAAAATTGAAAGTTAAATTTGGAATCGGAATTTAATTGCCAGTAAATTACTTGATATTGATAACTTTGAAATTGTTGTGAATTTTGGTTGATTTGGATATTGATTTTGATGGATGCTATTGATTGATGTTTTGGATGATTTGGATGTTTATTATTTTTATATATCTTGTTATCATCCTGTATATTATTTACAGTATATTAAACCGTAAATTAAATTATTTCGAATAAATTAAGAAATAGGTTGAAATGACATATACCTATGACACTGTGATTTGGATTGAAATGATATATATCCATCCCTGAAATTAAATTAAAATAACTGATCACTTAGCCATAGGATAGAAAATTATATACGAACGTCGGATTGGTTAAATTAAAGGATTTAAAATTTTTGATTTGAAATTATTAAAATGATTTGGATTTAAAGGAGTAAATCGAATTTATGGAAATCAAATTCTTTTTCGAACTTGAGCTCAAATTGTGGAATTAAAGTGTTAAACAAAATCGTTTAAAAATGAAATTTGAGATTTTGAACTATAATTGGAATATGATTTGAGTTTCGGAAATTGATTTGTTTTTAAAGGATTTGGATTTTATTTGAACTTTGAAATATTGCTAGGTGAACGTAATTTAAAACGATATTTCAAAATTGAGCTCGGAATTGAAGTACTTTGAAGGTTTGAATCTTAAATTGAACATTGAAGTTAAATTTGATATAAATGATTTAAATTGATATTTTGAAATTAAACTTGGAATTGATATAAATTGAAATAGTTTAAAATTGAGAATTGAATTGAAATTAATTAAAATTGGAATTGAAACCAAAATTGAATTAATTTGGAATTGAAATTGATTTGAATTAATATTAGAATCGAAGTTAATTCGAATTGAAATCGAAATTGAATCGATTTAAATGGAAATGGAAATTAAAAGTGATTTGAATTGGGAAATTTAGAATTAAATCGGTTTGACTTTGAAACTACTTTCAAATAAATTATTTTAATATAAACTATTTAAATCTATCTTTTTAAATATTCAAATTAATTTGATTTTCCAAGCTATTTGCTATATAAACCATTTTAATACCCAAACTATTTTCCACTAAACTATTTAAACTATTTTAAAACTATTCAAACTATTTTCTAAAAATTCAAACTGGTCAGAGTGGGAATGTTTATATTTAAATCGTTAATTTAATACGAATTGGGTTAAAATGAAGTTATAACCTAAATTGAAATTTGAAACAATTTTGGAAGCGAAATTGAGATATTTAAGGCGATATGATTATGAATTGAAATTGTATATTTTGAGTAAATATGATGATTTCGAAATGAAATTGATTTTGAAGCGAATATGATATTTTGATATCAAGTATGAATCGTTTTAGAAATGTAAAAGAACCAACAGGTGTGTAAAACGACATTTGGTTGTTAAAGAGACTGGCGCCTCTTATTGGCATACTCTCTGTCAATATTGGTACCACTTTAACAACTGTGTACGCGGAGGAGACTCCAGAATGAAGTGGTTGGATTTGGCGTCGTTTGCTGGATTTGAAGAAAGAGAACGATGATGGATTGGCTTGACACTTGTGTCAATTTGAAATGACTAAAACAAGAGCCCATACCGGCCAATGAGGCTAGCTACCTCTAACAGACGCACTTCTTCGTATTACCATCATTTACATTGTGACTGACTGGTGCGCATCCTCTGATTTTGGGAGTGTTGGACGCGCTGGGCCGTAGGAGTTACCACCAGCCGAGAAGGGTAAATTGGTAGTATCCTACCTTGGGCATTCCCTCACATGCCTTGTCATACTTTTATCCCAATATGTGACCCATACGATTTTGCTTTAGTGCTGTTGTATCACGGCGCATCACTGACTACCGACGTGCTACTGGTGGTGTTAAATGCAAACTATACGCCAATGCTTAAAAATGCATTAAGGGGGATTAATGTAAAGCCTTAACGCTAAGAAAAATATTTATTTTATTGATTAGACATTATATATGTAGCGTATTCTACTACATATAAATATTTTGACGGATCCTTAAAAGACAAAAAATCCTGTAACATCTCTTGAGTTATTGCACGCATGTTATACACTGGATAGGAGATGTGAAATCCCGTAAACATCTCTGATGCTGTTACACTCATGTTATATACGATATTAATTTGACTTACATAAGGATATTTTAGTCCTGACTCGAGTGTTTTGTCTTTTCATTACGCTCGGGTCAGCCTTGAGTATTTCAGCGCATTGAAGATCATTTCTGGAGGATGAAGGCGAAGATTTGGTATATTATTACTATTATTATTTATGCATCGTGTTGTCCCGTTGCATTATTATACTTTGCCTCTGTTGTATATATAACTCTGATAAATGTGTATAATTAGAATCAAATGTATAGTAAACAGCTTCATGAATTGTTTATCTGATTTTTATATTTTGTCATTCCGCTCCAAGATTTTGTGTTTGTTTTCTTCTTCTTTTCTTATTTTTCTTAATTAACCCCATTGATTATCTATGTTCCAGATTGTTTAAGTTGGACATATATGTCTACTTGTGCACCTGGAGGGTGCAGCATGATAGTGGGTTCTCGCTTCTGGGTTTGGTAGCGAATGGATGACTCTTACTCCTACATGTCCCATGGGGTTGGTGCAGTCGAGAGGCTGGCCGTAAAAGTAGAACGCAGGTACAGCCGTATGCTACGGTGGGCATTACCCCATTGTCGGTTGACCGTCGCAGTTGGTATCAGAGCTGAAGGTTAAGCAAGAACCTTGGCTTTGATGGGATAACTCATTAGAGATAGGGTCAGTAGTACCCTAGAATGAGTTTGAGTGTATTAATAGATATGAGAGCGTATTTGTTAGTGATATAAATTTATTTTATATTGTGTTGATTGGTCAGTTGAGTGTAATGACCCGCTATTTTGGACCATTCAAATCGACAATAAATCCACACATGTCTGACTTGAATAATTCAAAATATCAGATTGTTAATTTAAATTTGGCAAAACTCAGAATATACAATAAATAAATCAATCACAGAATCACAGACACAGAGTAATACAATAATGCGCAGCGGAATAGATAAAGTAGTAGTTCATGAAGCTACTATATAAACATCAGAGTTAGAAATAAAATACAACAGAATATCTCAAATGCAGTGAAGTCTCCAGTACAACAGATGACTTCTCTGAACAAATCAACTAGAAGAGCTGAAAGCTGAGGCGATAGTTGGATCTCCAAAGGAAGCTCCAAACTCTAAAGGTGAGTCCCAAATGCTATATCACTCGGTCTGACCCGAGCGTAAAGCAAAACACAAAACACTCGAGTCAGGATTAACATTCTTATATCAATAAATCCAACTCAAGTGAAATATCAACAGAAATACAACTAACTTAGAGGATGTTTGGGATAACCATCCTCTAAGGATCCGTGGAACTATCTACAAGGTGGAAATATACATTATAACACCGTGGTCATTTCAAATAAATTTATACTTCAAAACCCAAACATCATTTCATTTCAAATATAACTATTTTCCAAGATAGTATATATATTAATTTATTTAAAAAGTAAAGCATTTAAAATTTTCTCAAGTCTCGCAAATCGATTCGAATCAACTTTAAATTCCAAATTCAAATCTATTCAAGCTCAATTCATCAATTCAATTCAGTTCTAAATATACCATTTAAATTTTCAATATATTTCAAAGCTTTAATATTCAACACTTTCAAAGTTAAATTTAACAGTTTCATATAGCTCTTGATTTAACTTTATTATTATTTAATCAGGGGATATTCACTTAATAAATTCAATATCATTTAACTAGCCTTAAATTTCATTTTTCTAAATATTTCCTTAAATTTATTTAAACAAGAAATATTCATTAAATTATTTAAATCAAACTCAAGTTATAAATCATATCTTAAATCCCAATTTCAATAAGTTTTAAATTGGTTTAATTAAATAAAATTCTTTACTAACTTCGAATTATCTTCCCAACCTTAACTTATTCAAATTTTTACCAAAATCTATTTTGAAATATAAATTTTATACTTAACATATTATACGTATTAAATCCATCTTAATTAAATTAAATATCATTATTAAATCTATATATATCATTACCATTTATAAAAAAAAAAAATTAAGAATCAACATTTGTTAAAACCATATATTTCTTTCCAAAACCATGGAATTCAATTTCAAAATATTTATATATATGGACCAACGGTGTCTGTATATATATTTATCATATGGTTAAGTGATACGGATATTTATCATTTCAATCCGAAATTTAAATATATACGGGTAGATATCATTTCGACCCGTAATCCCAATTTCAATACAAATGCAAATCGCTTGGGTTTATCATTTCAACCCATAACGAATTTCTCCTATTCTAAAGTCCGTTCGGGTATGTATCATTTCAACCCATAGTGAATTCTATACTAACAGGGAACTTGTAGAGTGATAACAGATACTAAAAAAAATATAACAACAGGCATATATCATCAGTATAAATAACAGATACGGGTGTCAGATGTCACAGGTGAACAGATACAAATAATAGTAATAACAGGCATATAATACTAGATACTTGTGTCAGATGTCACAGGTGAACAGTTATAGATAATAGCATATATAACAATGTAAATAACTACAGCAGCATATTTCAATTGCTATTTCAAATGAAATCAAATTTAAATAATAAAAGAACGTTAATCGTGAGTGATTGCTCACCTTTCGAGGCTAGATAGATTTAACGAAGAAATGAGCTACGAATCCAAGCACGAATTGCAAAGAAAAGCACAATGGACACGGATTCGTCGGACAAGCTGATAGATAAGAAATCGATGAGAATGGATCAAATCAATTTTGCTTGATAGAAACGAAATATGGTTTATATACATATATATATATTTCAAAATCAGTTTTAAACTTATATATATATATACACATATGTGGAAGCCAAACTCAAATCTACCTATCTACAAAAACCAATATATAAACATAGGTATAAATAACAAATATACAATCTTCCTAAATTTATATAATTTATGCTGACCGGTATATCTATATACCTACTTGATATGTAAACACACACATATATATTTATATATATATATATATATATGCAGACCCCATATGAAATATACACTGAATATATGCATGCGCCTATACCACAAATAAAATATATGCAGCCATATACATAAGGCTACTCAACCACATATGAAGACCGTACACACCTTTAAACAAATTTTTGTAAACTAGATACATCACGTATAACATAGAGTGCCAGGACATAAAAAACAGAGCAGGTCAGGTAAGAGTTGATGTTAAACAAATGTTTATGTATATATATATAATATACAAAAAGAAGCAAAGATACCCATATGCTTAAACTATAAACTTATTAGTATATTACATGTGCACTAATATATATCTAACCCATATTTAATATATATAAACTCATGCTGAAACTTATATATGCATACAGAGATAACATATCTGACCTACAGTAACCACTTTATTTTAAAACTTTATATACTTTACAATATATATTGTATAACTTTATAAACTATATGTATACCAATATCAAACTAGACTGTTATATATATAAATATATACTCAGGCTTAACACATATATATACTCATATAAACTAACCATAGAACAAATGCAAATGTTTATAACTTTAAATCAAATGTATACATGCGCTGCACTATATAAACATACTTATATTTTAAAATATATACTTGAAACATGTTATACTTAATATATATATAACGTAACACATATATAAACACCGGGACGAACTTAAAATATGATAAAACGTAACATAAATAAATATAATATAGTGAAAAATATACCATGTATAAAAATATACAAATAATAGCAGAAGGAGGAGGCTCGGACCATGCCGCCAAAGGGTGAAGTGGTGAGCAACTGCGCATGCTATAGGGGAAGGCGGGAAGGAATTCAAGGCAGAGGAGGAGGGAGAGGCCGGAGTAGCTGCTGCCGAGGTGGCTTGGAGTGGTGCACGGGCTCGGGCCAGAGCTGGAAGGCCAAAGGAGGTTTGGCTTGCGCGTGGAAGTGGGTGCTCTTGTGGTGCTAGCTGAAGGGTGATCGGATCTGGTGCTGCTCGGTAATGGATGGATGTGACTTGATGGTGGATGCGTGTTTGTGGAGAAATAGGCGTGATTGGATGGTACCGAGATGGGTGGGCTGTTTGGTGGGAAGGAAGGCCAGTTAGTGGAGATCGCGTGAGAAGAAGGAGAGAGGGAGGCGGAGCAAAATTATGAGAGCAACAGAAGATATGTTGGTACCTTATTTCTTTGTGGAAGCAAGAGAACGAACCGACCAATAAATTGAACCGGTTGTAGTAAAAGGAACAGAACGGAAGGATATTGAAAGTCACACACGATTTCCGGATGTATTAAAGGTAACTGACTATTGAATTCAACATGGGAAAAAAATTCAAATGGTTCGAATGAATAAAAGGATAACGGGTCCTTTGATTTGGTGAAAATTTATTAAAGCAATAAATTTCTTGTTTGGGCTGCAAGCAATAGATTTTAAAATCAAGGGAGAATGTAAAGTCAAAATGTGGTACCGCTTCGGTGAATTGTTTATTGTCGCCGTCGCGTACCGGACCTCAAAATACAGAAATAAATATACCGCAGAGATCAGCACGACGAGACGATCGAAACGGTATACAGATATTGGTGGTACGATCATCCGCTCAAAAGTCGATAATCGGTACCGGAAATGCTGCTATTTTGCCAAAATTAAGATAAACGGAGCAGTAGAAGTCCAAATTTGGAAAAACGAATTTCGTAGTCTGATTTAGAATTATCTGAATAAATTTTCTCCTGTTGACATATTTTGGTTTCGGAAAACTTTTAAATTCACTATTATTAACCGGTTTGATTTGAAATAAAATTTCACAGGAAAATAAACTTTAATATTATCAGATAAAAATTTACCAGTTGCTATATTAAAATAAACGTATTCCAAATAGTAAATTTTTATTTTCAAATCTTATTGTTTAAAATTTTACAAATTTCCAGTTAAATATACTTTTAAAACCATTAAATTTTGCGGGTCGTTACACTCTCCCCCACTCAAAACTTTTCGTCCCCGAAAAGGAAGGAGGTAGGAGAATAGAACAACTAGAAATAAAAGTAGATTGAAGGTCAAGATTAAACAATTAATTTGAACTATATAAATTTTACTTAAATTTGAAAACTTCATTTGCAATTCAATTGTCTTTAATACTTTAATATTTTTCAAACCCTTTTGCAAATTTCTTGCTTCCTTTATAAATGCCATTATGTTTAAATAACACCTCTATAAATATATGAAAAATATTTGAAAACAATTATTTACGTTATTACTTATTTTTACAAAGAAGCTATTAAAACATTTAAATCCATAATTCATAAATTTATTATTATTTTTTTCTCAAGATACTTTCAAATATTATTAATAAACAAATAATCATTTACTTTAAAAATGTTTTATTTAATTTATAACTTCTAAAATATTTATAACTTTAAAATTTCTATTAAACCATGTAGTATATAAATAACAATATTTTAAAAGAATATAGTCAACAAGGAAAAGAAGGAGGATCTGGAAAAACAGGATATAGGTGAATAAATAAAGCTGAGCAGATAAGGTAGATTCAAAAGAATGGTATCAGGCACGAATAATTGATTCAAACCATAAGAATTTCAATTCCAAATATTGATACAAAATTTTCTTTGTTGGAAATACTTTTAAAATAAAATACATTCATAATAAAATAATTTTTATAACTCGATGTTTCAACAAGTTTATCCTTGTTCCTGTAGACTCTGGTAGTGCGTTGATCAGGCGCAAAACTAGAATTCTCCAGGTACTTAGTAGACTTGGTTCAACACCCAGTGAAAATACTGAAAAAACTTTTAAAAACAGATATGGAAAGTACAATCCAATCAAAAACACAAACAAAACCTTTGTCCAACCATGGTTCGCAGATACACAATGGTTACGCCTGGGTCCCCCAGGAAACAATCCATATCCGTAAGCTTTCTCAGCCCTGCAAGTTACGCCATGATGACTAGTAGAATGCAGGATACACAATGGTTACGCCTGGATCCCCCAGGAAACAAGCCGTACCCCCAGGCAAGACTCAGCCAAGCATTTGCGCTACTATTCGCGACCTACACAGATTGCAGGATACACAATGGTTACGCCTGGATCCCCCAGGAAACAATCCGTACCCCTAGGCAAGACTCAGCCAGGCAGTTGCGCTATGCAGTCACGAGAGAAAAATAAGACCATGGGTAACGCCATGGAATTCGAAGGACACTCGAGTATCATATCCGGAAAACCAAAATCAGAGAGAATAATATCGATAGAATGAATCCAAGATGTGGCCACAAATCGGATATCAAGCAGAAGGCACTTTCCATATCTTTACTTCGAAAATATGTATCATATAGTACCTTTTCAAATCACTTTCAAATATCGTACTTATATAAAATCCATTATATATAAGATTTAATTTTCAAATCAAATACTTTTCCAAAATCAAAAGTATATCAAATCATACTTATATAGACTTCAATTATATAAGATTTCACTTTTCAAATTGAGTACCCTTTTCAAATCCATAGTTTTCGAATCAATTTCATACTCATACAAATCAATTTTATATAAGTTCGACAACTCCCAAATCAAGTATTTAGTAACACAAGGTTCTCAAATTTCAATTTGTTTCGATATCAGTTCAATTTCAAAATCATATACAATTTCACCAAATTATTTCTTCTCAAATTAAATATCTTTAGTTTCAAAGTTTCCAAAATAATAGATTTATAAATAAATCCAAATTTCCAAATTAATATAATTTAAGTCAACCAATTCATTTCCAAAATCAAATGTTTTCAAAATCATCTTATACTTACGTAAGGTCTATCTTATATAAGGATCAAATTTATCAAAATAAATTTCACTGTATGAAGAGCCATATGGGATTGAATATCTTTGCTTTTATGGGTTATATATCTTTGTAATTTAAATTGGAAAATTTTCTTTTAGTAAATAAAGATATTCTAACTCGACGGCTTTCAGTTTCAGCGTCAAAATATATCAATGATATTAGAATATAAGATGTACATACGTCATCATTTCGCAGAATCATATTCGATCGCTCGCTCGATCACACAAGTTCGCTTTCGAACTAGTATTGTCCATTCGACTTCCTTAATGCGGATTTCGATATGGTTTCTCGACTAGAAGCCATCAGTCTCCTTGCATAGCCATATACTATGATAGAGAATTCTAGAATCGAGCCCAAAATCCATATCAAATATTCGCCATCAAGAATCGAATGAAAAAAAATCCTAACACGAAATGGTGTAATCCACCTCGAACTTGTGTAGTCAAACTTGGATCAAATTAATTATGTGAATAAAACAGCATACGTACAACTTATATATTTATTCCAACTTGTTAAATATATAGTTTCATAAAGATGTTACTGAGTTAAAACATTTAACTAAACTTTATTCAAAATATTTTGAAGACCAAATTCTTTTCAAATCATTTCAAATTTAAATTTCATATTAGAAAAATTCAAAATAGCCTTATTCATATACTTAACAAAACAGTTTCAACCTATTTAAATCATATAACTACATATTTTAACATACATACCGAACTTATATTTTATACTTTTCAAAATTTCTTAGCTTTGAAAAGTTAACCTTGATTTTTGGAAGTGCTCGAACCTTCAAAATAGTTGAAGAAATCATTTTAAAATTCAAGAGTTGGAAATCAACAACAAATCAGTAAATCAATTTTAATAGATAGGGTTATATCAAATCCGAAACTCGAGGACTGAACACCGGCTCATTTCAAATCGTTTCAAATACATATACATATATCTTTCGAATATCAAATCATACTTCCAAATTTTGAAATCAAAATTTGTTTCGCAAAGTCACTCGCGTAGCAATGCTACTAAAGTGGCCTATCCCCCACTCTGAAACTCAAAAATCAATGTCGATGATGCGTGCACTCATCACCGAAATTATTTTCCAGCGACATAAGTGAGTTCTGGACTTCTATTTCTCAAACTTCTTTTGAAATTTCTTCGAAATCATTCGAAACTCATTAAAATCATTTGAAACATTTCTTATTCGGAAAATACTTTGAAATCATATTATTATTATATATTTCAAAATCTTAAAACCAATTCCAAAATACCGGAGTTCAATTCTCGAATTTCAAATTAAAAATCCTTCAGTTATAAATCAAATTTCTTATATAGTTTTTTCAAAATTACAAATCCTTTCGAAACCTCAAATTCTTATTTTAAAAGGGTTTATAATCTTTATCGAAAACATTTCACTTTTATATATATAATATAATAATTTCGATATATAAACAATTTCTAAAATATAAACAAGCCTGATTTTTCAAAGGATGGTTCAAGAATGAATTTCAAAACAAAGATAAAATTCAACTTAGAGGGACTCTAATCAATAGGATTCTGATTCGAAGATAGGCTCGAACGAAGCTGAGACAATTAATTACAAAACAGAAGATGAATATACTTATATAAATCGCGGGCGACCATAACCGGATCAACCGTGACTTTAGGAACAAGATCGACGCGGAATTCCAAGAAAAACCAACATTCGATCGCAAGAGATAGCAGCATCTAAACCAAAGATATCGAAATCTCCGGTGAATCAATGCCAATTGTGAAGGAGTTTCACCCCTTCACAAATCATTCAAAGATTGGTGGGATCCTATTCTTATAGAGATCATTCGAAGTGGAGTTATGGGATACTCCAGAATCAAAAGAATACAAATAGGGAGAGACAAAAATGAAATTTGAAACCGCAAGGAACGTTCCAAAGTTCAAAGGAAATCGAGTCAAAAGGAAGAGATTCAAACTCGAACGAAAGTGATTCTGTAAATAAATTTTCTATATATGCTAAGTTTTGCCTAGAGCCAAAGCTCTGATACCAACTGTAACGACCCGCTATTTTGGACCATTCAAATCGACAATAAATCCACACATGTCTGACTTGAATAATTCAAAATATCAGATTGTTAATTTAAATTTGGCAAAACTCAAAATATACAGTAAATAAATCAATCACAGAATCACAGACACAGAGTAATACAATAATGCGCAGTGGAATATATAAAGTAGTAGTTCATGAAGCTACTATATAAACATCAGAGTTAGAAATAAAATACAACAGAATATCTCAAATGCAGTGAAGTCTCCAGTACAACAGATGACTTCTCTGAACAAATCAACTAGAAGAGCTGAAAGCTGAGGCGATAGTTGGATCTCCAAAGGAAGCTCCAAACTCCAAAGGTGAGTCTCAAATGCTGTATCACTCGGTCTGACCCGAGCGTAAAGCAAAACACAAAACACTCGAGTCAGGATTAACATTCTTTTATCAATAAATCCAACTCAAGTGAAATATCAACTGAAATACAACTAACTTAGAGGATGTTTGGGATAACCATCCTCTAAGGATCTGTGGAACTATCTACAAGGTGGAAATATACATTATAGCACCGTGGTCATTTCAAATAAATTTATACTTCAAAACCCAAACATCATTTCATTTCAAATATAACTATTTTCCAAGATAGTATATATATTAATTTATTTAAAAAGTAAAGCATTTAAAATTTTCTCAAGTCTCGCAAATCGATTCAAATCAACTTTAAATTCCAAATTCAAATCTATTCAAGCTCAATTCATCAATTCAATTCAGTTCTAAATATACCATTTAAATTTTCAATATATTTCAAAGCTTTAATATTCAACACTTTCAAAGTTAAATTTAACAGTTTCATATAGCTCTTGATTTAACTTTATTATTATTTAATCAGGGGATATTCACTTAATAAATTCAATATCATTTAACTAGCCTTAAATTTTATTTTTCTAAATATTTCCTTAAATTTATTTAAACAAGAAATATTCATTAAATTATTTAAATCAAACTCAAGTTATAAATCATATCTTAAATCCCAATTTCAATAAGTTTTAAATTGGTTTAATTAAATAAAATTCTTTACTAACTTCGAATTATCTTCCCAACCTTAACTTATTCAAATTTTTACCAAAATCTATTTTGAAATATAAATTTTATACTTAACATATTATACGTATTAAATCCATCTTAATTAAATTAAATATCATTATTAAATCTATATATATCATTACCATTTATAAAAAAAATTTAAGAATCAACATTTGTTAAAACCATATATTTCTTTCCAAAACCATGGAATTCAATTTCAAAATATTTATATATATGGACCAACGGTGTCTGTATATAAATTTATCATATGGTTAAGTGATACGGATATTTATCATTTCAATCCGGAATTTAAATATATACGGGTAGATATCATTTCGACCCGTAATCCCAATTTCAATACAAATGCAAATCGCTTAGGTTTATCATTTCAACCCATAACGAATTTCTCCTATTCTAAAGTCCGTTCGGGTATGTATCATTTCAACCCATAGTGAATTCTATACTAACAGGGAACTTGCAGAGTGATAACAGATACTAAAAAAATATAACAACAGGCATATATCATCAGTATAAATAACAGATACGGGTGTCAGATGTCACAGGTGAACAGATACAAATAATAGTAATAACAGGCATATAATACTAGATACTTGTGTCAGATGTCACAGCTGAACAGTTATAGATAATAGCATATATAACAATGTAAATAACTACAGCAGCATATTTCAATTGCTATTTCAAATGAAATCAAATTTAAATAATAAAAGAACGTTAATCGTGAGTGATTGCTCACCTTTCGAGGCTAGATAGATTTAACGAAGAAATGAGCTACGAATCCAAGCACGAATTGCAAAGAAAAGCACAATGGACACGGATTCGTCGGACAAGCTGATAGATAAGAAATCGATGAGAATGGATCAAATCAATTTTGCTTGATAGAAACGAAATATGGTTTATATACATATATATATATATATTTCAAAATCAGTTTTAAATATATGTGTGTGTGTGTGTGTGTGTGTATGTATGATTTCAAAAATAGTTTGAACTTCAGGATTTTGATTTAAAATGTTTTATGGAATTTGAGAATAAGTTTGATAACTTATAAAATTTGAAAATTAGCAAGTTAAAACAATGCTAAATGTAACGACCCAAAAATTTTAATAATTTTAATAACGTAATTAACTAATTTTTTCTTGAAATTAAACGATTAAAATTCGGTAATGAAAGTTTGATATTTGGAATACGTCTATTTAAACGTAGCAAGTGTCAGATTTTCATCTGAAAATATAAAAATTAGTTTTGTTGTGTAGTTTTCAATTTTAAATTTAAATCAGTTAATATTTGACGGAAATAAAATATTTTTGAAACCTGAATATTTTTATATAATAAAAATGTAAATTATTTTCTGAGTGAGACGTCGTATTTCGTTTCGCCAAGTTTAGACTGCTCTAGCTCCATTTATCTTATTTTCGACGTTTTAGCAGCATTTTTGGCAGCGAATATCGAGTTTTGATTAATGGGTCGTATCACTCATATCTATGTACTATTATATTTGTCTCGTCGTACTGATCTCCATAGTATATTCATTTGTGCATTCGAAGTCTGGTACGCGACGAAATCAATAAAACGGTTAGCCGTATCGGTTCCGCATTTGATCCATTTGGGTTTTCCTATGACAATTTGATTGTCTAACCGTGTAAAAACAATCGCCTTTTTGCTTTTAATAATAACCTAATTTCAATGGCATGGCTTTTGTTATTCCACTGGTTGGTTATATACGTCCATTCATTGTCTTTCGTGTATTCATCTAATCTTCCATTTTCCATTCATTATGTTCGTTGAAAAAAAAGGTTATAATATATTATAGTTCATGATTATATATTTCTTTCCTCCTTTTCATTGTGAAAATATGTAGTCATATTTTAAACTGTAGCTTGCTCGTGTTGCTCTCTGAACTAGCTCGTCTCTTCTTTTGCTCGAGAGCCTACCTGCTTAAATTTTTATTTTGCCCGATGTAATCATTTTCCTCGCAACTTGCCATCTCCAGGTGGCCTTTGGTTTTCTTTGAGAAAAAGTTCAATATATATTGATTTACTTTGGGAAACCTGCTTCTCCTTGCCATCCTTTCACTAAACCTGCCACGACAGCCATCCCTCTCTTTTCTTCCCTCTGACCGATCTGCAGCCCATCCTCCCTGACAAGCACAGATCTGCCCGAGCCTCCACCTTCCCACAGCAACTCCATGCCTCACTTGCACGTGCCCACCTAGATCTGCCCCCCACCAATAAACGTCCCTTCACAGTCCATGGCCTATCACCACCTGACAAGTCGCCACCACGACTCCAACACACAGCAGCCCACGCTGCCATCGCACTTCGTCCCCACAGCCCCACATGCAAGCCACTCCAATAGCTGCCGTGACAGCCTAACCAACCATCCCTGACCCCGCATCGCCGACAGCCTACACCTCGCTCCAGTCAACCTCCGATCATGGCCTCACCTATCTCCACCGCAGACCATCCCGAGCATCTCCGCTCCGACTTCCTATTGCCATAGCAGCTACCGAACATCTTCTCCTCTCTGGCTTCTTTTTATAAAACCTAAGGTATATATATGATATGTTTTAAATAATTATTTTCAATTTATACAAATGTTTTTTTTATGTTTTGTAATAACTTATATATATATATAGATAGATTTGGACCCTGCATGCTTCTGCTCATCTGCGCTAGCCGTTCCCCACCTTCTTTTGCTGTTATAAAAAGAATAAATGAAAAGCATATATATACTGAAGCACACACATATATATTTGTTTTTTTGAGAAAAACATATAGGTTTGTTTCGTATGTTTGCATGAAAATGTTTGTTCCCTGTTCAAATTGCAAACCCATTTCCTCCATTTTGTTTTTCCTTGTTCCTGCTGCTTGTGCACTATAGGATGTCTGCATGTCATAGTGAAATATCTCAGTTATTATACTGTTTGCAGATCATAGTATACATGTCTGTATCTATTAGATCACTTGAACATCTGAACCGGACCTAGCCTCTAGCCTTGCATTGCATGAGAAAATATATAAGTCTATATATATATATATTTGTTGCTTATATATTGGTTATGAATCCCGCTCCTGTCATCTTCGTTCTTGTGAAAAAAAGGTATATGTATATTGTGTGTGTACATATATATATATATATATAAATATATGTTCCATTAATCTCAAGCTATTGATTTATTTTCATCAATTCTAGTTAGCTCGCTGTGCCTTACCGCTGTCGAATTTGTCGCAGCAGCTTCTAGTTTGTCGCAGTCCACTTTGCTTTGCTTTGTCGTTGTCCTGTTGTCGATCCGTAGCTTGTTGCGTTGTCAAAATTCTCTAGCCTCGAAAGGTGAGCAATCACTCATGGTTGACATTCTTATATTTAGTAAATTGATTTCACCTGAAATGACAATTGAAATATGTTGTTAAATTGAACTGGTTAGAAATTTAATTGTTTAATATGATATGTTATTATTTAAATTTGTTTACCTATGTTAATTGACACATGACACCATTAACTGTTGTACATATATTACTTTTAAATTGTTAAATATGATATATGCCTGTCGTTGATATGTTATGCTATTTTATTATTATTGTTCTCACATTGCAAGTTCTCTGTTAGTTTAGGAAATCCCTATGGGTTGAAATAATATATACCCGAACGATCTTATAGATTAGGGAAATCCTTATGGGTTGAAATGATAAACCCAAGCGATTTTATTGATTTTTGAATTTGGGATTGCGCGTTGAAATGATATATACCCGTAAATATTAAATTATTGCGAATTGAAATGATAAATATCTGTATCACTTGACCATGGATTGAAAACTATATATGGACACCGTTGGTCTATTTTTAAATGATTTCCAGAATTTTGAAAAGAAAATATATGTATTGTAATAAATGTTGATTTTTAAAATATTGAATTTTAAAATATAATATGTAGATATTTTGATTTATTATATGTGTAAAATTTATATTTTTAAATTATATGTTTAGAAATTTTAAAGTTATAAGCTAAGTTTTGAATAATAAATTTTTTAAGATTTTACTTATAATTTTACTATTTTTAAATATATAAAATAATATTTAATTTAATAAAATTTAATATACTAATATTTAATAAAAATTTAATTTAACTATATATATAAATTATGTTTTAAAGTATTTATTTAAATTATTTAAATTTTTTTAAATAGATTTCTGTATTAAATTTAATAAATAAAAGTGGGAAAGGTATATTAAAGTTGATCTGTAATTTAATTTGTTTAAGAATTGAATTTAAATAAAAATTGATTTGAAACTTATTAATTTTGAAATTTAAAGATATGATTTTATAACTTGGTAACTTGATTTTGATTAAAGATGACTAGATGAATATTTTCAAATTTAAATAAATTTGAAATTGAATATTTAATATTGATTTAAATTTGTAGTTTGAGATTTGATTTGAATTTTATTAAAGTGAGTAAGTGAATATTTCCAAATTTAAATAAAATTTAAAGTTGAATTCTAAAATACTATTTTTAAATATATAAAATAAGATTTAATTTAATAAAATTTAATATACTAATATTTAATAAAAATTTAATTTAACTATATATATAAATTATGTTTTAAAGTATTTATTTAAATTATTTAAATTTTTTTAAATAGATTTCTGTATTAAATTTAATAAATAAAAGTGGGAAAGGTATATTAAAGTTGATCTGTAATTTAATTTGTTTAAGAATTGAATTTAAATAAAAATTGATTTGAAACTTATTAATTTTGAAATTTAAAGATATGATTTTATAACTTGGTAACTTGATTTTGATTAAAGATGACTAGATGAATATTTTCAAATTTAAATAAATTTGAAATTGAATATTTAATATTGATTTAAATTTGTAGTTTGAGATTTGATTTGAATTTTATTAAAGTGAGTAAGTGAATATTTCCAAATTTAAATAAAATTTAAAGTTGAATTCTAAAATACTATTTTTAAATATATAAAATAAGATTTAATTTAATAAAATTTAATATACTAATATTTAATAAAAATTTAATTTAACTATATATATAAATTATGTTTTAAAGTATTTATTAAATTATTTAATTTTTTTTAAATAGATTTTTGTATTAACTTTAATAAATAAAAGTGGGAAAGGTATATTAAAGTTGATCTGTAATTTAATTTGTTTAAGAATTGAATTTAAATAAAAATTGATTTGAAACTTATTAATTTTGAAATTTAAAGATATGATTTTATAACTTGATAACTTGATTTTGATTAAAGGTGACTAAATGAATATTTTCAAATTTAAATAAATTTGAAATTGAATATTTAATATTGATTTAAATTTGTAGTATGAGATTTGATTTGAATTTTATTAAAGTGAGTAAGTGAATATTTCCAAATTTAAATAAAATTTAAAGTTGAATTCTAAAATATAAATGAAATTATCAAATTGAGTTATTGCAGATGTTGAATATTTTAATTTTGAAACCTATTGAATTAGAAGTGGTTTAAATTTGTAGTTCTAACCTGGATTGGAAATCTATATAAATTAAATGGTTTTAATAAGAATTTGAATTGAACCTTTAACCTTTTTAATTGAAATGGTTGAATTGAAATTGATTTAAATTGAATTTTTGGAACTAAAGTTGATTTGAATTGTGAAATTGGGAGAAACAATTCTAATTTGACACTATTTCTGATATAAACTCTTTTAAATCTATAAACTATTTTAATATATATTGTTTTAAATTTATGAACAATTTTTAAATATATATATAATATATAAACTATTTTTAATATATAAACTATTTTTAATATATAAACTATTTTTAATATATAAACTATTTTTAATATATAAACTATTTTAATCTATAACCTATTTTTAAATATATAAACTATTTTTAATTTATAACTATTTCAATATATATATAAACCATTTTCAATATTTAAACTGTTTAAGTTGGAACTGATGTAATTTAGATTTAATGGATTTAAATGTGAATATTTTGATATGATGGTTAAAACTATTTTGTGGTTATCAAAAGTGAATATGATTTCGAAAGTGATATGATTTGAAAAGAATATGATATTTTGATATGAAGTATGAACTGTTTGAAATATAAAATGACTACGGTGTGAAATAAGCGTTTGGTTGTTAAAGAGACTAGGATCAGATATTGTCATATTCTCTGCCAATAATGAAAACCACTTTAACAACTGTGTACGTGGTGGAGATTCCAGAACGAAGTAAAATGGTTTGGCGACAATTCTGTATGAGGTATTAACGCAGCCTTGACTCCCGCGAGTCAGCTTAAAGTGGCTAAAGCAGGAGCTATACCAGGCCAAGTAAGGTCGCACCTCCGATCGAGCGTGCTTCTTCGATACCATTCTATTACTTTGTGATTTGATTGGGTGCACCTTTGATTTGGGAGGGTGTCTCGAGGTGGGCGGTAGTAGCTGCTATGCGTCACCACTAGTCCGGGAGTGCAAATGGTAAAATCCTACCCTGGCATTGCCTCGTGTGCATTGTCACATGCCTTATCGCGCCTTCTTCGAGTTTGGTTTGTGTCGTACCTTTGGAGTGCTCCTTGATAGCCCACCGGTTTGGCGGAGTTTACAGTACTGTATAGACTACGACATTTGTATAAAATGTGTTGAGGGGGATATGGGTAACGCCTTAATGCTATTTTAATAGTTTACTTTACTATAGACATTATATATGTAGCGTATTGTATTATGTATGTAGATAGTTTAACGAATCCTTAAAGGATGGGAGTCCCAAACATCCTTTAAGTTATTTGTATTTCACTTGGACATTTCACTTGAGTTGATTTACTGGTATAAGAATGTTAATACTGACTTGAGTGTTTTGTGTTTTTCTTTATGCTCGGGTCAGACTGAGTGACACAACATTTGAGACTCACCTTTAGAGCTTGGAGCTTTGCTTGGAGATCTATCTGTTATCTATTCAGCTTGTAGTTATTCCCTATTGTTTATGTACTTGAGACTTCTTGTATTGGGATTTCTGTTGTATTTGTTTCAAACTCAGATATTCTGTAGTAGCTTCATGAACTACTATTTATCTATTCCGTAGTTTATTGTTGTATAACTCCGTGTTTGTGATTCTGTGATTGATATATTTACTGTATATGATAAGTTTTGCCAAATATAAAATTTACAATCTATTGTTTGAGCGATTCAAGTCCGACATGTGTAGATGCGAATGGTTCAAAATGACGAGTCATTACATATGGTATCAGAGCCCTAGTTTAGGAAAAACTTAGCATATGGAGTAAAAAAAACTCATTAAAGATAGGGTAGTGATACCCTAGAATGAGTAGAATCAATTATAGAATCATATTCGTTCGAGCTTGAAAATCTTCGTAAGGATCCTCCTGAATTAGGATTTCTTTTGAATTTTAGAACTCTCCCTTTGTTCGGAAATTCATTCTCGTCTTTTTCCTATTCGTGTTCTTCTTGATACTGAGCATCCCATAGCTCTATTTCTGTTGATCTCTGTAATGAATTGAATGCATTTTGCAACCTCAATTGGCAACATCATCCTTATGTGTGACTAATCCCATCGGCGGTCCCGCTTTCCTTACTATGATTTGTAAAGGGATGAAACTCCTTTACAATAGGCATCGATTCAACCGGAGATTTCTATGTCCTCGGTTATGATGCTGTTATCTCTTGCAAAGCACGAACCATTTCTCTTGCAGATGACCAGGGTAATTCTCTTGTAATTGTTTGTTAATTGCCTTAGGATTATGCAGGAAGATTTATCTTTCGCTTGATTTTCAGCCTAGTGATCTTGACTCCACCCAATAGTCAGGGATTATCTTGATGTTTTGGTGAAGTCACTACTCTTCCTCCCAAGCGGGATATTGAATTCTGCATCGACCTTATTCCTGGAATCTCGGTTGACCCGGTTAAGGTCACCGCGATTAGTATAAGTCTATCCATCTTTTCTCTTTTGAAATTTATTATCTTAACTTTTTTTCGAGCCTATCTTCTTGTTAGAATTCTTTTGATTAGGGTTCCTCTAAATTTGAACCTCCATCCTTATTCCAGAATCCATTCTTGAATCATCCTAGAGTGTATTTGTAATTAATATAAAATGTTTTATATTGTGTTGTTTGAGCTGTTAAGTTTGAATTATGGGTTTCGATCGATTCATCTGGCCACGCTATCGATAGTAATTTTAAAACACTAGAACAGAGCAAACCGACACAATATTGTTTTCGAAATTGGTAAATGAAATAATTTTAGGTATGATTATATTTTATATATAAGTATAATTTTCTAAAATTTGATAGTTAAATGAATTAGTTATTAGAAATGATAATACTAGATTATCATTTATTATTTTGCCAACCATTAACTATTGTTGTTTGTCATAAGGAGTTGAAATTTTTAAACATGGTTTATAAATTGATTTGGAATTAAAATGAATTTAAATTATGGATTTGAGAATTTTATTTCCGGTGCTTTTCTAAATTTGGTTTTCAAACTATTGAAAATATATTATTTGAAAGTATTTTCAAATGAAAATTGTTTCCAACGAATTTTAAAAGAAGTAAGTCAATACTTTTCTCTTTTGTCGCTAGGAAATAATTTCGGTGATGACTCCAGCATCATCGGAATTCATTTTTGAGTCTCAAAGTGGGAAGACCACTTAGCAGCTTTGCTACACTTTTGTTTTGGAAAATGGATTTGAATTTCTTGTGTACGATTTGATGTATAATATATATATATATATATACGTATGTATGTATGTATGTATGTATGTATGTATGTATTTATTTCAAAATGGTTTGAAATAAAACTGGAAATTTAATTCTTAAGTTTTATGTTAAGTGACGATTTTCAATTATTGAAATGAAAAAAAAATATGAATTATTGGAGTGTCTAAAATGAGAATTGAAATTGAAACAACTTGAAACAGTTAAACTAGGATAAAATTTTATTTGTGTAATACTCAATTGCATTCTAAAACACATATAACTTACAATGTTAATGTGAATATATTGGATATTTATTTATTTAATAAAATGGATTGAAATCAAATTTGTTGAATATTAATCAATTTAAAACTAATGAAATTTATTTGGTTTTGAATTAATTGTTGTATCTGATCCTATGTATTTCAAATCTATTTTTCTTTTCTGCTGCCTCATTCTCCTATCTCGTTCCTTTTCGGGGACGAAAAGTTTTGAGTGTGGGAGAGTGTAACGAACCGAAAATTTTAACGATTTTAATAACTTAATTAACTAAATTTTTCTTGAAATTAAACAATTAAAATTTTGCAATGAAAATTTGATATTTGGAATACGTCTATTTAAATGTAGCAAGTGTCAGATTTTCATCTGAAAATATAAAATTTAGTTCTGTTGTGTAGTTTTCAATTTTAAATTTAAATCAATTAATATTTGAAGGAAATAAAATATTTTTGAAAACTGAATATTTTTATATAATAAAAATGTAAATCATTTTCTAAGTGAGACGTCGTATTTCGTTTGGCCAAATTTGGACTGCTCTAGCTCCGTTTATCTTATTTTCGACGTTTTAGCAGCATTTTTGGCAACGAATATCGAGTTTTAATCGGTGGGTCGTATCACTCATATCTGTGTACCATTTTGTTTGTCTCATCGTGTTGATCTCCGCAGCATATTCATTTGTGCATTCCGGGGTCCGGTACGCGACGAAATCAGTAGAGCGGTTAGCTGTATCGGTTCCGCATTTGAGCTATTTGGGTTTTCCTGTGACAATTCGATTGTCTAACCATGTAAAACCAATAGCCCTTTTGCTTTTAATAATTACCCGATTTCAATGGCATGGCTTTTGTTATTCCACTGGTTGGTTATATGCATCCATTCATTGTCTTTTGTGTATTCATCTCCTCTTCCATTTTCCAATCGTTCTGTTCACTGGAAAAAAAGGTTATAATATATTATAGTTCATGATTATATATTTCTTTCCTCATGTTCATTGAGAAAATATGAAGTTATATTTTAAACTGTAGCCTGCTCGTGTTGCTCCCTGAACTAGCTCCCATCTTCTTTTGCTCGAGAGCCTACCTGCTCAAATTTTTATTTTGCCCGAGGTAATCATTTTCCTTGCAACTTGCCGTCTCCAGGTGGCTTTAGGTTTTCTTTAAGAAAAAGTTCAATATATATTGATTTTCTTCGGGAAACCTGCTTCTGCTTGCCCATCCTTTCACCAAACCTGCCACGACAGCCATCCCTCTCTTTTCTTCCCTCTAACCGATTTGCAGCCCATCCTCCCTGACGAGCACAGATCTGCCCGAGCCTCCACCTTCCTACAGCAACTCCATGCCGTGCCTGCACGTGCCCACCTAGATCCGCCCCTCACCATAAACATCTCTTCACAATCCATGGCCTTGCACCACCTAACAAGTCACCACCACGACTCCAGCACACAACAGCCCACGCTGCCATCGCACTTCGTCCCCAATGCCCCACATGCAAGCCACTCCAATAGCAGCAGTGATAGCCTAGCCAACCATCCCTGACCCCGCATCGCCGACAGCCTACACCTCGTTCTAGTCAACCTCCAATCATGGCCTCACCTATCTCCACAGCGGGCCAACCCGAGCATCTTCGCTCCGACTTCCCATTGCCATAGCAGCTGCCAAACTTCTTCTCCTCTCTGGCTTCTTTATATAAAAGCTAAGGTATATATATGATATGTTTTAAATAATTATTTACAATTTATATAAATGTATTTTTAGATTTTGTAATAACTTATCTACATATAGATTTGGACCCTGCATGCTTTTTCCCATCTCCGCTTGCTGTTTTCCACCTTCTTTTGTTATTATAAAAAAAAGAATGAAAAGCATATATATACTGAAGCACGTATATATATATTTGTTTTTGTTGAGAGAAACATATAGGTTTGTTTTGTATGTTTGCATGAAAGTGCTTGTCCCCTGTTCCAATTGCAAACCCATTTCCTGCAATTTGTTTTTCCTTGAACCTACTGCTTGTGCACTATATGGTGTCTGCATGTCAGAGTGAAATATCTCAAGTATTAAGCTGTTTGCAGATCATAGTATACATGTTTGTATCTATTAGATCACTTGAACATCCCAACCGGATCTAGCCTCTAGCCTTGCATTGCCTGAGAAAATATATAAGTCTATATATATATCTGTTGCTTATATATATTGGTTGTGAATCCCGCTCCTGTCATCTTCGTGCTTGTGAAAAAAAAGGTATTTGTGTATTGTGTGTGTGTGTGTGTATGTTCCATCAATCTCAAGCTGTAACGACCCGCAATTTTGGACCATTCAAATCGACAATAAATCCACACATGTCTGACTTGAATAATTCAAAATATCAGATTGTTAATTTAAATTTGGCAAAACTCAGCATATGCAGTAAATAAATCAATCACAGAATCACAGACACAGAGTAATACAACAATACGCAACGGAATAGATAAAATAGTAGTTCATGAAGCTACTATATAAACATCAGAGTTAGAAATAAAATACAACAGAATATTTCAAATGCAGTGAAGTCTCCAGTACAACAGATGACCTCTCTGAACAGATCAACTAGAAGAGCTGAAAGCTGAGGCGATAGTTGGATCTCCAAAGGAAGCTCCAAACTCCAAGGGTGAGTCTCAAATGCTGTATCACTCGGTCTGACCCGAGCGTAAAGCAAAACACAAAACACTCGAGTCAGGATTAACATTCTTATATCAATAAATCCAACTCAAGTGAAATGTCAACTGAAATACAATTAACTTAAAGGATGTTTGGGATAACCATCCTCTAAGGATCTGCGGAACTATCTACAAGGTGGAAATATACATCATAACACCGTGGTCCTTTCAAATAAATTTATTCTTCAAACCCAAATATTATTTCATTTCAAATATATCTATTTTCCAAATAGTATATATAGGTTAAGTAAAGTATTTAATTTCCTCAAGTCCCACAAATTTCTTCACATCAACTTCAAATTCCAAATTCAAATTTTATTCAAAGCTCAATTCATCAATTCAATTCAGTTCTAAATATACCATTTAAATTTTCAATATATTTCAAAGCTTTAATATTCAACATTTTCAAAGTTAAATTTAACAGTTTCATATAGCTCTTGATTTAACTTTATTATTATTTAATCAGGGAATATTCACTTAATAAATTCGATATCATTTAACTAGCCTTAAATTTCATTTTTACTAAATATTTCCTTAAATTTATTTAAACAAGAAATATTCATTAAATTATTTAAATCAAACTCAGGTTATAAATCATATCTTAAATTTCAATAAGTTTTAAATCGGTTTAATTAAATAAAATTCTTTACTAAATTCAAATTATCTTCCCAACCTTAACTTGTTCAAATTATTACTGAAATCTATTTTTTTGAAACATAAATCTAAATACTCAACCATATTATATGTATTAAATCAATCATTCCCATTTATATATAAAAATTTAAGGCTCAACATTTTAAAACCATATATTTCTTCCCAAAACCATATAATTTATTTTCAAAATATATATGGACCAACGGTGTCTGTATATATTTATCATATGGTTAAGTGATACGGATATTTATCATTTCAATCCGTAATTTAAATATATATACGGGTAGATATCATATCAACCCGTAATCCCTATTTCAATTCAAATGAAAATCGCTTGGGTTTATCATTTCAACCCATAACGATTTTCTCCTATTCTAAAGTCCGTTCGGGTATGTATCATTTCAACCCATAGTGAATTCTATACTAACAGGGAACTTGCAGAGTGATAACAGATAATATAAAATACAACAACATGCATATATCATCAATAATAATATAACAGATACTGTTGTCAGATGTCACAGGTGAACAGTTACAGATAATAGTAATAACAGACATATAAATACTAGATACTGGTGTCAGATGTCATAGGTAAACAGATACAGAAAATAGCATATATATAGCAATGAAATTAACTAACAGTAGTAATATTTCAATTGTCGTTTCAATTGAAATTGAATTTAATAAATAAAAGAACGTTAATCGTGAGTGATTGCTCACCTTTCGAGGTTAGAGAGATAGACAATGAAGTTGAGTTATGAAATGCAAGCACGACTTCCAAAGCAAAGTTAGATGGTACAATTTCGACGGAAAAGCTGATAGATAGAAATTGATGAGAACGGATCAAATTAGCTTGATAAAATTGAAACGAAGATTATATGATTAATTTATTACTTTCTTTCAAAATGAACGTTAAATCAAAACACGCATTTAAAAAAATGAAATATATATATATATATGCACACCCATGAAAACCATATAACTTTAAAACACTTCCATTTCATATAAATGTTAAATAACAAATATATAATTATTCAAAATGTCACATATATAGTATATTCATTTTATGGTTGTCGTTTCCATGTAATAAATATTCATTTTAAGCCAATATTAAAATAATATATATGTATAGTTAAAAAAATCAATGTTCTAACATAAAACACATATATTAAAGATCAACACACATATATATAATATCTTTTGAAATGAATACTTATGTATATATATAATTATTATAGTTTATTACTTTCCTTTTCAAAATATCCAGCAGGAAATCAAACAACTTATGCACATATATGTGCAGATAAACAATATTCTTTATAATACATTGTTAACTTACTCCTTTTTTTTCTCTTTTTTTTATTAAACCTTTATATATAACAAAATATATGTATAAAATAAAATATTTGTATATATAAAAATCAAAACGTTTCAAACATATATTCAAAAACTAGATCATATAAATAACAATGTATTTAGTTAACGCATAGTATAAAATTCATTTATATAACACTCTTATATATATATATATAAATCTTGTATAAGTAAACCTTTATAGCTTCATAACTTATTTACTTTCACATATAACAAGATCTGTACAAAAGAATGCAAATTTTTCTCAAATCCTTTTGAACGTTTATAAGAAAAATTTTAAACAATAAATATACCTTCTTATTTAGGAAAGGAAGTAAGCATGCACTTGTAGGAGAAACGTGAGTGGAGGTTGAGGGTTGTAGGCGGTGGAAAGGGAAGAGGGGCGGAGATAGGTTCAGGCGATGGGTATATACGTCGCGCAAATTTTTTTATTTTTTTTATCTGGCGTAGGCCATGGAAAAATTTGGGAGGAGGAAAAGTAAGCAATGGTGGGGAGTGGATCTCGAAAATGAAGGAGCAGGCAACAATGAAATATATGAAGAGAGAGGTAGTGGAAAGCTACAGAGAAAAATATAATATAAAAGGTAATAATAAATGAAAATCAACGTTCATGTGTTGATTCAGCAGAGAAGTTAAAGCAAATAAGAAGAGAATGGATTGATTTAAAGGAAAGGCAATGAATGGTTTATAAATAAATAAAATGTAAAATGTATACGTTTTAATTTCAAAAAGGAAAGAAATAAATACGGGGATGGCAACAGTCAAAATGCACGTTTAGGCTAATAATAGAATATAAAAGTAAGAAACTCAAAAGGATAGGCACAGAGATGTGAAATCAGGGAGACAAGGGAAGCAAGTGATCTTTCAAATTTATAATGTTGGCAATAAATATAGAATAAATGAAAATTAATAGATGGGTGCAAGTATGAGGTGGAAAGTGAAAGCAAAGTGAAGTTGCAAAAGTGGAAATTGATTTATAAACGCAATTGAAATATGAGCCTTTGCCCAATCAATGTAAAAAAAACGTACACAAATAAATGAATATGGGACAAATGAAGATGAAGGGGGAAAGAAATAAACTATTTATGGGCGTTGAATTTATAAAAGGGACCATGATGTGTACAATAATTGAAATGAAAACGTACACAAATAAATGAAAACCAGTGAAGTTAAAAAGGCAATAATAGTGTAAATGTGAATCGTTGCCACATAAACAAATAAAACGTATACAAATCTTTTACCGGTTATGTGATGGCAACGGTCACCCTTAATTGAGCTGAATAATAAAAGCCAATGCTTTGAACGTATGCCATAAATTAAGTAACAGACACTGATTTCTAAATTTATTAGTAGCTAGGAATAGCAACGTTTGAACGTGAATTGGAAAGCAATTAATACTGTGGTCCAGCCGGTACGTTTCAAATTTTAAAAACGAAGAAAATAGAAATGGAACAGGTTGCAAAAGGAAAGCCACACATATAAATGGAATAAAACGTTAACAATGAAACGTGCCACATTCAATGGAAAGAAACTGAAATGATAACGTCAAGCACGGGAATTAAGGACAATAAAGTAGAAAGTATGAGAAACGTAAAAGTGAACAAACAAATGAATGCAAGCTACAGATATATATATATATATATATAAATGATGTAAAATATTATGTTTCTACCAGAGAGAAGAGAAAATGTTTGAAATGGAATAAATAGGGAAGGAACAAACCCGAAATGAAATAGCAACGGATAGAAAATTAAAGAGCTACAGCATGAATACGGGGAGTAATAAAGGTATGGTATTGATTGGATTGTAACTGATGTAAAACTTGAATGGACAGGGAAGAAATAAAATTTATGGTAACAGTCGATTCCCTTGATTTCATGCAAATTTATTTTCAACAATTCTTAACTGATTTGAATTTAATAGAATTACATAATAAATAAACTTTCATATAATTAATTGAAAATTTACCATTTGCTATATTTAATTATATGTAATCCAAATAAATTTTTTTTCAAAATTTTATTATTAATAATTTCTCAAAAATCCAATTCAATACGTTATAAACCAATTAAAAATTGCTAAACTTTTATGGGTCGTTACACTCTCCCCCACTCAAAACTTTTCGTCCCCGAAAAGGAAGGAGGTAGGAGAATAGAAACAACCAGACAGAAAAGATTAAAAGACAAGGATAAACAATTAATTTAAACTATATAAATTTTACTTGAAATATTCATTTGCAAACTTCATTTGTAATTCAATTATCTTTAATACTATAATACTTTCCAAAACCCATTTGTAAAATTTCTTGCTTCCTTTATAAATACCCTTTATATGTTTAAATAACACCTTTATAAATATATGAAAAATATTTGAAAACAATTATTTACATCATTACTTATATTTACAAAGAAGCTATTTGAAAACATTAAATCCATAATTCATAAATTTATTAAATTTTTTCTCAAGATACTTTTCAAATATTATTAATAGATCAATAATCATTTACTTTAGATATGTTTTATTTAATTAATAACTTCTAAAATTTATACACTAAAATTTCTATTAAACCATGTTGTATATAAATAAACGATATTTAAAAGGATATAGTCAACAAGGAAAAGAAGGAGGACTTGTAAAAATAGAATATAGGTGAATAAATAAGCTGAGCGGATAAAAAGAATAGTATCGGGCACGAATAATTGATTTAAACCACAAGAATTTCAATTCCAAATATTGATACAAAATTTTCTTTGTTGGAAATACTTTTATAATAAAATACTTTTATAACTCGATGTTTCAACAAGTTTATCCTCGTTCCTGCAGACTCTGGCAGTGCGTTGATCAGGCGCAAAACTAGAATTCTCCAGGTACTTAGTAGACTTGTTTCAACACCCAGTGAAAATACTGGAAAAACTTTTAAAAACAGATATGGAAAGTACAATCCAATCAAAAACACAAACAAAACCTTTGTCTAACCATGGTTCGCAGATACACAATGGTTACGCCTGGGTCCCCCAGCAAACAATCCATATCCGTAAGCTTTCTCAGCCCTGCGAGTTACGCCATGATGACTAGTAGAATGCAGGATACACAATGGTTACGCCTGGATCCCCCAGGAAACAATCCGTACCCCCAGGCAAGACTCAGCCAAGCATTTGCGCTACTATTCGCGACCTACACAGATTGCAGGATACACAATGGTTACGCCTAGATCCCCCAGGAAACAATCCATACCCCTAGGCAAGACTCAGCCAGGCAGTTGCGCTATGCAGTCATGAGAGAACAATAAGACCATGGGTAACGCCATGGAATTCGAAGGACACTCGAGTATCATATCCGGAAAACCAAAATCATAGAGAATAATATCGATAGAATGAATCCAAGATGTGGCCACAAATCGGATATCAAGCAGAAGGCACTTTCCATATCTTTACTTTGAAAATATGTATCATATAGTACCTTTTCAAATCACTTTCAAATATCGTACTTATATAAAATCCATTATATATAAGATTAAATTTTCAACTCAAATACTTTCCAAAATCAATAGTATATCAAATCATACTTATATAGACTTCAATTATATAAGATTTCACTTTCAAATTGAGTACCTATTCAAATCTATAGTTTTCGAATCAATTTCATACTCATACAAATCAATTTTATATAAGTTCGACAACTCCCAAATCAAGTGTTTAGTAACATAAGGTTCTCAAATTTCAATTTGTTTCAATATCAGTTCAATTTCAAAATCATATACAATTTTACCAAATTATTTCTTCTCAAATTAATTATCTTTAGTTTCAAAGTTTCCAAAATAATAGATTTAGAAAATAAATCCAAATTTCCAAATCAATAATTTAAGTCAACCAATTCATTTCCAAAATCAAATGTTTTTCAAAATCATCTTATACTTACGTAAGGTCTGTCTTATATAAGGATCAAATTTTCAAAATAAATTTCGCTGTATGAAGATCCATATGGGATTGAATATCTTTGCTTTTATGGGTTATATATCTTTGTAATTTAAATTGGAAATTTTCTTTTAGTAAGCAAAGATATTCTAACTCGACAGCTTTCAATTTCAGCGTCAAAATATATCAATGATATTAGAATATAAGATGTACATACGTCATCATTTCGAAGAATCACATTTGATCGCTCGCTCGATCACACAAGTTTGCTTTCGAACTAGTATTGTCCATTCGACTTCCCTAATGCGGATTTCGATATGGTTTCTCGACTAGAAGCCATCAGTCTCCTTGCATAGCCATATATTATGATAGAGAATTCTAGAATCAAGCCCAAAATCCATATCAAATATTCGCCATCAAGAATCGAATGAAAAATCCTAACACGAAATGGTGTAATTCACCTCGAACTTGTGTACTCAAACTTGGATCAAATTAATTATGCGAATAAAACAACATACGTACAACTTATATATTTATTCCAACTTGTTAAATATATAGTTTCATAAAGATGTTACTAAGTTAAAACATTTAACTAAACTTTATTCAAAATATTTTGAAGACCAAATTCTTTTCAAAGCATTTCGAATCTAAATTTCATATTAGAAAAATTCAAAATAGCCTTATTCATTTACTTAACAAAACAGTTTCAACTTATTTAAATCATATCACTTCATACTTAAACATTCAAAACAAACTTATATACTTTATCAAAATACCTTTCAAAATTTCTTAGCCTTGAAAAGTTAACCTTGATTTGGAAGTACACGAACTTCAAAATAGTCGAAGAAATCATTTTCAAATTCAAGAGTTGGAAATCAACAACAAATCATTTAATCAATTTCAATAGATAGGGTTATATCAAATCCAAAACTCGAGGACTGAACACCGGCTCATTTCAAATCATTTCAAATATATATATACATATATCTTCCGAATATCAAATCATACTTTAGAATTTTGAAATCAAAATCGGTTTCGCAAAATCACTCGCGTAGCAATGCTACTAAAGTGGCCTTTCCCCCACTCTGAAACTCGAAAATCAATGTCGATGATGCGTGCACTCATCACCGAAATCATTTTCCAACGACATAAGTGAGTTCTGGACTTCCATTTTCTCAAACTTCTTTTGAAATTTCTTCGAAATCATTCGAAACTCATTAAAATCATTTGAAACATTTCTTATTTGGAAAAATACTTTTAAATCGTATTATTATTATATATTTCAAAAAATCTTAAAACTAATTTCAAAACACCGGGGTTCAATTCTCGAATTTCGAATTTAAAATTCTTTAGTCATAAATCATTTTTAGATAAATCAATATTCTTATATAAATTTTTTCAAAATTACAAATCCTTTCAAAACTTCAAATTCTCATTTTTAAAAGGTATATATAATCTTTATCGAAAACATTTCACTTTTATATATAGACTATAATCATACTTATCAAAATAACAATTTCGGTTTAAAAAACAATTTCTAGAATACAAACAAACCCGATTTTCAAAGGATGATCTAAGAATGGATTTCAAACAAAGATAGAGATTCAAATTAGAGGAACTCTTAATCAAATAGAATTATGATTCGAAGATAAGCTCGACCGAAGATAAGATAATTAAATTTCAAAATAGAAGATGAATCTACTTATATAAATCGCGGATGACCCTAGGGTCAGCCATGACTTCAGGAACAAGATCGATGCAGAATTCCAAGAAAAATCAACATTCGATCGCAAGAGATAGCGGCATCTAAACCAAAGATATAGAAATCTCCGGTGAATCAATGCCAATTGTGAAGGAGTTTCACCCTTCACAAATCATTCAAAGATTGGTGGGATCCTATTCTCATAGAGATCACTCGAAGTGGAGTCGTGGGATACTCCAGAATCAAAAGAATAGAAATAGGGAGAGACAAGAATAAATTTTGGAACCGCAAGGAACGTTCCAAAGTTCAAAGGAAATCAAGTCAAAAGGAAGAGATTCAAACTAGAACGAAAGTGATTCTGTAAATAAATTTACTATATATGCTAAGTTTTGCCTTGAGCCAAAGCTCTGATACCAGCTGTAACGACCCGCAATTTTGGACCATTCAAATCGACAATAAATCCACACATGTCTGACTTGAATAATTCAAAATATCATATTGTTAATTTAAATTTGGCAAAACTCAGCATATGCAGTAAATAAATCAATCACAGAATCACAGACACAGAGTAATACAACAATACGCAGCGGAATAGATAAAATAGTAGTTCATGAAGCTACTATATAAACATCAGAGTTAGAAATAAAATACAACAGAATATTTCAAATGCAGTGAAGTCTCTAGTACAACAGATGACCTCTCTGAACAGATCAACTAGAAGAGCTGAAAGCTGAGGCGATAGTTGGATCTCCAAAGGAAGCTCCAAACTCCAAGGGTGAGTCTCAAATGCTGTATCACTCGGTCTGACCCGAGCGTAAAGCAAAACACAAAACACTCGAGTCAGGATTAACATTCTTATATCAATAAATCAAACTCAAGTGAAATATCAACTGAAATACAATTAACTTAAAGGATGTTTGGGATAACCATCCTCTAAGGATCTGCGGAACTATCTACAAGGTGGAAATATACATCATAACACCGTGGTCCTTTCAAATAAATTTATTCTTCAAACCAAATATTATTTCATTTCAAATATATCTATTTTCCAAATAGTATATATAGGTTAAGTAAAGTATTTAATTTCCTCAAGTCCCACAAATTTCTTCACATCAACTTCAAATTCCAAATTCAAATTTTATTCAAAGCTCAATTCATCAATTCAATTCAGTTCTAAATATACCATTTAAATTTTCAATATATTTCAAAGCTTTAATATTCAACATTTTCAAAGTTAAATTTAACAGTTTCATATAGCTCTTGATTTAACTTTATTATTATTTAATCAGGGAATATTCACTTAATAAATTCGATATCATTTAACTAGCCTTAAATTTCATTTTTTACTAAATATTTCCTTAAATTTATTTAAACAAGAAATATTCATTAAATTATTTAAATCAAACTCAAGTTATAAATCATATCTTAAATTTCAATAAGTTTTAAATCGGTTTAATTAAATAAAATTCTTTACTAAATTCAAATTATCTTCCCAACCTTAACTTGTTCAAATTATTACTGAAATCTATTTTTTTGAAACATAAATCTAAATACTCAACCATATTATATGTATTAAATCAATCATTCCCATTTATATATAAAAATTTAAGGCTCAACATTTTAAAACCATATATTTCTTCCCAAAACCATATAATTTATTTTCAAAATATATATGGACCAACGGTGTCTGTATATATTTATCATATGGTTAAGTGATACGGATATTTATCATTTCAATCCGTAATTTAAATATATATACGGGTAGATATCATATCAACCCGTAATCCCAATTTCAATTCAAATGAAAATCGCTTGGGTTTATCATTTCAACCCATAACGATTTTCTCCTATTCTAAAGTCCGTTCGGGTATGTATCATTTCAACCCATAGTGAATTCTATACTAACAGGGAACTTGCAGAGTGATAACAGATAATATAAAATACAACAACAGGCATATATCATCAATAATAATATAACAGATACTGTTGTCAGATGTCACAGGTGAACAGTTACAGATAATAGTAATAACAGACATATAAATACTAGAAACTGGTGTCAGATGTCATAGGTGAACAGATACAGAAAATAGCATATATATAGCAATGAAATTAACTAACAGTAGTAATATTTCAATTGTCGTTTCAATTGAAATTGAATTTAATAAATAAAAGAACGTTAATCGTGAGTGATTGCTCACCTTTCGAGGTTAGAGAGATAGACAATGAAGTTGAGTTATGAAATGCAAGCACGACTTCCAAAGCAAAGTTAGATGGTACAATTTCGACGGAAAAGCTGATAGATAGAAATTGATGAGAACAGATCAAATTAGCTTGATAAAATTGAAACGAAGATTATATGATTAATTTATTACTTTCTTTCAAAATGAACGTTAAATCAAAACACGCATTTTAAAAAAATGAAATATATATATATATATATATATATATATATATATATATATATATGCACACCCATGAAAACCATATAACTTTAAAACACTTCCATTTCATATAAATGTTAAATAACAAATATATAATTATTCAAAATGTCACATATATAGTATATTCATTTTATGGTTGTCGTTCCATGTAATAAATATTCATTTTAAACCAATATTAAAATAATATATATATGTATAGTTAAAAAAATCAATGTTCTAACATAAAACACATATATTAAAGATCAACACACATATATATAATATCTTTTGAAATGAATACTTATGTATATATATAATTATTATAGTTTATTACTTTCCTTTTCAAAATATCCAGCAGGAAATCAAACAACTTATGCACATATATGTGCAGATAAACAATATTCTTTATAATACATTGTTAACTTACTCCTTTTTTTCTCTTTTTTTTTGTTAAACCTTTATATATAACAAAATATATGTATAAAATAAAATATTTGTATATATAAAAATCAAAACGTTTCAAACATATATTCAAAAACTGGATCATATAAATAACAATGTATTTAGTTAACGCATAGTATAAAATTCATTTATATAACACTCTTATATATATATATATAAATCTTGTATAAGTAAACCTTTATAGCTTCATAACTTATTTACTTTCACATATAACAAGATCTGTACAAAAGAATGCAAATTTTTCTCAAATCCTTTTGAACGTTTATAAGAAAAATTTTAAACAATAAATATACCTTCTTATTTAGGAAAGGAAGTAAGCATGCACTTGTAGGAGAAACGTGATTGGAGGTTGAGGGTTGTAGGCGGTGGAAAGGGAAGAGGGGCGGAGATAGGTTCAGGCGATGGGTATATACGTCGCGCATTTTTTTTTCTTTTTTTTATCTGGCGTAGGCCATGGAAAAATTTGGGAGGAGGAAAAGTAAGCAATGGTGGGGAGTGGATCTCGAAAATGAAGGAGCAGGCAACAATGAAATATATGAAGAGAGAGGTAGTGGAAAGCTACAGAGAAAAATATAATATAAAAGGTAATAATAAATGAAAATCAACGTTCATGTGTTGATTCAGCAGAGAAGTTAAAGCAAATAAGAAGAGAATGGATTGATTTAAAGGAAAGGCAATGAATGGTTTATAAATAAATAAAATGTAAAACGTATACGTTTTAATTTCAAAAAGGAAAGAAATAAATACGGGGATGGCAACAGTCAAAATGCACGTTTAGGCTAATAATAGAATATAAAAGTAAGAAACTCAAAAGGATAGGCACAGAGATGTGAAATCAGGGAGACAAGGGAAGCAAGTGATCTTTCAAATTTATAACGTTGGCAATAAATATAGAATAAATGAAAATTAATAGATGGGTGCAAGTATGAGGTGGAACGTAAAAGCAAAGTGATGTTGCAAAAGTGGAAATTGATTTATAAACGCAATTGAAATATGAGCCTTTGCCCAATCAATGTAAAAAAAACGTACACAAATAAATGAATATGGGACAAATGAAGATGAAGGGGAAAGAAATAAACTATTTATGGGCGTTGAATTTATAAAAGGGACCATGATGTGTACAATAATTGAAATGAAAACGTACACAAATAAATGAAAACCAGTGAAGTTAAAAAGGCAATAATAGTGTAAATGTGAATCGTTGCCACATAAACAAATAAAACGTATACAAATCTTTTACCGGTTATGTGATGGCAACGGTCACCCTTAATTGAGCTGAATAATAAAAGCCAATGCTTTGAACATATGCCATAAATTAAGTAACAGACAGTGATTTCTAAATTTATTAGTAGCTAGGAATAGCAACGTTTGAACGTGAATTGGAAAGCAATTAATACTGTGGTCCAGCCGGTACGTTTCAAATTTTGAAAACGAAGAAAATAGAAATGGAACAGGTTGCAAAAGGAAAGCCACACATATAAATGGAATAAAACGTTAACAATGAAACGTGCCACATTCAATGGAAAGAAACTGAAATGATAACGTCAAGCACGGGAATTAAGGACAATAAAGTAGAAAGTATGAGAAACGTAAAAGTGAACAAACGAATGAATGCAAGCTACAGATATATATATATATAAATGATGTAAAATATTATGTTTCTACCAGAGAGAAGAGAAAATGTTTGAAATGGAATAAATAGGGAAGGAACAAACCCGAAATGAAATAGCAACGGATAGAAAATTAAAGAGCTACAGCATGAATACGGGGAGTAATAAAGGTATGGTATTGATTGGATTGTAACTGATGTAAAACTTGAATGGACAGGGAAGAAATAAAATTTATGGTAACAGTCGATTCCCTTGATTTCATGCAAATTTATTTTCAACAATTCTTAACTGATTTGAATTTAATAGAATTACATAATAAATAAACTTTCATATAATTAATTGAAAATTTACCATTTGCTATATTTAATTATATGTAATCCAAATAAATTTTTTTCAAAATTTTATTATTAATAATTTCTCAAAAATCCAATTCAATACGTTATAAACCAATTAAAAATTGCTAAACTTTTATGGGTCGTTACACAAGCTATTGATTTATTTTCATCAATTCTAGTTAGCTCGTTTTGCCTTACCGTTGTCGAATTTGTCACAGCAGCTTCTAGTTTGTCGCAGTCCACTTTCCTTTGTCAATGTCCTATTGTCGATCCGTAGCTTGTTGCGTCGTCAAAATTCCCTAGCCTCGAAAGGTGAGCAATCACTCACGATTGACATTCTTATGTTTAGTAAATTGATTTCACCTGAAATGACAATTGAAATATGTGGTTAAATTGAACTAGTTAGAATTTTAATTGTTTAATATGATATGTTATTATTTTAATTTGTTTACCTATGTTAATTGACACACGACACCATTAACTGTTGTGTATATATTACTTTTAAATTGTTAAATATGATATATGTATGTCGTTGATATGTTATGCTATTTTATTATTATTACTGTTCTCACATTGCAAGTTCTCTGTTAGTTTAGGAAATCCCTATGGGTTGAAATAATATATACCCGAACGATCTTATAGATTAGGGAAATCGTTATAGGTTGAAATGATAAACCCAAGCGATTTTATTGATTTTTGAATTTGGGATTGCGGGTTGAAATGATATATACCTGTAAATATTAAATTATTGCAAATTAAAATGATAAATATCTGTATCACTTGACCATAGGATAGAAAACTATATACAGACACCGTTGGTCTATTTTTAAATGATTTCCAGAATTTTGAAAAAAAAATATATGTATTGTAATAAATGTTGATTTTTAAAATATTTATTTTAAATTATATTATGTAGATATTTTGATATAATATATGTGTAGAATTTAGATTTTTAAATTATATGTTTAGAAATTTTAAAGTTATAAGCTATGTTTTGAAAAATAAAAATTTTAAGATTTTACTTATAATTTTACTATTTTTAAATATATAAAATAAGATTTAATTTAATATACTAATATTTTAATTTAACTACATATATAAATTATGTTTTAAAGTATTTATTTAAATTTTTAAAATTTTTTTAAATAGATTTTTGTATTAACTTTAATAAATAAAAATGGGAAAGGTATATTAAAGTTGATTTGTAATTTAATTTGTTTAAGAATTGAATTTAAATAAAAACCGATTTGAAACTTATTAATTTTGAAATTTAAAGATATGATTTTATAACTTGATAACTTGATTTTGATTAAAGGTGACTAAATGAATATTTTCAAATTTAAATAAATTTGAAATTGAATATTTAATATTGATTTAAATTTGTAGTTTGAGATTTGATTTAAATGTTATTAAAGTGATTAAGCGAATATTTCCAAATTTAAATAAAATTTAAAGTTGAATTCTAAAATATAAATGAAATTATCAAATTGAGTTATTGCAAATGTTGAATATTTTAATTTTGAAATCTATTGAATTAGAAGTGGTTTAAATTTGTAGTTCTAACCTGGATTGGAAATCTATATAAATTAAATGGTTTTAATAAGAATTTGAATTGAACCTTTAACCTTTTTAATTGAAATGGTTGAATTGAAATTGATTTAAATTGAATTTTTGGAACTAAAGTTGATTTGAATTGATTGTGAAATTGGAGGAAACAATTCTAATTTGGCACTATTTCTGATATAAACTCTTTTAAATCTATAAACTATTTTAATATGTATTGTTTTAAATTTATGAATAATTTTTAAATATATATAATATATAAACTTTTTTTAATATATAAACTATTTTAATCTATAACCTATTTTTAAATATATAAACTATTTTTAATTTATAACTATTTCAATATATATATATATATAAACTATTTTTAATTTATAACTATTTCAATATATATATAAACTATTTCAATATTTAAATTGTTTAAGTTGAAACTGTTATAATTTAGAGTTAATGGATTTAAATGTGAATATTTTGATATGATGGTTAAAACTATTTTGTGGTTATGATTTTGGAATTGAATTTGATTTCGAAAGTGATATGATTTCGAAAGTGATATGATTTGAAAAGAATATTTTATTTTGATATGAAGTATGAACTGTTTGAAATATAAATGACCACGGTGTGAAATAAGCGTTTGGTTATTAAAGAGACCGGGATCTGATATTGTCATATTCTCTGCCAATACCGAAAACCACTTTAACACCTGTGTATGTGGTGGAGATTCCAAAACGAAGTAGAATGGTTTGGAGACAATTCTGTATGAGGTATTAACGCATCCTTGACTCCCACGAGTCAGCTTGATGTGGCTAAAACAGGAGCTATACCGGGCCAAGTGAGGCCGCACCTCCGATCGAGCATGCTTCTTTGATACCATTCTATTACTTTGTGATTTGATTGGTGCACCTTTGATTTGGGAGTGTGTCTTGAGGTGGGCGGTAGTAGCTGCTATGCATTACCACCAGTCCGGGAGTGCAAACGGTAGAATCGTACCCTGGCATTGCCTCGCGTGCCTTGTCACATGCTTTATTGCGCCTTCTACGAGTTTAGTTTGTGTCGTACCTATGGACTGCTCTCTGATAGCCCACCGGTTTGGTGGAGTTTACAGTACTATATAGACTACGGCATTTATATAAAATGTGTTAAGGGGGATATGGGTAATGCCTTAACGCTATTTTAATAGTCTAATTTACTATAGACATTATCTATGTAGCGTATTGTAATATGTATTATGTAGGTAGTAGTTTAACGGATCCTTAAAGGATGGGAGTCCCAAACATCCTTTAAGTTATTTGTATTTCACTTGGACATTTCACTTGAGTTGATGTACTGGTATAAGAATGTTAATCCTGAATCGAGTATTTTGTGTTTTGCTTTATGCTCAGGTCAGACTGAGTGACACAGCATTTAAGACTCACCTTTGGAGCTTGGAGCTTTGCTTGGAGATCTATCTGTTATCTATTCAGCTTGCAGTTATTCCCTGTTGTTTATGTTCAAATTTGTCATTTGTTTATGTACTTGAGACTTCTTGTATTGGGATTTCTGTTGTATTTGCTTCAGACTCAGATATTCCGTAGTAGCTTCATGAACTACTATTTATCTATTCCGCTACTTATTGTTGTATAGCTCTGTGTTTGTGATTCTGTGATTTATATATTTACTTTATATGATAAGTTTTTCCAAATATAAAATTTACAATCTGTTGTTTGAGCGATTCAAGTCCGATATGTGTGGATGCGAATAGTTCAAAGTGACGGGTCGTACACTAAATTGCTGGATGTGAATAATAAATTGAACCGTGGTGTGACGACCGCCCATGACCCCTGCACTAAACATAGAAATAGTGCGCTGTAAAGTGTGCCAGGCAGCCATGGACGATTGCCAAGGTTAAGTTAAAACAGCAGAATCTATGTATAACTCACAGCGCATGGAAAAAATACAATAGAAAGTATATATAGTGAAGCTTTACAAAACATAATCTCGATTAAACTTCATAATAGTTTGGTACAACATCTGAATAGTCAATACATCAAGCCTCACAACATATCACTCAGAGAATATACAAGCAGCGGAACATCCAGTACATATAGTAAGAAAATAATATGCAAGCCTCCAGCTCGTCTTCGTCATCAGCATCGTCGGAAACTAAGAACAGCACCTGTCACCTGCTACCTAGTCTGCCCATCCCAAAGCGGATGAACAGCCCAAGGCAATAAGAGTTAAACATAAAGCCTTGAGTCAGACAACAGTCTTAGTGAGCGGTAAATTAACTAACAACATACCAAAAGAGCATAAAGGTAAAAGGAATAGGAATCCAACCCTCCCACTCCACCTCTTTCTACAGTGATAGCCCCCAGACACACACCAAGCAGAAGTAAACATAGCAAAGCAGACATTTAAAGTAAAGCAGTTATCACTCGAGTCAAGGGCGATGCTTTCCAAGTACAAACCCCCAAGGCCTAAACCAAGATCAGATAAGCACCCAGAAAATACCGCTCTTGAGACCGAATGACGATACAACCAAACATCCATGACTCTGGCTATCACTTTTATCATTGCCTCGATACCACCGTTAATTGAATGACCGGCACATTCTTTCAGCCGTCCGTCAAGGGTTAATGGCAACCCCGGTTCTAGACAGAACTCCGCACGTCGTCGCAGCCCGTGCCTAGGACTATCGAATCTGCCCAGAGTACTCGACTACAATCATAGTCTTTAGGGACTATCGAATCTGCCCAGCGTACTCTTGCTTTGAGCCTGCTAGAACGTTCAACAACGATGACATCTCAGCCTTCTAGTCATCCTCCTCGACGACTATTTCCATACTAGCCCAAGCGCCTCTCGAGCAAACCATTATCCTCAACTCGAACCATTTCACCGAGTTATCAACATGCTTGGAGTGATCCCGTATGGATTAAACCAAGGCTATCTCATATCATTCCTCGCTTCATCTCATCATAGCAAAGCCTCATTTCAACATCATCATCATCAAATCTATCCATATGAGCTTCATCATCCGCCACATATGCCACGAGCAGCTTTTCCAATTCAAGAGCATTTCCCTTAGCTTTTGAATCTTCTTCGACCATCTTGTCTAAATCAAATTCATCAATCAACTAATACATAATAATCAATCAAGTCAACCATTAATCCAAGTAATCAAGCATTCAAATATGATCTAATTAACAATTATACCAATAATGGCAATTCTGTAAATAAAGAGTCCAAATCTAACAAGCATGAATTATGAGCAAATATCTCTACAACTTGATGAATGAACTTGCATAGGTTAACATGTAGTAAAATGAATGCCAAATCATCATGAATAATAGATCTATACTTAAGTTTATGAAAATGCATGGAAATCACTATTTTAACACCAAATCAAGCCATCAATCCGATATACTCCTTTGGATCCGTGTGAGAGATAACCACCACTCACCAAATCACCTAAACACCTCAAAAGCAACACACTTCAGATCTGGACAGTGAAGGATCTAACTTGATCCGCCAAAATTCCGCTTCAAACGATGAAATCTCTCTTCAATGGTTGAAGATCTTCAATCTAAGCTCTTGGATCTTCGATTTGATCTTCGATTTGGATGGAAGTAATCACAAGATTAAAGTGGAGAAAAGAAGTGAAGAAGTATAGAACTCGAGCTCCCAAAATAGCAGCACTTCGTCGCTTCAAAATCTGGATCCCAAAAATCAAGAAGAACCCGCCTATTTATGGGCTGATTTCCTTAGGTCGTCCGCCCCCTTAGGTCGTCCACGACCTAACTATCGCGACCTACGACCTAACAAATCCTCCGACCTAACACTCAGTGACCTAACCCCTTAAGCCTTCACGCGACTTAACCACACACACACACACACGCAAGACCTAGCGACCTATCGCATATGCGCTTCCACGACCTAAAATGTCATGACCTAAGACTTAACACAAATGTGCGACCTACGACTTAAGCCCTTGCGCGACTTAACACCCTACGACTTAACCAGGATACGACCTAACATCTTTAGGTCGTCTAACGACCTAACACATATACGACCTATCATATGCGTGCGACCTAACAGATATACGACCTATCATATGCGTGACTTACGACCTAACTGAGATGCCGACCTAACAACCTAACCTTCTCGCGAACTAACAACTTTAACTCGCCCACGACCTAACTTCCTTAGGTCACTAACTCGCTAACTCCATTAGGTCGCTGTCTTTCCTTAAGTCGCTCAAACCTTAGGTCGTCTACTCCTTAAGTCGCTGATTCCTGTAGGTTGCTAACTCTTAGGTCGTCCACTACCTTAAGTCGCCAACTTCCTATAGGTCGCTCCAATCCTTAAGTCGCCAACTTTCTATAGGTCGCTCAAATCCTTAGGTCGCCAACTTTCTATAGGTCGCTCAAATCCTTAGGTCGCTCACCCGACCTAACCTACCCCACGACCTAAGCTACCACACGACCCAACTTCCATACGACCTAAGCTACAACACGGCTTAACTTCTAGATGACTCAAGCTCTAGTCGTTCTAAATTCTGAACGACTTAACAACGTTACGACCTAATGACAACTGTTTTACGATGTTTCGATCCGTAAAAATACGGGTCGTTACATACTCTCCCCCTTAGGAATTTTGCCCCCGAAATTCCAATCAAACAAGAGCAATCAAAAACTATTCTGCATGCCTACCATCCATAGCAATCAACAAACCATGCATCCAATTACTAGCCTAGCATGCAGAATTCTAAAACTAGAACAAGTTACAATATCGTGAGATGACACGACACTTTATGGCCATACCTCGAAGAGTTTAGGATGAGCTGCCTTCATCCTCTCTTCCACCTCCCATGTACAATCGTTAACATCATCACTCCATTGTATCTTGAGCAACCTAACTACCTTCCTCCTAAGCTGTTTCGTGTCAGTTTCCACAACACGAAGTGGCTTACGAGGTCTCTTATCGACCGGATCAATCTCAAAATCTTCACAGCTATCTGCAGAAACTACTGTATTCGAGTCGTGCACATACTTCCGTAGATACGATACATGAAAAACATTGTGCACACCCGCCATCTTTTCTGGTAACTCCAATTTGTAGGCGAGCTTTCCAATTCGCTCGATGATCGGGAATGGTCCAACAAATCTCGGAGTCAATTTTCCTTTCTTCCCGAATCGAATAACATTCTTCATTGGAGAAATCTTCACAAAAACCATATCACCTACGTCAAATTCCAAATCCTTACGACGCTTATCGGCATAACTTTTCTGACGGTCTTGAGCTGCCTTCATTCGTTGCCGAATGATCTCTATGCTATCCGAAGTCTGTCGAATCATCTCTGACCCAAGTATCAGCTTTTCTCCTGTTTCTAACCAACATGTCGGAGAGTTACACGGTCTTCCATACAATGCTTCATACGGTGCCATACCAATGCTTGACTGGTAACTATTATTATACGAAAATTCCACCAAATGAAGATGATCTTCCCATGATCCTCCGAAATCTAAAATACAAGCTCTAAGGAGATCTTCCAAAACTCGATTGACTCTCTCGGTCTGACCATCTGTTTGGGGATGATAAGCTGTACTCAAACACAACTCAGTTCCCAAAACTTCTTGGAAGCTCTTCCAAAATCCACTAGTGAACAATGGGTTTCGATCGCTCACTATACTCTTCGGAATACCATGGAATCGAACTATCCACTTAACATACAGCTCAGCCAACTTTGATGCAGTCCTAGTTGATCGAACAGGAATGAATCTTGCACTCTTAGTCAGACGATCTACGATGACCCAAATCCCTTCATTCCCCATTCTTGTTCTAGGTAGCCCATCAATAAAATCCATCGATATTTGTTCCCACTTCCATGTAGGAACTTCTAATGGCTGAAGCAATCCACTTGGCTTCTTCTGTTCGGCTTTTACCAACTGGTAGTTCATGCACTTGGAAATAAAATTTCCAACATCCTTCTTCATACCTTCCCAGTAATAGGTTCTCTTCATATCCCGATACATCTTATTTCCACCTAGATGAATTGTCAACTTCGAGTGATGACTTTCCTTCAGAACTTCATTTCTCAATTCATCTATATCGGGAACAACTAGTCGTCCTTGCTTCCGAAGCCAACCCTCTCGATCGACCTCGAATCCTTTATCCTTTTCTTGGTCCAATTCAAATTCCAAATCACGGATAATCTTGACAAGCTTATCGTCTCGCTTTTGGCTCTCGCCAATTCTTTCCACAAGAGTAGGTCTTATTGATAAGTTTGCCAACATCTCAAGTTCCAATTCACATCTACGCCTGAAGTCAAATCCAGCCAAATACTCGAGACTCTTCCATTCTGAAAACATGGCTCCCAATCCTGCATGTCTTCAACTTAACGCATCTGCCACCGCGTTACCCTTTCACGGAGTATAGGCTATACCAAAATCATATGATGCTAAAAACTCTAGCCATCGTTGCTGCCTAAGATTCAAATCCTTTTGGGAGAAAAGATACTTCAATGACTTATGATCTGTAAATAACTCGAATCGAACTCCCAGTAGATAATGTCTCCGTATCTTCAGAGCAAAAACAATCGCCGCTAACTCCAAATCATGAGTCGGATAATTCCTTTCATGCGGCTTAAGTTGTCGACTTGCATACGCAACAACTCTACCATTCTGCATCAGCACTGCTCCAAGTCCAGTACCACATGCGTCGGTGTAAACCACCATCTCATCATTTCCACTTGGAATAGTCAAAACAGGAGCACTTGTCAATCACTCATTCAGGATTCTGAAAGCTTGCTCACACTTAGCATCCCATCTGAATACTTGGTTCTTTTTCGTCAATCCTGTTAACGGTGCAGCCACCTTGGAAAAGTCTTTGATAAATCGACGATAGTATCCTGCTAATCCAAGAAAACTTCTCACATCAGATGCATTCTTAGGTCTACCCCAATCCTGGATTGATGCTACCTTAGCGGGATCAACCGCTATTCCATTTCCAGAGATAATATGGCCTAAGAACCTCACTTCACTCTTCCAGAAGTGACACTTCGAAAACTTAGCCTTCAGCTGATGTTTCCGTAAGATTTCCAAAACAATACGCAAGTGCATCTTGTGCTCTTCTTCAGTTCTGGAATAAATCAAAATATCATCCATGAACACTAGTACGAACTTGTTTAACTGATCTCTGAACACTCTATTCATAAGATCCACAAAATATGCTGGTGCATTGGTCAATCCAAACGACATTACCAGCCACTCAAAGAAACCGGATGGTGTCCTGAAAGCAGTCTTCGGCACACTATCCCTAGCCACTCTTAACTGGTGAAATCCCGTTGCCAAATCCATCTGAGAAAACACCTTAGCTTCGTGAAGCTGATCAAACAAGTCGTATATTCTCCGCAATGGATACTTGTTCTTCTTAGTCACTTTATTCAGCTCACGATAATCCACACACAACCTCAACGATCCATCCACTTTGGTTACAAACACAACTAGTGCACCTCATTCGGACACACTACGCCGAATGAATCCTTTCTGTAAAAGATCGTCAACTTGCACCCTCAACACTTGCTGTTCCCTAGGCGCCATCCGCCAAAGAGGCATCACAATAGGTCTGGCTCCTTCAACTAGATCGATACGAAACTCGATCTCTCTATGCGGCGGTAACCCTTTGACCTCATCAAAGACATCCTCAAATCCATTAGCAATTGGCACCGATGATAGTCCATCCGTGGAACAACCAGCAAATACATGAAGCTCATGAAGATGCCTTCCTCATGCTTACATCATATCACAACCTTTCGCCCTTCCACATTCTCGACTGTGACCTCCAACCTTTCACAATCAACCTTTGCCGCATACTTCCTAAGCCAGTCCATACCCAAAATAATTCCGAACCCCGCAAAGTTCAGAACAAAACAATCACAAACAAAAGAGCAATCATGACTCGATACAATCAGACCATGGCATAGCATACACAAACAAGATGAACCCCCAACTGGATTAGTCACAACCAATGGCCTATCAACAATATCTGGTTCTAAACCCAACCGGCCTACAAGTTCATTACAAACAAAAGAATGCGACGCCCCAGTATCGAATAACACTCTAACTGGAACACCACATATGGAAAGAGTACCTTGAACCACCACACTCTTTCCTTTCTCTTCAACGGTAGGAGCTTTTGAAGATGATGGAACAGCCCCCAAAGCATAAGCTTGCACAATCTGCTTGTCCCTTCGCGGTTCCAGACAATTCTTCCTAATATGCCCCGGTTTGTCACAGTTGTGGCACTTCACTGGCACCTTCGGATTCTTCCAATCTCTGGAGAAATGGCCCTTCTGCTGACAATTGTAGCAGGTTACTTCGCCCTTCGGCTTCTTCTGGCCATCCTTACCCTTCTGCTGCTGCTGCTTCCTCTTCTTGTTTCCACCCTGCTGTGGTTTAGACTCTTCCTTGGTCACAGCAACAACAGATCCTTCCTTAGGAAACAGATTCTCATGCCTGAGAGCCTTCTCTACAAGCTTCTCAAATGGATCGAGCAAATGATCCACCAACTGCCTCCCAAGATAACTGTCCAAGCCTGTCACAAACTTCTCATTCTTCTGATACGAAGATTCAATATACGACCTGGCATACTTGGACAAAGCTTCAAACTCAGAAACATACTCAAGAACTGGTCTCCCACCCTGCTTGAGCTCCACAAACTTCTTGAACAGAACAGACTTCTGAGCCGTAGAAATGAACTTAGCTTCAAATCTGGCTTGGAATTGCTCCCAAGTAATTTCTTCCTCCGGAGTATCAATGGTGATAGAGTTCCACCAGTCAGAAGCTCTCCCTTGAAGCTGTCTTGATGCTAGCTTCCTTTTGGTTGCATCCTCGATTCCCAAGTCACCAAAGATCCTTCTATAAGCATCTATCCATCTCTGAACTTCAATGGTTGACTCTGTTCCCAAGAAAACCTTTCCTCCAAGAGCAGTATAGTCTTTAGACAGCTTGGCAAAATCCACCGGTTTTGGAGTTTGAACTTGAACTCCAACATCTACTGATGGCCCCGGAGCTGGCATCCTTCTCATGATCGAAGTCATCATAGCCTCGAACATAGCAGCATAATCAGCAGCCCCCTCAGTAGCACGGCCTTCCCTAGCAGCTGGTCTCCCTCTTCGACTCATTCCTAATATCTATAAAAGAAATGATTAATGCACCTTGAGAACAACTACATAAAGGACTCACACACTTCTAAGCTACTATATTATATATAGTAATCATCCATCAAAATACAATTACGTCTCTCATACGTAGTTACGTCAGCGAGCGTTGGGTAAAAGCGATTAACCAAAGCTCCGATACCAAATGTGACGACCGCCCATGACCCCTGCACTGAACGTAGAAATAGTGCGCTGTAAAGTGTGCCGGGCAGTCATGGACGATTGCCAAGGTTAAGTTAAAACAACAGAATCTATCGTATAACTCACAGCGCATGGATAAAATACAATAGAAAGTATATATAGTGAAGCTTTACAGAACAGAATCTCGATTTAACTTCATAATAGTTTGGTACAACATCTGAATAGTCAATACATCAAGCCTCACTACATATCACTCAGAGAATATACAACAAGCGGAACATCCAGTACATATAGTAAGAAAATAATATGCAAGCCTCCAGCTCGTCTTCGTCATCAGCATCGTCGGAAACTAAGAACAACACCTGTCACCTGCTACCTAGTCTGCCCATCCCAAAGCGGATGAACAGCTCAAGGCAATAAGAGTTAAACATAAAGCCTTGACTCAGACAACAGTCTTAGTGAGCGGTAAATTAACTAACAACATACCAAAAGAGCATAAAGGTAAAAGGAATAGGAATCCAACCCTCCCACTCCACCTCTTTCTACAGTGATAGCCCCAAACACACACTAAGCAGAAGTAAACATAGCAAAGCAGACATTTAAAGTAAAGCAGTTATCACTCGAGTCAAGGGCGATGCTTTCCAAGTAAAAACACCCAAGGCCTAAACCAAGATCAGATAAGCACCCAGAAAATACCGCTCTTGAGACCGAATGACGATACAACCAAACATCCATGACTCTGGCTATCACTGTTATCATTGCCTCGATACCACCGTTAATTGAATGACCGACACATTCTTTCAGCCGTCCGTCAAGGGTTAATGGCAACCCCGGTTCTAGACAGAACTCTGCACGTCGTCGCAGCCCGTGCCTAGGACTATCGAATCTGCCCAGAGTACTCGACTACAATCATAGTCTTTAGGGACTATCGAATCTGCCTAGCGTACTCTTGCTTTGAGCCTGCTAGAACGTTCAACAACGATGAAATCTCAGCCTTCTAGTCATCCTCCTCGACGACTATTTCCATACTAGCCCAAGCGCCTCTCGAGCAAACCATTATCCTCAACTCGAACCATTTCACCGAGTTATCAACATGCTTGGAGTGATCCCGTCTGGATTAAACCAAGGCTATCTCATATCATGCCTCGCTTCATCTCATCATAGCAAAGCCTCATCTCAACATCATCATCATCAAATCTATCCATATGAGCTTCATCATCCGCCACATATGTCACGAGCAGCTTTTCCAATTCAAGAGCCTTTCCCTTAGCTTTTGAATCTTCTTCGACCATATTGTCTAAATCAAATTCATCAATCAACTAATACATAATAATCAATCAAGTCAACCATTAATCCAAGTAATCAAGCATTCAAATATGATCTAATTAACAATTATAACAATAATAGCAATTCTGTAAATAAAGAGTCCAAATCTAACAAGCATGAATTATGAGCAAATATCTCTACAACTTGATGAATGAACTTGCATAGGTTAACATGTAGTAAACTGAATGCCAAATCATCATGAACAAAAGATCTATACTTAAGTTTATGAAAATGCATGGAAATCACTATTTTAACACCAAATCAAGCCATCAATCCGATATACTCCTTTGGATCCGTGTGAGAGATAACCACCACTCACCAAATCACCTAAACACCTCAAAAGCAACACACTTCAGATCTGGATAGCGAAGGATCTAACTTGATCCGCCAAAATTCCGCTTCAAACGATGAAATCTCTCTTCAATGGTTGAAGATCTTCAATCTAAGCTCTTGGATCTTCGATTTGATCTTCGATTTGGATGGAAGTAATCACAAGATTAAAGTGGAGAAAAGAAGTGAAGAAGTATAGAACTCGAGCTCTCAAAATAGCAGCACTTCATCGCTTCAAAATCCGGATCCCAAAAATGAAGAAGAACCCGCCTATTTATAGGCTGATTTCCTTAGGTCGTCCGCCCCCTTAGGTCGTCCACGACCTAACTATCGCGACCTATGACCTAACAAATCCTGCGACCTAACCCTTTAAGCCTTCACGCGACTTAACCACACACACGCGCGCGCACGACCTAGCGACCTACCGCATATGCGCTTCCACGACCTAAAATGTCACGACCTAAGACTTAACACAAATGCACGACCTACGACTTAAGCCCTTGCGCGACTTAACACCCTACGACTTAACCAGGATACGACCTAACACCTTTAGGTCGTCTAACGACCTAACACATATACGACCTATCATATGCGCGCGACCTAACAGATATACGACCTATCATATGCGCGACTTACGACCTAACTGAGATGCCGACCTAACAACCTAACCTTCTCGCGACCTAACAACTTTAACTCGCCCACGACCTAACTTCCTTAGGTCACTAACTCGCTAACTCCATTAGGTCGCTGTCTTTTCTTAAATCGCTCAAACCTTAGGTCGTCTACTCCTTAAGTCGCTGATTCCTGTAGGTTGCTAACTCTTAGGTCATCCACTACCTTAAGTCGCCAACTTCCTATAGGTCGCTCCAATCCTTAAGTCGCCAACTTTCTATAGGTCGCTCAAATCCTTAGATCGCCAACTTTCTATAGGTCGCTCAAATCCTTAGGTCGCTCACCCGACCTAACCTACCCCACGACCTAAGCTACCACACGACCCAACTTCCATACGACCTAAACTACAACACGGCTTAACTTCTAAACAACTCAAGCTCTAGTCGTTCTAAAATCTGAACGACTTAACAACGTTACGACCTAATGACAACTGTTTTACGATGTTTCGATCCGTAAAAATACGGGTCGTTACACGTGGAATGAAATTAACTTGAATTAAGTTAAAGTGAAATTTGGAAATTTAGCCTAAGTTAGGTTAAATGAAATAATTTTTGAAAATGGAGTTGATTGAGATTGAAATAAATTAATGAGTAGGCTAATTGGACTAACTAATTTAGTTAGTGAGTTAAATATGGTTTGGTATATGGTTGATAAAATTTGAGATTGAAATTAGAGGATAAATTGAGTTAAATAGTATTGAAATTGAATTTGATTAGAAATAGATATAAACTTAAGTTATGAAGTGGAAATGAACATGATAAGAGTTAAATGAAATGTTTATAAACTTAAGTAGAATTTTATAATTCATTAATGGATATAGTATAGTATGAATGGTGTTAAACATGAAAATTAGATTTGAGTTTAAATGGATACAGACTTAAGTGATGAAGTGATAATTAATCTAAGAACATTTGTATAAAATGTTTATAATTGACTTAAGAAAATTTGATGAGTAAATTATTAAGAGATAATTGGTATTGGAAAATATACTAAGAAATTAAGCAATGTGAATAATGCAATGTGAATGATAATAGTGAATAATTGAATATAAATGAAATAAATGTGAATAAAAGGAAGTTGGTGTGGATAATAAATCATTTCGAGATAAATACGTAAGTTGTACTTATATTATTTTATTCGCATAACGGTTTGATCCAGATTCGAGCATAGGATTTCGAGATAATTTATATCGATCCGAGTTAGAATTTTTCACTCGATTCTCAACGGCGAACCCTGGATATGGATTTTTGATTAATTCTGTAGTTCTCTAGCATAGTATATGGCTATGTAAGGAGAATAACAGTTTCTGATCAAGAAACCAGATCTGAGTCCGCACTAGAGTGGTCATGTGAACGATACTAGTTCGGAAGTGAAATTATGTGATCGAGTGAGCGATCAGATTTGATATTGTGTACAGATGATATATGTACATCGTACGGGCTTAAGTAAAGTAAATATTGGAAATTAAAAAATGTAAAAATTTAATGATTTTGAATAATATGATTGGATATCATTGGTAAATAATATGCAGGTATTTAAAATCAAGAAAAATTTGGATTGCCCGACAAAAGGTACATGTTTATTTTGTCATTTGATTTGATGGTTTTATGATTGAACCACTTGGCTTTTGTTTTCTTCTGTTGGTTTGGGCCCACAGTGGCGTTTTGTAGTTGTTTGGATCTAGCCACACAAAGGAGACGCTGGCGAAATTTTCTGAAATTTTTGAAGAGAATTTTTTTAATAACTAAAATTTGATTTTGATTATAACTTGAAATGATTGAATGGATAATATTATTTGGAATCTATGAATAAATTTGGAAATTTAGTAAAAGTGATAATGTGGTTTCAAAAAATTGATTTTGGGGAGTTGTTTCAACTGATTGGTTTTGGAAAAGTTAATAGGTTTTGGGCCATTCTTCTTACCTTGGCAATTTCGTGGACGAAATTCCTTTATGGGGGTGGAATGTAACGACCCAGAATTTTGGCTATTTGAAATTGGAATATTTAATTGATTTTAAATATTTAAAAATTAATTTTATAGGTTAAATAACTTTAATTTCAAATATAGTGGTTTATTGAATAATTTAATTGTTAAATTTAATAACTGAAAATAGGTTGAATAATGAATCTTGAATTTTAAGCTAGATAAAAAATAATTTAAAGGCTTATTTAATTTCTATTAATAAGAAGGAAGATAATAAATTTCTTTAATTGGATTTAAAAGCGATTTACTCGATTTAAAAAAAATAACTTGTTTAAAGTAACAAGTAAAAATAGCCTTCTGGGGCACAGTCTCGGATTTCGACGAAACCAATTCCATTGGGTCTATAATAATGTATTATTATTGGATTTCAAATTTTGTAGACTTTGGGATTATCATTTGGTCGTATGGGATAGAAACGCGTTGAATTTAATATCAGAAATTTAATATAATAATTGGGTTCAAAAAGCTATCTTCTGCATACGATCGAATTGGAACTTTGAAACTTGTTCCATTGAGTTCGGAATAGGGTGTAACATTATGACACCTGGCGGCACACCTCGATCGGAATCCGAAAATTTTAGCTAAATATTTTTTGAATTTGAATTCAAATAATATATATATATATATATATATATATGTTGATTGGACCACCAGCCCACATTCTTTCACTTTAGCCCATATCCTTTCTTTTCCAGCCACCCTACCTATGACCTACCTGCTCCTTTTCTATTTAAACACAGCAGAGCACACAGAAGAAAAGAAAGGAGAAAAATATGAACTTTTTAAAACTTTAAAAATTTAAATCTCACGAGTTACTCGATGGAAAAATCTAAAACCGATTTGTAAATTCTTCATTCGACGAAGGTTGCACGCTGATGGGAATTAGATGAGGTGCGATCATCGGTTGGCCATGGCCGTTCATGGGAAGGGAGCTAGGGTTTCGGTTAGGAGATTTTTTAGGCAATGTTAGGTCGAAACGTCGATGCCATCGCGTTCTTCGTATTAAATCACACCTCCCTGCAAATTTCCATCGTCTCCGACCTTGTATTGAAGATCGCGTCTTGAGGCTATAGGGGGCGAGACCATCAGGTCACGATTTGTATGGGGGGTCGAGGCGAAGTGAAAAGGTGGGTGATCGAAGGAGGAGGCGAGTTTAGCAGAGGGGTTTAGGGGTTGAACGTTGGCCTGGAGAGGAGGATCTCATGTGCGTGTACAGGGAATCGCACGTGCACCTGTGTTTTGGAACGAAAAAGGGGAAAGAAGAAGCAAGAGGTGGGTGGGCTTTGTTTGTGCCGAGATTTGTGAAAATGGGTATTATAATTTAATTAAAATTTTAAGTTTTATAAATTTGTTCAAATTATATTCCAATTCTTATAAATTCCATACCTCGGTCATATTAGGTCAGAATCCAACGTAGTCAGTTGCGTTGGGTTCGTATTGACGAGATCTTTGCTATGGAATCAAATTGTTTGAATTTGAAGCTTGCAGAATTTTCAGTTAAATTCGAGCGCATTCGAATTTAATCGAAACCAAAATGTGAAAGTGCCAACAGAAAATAAAAGGTGAGTGTTTTGACGCTCATGACATACTATAATATTTTTATGTTCGTTAAAATTGAACCATGAAGTTATCTAATTTTATTGACTGTTATTAGAAAATGAAATTGACATATGAATTAACTGTAGGTATTAAAATTGGCAGTTAAATTTGGAATCGAAATTTAATTGCTAGTAACTTACCTAATATTGATAACTGTGAAATTGTTGTGAATTATTGGCTGATTTGGATATTGATTGTGATGGATGCCATTGGTTGATGTTTTGGATGATTTGGATGTTTATTATTTTTATACATCCTATTATCATCCTGTATATTATTTACAGTATATAAAACTGTAAATTGAATTATTTTGAATAAATTAAGAAATATGTTGAAATGATATATATCCATCCCTGAAATTAAATTGAAATAACTAATCACTTGGCTATAGGATAGAAAATTATATACGAACACCGGATTAGTTAAATTAAAAGACTTTAAATTTTTGATTTGAAATTATTAAAATGATTTGGATTTAAATGAGTAAAATCAAATTTATGGAAATCGAATTTTTTTCGAACTTGAGCTCAAATTGTGGAATTAAATTGTGTTAAACGAAATCGTTTAAAAATGAAATTTGAGATTTTGAAGTATAATTGGAATATGATTTGAGTTTCGAAAATTGATTTGTTTTTAAAGGATTTGGATTTTATTCGAACTTTGAAATATTGCTAGGTGAACGTAATTTAAAATGATATTTCAAAATTGAGCTCGGAATTGAATTACTTTGAAAATTTAAATCTTAAATTGAATATTGAAGTTAAATTTGATATAAATGATTTAAATTGATATTTTGAAATTGAACTTGGAATTGATATCAATTGAAATGGTTTAAAATTTAGAATTGAATTGAAATTAATTCAAATTGGAATTGAAATCAAAATTGAATTAATTTGGAATTGAAATTGATTTGAATTAAAATTAGAATCGAAGTTAATTCGAATTGAAATCGAAATTGAATCGATTTAAATGGAAATGGAAATTAAAAGTGATTTAAATTAGGAAATTTGGAATTAAATCAGTTTTACTTTGAAACTATTTTCAAATAAATTATTTTAATATAAACTATTTAAATCTATCTTTCTAAATATTCAAATTAATTTGATTTTCCAAGCTATTTGCTAGATAAACCATTTTAATACCCAAACTATTTTCTACTAAACTATTTTAAAACTATTCAAACTATTTCCTAAAAATTCAAACTGGTCAGAGTGGGAATGTTTATATTTAATTCGTTGATTTAAATACGAATTGGGTTATAATGAAGTTATAACCTAAATTGAAATTCGAAACAGTTTTGGAAGCGAAATCGAGATATTAAGGCGATATGATTATGAATTGAAATTGTATATTTTGAGTAAATATGATGATTTCGAAGTGAAATTGATTTTGAAGCGAATATGATATTTTGATATCAAGTATGAATCATTTTCGAAATGTAAAAGAACCAACAGTGTGTAAAACGACGTTTGGTTGTTAAAGAGACCGGGGCCTCTTATTGGCATACTCTCTGTCAATATTGGAACCACTTTAACAACTTTTTTCGCGGAGGAGACTCTAGAACGAAGTGGTTGGATTTGGCATCGTTTGCTGGATTTGAAGAAAGAGAACGATGATGGAGTGGCATGACACTTGTGCCAATTTGAAATGACTAAAATAGGAGCCGTACCGGCCAATGAGGCTAGCTACCTCTAGTAGACGTGCACTTCTTCGTATTACCATCATTTACATTGTGATTGATTGGTGCGCACCCTCTGATTTTGGGAGTGTTGGATGCGGTGGGCCGTTAGGGGTTACCACCAGCCGGGAAGGGTAAACTGGTAGTATCATACCTTGGGCATTGCCTCACGTGCCTTGTCATACTTTTATCCCTAGACGCGACCCATACGATTTTGGTTTAGTGTTGTCATATCACGGTGCATCACTAACCACTGACGTGCTACTGGTGGTGTCAAATGCAAATTGTACGCCAATGCTTAAAAACGCGTTAAGGGGAATTAATGTAAAGCCTTCACCCTAAGAAAAATATTTATTTTATTGATTAGACATTATATATGTAGTGTATTCTACTACATATAAATATTTTGACTGATCCATAAGACATGGAAAATCCCGTAACATCTCTTGAGTTATTGCACGCACATTATACACTAGATATGAGATGTGAAATCCCGTAAACATCTCTGACGCTGTTACACTCATGTTATATGCGATATTGATTTGACTTACATAAGAATATTTTAGTCCCGACTAGAGTGTTTTGTCTTTTCAGTACGCTTGGGTCAGCCCTGAGTATTTCAGCGCATTGAAGATCATTTTTAGAGGACGAAGACGAAGATTTGGTATATTATTACTATTATTATTTTTGCATCATGTTGTCCTGCTGCATTATTATACTTTGCCTCTGTTGTATATATAACTCTAATAAATGTGTATAATTATAATCAAATGTATAGTAAACAGCTTCGCGAACGGTTTATCTGATTATTATATTTTGTCATTCCGCTGTGAGGTTCTGTGTTTGTTTTCTTCTTCTTTTCTTATTTTTCTTAATTAACTCCATTGATTATCTATGTTCTGGATTGTTTAAGTTGGACATGTGTGTCTGCTTGTGCACCTAGCAGGTGCAACATGATAGGGGGTTCTTGCTTCTGGGTTTGGTAGCGAACGGATGACTCTTACTCCTACATGTCCCATGAGGTGTGTGCAGTCGAGAGGCTGGACCTAAAAGCAGAACACATGGATGGTTGTATGCTACGGTGGGCGTTGCCCCACTGTCGGTTGACCGTCACTAGTTTGAAAGTAAGTATATAAATAAAGTGTTTGTAAGTCATTTTCTATATAATTAAAAGTTTATTATTTACTTCAAGGCCTTAAACTCTTATTGAGTTCTATATGTTTGGCCTTTGGCTATTTTAAGGTCATTTGGACATTTTGTGTGACTTTTGAGTTTACTGTTTTCTTTCATTTTCTGCTTTCATTTGAATGTGGAATTTAATTAAATGATTTAGCAATACAAGTGGTACGGAACATTTGCATTACTTTATCAGTTAATTATTGGACTTGGTCAATTGTATATTTTAGTCGAGTGGGAGTTATAATCTTTTAATAAATATTCAAATATTGCAAAGTGGTTATGGGACATTGGGCGATGTTCATTTAGTTACTAATTGAGAGTTAGTGACACTTTCCGTGGAGGCGTCAGTGACCAAGTCTAAATTGTTATGAGTACGGTAATTAGCGACCAAGACTGAACTGCTTTGTGAAGGTGTCAGCAACTAGTTCGAACTGCTGGGAGTATGGTGATTAGCGACCAGGACCGAATTGCTTTGGGAAGGTACCTTTGGGTTTTGAATTTTTATTGGCGAATTGTGGGATTTCACCATCTTTTCATTTTTCGCCTATGATAGGCAGATATTTGGGTCTTTGATTTGGGAATCATATTTCTTTGAGATTTGGTGATTTCGTTTGTGTCTTTGAAAAATTGTGCCAATCATGAGTTTACTGATTTAAACATTGAGATTTGGGATTTAGTTTGAGTTTTTACCATAATTCAGTTTTGCCTATGAAGGGCTATATTAGTGTTATATGATTTGGTGAAATATGGGAAGTATTATCATTACTTCCTTGTGGCTATTTCTAGTTATTGAGATCATGCATCATGAGTTATTATTAGGATATCAAAAATTGTTTAGCGATTTACCATACGGTTTCTAAACCTTTATTGTTATGCACGCTTATTACACGTTTACACCCTTTTGGATATTTAGAGGTTTAAATGAGGATTTTATTTTGATAAATCCTTTTCATTTTAAAAGAAGAGTTAAAGTGCTAAATTGCATGTAACTAATTTTGATAGGATACATTGAGACTTTATTGTTAAACTATTTCATTAGTTATAATAGAAGTTTAAAAATGATTATTTTGTAAACAATCAAAACTTAGCAAACTTGGAATTTAAGTTAAAAGGTTGTTCAAAAGTTTATGAATCTATATCATAAATGATAATAAATTGGAAGTATTAATTAGCAACAATTAGTAGGAAGTACAATTTGAACATTTGTAGAAACCTTGGTTTGAAGTGAACTTTTAGAAGTGTTTGCACAAAAAATGGACAAACACCTCAAAGTCGTATGATTTAGTAGATCTTATGTTGTTCTTAGTGATTTGGGTGATTTATGCAAATATATGAAAAGCAGGGGCTAAACTGTAAAAAAACACGCAGATTTATAGTGGTTCAGCCAGAATGTGCCTACGTCCACTTTATATGTTATTTCTCTTCTCTTGTTTAGATTACAAGTACAAAGCTTTGATACAAGTAAAAGAAAGTTGTTTGAAAGCTCTCTCCGTGCTTGAGCTCTCAAAACTTGTCCCCATTGTTGTACCCCTGTCCCTCTATTTATAGAGTGAGGCTGAGGGCAGGGGTCTTGGATGTACATAGCCGCTGGTGGGCCTGGGCTGATGTAATCTGGCCTGGTAGCGTTGGTTCGGCATTGCTTTGGCTCGGCTGTAGGTGGTAGACTCTTTGGTTCGACATCGCTTGGTTCGGAGATGGTTGGAGTGTAGAGTGGACCGGTTGTAGGTGATTCGGTGCTAGGTGGTAGTACCTTGGTCTGGTTTGGAGTTGGTCCGGCAGGAGCTTGAGAAGCTGGTTCGGTAGGAGCTTGAGAAGCTGGTTCGGTAGTGGCTCTGAGAAGCTGGTTCGGTAGTAGCTCTGAGAAGCTGGTTCGGTAGGAGCTTGAGAAGCTGGTTGGTTCGGTAGAGGTAGGAGATGAGTTGAATCGGCAGAGGTGATTTGGTTTGTCTAGCTTTGGACCGGTGGTGAGAATTTACCCAACATTTGCCCCCCCAAAGTGGGGTATATGCTAGCGTATGGCCTACTTTGTTTCCTTTCATTCGATCGCTGAGTGCCGATCCAACTGGTCCGACATCCTATATTTGCCTATAAGTAGGGGCTGTATACTTTTGTTATTCCCTTCCAATCCAAGATAGCCGAACCAAACATTCCTGCCGAATCAAGTTCTCTGCCGAATTACTTCAGAACACCGAATCAGGTACTGCCGAATGAATCTATGTATTCTAAGTGCCGAGTGAACTCGTCATTCTTGGATTACCGGATGAGCACGGGGGTTCTGAGCACCGAACGAACTTTTTCATTCGGAGGGCATGACCGCCGAATGAGATTGAGAGTTGGATAGCCGAACGAACGTGTATTCTGGGTGCCGAATGAACATTTACTCTGGATCTCGAATGAACTTTATACACTTGATTTTTTCATTTTTCATATCACGAGCGAAATTCCAGACTACATGTACTTGTTTGTTTATTTCCTCTGTTTTAACAACATGTTCTTCCGATGTTGTAGATAATGTCTCGTAAAGCAGAAACTCGATCAGATAAAAAGAAATCCCAGGGCGAAGGAGAATCTTCCGCAGTGCCCCCTGCTCAGCCAGGACCAGAACGTCATGGAACTGCCCCGAGATCATTGGTGGACGGGTACGGCCCTTAGGAACTTCTGAACTCCCCGCCCGATTGCTTTCCCAGCTCCCTCAAGGAGGAGCAGCTTGATGTCATCTCCCGTTCTTTCGGAATCGATAGAGCGCGCATGTTGTTGCTAGGGAGAGAAGTTATGCCATATGACCCTCCTGAAGGGTACTTTGCCTACAGCAGATACCACTGCATGTGTGGTGCCATCCCGCCTCTTAATGCTTGGGTAGTCAGCTTTCTTACATATCTAAAGGTGGCCCCATTCCAGCTTCAACCCAACTCTTATGCCATTCTGGTGAGTCTCTTCGTCATCTTCCAGAGGAGATATGGGCGTCCTCCTTCCAACCGGGAGATCCGGTATTTGTACAACTTGAGAGGCTACAAGAAGGGGTCTCCCTATATCAGTTTGGAATCTGCCGTATCCTTTAAGCCCGTCCTGGACTTATACTCGAAGTTCAGTATGTTCAAGAAAGAATGGTTCTTCATCAGGGGTGACTCTGTTTCCATTCGTCTCCTCACCTCCGGCTGTAAGTGTGAAGCTTTATTTATAATTTCCGCTATAACTACAGTGCTTTATCTTACGTGCTTTTATTTCTTGCTAGCGACAGGTGGTTTTGCGGTTGTGGAGAATGGCCGCCTGGTTCAGACGGCGGCCGAGATAGAAGCTATCCCCGGGAGAGATAGATCGGCTACGTACCTGATCAGAAATGCGACCATTCTGGAGTATAATTTGATCCTTCCACAGCAGTCAGTAGTCAAGCAGAGGGAAACGGCGGAGGAGAGGGCGGCTGCTCAAGCTAAGGGAGGTGTCACAGTAGAGAGTGGCAAGAGGAAGCCTTTCTCAAAATCTGCAGTGGTCGGAGGTAAGAAGCTTAAGAAGTCGGATGGTCCTTCCCCCAGCACTTATCCACTTACTCCGGGGAAGGAAGATGTGGAGGAGGAGAGAGGTGAGGGTGGAGATGGTGGCGATGGCATCATGGCCTTGCTTCCTGGGCAAGCAAGCGAGATTTAGGAGTGGACGGATGATGCATTCCACCAAGATTTCGAGGGGCTGGACGGAGAACCGGCTTTGGTAGAGAAATCTGGGAAAGCTGACAAGGCCGGGACCGGTGCAAGCGAGTCTTCTCAGACTATTCCAGCCAAGGTGGCTCCGACGACTCAAGGTGAACTTTTGACTCCTGCAGGCTCCATTTATGATAGGGACTTAGGAATATTTTATGATCCGCTCCCGTCCTGGAATGAAATCCAGGACTCATTGCAGTATCCTACTCCTCCCCAGGGTTTGTATAACTAATGTGTTTCCTTTCTTCTTTTAACTTTTAATTTACCGCGTTTCTCGAATTATGGATCAATGTAAGCTTGTGACACTTGTTCTTCGTATCAGGAGCAGGTAAAACGGCCAAGGCCTCGGATCTTCGGCATAGGCTTGAACAATACAAGCTCTCCAAAGCTTCCGCCAAGCCGAAGCCTTCGACCCACCGTTCCGGGGATGTAGTCGGCTACCGTCCTCTTCTCGGGGTTATTGAAGAGGGTATTCAAAAGAGAAAGAGGAGTCATCCCTTATCCGAACCTTCACTTGGTCCTCAGCCCCCAGTTCAGCCTCTTCATGATATCACGGAGGAGGATACTGAGTTCGCACTCTCTCCGCACCCGTCTGAAAATCCTACCGTTACTCAGATTGATCGTCCTGGCTTGGCTCGTAATCCATTTGCGGGTCATCCTGATCTGGATCCAAGTTCCCATGATATTACCTTTGACGAGGTTACCGGTGAGCACCTTCTTCCCCGCAATCCCATGGTACGGGTGCTTGATGAGGCCAAGTCCTTAGATCTCGATTTACTTACTACTCGGATAGTTACCATGGGAGACGAGGCCAAGGCTAATATTGATCGGGTGGCGGAGGAGACTAGGAAGCTGATGGGGCATCATGCCCGGCTGGTTAAGGCTGGAGAGGAGATTGGGAGTGCCAACATCCGACTACGATTGATGGTTTCGGACCAGGCCAAACAACTTGCTGATCAGGCCATTCAGATTTCTCAGCATGAGGCTGCCTCCGGGCGGTTGAGGAAGACTATGGAGGAGGCTAGTAAGGCGGAATTGCGGAAGATGGAGGCTGCCTGCAAGGAGCGGATAAATATGGCCATCTCGACAGTGGATGAGGTTCGGAGGGCGGATTTTGAGCAGGTAGAGGAGCTGTCGGGGAAGCTTGAAGCTGCAGAGCTTGCTCAGGTCAGGCTAAAGGAGGAGATGGAGGCGATGAGGAGGTCCCTTCAGGCTGACTGCTCGCGATACCGACTGGAGAGGGATGCTGCCATTGCAAGGCTATCGGTTTATGAGGCTCGTATGAGGGAGTTTGAGGAAAATGAGGGGATGATGGATGATATGCTGCAGGATATGTACTTTCGCATTTGGAAGCAGGGCAGCTTATCTTGGATGGACGACTACCCCCGGGTTATGGCTAGGATTTACCTCAGGGATTTAGAGGAGGCCAAGGCTGAGGCGGATAAGGAGGGTGGAGCGGCCTTTAGGATGGATGCGGTAACCGCTCAGTTCACCAAGGAGGAGAAGATAGCGGTGAAGGAGGGGATACGGTTGTTTGCAACTGAGGAGGCAGGCATGGAAGTAGGGGATGACGACCAAGATGATCAAGGGGAAGTTGCTGGTAACCTTTTCTTCTTTTGTTAACTCTGTTTGCTTATCACTAATGATTCCATTCTCTGACCGAACAGGTGGGCAACAGGATAAGGTCAATACTCCGACGCAGCCAGCTCCTTGATTGGACTTGGAAAATTCTTTTTGTGGACTTGACATGGTTGTATATGTTAGTCTTAAAACAGTAGAGTAACTCTTAGGTTGTAATTTTTGCTACTTGTAATAAATAGCTCTATTCTTGATGTGTAATTTTTTAACTTAAGCTGATTTTGTCGTCTTTTGAATGTTTTTGCTATTTTGACATGTCGTATGAGAAATATAGCTATGCATATTCTTGTAATTAAATTTTGTTTGATGTCATAATTTCATGACTTGCAATGTTAGCGTGAGGTGTGAATAAATTATAGTCATATATGAAAGAAGGAAATACCGCCCTTTATATTTTGCTTGTAGATGGCAGCTTTGACTATCCTGTGTGACCGAGTAAGGGACGCGGTCCAGTATCTTGCTGTGAGTATCTGCTTCTATTAGCGAGCGTCTCTTGTTCTGTGTCCTGTACTTCAGGGATTGTTATAGAGGATAGGAGAAAAGTTTCTTAAGTAAAATTGAAATATGTGAAATAGTAAAACTTCCAATCACGGAAGGCCTTCGATGTTCTTAAGTTCGTGGCAAACGGGCTTTGTAGTCACTTTCCCTAGCTGTGGGTCTTGGAGACATTTGTCACCCATCTTACGCCTCCGCGGGGTGTTAATTCTTTTTTACCACAGCCGCACTTAAGACACATCGGAGCCGAGATCGCGCACAGTAACTACCCGGGCCATTATGGCCCGTAATCGTGGGTATTATTCGATTTACTGTGGCCGGCTAGCATGGGTGCCGATCGTCAACTGTGAACTGCCCCTGGCTGGTCACACCTTATGTTGGGGCTTATAGTCGGTTCACAGTTGCCGGCGAGCCGAACGCCGTAATGAGCTGCCTCGGCTATAATCGGCCTTCTCGGTGGCTTATAATCGGCTCATTACAGTTGGCTTTAAGGGCCGTCGCGAGCAATGAGTTAACCCGCAGCAGAGGGATGCCGGAGCAAAAGTGTCTCATTGGCGAGGGCATAGACTCGCGTAGTACCTGTTAGGTCTTGTCCAGGTGAAGTTGCGCTGTGGAGTGCTTTGAATTGAAATGCTGTATGCACAGGATTTTGTTCAACAGAAAAGGATAAAGTTAACCAGCAGCCAAGATATAAAGGAACAAGTTAAAAAAGAGACAAGGTTTTTTAAAGTGGTTCGGCACGAAAATGCCTACGTCCACTGATTCTCTTTGTTAATTCACTTCATATGGGCAATACAGGTTAAGAAAAGTATCGACGGAGGTGTTGGATGTTCCATGCCCTCTGGAACACCTCTCCGTCCACTGTTGACAAAATATAGGCTCCGTTGTGGAGATCTTTGTGAATTACATATGGTCCATCCCAGATTGGGTCTAGCGCTCCGGGGCGAGGGGAGAATCGCTTGAGGACAAGATCCCCTTCTTGTAAGGTACGATGCTTGACTTTGGAGTTGTATTGTGCCGCCACTTTTTGTTTGTGGGCTGCTGCTTTAAGGACTACATCATTTCTTCTCTCCTCAACTAGATCCAAAGACATGTGAAGGAGTTCTTCGTTCTCTTCAGAGTTATAGTGGATTCTACGGTGGGAAGGCACAATGGTTTCAACTGGGAGCATAGCCTCCGATCCGTATGCCAAAGAGAAAGGAGTGTGCCCCGTCGATGTTCTGAAAGATGTGCGATAGGCCCATAGTGCCGTAGGAAGTTCATCCACCCAAGCGCCCTTTGACTTTTCGAGCTTCTTTTTTATTAGAGTTTTCATAATTTTGTTGACGGCTTCGACTTGTCCGTTTGCCTGGGGATACGCTACAGATGAGAAGCTTTTGTGAATTCCGTGCTCTTGGCACCAGTTGGCGAATTCCTCGCTGTCAAACTGAAGTCCATTGTCTGATATGATTTTGAGTGGGACTCCATACCTGCACAGAACATTTTTGACCAAGAAGTTAATAACTTTTGCTGAAGATACTTTATTCAGAGGTTCCGCTTCCACCCACTTGGTGAAATAGTCGACTGCCACTATAGCATATTTGGCCCCGCCTCGGCCCATTGGTAGCTCGCCGATTAAGTCAATTCCCCATATTGCGAAGGGCCAAGGGCTGGTCATTTGAGTAATCTCAGTTGTTGGTAGCCGCGGAATCTTAGCAAACTTTTGGCATCTGTCACACTTTTTGACAAAATCTAAGGCGTCCTTGCTTAAGGTGGGCCAGAAATATCCATACCGGAGTATCTTTTTTGCTAATGTTTGCCCTCCGGTGTGATCTCCGCAGCTTCCCTGATGAATGTTGAATAAGATTTCCTTGGCTTCCCTCCCAGCGACACACCTTAATAATGGGTTAGAGAATCCACGCCGATAGAGGATGTCTTCTTGTATTGTGTAGCGGGAAGCTTTCCTCAAGATTTCCTTGACTTCGTTACACCCGTTGGGTAGTGTGCCACTTTGTAGGTAGTCTTGGATGGGAGTCATCCAAGTTGCTTCTTCGGTTGCAGCTATCAGATTTACTTGCTCAAAACTTGGGGTCAGTTGCTTTGAGATGGTTACTGCTCCGAAGATGGCGATGTCTCTCATACTTGCTTGCTTTGCCAATTCGTCGGCCTCTTGGTTCTCTTCCCGAGGGATGTGTTTGACTAAGTAGTGGTCCAATCGGCTGAGAAGTAACTTGGTCTTCTTTAAATATGCTATGAGTCGTTCTTCTCGAGCTTGGAATTCTCCTAGTATTTGATTAACAATAAGTTGAGAATCGCTATGAAGGCACAAAGAATTGGCTCCGACTTCTATGGCAAGTTCTAGTCCATCTATCACTGCTTCATATTCTGCATCGTTGTTGGTGGCAGCGAATTCCAACCTTATAGCATAGTGCAGCTTATTTCCCCTGGGAGTGATTATTACCACACCTGCCCCCGAGCCTTGTTCGTTTGATGCACCATCCACAAAGAGATTCCACTTGATGTCTTCTGCTATTTCCAATTGCTCCTTATCTTCGTTGGTAGTGAATTCGGCAATGAAATCAGCCAAGGCTTGTCCCTTGATGGCGGTGCGAGGGTGATAGGTGATATCATATTGACTCAGTTCAATGCACCATTTAAGTAGTCGCCCAGAAGTGTCGGGACGATTGAGTACCTGCCTCAGTGGTTGATCGGTCAGAACTTTGATGGAATGGGACTGGAAGTAGTGACGCAGTTTCCGCGATGTGATTAGTAAACAGTATGCTAGCCTCTCAAGTTTAGGATATCTGACTTCTGCCCCCGTAAACCTCTTACTGACGAAGTAAACTGGCCGCTGCGTGCGGTTGTCTTCCCTTACCAAGGCAGCGCTTAGGGCGTGAGATGACACAGCAAGGTACAGGTATAATTCTTCGCCTTCGCTTGGAGTTGAGAGTACCGGTGGTTTCTGGAGGTGTTCGATTAAGTTAAGGAAAGCGGTCAGGCATTCGTCGGTCCATTCGAACTTTCCTTTGTCTTTCTTTAGAGCTTCGAAAAAGGGGACACACTTGTCCGTTGCTTTGGAGATGAATCGGCTTAGGGTGGCCACTTTTCCATTCAGGCTTTGCATTTCCTTCCGAGTGGAAGGTATCTTGATATCCCTTAGTGCTCGGACTTGTTCAGGGTTTGCTTCAATCCCTCTGGCATGGACGATGAATCCTAAGAACTTTCCTGATGACACTCCGAAGGAGCATTTTAGAGGATTCAACTTCATTCCATACTGTCGAAGTACTTGGAACATCTCGCCTAGGTGGCTTACGTGATCGTCGGCTTTCCTTGACTTTACCAGCATGTCATCCATGTAAACTTCCATAGTTTGCCCTATTAGCCCCGCAAACATCTTGTTGACGAGGCGCTGGTAGGTGGCTCCTGCATTTTTAAGTCCGAAAGGCATTACCTTATAGCAGTATAAACCCTGGTCGGTGATGAAACTAGTGTGGTCTTGGTCGGGAGCATGCATAGGAATTTGGTTATACCCTGAGTATGCGTCCATAAAAGATAAGAGCTCGTGCCCGGCTGTGCTGTCTACAAGTTGGTCGATTCGGGGAAGTGGGAAGCAATCCTTTGGGCAGGCGTCGTTTAGGTTGAAGAAGTCAATGCATGTTTGCCACTTCCCATTAGCCTTCTTTACCAGCACCGGGTTAGCGATCCATTCCGGGTGGATGGCTTCTCGTATGAAGTCATTGGCGAGTAGATTCTTTACTTCTTCGTCGAGGGCTACTGATCGCTCTGCCCCCATATTTCTCTTTCTTTGTTTTACGGGCGCCTTGGTAGGATCAATGTTTAGTACGTGGCATGCTACGTCGGAGGGGATTCCGGTCATATCAGCGTGTGACCATGCGAATACATCCAAGTTGTGGCGGAGAAAGTCAATGAGTTGCTCCTTCAACTCTGCTTTTAGTTGGGACCCAATTTTTAATAGTCTACTTGAGTCGTGCTTGTCTACAGATACAAACTCCATAGCCTCTGCAGGCTCACGGTGGCCTCCTCCTCTTTGTCCCTAGGGTCTAATTCATTGAAAGGGTCGCTGGTATATCGAAGAGGAGGGGCTTTCTTTAGTTGCTATGCTTCTAGACTTTTCGTGCAGAGGGCAACCTCTACACCCTTCCCTTTATCTTTCCTGTGGTTGTTGCGAAGTTCGGTCACATAGCAGCCTCGAGCAATGTCCTGGTCTCCTTCTACTTCCCCTACTCCATTGTCCGTTGAAAATTTCATCTTTAGGCACCATGGGGCTAGGACAATTTGGAAGTCAGACAAGGCCGGCCTTCCCAAGAAGGCGTTGTAGGCTGAACGGTTTTCTATTAGCACAAACGTCTATTTCCGTACAATGGAGCGGCGATGGCTTCCAATCTCAACAAAGAGGTCCAGTTGCCCGAGGGGCATCTTCGCATCTCCAGTGAAACCATGTAGTGGTTTATCGCAGGGAGATACATCCATCATTGATAGTTTCATTTTGTCGAAGGCATGTTTGAACAGGATATTTACTGAGCTTCCAGTGTCCACTAAGATTCGGTAAACTTCGGCGGGACCGAGCCGGGCAGAGATAACCATGGAACCATAGGATCCATGTGAGGGTATTGCCTTCCTTCTAGGTCACGCTTACCGAATGTGATGTCATCACTTTCTTTCCTTTTCGGGAGGCATTCTTCTATAACTGAATTGACACTGTCTTTATTGTCTCTGAGCGACTTTCCATATCTTTCCATCTCTTTCCAGCTCCTGTCTGCGATGTGTGGTCCTCCCGAGATGGTATGGACCACTATCTTCTCTTGACTAGAGCCGCTAGCGTTGCGGTTTCCTCTGCCGGTCTCTGGTGAGGGTAGCCTTGGGTTTTCATTGGCAGGAGCTGGAGTCCTGTCCTGACTTTTTACATAGCGTTCCATTTTCTTCCTTCTGATGTGTTACTCAATCAGATCCCAGAGATGATGGCATTCATTGGTATCATGCCCGTGAGATTCGTGGAAGCGGCAGAACTTTCCAGACTTCTGCGCGTTATCTGATTCCTTCTTATATGGTGGGCGTTTGTATCTAACTTCGCCTTGGGTGGCAAGGAAGATATTTTCGACGGTCTCGTTCAAAGGAGTGTAAGTGTCGAATCTCGGTCCAGGCCGATATAGGCGCTTTTCTCCCTTCTTGCCCCCAGCATTGTCTCTGGAATCATTTCTTCGAACGTCCCTTGCCACAGCAGGGGCGTTGCTGTGAGTTGCCTTATTTTGCTGTCCTGACTGCCCCTCAACGGCAGCATCCTCAAGCCTCATATATTTCCCAGCTTCATGGAAGAAATCGGGTAAAGTAGCTGGTTTTTCTTTCGTCAACCTTCTAGCAAATTTAGTGTCCGGATGCACACCACTACAGAGGGCCATTAGGATAAGCTTCTCATCGGCATCTTGGACCGCGGCTGCTGCGGCATTGAATCGGGTTAGGTATTGCTGCAGTTTCTCTCCAGGTTTCTGTTTGACGCTGGATAAGGAATAAGTGTCCTTAGGTTGTTCCACATGGATGCGGAACTGACTGATAAACTTTTCTTTTAACATTTCCCATGAGCTAATGGATCCCTGGGGTAGATGACAGAACCAGGAGGTAGCGAGATCTGCTAAGAAGAGCGGATAGCATTTGCACAGTACTCCCTCTGTCGCTCCACTCATGAGCATATGTTGTGTGTACCTCTGTAAGTGTACAACAGGGTCGGAGTTTCCTTTGTAAGGTTCCATTGTTGGCATCTTCCATTCTCGGGGAGTGATAGCAATTTCGATATTGCGGTCGAAAGGGCTGGTTACCCTAGCGCCTATCCCTCGATCTCTTTGCTCCCGTTGGACGCACTCTCTGAATAAGCGTGCCATCCTTTCATCAGAATTTGGAGTAGATAGAAATGAGTTTGGTTCTGTTCTGTGGGATTGATTCCGTCCAGATGACCTGTAGGGATGGTATCGTCTATCATTCCTCATATTTTCTAATGGTTGCCTTTGATCTTCTGGGAGCATGCTAGGGTCAGCTGCAGTTGGCCCTTGCCTTGATCTTCCCCTACTGGGTTCTGATCTAAGCACTTCCTCGGGTCCAACTTTGGGCTGGACTCTAGCTCGGCCTCGTTCACTGGCATTTCCGTGGTTAGGCAGTATGACAGGCTCAGCTACAGTTGACCTTTGCCCGGTACCTCCCCCGTTGGGTTCGGTACCAAACGTTTCCTCAGGCCTAACTTCGGGCTGTGCTCGATCTCGGATCCTACCATGGCTACTTCTGCCATTAGCTCCTTCGAAGAAGGAAAATCTTTGTTGTCTCTGAGATCCTCCAGACTGGGACTCGCCCCATGATTCAGTGTTGCGATTGGACTCTTCAGCATCCCTTAAGCGTGACATGAGATGGTCCACCAAGGCTTCCTACTGGGACGTGAAGCGGTTAGTTACTTCAACCACAACCCTGTCCAAATCTGCCCTAGTAATTGCTGCGAGCTATTCTGTGGCAGGAGTGGTCGGATTAGCCTGTCCTTCATTTGTTACTGCTACTGGAGGAGGACGATTTACTTGATTCGTGGCAGCTGGATCCGGAAGACTGCTGGATGCGATGTTTTTTCCTTTGTTAACATCTTTTCTTGGTTTGGGAGGCATGTTTTCCAAGTGGCGAACAATGCTGTTAGGAAAAATGTTAAGTGGATGAAGCTGAAGCTTCGAGCTTCTAGTTCTCATTGAAAGCACCAAAAATGTTTGCACAAAAAATGGACAAACACCTCAAAGTCGTATGATTTAGTAGATCTTATGTTGTTCTTAGTGATTTGGGTGATTTATGCAAATATATGAAAAGCAGGGGCTAAAATGTAAAAAGGCACGCAGATTTATAGTGGTTCAGCCAGAATGTGCCTATGTCCACTTTATATGTTATTTCTCTTCTCTTGTTTAGATTACAAGTACAAAGCTTTGATACAAGTAAAAGAAATTTGTTTGAAAGTTCTCTCCGTGCTTGAGCTCTCAAAACTTGTCCCCATTGTTGTACCCCTGCCCCTCTATTTATATAGTGAGGCTGAGGGCAGGGGTCTTGGATGTACATAGCTGCTGGTGGGCCTGGGCTGATGTAATCTGGCCTGGTAGCGTTGGTTCGGCATTGCTTTGGCTCGGCAGTAGGTGGTAGACTCTTTGGTTCGGCATCGCTTGGTTCGGAGATGGTTGGAGTGTAGAGTGGACCGGTTGTAGGTGATTCGGTGCTAGGTGGTAGTACCTTGGTCTGGTTTGGAGTTGGTCCGGCAGGAGCTTGAGAAGCTGGTTCGGTAGGAGCTTGAGAAGCTGGTTCGGTAGTGGCTCTGAGAAGCTGGTTCGGTAGTAGCTCTGAGAAGCTGGTTCGGTAGGAGCTTGAGAAGCTGGTTGGTTCGGTAGAGGTAGGAGAAGAGTTGAATCGGCAGAGGTGATTTGGTTTGTCTAGCTTTGGACCGGTGGTGAGAATTTACCGAACAAGAAGAGATAAAGATCAAGGTATATTTTCTAAAAGCACATAAGTTAGACAAGCCTTTCTTTTGTGATTGTTTGTTGTTTTAGTGCATGGTTGTTACCAATTCTTTTTGTTGGGGAATTAAGTAGTAAATTGTTATAGAACTCCATTTATATTCAAATTGCGAGGACGCAATTTTTATTAGGTGAGGAGTTCTGTGACAACCCGGGTGAATTCACTTTGAGTATCATTATTTAATTAAACAAACTGATTTAATTATGTAAGATTAAAAATCTAATAATGAGGAATTGCATAATTGGATTTAGAATAAGAATAAATTAGGAATTTATTCGAATTATCTCTTTTTGTAGTTAATTCTTATATTTAATAACATAAGAACAAAATTTGGAGAAAATAAATAAATAAATTATACCGAAATAATTTCACTGTTTGAAATATGATTTCTCAATTAATGGTTCATTTTATTAAAAGTATGGAGAACAACTTTTAATTTTAAGAGTTGTATTTAATTTTGATAAAATATTTCAGTATTAATAAAAATGAGATTTTGACATGTTATTTATTTTGGGAAAAATTGTAGAAATCAATATTGGTTAAATTATAGCACTGTTTATATCAAATTAGTGGTTATAAAGTGTTAAAGTAAAACAAAAACAAATTAGCAACACTTTGTTTTGGAAATATTAGTAACACTATGCTAATGGATGCAAGTCTTAGCCTAATTTAGCCTTGTTACAACTACTTAGCTCTCTTTGCTCAACACCTCACTATCTTATTATTTCAGAAAACAAAACACGTTCATAAACTTATCTCTCCACTTTGCAAAAAGGAGAAACCTAGCTCTTCCATTTCAAAACCCTAGGCCTTCAAAAAATCAAAATCAGTTAAAATAAATCTATAAAAATTCTCAAATTTGGGTATGTTACTACTGCCATGTTTCAGCATCTCTGTTCCAAATTTCATTTAATTTCATTGAGATTTGATGGGTTAAAGGTGGTCATCTTCGCAAGCTATTTTTGGTGAAATCTGGGAAGAAAACGTAGGTTAGTAGAAAATTCATAATTAATTATAGAAAAATCAAAAAAATATGAAGTTTGGATATGTTGTTCGTTACTCATATGCCCACCTTCTATAAAAACTACATAGGAAAGTAAAATGGTTTTCTATGCCAAACCCTTTCTGCTCTAAGGATGAAAATGCAGGAAAGTTCTAAGTTTTGGCATTGTGTTGTTGCTTGCAATTTTTGGAATTTTGGATGTTAAGCTGAGTTTATCTCATGATTTCTAGACTAATATGAATGTTAGTTGCTGCTATATGAATTCGGTTGAATCTCTAGTGTATATGACCTCAATATGTTGATGAATCCTTTGTCTATTTGAATTGGATTCGCTGTTTCCTAAAAACCCTCTTATGAAATCATGATTTTCATTAAATTATACATGTATATATGCTTGCATGTTTGCTAGTTCAGTATCTCGGATCATTATAGTGGTAACATAGGAGAATTGATCGTAAACGGATCGTCGAAGAGCCATCTGAATCACCTGGGAGATCAGCCTAGGTGAGGCAACCAGCGGATCAGTATGTCATACCGGTGGATCGGTATCAACCTGGACTGGTCTCCCAGGCTGTGTTCCAATGTTCTCAGATCAACCCGTTTGCCACTTGTTTTCTTGGTTTATTCTCTAGTATTGATTGCTTGATTTCGATGTTGCAGTTCATATTAATTTCATTGGTATTTCTGGATTTTTATTTGTGAATTAATGGATTCATTTTGGTGTTTCTATACCATAGAATTGCCCTATGGGTCTTGGGATTTTGATTTATGAATTGATGAATTCATTTTGACTTTTTATGCCGTAGATATTGTTCTATAGATTTGGGAGCAATACACATTTTTGAGGCATGTTTTCAACTCGGATTTACAAATGGCTGATTTCCAAAATTAAACCATTTTTATACAGATCTTTTTAAATACCAATCTAATATCTATATAAGTTATTTTCTCATTTCAATGGTTTTAAAATTGATCTAGAGCAATGGTTTGAAAAGTGTACTTATATATATATATATATATATATATATATATATATATATATATATGCTCTGAACCAATATTTTTAGAAATGGTTTTAAAGACCAATATTTTGATAAAATTGCACGACATCGATCGAATGAGAAATTGATTTAAACGGTTAAATAAAACGAGTGCTATGGAACCCTCGCGTTAATTTTACCGATTAATTCCTAGACTTATTCGACCAAAACCATTACTACACACAAGTGGAGTTGTTGTAACGACCCGGTATTTTGCACCATTCGCATCCGCACATGTCGGACTTGAATAATTCAAAATACAGAATTGTTAATTTAAATTTGGCAAAACTGAACATATACAGTAAATAAATATAATCACAGATCACAGACACAGAGTAATAAATGCAGCGGAAATAAAAGAGATAGTAGTTCATGAAGCTACTATATAAATGTATAAGTTACATCAGAGTTAAACCAGATACAACGGAAGAGTAATACGATACATCGGATACAAATCAGAATACATCACTGGAATCATCGAAAACTGAAAGCAGAATAGATGGCTGGATCTTCAAGCAAAGCTCCAACTTCAAAGGTGAGTCTCGAATACTGGTACACTCAGTCTGACCCGAGCGTAAAGCAAAACACAAAACACTCGAGTCAGGATTAACATTCTTATATTAATAAATCCAACTCAAGTGAAATAGCAATTGAAATACAAGTAACTCAAAGGATGTTTGGAATAACCATCCTTTAAGGATCCGTTAAACTATCTACTATGTAGTAGTGTACGATAAGTAGATAATGTCTATCAGTAATATAAGATATCAAAATAGTGTTAAGTCATGGCCCATTCCACCCTTAACACATTTTAATTCCCAAGAGCATATACAAGACCGTAGTTTCCCCAAAACCGGAAGTCACCAGAGGGCAATCCATATACTAAAGGTACAAAACAAATCGTAGTGGTCGCGTATAGGGATACAAGTATGACAAGGCACATGAGGCAATACCCAAGGTAGTGAAACTACAGTTTGCCTGATCCGGACTGGTGAGAACGCATCGCCGCAGCGACCGCAACACCGCGAAACAACACTCCCAAAATCAAGGGTGCACCAATCGACAACAAGTAATGAGTAGTTCGAAGAAGTGTGTTCGCTTGAGGTAGCTGACCTCCATTTAGCCCAGCACGGTTCCTGATTTTAGTCATTTCCAATTTGACACAAGTGTCAAGGCTATCCATTATCGTTCTCTTTCTTCAGTCATCACGTACATCATTCCAACCACTTCATTCTGGATCACACTCCGCGTATAGTTATTAAAGTGGTTTTCGGTTTAGACAGAGAGTATGTCCATAACCGATTTCCGGTCTCTTTAATAACTTTCATAATTATTACACCGATTGGTCGTTTAACAAATTTCAAAACCAAATCAAATTCAATTTCAAATAGAATTCGTAAATCAACATTTCATTTGTCTTTCAAAACCAATTTCCAATAATTTACGTTTCAAAACATCCAAATTACCCTTTCAAGATCTTATAATTCAATTTCAATTTCCTTTAAAACAATTCAAATATTGATTTAAGTTCGTATATAAGTTTCATTTCGAAATCATTTAAATTAATTTGATTCAACATTTAAATCAATTTAAATTCATTTGTCGATTTCGTTCAATATTCATTAAGTAAATTTTCCATTCAAAACAATTTCTATTAAATTTCCAATTCATTAAATCCATTATTCAAATTCAACTTCATTATATCAAAACTTACAAATTGAATTAAAATAAATTCATCAAATCAAATTCTTTAAATTTCAAGTCTTACATTTATTTCAATAAATCACATTTTATTTCTTGTTAAAGAAATTCAATTTCACTTATTTATTTACTTAGTTACAATTTCAAAGCTTAATTAATAAAGAACTAAATTTCACTTTTCAAGAAGTTCAATTTTACTTAATAACGAATTCAATTCAATTTAATCATTAAATAATTCAATCTTATTTAATTATTAAATAATTCGAAACATAATTATTAAATAATTTCAAAGTTTAATAATTTCAAACTTAATTATATAATTTCTCAAATTAAACAACATTCTTTCATCAATTACATTGTTAATATTTTATTTCAGATTATTATATATTAACATTTTCCTTTCATTAAAATTCAAATTTCAACTTCATTTCAAAACCATATTATTTATTCAAATAAAAACTTCGTTTATTTTTAAATCAAATTATTGCCCAATCGGGTTTTATTTAATTCTCTATCCTAAGGTCAAAGTTTAATTTGGGTATATATCATTTCAACCCAATTCCAATTAAATTCAAAAATCAAAGCATAGCAAAGGGAACTTGCAGTGTGATAACTGGGATGGTGTCAAAGTAAATAAATAAGCAATAACGACAATCAATAACAATCAAATAATCAATTCAAATAATCCCGAAATAATCGTATTAATTCACATTGTTATTTGTGTAAATTAATATAATTATTTCTAGAATCTACACTATCATTTCATGTAGATTAAAGATTATTACATTACGGTTTTCACTTGTCATTCAATTTCAATTTTTACACTACAACAATTAATCCAATATACGTCGATGGTTCAAAGTGTAATTATCGCTATTCTATATGTCAATTAATTTAACAATTCAAAGGGGTCATATTCAACTAATCAAATTTAACATATAAATCAGTTTTAAAATTGTTAACTATCCTATATCAATTTCAATTCTGCATACAATTAATCACTTAACATTAACAAATTAACGTCCAATATAAACATCGAACAATCAACCAATTATCAGCCAAACTAGATTATCATTTCATAATTAACAGTTAATGGTGTAAGATGTCATAAGTAAACTGATACAGCTGATAGCATATAAAACAGTGTAAATAACTAACAACATCATATTTCAATTGTCGTTTCAATTGAAATCAAATTTAATCAATAAAAGAACGTTAATCGTGAGTGATTGCTCACCTTTCGAGGCTAGAGAAGTTTGACGATGAATTGAGTTACGAATCCTAAAGCAAAACGAGATTGGCACGAAATTGGATGGACAAAGCTTATAAATGTAATTGATGGAACAAATCAGATCAGTTATGATACAAGTTGAAAATACATATTCATTATTATTATATTATACATATATATTTCTCAATAATTTAAATTAAGGAAATTATTAAAATAGTATTAAACTTCAAAAAAAATCGTTTCTCTTTAAACTCACGCAAAATGAAGGGTATATATGTCATACTCAAACCAATATTTATTATTAAACAACCTAGGCTACTTTATAGAAACATATATATATATATAATACACCAATTACAACCTGTACAACAACCAGTGAACAAATATATACAAACTTGCTTAACACATTTATGCAGACTTACCTTATTCACTAACGTATCTATATAAACATACGCACCCACAAATATATAGACTACATACATTAACCAATATTCAAAACAATATAAATATCACTAGTACAATATAATTATCCCCTGGTACAGGCTATTTCAAATAATATATAGAATTACTAGTGTTGGTATATACAAAACATTATTCGTATTATATATAAAGTCAAAACAGGCTTCAGGCGAGTATTTTCTTTAATACTAAACAGGCTGACAAAATAAATGATTAAGAAAACAACTTATATAGTTCATTTAAAATTAACAGCAGCCGAAACTTGCTAACCACTGCACTCAATACTTAAACACATATAAATTCTTTGATACAAATTCAATGTTGATGTATAAATACTAATTTTGTATAAAATATGGAAAGTAAAGTTTTTTTAAACAACAGATTTGTTATAGTAAGCTCAGTTATGAACGAAACTTAACATACCCGACAACATAAACTAAACAAACTTATAAAACCTTATACTCTTTGAAAACCAAAACATGTATACAAGTCTTTATATGTAACTATTGTATAAACCAATATATATATGTATAATGTATGCAAGTTATACCCATATATATCAAACAGTAAATGAGAACAGGTTAACAACTTTACTTACAAGAAGACATTTATCTATATATTCTTTCTGCATATATAACTAAATGAAGAACTTATATAGCAACAACCACATGATATACCTGTTTATAAAATATATAGTATATATAACTATCTGTAACCTTATAACTAAATATATATAAGTCTCTGTACACATTTACTCATCAAAGATAAACAATTAGATAGTATCGTAACCTTTATAAACAAATATATAAAACATATATAGACGAAACATTATATATACTATAATGTAACCTATTTATATAAAACTAGTTCATGCGTATAAAGGAACTAACTATAATATGTATACACTCCTTACTGTAAAATCTCTTAACATATAATATAATATACACCGAACAGTTATGTACAGCTTACATATGTTAAACTTTGAAAACAATATATATTTTTATACCTCAATATTATTAGAGAAGCAAGCTCGGCCTAAACCAAGGGAAGGAGGAACGGCAGGCACGGACAAGGATTGCACGCGATCAGGTGGAGGAGGGATAGGATGATGGTGATCGGCTGATGTGGCAGGTTGCTCGGTGGGGAATGGCTGCCGCGTTGACAAGGTAGCGGCTGAAGGCAGACAAGGGGAGAGGGAGGAAGAGAAACAACTGCTATTGGGTGGCCATGACTGTTGTTTTTGGACTATGGTGTGAATTTGCGGAGGGTGGAGGCGAACGAGACGGCAAGCATGATGCGGAGGAAAGGAGAGGAAGGAAGTGGATTCATTTGAGGTGGTAGGGTTTTTCGAATGGGAAGGAGAGACTGTGATGAAGGCAAATTAAATCGAGAGAGGTTGTTTAGCAAATGACTGTTAGCTTTGCTCGTTTTTTTTTCTTTTCTTTTTTTGTTTTTTTTGTTTTTTTTGTTTTGTTTTGTGAGGCTTAGAAACGAAAATGACAGAAAGCAAGAAGAAAAGAGAAACACGGCTTGGCTGAGGAGGAAGATAATAGGTCAGAGGTGAATAAAAGGAGGACACGTTATAGGCTAAAACAATGAAATTCAATTGATTGCACTATATTTCTCAAATATAACTATTTATCAAAAGCAACGTAACCACCGGTTGGAAATTTGGGAATAATAAAGGTCACCTTGATATCTGGGAAATCTAAAAGCCAAAGCTTTTGGGTTTACACGATAAAAGTGAAAGGTCACTTAATATCAAAAATTTTAAACCGGTGCCGATACGAATATCCGTTACGCGATTTCCACCGCGTACCGAACACCGAAACACAGAAGTAAATATACTATGGAGATCAGCACGACGAGACGATCAAAACGGTATACGGATATCAGCGGTACGATCGAATAAAAAAAAATTCGAACTTTCTAATAGCGGAAAATGCAACAACACGTAGAAGATTAAGATCGACAGAGCTAAAGATGTCTGAATTTTGAAAAATGAAAAATGACGTCTTGCTCAAAAGATGGTTTAGAATTTTTCTATGCAAAAATATTTAGATTTCGGGAACATTTTATTTTCATCGCTTTTTAACTGATTAAATTGAAGTAAATTTACGCGCGAAATAAACTTTCATATTTTCGGACGAAAATTTACCAATTGCTATGTTTAACTAGACGCATTCCAAATATCAAATTTATATTTCAAAATTTTATCGTTTAAAATTTCACAAAATTTCAACTAATAACGTTATTAAAACAGTTGAAATTTACGGGTCGTTACACTCTCCCCCACTCAAAACTTTTCGTCCCCGAAAAGTTACAAGGTAGGAGAATAGAAACAACCAGAAAGAAAAACAGATTTGAAATACAAAATAACAATTAATTTAAACCATATAAATTCAAATTTAAATTAATTGATATTCAATAATTGATTTAATCCATTTGATTTCACTAAAATCAATCTCAACTATTTCTAAATTCATTATCTTATTATCCTATTTTCTTCAATTTACAATTTCTAAAACCATAAATTTGAATAGTCTTTTATTATAATCATATTTTCTTCAACAAATTTAAATTCTTCTTTATTCCAAATTATTGTTAAATTTATTCTACTTAATATATCTTATCACATATATTTAACCCACATAAATTAATTTAAACCATATAAATTTCAATTTAAATTTATTTATATTTTTCAATTTGGTTAAATCCATTTATATTAAATCAATAAATAGTCATTCGATTAAATTTATTAGTTCAACTGTTAATTCTAATCATATAAATTTCATTTTAAATCAATTAATGTTCAATAATTGATCTTAATTCAAGGTGTTTTCATAAGTTGATCAAATTTCAAATTATTAATTCTTTCAAAACAAATTTATTAATTCTTTCAAAACAAATTTATTTCATTATTAACCGAGTTTTACTTATTATCCTATCTAACTCTATTAACATCTTTATAATCAAAATTTAGTGTATAACATTTATTATAAACACTCAAATTTTATTTATAAATTCAATTTATCTTATATATTATCCAAATACATATTCAACTTCTGAATGATTTAGGTAAGTTGTATTAGAATGCAGTTGAACAATATACAAATAAATTTTCCCAATTCAATTTTCAAGTTTAAATATTAATTCCAAATTTTGGTTTTATTTATAATTAAAATCATCCTTTAACAAAATTTAAGAATTAGATTTCCGATTAACTTTAAACAATTTAGAGAGATATATATAATATATTTATATCAAATCAAATTAAATTTTAAAATAAGATACCCCTATATATATAAATCAAATTATACTGAAGAAATTCTAATCAAAATATTTTTCAAAAACAAAACCGTAGAAATGCTACAGAATAGTATCTCCACTTCGAAACTCGAAAATGAATGTCGATGATGCGGCCGCCATCACCGAAATTATTTTCCAGCGACAAAGAGAAGAGCACTGATTTCAACATTTTAAAATTCTTTGAAAACGGTTCCTATTTGAAAATACTTTAAATAATATACATTAAAATTCTTTGGAAACAAATTATAGTCAAAATACCTTTAAATAATGTGCATTAAAACCTTTAAAACCATAGTTCGAAATCATTGGAATTAAATTCTCAAATTCTTAATTTAATTTAATTTCAAATCCTAAATCAGTTTGTAAACCAAGTTTATAAATTCATTTATCGAACAATAGATGAAAATCAAATTTTATCATTTCAAACCACGAATTAATTCACCTCTTTTTTTTCAGAAAATTTTACTTATATATTTATAATATAATCATACAAAATTATTTCATTTACCAAATTTGAAAACAATATTGTGTCAGTTTGCTCTGCTCAAGTGTTTTGGAAATCCTATCGATGGCGTTGATCAGACGAATCGATCGAAAACCCAAATCAACATCAACAACTCAAACAACACAACATATATTAAAACATTTATATATATTAGTTTACAAATACATTTCTTTGCTCGACGATACAGGAATGAATTTTCAAAATAAGGATAGGGTTTCAAATTTGATGGACTCAAATCAAAGAGAAATTTGATTCGAAGATAAGTTCGGAACAGGAGATAAGATAATTATATTAACAGAATCGGGAGACGGATAAGCTTATTTAATTTACGGGCAACCTTAACCGGATCGACCGTGACTTTAATAATAAGATTAATGCTGAATTCCGAGGTAAATCAACATCTGATCTCGAGAAATAAAATTCAGGTATAGCAGGAGATAGATACCATCATAAACCGAGGATACAGAAATCTCCGGTGAATCGATGCCTATTATAAAGGAGTTTTACTCCTTTACGAATCATTCGAAGATTGGCGAGACCGCCGATCTATTATAGATAACATTCAGAATGGAGTTATGGGGTGCTCCAGGATTGAAAGAAGACGAATAGTGAAGGACACGAATAATTTCGGAACCGAGGGGAACGTTCCAAAATTCAAAGGAATCGGGTCAAAAGGAAGAGATTGAAACTCGAATGAGAGTGATTCTGTAAATACATTTACCATATATATTGAGTTTTGCCTAGAGCTACCAAAGCTCTGATACCAACTGTAACGACCCGGTATTTTGCACCATTCGCATCCGCACATGTCGGACTTGAATAATTCAAAATACCGAATTGTTAATTTAAATTTGGCAAAACTGAACATATACAGTAAATAAATATAATCACAGATCATAGACACAGAGTAATAAATGCAGCGGAAATAAAAGAGATAGTAGTTCACGAAGCTACTATATAAATGTATAAGTTACATCAGAGTTAAACCAGATACAACGGAAGTGTAATACGATACATCAGATACAAATCAGAATACATCACTGGAATCATCGAAAACTGAAAGCAGAATAGATGGCTGGATCTTCAAGCAAAGCTCCAACTTCAAAGGTGAGTCTCGAATACTGGTACACTCAGTCTGACCCGAGCGTAAAGCAAAACACAAAACACTCGAGTCAAGATTAACATTCTTATATTAATAAATCCAACTCAAGTGAAATAGCAATTGAAATACAAGTAACTCAAAGGATGTTTGGAATAACCATCCTTTAAGGATCCGTTAAACTATCTACTATGTAGTAGTGTACGATAAGTAGATAATGTCTATCAGTAATATAAGATATCAAAATAGTGTTAAGTCATGGCCCATTCCACCCTTAACACATTTTAATTCCCAAGAGCATATACAAGACCGTAGTTTCCCCAAAACCGGAAGTCACCAAAGGGCAATCCATATACTAAAGGTACAAAACAAATCGTAATGGTCGCGTATAGGGATACAAGTATGACAAGACACATGAGGCAATACCCAAGGTAGTGAAACTACAGTTTGCCTGATCCGGACTGGTGAGAACGCATCGCCGCAGCGACCGCAACACCGTGAAACAACACTCCCAAAATCAAGGGTGCACCAATCGACAACAAGTAATGAGTAGTTCGAAGAAGTGTGTTCGCTTGAGGTAGCTGACCTCCATTTGGCCCGGCAAGGCTCCTGATTTTAGTCATTTCCAATTTGACACAAGTGTCAAGGCTATCCATTATCGTTCTCTTTCTTCAGTCATCACGTACATCATTCCAACCACTTCATTCTGGATCACACTCCGCGTATAGTTATTAAAGTGGTTTTCGGTTTAGACAGAGAGTATGTCCATAACCGATTTCCGGTCTCTTTAATAACTTTCATAATTATTACACCGATTGGTCGTTTAACAAATTTCAAAACCAAATCAAATTCAATTTCAAATAGAATTCGTAAATCAACATTTCATTTGTCTTTCAAAACCAATTTCCAATAATTTACGTTTCAAAACATCCAAATTACCCTTTCAAGATCTTATAATTCAATTTCAATTTCCTTTAAAACAATTCAAATATTGATTCAAGTTCGTATATAAGTTTCATTTCGAAATCATTTAAATTAATTTGATTCAACATTTAAATCAATTTAAATTCATTTGTCGATTTCGTTCAATATTCATTAAGTAAATTTTCCATTCAAAACAATTTCTATTAAATTTCCAATTCATTAAATCAATTATTCAAATTCAACTTCATTATATCAAAACTTACAAATTGAATTAAATTAAATTCATCAAATAAAATTCTTTAAATTTCAAGTCTTACATTTATTTCAATAAATCACATTTTATTTCTTGTTAAAGAAATTCAATTTCACTTATTTATTTACTTAGTTACAATTTCAAAGCTTAATTAATAAAGAACTAAATTTCACTTTTCAAGAAGTTCAATTTTACTTAATAACGAATTCAATTCAATTTAATCATTAAATAATTCAATCTTATTTAATTATTAAATAATTCGAAACTTAATTATTAAATAATTTCAAAGTTTAATAATTTCAAACTTAATTATATAATTTCTCAAATTAAACAACATTCTTTCATCAATTACATTGTTAATATTTTGTTTCAGATTATTATATATTAACATTTTCCTTTCATTAAAATTCAAATTTCAACTTCATTTCAAAACCATATTATTTATTCAAATAAAAACTTTGTTTATTTTTAAATCAAATTATTGACCAATCGGGTTTTATTTATTTCTCTATCCTAAGGTCAAAGTTTAATTTGGGTATATATCATTTCAACCCGATTCCAATTAAATTCAAAAATCAAAGCATAGCAAAGGGAACTTGCAGTGTGATAACTGGGATGGTGTCAAAGTAAATAAATAAGTAATAACGACAATCAATAACAATCAAATAATCCCGAAATAATTGTATTAATTCACATTGTTATTTGTGTAAATTAATATAATTATTTCTAGAATCTACACTATCATTTCATGTAGATTAAAGATTATTACAATACGGTTTTCACTTGTCATTCAATTTCAATTTTTACACTACAACAATTAATCCAATATACGTCGATGGTTCAAAGTGTAATTATCGCTATTCTATATGTCAATTAATTTAACAATTCAAAGGGGTCATATTCAACTAATCAAATTTAACATATAAATCAGTTTTAAAATTGTTAACTATCCTATATCAATTTCAATTCTGCATACAATTAATCACTTAACATTAACAAATTAACGTCCAATATAAACATCGAACAATCAACCAATTATCAGCCAAACTAGATTATCATTTCATAATTAACAGTTAATGGTGTAAGATGTCATAAGTAAACTGATACAGGTGATAGCATATAAAATAGTGTAAATAACTAACAACATCATATTTCAATTGTCGTTTCAATTGAAATCAAATTTAATCAATAAAAGAACGTTAATCGTGAGTGATTGCTCACCTTTCGAGGCTAGAGAAGTTTGACGATGAATTGAGTTACGAATCCCAAAGCAAAACGAGATTGGCACGAAATTGGATGGACAAAGCTGATAAATGTAATTGATGGAACAAATCAGATCAGTTATGATACAAGTTGAAAATACATAATCATTATTATTATATTATACATATATATTTCTCAATAATTTAAATTAAGGCAATTATTAAAATAGTATTAAACTTCAAAAAAATCGTTTCTCTTTAAACTCACGCAAAATGAAGGGTATATATGTCATACTCAAACCAATATTTATTATTAAACAACCTAGGCTACTTTATAGAAACATATATATATATATATATATATATATATATAATACACCAATTACAACCTGTACAACAACCAGTGAACAAATATATACAAACTTGCTTAACACATTTATGCAGACTTACCTTATTCACTAACGTATCTATATAAACATACGCACCCACAAATATATAGACTACATACATTAACCAATATTCAAAACAATATAAATATCACTAGTACAATATAAATATCCCCTAGTACAGGCTATTTCAAATAATATATAGAATTACTAGTGTTGGTATATACAAAACATTATTTGTATTATATATAAAGTCAAAACATGTAACGACCCGGTATTTTCAACCATTCGCATCCATTATAAGTGTATAAGTAGACACTCATGCCGGAATTGAATTGCTCAAAATACCGCGTTGTAAATAAAATTTGGAAAATCTAAGAAAATACAGTAAATAAATATAATCACAGATCATAGACACAGAGTAAAATAATGCAGCGGAAGTAAAAGAAATAGTAGTTCATAAAGCTACTATATAAATATATCAGAGTTACATAAGATATAACAGAAGAAATAGAATACAACAAAAGTCTCAATATAATAACCAAGTACAAGCTGAGTAGAACAACGGAATTGAAATAGATAGGACAAGACAAGCAGATAATCTCAAGCGATTCAAATCTCCAGAAAGTGGAATCCAAATCTGTGAATAACTCAGGTTGACCCGAGCGTAAAGCAAAATACAAAACACTCGAGTCAGGACAATATATACTTATATAATGTAAACCAACTCAAGTGAACTGTAGTAAAGGTACAAGTAACTTAGAAGATGCTTGGGACCGCCCATCCTCTAAGGATCCGTTAAAATATCTACTATGTAGTAATATTCGCTATTACAATAGTGTCTAAATAAGTAAAGTATAATCATATCGGAAAATAGCGTTAAGGGGATGGAGAACCTTAACGCGGTCGGATCTTAAAATCATAATCGTAGTAAAGCTCGATATGGTAGGTGACACGGCACAACTAGGCAATGCCAGGGTAGATATACCAATTACGCACACGGACTGATGGAGCGCATAGCAGCTACTATCGTCCACCTCGAACAACATTCCCAAATCGGAGGATGGCCATCTAGTCAAATCGCAAGTAAGAGTATAATATCGAAGAAATGTGTCCGAGAAGAGGTGCTACCTCACTGGTCCGAGATCGCTCTTGTTTTAGCCACCTTATGCCAACTCACGGGAGTTGGGTCCACGTAATATACCTTAAGAACGTCGCCACCATCCTACTTCATTCTGGAATCTCCACCGCGTACACGGTTGTCAAAGTGGTTTTCGGTAAGACAGAGAGTATGTCCATATCCGATCCCGGTCTCTTTAACAACCCAACGTTATTATAACCCGTGGTTATAAGTTTAAAAACAGTTTATACTTCAAAATAGAATATCATTTCAAATCCAAATCTTTATCAAATAAAGATTAAATCAATTCCAAACCATTTCCATATTTTTAAAATATCATATCATTTCAAAACTTCATTTCAAATCATTTTAATATAATAAAATATCATATCCTTACAAAACTTCATTTCAAATCATTTTAATAAAATAAAATATCCTATCCGTTCAATCCAAATATTCAACTTTAAATACCCTTTAAATTCAAAGATATTGTTCATTTACTATCATTTCAAATCACCTTTAAATAGTTTATATTCCAATCAAAATAATTAATTTAAACCTTTTAAAAGTTTAATTATTATATTTTCAAATCAAGTATTCAATTTCCAAAGTTTCAAACCATTCTGAGTTCGTTTACTAAGTCAAAAACCCTAATTTTAAAATTTCAGCATTTCACAGCATTTAAAAACAACTGCTATAAGTTATATTTGAAAACATTTTTAATTCGGCAAAGACAGCACTTAAAACTGCTGTTAAAACTCAGTTTTAGTTGAATTATAGTTCAAAACAGAAAAGACAGCATTTCAGAAGTGCTGCGGTAGTTCAGATTTCAAAACAAGGGTTAAATTTGGTTTCAGCAAAGACTGCAGACCATCATAGCATTTCCAGAGAATGCTATAATAGGCCTGAGTTCAATATTAGCCTATAAGTTCAATTACAGCAACTACAGCATTTCTGAAATGCTGTAATAGCTCATTTTACACAAATTTAGTTCAAAACAGAATCTATAGCATTTCTGAATGCTATTAAAAGTTAATTTCAGGTGTTAGTATATTTCCAGCAATTAAATAACTTTAATTTAAAACACATAAACATTTAAAAAAAATCATATTTTAACGTTTAAAATGTTCATTTACATATCATTTAACATATATCTTTTTCACAATAAATTTCTTATAATTAAATCCAATTTTCAACAATTTACTTAATAAGTTTAAGTGTAAAGGTTCCAATTCTTCACATTTCAACAAATAGACTTAACACTTCAAATTAAATTACCATTTCACAATTTAACAAAATTTCCAATTTTATTTAATTAACTTAAACCTTTAATTAAAACCAAATTTCACATTTCCAAGTCAAGTTATATTTTAAAAGATCACCTTTAAACATTCATTTATTTAACCACTTAAATTCATAGGAAAATCAATAATGCTTTAATAAATCACTTAAATTCAAATTTAAATCAAATTATCATATTTACCATTTCCAAATAAAATTTAATATCCATTTTATTTATATAACTTAAATATCATTTTTAACCAAAATTCCAAATTTCCAACTTAAGTTGTATTTCAAAAATCCAGTTAAACCATTCATTAATTACATTTTTAACACATGGAAAAAAATCATAATTTCTTTATTTTAAAACATTTCAAAATCTATTTAAATCAAATTTCATAAATTTATAATTTTTAAAATACTTAAAAATATTCAAAACACTTTATAAAATAACCACGGGTCTGTATATAGTTTTCTAGCCTAGGTCAAGTGATACGGATATGTATCATTTCAATCCGCAGTTTAAAAAGAAAAATCCGGGTTCTATCATTTCCAACCCGCAATCCCAAGTTAAAATAAATTAAATAAAAACCATTCAGGCCTATCATTTCAGCCCATAACGATTTTTCCTTATTCTAAAGTCCGTTCGGGTATGTATCATTTCAACCCATAGTGATTCTAGTCTACAGGGAACTTGCAATGGTGATAACTGATATAAATAACAGAATAACATTAAATAATAGTAACATATGATATAACAGGTGTAATAACAGGTGTGAACATCATATAATCATAATATAACAGTTATAACAAGATGATATAAGTTTTACAGATTCAAATGGTGTCAGTTTACTAGTTATATAAGTATACACTGTCTGGTGAGAATAACTCACCTGTATAAGCTGGAGACAACGATCAAAAGCACAAACTGAGATCTTCAAAAGCACTATGGCACGACAACATGGATATGAAAAGAGAGTGGAGAGAGCCAAAGCTATACACCTTGAATTCATTTACATAAAACAATGCAAATGTACAAATAAGTTTCAACACAAGCTATCACCAATTAACGCTAGAAATAAATGCCCAAAACAACATCAAATGGTTTGCACTTGTTCTCAACTTCACATGGATCAGTTAGTGATGGAATAAGGTCAGCTAAGGCAGGGACTAAGGGCTGGGTTTGGGTCCATAGTGGTCGACCTACGTGGGTTTAAATGGTGCATATGTATATAGTGCAACAATCTTCAACTACAAGGCAACTATCATCACTTTTATTGCTACAAAAGGGTTCGGCCCTAGGTCCTATGGTCATGGCCAGGTGTCCAGAAGATGTTGGGTGGTGTGGTAGAGGGTGGAGGTGAGGTCAGAGGTGGTGGTGGAAGTGGCGGCTAGTGGTGGATAAAGGTCGGTGTGGCAATCTAGGCTCGGTTTGCAATGTTAGGTGATGGTTTGTGAAGTTTTTGTGGTGGTTCTCATGCCATGAGTGCTCGGCCTGGTAGGATGGTGGTCTAGGGTGGTTGCTGGTCGGAGTATCAGGTGGTGGAGGTTGGCCAATGACTTGGTGGAGGAGGAGCCGATCAACAAAGATGAGAACAACATGCAAATCAAAGTAGAAAAACATAGAAAAACAAGAAAAGAAGAAGAGATTTCTTACCCAACTTTTGATCCTATGGCCGTGCATTATTTTTGTGAGTTTGGGAAGGTTAAGATACGTGAAAACAAATGAAAGATGCAGCTGAAATGGTAAAGAGATGAACGGCCAAAATCATAAAGGATGTAGGTTGAGAAAATGAAGAGGTGGAAGGCTAAAAGACAAAAGAGTTTAAAACTTTTCATATATCCAACCATTTCCTTTAAATTTTTAAATAACTGAAATATATATATAAATTCAGGTAAAAATACGAAAATTTATTAAATAAACAAAAAAATAAATAAATAAATATTAAATATATATAATTTAATTAAATAAAACAACAAAATTTTCAACTAGTCTTGAAAATATGAAAAATAAATGCAATGAACTTTGGAAACTTTTTATGTACTTAAAAATATTTATAAATAAAGGTAAGAACATGAAATAAAAATTTATTTACAAAAATAAATAAATAAATTTTAATTAAATAAAATTTAAATGAAGAAAATAACAGAAAAAATAGAAACTAGGCTTTATAAATTGAAATAAATTCAAGTAAACTTTAGAAAAATTATATGATCATTTTTAAAAATATTAAAAGATAAAATATACTCAAAATAAAGTATTAACCCAATTAAAATAAAACATAACAAAGAAAAATAAAATTTATATCATTTGAAATAGACAAAATTGTTAAATAAACAAATTATACTCAAAGTTGAAATGTACATAACCTTTACAGTTTAACTCCGTTTTCAGCGAAACGAAAAGCAGTATTCAAATTATTACATCTATTTTCATAATAAAAGATAAAATTTATAATTTCAAATATTTAAAAATTTAAATTTAAAAGTCAAAGTTTGACTATTGACCAAAATTCACATTTTCTGGAAATATTAAATCTAGTCATATTTGGAATTCTAATCCACATCAAAATCAAAGTTTATATTTAAAATAACAAAATTTATTCTTTTTCATAAGTAAAGCTTTTGAATCTGGAAAAATCAATTTAAAAATATTTGTACAATACAGGGTTGTTACAAAACAGGCTTCAAGCGAGTATTTTCTTTAATACTAAACAGGCTGACAAAATAAATGATTAAGAAAACAACTTATATAGTTCATTTTAAAATTAACATCAGCCGAAACATGCTAACCACTGCACTCAATACTTAAACACATATAAATTCTTTGATACAAATTCAATGTTGATGTATAAATACTAATTTTGTATAAAACATGGAAAGCAAAGTTTTTTTAAACAACAGATTTGTTATAGTAAGCTCAGTTATGAACGAAACTTAACATACCCGACAACATAAACTAAACAAACATATAAAACCTTATACTCTTTGAAAACCAAAACATGTATACAAGTGTTTATATGTAACTATTGTATAAACCAATATATATATATATATGTATAATGTATGCCAGTTATACCCATATATATCAAACAGTAAATGGGAACAGGTGAACAACTTTACTTACACGAAAACATTTATCTATATATTCTTTCTGCATATATAACTAAATGAAGAACTTATATAGCAACAACCACATGATATACCTGTTTATAAAATATATAGTATATATAACTATCTGTAACCTTATAACTAAATATATATAAGTCTCTGTACACATTTACTCATCAAAGATAAACAATTAGATAGTACTGTAACCTTTATAAACAAATATATAAAACATATATAGACGAAACATTATATATACTATAATGTAACCTATTTATATAAAACTAGTTCATGCGTATAAAGGAACTAACTATAATATGTATACACTCTTTACTGTAAAATCTCTTAACATATAATATAATATACACTGAATAGTTATGTACAGCTTACATATGTTAAACTTTAAAAACAATATATATTTTTATACCTCAATATTATTAGAGAAGCAAGCTCGGCCTAAACCAAGGGAAGGAGGCACGACAGGCACAGACAAGGATTGCACGTGATCAGGTGGAGGAGGGATGGGATGATGGTGATCGGCTGATGTGGAAGGTTGCTCGATGGGGAATGGCTGCCGCGTTGACAAGGTAGCGGCTGAAGGCAGACAAGGGGAGAGGGAGGAAGAGAAACATCAGCTATTGGGTGGCCATGACTGTTGTTTTTGGACTATGGTGTGAATTTGTGGAGGGTGGAGGCGAACGAGACGGCAAGCATGATGCGGAGGAAAGGAGGGGAAGGAATTGGATTCGTTTGAGGTGGTAGGGTTTTTCGAATGGGGAGGAGAGACCGTGATGAAGGCAAATTAAATCGAGAGAGGTTGTTTAGCAAATGACTGTTAGCTTTGCTCGTTTTTTTTCTTTTCTTTTTTTTTGTTTTTTTTGTTTTGTTTTGTGAGGCTTAGAAACGAAAATGACAGAAAGCAAGAAGAAAAGAGAAACATGGCTTGGCCGAGGAGGAAGATAATAGGTCAGAGGTGAATAAAAGGAGGACACGTTACAGGCTAAAACAATGAAATTCAATTGATTGCACTATATTTCTCAAATAAAACTATTTATCAAAAGCAACGTAACCACCGATTGGAAATTTTGGAATAATAAAGGTCACCTTGATATCTGGGAAATATAAAAGCCAAAGCTTTTGGGTTTACATGATAAAAGTGAAAGGTCACTTAATATCAAAAATTTTAAACCGGTGCCGATACGAATATCTGTTACGCGGTTTCCACCGCGTACCGAACACCAAAACACAGAAGTAAATATACTATGGAGATCAGCACGACGAGACGATCAAAATGGTATACGGATATCAGTGGTACGATTGAATAAAAAAAATTCGAACTTTCTAATATCGGAAAATGCAACAACACGCAGAAGATTAAGATCGACGGAGCTAGACATGTCCGAATTTTAAAAAACGAAAAATGACGTCTTGCTCAGAAGATGGTTTAGAATTTTTCTATGTAAAAATATTTAGATTTCGGGAACATTTTATTTTCATCGCTTTTTAACTGATTAAATTGAAGTAAATTTACGCGCGAAATAAACTTTCATATTTTCGGACGAAAATTTACCAGTTGCTATGTTTAACTAGACGCATTCCAAATATCAAATTTATATTTCAAAATTTTATCGTTTAAAATTTCACAAAATTTCAACTAATAACGTTATTAAAACGGTTGAAATTTACGGGTCGTTACAGTTGTGGTATGGGATACATGGTTGTTATCTATTTGGTTGCTATATGAAAGTTCATAACACTTCTATTTTGATGTTTATAGAACTCGTTCCTATCTTGATATTTATAGGTCTTGTACCTATTTCGATGTTTATAGGACTCATTCCTATCCTGGAGTCTATAGGTCACGTACCTTTTTCTAGGTTTATAGGACTCGTTTCTATCTTGGAGTTTATAGGTCTCGTATCTATCTTGATGTTTATAGCCTTACACGTCTATCTTGGAGTTACATGCATGTATGTGAATTTATTTACCAATTTTGGAGTTGGTGCCTTTCCTCTTTCTGAGAGATTTCTGGATTTCTATTTTTGAGATGTCCGGATTTGATGTTGTTTGAATTATCACCAAATCATTTCAGAGATTTTTGCTTTTAAGAAGCTACCTTTAGTTTTTAGTATTTGGTGATCTTAAATTATTGATGCATGTTTGATATTTGTCGATATATGACTATATTTGAGAGCTAGTTCACTTCATCTATCATTCATTTTGCTAACTCTTTTATTTTAGTCTAGACTAACCCATTTTATTTTATAATACTCCAGTCAGACCGAGATGTTTTAGGTCCTTTAGCTTGATGCTTTTAGGGTGGACTTCCTATCAGTTAGCCAGTTGTTTATCATCACCATGTGTATTGATGTTATGTTGTATCTTATGTTGAGCTAGACTTCTTTTGTGTACATATTCGTATTTTAAGATGTAGTACTTGTGTACCTTGTAGTCTAAATCATGTATCTATTTTGTGTCGGTTCAAACTTGTATCTATTTGTATTCCGCTATGTCTGATCTGTGATTCTATGATCTGTATATTATTATATGTTTTTCTAAATTTTTATTAGAGCCACCATAGTTTGTTTTAAGCCTGAATTGTATACTTTGATTCCACTTGATTAAAGAAATGTATGGCATATTAATCGGAATATCGATGCTTGCTTAAAGTAAAATTCACGGATGGTCGCTCATAACCAGCCATATTATTTGTGCTAGCTGACAATATTACTTTATAATATTCTTTGTTAGCGTGGCTCTCGGGGTGTGGCATCACAATACGCCACTTAGCTTGTGGTGTGACATTTTGACTGAATTTATTGCTTATACATCTTTTAAGTAAAATCCAATTTTACTTATTATAAGCGATATCTGGAAGTAACGACTATTTACATAAATTCTCTTCATAAACACTATATCACATTAGGACTATGGAATTTGCTTTTGATCAAAATTTCGACATTGTTTACATCCAACTTTGTAAGTATAAACATAAAATCTTTGGTGCAATAACAACAATTATTATTAACTGTACAGCTCTGATTATAGACTTTGAGTTTGAGTTGAATATACTTGATTGTGATACTAACCATATATAATTAAGGAGATGAATTTTCTACTGAATAGTGTTTCACTTCTAATGCTTCAATATAGTCTCAACTATTGTCATTCGATGGACGCCATGCCGCGATTTAACGATAATCGAAGTGGAGTGTCCACATTAAAGTTGAACAATATTCTCAAGCCGAAAGATCTATGTAACATCTTCTCTCTGAGATTATCCTTTTGACCTTAGTTGTTTTAATCAACAAAAAACTCTTAGGTGAATCATTCAGTAGTTACCTAGTAACTATCAATACGTTACCTCTTGGTTCCTCTGGTAGCCATGTGTAATACACTGTCCAATATTTAGAGAGCGTTATGCACTCTTGTCTCAACAGGTGTAATAATATCCCATCTTGAAATATCTTGACTAGAAATATTTAAATAATTTCATTTTAAAGCATTAAATTTCTCATGATCACAACACATTGTAATTATTATAACAAAACATTTCATTTAACGATTTTCTATTTAATATACTTTAAATTAATAACTTAACTAATTATATTAGAATTTAACAAGTACGAATGAAAAAACCTTTTACTTTGAAAAAGATTGGTTATCATGTTAGATATATGTAATAGGTTACATAATGCCCTTAGGGCATACCCCTAACTCTATCACTTAAGTGGTGCAAATATTGACAATAACTTACACATATGCTCTTCGCCAACACTATATCATATTAGGATGTATTGAGTCAGCTATTGGTTAAAACTCTAATGTTATCAACATTTAACTTGACCAATCCATAAACAAAGTCTTTGGTTCGATAATAACATTTATGATTAATCTTTCTACTCTAGCTAAAGATTTTGACTTTGAGTTGGCAAAAGTTGACCATGATATTAAACTCATGCAATCGAGGAGATGAATTTTCTATTGAACAATGCTTCACTCCTAATGCTCAACTCAGACCCAACTATAGTCATTCGATGGATGCTATGTCATGATTTAATTATAATCAAAGTGGAGTATCAATATTGAAGTTCCACAGTATTCTTAAGTTATGGGAATTGTGTAACATCGTCACACTATATGAGAAAGAGCCGAAAATGAGGTGGGCTGATAGATCTACCTAAAAGGTTTCAAATGCGGATTTCGTTTTGACTTCCCAATGCCCAGTATATTAATTGCACTTATTTTGGCTTTTTGACCGTCTTAAAATTTCCTATTTGATCTAGTTATTATCAACCAACAAGAAACTCTTAGACAAATCATTCCATGGTTATCCAATAACAATGAGTACGTAACACCATGGTGCCCTAACATCCATGAGTAATACACTACCCAACATATGGAGAGCATTTCGTACTCTGGTCTCAATGGATGTATTAATATCCTTTCTTGAAATATCTTGACTAGAAATATTTAAAACCAAATTGTTATTCTATTTTGTGAGTAATTACTCACGATTGCAACTATTTACAACTATAATCGCATAAAATTTTATTTAAGGATTTTCTTAAATATATACTTTAAAATAATTACTTAATTAATTATATCACAATATAGCAAAGTATATAAAAGAAAGCAAACACTTTTTATATGAATATGATTGATTATAGAGTTAGATATATGCAAAAAGTACATACTTAGGGCATACACCTAAATCTCTCAAGGATAAGATGTATTGGTCAGAAGTGAGTCTTTGATAATAAGACCAATGTAGTTCGAAATGTATAAAGCATGGGTTGATGGTAAAAGACCACATCATTTTTAGATGTTGAAATTAGTGAAGAAATTTTGCTAATGAACATGTTTATGTTCATTCAGTGTCCACTCACAAGTTATCACATAATATGACTATGAGTTTTGGTATGTTAACGCTGAGACAAACTTTTGAACGATGATATAAAGGAGACCGTGTGCACACTATAGCGAAAATAACTCAAAACTAGAGAACCGTTAATAAATCTTGTGGACATTTTTAAACTAATATATAATCTTAAACAAGCATCTTGAGTTCGAGCAAGTATTTTGATAAGGAAATCAATTAATTTGATTTTAGTCAAAACGAAGAGGAAACATATGTTTATAAGAAATAAAATAAAAGGCACTAAGGCATTTCTAATACTGTAAGTAACAATATAGCACTGGTTGGTAATGATGCATTGATGTTAAAATCTGTTAAACTTTGTCTGTTTAATTTTCGATGAAGGATTTGAAAAGACGTCCTTTATAATCGATAAAAAGGATGTTGGGATTGTCTGAAGTCATTCAAATAGACACCATATTAAAAAATTTAATATGGAACATATAAGATGGATTACTTTTGCATCGATAATAGGAACAATCAAATATGTGCTGTTATATACTAGATCAAAATTTGCTTGTGCATTTTATGCAGTTGGTGAGTGTTAGATCCAATTTAATGGTGGTTCATTGTTTTCTTGAGTATTTATTAAATACTAGAAAACGGTTTATGGAAACAACAAAACTCCTTATAGATGAATGTATGGACTCGAACTTCATAAGTGAAATCGAAAGTAGTAAGTCAATCTTAAATTCATGTCAGTCCTTAATAAAGGGGATTTACAAATGCGAGGTTGTGGTAGATTCAACTATGAAGGCCAAGTAACCTCCTTTACTAGTGCTGCAGTCAAAGCAGATATGTGTGCAAAATTATAAGAAGTCTAGGAATGGTTCCCACCATTGAGAATCTAGTAATGTATTGTGATGATAATGACGCAATATAGATTATAAAAGGTACCAGCATCCCAAAAATGGCCGAGATATGTTCTTCGTAATTATCACTTGATAAAACAATTTATCAGTGATGAAGATGTATACAGATACAAAATAATAATATTGTATATTCACTCACTAAGGACCTTTCTTAGTTTAGTCAAGGAAAACTAACCAAGAATATTATTATGAGACACTAAGATTGTCCCCAAGTGCGGAGATTGATAGATTTAATGATATGCCCTATGAGCAATTTTTGATTATGTAACTTAACTTTTATATCGAATCTTATTCAAAATAGGGTAAGATTTTGGTTTTATTTTCTGTTGTGTAAATTGTTGTGTTGGGATATAATTAATGTTTTAAATACATTAATTATATACAAATAGAAAATCCTTAGGAAAACTATTTTATAGAATGTAGTTACGAGTATGTTCATAACCATTAGTATTGAATAGTATAAAACAATCACTTGCCTTTAAATGTTCCTAGTTAAGATGTATCAAGAATAAGATATTGATATATCCTTTAGGACTACAATAGTAATGTATCCGTATGATGGATAATGAATCAATCATGACCCTTGAGGGTATCAAGGGGTTTATGTAACATCCTCCATTTTGAGTCCTGAAACTAAGCATTATGGATGCTGCAGTCACCCATAATATTAATTACCAGTGACAAAATAAGATTAGTTAATCATATCGATAATATCAAGATCACATGAATATGAATTTTTTTAATAACATTTCATTACTAATTTTCACATTCATTGCATAATCCCATCGATTCCACATTCAGAGAAAATATAATAATAATTACGATTATATTCCAAGAGCAACATATGAAGATACCACTTTGGGTGATCAGAGTCTAACTACTTGACAGTTATAAATCATGTCATCAAACCCATTTAAACAAAAACTTCAAACGACACAGCAGAAATAAACTCCTAATATTAGCAAGCCTCCTGCATGTCTTTAGAAGCTATTCGTCTAACCTAAAAATCCTACTCCCGAACTACTCAAATGAGTCCCCAAGAGTTTAAGAGGAAAACAAAAGGTTCGGGTTAGACAAAAAGGCTGGTGTAAATAATAATATACCATCTCAAACCAAAATAGATATCTAGTGTGATCACATCACAGAATGGATATGTTATCCCCTCACTAGTATCTTATAAATATGACAATTCGAATATAAATCATGCACCTGCAACCACAATGGTTATAACAAAACATGATATGATCATATGCATGCAATATGGGTAAGTGTGACCGATATGTCATTATAGGGTTATGCATTTCCAACGTTACCCGTCCCATACTGTCTATCTCAATTCATAGTTTTTCTAGGGCCGCCATGAACCTATTAGCTTTCACATGCCAACTAATAACCTATTTGGCTGACTCGGGCCAAAACATAACCAGATGTTCCAAAAATCTCCAAATACTGTTAGGAAGTCTCCAAATATGGTGAGGAGAAAAAAAATAATTCTATGAGCATATAGAGCTATGAGTTCCCTTCTATGCGTACACATATTTTAGTCTCACTACTAGCAAAGCCCTATGCATTGGGATCGCAGACCTTTACCAACTAGGGGCTACGGCTGAAGCATAAGGCGTGACCCTACACAGTCCTACTTCAATCTTATTTATTTTTAAATCCATGAGTCATATCTTTTTGATGATTTCAAGGCATCCTAACATAATAATTGATCTATCTGATCTCCTTGATGTAATTCTACTCACTCAGGAATTTAATCTGACCTTACTTATTATTGGAACATCCGAACTGATAAATCTGTCCTTAAATCCCAAGATGTAATTATGGGTAATGCAGATATGAGTATGAGAATGATAAAAATATGTGAATATAACTGATCGAATGATAACAAGAACATATAACATCATCCATCAAAATATATTCAATCCATAACAAAATTACTTTCGTTTAAGTAATAATTTCCTTTGGTAAAATCCATATAAAATTTAGGCCAAAAGACCATTTCATTTCCTTGGAAACATTTATCTTTAGAAATAATTAACCACTTAAAACCATTCTTTACAACAAGGTAAACATAGCTTAAACACTTAGCCAAATAAACCAAACCTCTATCATCTTTACCCAGCTTTTAAACATTCATTACCAAAACAAGGCTGTCGAGCCTTTAGAAAACATGGCTATCGAGCCTTTAAAACAAAGCTATTTGGTAATAAAACATATGTCTACTATGTCGCTAAAATAGGGTTGTCGAATCTATAAACCGTAGTTATTGAGTTTGTAAAACATACAGCTTTAATGCCACTAAAACATAGTTGCCGAACCAATAAAACATGGCTATCGAGTTTATAAAACAAACGGCTATCATGCCGCTAGAAAACAGAGGTATCAAGTCAAAAAAGACATGTGGCTTCGAGTTTAAAACACTTAGGGATGCCAAGCCTCTACACTCGAGGATGTCGAGTCCCTAAAAACATGAAGGTGTCGAACTTTAAAAAGAATGGTGTTGAGTCTAAAAACCATAAGGTTGTTGAGCCTCTACAACTTTGAGATACCGAACCCCTGAAACAGAGAAGGTGTTGAACTTCTATGCAAGCAGATACATTTCATAGCTACCATGCAGCTATCGAATGCATCAACCCTATAGTTCTCATGTCTATAAAGTAGATACATCATATAACTAACGTGTGGATATTCCATCATATAAAGTAGATACATCATACAGTTGCGAGTAACAATGAGGTAGGGGTATCGAATATCTACCATGGCACTTCTATAAATAAGTTAAAAACTGTTTTGTTTCCTTTTAAAGAAAATATTTTCCATCATCTCTTTCCTCTTGTCAAAATTCCATTGGATAACAATATAATTTTCATAATCTTTTTAGAAATTGCTAGTGGATCATATTCTACCATCATAAATAACTCTTATAGTTAATATATTTAACTTATATTAATTAAACACTTTTATCAAATAATAAATTCATAGAAAATCATAACCATTAGAGAAAAATCTTTAAAATATAATTCATCATTTTTAATTAGAATTGTTTAATAACATTCTAAGCAAAAATAGTAATGATAGTTTCAACCTTAAATACTAATTGATGAAATACACGGTTTCCTTTAATCTTCATGACTCCAAAGTCTTTCATTAGAAAGATAGATCAATAGAATAATAATATATCTTTGACTATAGCCTTCAGCCATAAGTGTACATGATGAATTTTTTTCCTTTTTTCTTTGATTTCTCTTGTTTTATATTGTGATAAAACAATCTAAATTATTTTTCCTTCTCTTTAAATTGGAGAACCAATTAAGTAAAATTTGAGAACTCTAAACCAAACCCACAGTTAAACTTCAAGTATGCGATAAGATGTAGCGACTTCCATTATCCCTTCATATTTTATTTCAAAGAATGTAGATGCGCAAAATTGAACACATGACCTTCTCATGTTGTTTCAATGACTTAACCATTCGACCACCTACAGGGTTATTTTCCTAATTTTATATTTGTAGCACCCCAAATTCAAGGCCTAAAAATAAAAGCCAATGATGTTGCAATCATCAAGTGACAAAATGGGATCAGTTTTTTTCAATAACATTAAGTAAACAGTAGCTAAATAAAATTTTCATTACACTATTTTCTTTACATATTTATTTCCCAAAACGTGCCCATGTAAGGGCAAATATAGTAAAAAATAGATAATACTGACATTATCGAGATATAAAGATTTCAACATGTTTACTTAACCAATTATAGATCTTGGTTTTACAAGTAGCTAGATAAAACACTTATTAACTGCTAAACTCGCACTTTATCTTCGTAGCTTTATTTGCCTTCAAAATAAAGTATTTAATCTTATAAAATCAGCATATTCAAATGAGTACTCGTACAAAAAAAACACATGGGTCAGACATAAAGCATGATATGAGTAACACTACATCCTAAAACATCATATAGTCAGGTCATGTAACCTAGCAGAATGGGTTTTCCCTTACTAGTACGTCAACAACCATTACATCATACATGTAATATCAAGAGCATCAACTTATGAACACTATCATATAAGCAGTATTTCAGTCATAAGTATACTCTATACTTACAATAATATTATGAACCATGTAATACAATAATCATTCTCAAACACTAGTATAACCTATACTTATCATCATATTATAGACCCTATCATATAGTTATCATACTCAACCACATGCATCACCTAAACAATTATTTAGGTGTCAATTTACCAGTTACCGTTAACCATATTTAGTGACTATTATACAAGGTTTCTAATTTACCTTTCTTGAAAAATGTCACTGGCGAATGGCCACTCATTCACTAAGGGGTTAGCCTAACCAAAGTCGCCTTGACTCTCCTAGGAGATTGAATGTAAGTATGCTTAATTCATTCTAGCAAGCGTCCTTACCAAGCATCAATAGCCTCTCCTAGGCTCATAAACACTTTTGTTTCACATTGTTAATTCACTCATTTTATTTGGTAATTACATCCATTTGACATTATTTTACTCACCCTAGAGTTATTTTTCTTAATTGAACCCATTTAATTAGACTTTCCAAGTCTTGACACCTTACCATATACTCACTGAATTAGACTTCACCAAGTCTTTCGACCTTGTCACTTCCCCTTGAGTAAGTTTACTAAATTTTGGGTTCAATTCATTTCTCAAATTATTAATTATTTACCCTACACATTCCATAGATTCTTACAATTTCCATTCTTTCATAAGTTATGTCATTTTTAAATTATCATCATTCATTGTAATGACCCGTATATATTAATGGTTTTAATAACTTATTTAACTAAATTTTGTTAAATTTTAAATAATTGAATTTTGAAATAAAAATTTGATATTTGGAATACGTCTATTTTAACATAGCAACTGGTAAATTTTCATCAGATAATATGGAAGTTTATTTTCTAGTGTAATTCTATTTCAATTTAAATCAGTTAATATTTTATGGTAATAAAATGTTCTCCAAACCTGAATATTTTTATACAATAAATTTGTAAATCATCTTCTGAGTGAGACGTCATATTTTGTTTCGTCAAATTTGGACTATTATTGCTCTATTTATCTTATTTTCGGCAAATTAACAACATTTTCGATACCGATTATTGACTTTTGATAGGATGATCGTACCACTGATATCTGTGTACCGTTTTGATCGTCTCGTCGTGCTGATCTCAGCGATATATTCATTTCTGTTTTTCAAAACCCGGTACACGACAGAAACCGCGAAACGGGTAACCATATCGGTATGATTTTTTTTCTTCTTTGTAACCATTCAGTCATTAGCTATTAAATATTTTCTAGAATTTGGTTGTAGACTTTTATTATTCCAACCGGTTGATTTTTCCTAAGTAGTTTCACATTTTTTTCTCTGACCTTTCAATTTTGAAATTTTAGTAAATATGTTGTTTAAGGCTGTCATGCTCCCCTCATTTTTGTGAGCAGAACTCCATCTTCCCATTTTCCTACTTTCCTCATTCAGCTCTTTTTTTCTCTTCTTTTACCCGTGATTTCCCATGGTTTCTGCCCTCGCATGAAACAACTCGTCAGCCTCACCCATATATCACGCGAGCAACTCGGCCTCGCCGCTACGCACGGCCATCACTCCACCACCCTTCCAAAAACCCTCCTCCTCCAAAACTGAGCCCGCGCATGCGGCTACCATCAAGCAACCCATCACCCACCCAACCTGTGCCATCCTACACCCAGCAAGTGCCGACCAACCACCGACCTCACGTGAGAATCAACCCGCTGCCACCTTGCTCCTCTTTTTCAGCCTTTGCCGAGCTTAGGCCGAGCTTTCCACCATCAACTACTTCGGCTTCTCCTTGTATGTATATATGTAGTAATGTGTATATATATATATCTTAGTTTATCTTCTGCCTAGTCATATTTTACATGATAAAGCTATGTTATATTTTCCTCTGTTTTGTATATACAAGTTTTCAAACTATATATTATGTAAGTCTATTATATTAGGTTGTTGCATATCAGGTTAGCATACATATTGTTATATATTTGGATACTTGATTTCTATATTATAGTTATATATTTTATAAATGAGTTAGTATATAAGTTATGTACTCTACTGGTTTACGGTCATATATATGTTTTATTAATATATTTAGTGTTTATTTTAGTAATGTATATTATTCTTTAAAGTGTATATGTGTTCGTATATGAGTCTTTATATATATATATATATATATATATATATATATATTATTTTATGCAGGTTAGTTAAATGTGCTAATGTATATATGTATTTATTTTACTGATAGTTCATACATATACACCTGTTTAGAAGTTGTTATACAGATTTGTTTATAAACTTTTATTTGCTGGGTTCTTGTATAAGTTATATGAATTTATATATTGTTTTATTTGTTTCTATATAAATATGTAAATGCTAGTATGTCTACATTTTTCTTCTGAGTTTAGTGTACAAGTTAAAAGTTTACATATTTATTTAATATGCAGCTATATATATGGTCAGTTAGCTTATGTATCTATAAAGGTTTTATAACTATATTATCTACTATGCGTTCAAATTATATATATATATATAGTTATGGAATATAATGTATATACATTTCATATATTAGTGTTCCATTTGCTGAGTGTTTGTATTGGTTATTTATTTATAAGTGGAGTATATAAAGTTTATTTATATATATATAATGAATGTTGATTTTTAAGGACTACTGATATTAAAATATAAAAAAATATGTATTACAGTAGGTCATAATACTATATATATATTGGTTACAGTATTTTTATAAGTCTACAGTAATACATATACTTTGACGTGTTATAAATATATATTATAAGGTATGTTTTTATGCATATAGAATCAAAGTACTGTAAGTATATATATAACAGTTTAGTCTATATTTGATCTATGTTATTGTATAAAATTTATAATAAAGTAAGTTGTTGTTGTAAGTATATAAATATGAACTATAGATCTGTTTGTTTTATAAATATGAATTATATAAGTCATAAATATTATTATGCGGATTTTCACTATAAGGGCCTCTTAGCATCAACTAATTATTTTCTAGGACACGTGTTCAAAATAATCAGTTTCCAGGACACAGGTCGAAAATTAACCCACTCGAATCCATATCTGCAGCCAATTCAAAACAAAACTAGGGCTCAGAAACAAAATCGATTTCTTCTATATCAATTTCCATTCCATTTTCTCTTCCCAATATTTCTGCTTCAGCATCATCGATTTCTGCTTCATCGATTTCAGCTTAAACTAAAATACTTTCATCGAGCAATTTCTGCAATCACCTTAAACTTAAATACAAAACAAGTAAGCTATATTTTATTTTGATGTAAATGTTTTACTTAGATGATAAATCGTAGTTAAATATTCATTCTTACCGATGCTGATAATAGCTCTTATAATAGATTTAAGGTATTTTAGTTCTTGTTATAATTTAACATAATCGACATTTGTTTAATTAAGCATACCTAAATATTCAATGGCAGATGATACTAAACCCTAGGTGTTAAACTGAACAAGTTATTGTTTAGCTGTTAAAAAAGATAAATGTATCTATCTATTAATGTAAAATTGCAGTTGTCCTGAATTTAAGTCAATTGCAGTTGTCCTGAAGGTATCTATCTGTTAAAAAAGATAAAGGTATCTATCTTATAATAAATCATATATATATTTTTATATCACCTACTACATATATATGACAACTTTTAAGTACAAAAAAATTATTCTTCTCTCTTTCTAACATTTCATTATATATGACAATTTTTATGCACGGTAAAGATGAACACAAGGTCGTCTAAATCAAAGTTATTCATTCGAAAAACTACTTGCATATTCGTAAATGAAGGTGGAAATCAATGCATAAACATACGACCTATATCTAGTCCTTTCTGCAACGAACACAACCAGAGAACATCATTATCTTCAACTCCATTGGTAATTGTTTTCCTACTTATGTTTCCTATAATATTTAGTTGTACTCTTCAATTTGTATATACATATTAAATTGGAATCTGGATTCCATATTTTAAATTAAAAAAATAGCTAAATTTTTTGAGCTTGCATTGTTTACCTTTCTTAGTCTGCTATGCTGTCAGTACATGTATGTATACATGTGTATATACATATGTCTATGTGTGTGTGTGTATATATATATGTTTGTGCATTCACTTCAAGTAGTTTGTATTGGATTGATGTGCACTGACTTCAGTTGTTGCTTTATATGCAGTCAGTGATCATGTAGTTTGTCTACACTTGCATTCTTGCTTGTCGACATGTCTGCATTGGACTCTAGTTTCAATGTGTATGATGTTGCATATTCACTTGATGTTTCACACATGTATATATGTAATGTCTAAACACTTTAGTCAGGTTTGGTTGCTTCATTTGCATTGATCTTGAGTTGTTTTCATGTTGCATTTTTTTATGTGTATGTTGTGAACTTGTTTGCACTGTCACTTTTGAATCTGACTATTCGTTCATGTTGTAGCTTGATTCTCTGACCATATGAGTCTGCATTGTGCACTTCATTCATACATATTGTACCTGTTATTACTCCAAGGCTATTGTGATGATGAAATTTTAAAAACTGATCACCAATTTGTAATGGCTAATTTGTTTCTAATGCTCTGTTAAAAAAGGTAAAAGCATTTATCTTTTTTATACATAATATTCTGATGGCTATTTTGTGTTTCATTCTCTTTAAGTTTTCATATTTCTAAATGACCATTACTTAAACAACTAAAAAAGATAAAGCAGATTATCTTTCTATACTTTGAAAAAAAATAGCCATCAGTACTACATAGTTACTCAACAAAAGGGTTTATTATACTTTATGTGCATTATGATTCTTGAGCAAAATGATATTATCTTCATGAATATGCAGAAATAAATGTAGGATCCCAATTAATGATATTATTTTCATGAATGTAGGATGAAGCTGAACCAACACAGCAAATCTCACAAATGTCTGAAAAAGAACATCTAACAAACTCAGATGACGAGGAAACAATTTCAAAAAAACTAATTGAAGCAAGTTATGATTCTGAAGAAATAAATATTGAAATAGATGAGTCGGATGATGTTGACAAATATGAGATTCAAAAAAGACTGAAAAGACAGAAAAAACATCTGTACAGTGGAACATACATATGTAATTTAGATGCTGTGTACAAAGTTATGATGACGGTTAAGGAAAAAACATTCTATCTTCAGAAGCAAAAAGTTATATCAACAAAACGCCATTCAAAAACTTTTTTAATATGTTTCTCACCAATGGCATAGAACGGCAAAACATACGGAAAAGCGCTTCAAATTTAGACCAAATAATTACTTCTTTTAATATTAAAGAAAAAGCTTTCAAAATTCGAAACAAACTGCTAAAAATCACACTTGAAGAAGTTAGCCTTATATTTGGAATGCATTTATCTGGAAAGGATTTGTTTCCGATACCAACTTCAAATAAGGCCATAGCAATGGAAAGATTTTCAGAGTTTCTGACTACAAATTTCAAAGAAAATGACATAATTAGCCAGAAGACAGTCACAAGAAGGTTAAAAAAATGATAGAGGAAGAAAACGGGAATGAGGATTTAGTCAAATTGTTGTTGCTCTTGTTGATTATTACTTTTTTCTTTCCTAACAATCAGAACTACATGCAGTGGGGCTTCTTATCAAAGCTGTTAAACTTAAAAAAATTGAACTCAATCTCTTGGCCGAGAGCAATATGCGAAAATGTCATGAAAAATGTTCAAAAATACTATGCTAATCCAAGAAGCACACCTGGATGTACTATGGTCTTACTGGTATGATTTAAAAACTTTAAGTAAATATAAATAAATTTATACTAATGCTTTTTACAAAAATGTTAAATGTTAATGCTTATTTGCATGGTCTTATTGGCAGTATTGGTTTTGTGAAAGGACGCAAATCATCGATGAAAAAGAAAATTTGGAAAGCAAAATCCCGAGGATGAGAAAATGGGACTTGTCAAAATTAAAAGATTTGGACCTTGACGAAATAGACAATGATAAGGTATGCTACTTTTATATACATAAGTACATAATGATTTAAGTACAATTCAGTTTCTGCCCAACTCCACAGTTCATAATTAATTTTACCATGCTTAAAAGCTATAAAAGATAAAAACATTTATCTGTTAATGTAAACGATTTAATAACAAGTTAGGCCTTACTTATATTTGATATATAGTTATACATATTAAACATTTTTCTTGATTTACTCATATTTTAAATTTATTACAGAAAATATACAACTAAATTAAACCCTAGTTAAAAAAGATAAAAGCATATATGTTTTTACAGAAAATGATTTAAGTACATAATGAACTATATATATTTGTTGATAAACAAAATTATATGAGTACATATGTTTATATGTGCCTTATTTAATGGGGATAGTGTTCTAAATTTATGTAGTTTGTAGGTTATTTAATTACATATCTATATTTACACGTAACGACTATTGTGTGTGCATTATAGATTTTCCTGGTCTTCTCTCCTTCCCATATGAATGTGCCTGCATGTTGTTTCCATTTATCAAGTGTCTGAAATTTTCTTACCTGTATATTTTTAATAATTTCTGATTTCTAACTTCATAGAAATTCAATGATATTACATGTCCAAATTTAATTTCAAATACCTTCCATGCATATTTTAAAGAAATTTGCAAATGTAACTAAAGAGGAAAATGACTTTTTTTTCAAAAAAATATATACTGGGTTGGAAGATGACAAATATGCTACGGACTGCTCTAGTAGCATAAAAGAGTTAGAGAGGAAAGTGAATTTTTTATCTACTTAGATGAAAAGTATGGCAGAACAACTGAATGAGGAACAACATTCAAGACAACTGGCTGAACAAAGACTCCACAATCTTGAAATGAAACTTCAAAAGCTGGAAAATTTTGAAGAGCATAATGTGGAGAAAAAAAAACGATTTCAAAGAAAAAAGTGAAGTTGAAAAAGGTATGAATAAAAGAAAGATAGTTGGTATGATGCATATAAATAGTTCTGCTAACTTTCCATGTTTTGATTTGATGGAAACTCAAGATTGCATTCTAGAAACCGAACATGGTTTAAAATCTGAAAATATCAAACAACATAGTCAAGAAATTGCTGCAGAAAATCCAATTGTTGTTGAAGATGTCATTCCTAAAGAACAAAAAAAGAAGAAGCAAAAGAATGTTGAAAAGTGTCCACTCATGAAGCATCTAACTGATGAACAGCAACAAAATGTTAAACTTTTTTTCAAAGTTTTGGGAGGAAACAAGTAAGTAATTAAACTACTTTTCACTCACACAAACTATATATCAACAATATGTTAGATTAATTATTAGTACTGTTTTGGTTCTGTTTCAGTTTGGTCACCTATTAGTATATCTGTCAACTACTGTACACTCACACACTTGCTCAAAAATAAACAAAAACTAAACAAAACTAAAAAGGATAAATTAATTTATCTTTAACTTTTAATACATACTTCCATAAAGGCTTCTATTTTGTTTTACTATCAAATGCAAACAACATAGTACGTACTAAACTTAATTTCTTTTATTAACAACCGTCCAATTTTGCAGCAACGAAGCATTTAGTTGTGATGATGAAAACTTCATCACCATAACAAAATTCATGATAGAAGACCTCCTCTATCAACAAAGTATTTATGGTCAAGTAAGTACAACAAACTAAACCTTCCTTCATTATAATTTATATACTTTATCCATATTATTTTTCAAATGTAGATCATTGATTGGTTTTGGTTCCGAAAAACAAAGCAACTAGAAAAAAGCAATAGCATTATCTATGTTAACACAACTATGACAGTAAGTGAACTATATTCTCAAATTAACATTTTTTTATACAACATAAATTTTCTAAAACATATTTTTTACAGAAAAGCGCAACGGATGGAAGCTTGGAAAATATCAAGAAAAAAATGTTCAATCCTTTTATGAAAAGAACACTTTTAGATACATTATGTTGCAACATATTATTCCCAATACATGGCAATGAACATTGGAGCCTGCTTGAACTAGTTGCTGGAGAATGCACTTGGAACCACTATGACTCTCTGCACTTGACCACAAGATCAAAAACCTGCAGAAGTGGACATACAAAATTTGTCATTAATGTGGTAAGTAAAAATACACAAAAAGTAAAAATGATAAATGTGTTTATATTTAGTCTAATTTTCCTTCATTGTTTGCAGAAATCAGCAGTGAACTACCTAAACAAAGAGTTACAAGAAGAAGGGCACAAAACAATTCTCAGGAAAAATTCAGTGCTTAAACATGTTGACTGTGCTCAACAAAGCAATGGGTAATTTTGAAGATAGTTCAGAATTTTATACAAAAATTCATGATACACAATAACTACCTACACACATATTACCAATTAGATAATATTATTTTATCACATACAATTACTTAGATAAATATAATACTAATTACAATTCATTATCAAAATAAAGAAAAGATAATCTGTTTTATCATCATATTCAAAGTACTAAACTTCAAAAATACAGGTACGACTGCGGAATTTTTGTGATGATGTGCATGCAAAAAATAGCACAAGGAATGCAGACTACAGAAAAAATTAGTCTGGAACAAGTTAATGCATTCAGAGCACAGATAGCTGCACAAATACTATCCGACGAACCATATGCTGGCTTGACAAGTTTTGCAGCTCTTCTTCAGCCCATAAAAATGTAATGGCTGATGAATGAGATGATGAATTTGTAATGGGTGATGTTAAAAATTAGATAATGAATTTGGTGATGAATTTTTAAAGACTGATACTAAATTGATCATAGATTTTAGGGAGTATATTTGAATTTACTGATGAATTACATGATGAATTTGTAGTAACTGATATTGAAAATTTGATGTGAATTTGTAGTAATTGATAGTGAATTTGTAGTAACTGATATTGAAAATTTGATGTGAATTTGTAGTAATTGATAGTGAATTTTTAGTAACTGAGCTTAAAAATATGATTCTACTGCTCTTTTAAGAAATATAAACCCTTTTATCTTTTATTGATAATTTATAGTTTTATATTTATTATTATGTTTTCTAATTACATTGTTCTACACAGCAAAAAGATGTAGTATGGGCTACTTTTCCTAGACAAGAAGAAGCTTTAAGATTTGTCCAAACACATGCAAACACTTACATTTTTTGCTACCAAGATCATTTGACTGCACAAAGAAGGTTCCTTGTTTCTACATATGATGAGTTCTGGAGAAGGTACAAAACCATGAATCCTAAGTTACGCCACCATTATGAGGTTATTCAAGTCGGACTGCCTTGCCACTTGTATTATGATTTGGAGTTCAATAAAAAGATTAACACTGGAAAAAATGCCGATGAAATAGTAGATATTCTGATATCTATCACCTTCAAACTGCTAAATGACAAATACAAAATCCAGAGAAATCAAGATTGGGTTATTGAGCTTGATTCATCTACTGAAGAGAAGTTCTCTCGACATGTGATCATTTATATCCCAAATATTGCCTTCAAAGACAACTCGCATGTTGGAACATTCATCTCTGAGGTATGCTCACGTATAATAAATTTAAGAGTAAGTGATCCACAGTTTGTAAAACTGTACATCAAGAAAGATTCAAGCTCATTAGACAATACAGAGCTTATTTTTGTTGATACTAGAGTTTATACCCATAATCGTTGTTTTCGTCTTCCTTTCTCATCAAAAGCAGGGAAGAATGCTTTATTCCTGCCAAGCGGACGCTTTGGATGTAAGAATCTGAATGAGGAACAAGTGTTTATCAAATCACTTATTTGTAGAATAGATGCTGATTTTGATAAGCTATTAGAGTGCAAAATGGATCTGGACTGTTGCAAAATTCTTCATTTTGAATCTGAGGTCAATGATAATCGAGGGAGATAAGTCATTACATTATTATGGAAGCAATATACCTAAGTCCTATTGTTCAGGAAAATCTCCCTTTCCAGCTTTGGATGATAAAATTTTATCTTTTGCCTCTATGGAAATGTTTCGGGTAAAATAAGAAGGTGGTACTGGTTTTCTGCACATGGCTACATAATTTATAGCATGTCCAGAAGTCGATATTGTGAACTAATTGGAAGAGAACATAAAAGTAATCATGTTATGTACATTGTTGATTTCCAAAGGGGTGGCTACTATCAGAAATGCTATGACCCCGATTGTAGAGGCTATCGATCTCCAGTCCGCCAAGTACCATGGGATGCATTGTCAAACTGTTATGATATTGTGAACCAAGAAGGCAAGACTGTCTAGAACCAATGCATCTGTCAAATGAAATATTAACTACATAATCACTTCAGTCTATGTTGCTTTTGTATATTGTTAACTAGCAAGTACTTACACAACTGATTTTAAATTTGATAATGAAATTATGGTAATTGATAGTGAATTTGTAATGGCTAATGTTTTTAATGCTATGTTAAAAGATAAACGCATTGATGTTTTATTGACAGTATGTTCTATCACTTTTATTGACAATTCTGCGTATGCTCTTTTAAAAAGTCTATACATAAGAACATCACTTTTATTGATAGTATGTTTCGGGTAGCAATATACTAGTCATACTTATCCTTTTTAAACCAAGACAAACACAATAACAAAAAACAGACTATACATAGGAATTAAAAAGAAATATCAATTTACCTTTTTTAACAAAACTAACAACATTGTATTCCAAATAACAGTTAAACATAAATAATTGCATACAACCAAAAATAATCAAAATCAGATCATAACCAATTCAACATATGCAATTATTCAAATATTCAACTCAAAGTATTCATACAACAACCAAGTATTCATAGAACAACTAATCAAATACTTTGGACTAAAACAATCAACTCAATTATTCAACTCAAATTATTCATAGAACAGCCAATCTAATACATTGAACTAAAACAGTCAACTCAATTATTCAAAAGAACACCACCTTCTATTATGTCCTAGTTTTTTACACTTTCCACATCTGTTTTGCTTAGCATGAAAATCAGCTCCTTCAATCCTATTCATCCTAGGCCTACCAGCTCCACGAACAGGCTTAGGAGGAAGAACAATAGATGATTCTTCAGCTTCAATTGCTTCCTTATCAAAAGTTGGAATAGGATTGATCAATGTGAATACGAAGCTAGATAATACTCAACAGTAAAGTAATTCTCAATATATTCATAAACAGAATTTCTGGTTGAAGAAATACACTTCAAAGCATGCACACAAGGAAAACCTGTCACTTTCCATTGATTGCAACTGCAAATGCGATTTTTAAGATCAACCTTTTGAGATGTTGGAGAATGAACTTCAAAATATATCTACAAAATGTAAAATTAAAAACAAGTAAAATATATAAATAGATTGCATTTCCAAAAAAGGATTATTAGCACTATATATATTCTCTCTAATCTATCTAATAAATAAGATCCAATTCATGTGCAGTGAACTAATAGTGAAAAATAAGACTCATAAACCAAAAAAATTAACAACAGTCATACTGTTCATATTCTTAAAGATCACAGAAGCTATGCTATAAGGGAAGAAAAAAAAGATAATGTATGTTTGCTCATGAATTCTGTATGTGAGCATTGCTCAATATTTCCATTATATATTTACTGTTAAGGTTTAAATTTATAAACTTGAAAATATCTTGTCAAAGCTTTCAGTTATACCAAAAACCATAAATACTATCAAAAATAAAACACTCATGCATGTGAATAAACCCTAAGCAGACACACTAATGCATCATACTCCTATGCACAACATTATTTTTTACAATAACAATATCTCAAAAATAAAACACCACAATGATACTTGCTTTATATTACTTTGTCCTTACATTATTCATATTATCATAAGCCTCAATGCAGACAGAGAGAAAATATGTAGCAAGCGACACCAACAAAATGAAATCATAACATAAGCTACATAGCAGGTTGAAAAAAGATAAATGCATTTATAATTTTTCAGAAACTGTGAACATCATGTAAAAAAATATAAATACATACCTAGATGATTTAGAAACACTCCACCCAAATCCTTCTTCCTTCAATTTTAACAAACGAGCTTCCATTTTCGCACATAGCACACTAGTCCACTTTAATGCCTCTTCTCCACGATTAGACATTTGCATCATAAGTTTTACCCTAATTCCATCAAGACAAGTAGTAATAGGCAAACTTCTTTCATCCAAAATCCAAGAATTAAAACTCTCAGCTACATTGGACTTATTTTCACCATATCGCTTCCTCGGAAAAAAATAAATCGGCCCAATGATCATATGGTTTATCATTCAAGTACTCTATAGCTTTGGCACCTCCAATTTCTTTATACTTGGACATGGCTTTTTCAAACTCATGATGATTAGAAGCTATAGCACAATGCTCAAGTAAATGAGCTACCCAAACACCCCTTCCACTTTTCACAATGCTAGCAATATTATTTTGCATATGATGCAAACAATAAGAATGATGACTATTTGGAAAAAAATTGGAATACTTAACAATAAACCCCAGTGTCTATCACTTAAAAAAGTTAATATTCTATCACAACTAAGAGCATTCTTTAGGTGTTTCAAAAACCAACTCCAACACTCTTCATTTTCATTGGGAACAAGAGCCATTGCTAATGGGGAAAAACCTGGAAAAAAACAAAAAATAATAATTCACTGTTTATTAATGTACATTTGAAACAACAAAATGCACTATGTTTGAAACAGTATTATCTAATAGTAAACAATCACATGAACACTATGCCCTTGGCCCAAATAAAAAAGGAAAAAAAATATTTTCTAGAGGCAATTCATCCTTTTTTTCTTTCGTTTTTTAAATTTTGCTACTTGAATGTGTAGTCTATGCAGGAAGGGTAGAAATTGCAAAGATATGATACTTAATTCATGCATACAATACAAAGACTTATATTCGAACTTCTAAAAGATATATGTTATTATCTTTTCTATATGCTGTTTAAATCATTTGTATACATTATGTAAGAATTTCAAATAATGAGAAAAATGATAAATATGTTTAACATGTAGTAGTAACTATGATATATAAGTACGGCTTAATATGTTATTTAATTCTTTATCTTAAAAGATAAATGCATTTATCTTTTTTAACTCCTGTATACAGTAACATTTTCTACATCAAATTAAATAACATAAAATCTTTTACAGTGTTTGTTCTGGATCAAATTTACATAAATACATTTCTACAATAATTTCACATGCTAATCCCTAAAGCAAAAGAAACCATAATGAATTGAACTTGATATTACTACATTTGAAACAACCAAATGCACTACATTTGAATCAGTACTATATAACAGTAGACTAATCACTTAACCAAAATGCAGTATGTACATAACAAAATTCACTAGAACAATCACTTAAAGAAACAGTACTATGTTACATAAATTTATAACAAGGAACTAATGCACACAGTACAAAGTAAATACAACAGCAAAAAAAAAGATCAAAATTAGTACCTTGATTCCCATTTTTTGCAGTGGCAGCCATCAAAATACCACTTCGCCCTTTCAAAAAGGTAGCATCTAAAAACACCATAGGACGACAATAGCTGAATCCAAATATACATGCCTCATAACATACAAAAACTCTCTCAAATTGATTAGTGTCAGAATCCACATTCATACTTGAATAACTATTTGGGTTATTTCTTTCCAATGCCTTCAAATACCAAACTAATTCATTGTAAGATTTCTTTTCATCACCGTAAATATCATTCATAGCCAATTTCTTACCCTTATAAGTAAAATAATAGCTCAGCTCCACATCATAATCTCTTCTAAAACTTTTAATGATATCCTTGGTTTTTCTTTTTGGCTCATCACGAATTTGATTGAAGATTAGACTTTTCACAAGATCACTATTAATAGTTGGACTACCAAGTGAACGAAATCCACCACCATAAGTATGAATCAGCTGAATGTTTTTAACAAACAGTTGGTCCAATTGCTTCAGTTTGCAAGAAGCATGAATCCTAAAAGGACAACTATCTATAGCACATCAAACTGTCAATCGTTCTTTACAATTCTCAATATATTGTACTTTAAACCCATTCTTCAAACAATAAGCACTAACCATTCTACGGAATCTAATAGCAGAATCAAACTGTTGACCAACCCCAGTAAAAAATTCCATATTTGAATTCTTCTTCAACAACTCATGTAAATCCTTTTGTTGAGTAAAACCAGAATCTAAATCATCATCATAACCTAACATATTATTACTTGACTCACCACCAACTACTGAACCAGACTTGCTACTTTCAACAACAAAATTATCCGTTGAAACAATCTTCAACCGTAGAAAAAATACCAAAAATTCTTCTTTTTTAAACCAAGACAAACACAATACAGCTTGAAGATCACTATCCGTTTCAACAATGGTAGTTTTTGATTCTCGAATATAAAAAATATCAAAGCATAATGGACTAAAATTAATCCACTCCTCGCAAATCCTATTCCTAACAGAAGAAATAGAAACAACCAATCCAAAACGAGCACTAAAACAATTGTTATTGAAATCAAACACAACTATAACAGGTGAATCACACCTGCAAAAAAAATGTAAACAAAAAAATAAGTATGTGAAATTGATCTGAATTAGAAACTAATAGCAAAAAATACTACATAACAAATCATTTTCTATCCCACTTTTCGAAAAACGATAAAACAATTTATCTTTTAAAGATCACAAATCAATAAGAACTAAAGAATAGACAACTTCAACTAATACTATTTCAGATCCAATTTCATACCCAAAATGAGTACAAACAGAATGGACTGACAAAAATAAATACTTTGATTGCTCAAACCAAATCTGAAGTGATACTCTAAATACTAAAATCATAATCTAAAGTGAATGTTGCAACCAGGCTAAATACACAATTCTTGTGTTATCAGAATAAAAGAATACCATTCCGAGGCCATTATTCCAACTACATCAAACAAAACCTTGCTCCAATAGATCAAAACCGCCTCCCCTGAAAAGAAAAATAGAAAAACATCCTGAGCATCAGAAAACATCGAATTGACAATGAAAACCACCAAATAAAATCGAGACTCACCAAAGAACAAGCAATCCAATAGAGAAAATTGATTAGCCTATCCAAATGAAGAAAATCGCCTCACAATTTCCCACAATTAAAGTCGAATTTGATTCAGAAGAAACTAACGCCAAATATCTTTCAAAAAATGGAACGAGCGCTTATTGCACAAGAAAAGACGACCTAATTTTGCCTAATTTCCCTGAGCAATAGATTTCAGAAGATACGATTAGTTTGAGAAGATGAAGACGCACGCGCCTAGATATTTGTCCTGAAAAAATTAATTTCAAACCCGTGTCCTAGAAAAAAATTGGGCCGTATAATTAGGCCCTTCACACCAATTTCCACTATTATTATTTTATCTTAAATTTCATATGGTCTTAAGTATAATATATATATATCATTGATTTTAATACTTGGGTTTTAAGGAAAAATGATTTTGAAATTTTATACCATTTTAGTATTTATCTAATTCGAATTTATTGGGAATATATATATATATATATATATATATATATATATTATAATAATAATGTTTATATACTTTCAGCTTATATCAAAAATGATTTGATTTCGTCTATTCATATCTATCAGTTTTGTCCGTCGAACTCGTGTCCATTGTGCTTTACTTTGGAATTCGTGCTTGGATTCGTAACTCACCTCATTCTCGTTCATCTCTAGCCTCGAAAGGTGAGCAATCACTCACGATTAACGTTCTTATATTTATTAAATTTGATTTCAATTGAAATATACTGCTGTTAGTTATTTACATTGCTATATATATGTTGTTATCTGTATCTGTTCACCTGTGACATCTGACACCATTATCTGTTATTTATATTGATGATATATGCCTGTTATATTATTACCATATATGTTCTCACTCTGCAAGTTCCCTGTTAGTATAGTATTCCCTATGGGCTGAAATGATACATACCCGAACGATCTGTAGAATAGGAGAAAATCGTTATGGGTTGAAATGATAAACCCAAGCGATTTTCATTTGAATTGAATTTGGGATTGCGGGTTGAAAATATATATACCCGTATATATTTAAATTGCGGATTGAAATGATAAATATCCGTATCACTTGACCATAGGATAGAAAATTATATACAGACACCGTTGATCTACATATAAATATTTTGAAAATGATTTCTATGGCTGGAAAGAAGTATATGGTTTATTAAATATTAATTTTTTTATATTATATATAAATGTATTTTTTTAAAGTTTAAAATTTAGATTTTCTAGAATTATATGTTTTGAAATTGTATAGTTATAAGTTAATTTTGTAATTATAAATTTTAAGAATTTATTTATAATTTTTCTATTTTTTTAAATATATAAATAGATTAATGTTTAATATTGTTTAAGTATTTATTGAAAATTTATATTTTTCAAATATAGAGTTTATAATGATTTTAAATAAATTCAGGTTGGAAATTTGTTTGAAATTATATTTATTTAAGAATTATACTTAAATAAGTTTGATTTGAAATTTATTAAATTTGAAATTTTAAAGATATGACTTTATAATTTGAATTTGATTAAAAGTGACTTAAATGAATATTTCAAATTTACATAAATTGAAATGGGAAATTTTGTTTATTTAAATTTGTAAATTAAAGTTTTATTTAAAAAATATTGAAATGATTAAGTAAATATTTCAAAACTAAATAATAGTAAAGTGAATTTGATATGTATATATGAAATTATCGAATATAGTTTTGAAAATGTTGAATATTTAAAGCTTTGAAATATATTGAAATGGCTTAATTTATGGTTCAAATATGTATTTGAAATCGATAATTTGAAATGGTTTATTGAGAAATTGAATTGAGTTGAATTTGATGAATTGAGATGGAATAAAATTTGAATTTTGGAATTTAAGTGATTTGGAATCGATTTGTGAAATTTGAGAAGGCTATTTTATTATATAAGTATTTTTAAATTATATTTAAACCTATTTATATATTTTACTTTATAAATTATTTTTAATTTAAACAATTTTAAATAAATAATTTTATTTTATAAACTATATTATTATAAATACTATTATTAATATCTTAACCGTTTAAAGGAAATTGCTATGATTTCAAAGTGTTATGATTTCAAAGTGTTATGATTTCCAAAGTGTTATAATTTCAAGTGTTTTGGTTTCGAAAGTGTTATAACTCTGAAAGTACTATAGTTTTGAAATGGAAATGATATCGTATTGATATGGTTTTTGAAATGGCAATGATATTTGGTTTTGAAGTATAAACTATTTTGAAATGACCGTGGTGTTATAATAACGTTTGGTTGTTAAAGAGACCGGGATCGGATATTGTCATACTCTCTGCCAATACCGAAAACCACTTTAACAACTGTTATGCGGTGGAGATTCTAGAATGAAGTAGGATGGTGTCGACGTTCTTAAGGTATATACGTGGACCTGACTCCCGTGAGTTAGCTTAAGGTGGCTAAAAAGGAGCAATTGACGGGCCAATGAGGTAGCTCCTCTAATCGGACACACTCCTTCGATACCATTCTATTACTTTGTGATTGATTGGGTGCACCCCTCAGATTTTTGGGAGTGTGGCTCGAGGTGGGCGGTAGTGGCTGCTATGCGTTACCACCAGCCCGAAAGTGTAATTGGTATATCTACCTTGGCATTGCCTAGTTGTGCCGTGTCACCTACCCTATCGAGACCACTACGAGTTTGTTTTGTACCATACCTATGGAGTGCCCTCTGACGACACCTAGTACGGGGGAGATTACGATATTGTATAGACTATGGGAATATATAAAATGTGTTAAGGTGGAAATTGTAAAGCCTTAACGCTATTTTAATAGTTTACTTTACTTTAGACATTATTATAATAACGTATATTACTACATAGTAGATAGTTTAACGGATCCTTAGAGGATGAGTATCCCAAACATCCTTTAAGTTACTGTATTTCAGTTGTTGGGTGTGTTTCGACCGGCTCCTCCCCTACCACCGAATCAACTCTCTGGACTGGCTCCATCCCTACCACCGGATCAACTCCATCCCATGCCCACCGAACCAGCCTCCACCGAACCACTCACCAACCAACCACTGCCGAACCACTCACCACCGGACCAAGCCACGCCCTCACCCCCGAATCAACCTTCACCGAATCAACCTTAACCGAATCAGCCACACCGAACCAATTCCCTCTTCACTCATCACCAGACCAAAGCCCCACCGGACCAAGTGTTACCGGACCAAGACTACAACCATCACCGGACCAAAGCATACCGGACCAACTCTGCCAGGCCAGATTGCATAAGCCTAGGCACACCAGCAGCTATATACATCCAAGACCCCTGCCCCCAGCCTCACTCTATAAATAGAGGGGCAGGGGTACAACAATGAGGAACAAGTTTGAGAGCTCAAGCACGGAGAGAACTTTCAAACAACTTTCTTTTACTGGTATCAAAGCTTTGTACTTGTAATCTAAACAAGGAAAGAGAAATAATATATAAAGTGGACGTAGGCACATTCTGGCTGAACCACTATAAATCTGTGTGTCTTTTACAGTTTAGCCCCCGCTTTTCATATATTTGCATAAATCACCCAAATCACTAAAAACAACATAAAATCTATTAAATCATACGACTTTGAGGTGTTTGTCCATTTTTTGTGCAAACATTTTTGGTGCTTTCACTGAGAAGTGAACTCAAGAGCTTCAGCTTCTTCCACTTAACCTTCTTCCTAACAGCATCGTTCATTGCTTGGAAAACATGCCTCCCAAACAGAAGAAAGATGTTAACAAAGGAAAAAACATCGCAACCAGCAGTCTTCCAGATCCAGTGGTCACAGATCAAGTAAATCGTCCCCCTCCAGTAGCAGTACCAAATGAAGGATAGGCTAATCCGACCACTCCTGCCGCATAACAGCCGGCAGCAATTACTAGGGCAGATCTAGACAGGGTTGTGGCTGAAGTGACTAACCGCTTCACGTCCCAGCAGGAAGCCTTGGTGGACCATCTCATGTCACGCTTAAGGGATGCTGAAGAGTCCAACCGCAACACTGAATCATGGGGTGAGTCCCAGTCTGGGGGATCTCAAAGACAACAAAGATCTTCCTTCTTCGAAGGAGCTAACGGCATAAGCAGCCATGGTAGGAGCCGAAATCGAGCACAGCCCGAAGTTAGGCCTGAAGAAACGCTTGGAACCGAACCCAACGGAGGAGGTACCGGGCGGAGGTCAACTGTAGCTGAGCCGGTTATACTGCCTAACCACGGAAACGCCAGCGAAAGAGGCCGAGCTAGAGTCCACCCCGAAGTTGGACCCGAGGAAGTGCTTAGATCAGAACCCAGCAGGGGAAGATCAAGGCAAGGGCCAACTGTAGCTGACCCTAGCATGCTCCCAGCAGGCCAAAGGCAGCCACTGGAAAATATGAGGAATGATAGACGATACCATCCCTACAGGTCATTTGGACGAAATCAATCCCACAGAACAGAACCGAACTCATTTCTATCTGCTCCAAATTCTGATGAAAGGATGGCACGCTTATTCAGAGAGTGCGTCCAACGGGAGCAAAGAGATCGAGGGATAGGCGCTAGGGTAACCAGCCCTTTCGCCCGCAATATCGAAATTGCTATCACCCCCCGAGAATGGAAGATGCCAACAATGGAACCTTACAAAGGGACCTCCGACCCCATTGTACACTTACAGAGATACACACAGCATATGCTCATGAGTGGAGCAACAGAGGGAGTACTGTGCAAATGCTTTCCACTATTCTTAGCAGATCTCGCTACCTCCTGGTTCTGTCATTTACCCCAGGGATCCATCAGCTCGTGGGAAATATTGAAAGAAAAGTTTATCAGTCAGTTCCGCATTCATGTGGAACAACCCAAGGACGCTTATTCCTTATCCAGCATCAAATAGAAAACTGGAGAGAAACTGTAGCAATACCTAATCCGATTCAATGCCGCAGCGGCCGTAGTCCAAGATGCCGATGAGAAGCTTATCCTAATGGCCCTCTGTAGTGGTGTGCATTCAGATACTAAATTTGCTAGAAGGTTGACAAAAGAAAAACCAGCTACTTTACCCGATTTCTTCCATGAAGCCGGGAAATATATGAGGCTTGAGGATGCTGCCGTTGAGGGGCAGTCAGGACAACAAAATAAGGCAACTCACAACAATGCGCCTTCTGTGGCAAGGGACGTTCGAAGAAATGATTCCGGAGACAATGCTGGGGGCAAGAAGGGAGAAAAGCGCCTATATCGGCCGGGACCGAGATTCGACACTTACACTCCTTTGAACGAAACCGTCGTAAACATCTTCCTTGCCACCCAAGGCGAAGTTAGATACAAACGCCCACCATACAAGAAGGAATCAGATAACGTGCAGAAGTCTGGAAAGTTCTTCTGCTTCCACGAATCTCATGGCCATGATACCAATGAGTGCCATCATCTCCGGGACTTGATTGAAGAACACATCAGAAGGAAGAAACTGGAATGCTATGTAAAAGGTCAGGACAAGACTCCAGCTCCTGCCAATGAGAACCCAAGGCTACCCTCACCGGAGATCGGCAGAGGAAACCGCAACACTAGCGGCTCTAGTCAAGAGAAGATAGTGGTCCATACCATCTCGGGAGGACCGCACATCGCCGACAGAAGCTGGGCAGAGATGGAAAGATATGGAAAGTCGCTTAGAAACAATGAAGACTGTGTTAATTCTGTTATAGAAGAGCGCCACCCGAAGCGGAAAGAGAATCATGACATCACATTCGGTAGGCGTGACCTAGAAGGAAGGCAATACCCTCACATGGATCCCATGGTTATCTCTGCCTGGCTCGGTCCAGCCGAAGTTTTCCGAATTCTAGTAGACACTGGAAGCTCAGTAAATATCCTATTCAAACATGCATTCGACAAAATGAAACTATCAATGAAGGATGTATCTCCCTGCAATAAACCACTGCACGGTTTCACTGGAGATGCGAAGATGCCCCTCGGGCAACTGGACCTCTTTGTTGAAATTGGAAGCCATCCCCGCTCCGTTGTGCAGAAACAAACGTTTGTGCTAATAGAAAACCACTTGGCCTACAACGCCTTCTTGGGAAGACCAGCCTTGTCTGACTTCCAAATTTTCCTAGCCCCATGATGCCTAAAGATGAAATTTCCAACGGACAATGGAGTAGGGGAAGTAAAAGGAGACTAGGACGTTGCTCGAGGCTACTATGTGACTGAACTTCGCAACAACCACAGGAAGGATAAAGGGAAAAGTGTAGAGGTTGCCCTCTGCACAAAAAGTTTGGAAGCATAGCAACTGAAGAAAGCCCCTCCTCTTCGATATACCAGTGACCCTTTCAATGAATTAGACCCCAGGGACAAAGAGGAGGAGGCCACCGCCGAACCTACAGAGGCTATGGAATTTGTATCTGTAGACAAGCATGACTCGAGTAGACTATTGAAAATCGGGTCCCAACTAAAAGCTGAGTTGAAGGAGAAACTCATTGACTTTCTCCGCCACAACTTGGATGTATTCGCATGGTCACATGCTGACATGACCGGAATCTCCCCTGACATAGCATGCAACGTACTAAACATTGATCCTACCGAGGCGCCCGTAAAACAAAGAAAGAGAAGTATGGGGGCAGAACGATCAACAGCCCTCGATGAAGAAGTAAAGAATCTACTTGCCAATGACTTTATACGGGAAGCCATCTACCCAGAGTGGATTGCCAACCCGGTGCTGGTAAAGAAGGCTAATGGGAAGTGGCGGACATGCATTGACTTCTCCAACTTAAATGACGCATGCCCGAAGGATTGCTTCCCACTCCCCCGAATCGATCAACTTGTAGACAGCACAGCCGGACACAAACTCTTATCCTTTATGGACGCATACTCGAGATATAACCAAATTCCTATGCATACTCCCGATCAAGACCACACTAGTTTCATCAATGATCGGGGTTTGTACTGCTATAAGGTAATGCCTTTCGGACTTAAAAACGCAGGAGCCACCTACCAGCGCCTCGTCAACAAGATGTTTGCAGGGTTAATAGGACAAACTATGGAAGTGTATGTGGATGACATGTTGGTAAAGTCAAGGAAAGCCGACAATCACGTAAGCCACCTGGGCGAGATGTTTCAAGTACTTCGCCAGTATGGAATGAAACTTAATCCTCTAAAGTGCTCCTTCGGAGTATCATCAGGAAAGTTCTTGGGATTCATCGTCCATGCCAGAGGGATTGAAGCAAACCCTGAACAAGTCCGAGCTCTAAAAGATATTAAAATACCTTCCACTCGAAAGGAAATGCAAAGCCTGAATGGGAAAGTGGCCGCCCTAAGCCGATTCATCTCCAAAGCAACGGACAAGTGCGTCCCCTTCTTCGAAGCTCTAAAGAAAGACAAAAGAAAGTTCGAATGGACTGACGAATGCTTAACTGCTTTCCTTAACTTGATCGAACACCTCCAGAAACCGCCGGTACTCTCGACTCCAAGCGAAGGCAAAGAATTATGCCTATACCTTGCTGTGTCATCTCACGCCCTAAGCGATGCTTTGGTAAGGGAAGACAACCGCACGCAGCGGCCAGTTTACTTTGTAAGTAAGAGGTTTACGGGGGCAGAAGTCAGATATCCTAAGCTTGAGAAGCTAGCATACTGTTTACTGATCACGTCACGGAAACTGCGTCACTACTTCCAGTCCCATTCCATCAAAGTTCTGACCGATCAACCACTGAGGCAGGTACTCCATCGTCCCGACACTTCTGGGTGACTACTTAAATGGTGCATTGAACTGAGTCAGTATGATATCACCTATCATCCTCGCACCGCCATCAAAGGACAAGCCATGGCCGATTTCATTGCAGAATTCACTACCAACGAAGGTAAGGAGCAATCAGAAATAGCAGAAGACATCAAGTGGAATCTCTTCGTGGATGGGGCGTCAAATGATCAAGGATCGGGGGCAGGTGTGGTAATAGTCACTCCTAGGGGAAATAAGCTGCACTATGCTATAAGGTTGGAGTTCGCTGCCACCAACAACGATGCAGAGTATGAAGCAGTGATAGCTGGATTAGAACTTGCCTTAGAAATCGGAGCCAATTCTTTGTGTCTTCATAGCGATTCTCAACTTATTGTTAATCAAATACTAGGAGAATTCCAGGCTCGAGAAGAACGACTCATAGCATATTTAAAAAAGACCAAGTTACTTCTCAATCGATTGGACCACTACTTAGTCAAACACATCCCTCGGGAAGAGAACCGAGAGGCCGACGAATTGGCGAAGCAAGCAAGCGTGAGAGACGACGCCATTTCTGGAGCAGTAGCCATCTCAAAGCAACTGACCCCAATTTTTGAGCAAGTGAATCTGATAGCTGCAACGGAAGAAGCGACTTGGATGACTCCCATCCGAGACTACTTACAAAGTGGCACACTACCCAACGGGCGTAACGAAGTCAAGAAAATCTTGAGGAAAGCTTCCCGCTACACCATACAAGAGGACATCCTCTATCGGCGCGGATTCTCTAACCCCTTATTAAGGTGTGTCGCTGGAAGGGAAGCCAAGGAAATCTTATTCAACATTCATCAAGGAAGCTGCGGAGATCACACCGGAGGGTAAACTTTAGCAAAAAAGATACTCCGATATGGATATTTCTGGCCCACCTTAAGCAAGGACGCCTTAGATTTCGTCAAAAAATGTGACAGATGCCAGAAGTTTGCTAAGATTCCGCAGCTACCAACAACTGAGATTACTCAAATGGCCAGCCCTTGGCCCTTTGCAGTATGGGGAATTGACTTAATCGGCGAACTACCAATGGGCCGAGGCGGGGCCAAATATGCTATAGTGGCAGTCGACTATTTCACCAAATGGGTGGAAGCAGAACCTCTAAATAAAGTATCTTCAGCAAAAGTTATTAACTTCTTGATCAAAAATGTTCTGTGCATGTACGGAGTCCCATTCAAAATCATATCAGACAATGGACTTCAGTTTGACAGCGAAGAATTTGCCAACTGGTGCCGAGAGCATGGAATTCACAAAAGCTTCTCATCCGTAGCGTATCCCCAGGCAAACGGACAAGTCGAAGCCATCAACAAAATTCTGAAAACTCTAATAAAAAAGAAACTCGAAAAGTCAAAGGGCGCTTGGGTGGATGAACTCCCTACGGCACTGTGGGCCTATCGCACATCTTTCAGAACCTCGATAGGGCATACTCCTTTCTCTTTGGCATACGGATCGGAGGCTATGCTCCCAGTTGAAACCATCGTGCCTTCCCACCGTAGGATCCACTATAACCCAGAAGAGAACGAAGAACTCCTTCACATGTCTTTGGATCTAGTTGAGGAGAGAAGAAATGATGCAGTCCTTAAAGCAGCAGCCCACAAGCAAAAAGTGGCAGCACAATACAACTCCAAAGTCAAGCATCGTACCTTACAAGAAGGGGATCTTGTCCTCAAGCGAATCTTCCCTCGCCCCGGAGCACTAGATCCAATCTGGGATGGACCATATGTAATTCATAAAGATCTCCACAATAGAGCTTATATTTTGTCAACAGTGGACGGAGAGGTGTTCCAGAGGGCATGGAACATCCAACACCTACGTCGATACTTTTCTTAACTTGTACTGCCCATATGAAGTGAATTAACAAAGAGAATCAGTGGACGTAGGCATTTTCGTGCCGAACCACTTTAAAAAGCCTTGTCTCTTTTTTAACTTGTTCCTTTATACCTTGGCTGCTTGTTAACTTTATCCTTTTCTGTTGAACAAAATCTTATGCGTATAGCTTTTCCATTCAAAGCACTCCACAGCGCAACTTCACCTGGACAAGACCTAACAGGTACTATGCGAATCTATGCCCTCGCCAATGAGACACTTTTGCTCCGGCATCCCTCTGCTGCGGGTTAACTCATTGCTCGCGACGGCCCTTAAAGCCAACTGTAATGAGCCGATTATAAGCCACCGAGAAGGCCGACTATAGCCGAGGCAGCTCATTACGGCGTTCGGCTCGCCGGTAACTGTGAACCGACTATAAGCCCCAACATAAGGTGTGGCCAGCCAGGGGCAGTTCACGGTTGACGATCGGCACCCACGCTAGCCGGCCAAAGTAAATCGAATAATACCCACGATTACGGGCCATAATGGCCCGGGTAGTTACTGTGCGCGATCTCGGCTCCGATGTGTCTTAAATGCGGCTGTGGTGAAAAAGAATTAACTCCCCGCGGAGGCGTAAGATGGGTGACAAATGTCTCCAAGACCCACAGCTAGGGAAAGTGACTACAAAGCCCGTTTGCCACGAACTTAAGCACATCGAAGGCCTTCCGTGATTGGAAGTTTTACTATTTCACATATTTCAATTTTATTTAAGAAACTTTTCCCCTATCCTCTGTAACAATCCCTGAAGTACAGGACACAGAACAAGAGACATTCGCTAATGGAAGCGGATACTCACAGCAAGATACTGGACCGCATTCCATACTCAGTCACACAAGACATTCAAAGCTGCCATCTACAAGAAAAATATAAAGGGCGGTATTTCCTTCTGTCATGTGTAAACACGTGACTATAATTTATTCACACCTCACGCTAACATTGCAAGTCATGAAATTATGTTTTAAACAAGAACCTGACATCAAACACAATTTAATTACAAGAATATGCATAGCTATATTTCTCATACAACATGTCAAAATAGCGAAAACATTCAAAAAACGATAGAATCGGCTTAAGTTAAAGAATTACACGTCAAGAATAGCGTTGTTTGTTACAAGTAGCATAATTACAACCTAAGAGTTTTACGTTACTGTTTTGAAACTAACATATACAACAATGTCAAGTCTACAAAAAGATATTCAGGTCTCATCAAGGAGTCGGCTGCGTCGGAGTCTTATCCTTGTCCTGTTGCCCACCTGTCCGGTCAGAGAAAGAATTCATTAATGATAAGCGACCAAGTTAACAGAAAGACTAGAAAGGAAGACTTACCAACATCTGCTCCTTGATTATCTTGATCATCATCCTCTACTTGCACACCTGCCTCCTCAGCTGCAAGCAACCGCATGCCCTCCTTCACCGCCACCTTCTCCTCCTTGGTAAACTGGGCGGTAACCACATCCATCCCGAAGGACACACCACCCTCCTTATCTGCATCAGCCCTAGCCTCCTCTAGAGCCCGGAGATAAACCCTAGCCATGACCCGTGGATAATCATCCATCCAGAAGAGGTTGCCCTGCTTCCAAGTACGGAAGTACATATCGTGGAGCATTTCGTCCATCATCCCCTCGTTCTCCTCAAGCTCCCTCGTCCGGGCCTCGGAAGCCGACAACCTTACAACGACAGCATCTCTCTCCAATTGGTATCTCGAGCAGTCAGCCTGAAGGGATTTCTGGATCGCCTCCATCTCCTCCTTCAACTTGGCTTGAGCAAGCTCTACGGCCTCAAGCCTCCCAGATGACTCCTCTATCTGCTCAAGATCCGCTTTCCGAACCTCATCCACCGTGGCAATAGCCATATCGATCCGTTCCTTGCAAATAGCCTCCATTTTCCGCAGTTTGGCCCGGCTGGCCTCTTCCATAGTTTTCTTTAGTCGTCCGGAGGCGGCCTCGTGCTGAGAGATCTGGATGGCCTGATCGGCGAGTTGCTTGGCCTGGTCGGAAACCACTAACCGCAGTCTTATGTTGGCACTCCCAATTTCCTCCCCGGCCTTGACCAGTTGGGCATGATGCCCCCATCAACTTCCTGGTCTCCTCAGCAACCCGGTCGATATTTTCCTTAGCTTCGTCCCCCATAACGACAATTCGAATAGTAAGCAAATCAAGGTCTAGGGACTTGGCCTCATCAAGCACCCTTACCATAGGATTGCGAGGAAGAAGGTGCTCACCAGTAACCTCATCAAAAGAGATGTCATGAGATGCCTGGTCCAGGTCCGGATGACCCGCAAACAGATTGCGTACTAAGCCAGGATGATCTATTGGGATGACAGTTGGATTCTCAGACGGATGGGGGGAGGGCATAAGCTCGGTATCCTCCTCTGTAATGTCATGAATAGGCTGGAGCGGGGCCGGGGGTTCAAGAAGAGGTTTAGACGAAGATCGACTCCTCTTCCCCTTCTGTATATCTTCTTTGATAACTCCGAGAAGAGGACGATAGCCGACTATGTCTCCCGGGCGGTTAGTAGAAGGGTTCGGCTTGGCGGAAGCTTTGGAGAGTTTGTATTGTTCAAGCCTGTGCCGAAGATCTGAGGTCTTGGTCGTTTTACCCGCTCCTGATATGAAAACCAAGTGTCACCAACATGCATTGAGCCATCATTCAAGAATTAAAAGAGTAAAGAGAAATTCACCTTGAACCGCCGAAGTTGCTTCAGTAGAGGCGCTCCCGGAAGATAAATCGACGCCGGTCCCAACTTTATCGGCTTTCTTGGATTTCTCCGTCCCCTCCAAACCTTCGAAGGCTTGGCGGAAAGCGTCATTCGTCCACTCTTGCATCTCGCCTACTTGCCCAGAAGACAAAGCCCCGACACCGTCGCCACCTCCAGCGCCTTCTCCTCCATCTTCGCCTTGCTCCTCCTCCACATCTCCCTCCTTCGGGATATCTGGACATGTGCTGGGAGAGGGACCGTCAGACTTTTTGAGCTTCTTCCCCCCGGCAACCGGGTGTTTCGGAAAGGGCCTCCTTTTACTGCTCTTCGACTCGGCCCCTTCTTTAGCTTGGGCAGCCTTCTCTTCGGCCGTGTCCCTCCGCTTGACCATGGACTGCTGTGGAAGGATCAAGTTGTGCTCCAAAAGTGTAGCGTTCCTGATCAGGTAAGCAGCCGACCTATCTCTTCCAGTAATAGCTTCTATTTCTGCTACCGTTTGAACCAAACGATCATTCTCCACGATCGCAAAACCACCTGTCGCTAGCAAAAAATAAAAACACATAAGAAGGAGCATTGCAACCAGAATGGGAATTAAAAATAAAGCTTTGACTTACATCCGGAGGTGAAGCGCCGAATAGAAATGGAATCATCCCTGACAAAAAACCATTCCTTCTTGAACATTCTGTACTTGGAGTATAGATCCAGGACCGGCTTAAAGGATACGGCCGATTCCAAGCTAATGTAGGGAGACCCCTTCTTATAGCCTCTCAAGTTGTACAAATACCGGATCTCCCGGTTGGAAGGAGGACGCCCATATCTCCTTTGGAAGATGACAAAGAGACTCACCAGAATGGCATAGGAGTTGGGCTGAAGCTGGGATGGAGCTACCTTTAGATATGTGAGAAAGCTGACTACCCAGGCATTGAGAGGCGGGATGGCACCACACATGCAATGGTATCTGCTGTAGGCAAAATATCCTTCGGGAGGATCATACGGCATCACTCCCGCATCCGGCAATAGCATGCGCGCTCGGTCGATCCCGAAAGAGCGAGATATAACATCAAGTTGCTCGCCCTTGAGTGAGCTAGGGAAGCAATCCGGAGGCAAGTTCAGAAGTTCTTGAGGACCATACCCGTCCACTAGCGATCTCGGGGTGGGCTCATGTCGTTCTGGATTCGACTGAACTGGGGGCACGACGGGAGATTCTCTTTTGTCCGTTGATCTCTTCTTTTCTGATCGGGTTTCCACTTTGTGAGACATTATCTGCGGCACGAAAAAGCACATTGTTAGAACAAGGGATATAGAGGGTCAAACGAACAAGTGTATATTGTCTAGAGTTCCACTTATAAACACGTAATGTCATTCGGCAGTGCAAGTCATTCGGCAGTACAAAGTCATTCGGTAGTGCAAAGTGCAAGGTCACAAAGTCATTCGGCAGTGCAAAGTGCAAGGTCACAAAGTCGTTCGGCAATTCAAAGTCATTAGGCAGTTCAAAGTCATTCGGCAGTGCAAGTCATTCGGCAGTTCAAAGCCATTCGGCAGTGCAAGTCATTCGGCAGTACAAAGTCATTCGGCAGTGCAAAGTGCAAGGTCACAAAGTCGTTCGGCAATTCAAAGTCATTCGGTAGTTCCAAAAACATTAAAATCATAATCATCTGGCAGTTACCTGGTTCGGTAGACAGAAAGTTTTCAGCAGTATAATTGATTCGGAAGAAAGAAAAATCTGGTTCGGCTATATCGATTTGGTAAGGAATATCAAAGGTGCATAGCCCCTACTTATAGGCAGATATGGGATACCGGACCAATTGATTCGGCACTTAGGGACCGAATGGAGATGACCAAAAAGACAAAGCACGCCATATACAGGCATATGCCCTACTTTGGGGGGCAAGTGTTGGGTGTGTTTCGACCGGCTCCTCCCCTACCACCGAATCAACTCTTTGGACTAGCTCCATCCCTACCACCAGATCAACTCCATCCCATGCCCACCGAACCAGCCTCCACCGAACCACTCACCAACCAACCACTGCCGAACCACTCACCAACCAACCACTACCGAACCACTCACCAACCAACCACTGCCGAACCACTCACCACCGGACCAAGCCACGCCCTCACCCCCGAATCAACCTTCACCGAATCAACCTTAACTGAATCAGCCACACCGAACCAATTCCCTCTTCACTCATCACCAGACCAAAGCCCCACCGGACCAAGTGTTACCGGACCAAGACTACAACACAACCATCACCGGACCAAAGCATACCTGACCAACTCTGCCAGGCCAGATTGCATCAGCCCAGGCACACCAGCAGCTATATACATCCAAGACCCCTGCCCCCAGCCTCACTCTATAAATAGAGGGGCAGGGGTACAACAATGAGGAACAAGTTTGAGAGCTCAAGCACGGAGAGAACTTTCAAACAACTTTCTTTTACTGGTATCAAAGTTTTGTACTTGTAATCTAAACAAGGAAAGAGAAATAATATATAAAGTGGACGTAGGCACATTCTGGCTGAACCACTATAAATTTGCATGTCTTTTACAGTTTAGCCCCCGCTTTTCATATATTTGCATAAATCACCCAAATCACTAAGAACAACATAAAATCTATTAAATCATACGACTTTGAGGTGTTTGTCCATTTTTTGTGCAAACATCAGTTGATATTTCACTTGAGTTGGATTTATTGATATAAGAATGTTAATCCTGACTCGAGTGTTTTGTGTTTTTGCTTTACGCTCGGGTCAGACTGAGTTGCTTAGTGTTCGAGACTCACCTTTGGATTTGGAGCTTCCCTTGGAGATCCAGCTTTATCTATTCAGCTTTCGGTGATTCAGTTGACTCCAGAGATATATTATGATCTTGTATTTGATTATTGTATTGAGACTTCTGTTGTATCTTGTTTTAACTTTGATATATATATAGTAGCTTCATGAACTACTATTCTTTTGTTTCCGCTGCTTATTGTTATATTACTTTGTGTCTGTGATTCTGTGATTATTTTATTTACTATATATGTTGAGTTTTTGCCAAATATAAGTTAACAATTTTATAGCCTTACATTTTCAAATTTTCGTTATACAATTCAAGTTAAACATTATGGAAACTAGTTTTCAAACACTTCCGAGAATACACTTATTTCTTTAACAAAATTATGCACAAAGAAGGTATACACCATCTCTTAATGAAGATAAGATACTTTCCTTAACAAAAGTGTGAACTATAATTTTAATGAAAGTATTGTACTTCCCTTAAAAAGAGTATGAAATATTTCATCATCGAAAGTACAAATATCTCTTATTAAAAATATAAAATAGCTCTCATTGAATGTATGGTTATCTCTTATAGAAAAATATTAAAAAAATATTAACGAAAGTATGAATCTTTTGTTAATAAAGGCATGATATTGAATAATAACCCACCAAAAGTATGTACTATTTATTATCAAAGGTATAAACAATTCTATAAACAAAAGTATGAGATTATCTTATAATGAATGTATGAATGACAAATTCGTAATTAAGTTTAAAACTGTTTTATAACTTAACAAAGCAATATCTTTTTAACTTAGTTTTCACATGTTCAAGTTTCCATTCATTACTTTCAAAACCATAATAAATTCTGATACAAGCTGTAATTCGATCCTTTAATCACTCCTTAATTAACTCATTTTGTTATTTAATTTATAAATTAAGGTAATTTCCAACCTCACAATTTAATTTACACCAACTAAAAAAATTATGGGAAAATTCTAGGAAATTCACAAAAAACCATAAACACTTTAATTTATGTTTAATACAAATTTTGGATCAAAATATTAAATTCAAAATTTGAAAACATTATTTTATCTCCAAAATAACTTATTTTCATCTTAAAAAATTCATAAATAATTCATCACTCAATTGAGATTTTTTAAATTCAAAATCCATCTCGAATTTAATATTATAAAAAACATACCAAAATTTCGTATCATTTGGAAATGTTCGCCAACATTTTACCCTTAAACTTGTCATTAATTTAATCATTGAACAACAAAATTCATATGTGATTAAGCTATCGTCATTAGTAAGTGAAAATATATATAACAACCCTATCTAAATAGGCTTGGATGATCAAAAGGGTTAATACTACTCATTTAGTTGAAATTCTTAATTAAAATCTTCTCTTTTCCTTTAGAAATTAAAATTTGAGTTGTCTTTGGTTTGTTTACTTCCCCTCCTTTTGGTAATGATCGCCAAGCTCTAATATTTTATTTCATTTCTATGTAAAAAGAGAATGAAGAGATTGATATGTGTTAAGAGATACAATGGCTACTAATTTGGGTTTTGGGCTAAAATCCTATGGTTAATCTTGTTAATTCCTTAATCTCTTATTATAAACAATCACCTTCATTTATTAATCTTTTTGTAATGACTTGACTTTTCAATCCTTGAACGTCGACATTAAATGCATCCATGGTATTCGTGCATCAAACACCCAAGTGCCAGAAAGAAAGAAAGTTAGGATAAAGTAAAAAAAAGAATAGAATCAGAAAGAAAGAATATAACATCAAAATCTCATAACAAAACGATAATATATTATATCAAAAGAACAGCACAAAGGATTACTCTGAATTTAGAAATATTATAAATACAAAACCTAAGTACTATCATCAACCTGGACAGTTATAATTGCATATCCTTACAATGTTGATATTTACAATTCAGTAAGGCAACGAAAATAAGAATACCATGGTAGGTAATCATCCATCTCTTCTTTATAAGCTCAAAGCATCCATAGCAAAATTGGAAATATACACGGAGCTGACTTGAGCATTATAAGAAAATAACACTCGGATAAGTCTGGTAAACCAGTGTGAGAAACTCAAGGAATATGTGTGACAAGTAACAGTAATCATTTATACTGTATAGATTCCCACAATGGTTTTTCTTCAAAGCAATCAACCATTCATTAGGTTTAATATAGTGATATAATAGATAATGTCTAGGGTTTAGAATATAAATCATATCAAATAGCTGTGATGCGTACATTGGTCACGCCACAACATATTTAGATTACATTCAAAATTGCTGAGGTACATTCGTATATTGGATTTTTCTACAAAGGCCTCTTCAGTTAAGCCGAATCCGAACTCCATGCACAAGGGTCATAAAGTACCTTTCAAGCGTCATATATCTCTAGATAAAATATACCATTAAGGTAAACATAAGCGGCCCATCATCCGAATATAAACATGAACAACATGAACCAAATATCATCAACTCCCGCCGACCAACAATCGATAAGTATCTCTAGATAAGGTGTTGATAATACCCTAACATGGGTTGGCTAGACCTAGGTTGTGCATCCTACTCTATTTTATGTCATTTTCGATATCGAGGTTATGTTTAGCATCTCTCATACGAGTCTTCATCACTCGAACTGAACACAAACCCCAAATGGGTTCCATCATCTTGAACAGATCACGAATCAATATATGGATTTGAGTAACTCAATCAAATCTCGAATGTCCATATAGGTTCCCATATAAGTCCTCTGACAAATGCTAACACTGTCCTCTCTCTTGGAATACTCCTCAAGATAGAAAGTCCCACATGATAGCATCGTTTGAAATGTTAACGTTGACCTCTCCTTTGGACTTAACCTTAGAATAGATAGTTCAAATCTATAACATTTCATAACCGATCCCAAAACATAGAACTTATATACCAGTTTCAAAGTGGTATTCGATAAGTAAAACACTTACCAATCCAATTTTCTTTAAAATCAATTCGATGAATTTCTGGTTAACTCAATTCTAGTTCTTTCAAAACTTAGAGAAAGCTAGAGACGTTTCGTACCAATGCTCCTCCCTAGGGGTTCTCATTGGTATGAAATCGTGAAGCTTTTAGATACTTCCAAAGTTAAAATTAGGTCAAGTTCAATAATCGACTAATCAATTATCTAGTCAAAACAACTGCTTATACTAATTGATGTTCGTATACTTAACTTGTTTCCGACATTTCAACTTAACTATTCCTCATCCAAGAGTGAATCCAGGTAAGTTAGAGCACTGGTTGCATATTAAAGCCTTGCCTTGACATTTTATTCTTGAATCTCACAAATAGATAAGTCTACATCGTCTGATTTTAGTGTTAAGTATAGTATTAATGATTTTCATAAACAAGTAAGAAATCAACACGATTAACACATTTCCAACATTCCCGACTTAACTATTCCTTGGTTAAGAGGGACATCGGTAGGTTAGAACTCTATTGCTCATATCCCTACTCGAATATCAATCTTAACTTTCACAAATAGATAATCTTACTTCGTCGCTTTTAGTGTTAAGTATAGTTAATTACTTTTCAAACAAGTAATTTAAAAAATTAACCATTAGCCATTAGGTAATTATTAACCCCTTTTTGAACCGTTGGTTTTACTTTTAAAACCCTTTAGAGATCTATACACATGTATTGTAATTTTATTTATAAAACTAGATATTTAATAAAACACTTTAAAAAATAATATATTGCATAAGTTTTTTACACTTTAATAAAATAATCAACTAACCTTCAAAAAACTATATATACTTAAAAATTCTTTTAAAATGCTTTAAAATACTGATAATTGGTTTTAAAACATTGACTCAAAATATTACTTGAAAATAACAAGTTTATAAAATCTTTTAAAACTTGGAAAAATATATTTTCCTTATATTTTAAAGTAAAACATCTTCTTTAAGGATTCACAACAAATTCTTAAAATTCATAAATATCTCAAAGCACTTTGAAATACTCTAATATGAGTTAGTAAACGCTTATAAAAAGATTTAAACAAAATACTTAAATTTAAATACCTTTTCAAACCTTTAAAGTCCAAAATCAAGGCTAAACGGGGCAGTTTTACACAGGTGAAGTTTTGGCCACTTTTCAAAATCTAACTTAACGTTTTAACAGTCCAAACTTTTTATAAAAGCAAGCATACATATAAATAAATATGGTGAGAAAACCCTAAGGATTTCTCTACGAAGTTCCATAGGAATCGCTAAAAACAAGGCAATTCCAAAGTGCACCCACATCAACTATCGCTATAAGTGCACTTTCAAATCAATTCCAGTCTAAACCAAAGTTTAACTACAACCTATGTGCTTTATTTCAAGACCTTTCTACAAGTCATATAAGTCCATTCCAAGTCCATTCAAGTCTATTCGTATGGATTACATATACCACTTGCTTTCAAAGCAAGAATCAAAACCAATATTTCAACTTATGTTAATATCAATTCAACAACTTAAACACAGTCAATTACAAACATACATGGGTTATATTTTCATTCAAAGTGGTGAGTTAGCTCACCTTTTGACCAAAAAAATAAGTAAGCCCAAGCTAACCAAGTCCAACCTCAACCTCGCAACCCTCTTTCCTTCCTTCCTTCGCTCTGCACTTGCCTTTTGCCTCCACCTCCTACAAATTGCTCATGAGCCTCTTGGATAGGGGGAGAATGGCTTCACTTCTTCAAGATCTGACTATTTAAGAATTGTTGTAATGTTATCACAAGGCTTCACTCCAAATTTGAGTGGATTTTGGTGTGTTTTGAATTTATTTCCTTTAAAAAATTTAAGAAAACGACGACGTGAAAAGGGCTTGTATTTGCTTTGTGAATTTGTAAATTATAATCAAGGATATGCCCCTCCTTATATAGGCTTCAAATGGTTCTCTTTATTGTTCTCACCCTCCTTCTATGTCATGAAAGAAACCCCCAACCCTCCCTCCCCCCACCACACAAAAAAATTGCTCTATCACTTCTCCTTTACGTCACTTCCTTTAGCAAAAACTCTTATACCCTTAACATTTAAAATATCCCTTATCCAGTTGGAAGCTTCTAGAATGTTCTATTTGCTTTATGAATAGAAGTGTTGATTAGTTTGTAATATGTTCATTTGATCATTAGGCAAGTGCACAAGAGTTCTAACAACTTATACTGATTAAGCTGTTTACCGATAACCCGATTTTCAGTCACATTATCAATTTCTCTTTGAAGAATATATTTTTGTAAACAAATTTCAAAAACAAGTTTCCTATTATAATTTATTAATTAAATGATGTTTAAAAAGGTTAACACTTGACTATATTTTAAAATGTTTCAATATTCGAAAACGAAGTGTTCGAATTTCCAGGTCACTACATTCTCCCTCGCACAGAACATTTCATCCTTCAAATTCAAACAAGAATGATAATCAAAGGAGATAGAAGAATAAGATACATATATAGAGCACTATTGAAACCATATCCAAACTAAAATGCAAACCAAATGCATACTAAAATAAGAAGGAATCCCTAGTCTATACGCAACGCTAGATAGAACTTCCCCAAACGGTCCTTCATCATCCTTGTACAATCATGAGAATCCTCGTTCCATGGCACTTCTAACCTTAACAAAGGAATAAGCACATAAATACTTACATAGCATTCACAATCACTAGAAACCAATGCTCATGGTTTGCTAGGGTTCAAAACTCTCCCATTGACTAAGGACGATAAATAATTTACTATGCATACCTTACGCTCAACAGCCTTAGGTTATTACTTAGATGATTATTCATGCTACCTCATAATAAATCAACGAGTCACTCCGCAAACTATTTGGAAGTAAATATAACATTGTATGCAAATATAGTAAAGCCCGTATGATATACATGGACCATCTATACGCAATATCAATTCCGATCACTTGCTCGATCATATAATTTCACTTTCATAAACTAGCATAGATCACTTGACCTCTCTAGTGTGGACTTCGATCTGGTTCTTTGATTAGAAACCTTCGTTCTTCTTACATAGCGATATACTATGACAGAAAACTTTTGGACCTTATCATGAATCTGTATCAAGTGTTCACCGTCAAGGATCGAGTGAAAATATCCTTATTCAGACCGGTGTAAACTACCTTGAAAACATGTACTCGAATACTGGATCAAGAACAGTCATGCGAATAAAACGATCTACGTACAACTTACGTATTTATCATTTTGGTTTCTCAACTACACCAATTCCTTTTTTAATCACATTCATTTATACAAATAGCATGTCATTTAATACTAAAACCATTTATGAATCATTTCATAAAAACCTAAATTCAAGTTTATAAACATTTTGAAACTTAAATTCATACTCGTATAATACTCCACTACATCCTAAGATCATATACAAAACATAATTTTGTTTTACTTTACAAGTATGATCAATAATTTAAACTTGTTTTAACTTACTATCCTTTTCAAATTCAAGTGTTATATAACCTCACTTTAAATTTTTAAAAACACTTGCTAAATGTTCTATAACGATTCGGAACTCTGCGTTTATCCAAAATTGCCAAAAAAATAAATTTCATTTTAACAATTGAAAACTACCAAACAACATATCATATCATGATGCACATATCATACTTTCCTAATGCATATGCTATATGTGTACATAAAATAACTTAAATAGAAAACTTTAGAACCAAATGTCGGTTTTCATTTCAAACAATTTTAAAATAATATATACATAAAACTTCTGTATATTGAATCATACTTTCATGATTAAATCAAAATCCATTTACCAAAACAACTCTATAACATCCCCACTCAAAACCCAAAATGAATGCCGATGAAGCTGTAGTCATTACCAAAATTATTTTAAAGCGACATAAGTGAGTTCAATACATCCAAACCATACTTTGGTACTTAACCAAAATCATTTCAAAGCGCTATCAAATATTTTGTATAATGATACTAAGTATCATGATCTCAATTTCCTAAATCAATTTCCTAAATATTTACTTTCAAATAATACTATTATTATTTTTGCTAAAATCTTGAAAAACATTTTCAAAGAGACCGGAATTTAAATTCTCGAATTCCCCGTTTAAATCATTTTTGTTTATAAACTATATTTTATAAACCATACTTATATAAAATAAATTTCTTATATAAATCTGTTTACAAATATTTATTTTCAAAATATTCTATATTTCCATTTGATTATAGTAAACATCTTTTTACTAAATTTAACTTCTGATCTAACTTTGTCATCCAATGCTTTAGAGTCAAACCATGAAACCCAATTCCTAAGGTGTTCATTTCGATGTACCCACAATTACTGTTTACCCAACCCACGATGTAGAAAGGTAAAACTGCTCATAAACTGGTCAAGCACAAATCAATAATCAACAAATAATAGTCCATGTTCCTAACATGCCGAACATGACTAAACAATCAAGTTTAAGGGATATTAAACAATGAAAAGCACTAGTGTTGAACAAACATGAATAGGAAAGCCATAAACAGGTAGTACACCATCAAGAATCTGCATCCCGTTCACAGCTATAGAAGTAGAAAGTGCTGAAGAAAGAGCAAAGACCCCTAGGCTTCTCTCCTTTCTTGAGCATGAGACAATCTGTAACAAAATGGCTAGGCTAATGGCAACCGTAACAACCTTTCGGTGGAAACTGTGCCTCATTCTTTGGAACTTCTTCGATCGGCGCTCTCACTCTCTGCGCTTTAGCCACCCACCCTTCTTTCCTCGACCTACAACTCCAAGCAAAGTGTCCCTGCTGCCTACACCTACAACAAACTACACTAGAAATATCTCTCGACGGTTGAAATTTTTGCTTGTTGCTTCCGGTTGGTGCAGATACAGATGGCTTGGGAGTCAAAACCTTGAATCAAAAGTCGTACTTATAATATCCTTGAATGATCCCTGGATATGATCCGTCATGTCCTTACATACCATGTCGCACAAACTAATCCAAGCTTAGACTTCGATGATAGTCTCGGTGCCATTGAACCTCTTTCTGTCCAACACCTCAAACTCGTGCTATATCAAAGCAAAGTCTTTCCATGGTAGAACCCACATCACTTTTTCTACTACATTTCCCTCAACATTAGAAGCTCTAGTATCCATAGTTCTTACTACCATATCAAAGCAAAACCTCTTTTAGGGCATGAAAGGATAAAGTATTTCAACGAAAAGATTACTAAGAAGGAGATATTCCTAAGGAATAGTTTTAAAAGTCTAGTTTTCAAAATATAAATATGCTCTCATATATATAATACACTCGACTCATTCTATGGTGTCGCTTACCCTATCTCTAATGAGCCATAACCAACCAAAGCCAAGGATTTCACTTAACCTTGAGCTTTGATATCAAATGTAGTGACTTGACTTTTCGACCCTCGAACGTGGACACTATATACATCCATGGTATTCATGTGCCGAATACCCAAGTGCCGAAAATACATAAAGTTATGGTAAAATAAAAAAGAATACAACAAGAAGGAAAGAATACAATATCATAATCTCATAACGGAACGATAATATATCATATCAAAAGAATAGTACAAATGGTTACTCTGAATGTAAAAATTTTAGAATTACAAAACCTAAGTACTATCATCAGCTTGGACAATTATAACTACTTATTCTTGCAATGTTGATATTTATAATTCATAAATACAGCAGAAATAAGAATACCACGGTAATCATCCATAAGCTCCGAAGCGTCCATAGCTAAATTTTGAAATATACATGGAGCTGATCCAAGCATTATAAAAAAATAACATCCAGATCAGTCTGGTAAATCAGTGTGAGAAACTCAAGGAATACATGTGACAACTAATAGTAACCATTGACACCGTACGGATTCCCATAATAGTTTTCTCTCGAAGCAACCAACCATTCATTAGGTTTAATATAGTGATGTAATAAATAATGTGTAGGGTGTAGAATATAAATCATATCAAATAGCTGTGATGCTTACATTGGTCACACTACAACATATTTAGGTTACATTCAAAAACGCTGAGATATGTTTGCATATTGGATTTTTCCATGGAGATCTCTTTGGTGAAGCCGAATCTGAACTCCTTGCATAAGGGTCAGAAAATACCTTCCAAGCATTGTATATCTGTAGATAAATTATACCATTAAGGTTAACATAAGCAGCCCAACTTCCGAAGATAAACATGAACAATGTGAAACAAATATCATCAATTTCCGTCGACCAACAATCGATAAGTATCTCTAGATATGGAGTTGATAGTACCCTGACGTAGGTCAGCTATACCCCTAGTTGTGCATCCTACTATGTTTTCTATCATTTCCAATGTCGAGGTTATGTCTGGCATCTCTCAGACAAGTCTTCATCACTCGAACAAAGCACGAATCCCCAAATGGATTCCATCATCTCGAATAGATCATGAATTGCTACATGGATTCTAGCATCTCGATCAGATCTTAAATCTTCACATAGATTCCCGCATAAGTCCTCTGACAAATGTTAACGCTCTCCTCTGTCTTGGAATACTCCTCAAGACAGAAGTCCCACATGATAGCATCGTTCGAAATGTTAACGATGACCTCTCCCTTGAACTTAACTTTAGGATAGACAGTTTAACTCTATAACATTTCACAACCGCTCCCAAAACATAGAACTCATATACTAGTTTTGTAGTGGTATTCGATAAGTAAAACACTTACCGATCCCGGTCTCTTTAAAACCAATTCGATGAATTTCTGCTTAACTCAATTCTAGTTCTTTTAGAAGTAAGCGATAGTTAGAGACGTTTCATACCAATGCTCCTCCCTAGGGGTTCTCATTGGTATGAAATCGTAAAGCTTTTAGATACCTCCTAAGTTAATATTAGGTCAAATTTGATAATTAACTAATTGATTATCTAGTAAAAAACAATTGCTTATACAAATCAATATTCGTATACTTAACTCATTTTTGACATTCCAACTTAACTATTTCTCATCCACGAGTAAAGCTAGGTAAGTTAGCGCACTGGTTGCATATCGAAACCTTGCCTAGACACTTAATTCTTGAATCTCATAAATAGATAAGTCAACCTCGCCAGCTTTTAGTGTGAAGTATAGTATTAATGATTTAAATAAACAAGTAAGAAATCATTACAATTGACACATTTTCGACATTCCCGACTTAACTATTCCTTGGTTAAGAGGGACATTGGTAGGTTAAAGCTCTATTTCTCATATCCTTACTCGAGCATCAATCTTAACTCTTACAAATACATAAGTCTACTTTGCCAGCTTTTAGTGTTAAACATGGTTAATTACTTTTCAAACAAGTAATTTAAACAATTAACCATTTAACCATTAAGCAATTCTTAACCCCTTTTTGAACCTTTGGCTTTACTTTTAAAACTCATTAGAGATGATATACATATGCATAGTAATTTTATTTATAAAACTAGATATTTAATTAAACATTTTAAAAATAATATTACATAAGATTTTTATACTTTAATAAAAGAATCAACCAATCTTCTAAAAACTATATATACCTAAAAATGCTTTTAAAATACATTAAAATACTTATAATAGGTTTAAAACATTTACTCAAAATATTACTTGAAAATAACAAGTTTATAAAATCTTTTAAAACATGGAAAAAACATATTTTCCTTATATTTTGAAGTAAAACCTCTTCTTGAAATTTCACAACTAATCCTTAAAAGTTCATAAATATCTCAAACCACTTTTGAAATACTCTAATATGAGTTAGTGAACACTTGTAAAAACAACAAAAGAAAATACTTAAATTTAAATATCTTTTCAAAGCTTTAAAGTTCAAAAATAAAAGCTAAACGGGGCAGTTTTGACCAAGTGAAGTTTTGATTCAAAATGTTACTTAACATTTTACGGTCAATTTTTTTATGGAAGTAAATAAACATATAAAACATAGTAAATATGGCGAGAAACCCCTATGGATCTCTCTACAAATTCCATAGAAATCGTCAAAAACAAAGCAATTCCAAAGTGCATCCATAGCGACTATCACTATAGGTGCACTTTCAAATCCAAGTCTAATCTAAACCAAAGTTCAACTACAACCTATATGCTTTGTTTCAAGACCTTTCTACAAGTCATATAAGTCCATTCCAAGTCTGTTTTTATTGATTACATATGTCAGTTTCTTTCAAAACAAGAATTAAAACCAATATTTCAACTTATGTCAATATTAACTCAACAACTTAAATACAATCGAACACAATCATACATGGGTTATATTTTCATTCAAAGCGGTGAGTTAGCTCACCTTTAACCAAACAAACAAGTAAGCCCAAGCTAACCAAGTCCAACTTCAACCTCGCAACCACCTTCCCTTCCTTCCTTCTTTCACTTTGCACTTGCCTTTTGCATCCACCTCCTACAAATTGCTCACGGCCTTCTTGGATAGGGGGAGAAGGGCTTCACTTCTTCAAGATCTAACTAGCTAGGAATTGTTTTAGTATTGTCCCAAGGCTCCACTCTAAATTTGAGTGGATTTGGCTGTGTTTTGAATTTATTTTCTTTAGAAAGTTTGAGAAGAAGAACAAATGAAAAGAGCTTGTATTTGCTTTGTGAATTTGTAAATTATAATCAAGGGTATGCCTCTCCTTGTATAGGCTTCAAATATTGCTCTTTAGCCTTGTTCTCACCCTCCATCCATGTCATGGAAGACTCACCCCCACTTGCTCCATCACTTCCTTTAGCAAAATACTCGTATACCCTTAACATTTAAAATGTCCCTTATATATCCACTTGGAAGCTTCTAGAATGTTCTATTTGCTTTATGAAGAAAAGTGTTAATTAGTTGTTAATGCGTTTATTTGATCATTAGACAAGTGCACAAAAGTTCAAACAACTTATATTGATCAAAAGTTGTTTACCAATAACCCGATTTTCGGTCATATTATCGATTTTTCTTCGAAGAATATATTTTTGTAAATAAATTTCAAAAAAAAGTTTCCTATTATTATTTATTAATTAAATGATGCTTAATAAGATTAACACTTGATTATATTTCAAAACGTTTCAATATTCGAAGATGAAGTGTTCGAATTTTCGGGTCACTACAATTTTTATGACCAAAATATTTATAGTAATAATTACTCTTAGTTCAACTCAATTAAGGACAAATTTTATTTATAGGCCATGAAAAGAAAACTTATTTCAACTATAGAACTCGTCCAAAACTAATTACAAAATTAGGTTTTTTCTTGATCTTATATCAATATTTTATGCTTGCACAATTTAAATTTGCACCAGCACAATTTTTTTTGAAAAATAATTATACTTGTGAAATTTCAAATTACGCAAGGATAAATTGAAATTTTGCGCTTGCGCACTTTAAAAGTGTGCAAATACGAATATCTACCTGGTGAAAACTAGAGCTATTATTGTAATAAGTTTTGAACAAGACCTATAGTTGAAATGGGTTTTTTTTTCTTGGATTTATAATTAAAATTTGTCCCTCGATTAATCTTTTAAGGGTCTGATTAATTAAATTCTCCACCTTGATTATTATTTGATTAATCTCATTATTAGTTTGGTCCATGTTATGTTATGCCATCCCAAAATATGGAGTGTTAGGGTATTCCAGGCGAAACTAAAGATAAATTAAATGTAACTTTAAGTTTTGTTTCAAATTAGAGGAACAAATACGTTTCCTTTTATAGCACAAGTAGCATTATTTGAATTTGATATGATTAGAACGGAAAATATCATTTATTTGTATAAAATGAATATTGGTCGATTGAAATCTCCAAACAGAACTTTTAATTCATTTGTTTCAAGTATCTTGTGATTATAAGTATTCTAGGACAACAACTATCGATCCTTGATGCTTAAGTTTGTTAATGAAAATAAAGATTCCAAATAAGAGAAGGACAAAAGGAAAAATCTCGCAAATTAAATCACCCTCTTACTAATTTCAAAGTCTTCCCTACTTTTAATTAGTTAAGTATTATCTAATTAGCCTTTTTGTTACAATTTGATCTGCTTTTTGAATTAAAGATACTATATAGTCTATAGTGCGCTGTGCTACGTACTATACGTCAATTAGGCGAAACCAAGTCAATGTGAGTTTTTCGCAACCCCTTTAAGCCTTTACATTTGATTTTATTTTCCTTGACCTATATTTGTTTATAATAAACAGCGAAAGAGATGTAAGATAAATTGTAAGGTTCCTAAAATAATATATGTCTCCTATCCACTTGTCCTTAATAGAAAGGTCAAGGTGGCTAATTTATGAAAAAAACTTATATAATACAATTTGCTAATTAGATTGTGCGTGGAAACAAAATGCATGTTTAGATTATGGAGGTATGATAGCGTGGTATGTCATGCAATTTGATTAGTTAGAGAATTTGAGTTCGATCTCCTACCTATATGTACCAGAGGAGCAAGAGTGATGTGATAAGTGTAGTATATTTTTGCTTTGGATTGGCACATATATAACCTTCGATTTTGAGATCGTTTTGAAGTTTGCTGAAAAAATATGCTTAACGCGCGCGCACATGTATGTAGTGTATGTATGTATATGTATGTATACCCACACCGCACGCACACGTTTTTTAGCACTCTTGAAATGAGAAAAAATAGCTTATAAAGTTGAGTTATGTGTTTATTCAACAAAAAAATGATCCTTAATTTCACTAGCATATATGAAATACGAAGGTATATGTTTTTTTACGAAAAAAAAAGCTGATTATGGATGTCGGTGATAAGAAGTTAATGACAAGATATTGATGCTGGATCCAATATTTTGTATCACATCAGTAAAGTTTATATTGACCTCAAGAGTGAAAAATAAAAATAAAGCTAACTGAAAGTTTGAAACTGGGCCTATTTGTAGTATCATATGTGAACAATTAGTTACCTTATTAGTATATATATATATATGATCAGTGGGATAAGGTGTACACATATGGTCAATTAATCGGTTGAATTATTGGCTAATCATTATCTTTAATTTGACACCATAAGGTTTGTTGTACAATATAATATTTCATTTTTTGTCATTATAATTAACAGAAGGCAGATATTATTGTTGACTTTAATCATAAATCAAGGTTTTAATTATCTTACAGCATAGCATTAGACCTCAATTAAGTCCACTATGCTTTAACAATGAAATTTCCAACATATACTACAATTCGTACTTATATTTTGGAAACTCGTTCTAATTTGATTATACACACTATCTGACTAAATTGACCACGTCAATAGTCTATTTTATATATGGACTCTAACAATGGGAAATCGAAGCATTATCTCAACTCGAGTCTTTAACATAATCTTAAATATTAGTATAGAGGCATCATTTGGTCAATTTAAGGGTAGATTTGTCTTTTCCAATATGAGAAACACAACACTGATTTACATGTAAACATACAATGGTGGACTTCATCTAAATTAGATTTTCAAATCTAATTAAAATATTGCTTAAGAAAGACTATTAAGGCCAAATATGCATAGAAAAGCATGCATTGAAAATGCATGGTAGACTATAGAAACTAATAAAGAAGTGAGAACCCCTTTAAACAATGTATTAACTTAATTATGTAAGCATCACATCCTCCTTTCTCTCTTTGGATGATCATATTTTTCTTCCTATATATAAAGCCCTTCACACCTTGATATTTTCCAAATCAATACAAACACTATTTTTGATAGAGATACATTTGCAAAAGGATCTAGAAGAGAAAAAAACAATCAAAAGAGTGGAATAAAGCAAGGGATTGAAATTTAAAGATGGGTAGAGCGCCTTGCTGTGATAAGAGTAAAGTGAAGAGAGGCCCATGGTCACAAGAAGAAGATGCAATTCTCAAAACTTACATAGATCAAAATGGAACTGGTGGTAATTGGATTGCTTTGCCTCAAAAAATAGGTATCTTATCATTTTATATTTCTGAAAATCAAGAAATTTATAAACTTCGCTCATAAAACATTAAGAATATGTTCATATGTTTGAATTCATATATTATATTGATATATGGTTAACTAAGTTCGTTAGTTGAATTCTACCTAAGCATCTCATAACCTATTGATAAGTCAAACAAAATAGTGACCTAACCCTAGATACTGATTATAATTTTTCTTAATTTTTATTTAATTTTGGTTAATTATAACTCTACAAGTTCATATTCAACTACGATTATATAGATAAGTAAGCTGTGGTTTGAATATATATTTATTTGTTTTCTTTAAAAAAAATTGTTTTATTAATTATACCCTAAATTATGAAAGTATTGCATAGAAAATAGGTTGAATATAACCATATCCTGGCCAAAATTGCTATGAGTTCATAAGAAAGTATATATCCACCTTAAAATCTCGACGAATAACTGAATACAGGTCTGAGAAGATGTGGGAAAAGCTGTAGACTTCGATGGCTCAACTATTTGAGACCTAACATCAAACACGGCGACTTCTCAGAGGAGGAAGATCGTCGTATCTGTGAACTTTTCGTCAGCATCGGAAGCAGGTATTTGTAGTTTCCTACATGTACCTTTTATAACTCAAAACTGCTTTCACAATATTAGCTAAATATAACCTGAATCACTTCATTAAATATGATTCAGATGGTCGGTAATAGCAGCTCAATTACCAGGAAGAACGGACAACGACATCAAGAACTACTGGAACACGAAGCTCAAGAAAAGATTGCTAGGACCTACTCAATCTCGAAACACACTTTCTGTGAATCAAGGAATACTGCATTCAGAAACCAATCTAATGAACTCAAATGCTATAGATAGAATGCAACTGCAGCTGCAATTCCAAGGTTTAGTGCATAGCCCTTTTTCTTTCTATAACAATCCTGCTTTGTGGCCTAACTCTCACCCACTTGGGAAGTTGAATAATGTTAACTGTAATGATGTTGTTATTAGTTCGAACAATGAACAACCGATAATCGAAAATAGCATTCAAGATGACGGAAATTTGAACATGAAATATAATGAACTCATTGAGCTGAGTAATTATCAAGGAATAGATGAGATTAATGTTGGTAAGGATATGAATGCGAATATGAATTGGTGGGATTTTAATGGATTTGAGGTGAAATCATCATCAAGTTCTGGAGTGTTCCAGGAATCGAGTACCTCTGTTGATATTAATGGCTTTGATCAGGAGTATGTGCTGGATTATGATATGTTAGCTTGAGTGTTGTTTTATATATATATGTGAGGTTTAATGTAAATTAAATGTGTGAATAATTTTGCATATTACTTATGTATGTAGTTCATGTACCTCCATAGTAAGTCTGGTTAATATCTAAACATCTTGTATACATTTCAGATGTGAAATTAATGATGTAGCATGCACTTACAGGATTTTTGATAGAAATGATACTTCTGTATATGCAGGCTCAGGCCTGAAAGATATGGAAACATATAAATTGCTAATGAAATAGAGTACAAAATGTACTAATTTTAGTATTGTGGATCTTACAACACAACTTTAAAGTATACGCAATGATGTTGGCTTTTTACATTTATGAAAATGCAAATCAATTGTTGGTTGAAGTGCATATAAAATTAATAATGAAGTAGAACTTATGTAATAAAAATCACACACAAATTTACGTGGTTCAGATACTACTGAATCCTATATCCACCATATAAAGTCATTTTCATTTATTGATCTCATCAGTAAAAATATATGAATGACTGACATTTTTTATTCTTTACTTTTTTTATTTGTGTTTTTGTTTTCTACCAGGAAAGACATGAATGCCAGAAAGAAGATCCTCTTTTCTGCTACCGTGTCTCTCTATTTAAGTCATTCATGGATCAGATGGATTCGTCCATTCTAGGTTTTCTCATGTTGTACAATGTTGAATTTTTGTACACATTACCATCATCATGTGGCTCTTCAAAAAATGAGGTGCAATTGTCAATTGCTTTAGGTGGGATTATCCGCTTTAGGCGGGATCATTATATTTTGAATAAAAAATGCTTCGAATTCGACGTGGGGGTATTGGAAAATCGACAAATGGATTTATATCCTATGGGGGATCCAACTTTCATTGATTGGTCAACGAATGGACGTTCATCTCTTGTATTCACCTTATTTGCCTTCATCGGGTTTAAAATTTGCATGACATGTATTACTCAGATCGTTGATACCACGCTCATTTCTCTGTTGCTCAGCTTTCTAATGCACGAATGATAATTAGAATTTTGGATGTAAAACGTGGCCTTAGATCTGCACTGATGTGAATCGGGGTAGATTTGAAATATCCATTGTGCATCATTTCAGATTTCTTAGTTAGATTGCCAGATCGAATAATTTGAACTGGTTTGCTTTTATGCGCTTTCTCACATCTTTTTATGGGACTAGCGCATTTGATTTGAATTCTTTGACATGATTGTCATTCAACGATTGTGATTCTTAATTCTTTTTACAATCAACGGCAAAAGTTATGATTTCTTTCTTTGAAAGTTATCTTCTTTTCCATCTTCACTTTTCTTTTTTCTTAATTTGCTTTCTAAATACTCAAGTTTGAAGAAGAATCATCAAATTTTCTATTTCATTTTCCCATGTTACTACACTTGTAGGACTTCTTGCTATTGTTGTGTTGCTCGTTTTTCTTGCAAAAAGATAAACAAGCCGACCTGCAAGTTTTCTAGTGATCTCGTTTTGCCCCTATAGTTTCAGCCTCACCACATCCGGTCCATTATCTTCATAAATGACTATGTAAACTAAAAAAAAATGTTGTCCTCATAACAAAATCCACACCTGATAGCTGCCCAACTAGTCAATATTCCAAGTGGGCACTGATCTCTATTTCTTCTTGTGTGAGAGCTACCTATCCAAGAGTACCTGCCCACATAATAAAGGCACTCTCCCACCTCCTCTTCGGGACCCTAAGTCCTCACGCCCTACAATCTACCGAGGGTCTGCCCACTTCACATCCCTTGTTTTGTCTTGACTCGGCATGCCTTTGCCAAAAGCACCTGACTGCCTTTATAAAAAGGATTTGTGTCTCTGCGTTGTTCTACTGTAAAGATTAGGATGTACGACAATGTTCATCTGACAAAATGGGCAATGTGCAGCAACAACTCCACGTCCTTCACTATTCACATAGCCATGTCGTTACCGTTCAGCAATTATTTGTCCTCATGCCACCCCATCTGACAACATCAAGCTATGGCATAGCCCGCTAACTGGCCTTCATCTGAATTTAGACAGTTGGCATTCTAGTTGGTCTGCATCTAAATCGTTCAACATCATCAATGGTTGAGATGAAACATAGGGAATGGCATATCAATCTAAGCCATCCGAACTAGATTTCAGCAACTATAAATGCAAAATTGAATGCACTTATACAAGGATCAAATTTTCATTAATTGCACTCATTATTAACTCTTGTAAACAAGCAATTGTAACAAAAACTCAAAGCAATATAAATTACTACCATAGTGGACGTAGATTATTCTTGATCGAATCGAACCACTCTAAACTGTGTCTCTTTACTCGTTTTAGCATTTACCACCTTGCGTTTTCCCTCATTTCAATTTGCTAACTTCGATATCAATGGATAACCTTTGCTAATATCAACTGCTAATCGTGATTCCGAGGTTGGTTAATTTTTAATTGACATTTTGGCACTACAAGGATGACCTTCCTTAAAAGCTCTTAAATTTCATCACTTTTCTTCTCCTCCAACTACTCTGCTAAAAAAACTGCAAAATAACCTTTATAATGACGTCAATAACTCAAGCGTCCATAACACAAATGATGGTAGCGGAGCCAGCATCGTCTGTCCCATACCAGGTTTGAGCGATGATGTATTACTGAGCCTGGTTAATGGTCCTAATATTAAGAAGATTTCCAATGATTTGAATTAACACAGGACACGAGTGGAAGCTCAAGACACTGTCAACTACGACCCAGCTATCCCTACAGTAACAGATCGAAGCCCCATCAAACCTACTATTCCCAGTACCTTTAATGTAATGCATGATGCCCAAGAGAGGGTTGTGCTTGAGACCCTATTGGTATTGCTCCCGCCCTCAATAGAGATCGGCCTACCGTGCATGATGAGACTTTGCTCACGACGTCCCTATACTTGAACTAGCACTGCACCATGGAGCTCAGGCAGCTCATCGCTCCCCTTCTATAGAGAGACATTCTGCATTTGGCCGCCTTCGCTAATGGATGGTGGGCATGATTGTGCTTCGATCGTCTCAGTGATAACAAACTGGCCAAAACCCGCAAATAAAGGTAGTTCTCAGTCGACTCTCAGCCCCGTAGGAGTTCTTTAGACCCTGATCTCATGAAAGGTGGGATTTTCATTCCAGGTCACCCTTTGTATATAGGAAACGGGAGGCCACCTACCCATGTATGTCATTATGGTTCCTCGTCGCTATATTAGTGCCATCGATCCCTTCACCCGCGATATATCGAAGAAGTCCATTCCCAATAAAAGGACAACATCGTTTGCATCGCGGGAGGGGTCCTCCAAGAAGAAATGGTGTTTCTGCCACAACATATGTTGAGGGTGCAAACTAGGAACAATGACGGCGAGGGTTTGTCCAATGATGCGAATGGGGAACCCTTTCTATAGAAATTTGGGAATATACATTCATCGGAGGTATGTCTTACCTCCCATCGGATAAATACGATGGAAATGCTAACCCATTGGACAACTTTCAATGCCATCGCCTGAGATAGTCAGTTCTTTGGTAATGCAAAGTGCCTCATATTTTTCTCCACCTTGACTGAACCGACCTCACGTTAGTTTGTGCATCGTCAAGCATGAAGTATTCACTCGTGGGCCCAACTGTGTACATTTTTGAAGGTTCGCTTTTTCACCTCGTGAACCAAGATTATAATGACGAGCGAGCTATGTAACATAAAACAAGAGCCGAATGATTCACTCCACTCCTATGCCAACCACTTCAACAAAGAGTCAACCCATGCAAGGGGAGTGGACAAGTACCGTTTGGTGGTCGCCTTGTGTTCTAGGGTGAGGCGCCGGTACAAGATGTGGAAAAAATTATAGAAACAACCTACTTCATCATTGACTAACTTCTTCCAAAGAGGTATTGGGATCATGTAAGCAAAAGAGGTAGACCCACCTAATGATGATGAGGAGGGGAAAAGAGGCAACAAGACTAACTCACGAGAGGAGAGAATTCGTAGAAAGAATAAGCGATAAGAAAGTAGTAAGAAGCGCACCGAGGATGGTTCTCGATTCAAACCCAAGTATACAAATTACGCCTTCCAAACTCGTGATATGGAAATCATCTATCTCACCACCTGAGATCGCGAACCCAACCAAAGGCCTCCTTCTGCCCGACCAGGGCTAAAGGTTGAGCCCTAAGTAGTAGGAAATACAGCGAGTGCCATAAATTTAATGACTGCTCCACAAACAAGTTCTACCACCTGAACGATGAGATAAAGTGGTCATGAAGATGTACTTATGCAGTATGTAAGTCAAGAGGTTGAGCAAAGAAATGTTCGACGGAATCTCCTTGTCTATCCTCAATAGGTCGACGATAATAATGTGGCTGTAATCAACACCGAAATATTGTCAATTTATGGCAGCCTTCACATGGCCAGAAGTAGCCAAGGAGCATAAACCTAATACATGAGGGAGTTTGCCTCGAATAACAAGGTCTACTTAGTCGAGCTCCGAATCCCAAAAGCTCCATGGCTAGAAGAAGACAAAGCAGGCATCACCTTCGCCACTAAAGAAAAGAAAGGGGTTTGATACCCCACCATGACCCCATGGTATATCTGAAAATGGCCAGCACCAAAGTACATCCGGTCTTCATCGATGGGTGAAACTATATCAATGTAATGTTCAAGAATTTTTAGATTAAATGAAACTCCCATCATTGAGCATCATACCTTGTGCCTTACCCATCTATGGATTCAGAGGCGTCGAGATAGTTTCTCTAGGCTCGCTTCACACATAGTCACCTTCGACGAGAAACCCCACTCTTCAAAGATTCATTGAAACTTTGTAGTAGTTGATTGTCCATCTTCTTATAACATCTTAATAGGTAAACATGCGTCGGAGGACCTAGAAGCATTCATGGCATATCAACGGTTCACTCTGAAGTTCCTCGTCAAGGAAGGAATAGGATGAATCTGCGACAATCAACAGGCTACTAAGAACTGCTATAACATCTCTCTACAACAAAACTAAGAAGGGAGTCTTTATGCTACAATAAAATCAACGATGCTCATCAGTGGTTAACCCGAGAAAATGCAAGAGCTACGTAATGCTCTTATTCATGCCGAGGCCGCCAACAGTGTAGAAGCCATTGAGAATACAATTTCATATCATCCTTACCCTTAAGAGAATGAGAAATCCATGCAATTCTCCCATTTGTGACAGGGGTAGGAACGACGGGGATCAAATCTACATGGCTAGCCCAGACAAAACAACAGAACTCGTAGCAATATGGAATGAACAAGTTCAACCCTATTGGCGAGTGGGGACATCTTACATAATAACCTCATACATCAAAATACCGATGGACTCGTTTGTGAGATCCGAGGGCAACCAGAGCTCCCAGGTTTGTGCACAGACATCGGTCCCGACCGAGGACTCATTAAATGCATGATCCATGCATTCGATCAGTGCAACATAGAAACTGACTTGGAAGATAATAATGACGATCTTTTTGACCTCCACATACGAGATGAAGATGGAGGTCTCTTCACCCTACTAGAGATCGTGATGATAGAAAATGACGACCCCTGCAAGATCGTATAGATTGGCATGGAGTTGGACATGGAAGTTAGGGATAAGGTGATATGTTACTTGAAGTAAAGCAAGAATGTTTTCGCTTAGGAACAAGCTGATATTGAAAGAGTTAGGGTTATGCTCTAGGAAAATTATGTAATTTGTTACATATATCTAACTCTATAACCAATCTTGTTTATAATAAATGTATTTAATTTCTATTATATACTTTGTTGTATTATGATATAATTAATTAAGTACTTAATTTAAAGTATAAAATTAAAAAAATCCTTAAATAATATGTTATGTGATAATTGTTACAAAGAGTCATAACTATGAGAAAAATATCACATTATATAATAACGTATTATTTTAAATATTCGATCAAGATGTTTCAAGAAAGGGTATTGATACATCCGTTGAAACCAGAGCTGTGCAGTTAAAGCCCCGCTAAAGCCCCCACAAAATCTCTATTATAGCGCATAGCGCTCTTCGACCGTCATGCCTTTTGAGTTTAGCGCTATTAAACAGTAGATCAGCTTTAAGCTTTACTATTTTTTGCTACACCTGCTAAATCAAGACTTTTCAGCACCCGCTTTAGCATCATTAATATAAAATATCTTGATTTCACTAGTTCTATTTTAAACAAAATTCGATAAAGTTAGCGTAAGGACATAATTTTAAGGCATAAATGCTCAATATCGGTTAGAAATTTATTGTAGTCACTAAAATTGGACCGCATAAATCATGATATTCTTTGGTTTTATTATATAAGATCAAATTATATTTCTTTTTCCTGCACAAGTGATGTAAGAATGAGAATAAATTAACTTTAAATATTTGATTTGATATATAACTTTTTGCACCTCCGATATTTCCCGCCATAACCCCGCTTTATCCTCGCTATAACTTTTTGCACCTCCACCGCTATAAAACTGTAAAGCGCTTTAACTGCACAAAATCAGAGAACATAATGCTCACCAAATATTGGACAGTGTATTACTCATGGCTACTGGGGGCACCAAGGGGTTATGTGATGATAGTTATTAGACAACTATGGAATGACTTACTCAAGAGTTTCGTGTTGGTTAATAATAACTAAGATAAAACATAAAATCTCAAAGTAACAATATTACACGGTTCTCTTGAATTGAGAATACTATAGAACTTAAAAACAGATACTACACTTTGATTATAGTTAAATCGTGGCATGACATCCATTGGTAGTTGAGTGTGAGTTGAAGCATTAGAAGTAAAAGACTATTCAATAGAGAATTCGTCTCCTCTATTATATGAGGTTAGTATCACGATCAATTATATTCAGCTCAAAGTCAATATTTTTAACGAGAGTAGTACAGTTAATAATAAATGTTATTATTGAACCAATGACTTTATTTAAGGACTAACCGAGTTGAATATGGATGATGTAGGAAATGTTTATCAGAATCAAATTTCATAAGTTCTAAAGTGGTATAGTGTTGATGATGGTGTAAACAATCGTTACTAATATGTACCACTTAAATTGTAAAATTGGATTTTATCAATAAAGATGTGTACACGATAAATTCGGCTAAATTGTCACTCCACTAGCTAAGGTAACAAGTGAACGTTAATATTTGAATAGTTTGATATTAATTGCTAACTGAATTCACACCTATAAAGAGAACAAAGGAATCTAATAAGTTGAAACACCACTTGATTTAATTGATTTATAATAGCTATAAATTAATTAAATTAATTAATATTTATGATATATTAATTATTATTGTATTTATTATATGGGGTGTGTTTAGTAAAATGGAGTGACTTGCAGAATTATTCACGGTGCTATTAGTAATTTATTGGTGCGCATATAAAGATATAAACATGTGTATCGATATACGATATCGATAAGGATTTAAATTAAATAAATTATTAAATGGGTTGAAAGGAGATTTAGTTCATTATGGACCCAGTTATGGCCGGCCAATAAGAGGCAATAAATGGGGCAGCTGATTTTGATTTGGTAGGAGAGATACGTGGAGATTCTTTCTCTATATCTCCCTATAAATTCAAACATGAGCCTCCATTATTTTTCTAATTTTTATCTCCACCATTCTTCATTTTTGGTTGCAATTCCCATCCACCCTCAATTCTTCTAACTTCATTACATCCAATTAATTGAAGACAAAGAGATACAATGGTGAAGCATTGATTACTAGCAACAATCATGCTGATTAAGAATCTAGGAGACCAATTGATCAAGGTGTGGTTCTATGGCAATGCCTTGTAAGGTAATATTTTATTTTGCATATTTATATGTTGTTAATTCCGTTATCAAAATTTTATATATGTGATAATTGTCTCCTATAAATATTAATGCATTAAACAAATTTTAAACAATTAATCTACATGAAACTTGTTTGTACCAAAATTAGGCACAACACTCTTTGGAAGGGTTTGGAGAGATAAAAATGAAGAATTAAATGTAAAAAGAGGATTATCTAACAAACACTTCAAACAATAATCATAAAAACAACAAAGGAACACAGAGATTTAGAGTGGTTCAGCGTGTTGCCTACATCCACTATGAAATGATTGATCTTTATTAACTTTTGCTTGCTGGTTACAGAGGATTACAACAGTAAATCTCGAGTACAACAGTGAAATTCGAGTACAATGATGAATTCGGCAGAGTCTGGACGTCATAGAGCCAAAAGATCCTTTTCTGTAGGCTCTGGGATGTTATTTATAGGCGTAGGCTGCAAATATCTCGGTTAGATCTCGGGAAACCTCTTCTGCCACGTGGGTGGGCCCACGCGATCGATCCCACGTGATTTGCACTCGGTCCGTGATCGATACGAACGAATTTCGTATCGATCAAGATTTAATCCAATCGAGTCGAAATTTAGCATGAACATTCTTTAGGTTGTATGCAAGCTCCTATGAAAATTTGGTGGCATTTGGACTTGTAGATTATGAGTTATGATCGATGCAAGCTCGCATTTTCTTTAGGCCGTCTAGTTCGTATCGATACACTTCGTATCGATCTGTTCGAATCGTTCTTGAGCACGTGCCTGCAAGTTGACGTTGTGCGAAATTCTTGGATCGATCCACTTTTTGTGCCGAACGATCGAGTCTTCCCTATGTATGCGCCTTATTCGTATCGATCTTCTTTGCTTTGTTCGTATCGATAGCCTTTGCTCTGTTCATATCGATCGTCTTTACTTTGTTCGTATTGACCGCATTGCTCTTATTCGTATCGATCGATTGCTTTGTTATATTCGTACAAAATCGAGTGATTAGTTCTATTCGTACCGATGGGAAATGGCTATTTTGTATCGATATGTGGTCGATCGATACAGAATGTACATGATGTTTAATCAATATGAACTAAGATCTCATATCGCAGTCGATGGATACGAAATAGGCAATAGCCGATTGGTTGGAAGTGAGCCTGTCTCTTGATGGATACGAAGAAGACCATCTTCGATGGATACGAACAAGACAGCTGCTGATCGATACGAAGTGGAGTTGTTTGCTGATGGAGTCGAATAGATCGATACGAATAAAGCCTATTCCCCTGATGGATACGAAGTAGTGCGTTCTGATGGGTACGAATAGATACTCGCCGATAGACATGAACATGCTGGACTTTTGATGGATACAAATAGATGGATGCGTAGCGATGGACGTGGTTGTGTTGATTTCCTTGACTTGTATCGATCATATCTTGAGCATACGAACTTGGATTGACCTGAAATTTGGGACGCTAGCTTTCACAGCTTTGCTTGTCATGTCTTGTCAATTATAGCTTGATCCGGACTCGGAAAAAATTCGTCGATACCCATAGTGAGCCTGCGTATAACCGATCTTCGGGACGGACCGCCCTCAGTTTCCAGTTAAGTTCCTAGTATCACGGCCTTGCCAAAAGGCGGGATAACATTTGCCCCCCTAAAGTACATCTTGTGACAACATGACGTGCTTTGAAAAGCTGCAATCTTCATTCTGAAAAGTTCCATCCGACTCATCAAACGGTTGTTGTTTCCTCGTCAAAAGTTGTAATCTTTGATTGATCCATAGAAACATAAATTATGATCCGTAGACTGCCAATTGTTGTACTGTGTACTGTTGTAATTGATCAATGTATGATGGTAATTTGTCGCTCGTTGTTGGAATTGTCACCAGACAAGTATTCGATTTTTGCGAATTTTAAAGCTGGATGTTAGTTCATTATACATGAATGTATGTTAGCCTGACTTCCGTTAACGTTTGTACGTTCACGAGTCGTTGTCAGGTTTTCAGTTTCTTGTATCAAATTCGGTATCAATCCTCTCCCGAATCGACGTGAAATTCGAGTTTTAATGACGTTTGGGGGTCATTTTGGAGTATCACTTCGTATCGATCCTATCCTGGATCGATTCGGGACGAACGAACGTAGAGTTCGTACCGATAGAGTTGTATAGTCTGGATATTATTTTATACTGATCTTCACATCGATGGCTATGAATCCCTACAACTTTCAAAATGATGGATATGAACGAGTGATTTCGTATCGATAGACTAATGAGGGTGTGACGCCCTACCTCTATACTCACACTAGCCAAGGACACTACTAGGTAATGCCGTCGACTAGCACGAAGAATAAGGCTGTTGAGGAGCGACCATCTGTGTAATTGCTTTGTGCGAGTACCGATATGTCAGATAGTAAGACATGCATTTCGTTTCAAGAGCAAATCCGACATATCAAATACAAACTCAAAGCTACCACACAGTGGCTATAGGGACTTCAGAAACAAATATAGAAATAAACATAACACAAATGAGTCACAGATACTCATATCACAAAGGCGAAAACATATATGAATATAACACATAAAAGTGTATATCAAAATAGTGGTCAATCTAGATCCACTACATCACAAAAGAATAGATACAAGTGCTAGACAAAAGAATATGTATACATCAAGGAGTCTCTATCTCGAATGTATAACAACAAAAACTACTAAGCTAAAGTAGTTAGCTAAAAGTCAGGTGACGGACCCTGATAAGAAGTCAAGTAGAAGCACCTGAAATACCTCGGTCTGACCCGAGTATTATTTAAGAAGAAAATAATAAACGGATCAGTCTAGCTATAAATATCAGATAAAATGAGATAGGATAAGAGATATAACTAAAACGTATGATATCAATAATGCCATACTGTGACAAGTATACATCAGGAAACAACAAAAATCATACAATATCTCAAATATTCTCAAACACTAAAAAGAATGTCATATTCTTTAAATTATTCGCCAAAACACAAATATTGACAAAACATATCAATGCCAATCGCAAAAATCGGTGAAACACAAATTCTAGAAATCATCTACTAGAAATCCAAAAATCACAAAAAGGGGAAGGCCTATCACAAACGGGAGCATGAAAACTCACCAACACGTGCATCACAAATGGAACGCTATTCCATGGTCGCTAACCATCAATTTTGAGCCGAAGCACTACAAACGGCCTGAAGACCATGGGTCGCTACCCCACCAATTTTGAGTTGAAACTCCACAAACGGGGTTTAACCCCCACACAAACAAAGAGACGTCGGACATCGCTAGTCTAAATCACAAAATGATCATCATCGATCAATAAAAAGTGTGAATTACACTAAGCTAGTAAATAAATGAGTTTAGCTTCATGTCCCATAACCACTGGCTTAACTTAAATATTTACGAACAAATTGTAGATTTCCACTCGAAGATTGTCACAAGAGTTTCAATCGAACAAGTCCAAGAATTAACCGACGAAGTAAACGCAAGCGTTTCATACCATTTGTTTTGCTAAGCTATTTAATTAGATTTCTCATACGAATGAGGTAAAGGTTTGTATATACTAATAGTTTGGAAAACGGTTTTATAAACGAGATTTGTATTAAAAATAGAGTTGGAATCATCTTTGTGAAAGAGTTTGAATATTTACTACTAGTATGGAAAACCTTTGTATTTTAAAAGTGGCAAATCATAGAAAAACGATTGTAGAAACAATCGATCACCAAAAATTCACATTCGACGACGTGAATTAAATCCATAAAAATCGATATCAAATCCATCAAATGGATATTCCCAAAAATCCAAAGAAAGGAGTCGTCAAAGTCGATAAAAGTGATAACAACTAATCGGATCGACATAAATCGATTAGAATTGGAAAACAGCCCAAAACAGGCAAAATGAACGGTTCCAAACGTTTGGTTTAGAATCCAGACGTCTAGATTTGTTCTTCGGAAATAATCCAGAAAAACCCCAGATGTTTTAAATTACAAGGAAAACGTCTTAACCATAACCAGACGTCTGAACCAGTAAATCAGACGTCTGAACCGAGGTACTGGAAATTCTATTCCAGATCACCCAGATGTCTGGGAAGTAAGCTCAGACTTTTGGATCTCCCAGACGTTTGGAAAGCAAGGTCAGACGTCTGAGCTGAACATCTGGAATATTTATTCCTTAGCTTCAGACGTCTGATCCTTATACCAGACGTCTGAGCTGAAGCTCAGGCAAATAATGAACCTAGCCCAATGATGGCCAATTTACGTCGGAAGCGATCGAATGAGTGACGATGGATAGGGATTTATGCCAAGCGACAACCCCGCCCTATAGACTCATCAATACTGTAACGACCCAAAATTTTAGTGATTTTATTTATTTAATTAATTGAAATTTTGTGAAATTTTAAACAATAAAATTTGAAAATAAAAATTTTATATTTGGAATACGTATTTAAAAACATAACAATTGGTAAATTTTCATCAGAAAATATGGAAGTTTATTTTATTGTGTAATTTTATCTCAATTTAAATCAGTTAATAACAGTTGAATTTAATAGTGTTCTGAAACCTAAAGATGTCAACATGAGAAAATTTATTTAGAACACTCTGAATCAGACTGTGAAATTCGTTTCGCAAAATTCGGACGTTTCTAGCTCTGTTTGGATCTTTCCATACGGAATAGCAACGTATATCAGTGTTCGTATCGACTTTTGATCGGTTGATCCTATCACTGATATATATATACCGTTTTGATCGTCTTATCGTACTGATCTCTATGGTATATTTATTTCTGTATTTTGTGGTCCGGTACACGACGGAAACCATAAAATGTTCGTTGTAACAGTACCATAATTTGTAACTTTATTGCTTCCTTCGGTTTCAAAATTTGAAACGTACAGGTTGGACCACAATATTAATTGCTTTAATAAATATTGCAGAATTCAATGGTCGGCCGTTGCATCATTTCAATTCACTTTATGGTGGTACGTTTCTCTACTTTTTCTATCTGTTCGTTTCTGTGCTTCATATAAAAGAATAATAATAATTTAAAACGTAGCTCTCCTTCCACCTATTATATATTTGATCTCTGCTTCGTTCCTCTTCCCAGATCTGCCCATTTTCATTTTTGCCAAACTCCTCCTCCGCCCGCTCTCGCGCTACCACCACATCACCGAACCAGCCTGGCGGCTCCTGCATTTCTCCGGCCTCCCCTTCCTCTCTGAAACTCACCGTGCTCTGTCTCCCTACCTCACGCCGACCTTCTCACCCACCGCAAGCCACAGCTCACCCTCCTCCCTGTCAAGCAACCATCCACTCCAGCCGAAACTTCAACGGCTGGACCATGTCGCCAAGCAACTCCAAGCACGCCCACCCAAATCCTCATCGCACGCCTTCCCAACTCCCCGCGTGCCGCCCTCTCCTTCTTCCATCAGCTCGGCCTGACCGACCTCCGAGCTACTTTGCTTCTTCCTTGTTAGGTATTATTATATAAATATACATTTTATATTATTATAGTGGCTTGTATACATGTATACATATGGTAGTGAGTATATATATATTAAGTTTATATAAAATTTTGGGTTGCAGAAATTTTTTTTAATTTTTTTTACACTATATATAACAGTTTGTATATACTTTAAATATATATTATTTATTAGTACATATTAGTTCATATTTATAGTTTATGAAAGTAATATGTTTTGAAAGTTATATGGTTATATATATCAGATCTGGTTATATAAAGTATATAATTTATAATCAGTTAGATACATATTTTTAATAAGTATATGGTTCGGCTATATACTCTGTGAGTTTGGGTTTATATATATTAGCATGCAGTTTTATATAAAGCAGTTTTGTTTATATATTAAGGTATATTTACATAAAGTTTTATTTTTCGTGTATATACATTTATGTTTATGGGATGCTGTCAAGGGATATATAGTCGCATATAAATTTTGTTAAGCCTGTGTATAAGTGTTCATATATATATATATATTATATTACAAAGCAGTTTTATATTTATATATTAGTTATATGCATGTCAGGTTAGTTATATATGTGTTGTTTAATTTTCATATAAGGTTACAGTAATGTATTGGTATACATATTTGTTTATTTAAATTTTGTTTTCTGAACATACAGATATATAAATTAGTTATATATATTACAAAGTTTTATTGGTTACCAAATAATGTGTTAGTTTGCATGTTTATATACAAGGTCGGATTTAGCATACATTTAGTTTTACTTATTGATTTTTGTCTGTGCATTTATATTAATATGTATAGTACATTAGTGGTAGTTTACCCATGAGTCTGCATATGATGTTGTGTATATCAAATCTGCATATGTAACATATATATATATATATATATATATATATATCTAGTATGTATGTCAAATTTATATATATGATTGTGTAAGTTAGGATATGATGGTCCATACATATATAGATTTACGTTAGTTAGAGATATAGTATATGTATATTGTCATTTTAAATATTGATTTGTAAGCATGTTATAATATTTTAAATCATGATGGGTCAGCTGATACATATATAGTTTTATATATATGTTATCATATGGCTGCATATATAATTATAATCATTGTAGGTATAGATATGTTTGTTTTATTCTACGTGTTTAATTAAAACAATGATTTTAGTTATATACATATGTTATTTTAATAATTGTTTTAAATTAAATATTGATTTCTTGGAAATAATAATTATATATAATTGCGATTTCTATCAAGTTGATTTGATTCATACTCATTGATTCATATTTATCAGCTTTGTTCGTCAAAATTCATGCCAATCTTGATTTACCTTGGTATTCGTGCTTGGATTCATAACTAATCTCATCCTCGGTCATCTCTAGCCTCGAAAGGTGAGAAATCACTCATGATTAATGTTCTTGTATTTATTAAATTTGATTTCAATTGAAACGACAATTGAAATATGCTGTTGTTAGTTATTTAGATTGTTATATATGTTATTATCTGTAACTGTTCACCTGTGGGATATGACACCATATCCTATTGTTTATATTATATTGTTATTGATGATATATGCCTGTTATATTATTATCATATCTGTTATCACTCTGCAAGTTCCATGTTAGTATAGAGTTCACTATGGGTTGAAATGATACATACCCGAACGGACTTTAGAATAGAAGAAAATCGTTATGGGTTGAAATGATAGACCCAAGCGATTTTCATTTGAATTGAATTTGGGATTAATGCGGGTCGAAATGATATCTACCCGTATATATTTAAATTACGGATTGAAATGATAAATATCCGTACTACTTGACCATAGGATAGGAAATTATATACAGACACTGTTGGTCTATATGTAAATATTTTAAAGATGATTTCTATGGTTTTGGAAAGAAATATATGGTTTTAATAAATGTTGATTCTTAAATTATTATAAATAAATGGTAATGATATATATAGATTTAATAATAATATTTAATTTAATTAAGATTGATTTAATACATATAATATGGTTAAGTATTTAAATTTATATTTCAAAATAGATTTCGGTAATAATTTGAATAAGTTAAGGTTGCGAAGATAATTTGAATTTAGTTGAAATTTTATTCAATAAAGAATTTTATTTAATTAAACCGATTTGAAACTTATTGAAATTAAGATAAGATATGATTTATAACCAGGGTTTGATTTAAGTAAATTAATGAATATTTCTTGTTTAAATAAATTTAAGGAAATATTTAGTAAAAATGTAATTTAAGGCTAGTTAAATGATATTGAATTTATTAAGTGAATATTCCCCGATTTAAATAATAATGAAGTTAAATCAAGAGCTATATGAAACTGTTAAATTTAACTTTGAATATGTTGAATATTAAATCTTTGAAATATATTGAAAATTTAAATGGTCTATTGAGAACTGAATTGAATTAATGAATTGAGCTTTGAATAAATTTGAATTTGGAATTTGAGTTGATTTGAATCGATTTGTGAGACTTGAGGAAATTATAAATATTTTATAAATTATTTAACCTATATATACTATTTTGGAAATAGATATATTTGAAATGAAATGATATTTGGGTTTTGAAGTATAAATTAAACTGAAATGACCATGGTGTTATAGTGTATATTTCTACATTGTAGATAGTTCCACGGATCCTTAGAGGATGGTTATCCCAAACATCCTCTGAGTTACTTATATTTCAGTTGATATTTCACTTGAGTTGGATTTATTGATATAAGAATGTTAATCCTGACTCGAGTGTTTTGTGTTTTGCTTTACGATCGGGTCAGACTGAGTGATACAGCATTTGAGACTCACCTTTGAAGTTTGGAGCTTCGCTTGGAGATCCAACTATCGATTCAGCTTTCAGCATTTCCGGTTGATTGGTTCAAAGGTGTCATCTGTTTGTATTTGATAGGGCTGTTACGGTAATGGTAAATTTACCATTACCATACCATTACCAGTCAATCGGTTACCATTTTCGAGTGAAATCGGTATACCAGTTTAATCGGTATGGTAACGGTAAATTTACCATTTTCTACGGTAAATCATCGATAACATTTCTTCAATACCAGCGGTAACGGTAATTTTACCAGTCAATTTATAATACATGTATATTCATGTAACATGCCTTATTATAGGCATTTAAAACCAAGCAAATGATTAAATTTAGTTTATTAACCAGGTGAGATAATGTTAAATACACTTCACTTCTTTCTCATTTATTTCTTTTATTAAGTAACACTATAAATTGTATAATGAAGCACCGTTATGGTGTGAATACGTGTTATGTTACTAACCTTTTTTAGAAAAACGGTAATTTACCATTACCAGTGTAACGGTTACCAGATTATCGGTATACCAGTGTTCGGTATACCAGCCTATCGGTAACGGTAACGGTAAGCAATTTTCGCTTACCAGTAAAAATGGTACGGTAACGGTATTTGTGAAATGGTAACGGTAACCATTACCATAACAGCCCTAGTATTTGATACGTCAGCATATTTGAGATATTCTGTTGTATTTTTTATAACTCTGATGTTTATATAGTAGCTTCATGAACTACTATTTATTTATTCCACTGCGTTATTATTATATTACTCTGTGTCTGTGATTCTGTGATTGATTTATTTACTGTATATACTGAGTCTTGCCAAATTTAAATTAATAATCTGATATTTTGAGCAATTCAAGTCCGACATGTGCAGATGCGAATGGTTGAAAATAGCGGATCGTTACAGTTGGTATCAGAGCTTTGGCTCTAGGCAAACTTAGCATATATAGTAAATTTATATGCGGAATCACTTTCATTCGAGCTTGAATTCTTTCCTCTTTGATTTGAATTTCCTTTGAATTTTGGAATGTTCCCTCGGTTCCGAAATCCATTCGTGTCCCTCAATATTTGTATTCTTTTGATTCTGGAGTATCCCATAACTCCACTTCGAATGATCTCTATAAGAATAGGCGATCCCGCCAATCTTTGAATGATTTGTAAAGGGGGAAACTCCTTTACAATTGGCATTGATTCACCGGAGATTTATATATCCCTCGGCTTAGATGCTGCTATCTTTTGTTATGCCGAATTCTATCTCCAGCAATCGAATGTCGATTTGCCTTAGAATTCCACATCGTTCATATTCCTGAAGTCACGGTTGACCCGATTAAGGTCGCCCGCGATTCATATAAGTATATCTATCTTCTATTTTGAAATTTAATTATCTCATCTTCGTTCGAGTCGATCTTCGAATCAGAATTCTATTTGATTAGAGTCCCTCTAATTTGAATCTCTATCTTTGTTTTGAAATCCATTTTGAATCATCCTTTGAAAAAAATCGGGCTTGTTTTTATTTTTGAAATTGTTATATATATCGAAATTATTACTTTGATAAGTATGGTTATATTCTATATTTAAAAGTGAAATGTTTTCGATAAAGATTATATACCCTTTTTAAAATGAGAATTTGAGGTTTCGAAAGGATTTGTAATTTTGAAAAAAATTATATAAGAAATTTGATTTATTTAAAAATGATTTAAAACTGAAGGATTTGAAATTTGAAATTCGAGAATTGAACTCCGGTATTTTGAAATTGGTTTTAAGATTTTGAAATATATAATAATAATATGATTTAAAAGTATTTTCCAAATAAGAAATGTTTCAAATGATTTTAATGAGTTTCGAATGATTTTGAAGAAATTTCAAAAGAAGTTTGAGAAAATAGAAGTCCAGAACTCACTTATGTCGCTGGAAAATAATTTCGGTGATGAGTGCATGCATCATCGACATTGATTTTCGAGTTTCAGAGTGGGGGAGAGGCCACTTTAGTAGCATTGCTACACGAGTGATTTTTGCGAAACCAATTTTGATTTCAAATTTCGAAGTATGATTTGATATTCGAGATATATGCATATATATTTGAACGATTTGAAATGAGCCGGTGTTCAGTCCTTAAGTTTAGGATTTGATTTGATATAACCCTATCTTTTGGAATTGATTTACTGATTTGTTGATTTCCAACTCTTGGATTGAAATATGATTTCTTCGACTATTTTGAAGGTTCGAGCACTTCCAAATCAAGGTTAATTTTTTCAAAACTAAGTAATTTTGAAAAGTATAAAGTATATAAGTTTGGTATGTATGTTTAAAGTATGTAGTAATATGATTTAAATAAGTTGAAACTGTTTTGTTAAGTAAATGAATAAGGCTATTTTGAATTTTTCTAATATGAAATTTAGATTTGAAATGTTTTGAAAAAAAAATTTGGTCCTTAAAAATATATTGAATAAAATTTAGTTTAAATATTTTAACTTAGTAACATCTTTATGAAATTATATATTTAACAAGTTGGAATAGATACGTAAGTTGTACGTATGCTGTTTTATTCGCATAATTAATTTGATCCAGGTTTGAGTACACAAGTTCGAGGTGAATTACACCATTTCGTGTTAGGATTTTTCATTCGATTCTTGACGGCGAATATTTGATATGGATTTTGGGCTTGATTCTAGAATTCTCTATCATGGTATATGGCTATGCAAGGAGACTGATGGTTTCTAGTCAAGAAACCATATCGAAATCTGCATTAGGGAAGTCGAATGGACAATACTAGTTCGAAAGCGAACTTGTGTGATCGAGCGAGCGATCAAATGTGATGTTGCAAAATGATGACATATGTACACCTTATGTTCTAATATCATTGATATATTTTGACGCTGAAATTGGAAGTTGTTGGGTTGGATATCTTTGTAGTTTAATTGGAAAATTTTCTTTTATGCAAAACCACTATCAATTTAAAATCTTTATTTTTACTATTTTCTTTTACTTTTCTTAAACAAACTATTTTATTCTATTTTAATTACAAAACTATTTTACAAAACTATTTTATATACAAAACTATTTTACAAACTATTTTATTTACAAAAACTATTTTACAAACTATTTTGTATACAAAACTATTCTAAATTCAAAACCTTTTATAGAGCAAAGATGTTCAATCCCATATGGCTCTTCATGCAGCAAAATTTATTTTTGAAATTTTTTGACCCTGATATAAGATGGACCTTATGTAAATATAAGATGATTTTGAAAATCATTGATTTTGGAAATGAATTGGTTGACTTAAATTATATTGATTTAGAAACTGGGATTATTTTCTAAATTTATTATGTTGGAAACTTTGAAACTAAAGATATTTAAATTGAGAAGAAATAATTTGGTGGGATTGTATATGATTTTGAAACTGAACTGATATTTAAACAAATTGAAATTTGAAAACCTTATTTTTACTAAATACATGATTTGGGAGTTATCAAACTTATATAAAAAAATTGGTTTGTATAAGTATGACGTTGATTCGAAAACTATGGATTGAAAAGGTACTCAATTTGAAAAGTGAAATCTTATATAATTGAAGTCTATATAAGTGTGATTTGATATACTTTTGATTTTGGAAGGGTATTTGATTTGAAAATGAAATCTTATATATAATGGACTTTATATAAGTATGATATTTGAAAGTGATTTGAAAAGGTACTATATGATACATATTTTCGAAGTAAAGATATGGAAAGTGCCTTCTGCTTGATATCCGCTTTGTGTCCACATTGTGGATTCATTCTATCGATATTCCTCTGATTTTTGGTTTTCTGGATATGATACTCGAGTTTCCATCGAATTCCATGGCGTTACCCATGGTCTTACGAGCGCGACTGCATAGCGCAACTTCCTGGCTGAGATGGCCTAGGGGTACGGATTGTTTCCTAGGGGATCCAGGCATAACCATTGTGTATTCTGCATCTATGTAGGTCGCATTAGTAGCGAAACCGCCTGGTTGAGATGGCCTAAGGGTACGGATTGTTTCCTGGGGGATCCAGGCGTAACCATTTTGTATCCTGCATTCTACTAGTCATCATGGCGTAACTCGCAGGGCTGAGAAAGCTTACGGATATGGATTGTTTCCTGGGGGATCCATGCGTAACCATTGTGTATCTGCGAACCATGGTTAGACAAAGGTTTTGGTTGTTTTGTTTGGATTGTACTTTCCGTATATGTTTTAAAAGTTTTCCAGTATTTTCACTGGGTGTTGAAACAAGTCTACTAAGTACCTGGAGAATTCTAGCTTTGCGCTTGATCAACGCACTGCTAGAGTCTGCAGGAACGAGGATAAACTTGTTAAAACATCGAGTTATAAAAGTATTTTATTATAAAGGTATTTTCAATAAAGGAATTATGTATTAATATTTGAAATTGAAATTCTTATGGTTCTGAATTAATTATTCATGCCCGATACTATTCTTTCGAATCTACCTTATCTGCTCAGCTTTATTTATTCACCTATATTCTGTTTTTCCAAATCCTCCTTCTCTTCCTTGTTGACTATATCCTTTTTAAATATTGTTTATTTATATACTACATGGTTTAATAGAAAATTTTAGTGTTATAAATATTTTAGAAGTTGTTAATTAAATAAAACATATTTAAAGTATATGATTATTGATTTATTAATAATATTTGAAAAGTATCTTGAGATAAAAAATAATAATAAATTTATGAATTATGGGTTTAATGTTTTCAAATAGCTTCTTTGTAAATATAAGTAATAATGTAAATAATTGTTTTCAAATAGTTTTCATATATTTATAAAGGTGTCATTTAAACATATAAATGGTATTTATAGAGGAAGCAAGAAATTAAACAAATGGGTTTTGAAAAGTTTTAAAGTATTAAAGATAAGTGAATTACAAATGAAGTTTTCAAATGAATATCTCAAGTAAAATTTATATAGTTTCAAATTAATTGTTTAATCTTGACTTTCAATCTACTTTTATCTCTAGTTGTTCTATTCTCCTACCTTCTTCCTTTTCGGGGACGAAAAGTTTTGAGTAGGGGAGAGTGTAACGACCCAAAATTTTAGTGATTTTATTTATATAATTAATTGAAATTTTAAACAATAAAAATTTTATATTTGGAATACGTATTTAAAAACATAACAATTGGTAGATTTTCATCAGAAAATATGGAAGTTTATTTTATTGTGTAATTTTATCTCAATTTAAATCAGTTAATAACTGTTGAATTTAATAGTGTTCCGAAACCTAAAGATGTCAACATGAGAAAATTTATTTAGAACACTCTGAATCAGACTGTGAAATTCGTTTCGCAAAATTCGGACGTTTCAAGCTCCATTTGGATTTTTCCATACGGAATAGCAACGTATATCAGTGTTCGTATCGACTTTTGATCGGTTGATCCTATCACTGATATCTATATGCCGTTTTGATCGTCTTGTCGTACTGATCTCTACGGTATATTTATTTCTGTATTTTGAGGTTCGGTATACGATGGAAACCATAAAATGTTCGTTGTAACGGTACCATAATTTGTGACTTTATTGCTTCCTTCGGTTTCAAAATTTGAAACGTATGGGCTGGACCACAGTATTAATTGCTTTAATAAATATTGCAGAATCCAATGGTCGACCGTTACATCATTTCAATTCACTTTATGGTGGTACGTTTCTCTGCTTTTTCTATCTGTTCGTTTCTGTGCTTCATATAAAAGAATAATAATAATTTAAAACGTAGCTCTCCTTCCACTTGTTATATATTTTATCTCTGCTTCGTTCCTCTTCCCAGATCTGCCCATTTTCATTTTTGCCAAACTCCTCCTCCGCACGCTCTCGCGCTACCACCCCATCACCGAACCAGCCTGGCGGCTCCTGCATTTCTCCAGCCTCCCCTTCCTCTCTGAAACTCGCCGTGCTCTGTCTCCCTGCCTCACACCGACCTTCTCACCCACCGCAAGCCACAGCTCACCCTCCTCCCTGTCAAGCAACCATCCACTCCAGCCGAAGCTTCAACGCCTGGACAACGTCGCCACGCAACTCCAAGCGCGCCCACCCAGATCCTCATCGGACGCCTTCCTAGCTCCCCGCATGCCGCCATCTCATTCTTCCATCAGCTCGGCTTGACCGACCTCCGAGCTACTTTGCTTCTTCCTTGTTAGGTATTATTATATAAATATACATTTTATATTATTATAGTGGTTTGTATACATGTATACATATGGCAGTGAGTATATATATTAAGTTTATATAAAATTTTGGGTTGCATAATTTTTTTTTATACTATATATAACAGTTTGTATATACTTTAAATATATATTATTTATTAATACATATTAGTTCATATTTATAGTTTATGAAAGTAATATGTTTTTAAAGTTATATGGTTATATATATCAGATCTGGTTATATAAAGTATATAATTTATAATCAGTTATATACATCAGTTTTAATAAGTATATGGTTTGGTTATATACTCTGTGAGTTTGGGTTTATATATATTAGCATGCAGTTTTATATAAAGCAGTTTTGTTTATATATTAAGGTATATTTACATAAACTTTTATTTTTCGTGTATATACATTTATGTTTATGGGATGCTGTCAAGGGATATATAGTCGCATATAAATTTTGTTAAGCTTGTGTATAAGTGTTCCTATATATATTATATTACAAAGAAGTTTTATATGTATATATTAGTTATATGCATGTTAGGTTAGTTATATATGTGTTGTTTAAATTTTATATAAGCTTACATTAATGTATTGGTCTACATATTTGTTTATTTAAATTTTTTTTTCTGAACATACAGATATATAAAGTAGTTATATATATTACAAAGTTTTATTGGTTACCAAATAATGTGTTAGTTTGCATGTTTATATACAAGGTCGGATTTAGCATACATTTAGTTTTACTTATTGATTTTTGTTTGTGCATTTATATTAATATGTATAGTACATTAGTGGTAGTTTACCCATGAGTCTGCATATGATGTTGTGTATATCAAATCTGCATATGTAACATATATATATATATATATAAATATCTAATATGTATGTCAAATTTATATATATGATTGTGTAAGTTAGGATATGATGGTCCATACATATATAGATTTACGTTAGTTAGAGATATAGTATATGTATATTGTCATTTTAAATATTGATTTGTAAGCATGTTATAATATTTTAAATCATGATGGGTCAGCTGATACATATATAGTTTTATATATATGTTATCATATGGATGCATATATAATTATAATCATTGTAGGTATAGATATGTTTGTTTTATTCTACGTGTTTAATTAAAACAATGATTTTAGTTATATACATATGTTATTTTAACAATTGTTTTAAATTAAATATTGATTTCTTGGAAATAATAATTATATATAATTGCGATTTCTATCAAGTCGATTTGATTCATACTCATCGATTCATATTTATCAGCTTTGTTCGTCGAAATTCATGCCAATCTTGATTTACCTTGGTATTTGTGCTTGGATTCATAACTCATCTCATCCTCGGTCATCTCTAGCCTCGAAAGGTGAGAAATCACTCACGATTAATGTTCTTTTATTTATTAAATTTGATTTCAATTGAAACGACAATTGAAATATGCTGCTGTTAGTTATTTAAATTGTTATATATGTTATTATCTGTAACTGTTCACCTGTGGGATATGACACCATATCCTATTGTTTATATTATATTGTTATTGATGATATATGCCTGTTATATTATTATCATATATGTTATCACTCTGCAAGTTCCCTGTTAGTATAGAATTCACAATGGGTTGAAATGATACATACCCGAACGGACTTTAGAATAGGAGAAAATCGTTATGGGTTGAAATGGTATACCCAAGCGATTTTCATTTGAATTGAATTTGGGATTAATGCGGGTCGAAATGATATCTACCCGTATATATTTAAATTACGGATTGAAATGATAAATATCCGTACTACTTGACCATAGGATAGGAAATTATATACAGACACTGTTGGTCTATATGTAAATATTTTAAAAATGATTTCTTTGGTTTTGGAAAGAAATATATGGTTTTAATAAATGTTGATTCTTAAATTATTATAAATAAATGGTAATGATATATATAGATTTAATAATAATATTTAATTTAATTAAGATTGATTTAATACATGTAATATGGTTAAGTATTTAAATTTATATTTCAAAATAAATTTTGGTAATAATTTGAATAAATTAAGGTTGGGAAGATAATTTGAATTTAGTTGAAATTTTATTCAATAAAGAATTTTATTTAATTAAACCGATTTGAAACTTATTAAAATTAAGATAAGATATGATTTATAACTTGGGTTTGATTTAAGTAAATTAATGAATATTTCTTGTTTAAATAAATTTAAGGAAATATTTAGTAAAAATGTAATTTAAGGCTAGTTAAATGATATTGAATTTATTAAGTGAATATTCCCCGATTTAAATAATAATGAAGTTAAATCAAGAGCTATATGAAACTGTTAAATTTAACTTTGAATATGTTGAATATTAAAGCTTTGAAATATATTGAAAATTTAAATGGTCTATTGAGAACTGAATTGAATTGATGAATTGAGCTTTAAATAAATTTGAATTTGGAATTTGAGTTGATTTGAATCGATTTGTGAGACTTGAGGAAATTATAAATACTTTATTTTATAAATTATATAACCTATATATACTATTTTGGAAATAGATATATTTGAAATGAAATGATATTTGTGTATTGAAGTATAAATTAAACTGAAATGACCATGGTGTTATGGTGTATATTTCTACATTGTAGATAGTTCCACAGATCCTTAGAGGATGGTTATCCCAAACATCCTCTGAGTTACTTGTATTTCAGTTGATATTTCACTTGAGTTGGATTTATTGATATAAGAATGTTAATCCTGACTCGAGTGTTTTGTGTTTTGCTTTACGCTCGGGTCAGACTGAGTGATACAATATTTGAGACTCACCTTTGAAGTTTGGAGCTTTGCTTGGAGATCCAACTATCGATTCAGCTTTCAGCATTTCCAGTTGATTGGTTCAGAGGTGTCATCTGTTTGTATTCGAGACGTCAGCATATTTGAGATATTCTGTTGTATTTTTTTCTAACTCTGATGTTTATATAGTAGCTTCATGAACTACTATTTATCTATTCCGTTGCGTTATTATTATATTACTCTGTGTCTATGATTCTGTGATTGATTTATTTACTGTATATACTGAGTCTTGCCAAATTTAAATTAACAATCTGATATTTTGAGCAATTCAAGTCCGACATGTGCGGATGCGAATGGCTGAAAATAGCGGGTTGTTACAGTTGGTATCAGAGCTTTGGCTCTAGGCAAACTTAGCATATATAGTAAATTTATATGCGGAATCACTTTCATTCGAGCTTGAATTCTTTCCTCTTTGATTTGAATTTCCTTTGAATTTTGGAACGTTCCCTCGGTTTCGAAATCCATTCGTGTCCCTCACTATTTGTTTTCTTTTGATTTTGGAGTATCCCATAACTCCACTTCGAATGATCTCTATAAGAATAGGCGATCCCGCCAATCTTTGAATGATTTGTAAAGGGGGAAACTTCTTTACAATTGGCATTGATTCACCGGAGATTTATATATCCCTTGGTTTAGATGCTGCTATCTTTTGTTATGTCGAATTCTATCTCTAGCAATTGAATGTCGATTTGCCTTAGAATTCCGCATCGCTCATATCCAACAATCTATATACGGATTTTCATAGATTTTGACTTCAAAATACCAAAAATTGGAAAATTCACCAAATCAATTCAAAGCAAAAGCAAATGAACACGAATAATTATTAGGAGTTCATACCCAACAACAATGAAAGTTGTAGACGTAGATGTGAGTTAAAGAACTCACCTTTGAACTCAAAACACAAGTGAGAAGCTTTAAAACAAAGGAAATGCCAATTCCTCTTCAATACACCTCTAGAATCTTCAATCTATTATTAAAGGTGAAGTTTTTCCTAAGTTAGGTTATAGGAATTTCTGGAAATTGAAGAGAGATTGAGATGGAGAAGATGAAGAGGATGCTTACTTAAGCTTCTCCTTGATTTCTAGAGCTTGAATTTGAGTTTCCTAGTAAACTAGGTTTAGGAATTTTAATTTCCTTTTCTCTTCCCCCATTTTTCCTTTAACTTGAGAGTGTTAGGAAAATAATAGAATGAAAGAAGAGGGAGTGGAGTGTTAGCGTATTAGATGAGTTGGTGGGCTGAAACCCAAACCCAAACCCTAAATGAAAATATCAAAATTCTACTCAACTCCAAACATATCGATGTTTATACTCAAAAAAGTTGTAAACATCATTTTGAACTCAATGGAAGTGGTCTCAAGTCCCAATTCGACTGTTTAAAAAAAGTAACATTTCAGACTTTAATCCGATTAACAATGCTATATTTAAATAAAACATTTAAATATATAATTGTGAAATATGTGGGTTTTTACAGACTCCCTTCCTTAAAGAAATTACGTCCTTGCAATAATTAAGAGGAAGATAAAAAGTAACAACCATACTAAGGCATAACTACACAAAAGAAGAAATTTTGAAATGAGAAGTTCACCTTAATGAGCATGAGAGAGTAAGTCCGGATGTGTTCGCTCGATGAATTCTCTGGATTCCTAAGAGCAATCCTTAGGATTTGTGGACCATTGAACTTTCACAAGAGGAACAACTTTATTTCGAAGGCATTTAACCTCCGTAGCAATGATACGAATAGGATGTTGCTCATAAGTCAAATTAGGCGAAACTTCAATTTCTTCAATAACATCGGGCTTAAGAATAGAATCAGAATCCCGAAGGCATTTCTGTAATTGAGAGACGTGGAATACGTCATGAATAGCAGAAAATTAAGCCGGTAATAAAAGGCGATAAGCCACGGAACCAATGCGTTCAGTGATGGGAAATGTTCCAATATATCCAGGTGCTAATTTTCCCAATCGATTGAAACGCACAACACCCTTTATAGGTAAAACATGAATAAACACAAAATCTCCTATAGAAAATTCTAATTTCCTTCTTCGATTATCGGCATAGGATTTTTGTCTACTTTGAGCTTCTTTCATCCTATGAGGTATAAGGTCAATCTTTTCTATGGCATCACAAATAAAATCTGAACCTAAAACCAGCTTCTCACCGGCTTTAAGCCAACACGAAGGAGATCGGCATGGCCTTCCGTAGAGTGCTTCAAAAGGTGCCAAACCAATACTAGATTGGAAACTATTATTATAAGAAAACTCAATAAGGGAAATATGATCTTCCCAACTTCCACCAAAATCAAGAACACAAGCACGAAGAAGATCTTCAAGAGTTTGATTCACATGCTATGTTTGTCCATCAGACTGAGGATGATAAGCAGTGCTAAAATTAAGCTTTGTTCCCAAAGCTTTTTGAAGACCTTTCCAAAATCCACTAGTAAATAATGGATCACGATCGCTCACAATAGAAGCAGGAACTCCATGCAATTTAACAATCTCTTTGACATAGAGTTTAGCCAAAAGAGTTACGGTCCGATTGGACCGAACGGGAATAAAATGGGCGGATTTTGTAAGTCTATCGATAATCACCCATAAACTGTCATGACCCGAACGAGAACAGGGTAGACCATCAATAAAGTCCATGGAGACTTGATCCCACTTCCAAACAGGAATGTCCAAAGGTTGCAATAACCCACCGGGCCTTTGATATTCGGCCTTAACGAGTTGGCAAGTCATGCAACGCTTAATAAAGTTAGCAATATCAGATTTCATTCCATCCCAATAATAAAGTCACTTCATATCCGCGTACATTTTACTACTACCGGGATGAATGGTAAATTTAGAACGATGAGAATCTTCTAAAATATCTTTACGCGGATCACAAATGTTTGGCACGATAAGTTTACCAAATTTTTGAATACCGCCACGAACATCAATATCAAAGTCTTTCAAACCTTCGATATTTATTTTAACCCTACAACTTTAGCTAAGAAGAGCCAATTCAGGATCATGCCTTTGAGCTTCAAGAATGCGGTCTAAAAGAGAAGGACGAGCCTCAAGGCTACATAAAACAAGAGGTGAACACGAATTGGATTCACGATCTCGAATCTCACAAGTGGATAAAGTCTTGAGATCATTCCATTCGGATATCATCATAGAAACAACCGCTTGTTGCTTACGACTAAGGGCATTAGCAACACGATTTCCCTTTCCGGGAGTATAGAGAATATCAAGATCATAAGATGCAAGAAACTCGAGCCAACATTGTTGACACAAATTAAGTTCCTTTTGAGAAAATAAATACTTCAAAGATTTATGATCGGTGTAGAGAACAAATTTCTCTCCCAAAATATAATTATGCCAAATTCTAAGGGCGAAAACAATGGCCTCGAGCTCTAAATCATGAGTGACATATCTAGTCTCGGCAGGCTTTAATTGTCTAGAAGCATAAGCGATAACACGTTCCCTTTGCATGAGAACGGCTCCCAAACCAACACGACTAGCATCGGTATAAACAATAAAATCTTGGTTCTCTTTGGGAATCACAAGAATAGGAGCATCTGAAAGGAGTTCTTTTAGTTTCTGAAAAGCGGTTTCACATTTGTTTGACCAAATGTACTTAACTCCCTTTTTTGTCAAACTAGTAAGAGGTACGGAAATTTTAGAAAAGTCTTTTATGAAACGCGGTAATAACCCGCCAATCCAAGGAAGCTACAAATTTCCGTCATACTCTCCGGTTTCTTCCAATTTTGAATCGCTTCAATCTTTGAAGGATCCATGGAAATTCCAGATTCAGAAATGATATGTCCCAAAAAGATTAACACGAGATTACCAAAAGTGGCACTTAGAAAATTTTGCTTTCAATTGGTTTCTCCTAAGAGTTTCCAACACAATCTGAAGATGATTTTCATGCTCTTCCTCGGTTTTAGAATAAACAAGAATATCATCTATAAAGATGAGAACAAATCGATCGAGGAAGTCTTTGAAAACTCGATTCATAAGGTCAACAAAATAAGCTGGATCATTCGTCAAACCAACTGGCATAACAAGCCATTCATAAGATCCATAACGAGTACGGAACGATGTCAAAGGAATGCTATCCTCTACAATACAAAGCTGATGAAGCCGGTTGCTAAGTCTAACTGTGAAAAGACTTTAGCACCGCTAAGTTGATTGAATAGATCATCAATCCGAGGTAAGGGATATTCATTCTTGATGGTGAGATCATTAAGCTTGCGGTAGTCAACACAAAGCCTAAGTGTACCATTAGAGTTTTCACAAAAATAGCCGAAGCTCCCCAAGGAGAGGAACTAGATTGAATAAACTGTCTTGCTTCCAATTCGGATAATTGTTTATGCATATCCTCATTTTCCTTATTGGACATATGATAAGGAGGACGAGTGATAGGTAGAGCTCCAGGGATTAGATTAATTCTGAACTCAATTGCTCGCTTAGGGTGTAATCCTAAAACGGGCTCAAATATGTCAGGAAATTCACTAACAACGTGGATGAGAGAAATAACATCTTCCTCATCATCATTATCATCATCACGAGGATTTAAAGAATACAAGGATGCTACCAAATTGGAGTCTGAATCTTTAAATACAATAGAAATATGCTTAACATATAGAGGATGTTGAAGATATATAGTCCGATCAGGACATAGGATATGGGCTTCATAATGGTTAAGCCAATCCATCCCCAAAATCATTCCGAAACCTAAGTAACGCATAACATGCAAATCGGTTTGGAAAGAATAATCACATAAAATAATCTCGACATCTTTACAAAGTAAACTAAGTGTTGTGGATCCACTAACCGGATTCGAAATTCTCAGTGAAGTCATCAAGCTAATAACATTCAAAGACAAAGCATCAACAAGTTCTTTTGATATAAAAGAGTGAGATGCACCCGTATCAAAAATAACTCGAATAGGAAGATCACGAAATATAATAATGCCATCAAGGATAGAATGAGAAATACCTTGACCAAGAGAAGTGTTACTAGGGGTTTGCACCACATTTTGCTTCCCTTTCTTCTTGTTTTGAAGTTTGGGACATGAAGATATAGTATGACCTGAACTTTTGCAATAGCGGCAAGTAAGGGGCTTCAGACACTTGTTTGCATAATGGTCCTTAGAACCACAATTGTAACATTCTCCACGACTAGAGGTAGAAGTCTTTGCTATCGAAGCTGCTTGCTTCCCTTTCTTGTTGGGATAAGGCTTGAACTTAAAAGGCCTCTTCTTATTGTTGTTGAAGTTCTATTTGGCACCCACAACTTCAACATCACTTTCTTTATCGGCCTCTTCAAGTCGAAGAGCGATATCAACAAGCTGATTAAAAGAAACTTCTAGTTTCAGGAGTAAAGGCTTTTTGAGGTTCTTATTCAACCCATAAAAAAACCTCTGATTTTTCTTCAATGGGGTATTAATATACTCGACCCCATATCTAGAAAGAGATTCAAAAGATGCGACGTAGTTGGTCACAGAAGATTCACCTTGAACAAGGTCAATAAAGCGTCGAGCTGAAGATACTTTTTCAGCTTCCGGCACAAACTTTAACTCGAACCTTTCCCGGAATTGCTCCCAAGTAAGATCCGCTTCAATAATTTCAGAAATCAGAAGCTCATTCCAATCTAATGCTCTCTCTTGGAGCATGCTAGAAGCCACTTGGACTCGATGTAGATCAATAAGATTCATGGGGGAAAAGATGCAATCGCATGTTCTAAGCCAAGCTTGGACTTCTATAATGCTCTCGGAACCCTTGAAAGGCCTTCCACCCAAGTTGGTGTAATCACTTCACAAGCGTGCAAACCCAGATTTAGGATGAATAGGCTCTGGAATGGGTCCGACAGCTTGAGCATTCTTTACAAGATCTAGAAGCTGCTGGGCAGACATAAATACTCCATCCGGAGGAGTAGCACTAGATTGACCGGTGCTGGGACCGCCTGGTCTAACCATTTCTCTTCTTTAAGAAAGAAAGAAAGAAGAGGAAAAAGGTTACTCTCAGAATGAATATCAAACAAACTTGATTGATAAAACAAGGCATCATAAAAAGAAATAGGATAAAACGGTACGAAGACTCGAATTAAATCCTATGGCACGATTCCTAAGAAAGACTTAGGACAATGATCCTTGCTAGATTATTCTACATTGTTCTGAAGTTTGGCTCTAATACCAAGCTGTGACGCCCCACCTCTATACTCACACTAGCCAAGGACACTACTGGGTAATGCCGTCGACTAGCACGAAGAATAAGGCTGTTGAGGAGCGACCATCTGTGTAATTGCTTTGTGCGAGTACCGATATGTCAGATAGTAAGACATGCATTTCGTTTCAAGAGCAAATCCGACGTATCAAATACAAACTCAAAGCTACCACACAGTGGCTATACGGACTTCGGAAACAAATATAGAAATAAACATAACACAAATGAGTCACAGATATTCATATCACAAAGGCGGAAACAGATATGAATATAACACATAAAAGTGTATATCAAAATAGTGGATTAGATACAAGTGCTAGACAAAAAAATATGTATACATCAAGGAGTCTCTATCTTGAATGTATAACCACAAAAACTACTAAGCTAAAGTAGTTAGCCAAAAGTCAGGTGACGGACCCTGATAAGAAGTCAAGCAGAAGCACCTGAAATACCTCGGTCTGACTCGAGTATTATTTAAGAATAAAATAATAAATGGATCAGTCTAGCTATAAATATCAGATAAAATGAGATAGGATAAGAGATATAACTAAAACTTATGATATCAATAATGCCATATTATGACAAGTATACATCAGGAAACAACAAAAATCATACAATATCTCAAATATTCTCAAACACTAAAATGAATGTCATATTCTTTAAATTATTCACCAAAACATAAATATTAACAAAACATATCAATGCTAATCGCAAAAATCGGATAAACACAAATTCTAGGAATCATCAACTAGAAATCCAAAAATCACAAAAAGGGGAAGGCCTATCACAAACGGGAGCATGAAAACTCACCAACACATGCATCACAAACGGAACGCTATTCCATGGTCGCTAACCATCAATTTTGAGCCGAAGCTCCACAAACGGCCTGAAGACCATGAGTCGCTACCCCACCAATTTTGAGTTGAAACTCCACAAACGGGGTTAACCCCCATGCAAACAAAGAGACGTCGCACATCACTAGTCTAAATCACAAAATGATCATCATCGATCAATAAAAAGTGTGAATTACACTAAGCTAGTAAATAAATGAGTTTAGCTTCATGTCCCATAACCACTAGCTTAACTTAAATATTTACGAACAAATTATAGATTTCCACTCAAAAATTGTCACAAGAGTTTCAATCGAACAAGTCCAAGAATTAACCGACGAAGTAAACGCAAGCGTTTCATACCACTTGTTTTGCTAAGCTGTTTAATTAGATTTCTCATACGAATGAGGTAAACGTTTGTATATGCTAATAGATTGGAAAACGGTTTTATAAACGAGATTTGTATTAAAAATAGAGTTGGAATCATCTTTGTGAAAGAGTTTGAATATTTACTACTAGTATAGAAAACCTTTGTATTTTAAAAGTGACAAATCACAAAAAAACGATTGTATAAACAATCGATCACCAAAAATTCACATTCGACAACGTGAATTAAATCCATAAAAATCGATATCAAATCCAATAAACGGATATTCCCAAAAATCCAAAGAAAGGAGTCATCAAAGTCGATAAAAGTGATAACAACTAATCGGATCAACATAAATCGATTAGAATTGGAAATCCACTCATAACAGCCCAAAACAAGCAAAATGAACGGTTCTAGACGTCTGGTTTAGAATCCAGGCGTCTGGATTTGTTCTCTGGAAATAATCCAGAAAAACCCCAAAGGTCTGAAATTACAAGGCAGACGTCTGAACCCTAACCAGACATCTGAACCAGTAAATCAGACGTCTGAACTAAGGTACTGGAAATTCAATTCCAGATCACCCAGACGTCTGGGAAGTAAGCTCAGACGTCTGGATCTCCTAGACGTTTGGAAAGAAAGGTCGGACGTCTAAGCTGAACGTCTGGAATATTTATTCGTTAGCTTCAGACGTTTGATCCTTATACTAGACGTCTGAGCTGAAGCTCAAGCAAATAATGAACCTAGGCCAATGATGGCCAATTCATGTCGGAAGCGATCGAATGAGCGACGATGGCCAGGGATTTATGCCAAGCGACAACCCCGCCCTATAGACTCATCAATACACTTCGAACACATGTCCAAACATCTATATACAGATTTTCATAGATTTTGACTTCAAAATACCAAAAATTGGAAAATTCACCAAATCAATTCAAAGCAAAAGCAAATGAACACGAATAATTATTAGGAGTTCATACCCAACAACAATGAAAGTTGTAGACGTAGATGTGAGTTAAAGAACTCACCTTTGAACTCAAAACACAAGTGAGAAGCTTTAAAACAAAGGAAATGCCAATTCCTCTTCAATACACCTCTAGAATCTTCAATCTATTATTAAAGGTGAAGTTTTTCCTAAGTTAGGTTATAGGAATTTCTGGAAATTGAAGAGAGATTGAGATGGAGAAGATGAAGAGGATGCTTACTTAAGCTTCTCCTTGATTTCTAGAGCTTGAATTTGAGTTTCCTAGTAAACTAGGTTTAGGAATTTTAATTTCCTTTTCTCTTCCCCCATTTTTCCTTTAACTTGAGAGTGTTAGGAAAATAATAGAATGAAAGAAGAGGGAGTGGAGTGTTAGCGTATTAGATGAGTTGGTGGGCTGAAACCCAAACCCAAAGCCCTAAATGAAAATATCAAAATTCTACTCAACTCTAAACATATCGATGTTTAAACTCAAAAAAAAGTTGTAAACGTCATTTTGAACTCAATGGAAGTGGTCTCGAGCCCCAATTTGACTGTTTACAAAAAGTAACATTTCAGACTTTAATCCGATTAATGATGTTATATTTAAATAAAACATTTAAATATATAATCGTGAAATATGCGGGTTGTTACAGAGGGATACGAACAGAGCAACTGGTCCCCCGTGTATTATTCATATTGATGGATACGAATCTTTAGGGGCTGTGAATTGATGGATACGAACAGTGCAGTTCGTATCGATGCGTCTTGGATGGAGTCGAAAATAGTAGATACGAACAAGTGTTTCATATCGATGGAATCCGATGGTTCAGAAAAATCTTTGCTGCAAACTTCGTATCGATAAAGTTTGAGTTGATGGATACGAATAACTAATTTGTATCGATCCGATGAGAGACCTGTTGAAACCGGTTGCTTTGACTAGGAGGCGAAACGTTTTTCTTCACTTCTTGGGTCCATATATAAACGTTTTGTACTTAGAAAATTTTTCATCTGCTTTCATTTTACCTTTCTGCCTTCGTATCGATAGGATTCCTAAAGCAAGAAAACAACGTTCGTCTTCAAATCGACCTAAAATCTAATCCATCGAACTAAACACTCAAATTAGGTAATCAATCGATGAATTCATGTAAATATCATTGAGACTCGAGATTCGACGCCTGCTTGTTCGAGGTCGCGGCCTATTCCAGCGTCGTTGATGCCGGAGTTGGGTCGTCGTGGATTTGAGGAGAGAGCAATCCCGTCTTTGTTTATTGGAGAAGAAGGAACGAGGAGGGATACGAAGGAATTGGAGGAAAGTTGCTTTGACTCTAATTTCGTACCGATGAAAAGAAGGAGATGGCTTGACTTTGTATCGATTTAATGAGTAGGATTCGTATCGATGCAGAGTTGATTGATGAATGATGAAGTTCATGTCAATCTGGAGTGGAGGCAATTCGTATCGGTTCGAGGTTATTAACATGAAACCAAAGGGTAAAAGATCGATATGAAATGCAGGGTAGGTGACCGATGCGAACCTCACCATATTCAATCGATACGAAACATTGCCTATTCTGATCGATACGAAGCTTCTGATTTGCGATCGATACGAACTTAATAGATTTTTATCAATAGGAAATTGAGGCTTTTGAACCGAACGATCCGAGCTTTGACTTTGATGAATACGAACTTCATACAAATTCGAACATTTGACTCCGACGAGCTTCGGCCTTGCATAACCGGACTTAACTGTTAAACTACATACTTGGCTGCCTTTCGAAGCTCGTCGATGGAACTGTAATTTAACAAACTTTATCTCGGATCGGTCTCTGAAATTTGGATGGCACGGTTGTGACGGTCGGCGATGACGGTCACTTCCAGTTGAATTTCGAAGTCTCATCTTTTGGACATTTTCTCTAACTCTGTATACTTCCTTAAGCAACATGTAGCACTGCACTGCACAACACATTCACACACTTCACACCGGGGAACACACGGGCATATTATCGTCTAATGATGGTTTTAGTAAGTTGATTAGCTATGGAATCCACAAGTTCACAACAGCAAGAGCTTCAGAGTCCATCCCCATTAGTCATAGATATTTCGGTCATCGCGGCCGAAGTTATAGATCTAGCTCCGGACGAGCTGCTTGGTGCCTGGTTTATCATGAGCCCATAAGATTCTATGCCTTCTAACATCTCCAAAGATATGCTGGGATGAATATGTCTAAGGCATGGTCTACCAATGGACGACGTATTATTACCAAGACCGAATGATAGACCGCATGCTCCCCCAGAGTGGTTTACGGCCTTTAATCGCCATGCATGCACAGCAAGAACACTTCCTCTGTTTAATCAGTACATTAGAGAAGTGTTTTCTTTCTTTGGAATTGCCCCATCACAATTACACCCGAACGGATATGCTCTGCTCAATAGTCTGTTCATTGTATTCATGGAGCATCTTTTCCGACATCCGATCCCGATCGAAATTAGATACTTATTCAACGTTAAGAGTCGGGTGGATAGCCCCTCATTCACATTCCTAGAGGCGATCAGGAATTGTCAAGTCGTGACCGGCTCCTGGACCAGACTGAGTTACTTTAAAACCGAGTGGTTCTATGTCCGATGCCCTCCAGGATTTGCTAGCCGATGGTTAGTCAGACGTAAGTGCTGCAATCTTTTCCAGTAGTTAACGAGATAATCGTAGCTGATATTAAAACTAATGTCTTCTTTCCTTTACAGCCACAATTCCACGACCTGAGGGCATGCATTTCAAAGAGATAGTACGAGTCCTCCAAGAAGTTCTAGGCGAGATGAGAGAAATCGAGTCGGTGCTCACCGACAGGAACTTATGAATTCTTGGATTAATCGAACGAAACCAAAGCATCAGATTAGAGGGAACGCTTAGGGCGGTACCGACGAAGCGGGTAAAGCGCAAAGCGCTAGGAGTCGTAATTACTGAGGATGGTGGTGATGAACACACGCCTACAAACGATGAACCTATGGCCGGGCCTTCTGACAGTTTTCAGGGTTCAAAGGGCAGGAGAAAAGGCAAGGCAGCTGCATACAAACGTCACAAATCCATAAGATGGAAATCCGTAATAGTGTCCCTGCCAACCTCCGGTGTTAGAATTTCGGAGGCTCCTCCCTCGCCAGTAGATAATCCTTTTGAAGGACTTGCTGATGTTCCGATTCCAGACCATGTGTCATTTCAACATGACACCAGATTGGAGGAGCTTCAAAGTGTTCTAGATTTAAGCGAGTCTCTACCCATCAGTGCGGCCGACATTACCGGTTGGTCGGGGGGTTGCACGCACACACACACACACTTCATGGCACTACACGGTTTCTAGCCTTAAGTTGCCCACTTCGAAAGTTCACTAACTCCGTTTTACTTTTACTTTACAGATACGATGAATAGGCGAGAATCCATGCTCGGCAGTCTCCATTCAGCACACCAATCATCGAGTTCATATTATGAGTCCCGTCAGAGGGATGATGACAGAAACCATGATCGCGGTTATTCTAATCAAGAACGCTACGAGAGGGATAGAGACAGGGATTACAAAGAACAGAGATATCGATTTCGATTGCGTTCTCCACCCCCTCGACTCCCCACACAACCTTCAAGCCAGGGAAAACAGCCGGTAGAGCCCCTCGTCAGAAACCATCTTCGCAAACTTCTCGGCCTGAGTCGCAACGCCATGGAACTGAGGTTGAGCCTCCAGTCGTCGTTGAACAAGCTATCACTGAGCCCACTGGGGAAGGGGCTATTAGAATTGCTCAGTTAAAGAAAGATTTTCCAAATATATGCTTTGACGGCTACATCTTCCCTCCTCACTTAAAGAGAATCCCGTCAGAAGCGAAGAACATGATGTAGATTATATTCATGACATATATACCCAGTACAAAGAGTGGGCGAAAGTTGCAGAGAAAGCATTGAAGGTGGCCTTCGAGCGGGCTAAAATAGTCAAAAAGTTAGAATCTAATCTACCCAGAAGGACCGCATCATCCAAGTGCTTAATGATAAAGCCGAGTCCTCTCGAAAATCAGAGATAGAGGCCACCAAAAAGGCAGATGAGGTGAACTTGGCCATGGAGAGGATGAGGCAGACACACTTTGCCTTGGTGGAGCAGATGGGCCACCGAAACACCACTGTCACAGCTGAACGAGACGCTACTCTAAAAGAACTTAACGAGCTACAAGCTAAATTTTCTGAAATCATCAAGGAAAAATATGATGCAAATAGAGCATCCCAAGAGGCTTGTGAAAAGGCCGTGGTGCTTCGGGGCGAGCGGGATGCGGCAATGGCTAAGGTTCGGGAGGTGGAGACTAAGGTCGAGGAGGAAGTCCAAAGGGCGGAGTCTAGGCTAGAAGCTGATATTGAAGATCTCCTCATTGTTTATAATGCTAACGTCTTGAAGCATAGGAATCTAGCCTGGCTCGATAGTTATCTGTTACATCTATACAACGCCTGGGGCCGATTAGTGGAAGATGAAAAGGCTATGCATCAGGGTGAATCAGTTGATGAATTTGAGCTTGAAAACCGAATGCTGAATGAAGACGAGCGAAAAGTTCTCCATGATGCAATGATTTCACATGAGAAGCAAAAGCTCGGTGCTCAGCATTTGGAAGTTGGAGACGGTTTCGGTGTCGAGCACCGCGATACAAGTCCCGAAACCCTTGTGCCGACCCAGTATGAACCGACTTCCGCAGTTAATTCTCAATCTATTCCAGCTTACAACCCGAATCAGGTGCAGTTATCTCAAGCTAGTGAGCAAATCTCTGAGGCCGTTCAGCCAACCACAAGTTAAACTGAGGAAGGTACTCTGAACATTCTCTATTCTTATCTGAAATCGAAAGCGTCACTTGAAGTAATTATTAATAGTTCTTCTTTTGTTTTTATCCAGTGATTGATGCTACACCAGTCATGCTTCCTGCCACTCAAGAACCACATCATATGCAGGAGGCCATTATAACTGAAGCGACCACCACAACGACCACGGCACCGACTGAGGGAGCGTAGGGGAGCATGCTTATTTTTTATGAGCAGATGATGGAGGAACTCCTCGGTCATCACAGCGATCCTTTTGCAGATTTTCTGTTCGTTATGGGTGGAAGTGCATCGATGACAAGTTCTTCGGCTCCAACTGCGGGAGTTCCTGACGATGCACAGACGCTTCATGAGGAGGAAATCATAGCTGAAATTAATGCTGAAATGGAGGTAGCCGCACGGGGCAGTAGTTTTGGCGGCGGAATGGCTGGACCTGGTCCGGCTCCTTTGCGGATGATATCTCTGGGTGGAACGGTCATTGAGACGAGCGTGCCTGCCCTACCTCCTTCTGTTGATCCCATCCCTCCGACTCCACATGCAGGAAGCGTTCCAATACACTTGAGTTCGGAGGAGGATGTTGATATAATGCCCCCGATTGGAGATCAGCTGCCGAAAAGGCAAGGGCTCAAAGAGAAAACTAAGCGGAAGCTCCAGCGGGTCTACACCGAAGGGGAAACCAAAGAAGAAGAAAGAATAGGCATGCTTCTTTGGTGAAATTTTTGAGTAGATAGGAATTTCTTTTTTTCTTTTTTGCTAGCCGTATATAGATGCGGGTTCGGCCCCTACTAGTAGAATTTTTTGGATAAACTTGTACTTAGTTTCCTTCTACAAACAGTTGAAATGAAATTCCACTTTGTTTTTTACTCAATTTTCGTTTATTTGCCTAAGTATTTCAGCGTTCGAAATCTAGTCCAGTGTACTTGTCGAGTTTCGACCTTTGGATTAGACCCAAGTTTAGTCGTTAAGTCCTGAAATCATGACTATGAGCATGATGACTAAATGTTGAACTGGACTCCGATGCTGCATTGTCTCAATTAGTGATCGACGCTTAAGTTCTGCCCCTAGTTTCAGGGGCGAATTGTAAGACCAAGTGGCAATCACATTCCGCTTTCAACTCATCGAGCGTAACGTCGTCGAACTGATGCTAGAATAAAGAGATTCGAGTGGTCGAATCGCACTCGCTCATTTATCGTCGATTGCATCCACACTTCGGAGATTTGCATTCGTACGTCGGCGGTCGGGCACGCCTGCTTGAGTTTCAAGGATGCGTCCATGCTCTGGGGTCTTAAGTTATTTTCACGGGTGGTCAGTCACACCCGATTTGCATTTACACTCTAACCACACTCCAGGGACTTAGAGTTGTTTTACGGACGGTCGATCCCAATCCGGTTCGTGTTCAAACTTCAATCCACTCTCTAGGGATTTCGAGTTAATGTTTATACTCCAATTCACACTTTGGAATTCGGAGTTGGTGTCCATGTTGACACTTCGGTTCACACTCTGGGAATCCGGAGCTAGTTGATGTTTATACTCCAGTTCGTGCTCCGGGAACTTGGAGTTGTCCGACAGATGGTTAGTCACATCTGTACAGGCTTTAGGATTTCGTTCGCACTCCGGGAACGACGAATTTATCAGGATCATGGATGGTCTGTTCACATCCACCCCGATTTTATCAAGCGAGGACGTTAGATGGACATATCCATTTTCCTCAAACTTGGTCAAGGTACGGGCGAAGTCGTTAGGTGGATGGATCCACCCTCTTCGAAACCGTATTTGTAAGTTTATACTCCAGTTCACACTCTGGGAATCTGAAGTTGGTTAAAGGATTGTCGAGTATCAATCCTTTTTTGATTTCAGTGTGATGATTTGTCCCCGAGCTCGGGTTTCACTTAGCGAGTAACCGGTCGTATCACAGTCACTCCTAATTTGAATAAATTCCACCGTCGGGTGGAACTTAGCTCTCCGTGCATAGTGATAGTTGTATGACACATTCAATAAATCACAGCTCTGGCTCGAAGAGATTGCATTTTATTGCTGAAATAAGAAAATATGGCAAAATCAGTTGCCTTAGTACAAATTCAAATTTTGAAATGCAGAAACAAATTGCAAATGGAAAATAGAATGAACAAATAAACAGAGCATGTCATGTGTAGTAGCGACGAAGACTTTCGCTGTTCTAGGCTCTCGGAAGAGTGAGACCGTCAACGGTTGATAATTTGAATGTACCATCTTCGAGTTTTCGTTCGATAACATATGGCCCTTCCCAAGTTGACTTCATATGCGAAGGGACCGGATAAATTCTCTTAAGGAAGAGATCGCCGAGTTCAAAGGTTCGGGGTCGGACCTTGGCATTATATAATCGGGCGACTCGACCTCGGTATGCGGCTGCCCTCAAATCAGCCTCTTCACGCTTCTCATCTAATAAATCCAGAGATTCGGCAAGTAATATAGCATTTGTCTTCAGATCATAGTAAGTCACACGATGGGAAGGCACTTCTAATTCGACTGGAATAACAGCTTCTGAACCTTAAGAAAGAGAAAATGGAGTGTGGCCGGTCGCGGACTTGTGGGTTGTTCGGTAGGCCCATAAGGCCATAGGAAGTTCATCGACCCATTTGCCCCCGTCTTTTTCTAGTCGTTTCTTCAGAATAGATTTTATAACTTTATTTACAGCTTCGACTTGTCCATTCGCTTGAGGGTGTGTGACTGCGGAGAATTTCTTCTGAATGTGGAATCATTGACAAAAATCTTTAAATTCAACACTGTCGAATTGGGTCCTGTTATCAGTGATGATAGTATGTGGGAGACCAAATCGACAGATGATGTTGCGCACTACAAAGTTGATCACCTTCTTTGTTGTGATTGTAGCAAGGGGTTCAGCTTCCGCCCACTTGATAAAGTAATCAACTGCTACGATGGCGTACCTCGCACCACCTTTGGATATAGGTAGAGAGCCAATAATGTCAATGCCCTATACTGCAAACGGCCATGGACTGACCATTTGAGTTATCTCGGTAGGTGGGGCCTTGGAATCCGAGCGTGCTTCTGGCATTTGTCGCACTTTCTGGCGTAATCTGATGCATCGCGATTTACGGTTAGCCAATAGTATCCATATCTGAGCACTTTCTTGGCAAGGGCTTGCCCCCCAGTGTGATCGCCACATTCTCCTTCATGCACATCATGCAACACTCGTTTGATTTCGTCGTGAGCGATACACCAGAGTAAGGGAACAGAGTATCCTCTTCTATACATAACTCCATTTTGAATAGTGAACCGTGAAGCTTTTTGAAGAATCTGTCTCTTTTCACTCCTGCGCTCTGGCAGGGTTCCGTGCTCAAGATAATTTCTGAACGGAGTCATCCATGACTCCTTCTCGGAAGTGACATCAAATATCCAATCGGTTTCCATCTGATCAATGCTTGGCGAAGACAATGTCTCCACGGGAACGAGTCCCATTTGCTGTGCTTCACCTGTACTGGCTAACTTTGCCAACGAGTCGGCTTTCTAATTGTGTTCTCGTGGGATGTGATAAATGGCATAATAATCGAACTAATTTGGTATCTCCTGAACCTGAATAAGGTAAGCAGCCAGTCTTCGATCTTTGGCTTGATATTCCCCTCTGACTTGACACACGACCAATTGTGAATCACAATAAATTTCCACAGCAATGATTCGTAGATCTCTGGCAAGTTTCAATCCAGCCAGTAGGGCTTCATACTCGGCTTCGTTATTAGTTGCATGGAAGTTGAACTTTAGAGCATAGCATATAGATCGACCTTCGGGATTTTCAAGGACGACCCCTGCACTTGAGTAATGGTCATTTGATGTACCATCTGTGTGCAGCTTCCAAATATATTTGGGAGATTCACTGGTTTCGGGCAAGTCCTCGGGGATGGTAAATTCAGCTATGAAATTTGTTAGGACTTGTCCTTGAATGGCTCGCCTTGGAGTGTAAGTAATGTCAAACTGACTTAACTCGATATTCCATTTGAGTAACCTACCAGACGTCTCAGGCCGCATAAGGTCCTGTCGTAACGGCTGGTCGGTGTAAACGGTGATTGGATGAGCCTAGAAATACAGACAGAGCTTCCTCGAGGCAATAACAAGCCAATAAGCCAACTTCTCTAACTTCGGATAATTTCTCTCAGCTCCGGTTTGTCGTTTGCTAATATAATAGACCGGCTTTTCTATTCGGTCTTCCTCTCGAATTAGGGCAACACTGATTGCGTTTTCTGATACCGCAAAATAAATGTACAATTTCTCGTGATCGATAGGCTTTGACAAAATTGGCGGTGTAGAAAGATGTTGAATTAGTGCTCGGAATGTGCCCTCACATTCCGTAGTCCATTCAAAGTTTCGTTTTCCTTTTCGGATCAGATCTTAGTAGACTTTGAAATGAACCTGCTTAGTGCTGCTACCTTCCCGTTGAGACTCCAGACTTGCTTTATAGTTCTCGGAGTTTCAAGATTTTTGATTGCCCAGATTTTTTCGAGATTTGCCTCGATTCCTCGAGCATTTACGATAAACCCAAGGAATTTTCCGGATGCGACCCCAAAGTGACATTTCAACTGGTTGAGCTTCATTCTGTATTCTCGGAGGTTATTAAACATTGACTCCAGGTCTCTGATGTAATCGGTGGAAAATTGTGACTTGACTAGCATGTCGTCCACATACACCTCCATGGTTTTTCCAATCTGTTTAGCGAACATTCGATTAACTAACCGTTGTTAAGTTTCCCCAGCATTCTTGAGTCCAAAAGGCATAACTTTATAGCAATTAAGTCCTATATTGGTTACGAAGCTGGTATGCTCCTGGTCGGGCAAGTGCATGGGTATTTGATTATAGCCAAAGTACGCATCCATGAAGGATAAAAGTTCATGTCCAGCCGTTGAGTCTACAAGTTGATCAATTCGAGGAAGTGGAAAACTATCTTTGGGGCAAGCTTTATTCAAGTCTGAGTAGTCAACACATGTTCTCCATTTCCCATTTGGCTTTCGGACAAGTACAGGATTGGATACCTATTCCGGGTATAATGCATCTCGAATGAATCCATTCGTTTTAAGCTTATCTACCTCTTCTTTAAGGGCGGCAGATCTCTCTGGATCCATACCACACCTTTTTTGCTTGACCGGGACATGCCGCGGGTCAATATTCAATGTGTGGCTTGCGATGTCTGGAAAGATCCCACACATATCAGAGTGCATCCAGGCAAACACATCAATGTTTACCTGGAGAAATTCAACCAATTCCTCTTGCATTTCTTGGCTTAGCTGAGATCCAATCTTTATCACTTTTGAATCGTCATTATCATCGATTGGAACATCGATCGTCAGTTCGGTCGGAGAAGTTTGACTGTCTTTACTTTCGTCTTTGCTTTTGGTATCTCTCGGGTCAAGATCTCTTTGGAATTGGTTGGGGTGCCCGGGCCCAGGCCCAGGCGTTAATTGTCAATTATCAGCAAAGAGGACGTAGAGAGATTCCTCTACACCCTTCCCTTTTTCTTTTCGCTGCGCCTAGCTCAGCAACATAACAGGCTCGTCCTGTGGCCTGATCCCCTTGAATAACTCCGACACCATAGTCGGTAGGGAATTTCAAAGTCAAACACCATGGGGCGATGGAAGCCCTGAACTCAGCTAGGGCTGGTCGGCCCAAGAAAGCATTATATGAGGAGTTTATATCCAAAATAACAAACTGCAGTATCCGGACCCTCCGGCGTTCAGCAATTCCTAACTCCACTGGGCTTTCCACCACTCCATTGGGTATAGTTGCACTCCCGTTGAAGCCATGAATACAGGACTAGCATGGCTTTAAGTCTTTAGTCTCCATTCTCATCTGGTTATAGGCTTGTTTAAACAAAATATTCACAGAACTTCCGCTGTTTGCCAAGATCCTCTTCATCCAAGCAGGACTTACTTGAGCTGATATGACAAGTGGATCAACAGTGGGGGCTTCGATCCTGTCGGCATCCCGACCTCGAAATATGATGTCATCTGCCATCGTTATTTGTTGCTTGGCCGGAGCCCCATCTTCGGAATTACTACAACATTCAAAGTCTGTATGCTTGATAGAGCTGGCATACGACTCCATTTCCTTCCAGCTTCAGTCTGCTGGATATGGACCACCACTAACAGTGTTTATAACCAACCTCCCGCCAGTACGAGCGGGTTCTTCCTGTCTAGCCGGATTCGATACATGATTTTGATTCGATGGGCCCGCACCTCCATACTGTGGCGCCCACACAAACTGTTCTAACTTTCTCTCTCTTATCAACTTTTCGATGAGATCCTGCAAGTGACGGCATTCATTTGTGTTATGGCCAGAGCTTTCATGGAATCTACAAAACTTCCCCATCTGAATCTGCTTCTCCAATGACTATTTCGGAGTAGGCTTCTTATACTGAATGGTATTGCAGGTTTGTAGATATACGTTCTCTATCGACGTATTCAGAGGAGTATAATTATCAAACATAGGAGCCCTACGTCGTGGACCATGATTTTGATCTTGTTTCCTATTCTGATTACCATTGCTATTCTGTTCATCTTGTTCATTCTGAATATTCAATTTCACTTTCCCGGAGCTCTCCCTGGATTGTTTAACAGCAATATTACTCTGAATCCCTTCCATGCTAGGCCCCACATCATCCTTCTTCCTAAACTATTTCGCATCCTCCCTTCTCAAGAATTGGGCTGCCTTGGAATAGAAACGGTCCAATGATGCAGGGGGTTTTCCGGCCAACTAGTTGCCGAACTCAGAATCAGGATCAATCCCTTTAGTCAATGCCATTAGAATAGAGTTATCATTTGGGTTGCTGATCTCAACACATGCAGCATGAAATCTCTCTAAATAACGCCTGAGTGTCTCTCCAGGAGCTTGAGTGACACTAGATAAAGTATTAACATCCTTCGGTCTTGCGACATGCATACGGAATTGTTCAATAAACTTTGTGACCAACTGATCAAAACAGGAGATAGATCGAGGTGGTAAACGGGTAAACCACATAGTTGTTATGCCCCCTAAAGAGATTAGAAAGCTTCGGCATTTAACTGCATCATCAGCTCGTGCAGCATTCATCAACCACTCATACTTTAAGATGTGTTGATTGGGATCAGAGCTCCCTTCGTAAATGGGTAAAGTCGACATCATGAATCGCCGAGGTGGTTCAGCATAAAGTATCTCATCAGTAAAAGGAGTATGACTCCGGGAGATTCCTCATTAGTCATTAGTGAGGCCTTGACTTTCTCGGATCATCTGACGGATCATCGTTGGGATATCTGGTACTGGTACATTTTGAGTACGTTGGGCCAAGGTGTGGTCGGGTTCCACAATGCGAGGAGGGACCAGTCGCGGTTGATGGTCCATGTCTCGCCTCCTTGGTTCTATGTTTTTGGGGACATATGGTTCGGGAGTATGTTCATGCTGGTGATGGTTCGGATCCGTCCGATTTCGGGCATCAACTCCCGATTCAATAGCAGTGGTGTTAGTGCGGTTGTCTGTAACATGATATGGAATAGTACCTCCTCGGGAGGAGGGTCCAGTCTGATGGCTGGTTGATGGGCCAACTCTCGGTTGCCCAAGGTTCAGTGCATGCTGATGTCCAGTATCCTAAGTATAACTTTTGTCTAGTCGCGGGCGCGTGGATCTATGATGATAGTCTGAAGAAGCTGAACTCTCGATGGAGGAATAGGAAGCCTGATCCCTCCTAGATCTCCTTCGTCGTTGACGGTTCAGTTGGTTGGTTAGTTTCGCATTAGCACGGAGCTGTTGAGTGAGTTATTGGCGGCTCTGAGTCAATTCTTGCATTAGCATCTGGAATTCTTCCCGGGTGACAGGGCCTTGTGGATCTGATGGTCCGGCAGCATTTTGGTCGGCAGGAGGCAGTTGTACGGGATTCTGCCTATCCTATCCTTCTGGATCTACAGTTGTAGAAGTAGTCCTTGTGTTAACCATGATAGATAGCGAAGCTCTTCCCTAGACTTGAAGCAAATCTGAATAGGATGGAAGAACTTTGAACTTGAGATCTGAATCTTCTTCTTAGATTTATGCAATCCAATATCGATAGTAGATCCAACGAGCAGGAGAAAAACCGTGTTTTCTCAGTGAAAGCACCAAAGTGTTTGTACCAAAATTAGGCACAACACTCTTCGAAAGGGTTTGAAGAAATAAAAATGAAGAATTAAATGTAATAAGAGGATTATCTAACAAACACTTCAAACAATAATCAGAAAAACAACAAAGGAACACAGAGATTTAGAGTGGTTCGGCGTGTTGCCTACATCCACTATGAAATTATTGATCTTTATTAACTTTTTCTTGCTGGTTACAACGGATTACAATAGTAAATCTCGAGTACAATAGTGAAATTCGAGTACAATGATAAATTCGGCAGATTCTGGACGTCAAAGAGCTAAAAGGTCCTTTTTCTGTAGGCTCTTGGATGCTATTTATAGACATAGGTTGCAAATATCTCACTCAAATCTTGGGAGACCTCTTCTGGCATGTGGGTGGGCCCACACGATCGATCCCACGTGATTTGCACTCGGTCCGTGATCGATATGAACGAATTTCGTATCGATCAAGATTTGACCCAATCGAGTCGAAATTTAGCATGAACATTCTTTAGGTTGTACGCAAGCTCCTGTGAAAATTTGGTGGCATTTGGACTTGTAGATTGTGAGTTATGATCGATGCAAGCTCATGTTTTCTTTAGGCTATCTAGTTCGTATCGATGCACTTCGTATCGATCTGTTCGAATTGTTCTTGAGCACGTGCCTGCAAGTTGACGTGGTGCGAAATTCTTGGATCGATCCACTTTTTGTGCCGAACGATTGAGTCTTCCCTATGTATGCGCCTTATTCATATCGATCTTCTTTGCTTTGTTTGTATCGATTGCTATGTTCGTATCGATCGTCTTTACTTTGTTTGAATCGATTGCATTGCTCTTATCTGTATCGATCCAAAGTGTTTGTATCAAAATTGGGCACAACACTCTTCGGAAGGGTTTGAAGAGATAAAAATGAAGAATTAAATGTAAAAAGAGGATTATCTAACAAACACTTCAAACAATAATCAGAAAAACAACAAAGGAACACAGAGATTTAGAGTGGTTCAGCGTGTTGCCTACATCTACTATGAAATGATTGATCTTTATTAACTTTTGCTTGCTGGTTACAGAGGATTACAACAGTAAATCTCGAGTACAACAGTGAAATTCGAGTACAATGATGAATTCGGCAGAGTCTGGACGTCATAGAGCCAAAAGATCCTTTTCTGTAGGCTTTGGGATGCTATTTATAGGCGTAGGCTGCAAATATCTCGCTCAGATCTCGGGAAACCTCTTCTGCCACATGGGTGGGCCCACGCGATCGATCCCACGTGATTTGCACTCGGTCCGTGATCGATACGAACGAATTTCGTATCGATCAAGATTTGATCCAATCGAGTCGAAATTTAGCATGAACATTCTTTAGGTTGTACGCAAGCTCCTGTGAAAATTTGGTGGCATTTGGACTTGTAGATTATGAATTACGATCGATGCAAGCTCGCATTTTCTTTAGGCTGTCTAGTTCGTATAGATACACTTCGTATCAATCTGTTCGAATCGTTCTTAAGCACGTGCCTGCAAGTTGACATGATGTGAAATTCTTGGATCGATCCACTTTTTGTGCCGAACGATCGAGTCTTCCTTATGTATGCACCTTATTTGTATCGATCTTCTTTGCTTTGTTCGTATCGATAACCTTTGCTCTGTTCGTGTCGATCGTCTTTACTTTGTTCGTATCGATCGCATTGCTCTTATTCGTATCGATCGATTGCTTTGTTATATTCGTACAAAATCGAGTGATTGGTTCTGTTCGTATCGATAGGAAATGGCTATTTCGTATCGATCTATGGTCGATCGATATGGAATGTACATGATGTTTAATAGATACGAACTAAGCTCTCGTATCGCAGTCGATGGATAAGAAATAGGCAATAGCCGATTGATTGGAAGTGAGCCTGTCTCCTGATGGATACGAAGAAGACCATCTTCGATGGATACGAACAAGACAGCTGTTGATCGATACGAAGTGGAGTTGTTTGCTGATGGAATCAAATAGATCGATACGAATAAAGCCTATTCCCCTAATGGATACGAAGTAGTGCGTTCTGATGGATACGAATAGATACTCGCTGATGGACACGAACATGCTGGACTTTTGATGGATACGAATAGATGGATGCGCAGTGATGGACGTGGTTGTGTTGATTTCCTTGACTTGTATCGATCATATCTTGAGCATACGAACTTGGATTGACCTGAAATTTGGGACGCTAGCTTTCATAGCTTTGCTTGTCATGTCTTGTCAATTATAGCTTGATCCGGACTCGGACAAAATTCGTCGATATCCATAGTGAGCCTGCGTATAACCGATCTTCGGGACGGACCGCCCTTGGTTTCTAGTTAAGTTCCTGATATCACGGCCTTGCCAAAAGGCGGGATAACAAAACTGATGTTTAAATTCAAATTTTTTAAAATAAAATATATGTAGACTAATATTCAACTATAGATATTTTTATACTTCTATAAATATATTTTTTAAATTTTAAAATTAATATTTACTATTTTAAACCCCAAAAATACTTTAATCTAATTTTGAAGTGTATGTATTAAAATTATTAAATAGCTTTCGACAATAAAAAATTATATCTAGAAGGAATTTTTAATATATTATATATATTTATTATTAATTATTTAATACAATGTTGCATTTGATATTATTAGATATTATAAAATGTAAATACAAATATATATATATATATTAATTAAATTTAATAGATTCGGCTGCTTAAAAAACTTCTTTCTTAGTCTTGGTATATTTATATACAATTATAACATACTTACATATATTAATTTACTATTTAATACATTGTTTAAAATAATATATATAAACACACACACATATCTTATTTATAAATTTAATTTCAAATTAAAAATAAGTTTTCTTTGGTCGAACACATCTTACATATATTTTATGAATTTTAAAATTTATTTTATAATATATAACCATTTTCATAAATTCTTTTACATGTTGAATTGTTTTATAATATAAAAATTATATTAATATATTTTAATTAACTTAATTAACTTAATTTCAACTGCATATTTATTTTAATATTATCATATATTTCAATTTAATAAAGATATTTAATTTAATAATATTAAAACCCTAATTTGAATTTGATTTTTTTACTAAGTCTTAGCTAAATATTTTAATTATCAAATTTGAATTTAAAATTTAACGACTTAGTCAAAATAAGATTAGATGTTTTATGTTTTATTTTATATAAATAATTTTAATTTGAAATAAAATTTGCTTACTATATAAATATATATTTAACATTATTTTAAGACAATCATCATACATACAGATAGCGAATGTACACATGATGCAAATCCCAACATCTATATACGTTGACATTACGCATATACACATTATTATGTTGCACTCACACATCATTCACATATAAGTATATACTAATATACTCCTTAATTTTATTAATTATCAATATACTAACAAATTAGAAAATTAAATAAAATTTTATTTTATTTAAATAATCTAGGTTAGATCTAGTGCAACCAATTAGACTTCATAGGCCCATTAAGATCTAAAGTAAGATTTTTTTTGAAACCTACCTATTTCACCCGCTTTTGACTCATCCAGATTCCATAATGGTATTAGAGCTCTATTGTTCCATCCTATTAAAATTAGCAACATTAGGGCCAACAAATAAAGCCTATATATCATTTGGATGTCTAAAATAGTAATGTCTAGGCTGTGGGGGTTAGATAATCAAGTATTCTCCGCTACCTAGCTACTAACCTGGCTCAATGATGAAGTGACTCTAAAAGGTTGACCCAATTTCAAAAGCTCAAATTGATTTAGACCTTGGGAAAACTTTTAAATTTTAGTTTGAAAATTTAAATGTATATTTTAAATTTAAAAGTTAAATTTAAAATATAAAATAAACTTTAAATGTTATAAAAAAATTCAAATATGTTTTGAAAATAAATTTATATTTTTGAATTTTTTACTAATTTAATTAATTGGATTAATTAAATAAATAAATAATTAATACTTAATTAATTAAAATAAACATATATATTAGTATACGTGTAGACATATATATATATATATATATTATAGTTGAATATATGTATTTATCTTAAATTGTTTAAGGTAAATTAAAAATAAATATTTCAAATTTATCAAATTATTTAATTAAAAATCATTTTAATTAAATAAAAATAATTATTAAATCAATTGATTAAACGTTAATTAAAAACATATGTATAATGATACATGTATATAAAACTATAAGTGTTATAGTTAATATTCATCTTAAATTGTTTAGGATGAATAAAATAAAATTTTGAATTTTAAATAATTTAATTAGTTAGTTAATTAAATTAATAAATTAAAATTAATGAAATATTATTTAGTTAATAATATGCATAGAATATTATATTAGTTAATTAAATTATAAAGGTTATAAATGAAATAAACTCATATAATATGAATGTATAATTTAAGTGGAACTATAAAAAACCCAACTTAGGCTCAAGGAACGAGCAGATGCGTATTGTACAGTGATTTCAAATGTGTTCGACATTTGAATCACGAGAGTATTTCATAAGAAATACATTGCCCTAAATCGATATCATTCAATGTATGTGTGTTAAAGATTATGAATCCTTAATATATAAGTTGTCCTCTACCATTTATATACTAACAGATTACTTGGATACTCTTTAGTTATTGAGCTTCCTCAAGCTAGAGATATTATGTGTTGTACTATTAATATAATGACTATATGAGGAAAGATACATGCACATATTTATTGAGCTTCCTTAAGGTACATGCACTATACTTAGACCGTCGTGAAATGGTGGGTACGATTGAACAATCTCTTTCGATTGGTTGAGCTTTCTCAAGGTTGAGATAAAATTAGAAGAAAAAAATATCCCTCAACTAAGAGTGAAGCCAGGTTGGTTCGAGAACCAGTTGCACCAAAGCCTTGCCTAGACACTTCATTCTCAACTCTCACAGATAGACAAGTCTACTTAGTCAACTTTTAGTGCTAAGTACACGACTAAATACTTTCCATAAATGAGTAAACACACAAAGCACGATCAAGTCACACAAAGCACAATTAAGTCATATAAACGACTTATAATTCCCTTTTTAATTAATTAATCCTTTTATTAATTAAAACATCTTTTATTTGTAAAACTTCTTTTATGTAATAAAACTTCGTGTATTAATTTCTACTATTCATTGTTACTCATTTAATACTTCAAAAGTATTCATATGCTTTTCTCAACTGATATAAGTATATTCACAAATCATTAACAAGATTTCTTACATTAAACCTTTACTTTTTCTATATTTTTCAAAAGATTCCATACTTGTTATTTTCTTAAAATATTCATTTTAAGGATCTAAGTACATTGACAAATTTACTTCAAAAGGTTTAAGACTAATATTACTTAAGCGTTGTCAATACAAACCCAAAACCATTTCACTTATGCTTAGCTTTTTAAAACATTTTTTAAAGATATATATACACTCATAAGTATAATAAAAAGGGTTAAAAACAAATGTTATTAACACATTGTCACACAAAACCCAAAATCATTCCATACTTGTCATTACCTTTATAACATTATTTTTAAAGATCTTAGTATACTTATTAATAGGATAATATACTTTTACATAACTTCACAAAACCGAATATTATAACATAAGTGTTATAATTCAAAACTTCCTTTGTCTTTTATAAAACACTTAACTCACTTTTCCAAACTTATATATATAAATACTTTAAAAATACTTATAAATAGTCTTTAAATATCTATAGAAAATATTACTTGGAAATAACTAATTTATAATTTGATGAAAATAAATAAAAACATGTTTTATATTATAAAACACATTTACTTCAAAAATTCATAAATAAATATCAAAAGCATATTTAAACTTAAAACCAACTATAAAATACTAAAAAATATGTTTGAAAACATCCTAAAAGTATTAGAGAAAAATACCATATTTAAATATCATTTTTAAACACTCGAAACCTCAAACAACTTACTACAGTATGTGTAAGTGCTATTGAAAGTCTTTGATAAAAAACAACATAGAAAAGCATGATCTTTGCAATCAATTTTCATCCTTTTAACAAATGATTTAAGACTTTAGATATTTACAGTAAGTACTACCCTTAGGATTCTTAAGTACCAGTGAAAGAAACCCTTTAGGATATCTTTCAAATTAATTAGTAAAATTCCTTAAAACAAGGTGTTTACTATAATGTTCGTTTAGCGACATTTTTACTCCAACTTTAGCCATTTTTCTTGACTAGTTACAAAATATTTTAAGCTACAATTTTTTTCTAGTAATAAGTACATGTATATTAATTATTAAATGTGTAAATAAATCCCTAAGGATGTCTTTAAGTTTAATTACAAAACTCCCAAAAATAGGGCATTTCAGAGTGCTCATATTGCGACCTTCTTCTCGCTATAAAATTTTGCAATTTTGTTTCACAAGTTAATGAATGACTAAAATTTCAATAATTTTCCAGTAATAAGTACTCTTATAGTAATTATAAAAAACGCAAAGAAGCCCCTGGGATGACTCTCAAAGTTGACTTTGAAAATTGCCGAAGACAAGGCATTTTCAAAGTGCATCCATAACGACCTTTTCGCTTCTAATTTTCACAATTTTGTTTCACAATTTCTATAACTTTCCAACCAATTCTTTAATGTTCCATACACCAAAATATTTGTAGAGAACAATCAAATCAAATTATCCTAAGTTAAGTCATAAATCTTCCATTTACATAAGTTAAAGTTAAGGGATATCGAAGTGCACTTATAGCGACTATTCTTGCTTCAAACATTTTCAAATATACTTCAATTCAACACACAATCCAAAAAACTATTTAAACATCAATTTAAGGCCATACCACATGTTATAAAAGGTAATAGAAGTGATGTTATACAATATAAAGTTGTTATTTTCTTCCAAAAGCAGGAGGGTCCAAAGTTTATAACTTTAATTAGTTAATGTCACTTTGACTTTATATTTGCTCACACATATGCACACTCACAATATATACATACATGATAGTGAGATAACTGACCCAAATCCAAGCCTACAATGAGTTCAAACACACAAGAATAAAAGAACCCCTTCCTACCATCTCCAAAAGCATAAAGATACCACCTTTAGCTTCAATATCACAAAGCAACATCAACCCCTCCTTCCTTATGCTCACGGCCACACAAGGAACCACCCATTTCTTTTCACTTCTTCCATTTTTGACTTTAGATCCATGCTTCCTAAGGTTTTCTAAGGTGTTGGTAAAAGTTTGGTGAATTTTGGAACAAATTTGAACTATTTGGAGAAAGATTAGTGAAGAACAAAGTGGATTAGTGCTAATCCACTTCCACCATTTTTATTATTTTGTTATTTTTCAAGCATTAGGAGATAATGAATGAATACACATTCCTAAGCACTTCCATTACCCTCCTTTACATGGCCAAGACCCCTCTTACACGTGCCTTGCATGCTTTTAACTTTACAACTCATCTCTTTAGTAAATTACCTTTCTACCCTTACATACAAAATATCTTCTCATGACATCATCACATTTTATTTTCCATAAATGGAAAAATATTTGTATTTATTGCTATTGATTTCCTAAGCAAATAAGTGAATGTAAAAAAGTTTGAATAATTTCTAACGAGTAAAAAGCTATTTATCGATAAAATGATTTTCAGTCATATTATCGATATTTCTTCAAAGTAACTATTTTTGTAAACATTTTTTCATAACAAGTTTACCATCATTAGTTATGATTTAAAATGGGTATAACAAGGTTATTAAATCACTTTAATACATTTTATCCAAGATTCAAATTGTTGACGCCAAAAATGGGCATCAACATCCGTAGAATCTCATGGAGATTAAACAATGAATGAAATTGAAAACAAAGTAGAAGAAGTAAATGAACACACAAATTTTTATAGTGGTTCGGCAATCTTGGCCTACGTCCACTTCACACTTTTATTAATCTTTCACTGGATTACAATTACAAGAATATTTGGATCAGCTAGGATCCATTAATACAAGATTTAGGAATCAAAATGGCAGAGCCTTCGGAGCAGGAAGAAGAAGCCCCCTCTTCTGAAACTATGACTGTTGTATTTATAGCTGAAGGCACTCATGGATTGGGTTGAAACTTTGCAAGAAATCTATTTAGGTTCAGAAGGGCCCACCATATCAATCGGCCACATTAATTCGATGATCAATAATGATAAGCCTACATATAGCCGATCCTTTTTATTTGCTCCAATCAACTCACGATCATTTTTAGAGGATCCCAAAGGCTTCTTAATGCTGCTCCTAAAATATACAATCATTCTGGGTTGCAGATTGCAAGTTATGGGTCGTTCTTGGTCGAAGATAGGACACACACTGAAATGCACCGATCGTTACATTTAGCCGATCAATAACGATCGGTGTATATCGATCGACCTTCCACCCACCTCCATTTTTGTGGCACGCCATCATTATGGCTTGCTCCTCCTGCCACTCTATTGATGTTCTGAAAGTCTCACATGGATCGGCTTCATGGTTCTCAAGATATTGAATGTTTTCTAATGGCTTGAATTATTTCCTTGATCGTTCTTTGGTCGATCCAAGCAAATCATTGTCTCATCCGTAGCTTGTGCATACAAACTTCAATCAACTCCGAACTTGAGATATGACTCCATGGGGCCAGGCTAGCTACTTCATGCTTTCTATACTTTGATTTGGTCCCGGTTCGAATCTGTTCAACTATCGTCCACGGTACTTTACGTAATTGACTCTCCAAGTTGTCGACCATGCTTTCCTGGTCATTGCATGATACAAGTATTTAAATAATTCAAATATTTAAAATTTAAATACGGAGTGTTTGAAATTCTGGGTCATTGCATGATACAACCATTAAGGTACATCCATCGCATGTGGGCCTATGATTTGTTAGGCATCCCCAATGTTAGGATTCCACGGCAAGCGAGTCCTAACGCCCACTAGAGAAATTGAATGATTTCTATGTTTTCTCTTAAGGTTTTAAGAAACATAAAAGTCGATGGGCTCTTTATTAGAAAAATGAAATGAATACATTTAAACTTTTTAATATTATAAGAATATATTTTATGTGAAGTTAAAACAATCTACTTGGATAAATTTATTCAACCATTATAATTGATAAAGTGTCTATCAGTTAATATATACAAATGAACCGAATTAAGATTCAAATAGAAATATAAAATATACATTTACCAATAGATCCTTTGACATGTTGTCACTTCAGGAGCTATGCAAGAGCCAAAATATACAACTACTAAATACATTTGTACCTTAGTTGATTAGGTGTTTATTTTCCTAATATTTTATATTATCTCCTATGAGTTTTGAACTCTAAAACAATATAGGAATGTAGATATTTGATCCATATTCAATCACATATAAGTATTACATGGCGAATAGTAGCAATTCGTAATTTAAAAAAATTTGATGAAATTAGTTTAATCGAAATGAGCAAGTAAACCATGATGAGAGACCGTGCATTTGATTGCAATGAGGATCTTGTTGTGTTGGATGTAGCACCAAACCAAAAACTACAAGATGGACTTACAAACTCGATAACTGAAATGTCAGTTTGGTCAGTTTATGTAAAATGCAACTTATTTGATATCCTTAAATATTAAGGCTGACCTAATGCATTTTTGTATAAGGTTTGTTACGGTCTTATAGTAAGGTTTCCCTTTTGAATGGTTCGACCATTTGGAAAGAAAAGCGAATGTATAGGAGTGGATGTAACTTAGGCATAGTTGGGATGAAGAGAGTGAATGGTCGCCTCTACTTCATGAAGAGACATTGAAAACGAGAATTGTATAAAATACTAAAAAGTACTAAATATGGAATGAGAAATGTGATTTCAATTCTAAATATATTTTCATTTAAAAAATTGTTTTTATAAAATTTGTTTCTTCGAGCTCAAGATGTTTGATCTGAAATTTTTGATATTAACAAGTTTGTGTATGAAATAAAAATTAATAATAAGTGGTTGAAGGAAGCTTCGTATTTCATACATTATTATAGTAATAGTGGAAACAGTGAGAGTATACCATATAACACTTCTTAGTGGACACATCAAGCTAAAAACATTTCGTAAACATACCAAATATTATTTATGAAATAATAACTATTTTCAGTATTGACTGAAAATAAACATAGCTATAAGCTTTATTTCAATATGAATATTTTGAATATTCATTATAAGGAAAAATATAATAATGGTACTTATTTTCATAACAAAAGTGAAGCATTAGAAAATACAAAAGTATCTGAATTTTACAATTATTTTGGAATTATAGACTAAGCCATAGTTTTGAGAAATAATTCTTAAATTATACATTTATGAATCATATGGTACTGGTGAATAGTATCTCAAACGATTAAGGGAAAATCACCCAATCACTAGTAGCGAAAAAAAGAGTTGGTGAACACTTCGGATTGATACATATAGATTTATAAAGCTCAAAGTCCAATGGTACCAAAACAGATCCGCTATTTTGTTAAAATTCATGGATGAATTATCATAGAAATGAACATGTGTATTTAGTACACAAGTAGTCTATTTATGATAACTTTATTGAACATAAAACGAACGTAGAAAACATAACATGCAAAGGAAATAAAAGAATTTGATTTTATCGAATATATGAGTGTATTAAAAAAGGATTCCAAATGCACCTAAAACGAATAAGATTCTATCCTAAAAGTCAGGCCTCCCCATGATACATATAATGATGTATCGATAATAAATAATAACACGTATTTAAATAAAGCATGATTACAAATGAGTGAAGTTGAGTTAACTTCTTTCTATAAGGTCATGTACTAAAGAGTAAGTACATAAAGTTAAAGTTAATTCCATCTAAGGCATAGTTTAAAGTTTATAATAAACCCCTGCATATCCTAGGTCAAGGAGTTGAAATGTTGTGTGAGTCAAGAGATTGGACGTAATACTTGTTTATGAGGAATCTTCTGTGGACCATCCTAAAGGAGTTTGGGACCGATCAACATTGGTTGACCAATTTATGTTATGAACATAAATTTCATAAACTTAAAATCAAATCTGTTTTATATATGTAAAGAAAATAATAAAATATTAATGAATGCCTAATCAATTACATTGAGAAATAATTATTGTTTCACGAAATACTAACTTCATGACGAAGGAATTTCTTTTGGAAATTATTGATAGTAAAATGGATTTGGATATGATCAAAAAATAAAACAGATTACGAAGGATGAAATGAAATTAATCAAGCCTAAACACACACAACATATTAGAATGTCTAATAATAATTCTCGCATATTAAAGAGAAACTACGAATTTCTTATCAATGTTGAGAATAGAGTTTCCTCAGTTGTCAATGAAGTCATTAAGAGTATTGACTTTTCCATATGGTATCATGCATAAATCTTGAATATATTCCAAGTATACTATCAAAATATGATTTAGATCCGAAGGGCTTTGATCCATCGGTCGCAAATGTGTCTTCAAGAAGAAGACTAATGCAGTAGGAATATAGTAAGACACGTCGAAAAAAATAACATCATGAATTTCAATCGTTGAAATTAGCATAAAAGATTCATCATTCAACGTGCTTAATTTACTTTGGATTTTACTGGTAAAATTATCGCCCGATATGACTTTAAGTTTTGTTATATTTATTGAAACTGAAAATTCTAAATACTGATATAGAATAGATCGATTGCACATAAAAACCAATGTGTGTCGAAGTTATTGGGAATGATACCGAGTTTGTGGGTTTCAGATATGGTCCAAGAACTGACATAAAAGCATCGTTCAACAAGAATCAAAATCGAACTAGTATTTTGATAGAAATATTAAATTGTTTGATTTTCAGCCAAAATGCTGAGTAAGTGTATGGCTGTAAGGAAGAATTTTAAAAGTACTAAAATATTTCTAAAACTATAAGTTAACAACAAACTTATGAGTGGTAACGATGTACTCATGTTAAAATCATTATATTTCTATTGTTTAATACTCGATATTAGATTTGAAAATGACATTTTGTAGCCAGTATAAAAGGATGTTGGGAATGTCCCTAATGATATATAAAGACACCATATTAAAATGTTTAATATGGAGGATATGAGATAAATTACTTACACATTAGCAATAGGAATTATCACATATGTAGTATGGTCTACTCTATCGTATTTCACTTGCTTATCTGATACAACTAGCGAATATCAAATCTAAATTAAGATTGCTAAATGGTAGTTAATAGTATTCTTGATTATTTATGAAATATTAGAGAACTGTTAGTAGAAATAATGAGCTTCTAATGAAGAAGTATTCGAACTCAAACTTCATAAGTGTTATCGAGCATAGTATGCAAATCAAAAATTAATGTCCAGACCATAGTTAAGGATCATTATAATGGAAATGTTCCAAATAAGAGGTTGTGGTTAATTCAACTAAAAAGCTAAGTTCATCGTCTTGAATAGCGCCACGATAAAAGCAATGTTTATATACAAATGCATGAATTTATAACTAATCTAGGGGGTGATTCCAAATGTTGAAAATCTCACGACATTTTTGTATGATAACAATGCCATAATAAATATCACGAAAGAATCTAGAGCTCACTGGTAGTAAAGAAACATACTTCCTAAGGTTCCATATGATTAAGACAGTTTATCAGTGACGGTGAGAGTAAATTGACAGAGTAGATAATTAAGGCATATATCATATCCGTTCACTTAGGGACTAGCTAAATCATTTTTAGAAAACTTGTCCAAATAAAAGGATTAAGATTCCATAATTTACCCCAAGTGCAGGTGGGAGATCGAAAGAGTTAGGGGTATGCTATATAGGCAATTATGTAATTTGTTACATATATCTAACCATATAACCAATCTTGTTCATAATAAAGGTATTTAATTTCTATTATATACTTTATTATATTATGATATAATTAATTAAGAAATTAATTTAAAGTATATAATTAGAAAATCCTTAAATATTATGTTATTTAATAACTTTTACAAATAGTTGTAATCGTGAGAAAATTATCATAATATAAAATAATGTATTGTTTTAAATATTAATGGTCAAGAAGTTTTGAGAAAGGATATCAATACATCCATTGAGACTGGAGTACACACTCTCCAAATGTTAGATAGTGTATTACTCATGGCTGTTGTAAGCACCAAAGGATTATGTACTGATAGTTATTGGATAACCATGGAACGACTCGATCGAGAGTTTCCTATTGGTTAATAATGACTAAGGTCAAATAGGAAATCACAAAGTGGCAAAATTACATAGTCTCTTAACTTGTGAATCCTATGGAACTTCAATGTGGATTCTCCACTTTGATTACTGTTAATTCTTGGCATGACATCCATCAAATGAATTTAGTTGGGTCTGCGTTAAAGCATTGGAAGTGAAATACTATTCAATAGGGACTTTGTCTCCTCGGTTATACGAGGTTAGTGTCATAGTCAATTGTAGTCAACTCAAAGTTAAACTCTTTGGCTAAAGCGCATTAGTTTATGATAAATGTTATTGTCAAACAAAAGACTTTATTTATGGACCAACCCAGTTGAATGTGGACATATTAGAAATTTTGACCAAAACCAAATTCCATAAGTCTTAAAGTGGTATAGTGGTAACGAAAAGAATTGGTCTAAACAATCGTTACTACAAGATACCTCTTAAATTACAACATTGGATTTTACTGATAAAGATCTGTAAGTGATAAATTCGTTCAAACTATCACTCCACTAGCTAAGATGACGAATGAATGTTAATATTCGAATAGTTCAATATTAATCGCTGATTGAATTTACACCTACGAGTCGCATAACTGAATCTAATCAGTCTCTGAAACACCACTTAATTTACTTAATATATAATATTTTTAAATTATTTAAATTAATTAATATTAGTGAAATAATAATTTTTATTGTATTTATTATATAGGGTATATTTAGTAAAATGGAGTGGCCTCTAGAATTCGGGGTGCTATTAGTAATTTATTATACACATATATAAAAGTTATGTACATGCATATCGATATATGATATCGATAAGGACTAAAATTAAATAAATTACTAAATAAGTTGGAAGTGGCTTTGGTCCATAATGGACCCAGCATGGCCAACCAAAGAAGGGTCAATAAAGTGGGATATTGATTTGAATTGGTAGGAGAGATATGTAGAGATTCTTTCCCTAAATCTCTCATAAATTCCAACATGAGCCTCCATTTTTTTCTACTTTTTGCCTCCTCCTTTATTCCTTTTTGGTTGCAAATCTCGTTAGCTCCATCTCCATTTCTCTAACTTCATTACATCCAATTGATTAAATAAAGTAGGATCTACTAGTCAAGCCTCGATTATAAGCAATAGTGGTGCTGTTTCAGAATTTATGAGACCGATTAATCAAGGTCTAGTTCTAAGGCAATGTCTTGTAAGGTAATATTTATTTTACATATGTATAAGTTGTTGATTCCACTAACAATTTTATATATGTGATAATTATCTCCCATAAATATTAATGCATTACAAAAATTTAAACAATTAATCTACATGAAACTAAAGTTTTAAATTTAAAATTTAAAAATAGATATATGTAAACTAGTTTATAGATATTGATATTCTTATAACGGTGTATAATATTTTCTAAAAATTATAAATATATTTTATTATTTTAACTGAATATTTAATATTTTTAAACCCTCAAATACTTTAATCTAATTTTAATATATATATATATATTCATTTAATAATTAAAATTAATAAATGTCATTTCTCAATCAAAAATTAATTTTCTAGACAAAAGGAATTTTTGTTATATTATATTATATATATATATTAATAATTATATTATACAATGTTTCAACTGTTATTTTTGAACATTATAATATATATTAATTAAATTTAACATACTCGGCTATTTAAAAAAAATTCTTTTCTAGCCATGGTATATTTATATATAATTATTATATATTCTCATATATCAATTTATTATTTAATATTATTATATATACACACATATATTCAATTATCAATTTATTTTTGAACTAAATTTTTTATGGTCGAATACATTTTACATTTATTTTATGAATTTTAAAATTTATTTTATAATATATAACTATATTGATAAATTCTTTTACATGTTAAATTATTTATATATATATATATATTAATAAAACTAACCTCAACACCATAGTTGTTTTAACATTATCATATATTTAAATTTAATAAAATATTTAATTAATATTCTTAAGATTCAAATTTGAATTTAAACTGTTTTTACCAACTTAACAAGATATTATGATTATAAAATTTGAATTTAAAATTTAACGACTTAGTCTAAATTAGATTGGATATTGTATATTCTATTATGTATAAAAAAATTCGTATTTTAGTTAAATTTATTTATTTTATAATATATATTAAACATTATTTTAAGACAATCATCACATATATAAATGGCTAATGTATATGTTATATATGCAAACCTCAGCATCTATATATGTGGACATTACTCATGTACACATTCTTATGTTGCACTTACACTTCATACACATATGAGTGTATATTGATTTACTCATTAATTATATTAATTATTAATATATTAAATTTAGTAATTAATTAAATCAGAAAATTATATAAAATTTGATTTTATTTAAATAATCAAGATTTGGTCTAATGCAACCCATTAGACTTCAAAGGTCCACTACGATCCGAAATAGGAAATATATTTATTTCACTCGCTCCTGACTGGCCCGGATGCTACAGAAATGACCGACATAGAACCCTCCCATCCCTCAAAGGCTCATCGTATCCCTCAAAACTGAAGTCCCGTCAACTCGGAAAATATAGAGAATTAAAATTGGAACTATAAAAGATCCTTAGCAATGGTACCCACCTCGTGTTTGTTTGAAAGCTAAGTGGGGCATGAAGAATGTGCATTGACTTCTCCAACACCAACAAAGCATGCCCAAAGGATAAATTCCCACTGTCGTACATTGATTAATTTGTAGATACGACCTGTAATAACTCAATGTCGAGAAGTAGGTACGGTGAGGAACAAAAGAGGAAGAGTAAAGAGCGGTAATAAAATTTGTGTATCTTCATTTCAGGTGAGTATTTCACTCACAATTCTATACTTTAATCGTTTAAATCATGTTATATATGTTTCTTGGTTTGAAGATGAAGTGAATATATTGTCTATGTTTTGAATTGAGTGTAGACGATCAAAGTAGAGTGAAGAATCGCCATTATAGGCGATCGACCTCGCCTAAAATTATTTCAAGACCTATTAGGTCCACCAGTCAACCGTGACCAGTCGACCAGTGGAGGGGACCGATTGACTTATTTCCTTTTGAATTCATGTGTGTTTGTGTGTGAATGTGTCTAGGTGTGATTGTGTTCTTACACCTGTGTGTCTCGGTGTATATGTGCAGCGGAGTGTGTACATGTGTATGTTTATCTGATGTGTGGATGTGTGAGCGTAAATGCAGTTTTGGGTATAGGCTGTGTTTGTGTGTGTATTGATGTGTATGCATATGTGTTGTCTAGGCAAGCTGTTGCTGTGTGTGCATGCATGTTAGTGTGTAAGTGCAATCATTTGTTTGTGTGACTGTCCAAACCTGTATGAGTGCAAGCATAGAGAAGTTATAAGTAATACATACATACATACATATATATATATTTATATATATTCATATATATTATAATCTAAAATAAAATAAGAATACTCAAATTCTAATATATACTTTGAAATTATACATGAATTGTTGTTTAATAGAAATTTTATAATTATTAAAGTATATTTGTGAAATATTAATATTAATATATATATATGTGTGTGTGTGTGTGTGTGTATGTATTTGATTTGAATATATGTAATTTATCTGGATGTGTTATAATTATTTAAAATAGTGTATGCTTATTGTAAATTATGAAATAATTTTTATACGTAATATTTAGCTCACTAACTATCTTGGAAATTTAAAATGAAAGAATCGAGTTTTCTAATACTATTTATAAATATTTAATAATCGATTAATATTATAAAAGATTGAGAAATTATTTATTTGTTATATAGAATATTCTATTTGAGTTTAGTGAATTATCTAGTTAATTTTAGAATATATATATTTGTTATTTATTATCCATTTCTAAGTATTAGTTTTGTTATACAAGATTATACGTTGGGATTGATTTATTATTGAATATTAATTTGTTTGTCTTATTCATATATGTGTTTTGGTTAATCTATTTTATCTTGTTTTTTAATTTTACTTTTTTTTATATTGAATAGGATTATATGAGTGATTCGCAATTGTTGTTAGTTCGTTTAGTGATTTGATATGATATGGTGATAATGTCCTTTTGTATGGATTTATAACATTGCTATTTTCGTAATAATTTGTTATGACGATTTTATTTTGTGTGATGAGAAATCCGAATAAATGGATTAGTGATATCATCTGGTATGGGACTTTCGGTAACACTTTTTCGGTTATTGTTTGAACTCATTATATAAAATATTGAAGGGTGAGTGTTGTTTGTGAGCACTGAATAAACGGACTAGTAACACATGGTGGTGTGGGATGTCGGTGTGATATTTATTCGGTTATTCTTTTACTCATGAATGACACTCAATCCGGGGATACGTGGTGTGATATTTTCTATGGTGAATATATTATAGTCATGCTTTGACTTAGGTAGAGCCATGTGTCGACGATTATATCGATCCGTCTGTTGGCATCGTATAGAGCTGTGTGTTGGAAAATGTATTCAGCTCTATGTCAGAATATGCATAGTGCCATGTATTGGCCTATATGTAAGTCGTGTGTCAGTCTATACACACATACACACTATATATCTATCTACCTTGTGTACGGCTCCCGTTAAGTTTCAAGAGTGAACTAGATTGGCCAGTATCCACCTTGGAGGCCTGATCATGGAGGTCGCGCCCCCGATCCGTAACACCATTGTTATTGTAGTATATTCGATGTTCATCATTGGATTTGGTTGCCCCTTTGTCACATAGGCCAATAGTCAATTACAATAAGGGCACATGTCGGTAGTCGTGGCCAAAGAGGTTACATGTTATCAATGCCATGGTGGATCATTGTCAGGATACCGAGGGGAGAGGTACTAGTAACCCATGATTGTAGGAGCAGTGCTGGATGGACCCATGTGTCATGTTCGTCGGTTATGTGTGTAGTCTCCTGGAACAAGTATGTATGTCAGTCTCTCACCTGGTTCTGCTGTGTGTGTATGGTAGATGACATATACTATAATGAGATTATACCTACGGCTGTGTCCAGAGTATGATATATCCCCGTATCCTTCTTAGGCGTGTGTCGCCAACCAAACTTTCAATGGCATGTGTCGCTAATCGTTCTTATTTGGCATATAATGCCATTATTTATTATGCAGACCCAAGAATGCCTTTTTATATGTTTATTTTGGGCATTGTTGTGTGCTATCCTGATTTACCTAATGATTTCTTATCTTATGATTATTTATTTGTGGGAATGATTCACCTATTTGATATCGATTTTTGTGATTTATATTGATTGGATTATAAGGGCGATTATGCTTTTCTGTATGGTTTTGTAGTGGATGTTGTTTTGAGATATTTGAGGGCATTTACTTTTTCATGATATACTTCTCATATTATCATTGTATGTTATTATACCACCTATCATTATGGACATAATCTGACCCATGTATTATTTATAATACTCGGGTTAGTCCGAGACATTTCACGTTCAGGGACGGGATAACCAGTTTGTGGATGATTGCGCATAGATGGAGGCTAGGATTTTATTACATATTGTCATTGTACACATTTAAGATGTATTAGTTTCATGTATTGGATTTTTGACAACAATATATATTGATGTACATTTTGGACCTATGTATACATTTCTACTAGTTATTATCGCAGCGTTTGTTGACTCTGTGTTCTCTAAATATTATTTATACATTTGGTATTGTTCTTTCCTGGAGGCGCATATAGTCATTGCCTTATATCGAGACCGAGTACAAATATGATAAGTTATATTGATATTTGAGATACGTATCTATTTTGGACCAAGGTAATATTCAGGTGTGTACCCCACATCACTTCATTCTCTGTATTACTCGATGAAATTACTTAGTAATTTTCTTAGGTAGTATGGATACAGAAGTGGGGGCGTCACACGACTGATGGGAACAAGCTTCATTCCTTTATGGATGCTCACTTCGGGTACAACCAAATAGCCACGGATGGTCTAGAGCAAGAGCATGCATCATTTATCATAAACACGGGGCTTTGCTGCTATAGAGTAATATCGTCTGGGGTTCGTAATCTAGGCGCAACATACCAACAGCTCATTGGTAGGATGTATGCAAAGAAGATTGGCAAATGAATGGATGTGTATGTGGATGACATGTTGGTTAAGTCATAAAAGGACCGGAGGGCATGTACCAAACTTGGTCGACACTTTTGGCATTATCCACTGATATAACATGAAGTTAAATCTGAGGAAATGCTTGTTCATCGTCCAGTCCGGAAATTTCTTTAGGTATACGGTCAGTGCGATGGGGATTGAAGCAAACTCAGACAAGATTTAGGAAATTCTAGACATGCATATCCCCACACAGTCAAGAAAGCATAAGTTTTGAATGGGATGGTCGTTGAATTCATATCCTAGGAAATGAAATGATGCATCATATTCTTCAACCTTATCAACAAAGAAAAGTCATTCACATGGACCGATCAATGGACTAGAGCCTTTGAAAAATTAAAAAAACACTTGGTCCATCCCCTCCAATCCCATGGATAGAAAAGACCTCTATCTGGCTATTACTAACTCTACAATCTGTGCTACCTTGGTATGAGATGAAGAAAAGATTCAACGACCGATATACTATGTCAGTAGAAAGGTTATCGAACCTAGAAATAAGATACTAAAAATTGGAGAAGCTAGCTTTCTACCTACAAATCCATTGACCTCGGGAAACATCGTATCACCTTCCATCCCTACAAATCCATCAAAGGCCAAGTTATGGCCGATTTTATCGTAGAAAGTTCCATCTCGGACTATGGCAAGGAGGAAGTAATCACTAGTTAATGCTCATGGTAACTATGTGTCGATGAAGCATTTGTTGAAAAAGGGGCTAAGGAGGTATGGTGTCGTAGTTTCCCAATCAAAGGAGCTGTGTTTTGCAGTCTGGCTGAACTTTAAAGCAACCAATAATGAAGGAATCCACGTGTTCAGTGATTCCTCACTAGTCATACATTAACTTGGCAAGCAATATCAAATCAAAGGCAAAATATTGGTCCAATATGTCACAGAAGCAATGAAGCTTATCAGTTCCTTCTTTGTTTCAAGTTAGAGAAAATACCCCAAGAGAAGAATGCCAAGGTTGACCAACTAGTTAAGCAGCAAGCAATCCTGAGGAAAACAACCCTTGGGTACCATTGGAAATACGGACCACACCATTTTTGAGCTAGGGTTAACCACTATGGAAATTGATAGTGTCTGACCTGACATTTAGATGACCCCTTCTAAAATACTTATCGCATTGAATTATGAATATTTAATTTATTTTAAATATTCAATTAAGGGCTTTGATAATTAAATAACCCTTTTTTACTTTACAACTAATGATAGAAAATCTATTTTTGAATTTTGTTAACAAAAATAGGTAGTTCGATGGAAAACTGAAAATGTGACCGAAACCCACTTTTCGGATTTTCAGTTTTTTATCGAACAACAAGTTATAGAAAGTTGTAATACCTTTGCATACACCTTTAAACAACATTTAAATGATGTTTGTAAGTTTGGAAAATAACAACTTTTTCAAATGATAAAATAAATGGATAAAATAATAATAATAAGAATTACAAATATAAAATATATTTAAATTTGAAAATATGAAATGATTGATTTGAAATCCTAAGATTCCTCAAGTGTAGAAATGAATAGAAGGTACATGATCATTCTAATATTCATCATCTTTTCCAATGGCTAGTACTTTGGTGGCTTGGAAAGAATAGGAGAGTTGAAAATGGTGTAAAGGCATTTTGGTCATTAGCTTTTTCTATTTTTTTATTTCATCATTTATATATATATATATATATATATATATATATTTCTCAATTTATAGTTCATTCCATCCTCATACTTCTTGATCTCATCTTCTATCTTCTCTATTATTTTTTGTTTGTGAAAAATTTCATCTTTTTAGCTCAAAATTTTTATTTCACTTAATTCATTTTCATTCTTCACTTCTGCTTTTAATTTTTCTTCATCTCCCTCTTTCTTTTTACTTCTTCTTGTAATTAAAAACCATCTTCTCTGCAAAAAAATCAATAACTTCCGATCTATCTACATTTTGATAAAACTTCCTCCATGAAAGTTTGTTTAGTCCCCTAGTATTTTATAAAACGGTAGCTCATCGTTTCCTCAAGCATGGTGATGAGACTCGTCCATAAATAATGAATGGTCAAAAATGTTAGTTTTTCGACGACCATGAAATAATGAATGGAGGATATAGATAGGTTCATATCGTCAAATAGTAATTTTTGGTAGTGATCGCATGATTTTTTGTAAAGGGTATCAACACGGGGAAGGAGATGATCATTTTTCGATCATCTTGAAAATTATGGAGACATGGATTGTTTTGGGGCGAGCGGTGGTATCTTGAGGTGGCTTGAATTGAGGTGGAGACATGGGTAGTAGTCGATGAGGAACGGTGGCCGGTGGTGGTAGGGAGACCTCGTTCTAGGGTCTGGCTGTGTTTGGGTTTTATGTTCATCTTTGAGGTTACAGGCGGTGGAGAGGACCACCGAGTAGGCCATAGGGGTGACTAAAGGAGCAGGGTTCGTTGATGAGTCGAGCGACGGTGGTTGCATGGGTCCAGGTAGGGTGTAGCGGTGGGACGAGCTCAATTTCCAAGCTCGAGTTAAAACTTGGGCGTGTTTTTTTCATTTTGAGGAGATGGTAAGATTTTGTTTAGTGGTGCCGGATATGAGGTGATGGGCACTGACATGACAAGCTCGATGAACATAGTGTGTTGGTGGCATGGGTGTGGTGATAAGGTGACTGGCCGTGATGTGCACGTGCACTATGCACGTCATGTATGAAGGGGGGTTTCAATTGAAATTGATTATGGATTCTGAAGGTGGAGCTACTGTAGCATTTTCGAGTTTTGGGTTTGCGAAGGAGTTAGGCCTTGGGCCGAGGCATTTAGGTGAGAAAACTATTTGTTTTAATTGTTTGATTTAATAAATTAAGTTGCTAACTTTAAAATGATTCATCTCCTTCATATAAAATCCATTTAACCTATGGATTTTTGCATTTGACTCATGTTGATGAGTGCAATACTTTGGCATGAACAGTTGTTAGTTTTAGTGTAGTATAATTTAATGATAAAATAATACTAACTATGTAACGACCTGCATTTTTGGACGTTTTGAGCAAACACACGTGTCGTACTCAAACCATTCAAAAGTGTAGACTGTTATGGGGTAAATAAGAAAAAGAGAAAGAAATAAAACAAATACAGAATCTCGCTGCGGAATGATAAAATATAATAATCAAATAACAGTTCATGAAGCTGTTTTATAAATACATTTGACTATTCTTTTACAACACAAAATCATAGTTACAGAAACATGAAGAACTAGATAATAAATGCAGCATAACAACATGATGCAGTGGAATATAATAAATAGTAATAGTACAAATTTTCGTCTTCATCCTCCAAAAATAAGGTCTTCAAATCCTGAAATGCTCAGGCTGACCCGAGCGAATTGAAATAAACAAAACACTCGAGTCAGAATTAAAAGATCTTATGTAAGTAAAATCAATGGTAAATATGAGTGTGACGGCATCAGAGATGTTTATGGGGTTTGACATCTCCTATCCAGTGTCGACGTGAATGCAGTAACTTAAGAGATGTTCGGGATTCACATCTCCGAAGGATCCGTTAAACTATCTACTATGCAGTACAATACGCTATTATAATATGTCTACAGTAAAGTAAAAGTATTAAAATAGCGTTAAGACGTTACCCATATCCCCATTAACACATTTTATATATTCCCATAGTCTATATAGTACCGTTACGCTCCTCCAAGAGGTTTACACAGAGGGAACCCCATAGGTATGGTATAAAACAAACTCGTAAAAGGCGCTCTAGGGCATGTGAACACGACACTCGAGGCAATGCCAGGGTAAATATACCAATTGCGGATCCGGACTGGTGGTAACGCATAGCAGCTACTACCGCCCACCTCGGAACACACTCTCAAATCAAAATCAAGGGTGGCCACCAAATCAATCACAAAGCAATAGAATGGTATCAAAGAAATGTGTTCGATCGAAGGAATGACCTCACTTGACCCGGCATGGCTCCTGTTTTAGTCACATCTATGCTGACTCACGGGAGTCAGGGTCACGTCATACCTTATATAGAAATCGTTCACCAAACCATCCTACTTCATTTCTGGAATCTCCACCACGTGCACAGTTGTTAAATTGGTTTTCGGTATTGGCAGAGAGTATGACAATATCCGATCCCGGTCTCTTTAACAACCAAACGCTTATTGCACACCGGATGGTTCTTTTACATTTCAAAAGTAAATTCACAATTTATATCAGAATATCATATTCTCAAAACCATATCACTTTTGAAACCATATTCACTTTGAAATCATATTTTCAAAATAGTTTAAAACCCTCATTTCAAAACATCATACTCAAATCAAATGTGTAATTTAAGTCCCAACTTAGGTTATACCATCATTTAACCGTATTCTCTTTTAAATCAATGAATTTGAAATATAAACACTTCCACTTTACTTAGGCTGAAAATTTAGAAAATAGTTTAAATAGTTATAAATAGTTAAAATAGTTACAAATAGTTAAATACTCTAAAATAGTTTAATTATAGATTAAAGATATTAATAAATTGATTTAAGATAGTTAAATAGATTAAAAATAGATTAAATATAATTAAAATAGATTAAATAGCTTTAAAATAGATTAATTAGATTTAAAATAAGTTAAAATGGGTAATTAGTTTTAAAATAAATTAAATGGTTTAAAATGTGTTAAAATGATTTAATATAGTTATATAGGTTAAAATAGTTTAATAATTTGAAAATCTTAAAATTTAGAATTTTTAAAATAATATATTTTTAACTATTTCAATTTCAAATCAGCAAAAATCCAATTTCGAATCTTCAATTCAAATTCTAAATAAGCTATTAAATTTTATATCGATTCCAATTCCACGTTTGAACTATCAGTTTAAATTATTCCAATTTTCAATACATTTCAAAGTTATATTTCAAACAAATTCAATAACTCAATTCCAATAAAATTTCATTTATACTTAAAAATTCAACTTTAAACTTTCAACCTAATTTCTTAAAGCAATTCCTTTAGACCAATTCACATTTCAACATAAAACTTGATTTTTTAATAATAATCCAATTTATATAAATCACATTTTATTTCAAAATTTCATTTAATTAAATTCAAAAATTAAGGATTTTAAAATCATTTAATTTAACCAATCCGGTGTCCGTATATAATTCTCTACCCTAGGGTCAAGTGATATGGATATTTATCATTTCAATCCGCAATTTAATATTTACGGTTATGTATCATTTCAAACCACAATCCTGAAATAAATAACAACCATGAAATCGCTCAAGTGTATCATTTCAACCCATAACGATTTTCCCTAGTCTATAAATCGTTCGGGTATGTATCATTTCAACCCATAGTGTAACGATCCAGATTTTTGAGATAATTTAATTTTCTAAATTAAATTTAATTAAGATAAAAATATGTATTTAATTTGAAATATGATTTCAAATATGAATATAAGTTGAAATACAAATAAATATTAAGTTTATAAAGTCTAGTTTAAAAGAATGAATTTTAAATGCTATCGTAAAACGCTACGATAAGCTAGTTTTATCGGTATAATGAAATAAGTAACGGTAACTGATATAACAAGATTAAATGGATTTATAATTATTAATTAAACATATTTTTGGTTTAATATGAATAATAATATTGAATTTATAAAACTATAATATTCGATTTAAAATATATGGAAGGATATTCTGTTTTGAATTAAAATGAGCTGATTTTCAAAACAAATAAATACAAAACTATGTCAATTCTCCATAGCAATTCCTAAAACCTTCCATAGCAATTACAAAAGCCTACCATAGCTTTCCTAAAAGTTATCTAAAGTCTTCCATAGCATAAAAATGGCTAAGTATGGTATGGACATGTGTATATACACATGTAACCATAAGAAGAGATGCATGAATTCCAACCTACACCTCATTACTTTAGCCTTAAGCCTTTGGACATATGTCCCCTACCATAACTACCACTCTACCCCTCACTAAGGCTATATAAGAAATCCCCCTTCCACTTATTCACTCACAACATTCCATTATCTTCTTTCTCTTTACACATTCTTCCCTTCCCTTCCATGGCCACTTCGGCCAGCAACTCCCCAGCCACCACCACCACCAGAAGCCCCCACGCACCACCTCATGGCCCACCAACTCGGCCCAAGGCCATAGCCACGGCCCATGAAGCCCAAACCCATTTTCGCCCCCATCCTTGCTCCCCCACGGCCACCTCCACACTCCATCCCACTTCCGCCCTCTCCAGCCATTCCTCCGCCTCCCCAGCTCCCATATGGGCCCTGCACCCCAACCCAAGGCCCAAGACCCAAGGCCGAACCCCCTAAGGCCCAATAAACCCTCCTAAAGTCCATTCGGCCCATCCATAACCCCTATATTCCCATATACCCTCTCTAATATCCTATGCCACCTCAAAATAATATTTAAATATTATTTTAAAAGTTTGAAAAAGATTCAAAAAAGAATTGAGAAGAAAAAGCGAAGTTATAGCGGTTCGGGTCCAAAATAGTAGCAGTTTTCTACGATAAAGTTTGGTGGAGTGGAAATGAGGTGAGAACTATTTATAGCCCTATTATTATTTTTTTGAGATCATGGGGAACCTTAAGATCATGGTACTCATTGATACTCACTTAAATAAACCCCACGCCGTGTGTCTATCCCGCATTTATTTAGTCGTCGCACACGGATGTGTAACGTTGAAAACTGCTACTATTTTGGACCCGAACCGCTTTTATATAGCCCTATTATTATTATTATTATTATTATTATTATTATAGTGTTTGGATGTTTGTATGAAGTTTGGATGATAATTGGTTGAATGGTTTGAATATTAACTGCTTATTTATATGCTTATAAGTGATACTATTACATTAAACAGTTAATCTTATTATTAACTGTTAATTGATGAGTTTAATAATGCCATGATGATTGTATGGATGTTTATGTGTTTATATACCCCTATACACAAGTTTCACACACTTATATATGGATGGTATGGGCATTGAATAATCTCTTCCAAATATAAATTGATTTAAAAGCAAGTAAATCAAAATTCAAGTAATCAATATATATATATGTATATATATTTGAAAGGAAATAGATCAATAATATTTTGTAATGTTATTTTGAAAGAAATAAAGTTAGTTTGAGATTTAAAGATAAGGATTTGAAATTACACTAGTATAGATTTCAAATATATAATATAATATAATATTATAATAGTGAAAATTCAAATTTTGAAATTTTTACTCGAAACTGGATAGAAATAAGATTGAAGTGAATACGATAAACTTTTGTAAAGGAAGTTTTGAAATTGAAGTTAAATTCTATATAAACCAAACTGCTTTACTTTGGAATTAAAAATAAATCGATTTTAGAAAAGTGAAGTTAAGTTTGCTATATAAGTAAAGGTTTTTAATCAATTAAAAGATTCCAATAGTTTTATATATAGTTTAATTTGATTTCTAGAAAGTTTGGATTAAATCGGATGAAATTTATAAAAATAATATTATTATATTATTTAAATATTCAATTAAATCAATTAAATTGAATAAAAAGGTTTTGAATTGAGAAATGAAGTTTATATGGTATATATGAAGTATACATATGATTTAAAAGATAATAGAAGTAATTTAAATCATATTTGAATGGTTTTAATTGTAAATACACTATATGGGTTGAATAAAGCTAATTACGCTGCGGTAGTTCGATGATTTCAACCAATAACTTCAAACTGATATAACAGATGCAATTTAAATCAGATTTGGACGAAACTAAAAAAGTTTGGTTTCGAATGGAATTGGTTTTCAAATAAAGAAGAAAAATATAAATTTGGGATTATAGATTTTAAATTATATCCAAATCAATTTGGAATTAAAATCGTGGTATTGCAGTTTGGTGACCATAATGGAAAAGGGTTAAAATTAACTATTTAAAAATAGTTAAAAATATGGAAAAATTATGATAAATCATAATAAATGATTTAAAAGTGATTTGGAATAAATATATGAAGATTTGAATAAAGGAAAAGCTATTTGAAAAATCTAACCAAATCTGCAACGCAATTTGCGACGCTTTTCTGACGAATTGGTAATTAAGTTAAATTAACTTAATAAATTGAATTCAAATCATTTGTAAAGATATATGGAATGTTTTAAAAGGTATTTTGGAGATGGTTAAATTTAATAATTGAATTTGAAATGATTTATGAAGAATAAAGTAAAATTCTTATATTAAAGAAATAACTTATACTATTCGAGGAATTTAAAAGGTATTTATACCGTTATTCCACCTATAGTATTTGTTGAATTGGATTTGGTCTGTTGTAATTAATGTTTTAAATGACACTAATCTTAGACCTTACTTAACAAATTAAGTAACGTCGTTTTAATCGAAAATTGGTTAGATTAATCTTTTAATTAAGGTTTGAATGGAATGATATAATCTTTTAATTAAGATATAAATGGAATGGTGAAATCTTTTAAAGGAATACGATTCGGATTTATGTTAAGTCTAATAATTGGTTTTATTTACCAAATTTTAAGGAAGAGACTTATACAATCCTGTATATCCATATGGTTTGGAAAGAGCGCTTATTATTCGGAAAGATCGAGATTTTCCCATTTCGAATAATAATACGACGTTATGAAGAGAATGATGGATAAGAAGGCAATGATGAAAACCGGGATCTTCTCATTGAAAGGACTGCTTGTTGAATTATCTTTACAGAGTTGCTCCTGTCTAGAGAACAGAACCCTATATTTTTAGCAGTGGTCCTGACAATGTTTGGGGATTTACCAGATATACAGGGACCTCTCACCTTTTGGGCAAAGGTCGAGGAATAAGGTGCCTTTGGTTTCGTTCAGTCCCAGAACGAACTTGTGGATGGATGGATTGTCTGACATTACATTCTGACTTTATATGATTGATCTTTATTAACGTATATTTGCTTGGTGGTGGAGAATTTATTCTCTTAGCTTAACATCCTTCCTTGAGACGTATGAGCTCAAGGGTTATGCGTTGGTAGAAATCAGTTATGTAATTTTAGATTGGTAATGTGACATTCCGAAGATTGCTATGGATGGATCAAGGCTTTGTTGAAAAGCAGAGCCTTGTGGGTATGAGACTTCACGAACCTCACACCCCGGGAATGGCCGAAACAGGAATGGATGCGGCAAGGTGTAGGATGTCTATTCCCTTCTAGATATATATAGTGATACCATGGTATGGAACCCAAGTATTCACTTTGTGGATTATATATTTATATAGTTGTACTGTGGTCTTACACGCCCAGTATTTGCTTGATGTGGATGTTGGAAAAGACCGGGGCCCCGTTTTAAAGGTTGGTAACAACCGGGGAATGGATAGACTTGAGTAAGTAGTTACCATTGAGTGGTAACTCGGCCTTGTGTTGGCAGAGAAACAGTAGTTTCTCGGGACGTCCCTCTAGTGGCGTACCCAATCGTGAATGAGGAAGTTCCTTTGCCTGGTCATTATTGGAAACCCATTCTCCAATACGAACCTTGTACGGTTTTGATTGTATTACCCACTGTTTAATACAGTGGCTATAATAGGCATACCATCATGTAACGTATGCTGGCTAAATTAATAAGTTTATTTTGAAAATGGTTTTCAATCATTAAACACTATAATAATATTAAAAGGATATTTCTAACGTATCAAAGGCATGTTCGACTGTCATAAGGAGAAACCTCGACCATGTGTGCGTTTGCATCTTGTGTGTGGATCGAGACCTTATGATAGTTTCATTTTCAAAAGAATATGTGAATGTTTTTCAAAACTTGTTTTAAAAGTATAAACTATATTTTTAAGTTCTCACACCAGTCCCATGACTGACCTGGAGTTTATTGTTTTCCCCTAGACTCTGGGTGCTCATAATTTTCCACACGGGCAGTCTAGAGTTAGGTTTGTCAGTTAGATCTAGAGCTAGGATATTTGGAGCAATTATGGATGTAAGACTTGAAGATGGAGCATTTGGAGATTTTGCTTTATTTTCCGCTGTGGTTGTTATTCCGCTGTATTTATGTAAACTCTGAAATGTAAAACTCTTTTATATATGAATAAAAGAGAGGTTGTTTCACTTCCGTTGTGTTCTGATATTTCTCATAAGTTTATTATCCCAACCCCTAATGATCAAGGATCCCGATCATTTGATTTACGACATTTGAATACATTCAATTATATTCAGGTGTCGATTTTGAAGGGTCGATAATCCTAATTGCTAAGAAAGACGTGAATCCTTATCTTTTGAGTTGGACTTGTATACATTTTAGTCAATTCAAAGGGTGAGAATTTTCGGGTCTTTACATCTAGTATTAGAGCAGTTGGTTGGCGACCCCCTTGGCCACAACTGTTATTTATAACTGATATTGGGAGCTATTTAGAATCAAAAGCGGTTGATTTACATCAACGACTATTGACTTAGCTCAGGGATATAAACTATCAAATAACTCATTAGAGATAGGGTTAGAAATACCCTAGAATGGGTATATGAGAGAGCGTATCTTAAAAAATTTAAGATTTGAAATTTAAATAAGATTTTGAAGTTATAATTTAAAAGATGAATATAAGCTCAAATGCCTTGTGAATCCGTTTTCACAATTTGACTATAAGGTATTTGATTTTTGAAATAAAGATGAGTTGATAAATTATGTAGGGGAGAAATTCTTTACGAAATTTAATAAGTTCAACTTATAACTATAAGTTATAATTTGAAAGGTAAACTTGAAAATAGAAAGGTTTTGTATAAACTTAACTATGAATTTGAAATTTACTTAAGTAAATAAGTAAAGGAACTAATATGGTATATTAGTAAAGTGAATATGATTATTAAACTTAAGTTTTAAAGTGGAAATAAACTTGAGAAGTTGAATAAAAGAAATAGAAACTCAAGCTGAAATTTGATTTTTATAAACTTAAGTTAAGTTTAAAATAAGTTGGTATAACTTATAAAGATGGAACTAAAACCAAATATGGAAATGGTTAATTTTGTTAAGTGAAAACAAATTTTGAAATTAAAGAATAATAGAAATTGAGGTATAAATACGTAAGTTATACATAGATCATTTCCTCAAACAGATTCGAGTATAGAATTTTATCCATCCGGAAATGGATTTATCACTCGATTCTTGAGTATGAACATTGATAAGAATTTATGGTTGGGTACTTGTGTTTTCTATCATAGTTGAGGGTTATGCAAGGAAAACAAAGGTTACTGATCATGAAGGCTGATCAGAGTCCGTACTAAAGGATCCAAGGATCAATACTAGTTCGGAAATGAAATTGTGTATTCGAATAAATATTTGAACAATATATCTTATATAGATGATCTATGTATAACTTATGGAAGTAAGTTGAAAATTTTAAATGATGAAAATCTTAAGTACATTAGCACTAAGATATTTTGGTCCACCTTAGGTACGTAATACGTATTCAGGATGGTAGATTTTGTTTGCAACTTATACCAAAAATTTTATTTTATATACTTTGGTATAAGTATGGATGGATGGATGATATATATATATATATATATATATATAATTTTTTGGCTATAACTTGTGCATGGAGTACAAGTACTTCTACCCTTCATTTCCGTTTCAATTTCGAGGACGAAATTATTTTAAGTAGGGTAGGTTGTAACGATCCGGATTTTTGAGATACTTTAATTTTCTAAATTAAATTTAATTAAGATAAAAATATGTATTTAATTTGAAATATGATTTCAAATATGAATATAAGTTGAAATACAAATAAATATTAAGTTTATAAAGTCTAGTTTAAAAGATTGAATTTTAAATGCTATCGTAAAACGCAGCGATAAGCTAGTTTTATCGGTATAATGAAATAAGTAACTGTAACTGATATAACTTGATTAAATGGATTTATAATTATTAATTAAAAATATTTTTGGTTTAATATGAATAATAATATTGAATTTATAGAACTATAATATTCGATTTAAAATATATGGAAGGATATTCTGTTTTGAATTCAAATGAGCTAATTTTCAAAACAAATGAATACAAAACTATGACAATTCTCCATAGAAATTCCTAAAACCTTCCATAGAAATTACAAAAGCCTACCATAGCTTTCCTAAAAGTTATCTAAAGTCTTCCATAGCATAAAAATGGCTAAGTATGGTATGGACATGTGTATATACACATGTAACCATAAGAAGAGATGCATGAATTCCAACCTACACCTCATTACTTCAGCCTTAAGCCTTTGGACATGTGTCCCCTACCCTAATTACCACTCTACCCCTCACTAAGGCTATATAAGAAATCCCCCTTCCACTTATTCACTCACAACATTCCATTCTCTTCTTTCTCCTCACACATTCTTCCCTTCCCTTCCATGACCACTTCGGCCAGCAACTCCCCAGCCGCCACCACCACCAGCAACCCCCACGCACCACCCCATGGCCCACCAACTCGGTCCAAGGCCATACCCCATGGCCCATGAAGCCCAAACCCATTTCCGCCCCCATCCTTGCTCCCCCACGGCCACCTCCACACTCCATCCCACTTCCGCCCTCTCCAGCCATTCCTCCGCCTCCCCAGCTCCCATGTGGGCCCCACACCCAAGCCCAAGGCCCAAGACCCAAAGCCGAACCCCCTAAGGCCCAATAAACCCTCCTAAAGTCCATTCGGCCCATCCATAACCCCTATATTCCCATATACCCTCTCTAATATCCTATGCCACCTCAAAATAATATTTAAAATATTATTTTAAAAGTTTGAAAAAGATTCAAAAAAGAATTGAGAAGAAAAAGCGAAGTTATAGCGGTTTGGGTCCAAAATAGTAGCAGTTTTCTACGATAAAGTTTGGTGGAGTGGAAATGAGGTGAGAACTATTTATAGCCCTATTATTATTATTATTATAGTGTTTGGATGTTTGGATGTTTGTATGAAGTTTGGATGATAATTGGTTGAATGGTTTGAATGTTAACTGCTTATATATATGCTTATAAGTGATACTGTTAAATTAAACAGTTAATCTTATTATTAACTGTTAATTGATGAGTTTAATAATGCCATGATGATTGTATGGATGTTTATGTGTTTATATACCCCTATACACAAGTTTCACACACTTATATATGGATGGTATGGGCATTGAATAATCTCTTCCAAATATAAATTGATTTAAAAGCAAGTAAATCAAAATTCAAGTAATCAATATATATATATATATATATATATGTATATATATTTGAAAGGAAATAGATCAATAATATTTTATAATGTTATTTTGAAAGAAATAAAGTTAGTTTGAGATTTAAAGATAAGGATTTGAAATTATACTAGTATAGATTTCAAATATATAATATAATATAATATTATAATAGTGAAAATTCAAAGTTTGAAATTTTTACTCGAAACTGGATAGAAATGAAATTGAAGTGAATACGATAAACTTTTGTAAAGGAAGTTTTGAAATTGAAGTTAAATTCTATATAAACCAAACTGCTTTACTTTGGAATTAAAAATAAATCGATTTTAGAAAAGTGAAGTTAAGTTTTCTATTTAAATAAAGGTTTATAATCAATTAAAAGATTCCAATAGTCTTATATATAGTTTAATTTGATTTCTGGAAAGTTTGGATTAAATCGGATGAAATTTAGAAAAATAATATTATTATATTATTTAAATATTCAATTAAATCAATTAAATTGAATAAAAAGGTTTTGAATTGAGAAATGAAGTTTATATGGTATATATGAAGTATACATATGATTTAAAAGATAATAGAAGTAATTTAAATCATATTTGAATGGTTTTAATTGTATATACACTATATGGGTTGAATAGAACTAATCACGCTGCGGTAGTTCGACGATTTCAACCAATAACTTCAAACTGATATAACGGATGCAATTTAAATCGAATTTGGATGAAACTGAAAACATTTGGTTTCGAATGGAATTGGTTTTCAAATAAAGAAGAAAAATCTAAATTTGGGATTATAGATTTTAAATTATATCCAAATCAATTTGGAATTAAAATCGCGGTATTGCAGTTTGGTGACCATAACGGAAAAGGGTTAAAATTAACTATTTAAAAATAGTTAAAAATATGGAAAAATTATGGTAAATCATAATAAATTATTTAAAAGTGATTTGGAATAAATATATGAAGATTTGAATAAAGGAAAGGCTATTTAAAAAATCTAACCAACTGTGCAACGCAATTTGCGACGCTTTTCTAACGAATTGGTAATTAAGTTAAATTAACTTAATAAATGGGATTCAAATCATTTGTAAACATATATGGAATGTTTTAAAAGGTATTTTGGAGATGGTTAAATTTAATAATTGAATTTGAAATGATTTATGAAGAATAAAGTAAAATTCTTATATTAAAGAAATAACTTATACTATTCAAGGAATTTAAAGGGTATTTATACCGTTATTCCACTTATAGTATTTGTTGAATTGGATTTGGTCTGTTGTAATTAATGTTTTAAATGACACTAATCTTAGACCTTACTTAACAAATTAAGTAACGTCGTTTTAATCGGAAATTGGTTAGATTAATCTTTTAATTAAGATTTGAATGGAATGATATAATCTTTTAATTAAGATTTAAATGGAATGGTGAAATCTTTTAAAGATTTAAAGGAATATGATTCAGATTTACGTTAAGTCTAATAATTGGTGTTATTTACCAAATTTTAAGGAAGAGACTTATACAATCTTGTATATCCATATGGTTTGGAAATAGCGCTTATTATTCGGAAAGACCGGGATTTTCCCATTTCGAATAATAATACGACATTATATAAAGTAATGGTACTAATTTCCATGGCTTCCAGATCTTGATCTGAAGATTAGGGTTTCTCCCTTTTCTCCTATTTTCTTTCGTTTCTTCCAAGTAATCTTGCTTATCTCTGTTATTTTCTGTATTTTGTCTTCGCTTCTATCTCTTTAAACCTGAAATCATGGGACTGCGGGATGATGAAGGCTGGGAGGAGGTGAGAAGGAAAAGGGGCAAGGCTCCAGCGTCTTTGGGTCCTGACCAAAGGCTCAACCTGGGAGGGCAAAGATCGAGTAGATCTGGGGCTATTCCAGATCAGAACACGGGGAGGAGGGTGCAAACGGATCATGCTGGGCGGTCAGCTACAAAACATTCGAAAATTTCAAAGCAGAAAGTAATGAAGCCAGGAAGTATCCCGAAAATAATATTCACTATTTCAGAGAACGCTAAAAAAATTTCTTATAGTGAGGCAGTGAAAGCAGGAGCGGTAGGAGATTTAGGAAACCTAGATCTGGAGTTTATTGAGCCTAAAGTAGCGGATGGTAAAAGGATCGATTCCCTTTCTTCTGAAGCTATCAAAGAAGCGGAGGGAGGTTGGGATTTATGTATATTATTGTATGTGGTTGGGTATAAACCATGGCTTAGAACTTTTGAGGGATATGACAACAGGGTTTGGGCTAGTAAGAAGCCGTTTCAGTTCACTCAAGGAATAATGGATTCTTTGTAGTGAGATTTGGCTCTGAGGAGGATTGTAATAAGATTCTGAAATCAGGTCCTTGGTTCATGGACCGGAACTTGATCATTATGAAGCGACTGTCCCCAGACATGAGAACTGATAGAGATCTTCTAACATCTCTGCCTATGTGGGTCAGACTTCCTGGTTTAAGTTTTAAATTATGGGGAAATAAGGCTATTAGCGCATTAACTAGTACCATAGGAGTTCCCATAAAGATGGATGAGGCCACGAAAAATAAATCTAGATTAGCCTTCGCCAGAGTTCTGGTTGAGGTTAATGCTACTTATGGTATGCCTAATACCATTGAAGGCATGGACGACAATGGGAGGAGGTTCATTCAGGAAGTGGAATATGAGAACCCTCCTCCCATATGTGGCAAGTGTGTGTGCTTTGGACACGTAACTGTTGAATGTCCAATGACTAAGTCTTGGGTTCCTAAAGTGACCCAAGCTGCCAACTCTGATAAGGAAAGTCATTCGGATCTTGGTCTTGTTGGACATGCGGATACTGTAAGGGAGGAAGGAGGAATTGAGATTTCTAAGAATCTCGAAAAGCAGTTGAATGATGGATGTCCCTCTATTACCTTTAATTCTGAATTACTACACGATGATAATGGAGTAATTAGGAATTTTGGGACGGAGGTCCCTTGTGGTGATGATATGGCCGAAATCTTACAGTCACAAGTGCAGCAAGAAAATCAAAACCTAATTGTTGACTGTCCTCCTACTGATGGATCTCGGGATAGGTTCCAGATAGTTTCTAATGAGCTGGAGACAGAAGTTAGGGGAAAATTTATTCCAGAACAAATACAAACAAAAGCTTTACCCTCGGATCAGATTTTGGAAAAAGCTGCATCCTCAGTAGAGCGCGGTGAGGGGGCAATTTTAGAAGCTTCAGAGTCAGAACCTGTTACTCTTACCGAAATAGGAGTCAGTGAAGATTGCTTCACTGTTCCTCTAGCCAGGTCGGAAGTTCCTCCTGATCAAGGAACCAGTGAGCCATTCATTCCTGCATCTCCAACTACCCCGAGAGCCAGAGATCCGAGATTATCTCCTTCGAAGTCACCATCGACTCACATAACTATTCTTAAGCGCCCATCGTCATCATTGGATCATCCTTCTTTTCCAAACTCTTTATTTTCTAATGATATATTAATTGATGATTGTATAACTAATAATGTTAATTTTAGGAGAGGTACTGAATCTTGTATTTACTCACAGGTGCAAGATAACCTGGATCAGGATATAGGAACGACTGAAGTGGTAGAGGAACAGAATACTTATGATAATGCAGACTCAGTTCAGGAGGTATTGGAGGAGCAACTACTACCGAAGCCTCAAGATATAGAGTTTGAGAATATTCAGAAGGATAAGCTTGTTCGTAAGAATCCCAAGTGTGTTCAGATGTTAGGCATTCCTACGGAAGACAAAGGGGAGTCTTCTAGCAGTAGGTCATTGAGGACCCGCAATAACAAGGTTTCATAATGTCAGTAGCTTGCTGGAATGTCAGAGGGTTTCATAACCCCAACAGAATGGGAGAAGTGAGAAAACTCATTAATAAGTATAATATAAGTTGTTTCGGTGTTTTGGAAAATAAGTTGTTGTTTTCAGATATAATGAAGCTGGAAAGAGCGTTGGATGACAGATGGAAAATAATAAGTAACGTCTCTTGTTATTTTAAATGTAGGATTATGGTCCTCACTGACGGAAATTCTTGGGATTTCAATTATATTAGTATGAGTGATCAACACATTACCATTGAACTGATCAATTCCTCGAAATTCAAATGTAATCTAACCTTTGTCTACGCTCATAATTTTGTTGAATTTAGGAAAAGATTATGGAAGAATTTACAGGAGGATGCTATCAATATTTTTAGACCATGGCTGGTTCTTGGGGACTTTAATTGCATTCGCAGTCCTTTAGAAAGAAAGGGAGGTAACCCAGTAACTTTTGGTAATTTGTTTGAATTAGATGAAATGTCTAATTATACCGGTCTTAATGAGATTAATATCAAAGGTTATGAATTTTCTTGGTGGTCTGGTCCGAGTCGAAACATAGTCTCTAAAATTGACAGGGTTTTTGCAAACCTAGATTGGATTAATTTATTCACAGACTTATCGGCTGAATATTTGCCTCCTTCTGTGAGTGATCATAATGCCGTCCTCGTTTCGCTTTACACTAAGCCTAGGGATAAGAACAGACCTTTCAGATATATGAATCATTGGCCTTTATGTGATCAATACTTTCCTCTGATCGAGAAGCTCTGGGTTACTAATCACACAGATAGACCTTTGTATCAAATTATCAGTATTCTCAGAAATATTAAGAGAGAGCTTAAAAGTTGGAGTGCTAAATCACGTAATATCAAACAAGAGGTGAATGTTCAGAGAGAGCATTTTTCAAGACTTCAGAAACTTCTGGAAAAATCTCATGATTACAATTTAGCTTTGGAATTTCAAAATGCCAAGATAAATCTGGATTTAGCACTTAAGAAAGAATTTTTGGTTGCCAAACAAAAGGCTAAATGTGAATGACTGATGATGGGTGACGAGGCCTCTTCTTTTTTCTACGCTAAAATGTCTAACAGAAGAAATAGAAAGCGTTTGACCAATATAGTTGCCGATGGAAAGGTGGTTTCGGAAGATAAGTTTGTTGAAATGGCTATTGACTTCTTTAAATGAAGTTTTAACCTTCCCTTATGTGAACATTTTCCTGAAGTTATTTGTAAAATGGTTATTTCTGAATACGGGGCTAACTTTTTGAATGAGAGTATATCTTTGGATGAAATTAAATATGCATTATGGGATATTAAAGATACTGTTTCTCCAGGTCCGGACGGTTTTAACTCGTTGTTCTTTAAGACTCACTGGAATCTTTCGAAAGAATTAATTTTCAAAGTTTTGAATGATATTTTTCAAAAGGGTTTAATAATCAACGAGTGGAATCATACGTTTATTCATTTGATTCCTAAAAAAGACCATTCCTCATGTATTCTAGATTTCAGACCCATTGCTTGTTGTAATACTTTATATAAGGTTTTCTCTAAAATCCTGTGTAACAGACTGGGTCCTTTTTTGGATAAGTTGGTGTCCCCGAATCAGACGACATTTATCAAAGGAAGATCAATAGGGGATGGAATTTTGTTTGCTCACGAAATTATTAGTGGTCTCGGAAGAAAGGATAACAAAAATATGTGTATTAAAGTTGATTTAAAGAAAGCATATGATTCGATTAATCGATCTTTTGTCATACATATGTTAATAAGCTTGGGTCTCCCAGATAAATGGGTGAAAATTATTGAAAACATAATTAAGACCCCTGTGTTTTATATCATTGCTAATGGAGAAGCGCACGGTTTCTTCAAGAGTTCTAATGGGCTTAGACAAGGCGACCCGCTTTCCCCTATACTTTTTACCTTGGTTATGGAATACTTTACGCTACTGATTGATGAAAAAGTTAGGGTTGGTCTTATTTCCCCAGTTACAGACTTTGATAATAAATTGACTCACCTTATTTACGCTGACGACATCATTGTTTTTATTAAAGCTAATGCTCAGACTGCAATTGCTATTAGTAATGTTTTTAAGACCATGAAGAGGGTTACTGGATTGGAGTTAAGTTGTGAGAAATCTAATGTTTTCTTTGGGAATAGGGTGGATTGTAGTACTGAGATTAGTATGATCCTCAATATTCAACAATCGGATCTCCCAATAAGGTATTTGGGTATTCCTTTGTCTAGTGCTAATCTGAGAGATAAGGATTGTTCTCCTTTAATAGAGAAGATCAAAGTTAGGATTGGTAGATGGGAAACAAAAATGTTGAGCTTAGCTGGGAGACTTGAACTTATTAAATCTACCATTTACCCCATAATCCAATTTTGGATGCAATGCTTTTGTCTCCCAGTTGCTACAGTTCATAAAATTAAACACTTGATTCTAAACTTTCTTTGGAAAAGTCGTAGCAGTAAGATTCCTTAGGAAGGTTTTGTGTTGGCAAAAAGAAGAAGGAGGAATGGGATTGAGAAATTTAGAAGAGATGAATAGAGCGCTATATATCAAATTGATATGGAAAGTAATCAATTCAGAAGGTATTTGGGCGGATCTCATGCATTGTAAATATATTGGTCGTAAAAGTTTCTGGGAAATTAACCAGCGATCGGATGACTCGGGAGTGTGGAAATTCATTTTGAAAAATAGACATGAAGCTTTGAATTGCCTTTCCCTTAACATTGCAGACAGTAAAACTACTTCTTTATGGTATGATCCATGGTTAAATGGAAGTACTATTATGGAACGCATTGGTAGAGACACAACTTTCAGAACCGGTATGGAAAAATTGTCTCTCAGCAAGATTATAAGAAATGGTGAGTGGAAGTGGGATTCGTATAGTTTTTTATTTCAAATTCATGCAGAAATTGAAGGTGTCACGATTCTCAAGAATAGGGAGAGGGATTTCTGGTCTTGGAAGTGTTCTAAGGATGGTTTGTTTCAGTTTAAAAAAGTTTGGAACTCGGTTCGATCCAGTTTTGATATTAAGTACTGGGCGTCTTTGGTCTGGAACAAAATTCACGTTCCTAAAATGGCGGTATTCCTTTTTAAAGCCATTAATGACTATCTTTTGACAAAAGAAAGATTACTTCAGAAGCAGATAGTCGTGGACCATAATTGTGTATTTTGTAATAATCACATTGAAAATATAGACCACCTATTTTTTCAATGTAATTTTACAAAAAATGTTTGGCATTGGAGTTGTAAAAAAAATTTCCAAACGTCGAAAAGTTTATTCTCTTTCTCTTTAAAAGATGATTTACAGAAAATTGTTTCTATCTCTAGCTCAAAAAGTCTCTATTCAGATTTTTTCCAACTTTCTCTTTCTGTTTGTGTTTGGCATATTTGGAAAGAAAGGAACGATAGGATTTTTCAGAATCGTTTTACTGATAGGTCGCAGATTTGTATCAAAATTTTCCAGACTATGAATATCAGAATGGCAAAATCAAAACATTTTAAGAACATCACTGGCATGAATGAAGCAATAGCATTGAAATGGGGATTTACCTCCCAACGCTGAATTGGGCCTTCATCTGCTTCATCATAAGTATGGTTCTTCTGCCATCTTTTGTTTCTATGTCTCTTGGCTCCAGGTTTCGCGAACTTGTATTACTTACAGTGTTTTCTCACCTCCTCTCTCTTAAATTACATTATTATTTACAATTAACAATAAATATTGAATTAGTTTATAAGAATGCAGATCTGCAGGTTGCTCTGAGTGATTGTAATCTCGTCCTGGTCATAAAAGATTTTTTCAGCTTGAGTTATGAGTTTTATATAGAAGAACTCTTTCAGAGTTTACCTTTCTTGCCTATTCTGGAGGGATCTAACATCCTTGGCGTGCTTACATCCTCCGATTCATGATTACATTCTCGATATGCCTAGTTTTGCATTCACTACAGACCTGGAAGTAGATTTAAAGGAAATTAATTCACATGAGGATAAAAGAAGATTCATTTTTGATTACTAGAGACTTATCTTGTTAAGTGTCTACTTGAGGAAGTGTTGGTTTCTAGCTATGCTTCCACTGTTTTGAAAGAAGCTTAGATCTAGAAACAGAAGATGAGGTTTCGAGCGACAGTGAGTGATTTAGGTTGCTCAGAGTTCTCGTATCCTCGTCCTGGTCACTATAGTAGTTTTAGTCTAAAGATACGAGATTTATTTAGAATATTGTGTCAGATCTAATACCTTCCTCGACGTTTCTGGATGGATCAAAGATCTTCTGTTAGTTGTTGTCTTTCGAGCTGTTATTGCTGTTCATCTCCTCGGTTTCAAAGGAAGATATTTCGATCTGGTAGTAGTAGAGGACGCTTTGTTTCTTCCTTGCTGGCCGCCATTTTTGTTCTTTTTAGATTTTTCTTTCGAGAAGAGTAATGAAGTAAATGAAGTAGTAGAAGTGTCGTATTGCCTTTTTTGGCTTTGAGAACAGTCTCGAACTTTCTGGCATTTGTTTGTTGTTTGGTGGGCTTTGGACTGTGTTTAGTTTGGGCCTGCCTTGTTTATTTTGTAATAGGTCTAGCTTTGCTTTGGGCTTGCATTTGGCTCTTGTATTTATTTTTATTATAGTTTAATAGAAAAGTTTGAACCCGTATTAAAAAAATAATACGACGTTATGAAGAGAATGATGGATAAGAAGGCAATGATGAAAACCGGGATCTTCTCATTGAAAGGACTGCTTGTTGAATTCTCTTTACAGAGTTGCTCCTGTCTAGAGAATAGAACCCTATATTTTTAGCAGTGGTCCTGACAATGTTTGGGGATTTACCGGATATACAAGGACCTCTCACCTTTTGGGCAAAGGTCGAGGAATAAGTTGCCTTTGGTTTCGTTCAGTCCCAGAACGAACTTGTGGATGGATGGATTGTCTGACATTACATTTCGACTTTATATGATTGATCTTTATTAACGTATATCTGCTTGGTGGCGGAGAATTTATTCTCTTTGCTTAACACCCTTCCTTGAGACATATGAGCTCAAGGGTTATGCGTTGGTAGAAATCAGTTATGTAATTTTGGATTGGTAATGTGACATTCCAAAGAATGCTATGGGTGGATCAAGGCTTTGTTGAAAAGCAGAGCCTTGTGGGTACGAGACTTCACGAACCTCACACCCCGGGAATGGCCGAAACAGGAATGGATGTGGTAAGGTGTAGGATGTCTATTCCCTTCTAGATATATATAGTGATACCATGGTATGGAACCCAAGTATTCACTTTATGGATTATATATTTATATAGCTGTACTGTGGTCTTACACGCCCAGTATTTGCTTGATGTGGATGTTGGAAAAGATCGGGGCCCCGTTTTAAAGGTTGGTAACAACCGGGGAATGGATAGACTTGAGTAAGTAGTTACCATTGAGTGGTAACCCGGCCTTGTGTTGGCAGAGAAACAGTAGTTTCTCGGGACGTCCCTCTAGAGGCGTACCCAATCGTGAATGAGGAAGTTCCTTTGCCTGGTCATTATTGGAAACTCATTCTCCAATACGAACCTTGTACGGTTTTGATTGTATTACCCACTGTTTAATACAGTGGCTATAGTAGGCATACCATCATGTAACGTATGCTGGCTAAATTAATAAGTTTATTTTGAAAATGGTTTTCAATCACTAAGCACTATAATAATATTAAAAGGATATTTCTATCGTATCAAAGGCATGTTTGACTGTCATAAGGAGAAACCTTGACCATGTGTGCGTTTGCATCTTGTGTGCGGATCGAGACCTTATGATAGTTTCATTTTCAAAAGCATATGCGAATGTTTTTCAAAACTTGTTTTAAAAGTATAAACTATATTTTTAAGTTCTTACACCAGTCCCATGACTGACCTATAGTTTATTGTTTTCCCTTAAACTCTGGGTGCCCATAATTTTCCACACGGGCAGTCTAGAGTTAGGTTTGTCAGTTAGATCTGGAGCTAGGATATTTGGAGCAATTATGGATGTAAGACTTGAAGATGGAGCATTTGGAGATTTTGCTTTAATTTCCGCTGTAGTTGTTATTCCGCTGTATTTATGTAAACTCTGAAATGTAAAACTCTTTTGTATATGAATAAAAGAGAGGTTGTTTCACTTCCGCTGTGTTTTGATATTTCTGATATGTTTATTATCCCAACCCCTAACGATTAAGGATTCCGATCATTTGATTTACGACATTTGAATACATTCAATTATATTCAGGTGTCGATTTTGAAGGGTCGATAATCCTAATCGCTAGGAAAGATGTGAATCCATATCTTTTGAGTTGGACTTGTATACATTTTAGTCAATTCAAAGGGTGAGAATTTTTGGGTCTTTACACATAGGGAACTTGCAGAGTGATAACAATATATAAATCAATTATAGCATCCAATCATCCAATAATAAATTCAAACATCCATCACAATCATCATCCAATTCAACCAATAAATATTCAACAATTAACAGATTATTATATACGGGTGATTAACTGGCAATTTACATTCAATAATAAATTAAATGACAATTTTATTCAAATAAATTCAAATTAACTGAGATGACGATTTAAAATATACCAAACAGCCATAAATAAATTTCTAATCACATCATAAATTAAATTTAACTAACATAAGAAATTTTAGAAGTTGTGAGTGTGTCAAAACACTCACCTTCGATTTTAAATCGAATAAAAATCCAATTTAGGGCCCAAATTCAAACGGTCTTATAATTAATCCAAACTTGTGTCAAAATGTCCGAAATTTCAATACGATCCCAATGCAAAAAACCGCGCATGAATCGGACCTCGTACGCAAAAGTTACATGCATATGAAGATTGAAACCTTAAGTTAAAATAAAATATAAAAAATGAACCAGTAAGGGTTTGCCACGTCAACACAGAAAACCCTAACCTCTTCTACAAATTGCGATCGAGCATCACCTATAGCCGCCACTAACTAACCCTTGCCGTACACGATTCCGATCATCTAGCCCACGATCAGACCATACCAGATCCTTCCACGTTCTCCGTCGCCCCACCCTGACACGCGCGACCACCCACCTTGACCAGAAACGCCAACGCCGCCGCGAGTTGCAAACGCCAATCGTGGAGAATTCCGACCACTTGACGTCAAGCGACAACCACCCCGTGACCTTCTCGACGACAGCAACACCTCCATGCCCCCTGATCGGCCTAAGGACGTAAATCCACCGTACGATCAAACCCTACCCAATGGACGGCCGAAAATTCTTCGATGTTTATTGATCAAACGATGAACCAAAATGAAAAATGAATTGTTGCAGAAGATTATGCTCGTCGAGAGCTTTGAAACGGTATATATTTGTTAGGGTTTGGAGGAGTTTGATTTTTGGATTTGAATTTGAAATTGAATTTGCAATTTGGGAATTTGGGTTTCTGCCATGGAAAAAGGGAGATAGGAATAGACAGACAGAATTGTACGTACTGAAAACTGAGTTGAGAAACAACTAGGGTTTATAATAGGCTATTTATAGGTAGGTCGGAAATAGAAATGGATGGACAAGGTTGATTTTCAAGTTGAACGATAAACGACCCGAAAAGCCCGTTCTGCCTCCGGAACGAAAATGGGTCATCCAATATATCAAAATAGATGTTTTCGATAATTTTAAACTCAATGGAACATGTTTCAGGTCCAAATTCCATCGTATGGAGAAGTTTCTTTAAAATCAGCTTATTTCAAATTGATTTCAATTAAATTGATTTCTAGGCGTTTCGAGTTCGTACGATCAAACGACAAGTCCGATTATTACGAAACTTGAAATCCTACAATAATTCACCGTTACAGATCCGATGAAACTGGTTTCGTCGAAATCCGAGTCAATTGCCAAAATGGCTATTTTCACATTAATTAAATAATTTAATATTAAATTAATTAAATCACCTTTTAATTTCAAATTTAATAATTTACAATTTCTATCATTCTAGATTACTTAGCACTTTATAATCTTTTAAAGCAAATTTCTATATCAATTCAATATTCAATATTGCACAAATTACAGTATTTATTTTCAATCTCAACTAATTCAGAAATTATAAATTTTAATTTCAATAAATCCATTTATTTGATTGTCAATCTTATTATTTAATCAATTATCATCTTATGGGTATAATTAATATTGGATTATATCTTAGTACATTAATATTTTACAATTTCATCTTTATTTACATTAACGTAACATTCAATTACATTTAATTGCAATAAAAATTATTATAATTTAAATTCCAATAATTTGATTAACTTGATTTCACAGCTTTCTATTCAATCCTTAATTGTTCTACATATACATTTAACATAGGTTGCTATCTAATTACACTAATAAATTCAAACGTCCATCACAATCATCATCCAATTCAACCAATAAATATTCAACAATTAACAGATTATTATACAGGTGATTAACTGGCAATTTACATTCAATAATAAATTAAATGACAATTTTATTCAAATAAATTCAAATTAACTGAGATGACGATTTAAAATATACCAAACAGCCATAAATAAATTTCTAATCACATCATAAATTTAATTTAACTAGCATAAGAAATTTTAGAAGTTGTGAGTGGGTCAAAACACTCACCTTCGATTTTAAATCGTATAAAAATCCAATTTAGGGCCCAAATTCAAACAGTCTCAGAATTCATCAAACCATGGGTCAAAATTTCCGAAATTTCAATACGATCCCAACGCAAGAAACCGCGCATGAATCGGACCTCGTATGCAAAAGTTACACGCATAAGAAGATTGAAACCTTAAGTTAAAATAAAATATATAAAAAAATGAACCAGTAGAGGCTTGCCATGTCAACACAGAAAACCCTAACCTCTTCTACAAATCGCGATTGAGCATCACCTATAGCCGCCACTAACTAACCCTTGCCGTACACGATTCCGATCATCTAGCCCACGATCAGACCGTACCAGATCCTTCCACGTTCTCCGTCGCCCTATCCTGACACGCGCGACCACCCACCTCGACCAGAAACGCCAACGCCACCGCGAGTTTCAAACGCCAATCATGGCGAATTCCGACCACTTGACGACAAGCGACAACTACCCCGTGAGACAGCAACACCCCCATGCCCCCTGATCGGCCTAAGGACGTAAATCCACCGTACGATCAAAGCCTACCCAATGGACGGTCAAAAATTCATCGATGTTTATTAATAAAACAATGAACCCAAATGAAAAACGAATTGTTGCAGAAGATTACGCTCGTCTAGAGCTTCGAAACGATATATAATTTGTTAGGGTTTGGAGGAGTTTGATTTTTGTATTTGAATTTGAATTTGAATTTGCACTTTGGGAATTAGGGTTTCTGCCATGGAAAAATGGAGAGAGGAATAGACAGACAGATTTGTATGTACTGAAAAATGAGTTGAGAAACAACTAGGATTTATAACAGGCTATTTATAGGTAGGTCAGAAATAGAAATGGATGGACAAGGTTGATTTTCAAGTTGAACGATAAACACCCGAAAAGCCCGTTCTGCCTCCGGAACAAAAATGGGTCATCCAATATATCAAAATAGATGTTTTTGATAATTTTAAACTCAATGGAATAGGTTTTAGGTCCAAATTCCATCGTATGAAGAAGTTGCTTTAAAATCAGCTTATTTCAAATTGATTTCAATTAAATTGATTTCTAGGCGTTTCGAGTTCATACGATCAAACGACAAGTCCGATCGTTACAAAACTTGAAATCCTATAATAATTCACTGTTACGGATTCGATGAAACTAGTTTCGTCGAAATCCGAGTCAGTTGCCAAAATGGCTATTTTCACATTAATTAAATAATTTAATATTAAATTAATTAAATCACTTTTTAATTTCAAATTTAATAATTTAAAATTTCTATCATTCTAGATTACTTAGCACTTTATAATCTTTTAAAGCAAATTTCTATATCAATTCAATATTCAATATTGCACAAATTACAGTATTTAATTTCAATCTCAACTAATTCAGAAATTATAAATTTTAATTTCAAAATCCATTTATTTGATTGTCAATCTTGTTATTCAATCAATTATCATCTTATGGGTATAATTAATATTGGATTATATCTTAGTACATTAATATTTTACAATTTCATCTTTATTTACATTAACGTAATATTCAATTACATTTAATTGCAATAAATCCAATTATTATAATTTAAATTCCAATAATTTAATTAACTTGATTTCACAGGCTTTCTATTCAATCCTTAATTGTTCTATGTATACATTTAACATAGGTTTCTATCTACTTACATTAATATTCCACGGTCATTGTGTTAATCCATTTTAACGCTATATCTAATTTCATTCATTGCAATTTATTTCCAATTTAATTTAACTGACTAAATAAATAGGTAACATATAACAATTGTTACCATTAACTTTTAATCACACTTATAAGTTACTATTTACAAACAAATGTTACAATTGTTTAAATAACACTGATTTTATCCAAGTATCATTAATTATATACTAATTCATTAATTAATTAAATATTTACATTTGTTTTCTTATATTCAATTTATAACCAAGTATAACCTTTACATTATTTCAATTGATTGGAATTTCATTCAGGTTGTTCATGGTTAACTTTAATAAACATTATTACCTTTCATTTTAGTTATTACTTCATGAATATATCACAAACTTTTATTTCTTCCAACATTAAAACACAGAATCTTATTAAATTAACTATTTTAATTATCGAAAATTTACGGGTCGTTACGCTCTCCCCCACTCAAAACTTTTCGTCCCCGAAATGGAAAAGAAGGGAAAAGAAGGAATTTAGAAATCAATATATTTTATTCAAAATGTTAAATTTATAAACAATTAATTTACTAAATTAAATAATTTAAATAAAATATATCAATTTATAACAATTAAATCCTTTATATTCAAGTTAACAAAAGTTTGGAAAATATTTCACAAAATTTTTCTAAGTCCAAAATTCACGGAAAATTTCGACAGAGTCTCCTTTGTACGGAGAGGTCTGGGTAAAAATAATAGTATCAATAATAACAATATATATCATATTTTCAAAATAATATATCCCAAACCACGGGAAAAACAATATAATATCGCTAGAAAACCGATAATCCGAGAACGTACCTATTTGTTGGGCAAACAACGCTTAATTTATGAAACCAAAAGAAGTAGCAATTGCTTCTATAACCTGTATTTCACTTATATAATCCAAAGAGGTTAATAATTATATAAGAGAAATATTTATTTTGCTTCAATTTATAACAAACAAATCGTAAAAAATATTCACTTGCAAACAACATACAACAAGCACTTACAACTAGAACCATACAATCATCACATGCAGTTAAAGTAATCAACCATCCATCCATAGCAACCAAAAAAAATGGGTTGTTTGGGTTTAGACACTTTAATCGTATAGAATGACAAATAACTACTAAGTATACCATATACTCAACCATCTTAGATAAAGCTCAATAAATTATTTATACATCCTAAACAATTAGAAGAATCCTTTTCCAAACATCCCATAAGCCAAAACAAACAACAAATTCCAAACATTATTTAAGTTTATCCATATTAGTTTCTTTCACAACATTTGCAGTTTATTTTTCTCTTTTCATAAATACAAGGGTTATTTCTTTAATTACATTTATTTCTCACAAATTCAATTCCCATCCATTCATATAATACTTAATTCCATCTATTTACATTCGTTTATTTACATATGTCATTTACTTTCTCTTACATATGTTATTTACATTTTCTTACATATGTTACTTATACACAAAATTTTAAACATATGTAAATCAATTCTTAAAGCACTATATAGGTTTCTTTGTAAATTAATTCACATTCATTCGGTACTTATTTTCATTTATTTCCATTCATTACTTACCAAATTCATTTTTTCTCATTTATTCATGTAATGCAAATTTCTTTTCATTGCTTTACATTCATTTCTTGCATAGGTTAATTCCATTCGGTTGTTTATAATAATCAATTGATTTCATTATTCAAGTATTACATACATTTTATTACAGTTTAGTTCCCATTTATAAATTTACATACTTGATTTCCTTTAGAACTTAATATTCATTAGTGCATAAGTTCATACTTAAGTTTCTTACTTTTTAATTTACATTCATCCTTTCTTATATAATGTCATTGAATATTAATCCATTTTCTAAATCATTTCAACTTTTCTGAAGTTATAACCATTTAATTTAATATAGTATTCATTTTATTATTTAATTTAATTATCAATAGCTTCAAACATTAACTTAAGTTTATAATTATTTACTTACAGAACTCACTTTTATATTTCATTTAATTTAGTAGCATTTCAATTATAACCTAGGTTTATAACAACTAAAATATCAAAATTCTCATTTATGAAAAAATTCCATTGAACGCTTTCATTACTTAAGTTTACTTGTATAATATTCCATTACATGTCCTTATTAAACATTTCAAATTTTAATATTTGGTAAGTTATATATATGTTTTAGAGTGCAATAAAAGGTTACACAAGTTTTCATATTTATTTTAAACCAAAATGTTCAATAGTTACATTTCTTATTTTCATTTCCCTTTTTATTTACAGTTTCAAATTTCAGTTCCTTATCTATTTCATAAATCATTTTAACATCACATTTCTTATTTCATTTTAGAAGTTTCAATTATGAATATAGTCAAGATTCCATTCATTATAATAATTTCAACTTCTAATTTTTTTAGAACTTAAGAATTAAACAACCGGGTTTCATTTCAATTATCTTAAAATAATATATACAATCATAACCTACATATATATATATATCAAGTCAAGCTTTAAAATTTTAAAAATTAAGATTGCTTTATCAAAACAGATGTGCAGTATAACTACTGCAGCAGTCTTCCCACTTCGAAACTCGAAAATGAAGGTCGATGATGCGTGCACTCATCACCGAAATTATTTTTCAGCGACAGAGAGGGGAGTACATAACTTATTTCATTCCAAAATTCCTTTGAAAACATTCCTTTCAAATCATCTTGAAATATTTACATCAAAAAATACTTCTAAATAATATTAATATTATATTCTAAAATCTTTCGAAAGAAATTTTCAAAAATCCTAGAAATTAAGTTCTCAAATTTTCATTTTATATTCATTTCATTTACAATCTCATTTTTCAACCAATACTTATAAATTTCACTACCTAACAAACAAATATATTACAACCAAATATATCATTTATAAAATTTATTATTTTATATAAAAAACATAATAGGCAAAATTATTTCATTTACCTATATTTCAAAACAAATATTGTGTCGGTCTGTCCTATTAAGTGTTTAGAAATCCCTATCGATGTCATAGCGTCCTATGCAACAACCAGAATTTATAAATACAAAACAGAACAAATTAACACAATACAAAAACCTTTTATAACACTAACAAATACACTCTCTCGTATATATACACTCAGCGACTCATTCTAGGGTATTACTACCCTATTTAATATGAGTCAGACCCCACAAAGCTAAGGTTATCGCTAAACCAAAGATCTGATACCAACTGTAACAACCTGCCTTTTTGGATGTTTTAAGCAGACACACGTGCCATACTCAAACCATTCAAAAGTGCAGACTGTTATGTGGTAAATAAGAAAAAGAGAAAGAAATAAAACAAATACAGAATCTTGTAACGGAATGACAAAATATAATAATCAAATAACAGTTCATGAAGCTGTTTTATAAATACATTTGACTATTCTTTTACAACACAAAATCAAAGTTATAGAAACATGAAGAACTAAATAATAAATGCAGCAGAACAACATGATGCAGCGGAATATAATAAATAGTAATAGTTCAAATCTTCGACTTCGTCCTCCAGAAATAAGGTCTTCAAATCCTGAAATGCTCAGGCTAACCCGAGCGAATTGAAATAAACAAAACACTCGAGTCAGAACTAAAAGATCTTATGTAAGTAAAATCAACGATAAATATGAGTGTGACAGCGTCAGAGATGTTTACGGGGTTTGACGTCTCCTATCCAATGTCGACATGAGTGTAGTAACTTAAGAGATGTTTGGGATTCACATCTCCTAAGGATCCATTAAACTAGTATGCAGTACAATACGCTATTATAATATGTCAACAGTAAAGTAAAAGTATTAAAATAGTGTTAAGGCGTTACTCATATCCCCCATAACACATTTTATATATTCCCATAGTCTATACAGTACCGTACGCTCCTCCGAGAGGTTTACATAAAGGGCACCCCATAGGTATGGTACAAAACAAACTCGTAGAAGGTGCTCTAGGGCATGTGAACACGACAATCGAGGCAATGCCAGGGTAGATATACCAATTGCGGATCCGGACTGGTGGTAACGCATAGCAGCTACTACCGCCCACCTCGGAACACACTCCCAAATCAAAATCAAGGTGGCCACCAAATCAATCACAAAGCAATAGAATGGTATCGAAGAAATGTGTCTGATCAGAGGAATGACCTCACTTGGCCTGGCGTGGCTCCTATTTTAGTCACATCTATGCTGACTCACGGGAGTCAGGGTCACGTTATACCTTATACAGAAATCGTTCACCAAACCATCCTATTTCATTTCTGGAATCTCCACCACATGCATAGTTGTTAAAGTGGTTTTCGGTATTGGTAGAGAGTATGACAATATCTGATCCCGGTCTCTTTAACAACCAAACGCTTATTTCACACCGGATGGTTCTTTTACATTTCAAAAGTAAATTCACAATTTATATCAAAATATCATATTCTCAAAACCATATCACTTTCAAAACCATATTCACTTTGAAATCATATTTTCAAAATAGTTTAAAACCCTTATTTAAAAACATCATACTCAAATCAAATGTGTAATTTAAGTCCCAACTTAGGTTATACCATTATTTAACCATATTCTCTTTTAAATCAATGAAATTGAAATATAAACACTTCCACTTTACTTAGGCTGAAAATTTAGAAAATAGTTTAAATAGTTATAAATAGTTAAAATAGTTACAAATAGTTAAATACTCTAAAATAGTTTATAGATTAAAGATATTATTAAATTGATTTAAGATAGTTAAATAGATTTAAAATAGATTAAATATAATTAAAATAGATTAAATAGCTTTAAAGTAGATTGATTAGATTTAAAATAAGTTAAAATGGGTAATTAGTTTTAAAATAAATTAAATGGTTTAAAATGGGTTAAAATGATTTAATATAGTTATATAGGTTAAAATAGTTTAATAATTTGAAAATATTAAAATTTAGAATCTTTAAAATAATATATTTTTAAAACAGTTTATATAAAAATATAAGTTTGAAATTAATATCAATTTAACTATTTATTTTATTTCTACATATCTGGACCATTTCAATTTCAAATCAGCAAAAATCCAATTTCGAATCTTCAATTCAAATTCTAAATAAGCTATTAAATTCTATATCGATTCCAATTCCACGTTTGAACTATCAATTTAAATTATTTCAATTTTCAATACATTTCAAAGTTATATTTCAAACAAATTCAATAACTCAATTCCGATAAAATTTCATTTATACTTAAAAAATCAACTTTAAACTTTCAAGTTAATTTCTTAAAGCAATTCCTTTAGACTAATTCACATTTCAACATATAGAGTAAACATACTTTAATCTATTGGAATGAAATAAATAATGAAATAATTTTCTATGAATCACAAATAAAGATGTTTTGTACAAATTATAAGGAATACTTGAAAGAGATGTACAAGGTATGGAAAGCACCATATTTTGTATAGCCTATTTCGATAAAATAGAAAATAAGTTCCTTATAATTTCACATAAACATGAAATCCTCCTTTAAAGGATTCATAGAAGGTTTTAGCGTTAATGGTTTCTCATAAGAGGAAGTAATTCCAATACATTAAGGTATAAAACCATTAAGTGTAGTAAGTTAGAAACTCCTTCAAGGTTAAGTAATTAGAAGAGTAGGAAAGTTAAGAGATTTTTGATAAAATAATTGTTCTTATCTACTCCAGTTTTAGTAAATTTGAAAATCTATGAAAATAAGATATTTTGAAAACATGCGAGGACATTTTTTAAGTCAAGAAAAAAAAGAATGTTTTAAGAACAAGCATGACATGTTTTAAAGAAAAATTGTTTGGTGAAAAAGTAAATAAGTTTTTGGAAAGATAAAATTTTAAGTAATCAAGTACCTTTGAATTTCATCGGAAACTTTAAAATAACACTTTCAAAGGTGAGAATTTTGGGATTTTATATTTCAAAATTTTAGAAGCTTTAATTTTTGAAGTAAAATGAAAAATACCAAACCAAACCAGACTTTTAAATATGGAGTACATAGGAATCATTTCCTAGGTGTAACGGGAAAAGTATAAGGCTATAGCAGTAATTACTCCTAATAGTAATAATGAAAGTTCCCGTAAGGTGTATAGGACACTAGTGAGAACCTAGAAATGTTGCTTCATGTGTGTAGACTATAGAAGAATAGTGAAGTGATATTATTAAGATAGTAAAACACACGTGGTTGGGAAAAGTAGACCTTAGTTGGGGAAAATGAAAGCTAAAGAGAGAATTTCCCCAAGCTTAGTTGCCTTTTTAGATAGAGACTGCATAGATTGAAATTCTTATCCATTGTAGTAAATGAGACTTAGTTGTTCCTTTTTGAGCATGGAATAGAATAGATGAATAGATCTTATTCGTCATGAGTAATACAGCGAATGTTGGTAATAAGTAATAGGTGGTAGGAGGAGCATAGGAGTTACTTGGATTCCTAGAGTAGGACCTTTCAATGTCAGATTGGACATGGTCCTAGACCTCCTAGCCCTAGATGATAGATGTGTTTAGTTGCTATATTAAAAGAAGAGTAAAAGCAGATAAAAGGTAACTAAAAGAAAATAGTAGGATCTAAAGAAAGCAACAGAAACATCAATAGAAATAAATGAGAATTGCAAAAGAAAAATACATCTTTCCCATAAATTAAGCTTGGGAAAAAGTTTGAAAATAAAAAATTTTCTTATGTAAACCATGCTTGGGAAAGAAAATAGAGATTTTATAGGATAGCGGCACAAGTTCCAAGTACGGAGGGAGAGGTATGCAAGAGTAAAACAGAGAATTGTGAAGTTTTTCCGTTTTCTACTTTCTTTCTGACATAAGAAATCGAGTTCGGAAAATTAGATTTTTCTGAAATTCGAATATTAAAAAGTTGTGTGGTAGGATTTGGTTGGAAAATTCATTGAACTACACCCCTATTCAGTAGGAGTGTAGGAAAAATTGAATGAAAAATGTTTTGAGTTTTCAAAATATTGCATTCATATAGCAATTGCAAGTATATTTAGGATGTGTGCATCATATTTTAAAATAAATTTTTAAAGAAGAAAAGCATTCATATAGGAAGTTCCGCTTAGAAATTCATGTACATGCATATATTTTGTATGGAATAACACTTTTGCATAAGAACACGGATGGTTGCAAAATTGGATGTACACAAAATGGTTGTGATTAATGCGAGTAATTACATAATTTTACCCTTGTCGAATTTCGGGGACGAAATTTCCTAAAGGGTGGGAGAATGTAACACCCCACAGTTTATTGACAGTTAAATTAAAATAAATTTAATTGATAACCATGAAAACAGTGAAAAATGAATTTTTGCTAATGTGGGAATTTGACCACGAAACTTATACCATTGTGTTTGTCGCATGCGGATATCGGGCCAGCATCAAAACCAAGAAGCGAGTTCGGAAAAGACTAGAGTTAAACCAACAGTCCAATAAACCTTTCACTATCGAGACATTGGATGAGGGGTGCAGCCAATTGGATTTTTAGATTGTTTGTAGTAGGGCACAACCACTTAGCTCTTTAGATGTCTTTCGATTAGTTGAGGGGTGGTTGCGTGGGGCCAAAGCCACGATAAGAAAAGAGACAGACCAAATAGAATATCTATATTGTAGGCCTAATAGGGTAGCCCTTTACAAAAATAGAAAATCCTCGACTGAGTTCCGTACAAGGTAGACCTTGTTAAGCGGGATTCAGGGAGTAGACAGAACGATTACGTATAGTCCTCAAGGTACGCACTGGGTGGTACATTGTGGATGTCCAAGCATTAGTATAGACTAGTGCGGACGCAGTTTTACGTTTTCATAGTAGACGACGGAACATTTGTATTGTGGGCCTTATGAGGCAGTCCTTTATAGATGTAGTCACAGAATGCCATAGTAGCAGGACGATGGAGTCCTTTGCGAGGAGGATATGGAAGGTACTATGGGTAGTATCTAGGACCGATGCGGACAAGGGGCATATAGCTATATATATATATATCAGTTATTAGGTTTTAATCTACTAGGGGGTAGATGGGCACGATTCATGCACTGAGGCGAGAGTATTATAAACCCAATAAACATAATATAACAGTAAATGGAAATAAATCTGTATATGTAGAATTAAGCTTAGAAGTGTATAATTTGTCCATTCACCAGAACTTTAGTTCTGACCCCCTCCTCATAACATCCTACAGGTTAGGTAGATGGCAGAGACTTTCCAACATTGAGACACTTGTTTAGAAAGTGTTATTTTATTGGTGAGTATTTACTTACTATTATATTTTAGTCAGTACCGCTGTGAGATATTTATCGGAGCTCTGATATATTTATCTTTTCCTATTTTGTAGAATACCAGATACCCAACTCGGGTTTTAGTAGGCTTGGATTTTAGCATTTTTGCGAAAAATACGGGCTCACTGGGATTCGGGTTGTTACAAGATTGGTCTAAAATGCATGACAAAGGTGTAGAATATGCTAGTATATGATTTTTGTTTGATGATAATAAACACATATATATATATATATATATTCATTTAAATGTATTTGTTATTGTACTATTTTATTTTTCACATAATTAAATAAATATTTGTTGAATAAAATAAATAACACAGAATTTAAATTCAAACAAATATTTTATTTAAACAAATATTTTATTACAATTTTGAATAGTACAAAATTTGAGCTCTCACTATATATACACAATTTCAATTACATTACAATTTCGATTACATCACAAATTTCAATTTACAATGTTCACCTCACTACATATATTCACTCACACTCGTATTTTATCTTCAACTTTTTTCCAGCCTGTGTCCAGCATCTGAATTATCTGCAAAATAAACACTGACGCGGTAAAATTGAAAAAGAAATATTTTGCAGTGTAAAATAATAGTGTGTGTGTGTGTGTGTGTTTAAAATGTTATTTGCCTCAGTTATTTGGGTTGTTCATCATCATTCTCGTTTGAATCCATCATACACGAACAACTTATGTCATGCACAGTGTATCACTGTACATGCCACAAGGTCATGCACACCAATATACACTTGATAAAACTGCAGGGACAGGTGAGCACAAGGTCAAGCCTGAGCCATGGCTGGATTCAACTCAGGTGCAATACACAAAGACTTCAGACCATCATAGCCAAAGCACATGAAACAAGTTTAGCCACAACAAGTAACATATATATACATATGCAACCAGACTAGGCACAAGCTTAAACTCAGAGGCAACAACAAAAGTTTTCAAATCAATGTACACATGAACACTTGAACCAGATTCCAAGAAGATCACAGAAAGATCAGTGGTAGCATACAAGTAAATGTGAAACATGAAGCATCAACATCAGTTCAGATGCCACAAGTCATGTACATATTCAAGTGATACAAACTTTCAGAAATGAAGCAGTGGAACAGTACTGGTGTACATGCATACAAACTCAACAATGAACTGATCAGGAAGCAAATGCAACAAAAAACTAGATCAGACCAAAATACAAGGCAACCCAGTCCAAATGAATGGGTAAGATGACCAGCATTCAAGTACAAATGGTTCAGAACCAAAGCAATGGGTCAGACAGAACTCAAGTGCAGATACTGCAACAAATGAAACAGAAGACATAGTAAAGCAACACAACTCAGTTGAACAAAAGAGAGACAACACAGCAGTGGTTGGAGCAGAGCAGCATACAAGGAAATGGATATGAAACTCAAAGCAATGCAAACAGGGTAACCCAGATATGCAACCATGTACAAGTCAACAGAGCAAAGCCTCAACACCAAAGAGCAACAAGACTCAACCAGCATACATATATACATGCCTAAATACACATGTATACATATATAAATATATATAGGTCCAACCAAACAAAGTTCAAGCCAGAGAACCAAACACATATGCACATGACAACAATGCATATAACATAGTGACAGCAACTCATAAATGAAGATATCAAGACCTGACTGCATGGCTACAGCAATAAACTTAAAATGGAAATACAAGTGCACAAATCAAAGGCACAAACATGACTCAAAGCATCATCAATGAACCAGATTACAATGCAGACTACATGAACAAGACAATTATACCAACCAGACTCCAAAGACACGCATACAAGCACTCAACAAGCCAATGAAACATAATACAAATGAATACAAGCCCAGACTCAATATCAAACTACCATACATATGTATACACACATGTATATATATATATATATGCAGTGACACACAACATATGCATACAGTCAGATACAAAACTCCATCATGCAACAATTCAACTTCAAACTGCATATGTCCAAGTGGTGACAACATGATTCAGAACAGAACAGCCAGAGAGCGGACTCAAGGCAACATGAAGACAAGACCAATGAAAACTACATACATATGAAACAGAGTGAAAGGCAAGGCTACCAAGGTCAAGTATACACAGTAGCAGTTCGAGTAACAAAGTCATGCTTCGAAAGAGAATGTAACAGCAGTCAACAAAAATTCAAAATGCCAAAGAATCAAGGCCGTGGTGACCAAGGTGGAATCGAAAAAGTCAACAAATAACAAATAATCACAAATTCAAATACCAAGCTACAATCAAGGAACGAACCAGTCAGAGGTCTCAAGATCGTACGATCAAAAATCAATGCATAAAACAAAATCATGAAATATTCAAACCAAAATTATACGAACGAAAACTAAGGGATTTCATCCCTTTATAACCTGGTAACATCATCGGCAAAAAATCATTCGAGTTCAAGTAAAAAATTAGAGAGCAAGCATCAATCTAGAACTCGAATCAAGTCGAGTATAATTATAAATCAAAAAAAGGGACAAACGTACCAATTCAAAGCACCATTCGATCTTGACAAATTGGAGCAGCCAAAGTCGAACAAAGCAGTAATCGATTGACAAAGCAATCCAAAGCAAACACATATTTCAATCGAAGCAAAAGAACAAGCGGCGGCTTCAACACAGCATAGCCCTAATTTTACAAAGAGAAGCAGACATTGCAAAGCAAAAGAGAGCGGCCGAAGTTTACAACAGGGGAGACAAGTTTTTCACAAATTATAGTTTATTTTGGGCCGATCTATTTTATTTGTATTTGGGCTTAAGTGTTAAATAATTAGGGTTTTGTTTAGTTATTTTATTTATTTTTGTAATTTTCTTTTTTAAAACTGTGTTTTTCTAGTCATGTGACTAGGTTACAAACTACGGGCGTAGTTTGAGAATTCGCAACTCAGTGGCTGAGTTGTGGCAGGGTTTTAAGCGTAGAGTTAGGTTATTCGATAGCGGGTGTCGCAAGTTTACGTGTGTAAGCGTCTGACTACTTAATTTCTAGTAGAAATCTTGGGGACATCACGTAGGCAGGGTTTTGCCAAAGCTGGGTAAATCTGTGTTGTTCTATTTCTGCTTTTATTATTCTGCTATTATCTGTGCTGCAATTATTATATATATTTCCGCATTATATTTTATTATTAGTATCACCCTATTCATCGCCCTCTAGGGTGAAATTGATCCTACAAAAGGTGAGGTGATCAACTTTAGGAATCATGGCTAAATTTATATGGTTAATACCACCAAGAAAAATGTTTGTTTCGAAAAATGGAGTATTACTTTCAGAAAAGTGGCTTCTATAATGTCCCAGCAGTATTTAAAAAAATATGAGTTAAAACCATCAGAGCCACTACAACTTTTTGAGTTTAGGCTAAAGAGAGAAAGTTTAATCTCATCACCTGTCAATTGTTTGATTAGAGAAATGGATTCTTCATGGTTTAGGATTGGAAGCTCAATAGAGTTAATGAGAGATAAATCTGTATGTTGCTCGTAGTTATTTGAAAAATCATTTATGAAGTATTGAATAAGAGAATAATGGATTTTACTTTATTGCCTATGGATATAATAATTAAGAGGGGTTCATGAGAAGCTACTCTTTATACAACTCATTATCTTTGTACAACCCAACACCATTTTAAATGATAAGTAAAATGATTAGCAGGCTAAATTGGGAATTGTAAATGGTAAGTAGAATGGTATCAATTTTAAATTTGCGTACCTTCACAACAATAACCAATAAGTTCAACCAAATATGGATGGCTGATACCGTCGCCTCGCCTAAACCTAGATCTGAATCAACTACTCCTTCCCCTCAACTAAACCCAGATCTGAATCAATCTGTGATTTAATATTAAACTTGAAAGAAATTTAAAATGATTTACAAAAGTTAGAAAATACTATTTACCTCCCTATTGTTTAATTAGCCTTAAGATCCATTATTCTACAACCCCCAAAATCAAAATCTTCCAGATTAGATCCAATAATTCACCAGATCAGACATGTTGATCTCGTTGTTGAAGTCAAAGAGTTTAAAAATTTGGTGAGATTGAGAAATTTGGTGGACGGAATTTAAGAAGCAGGAGACAAAAGTTAAAAAATTTGGTGAATGAAAATTTACGAAGCAGGTGAATGACAATTTGAGTTTGAAAGAAGCCTTGGGTGCTCAAATTTTTCTTTTCTTTTCCTTGAGTTTGAATGACATTTGGTGGACGGAATTTACGAAGCAGTTTACTTTTCTTTTCCTAAAACTCTTGGGTGCTCAAATTTTTATGGGCATCCAAGTAGTTCAGGTTTTCCCACGGATGCATTTTGGAAGAGCTTGGAGCAGAAGGCTTCATCGATAGCTAGTTATTATCTTGTTTCCACTGTATTATATGTATCTTGTATAAGTTAAGTAAGGACATGCTGTTATAACTATCCTATGGTAGAATTTGTATTAGTATAACTCTGATGTATCATTTTTGAAATGACTTTGTAAAGTATTATGTTGATTAATATATGTTATTCTGTTGCATTGTGAGATTCTGTGATTTTTAAGTTTCTTCTATCTCCTATCTCCTTTCTTTCTCCTTACAATCTATCTTTTCGGCACTTAGTTTTTCGGCATGTGAATACCGTGGATATATTAGTGTCGACTTCTGGGGTTCGAAAAGGCGGAATTTCACTCCTTTAATTTATGAATATTTAATTAATTTTAAATATTCAATATATAGGTTTTATAATGAAAATAAAACTTTTTTAAATGATAAATAATAGTGGTTAAATAGTTTTCAAAATTTGTTTAAAAAATATATAGTTCGAAGAGAAATCGAAAATGTGACCGGAATTAGTTTTTCGAATTTTCGACTTTTCCTCGGCTAAAAGTTATCATAAATGTTATAAACTCTTTTAATAAATTAAAAACATATAAATATATAAGTTAGGGTATATATGTGTGTATTAATGTGTGTATATATGTATTTATACTTAGGTGTATAAGGTTTAAAAATCGTGTAACGACCCGCCTTTTCGAACCCCGGAAGTCGACACTAATACATCCACAGTATTCACAAATAATCAAACATATAACAACTCAAACATATTTCACACACATTATAAAGAAATTTATGCAACATATATCAAGTTAAAAACTTTGAGATTTAAAACTAACGTTTACTCACCGAAAGCTTGGAAATCACAAAAATCCACTAGAAAATAGGTTATCTTCTCACTGATTTTTATCATGTTACTCTCGAAATTTTGACAAGTCATAAAAAGAAAAGTTTTAGGAAATTATTTTCTCTTCAATTTGTAAAAAATAATCACTTAATTTGGATTTGTTTTTAGGGAGATATGGTCAAAAGATGGAGTGGTATTTTCGGCCATGATAATATGGATCCAAAAATGAGTCAAAAAATGAAATTTTGACTCAAAAATATTTGAAATTTGGAAAAGTAATTCAAACAAAAGTTAGAGCCACTAGAACTATATATTGGTTGAAAAAAGAAAATCTTGATTCGGAGTAGTATGGAGGAAGTTATGGCCGAATGAAATAGGAGGAAAATGGAGAAGAAAGAGTTAAAACAAGTTTGAACATTTAAAACAAATTTAAAATTTTTGATTTTTGAAATCTTAAAAACTAACATAAGAGTCCATTAAAAGTTTCATGAAGCTAAGAAGAAGATGGGGATGCCATGGAAAATAGAAAAGTGGAAATGGAAATGGAAAATGAATGAGAATGGAAAACGAGAAAAAGCTTTTATATAAAATGATATAAATGAATTACTAAAATACCCCTATGAATATTACCCTCCATTCAAGCCTTGCCACCTCATCATCATGTCTCCTCCATCCTTAAATATCATGAAAATCTTGTCCCCCCTTTAATACTTTGAGCCAAAATGCATTTATGTGCATGTGTACACATGTTTGAACATGTCTGCCTATGATGTGACACTTATTTTTTTACTTTATTTTATTTTATTTTTAAACCTTATACACCTAAGTATAAATACATATATGCATACATTAATACACACGTATATACCCTAACTTATATATTTATGTGTGTTTTAATTACAACATTTATGATAACTTTTAGCCGACGAAAGGTCGAAAATTCAAAAAACGAATTCCGGTCACATTTTCGATTTCTCTTTGAACTATATATTTTTGTAAACAAATTTTGAAAACTATTTCACTGTCATTATTTATCGTTTAAAAGAGTTTATTTTCATTATAGAACCTATATATTGAATATTTAAAATTAATTAAATACTCGTAAATCAAAGCGGTGAATTTCCGAGTCGTTACACTCTCCGCCCTTAAAAGAGTTTCATCCCTGAAATTACACCTCGACCTATCCTATAAAACACTTTGCACTATACATCAGTTTGTATGATTTACATAGATCATTCATATACAAAGTCTGATTCGATCACTACTCGAATACATAACTTCACTTCCGAACTAGTGTCGCGCTCCCGATTTTCTAGTGCGGACTCTGATCAAGCTCCTTGATTTAGAACCTCTGTTCCCCTTACATAGTTGCAACTATGATAGAAAAAATTTATCTCATATCAAAAACCCTCATCAAGTGTTCATCGTCAAAAATTGAGTAATAGATCCTTATTTGAAATGGTGTAAATCACCTCAAAGTCATGTACTCGAATCTTAGACCAAAACTATATGGAAGGAGAAATGATCTACGTCCAACCTACGCACTTATTTAATTGGTTCTCACCAATACCAACTCTATTTCCACTAAATTATTTATGAAAACATTTCATAAAACTAAACTTAGGTTCAACTTGGATACTACTCTACTACATCCTAAGAGTATATACCCCTATTTGATCAACTATTCCATTTTACATTTATTTTCCTAAGAAAACTCAAGATCCAAATACCCGACCTTATTTCAAAAACTTTTTGAAATAAAACTTTTATATATATATTAATCATAGAAATATATATATATATAGCCCGAGTAACTCCGAAATGATACTAAGGAACTGGGTACTACCAAACAGTATCATACATTCCCTTACCAAGAAGGTAATACTCAAGAGAAGTGTTTACCATCCGAACATCTCTCTTCCCGATTTTAAGTTATTTTTGAGCCACGGGAACTAGTTAACTTAAAAATATTATTTTTATTTCAAAATCCCATTTTGAAACAATACTTTTCATTTTTCCAACAAAACATTTATCACCAACTCGCTTTGGATTCGTTCGAGGTTTGAACTTTTTTCGATTGTACAATGATAAAGAGGATAATTTACTAAGTGCACCACAATGTTCGCCTAGGCAAACATCCGATCGTCAATTAGAAGATTATTCAGATCATCACAAAACAATTAAGACTCATTCCCCATAACCAATCCATAGAAAACATTTCTTACTTAACATTTTCACTCCCAAAATTTTATTTTTGAACCAAAATTGCTTTCAAATAATACTATTATTGTCTTTCAAAACCTTAAAACAATTTCCAAAAGCCCTGGGATTTAAGTTCTCAAGTTTTCAACTTAAATTCTTTTAATTAAAAGACACCTTCTTATAAATTCATTTTATAAATCAACTTTTATAAAATATTTTCCAAATATTTATTTCAAAATATTCAAAAATATTAATAAACATCTTTAAATCAAATTTTACCTTAACATTAACATCGAACACTTTATAGTCAAATTGTGAAAATCAATTCACAGGATGTTCATTTCAGTGCTTCTCTATTTCTATATACCCAACCTAAGTATTAAAAAGGGAAGCTACCTACACACACTAACAATAGTCAATGCTCAACCGGACGAGCATGACTAACAAAATCCTAATTGATAATAATATAATATTATTCTCCCCTAACAACAATACCTCAAAATGCTATACTATTTTTGAAATCATTCTTTATGTACAAATTATATTTCTAGGTAAAATTATTTCATTTACCCAATTCAAAACAATATTGTGTCAGTTTGCCTTGTTCAAGTGTTTAGGAACCCATATCGACAACGTGGCGTCCCACGCCTCGACCAGAGTTATTAAGCCACTCAACAAATAAATCAACACAATATAAAACATTTTATGTCACTAACAAATACGCACTCTTATATATAATACACTCATACTAATTCTAGGGTCTCACTTACCCGATCTCAAATGAGTTTACCCCATCAAGGCCAAGGTTCTCGCTTAATCTTGCGCTTTGATACCACATGTAATGACCCACCCTCTCGAACCCCAAAAGTAAACACTAATACATCCAAGGTATTCACGTGCCGAACAACTAAGTACCAGAAAGACAGATTGCTAGGGGAAAGAAAGGAGATAGAAGATAGAAGAAACTAGACAATCACAGAATCTCACAATGCAACGGAATAACATAAATTAATCAATACAATACTTTACAAAGTCATTTTAAAAATGATAAATCAGAGTCATACTAATAAAATTCTACCCTTGGACAGTTATAACAGCCTGTCCCTACCTGATATAAGATACATATAATACAGCGGAAATAAGATAATAACTAGATATCAATGAACCCTCTTGCTCCAAGCTCCTCCAAAATGCATCAGTGGGAAAACCGAAACTATTTGGCTACCCATAAAAATTTGAGCACCCAAGAATTTTAGGAAAATAAAATAAAACTATGAGTCAGACATGGGTCCGGTGTAAGTAAACTCAAATAACTGAATTATTATGTTTAAAACCCTTTTAAAATCAAAGGTATCTCGTAAGACCATGCCACACATAAACATGGATGGGTTTTTACCTTACGATAACCAAAACACTTTTTATAGAAAATCCACTGATATTATAATAATGTCTAAGCGTTCAAATAAATATGTGAAAATAGCCGAAATTGTTACCATTATTAAATTCTAGCATACTAGGCTCTACAATCAAAACCGTTAAGGCACGTATTAAAGATTGGATTCCATACTCTGACAAGGCACCGGGGTACCAGCTATCACGGTACACGTCTAGGAAATGTACCGAGGACCTCGCTAGGATTCCCTACCAACACAAGACCGGCCTACCCCTTAATTGATAGTACCGAATATGTCATCACCCCGGTTGCTTTGCAACCCTTTATATTAAGATCTCATGCACAACAAATCCATAAGTATGTAGATGTGACATACCCTAATGGGAGCAACACACTTAGCCTTGTTGCATCTCCCCTGATTTTAGTCATTCTCGATTGATGAGGCTTGAGGCTATGCTTACCTTTTGAATAGCAATCCCACTTGGAATGATAACACCGCCTTCCAGGTAGTAATGTGGTGCCAGCATTCATCCATACAAGTTGTCTAGGATAAGGGCAAACCAAAGGCATTACTTCTACTACATCCATTTTGGAATCACCCTCAGGACTAGTAGCAAGCAGCCCTTGCACTTCAATGCTCCATCTTCGATTCCATATTCTTTAAGATGTCTTCAGTTCGAAACGCTTGAGTTGGATCAAAGTTTTTTTCGGATAACATATCTGATCCAGGTCTCTTCAAAACAACTTTTGATGGTTCCCAGTAAACTCAACCCCGGTTCTTTAGGAAATAAACAGACAAAGATAAAAGAGAAGTTCACCTCCTAACCCTTTTTGGATGGATTTCCTTATCATTTATCCTAGAAGAATAAAACGAGATTTATATGCATAGTACAACATCATTGGGGATGACTATGCCATATAACTCACATATTTCGCCAAGACATTTCCAAAGTTACGTTTAGGTCCACATTTGATAGTCGATTTTTTAACTATTAAATAAACAATCATTCAACATTGATTTTATTCCATATGGGATCCATAAAGCCTTTATTAATTAATCTTTAATTAATTAAAATCACTTTATAAACATCTAATCAAACGATCTTTTCAAAATACTATTCCCAAGCCCCTTACATCTCTTTTATACTTGGAAAACATTTATACTTATCTTAGGGGTATAAGTATATTATCAAAACATTTGGAAAATTCCTCCTTTTAAATTTCTTTTTGAAAACATTACTTACTAAAAACCGATCCACATATCCTTTATAAAAGTTCCCTATTAAAAGCTCACTTTACATTTAAATACCTTTATAAATTTCCAAAATCAATTTATAAAACACTTTTATAAGTCTATAAGTCAATTTAAAAAACCTCTTTACAAACCTCTAAATCATTTATAAAACATTTCATAATTAAAACTCCTTTGATAAATCTCCTTTAAGAAAAATCCTTTACAAAATATCCTTTGCAACTCATCCTTTTAAATCACTTTAAATAAACCTTTTAATTTAGTAAAACCCACTTTTATAAACAAGTTATTATTTATAAAACCTTTATAAAATAATAATATAACTTGAGAAATCATTTATAAACTTTAAACCTCGAAATTTATTAAAGAACTGTAGTTAATTCAACACCATACTTTATAATTTCAAAAAGAGCTTAGCAATCCCAATGGTAGTAATTTAAGTTATCATTTAACATCGAGTTCACTTCGAAGTCACTTAACCATTTATTTACATAAGTCAACATATATGCAAATGCAATTTATATCCAAATTAGGTAATAACATGTCAATATAAACTAACTGGCATATACATGTCCAAATAACATAATAACAGGATGGTGATTTATCCTGCTAAATAGATGTCCAAACAAATCAAACAATTAAATTATAGCAGAATGGGGATTTATTCTGCTAACATATATATCCATACAATCAAACAACCAATCTTTAGTAGAATGGGGATCTATTCTGCTAATATATGTCCATAATAATCAAATCAATTACATTATAGCAGAATGGGGATTTATTCTGCTATCAAATGTCCACACGATCAAACAATCACATCATAACTGAATCATACGCATTCGTCTACTTAATAGTACCAACATTTGAATTTCTTGAGTTCAAAACCATCTCTGAAAATAAAGTACCTTTAAAACAATTTGATTCTTGTAGACAAAGGATTCAAAACTTAAAACACCCTTTAAAATGATTAATTACATGATAAACTCTTATTAAACCATAATTAATCTTTATTAAATTTAAATTTAAACTTAATTTAATTATATATTAATAATTAATTAAACCTTTAATAAATAATTTATTTATAGATAAAACTCTTAATTAACCCTTTATTAATTATTAAATAATAATTTAAAACTTTATTCATAATTAATATTAATTAATCTCATTTAATCAATAAAATAACCTTTAATTAAAATTTAATTAATAAATTAAACCTTAAATAAGTAATTTATTTTAAATTTAAGCCTTAAATAATAAATAATTAAAAATAATTTACCACTTGATCAATTTAATAAATAAATAATTAACACTATATTTAATTAATAATTTATTAAAATTAATATTATCTTTAGAAGATAATTAATTAGAAACTAAAACTCATTAATTAAGTTAAATAAACCTTGTTTAATACTTAATTAACGTTAAACCTCATTAATTAAGTTAAATAAACCTTGTTTAATACTTAATTAACGTTAAACCTCATTAATTAAGTTAAATAATTTAACACTTGATACCAAATGTAACGACCCGCCTTTTCGAACCCCAGAAGTCGACACTAATACATCCATGGTATTCACGTGCCGAACAATTAAGTTTTGGAAAGACGGATTGTTAGGGGAAAGAGAGGAGATAGAAGATAAGAAGAAACTAAACAATCACATAATCTCACAATGCAACGGAATAACATATATTAATCAACATAATACTTTACAAAGTCATTTCAAAAATGATACATCAGAATCATGCTAATACAATTCTACCCTTGGATGGTTATAACAGCATGTCCCTACCTAACTGATACAAGATACATACAGCAGAAACAAGATAATAACTAGCTATCGATGAAGCCTCCTGCTCCAAGCTCCTCCAAAATGCATCCGTGGGAAAACCTGAACTACTTGGCTGCCCATAAAAATTTAAGCACCCAAGAGTTTTAGGAAAAGAAAATAAAACTACGGGCCAGACATGGGTCTGGTGTGAGTAAACTCAAACAATTGAATTATTAAGTTTAAAATCCTTTTAAAATCAAAGGTATCTCGTAAGACCGCGCCGCACATAAACATAGACGGGTTTTTACCTTACGATAACCAAAACACTTTTTTATAGAAAATCCAATGATATTATAATGTCTAAGCGTTCAAAATAAATATATGAAAATAGCCGAATTTGTTACCATTATTAAATTCCAGCATACTAGGCTCTACAATCAAAACCGTAAAGGTATGTATTGGAGATTGGATTCCATAATATGACAAGGCACCGGGGTACCACCTATCATGGTACACGTCTAGAAAATGTATCGTGGACCTCGCCAGGATCCTCTACCAACACAAGACCGCCTACCCCTTAGTGGATAGTACCGAATATGTCATTACCTCAGTTGCTTTGCAGCCCTTTTTATTGAGATCTCATGCACAACCAATCTATAAATATGTAGATGTATCTAGAAAGGTGATGACACATCCTAATGGGAGTGACCCACTTAGCCTTGCTGCATCTCCCCTGATTTTAGTCATTTCGGGGTGATGAGGCTTGAGGCTACGCTTACCTTTTGAATAGCAATCCCACTTGGAATGCTAACACCGCCTTCCAAGCAGCAATGTAGTGCCAATATTCATCCATACGAGTTGTCCAGGATAAGGACAAGCCGAAGACACTACTTCTACTACATCCATTTTGGAATAATCCTCGGGATTAATAGCAAGCAGCCCTTGAACTTCAATGGCTCCGTCTTCGATTCCATTCTCTTCAAGATGTCTTCATTTTGAAACATTTGAGTTGGAGCAAAGTGGTTTTCGGATAACATATCCGATCTTGGTGTCTTCGAAACAACTTTTGATAATTTCCAGTAAACTCAACCTTGGTTTTTTAGGAAATAAACAAACAAAGATAAGAACGGAGTTCACCTCCTAACCGTTAATGGACAGATTTCTTTATCATTTATCCTAGAAGAACGAAACAAATTTAAACGTACAGTATAGCACCACTGACGGTAGTTGTACCATATAATTTCTATGTTTCTCCTAGATGTTTCCAAATTTAAGTTTTGGTCCAGATTTTGATAGTTGGTTATTTAACTATCAAATAAACAAATATTCAACATTGATTTGATTCCATATGGGATCCACTAAGACTTTATTAATTAATCTTTAATTAATAAAATCACTTTATAAACGTGATCAAGAGAACTTTACACAACACTATTTCCAAAACCCTTAATTTCCCTTTATACTTGGGAAACATATATACTTATCTTAGGGGTATGAGTATATTATTGAAACTTTTGGAAAATTCTCTCTTTTCAAATTCCTTTTGAAAAAACATTAGTTACTATAACCCAATCCACTTATCCTTTATAAAAATTTCCCTTTTAAAGCTCACTTCATGATTCAAATAACTTATAAATTTCCAAAATCAATTTATAAAAACACTTTTATAAGTCTACAAGTCAAATTACAAAATCTCTTTACAAACCTCTAAAATCATTTATAAAACATTTCCCCATTTAAAACTCCGTTGATAAATCTTCTTTAAGAAAAATCCTTTACAAAATATCTTTTGCAACTCATCCTTTTAAATCACTTTAAATAAACCTTTTTACTTAGTAAAACCCATTTTTATAAACAAGTTATTATTTATAAATACCTTTATACAATAATAATACAACTTGAAAAATCATTTATAAACCTTAACCCCAAACCGATCAAAGAATTGGAGCTAATTTAAAACCACGCTTTATAATTTCAAAAGGAGGCTTAGCAAACCCTGGTAGTAATTTAAGTTACCATTTAACATCAATTTCACTTTGAAGTCACTTAACCATTATTTACGTAAGTCAACGTATATGTAAATAAACTTCATATCCAAATCAGGGAATAACATGTCAATACAACTCAACTAGCATATACATGTCCAAATAATATAATATCAGGATGGTGATTTGTCCTGCTAAATAGATGTCCAACAATCAAACAATTAACTTATAGCAAAATGAGAATTTATTTTGCTAACATATGTCCACACAATCAATAATCAATATATTAGCAACTCCATACCAGCATAATAAGAGATCTAAGATTTGTCCCTTCACAACTCAAAAGTGCCAACCTAATAAAAAAACAAATGACTCTATAACAACGCATAAACAAATCTTCCAACGTTCCATCAAATGGAATTTCTGATACAAGGAAGCCTGCTTGGATACAATGTCAAACCTAGGGCATTGGTGCCGCACTGAGAATTCTAACACGGGAAGGAGCAAGGTTGCTGATTTGAATGTTGGTTGGAACTTCACACAAGGCACAGGAGGGGAGTAGATCTAGATTTATAACCGAGAAGCATGACGCGACTTAAGGAGGAGGCAGAAACGTATCTAGAAAACGAAAAATGAAAAACATTGGAGATCAGCGAGAAACTGGGCAGGTGCGGATGAATTGATTTAGAGAGGCGTACTGGGAATGATAGACGAAAGTGAGTGAGGAGCAAAAAGAAATGAGGGGAAGGTGCTAGAATCCTAGCTCCTCATTATTTACATTATGTATAATTTTTTTCTTTGTAAGTTCTAATGCATTTATAATTAAGGGAAAACATTTGCACATATATAAAATCATTCTAATTGCAAATGGATAACAAATATTTTGTAAATATAGAGGTTACTAAGAGATTGATGCCTTAGATTCACACCTTGATATATTGGTCTTCTAAATCTCCGAGATCTACACCAGTATTGCTAACAATCGATCCGTCATCACTGGAAATTATTGTAGCTCCTCGTATTTAGATAAATAGGGTCGATAAATGGCTTGTGGGGGAGTAGGTAGGTAGATAAAAATTATGGATAACGATGGAGAAAGTCTAAAAATAAAAGTGGTGGCTTGGATTTGTATTTATAAGAGAACCAGGAGACCAAACCTCCACGTTTCTCTCCTACTAATTCAAACCCAGATCCACATCACTCTCCCTCCTTTTACTCCTTTGGCTGACCTATGTTGGTCCCATAATGGACCAATTATCTACTCAAACCCATTTTTAATTATATTTAAATCAAATTTAAACATACATTAATATCATATATAAATACGCACATATATAAATTTTATATAAGTACCCAATTAATTACTAATAGAACCCAGAACATTTCTAGAGGTTGTTACATTTACTAAATACACCATAATTACAACAAAAATTAATATTTCAAAAAATATTTATTTATTTAATTTATAACGGTTATAAACAAATTAACTTGGGTGATGTTTCGAAGGCTGAATAGATTTGGTTGTGTGACTCACAAATGTGAATTTAGCCAGTGATTAATATCCAAATAATTCAAATATTAATGTTCATAGGCCACCTTAGCTAGTATTGTGACGGTTTAACTTAATTCATAGCTTATATATCTCATCGGTAAAATTCAATTTATAATTTAAGTGGTACTTTAGAATTTATGAAATTTTGTTTTAGTCTGTAACGGCCCGTAAATTGTTAATAATTTTATTTGTTTTATTTATATATTTTAGTGAAATTTTGTGAAATTTTAAATAATAAAATTTTGAAATAAAAATTTGATATTTGGAATACGTCTATTTATACATAGCATATGGAAATTTTTCATCTGACAATATGGAAGTTTATTCTCTTGTGTAATTTTATTTAAATTCAAATCAGTTAAATTTGATGATAATAAAATGTTTTCCAAACCTGAATATTTTTACACAATAAATTTGTAAACTATCTTCTGAGTGTGACGTCATATTTCGTTTCTTCAAATTTTGACTGCAATTGCTCCGTTTATCTTATTTTCGACATATTAACAGCATTTTTGGTACCGATTATCGACTTTTTATAGGATGATCGGACCATTGATATTTGTATACCGTTTTGATCGTCTCGTCATGTTGATCTCTACGGTATATTTGTTTGTATATTTTGGTGTTCGGTACATGGAGAAGCCGCAAAAACGATTCACCATATCGGTATCAATTCTGGACCTTCTGTTTTCCCTGTGCCTTTTGATTTTCCAACGCGAGAAATTTGGGCAGCCACTAACTATTAATATTCCCAAAATTTATATCCAACTTTTGCTATTCCTACTGGTTCATTTCAATTTCTGGTTCGTTCATGTTTTCCCTTCTTTCCAAAACAAAATTTATTAAATAATAAAGTATATAAAACGTTCTTATTCATATGCTCTGTAATCTTCTCCTTCTCCTCCTTTGTATCTTTTGAAACCGATCTATGGCCTCCTCATAAAAAATATAAAAAAATTGATTTAAACAAGGCTTCAATATCTCCTCTCTCCTCCCTTTCGTACACATCACCCTTCCTCCTTATATTTGTTTGTCTTGAAATTTAACCTGCTCTGCTATGGCCGCATCACCTCTACCATATTCAACAGCTACCTATCGCAGCCTAGCCTTCCATCCATCTCTTCACCATTCCACCTGTCGAGCATCTCCCATGTAACAACCCTAATATTTTGTAAATATTTTTAAATCATTTTTAAATAAATTTTTATTTCAATATTTTATTTTTCATACATTTTAGAAGTATAGTATAAATTTTAGAAGTGAAGTTATACTTTTTCCAAAGTTAAGTGTATTGGTTTGAAATTTTTAAAAGCTAGTTTCAATATATTAAGCATTTTCTTTATTTTTCTTCCTATTTTTCCTAAAAACAAATAATTATTTTTCTTTTTCACCTTATTTCAGTTTTGTTTCTATTTTATTTACTGATTTTTATTTGCTTTTAGTTTAATTAAAAAAGAATGGAAATTAGAAGAGACAAAAAGCTTTATAACATATGACTTTTGGTTAGCTAGTCTTTTCATTTTTGGCAGTTTCTTTTTCTATTGATGGCCGTGACTTTTATTTCCATTTTCACGTGAAAACTCACTTCTCATTTCAAAAAAATCCGGCCATTTCAGATCTGAGCAAAAGAATTTGGTAATGGCTTCTCTTTTCTATTCTTTTTCTTCTTCTTTTTCCTATTGGTTTTGCTTGTTTTGCCTTGTTCTTCTCATCTTTGTGTTCGGCCACCACCTTGTTTGCCACGGCCATAGCCACCACCACCTTCTCCTCTTCACCATCCACCACCTAGCAGCACCTACCCCTCTGACCAGTCAAGGTCGTGCCTTCCATTTGTTCAAAATTCCACAAAACAATGTTCAAACTCCCTAAAACATACATAGCCGAGCCTAGTTCACCACTACCCTTCATCCACCACCACGGCCACCACCAATAGCCGCCACCACCACCACCTTGTTATGACCACTACCCACCACTCCAACAACTGTCCAAACCTGAACATGACAGGGCCGAGCCCAAACATCCATTGGCCGAGCCAATATTTTGTACAAAACCTCCACTATTTTGCTTGCCTCTTTGTATTCTTATGATGTAACTCCTCTACCACTTCATTTACTTGTAGTTGTGCCTTCATGTGTCCTTACCCGAGCCAAAAGCATGTCAAACCCGAGCCACACTAACCCCTAGGCCGAGCATATGATTGTAGAAAGCATGGCAAAAGCATTCATTTCATTATTTGCTTTATTTCAATTTGTTTCAAGTTAATTTTGTATTGTATTTTATTTATATCTTGTCTTGTTTATTTGGTTGTTACAAGATCAATAGCTTGGCTCTCTTCTACATCCAAATCTAGTCACGCTTTCGTGCTTTTCGGATTTGTCATTTATGTGTTTTGTTTGCGAACTCCAGCTTTATAGAGGTGAGTAATCACAACTGACATTTATACTTATACAAATGTGAAGTGACAACAATTGAATGTGTAGAAATAATCATATTATGTTATACTGCCTGTGATTAAAATTATATGATGTTAAACCCTGTAATTAACTTATCACATCATCTGTTATATTTTGTTTTATTTTACTGTTATTCTATTCTGTTAAATCATACTGCAAGTTCCCTGTAGAATAGAATTACTATGGGTTGAAATGATACATACCCGAACGGACTTCAGAATAGGGAAAGATCGTTATGGGCTGAAATGATAAGCCTGAGCGACTTTTATTTAATTTTATTTACTTAGGATTGCGGGTTTGAAATGATAAAACCCGGATTTTCTTTGTAAACTACGGATTGAAATGATATATTATCCGTATCACTTGACTTAGGCTAGAAAATATTATACAGACCCGTGGTTATTTTATATGTTTTTCTGGAAATTTTTAAATATTTTAAAAATGTAAAAATATGATAAATTGATTTAAATTGAATTTTTAAATGATTTATTAAAGTGGAAATGATTTTTCTATGTGTTAAATGTAAAATAAATGGATAGAAATTGTGATTTTAAAGTGTAACTTAATTTGGAAATTTTGATTTGATTTTTAAATGAAAATTTAAGTTAATTAAATTAAAATTGAAAATTAAGTTTTAAATGGTGAAAAATGGAGATTTAAATTTAAGTGTTGAAGTAAATTGTTAAAAATGGAAAATGGAAATTGACACACTTGAATTTAATAAGTGAACTTTGGAAATTTTGATTTTTATTTGTAAAAATTTTCTTTATAAAAACCGTAAGTTAAAGGTATTTAAATGAACATTTTTGATGTGGAAAAATATGATTTTCATAAGTTTAAATGATTTAAATTGAAGTTTATTTATGGCTGGAATTGTATTTAAAATCTGGAAATTCAATTAATAGCACTTCAGAAATGCTATCATTTCTGAAAATGAACTAATTCTGAACTAAGTAGAATCTGCAGCACTTGGTAAGTGTTGTGGTTGCATAAATGAACTAAAAGACTAAAATTAACTAAGGCTACGACAGCACTTGGTAAGTGCTGTAGTGGCAGGAACTAAAATTGAACCTAAAACTAATGAAAGGGCTATTGTAGCACTTGTTAAGTGCTGCAGTAGGCTGAAATATGATTTCTGTATATAACTAAACTTTTACAGCAGTTTTTAAAACGCTGTCTTTGCTGAATTGAATTAAAACCTTTAGTTTGAACCCTGAACTATTACAGCAGTTCTGTAAATGCTGTCTTTTCTGAATTGAACTATTTTTCCTTCAAAACTGAACTATTACAGCAGTTTTTAAAACGCTGTCTTTGCTGAATTGAATTGTTTCCAAATATAACTTAATGTAGCACTTTTTAAATGCTGTAAAAGCTGGAATTTTAATGTTTTAATGTTTTTAAGTGTATAAATGAACTCAGAAAATGCTAAAATTTTGGGAATTGAATATTTGATTTAAAGGGATAATGACTTTGTTTTTAAATGGTTTAAATGAAGTATTTTAATTTGAAATATAACTGTTTTTAAATTTTATAACCACGGGTTATAATAACGATTGGTTGTTAAAGAGACCGGGATCGGATATGGACATACTCTCTGTCGATACCGAAAACCACTTTGACAACTATGTACGCGGTGGAGTTTCCAGAATGAAGTAGGATGATGGCGATGATCCTAAGGTATATATGTGGACCCAACTCCCGTGAGTTGGCATAAGGTGGCTAAAATAGGAGCGATTGACGGACCAATGAGGTAGCACCTCTGATCGGACACACTTCTTCGATACCATTCTATTACTTGTGATTGATTTGGTGCGCACCCTTGATTTGGGAGTGTTGTTCGAGGTGGGCGGTAGTGGCTGCTATGTGTCACCACCAGTCCGGATGCGTAATCGGTATATCTACCTTGGCAAGGCCTAGTTGTGCCGTGTCACCTACCATATCGAGCTTTACTACGAGTTGTGATTTCTCCCGTAGCCTGTGGAGTATCGAGGGTAGCCCCTATTTTTGGGAGTATGCTAATCCTGCATAGACTACTGGGACTATTACGTGTTAAGGTGGAAATTGTAAAGCCTTAATGCTATTTAAAAGTATGTTTATTTTATATTAGACATTATTATAATAGCGGATATTACTACATAGTAGATAGTTTAAAGGATCCTTAAAGAATGGGCGATCCCAAGCATTCTTTAAGTTACTTGTACCTTTATTACAGTTCACTTGAGTTGGTTTACATTGTATAAGTATGTATGTCCTGACTCGAGTGTTTGTGTTTTATTTACGCTCGGGTCAGCCTGAGTATTCACAGCTTTGGATTTCACCTTTCTGGAGCTAGGAATCGCTGGAGTTTCTGTTTATCTAGTTATTCATCTATTTCAGTTGTTCGATTTCAGCTTTTGTATTAGAGACTTATGTATTTGGGATTTCTATTGTACTTGGTTTTCAGACTATGTATTTTGTATCTGCTTTTGAGACTCTGTATTGTTGTGGCTTCATGAACCACTATTTATTTTATCTTCCACTGCGAGTTATTCTGATATTTCTGTGTTTGTGATTCTGTGAATGATTTTTTTTGCTCCAAATTTTATTACAATCTGTTATTTTGTATTATTCAAGTCCGACATGTGTGGATTATCGTCGATTTGAATGGTCCAAAATAGTGGGTCGTTACATCCCACAAACCCATACCCAGCCTCGGCCTATCCACCCATTTATCCTCCTATAGCCGAAGCCTAGTTTAAACATGTGGCAACAAGTTTATATTGGTATGTATATAAAAATATATTTGAGTAGTATATATTATTTTGAAAAGTAGGTGTGTATATATATATTTGACAACCTATATTAATCTATACAAATGTTTATATATTATGATATGTGAGTTTGCATACTAGTTATATATTATTTTATATATAATAAGTATTTATACGAGATCTTGCTTTTCAATTAGTGTATGTACAGAGCACCATTTTATATTTTATATATATACGCAGTTGTTACAGTATGGTATATTACATTTTATATATGTATAGCCTATATAATATGATATAGATGTTATATATGTCTTGTATGTGTTAGTTGTTGCGAATGACTTAGCAGAATATGTTGGAAATCTATATATTAGTTTGTATAAGTAGTTTATAATCTTAAGTTATATATATAATAATAGTTTGCATAGATATAAAAATAGCTTGGGGTTTATGTGTAAGCTTATATGTAAGATTATATGTATATTGTTATCTAATATTATTATTATATATATTTTTGATAGAAATCCAGATCTGATCTGTTGTTGTAAAGCATATATTATTTGTCTGTCCGTGATATAGTATGAATAGTATACAGGAAGTTTATATGTTTTTAAGTTTTGCTATAGATTCTTTTCTTCGGTTAACAGGTATAAATACATATAACAATGAAAGTTTATGCAAGATATGTTATGTTATATAAACTACTATGTTTTGTTTATATATACTTCCAGTTGATAGGCATACCTAATTTTAATATATATATTGGATTTATATATAGGCCACGTCAGTTGTATATATGTATATATGCACATTTGATTTTATGAGTAGGTGTTTCAAAAATTTACATTGATTTCTAGATAAATATGAATCTTGAAATATAATATGCTAGTTTATATATGTTAGATTTGTTTGTTATATGATAATATGTTAAATTATATATATATATATATATATCATTGGTGTGATAACCCAGATTTTTGGACATCCGATAATTGAATAATTAACTGGTTTATTCAATTGAACAGATAAAATTCTGATAATAAAGGATATCTGGTTATGTAAGTGAATTTGAAAATATAATAAAAATTGGATTATAGATATTTGGATAAATATTTGATAATCTCCTAATAAAATTACTTAATATTTGACAAATTATTCTTTTAAAACAAATATTAATGATTGTTTATATACATGGATATAAGGAAATTTTAAATAGAAAATTTTTATATTCAAACAAATTGAATTTGTGTTTGTTTAAGTAAATATATTTGTGTGAGTTAATTTCAGTATGGATTTTAAATTGTATTTGAATCTGAATTTAAATTTCAAAGGGTAGATATATATATATATTTTTAATATATTTTGGATTTGGAAATATATTATATATGATATAGTTTGTTTTCTTTAAAAAGATTTATTCTTATAAATTAAGATATGTATTTATTAACTAGGAAAGAGCCTTATAAACATTTAAATTAAGTAAAATTCAATTAAAAACACTTAAGTACAAATGTAACCATATTAGACATTTTAATAACACTTGTAAAACAATCAAGCAAATTGAATAACACTTGTTCAAATTGGAAACAAGTGGCACTATTCTCATTTTAATTTTTAATAAATATTTTAAGGAGAAAATCATTTTTTTTCAAACACTTTCATTATTCCTTGTTTTCTCTTCTAAAACCCAAACCAGAAAATATTCTCAAAACTGATAATGAAAACCAAATATACATTCAAATTGCAAATCTGCAAAACAAAATCAAAATCTAAAATTAAAAATTGCAACACCAACTTCAATCTGAAAGATCACCTGCATTTCTAAGGAGTATTCAAAAACATGCATAAGGATCGAAATCAAGCCTAGTTCAAATCAAAATCTGGAAACTGTAAAACCATGCTAAAGCAACGATCTGATCAAAGCCTAAAGCAAGAACCAAATTCAACCTGAAACAAATATCAACTCCAGTTTCCAGGATCATCAAGTTCTTAATCAAAGCAGCTTCCAGTTTTTCAATTAAGCCTGTCTCTGCTTTTAAATCAGTGAGTAAACAATTTTCTTTAAAGGGTTTAAATCTATTTTGAAATCTTGATGCATGCAATAATACTTGAAGTAAAAGTGGTGATAAGTGTTTGCATAGATGTAAATATGAATGCAAGTATATAGGTATGAGGATGTTTGTATGTATGTCTGTGTATCAATATGATTGCTCTGTTCTAGTTTACAGGCTTCAAAACAATTCAAATTTAAATTTCTCTTCCCTCAATTCTTTTTAGACTTAGATACATAAACAAAGTATGAACGAAACAACAAGATATAGGTTTTAAAAATATTTTTAAGTTAAGTTTGAAAGTAGTTTTCAACTGGAAGAGGAATTACAGTAAACACTAAATATATCAAAATTTCGACTTGCATGAATTTAAGATTCACTTATATCATCCAAATCGATTTCGAAACTATGAATTTTAAAAAATAAAATCATGATTTTTAGTTCTGTAATTTGGAAGAATTCTTGGGTTGAACGGTAATTGGGTTTGTGGTGATTTCTGGTGATCGGAGCAAGGATGGTCGTCGTGATCGAGGTAGAAGGTGGCTGGAGGATAGGGGGTTGTTGGAAAAATACTCGCTAAGTTTTTATTTCACCATGGTGGATGAACGACGTCGAACTAGGGTTCGATGTCGGGTCTGGGACGAGGGGTTTTCTGAAGCTTTTGCGATGTTGATGGTTGACCGGAGTCGACCGGAGTGGTGGGGATCAAAGCGTAGTCGTGTGGTGCGTCTCTGAGTGAAATGGCGTGGGTTCTGGTGGATCGGTTCGTCGTCGGCGAGGCGTTTTAGTTGATCAGGATTGAGTGCCTGGGTGATCGAACTACTCGTTTTCGATTTTGGAGTTTGTTTGAAGTTAAGGTGGTCGAAATCGAAAGGGGAGGCTGTGGTCGATTTGCCAGCGATGGCAGTGATGATCGGAGCGGCGGCGAACTCTCGTGCATGTGCACGAGATACTGTTGATGTCTGTGTTGTTAAGTTTGGAAAGAAGGTTGATGTCTCGGGTATTAGCTCGGGTTCGACTCGTGGAATTCGCGAAGATACTTGGGAAAAAGAAACGTGGGGGAAACTCGAGTTATACTTGGGGGAAATCATAGAAATGCTCGGGTCTGTTGTTTTAGTGTAAAGACAGGTTTTATAAAAACCAAAACAAATCAAATTTTATTTAAACAAGTTTGTTAAACTACTTCTTCTGTAAATAATGAAATGTTTATCCAAGTTTAAATTAGTTAAGGATTTTTTTTAAAAAAAAATTATTTCAAATTTATTAAGTTAAGTGTTTAATCTGTATATAACCTTTATTTTAAAAAAATTTATTTTAGATAAACTTAATATTGTAATTTATTAAGAGATGAAAAACATTAATTTTAACTTAAGGGTTTTAAGTTAATAATGGATTTATTTTAAAGGTTATTAAAGAAGATTTAAATAATGAAATGAGGTGGTTAATTAAGATAAAGGATTTATCTTAAATTAAGGTATTAATTAATAAAGATTACGTAAGTAATTTATTAAGATTAATTAATGTAAGTAATTAAGGTAATTAATTACTTAAAGATAATTTCTTAATAAAAGAAATTAAGAATAATTATTTAATGATTAAAGATGAATTAATTAATGATTAAAGGTTAAATTAATTTATTATTAAAGATTAATTAATTAAAATGGGTTGCAATTAGTTAATGTTAATTAACTAGGATTAGAAATTTATTCATAAGTAATTAACCTGGTTTAAGTTAATTAAAATCAGATAATGAATTGATCTTACTGATGGATGATTGAGTAAATATTGAATGCCTTGGATTATTTGATATATCTGATATGTGATTATGATGCTCTATGATATGAGATGTTTCGGATGAATTGTGATAATGTAAGTTATTTATCCATGATATAATTGTTATGTGAATATGATATCCTGGATTTAAATTAAGTTGTTTATCTTAAACATCTTAGCTAAAAAAAAGGATGACATTTGAATTCGAAGAGACCGGGGTCGGATATCAGTAATATCCAAAACCACTTCGATTAGTAATATATAATTCTTTATAGATTTGATTTGTAAATCTAATAGGCTGGAATGAAATAAATTGAGTAATCTGGGTCATTGGAACTAAGTAACGATACTTAGATATTATTTTGTGAAATAAATTGTTTGAATATAATAAGTAAGAACTCGTAGAAGATACGAGTTATCCCGATTTTATATAAGATCTATGGATTGAAATTTCATGTTAGATGAGTTTACTCACGCTGGTTTCCAGCCTGATCCGGGTGTTACTTTGATGTAATGCTCGGGTCAGACCGAGTATTACAGATTTTCAGGTAAGGACGTTCTGGAGCTCAGGAGTCGAGCTGGATGGCAAGAACGTATGGAGTGTTTCTACTGTGTTATATTATTGTATATCTGAGACCTGATAATTGTGTATATCCAGTGTCTGTATAAATGTGTAACTCTGATGTATTAAAATGTAATCGACATATATAATATTGTTTTGTAAACTGTTATTATTTATTATTATATTTTATCCGCTGCGAATGTGAGATGTTGATGTTTCTGATCTTCTTCTTCTTCTATCTCTTTCTTCTTTTTCATAACTATCTGGAATTTTCGGGTTCGAAAACTCCGGGTCGTTACAATTGGTCAGTTATATTCCAGTTATATTGATTTCTTTTATAGTTTCTGATTTTTAAATATAGTATATATATATATTCCATATATATCAAACTGATTTCGGTTCGTGATTTCCAATTTATCCGCTTGTCTGTCAAACTCGAGTTCATCGTGCCTTGCTTCGTAATCCGTGCTTGGATTCGTAACTCATTCTATTGTATATTCTCTCTAGCCTCGAAAGGTGAGCAATCACTCACGATTAATATTCTTATATTTATTAAATTTAATTTCGATTGAAATGACAAATTGGATTATACTATTGTTAGTTATTTACATTGCTATATATATGCTATTATCTGTATCTGTTCACCTGTGACATCTGACACCATTATCTGTTATTTATCACCGATGATATATGCCTGTTACTGATTATTATATTATTATCATATCTATTATCACTCTGCAAGTTCCCTGTTAGTATAGAATTCACTATGGGTTGAAATGATACATACCCGAACGATCTGTAGAACATGAGAAAATCATTATGGGTTGAAATGATAAATCCAAACGATTTTCATTGAATTGAATTTTGGATTGCGGGTTGAAAAGATATATACCCGTATATATTTAAATTACGGATTGAAATGATAAATATTTGTATCACTTGACCATAGGGTAGAAAATTATATATAGACACCGTTGGTCATATATATAAATATAAAAAAATGATTTCTATGGTTTTGAAAAGAAAGATATGGTTTGGATAGATATTGATTTTAAAGATTTATTAAAGTTGATTTAATAAAGTTGATATATAATAGGTTTAAGTATTTATTTAATATATATACATTTTTCAAATATAGAGTTTATAATGTTTCAGGTTGAAAGATAAATTTGAAATTGATTTGGAATTTAAATTATTTAAGAATTATACTTAAATAAGTTTGATTTGAAATTTATTAAATTTGAAATTTATTAAATTTGAAATTTTAAGACATGTTTTCTAACTTGAATTTGACTAAAAGTGACTTAATGAATAATTCAAACTTATATAAATTTAAATGGGATATTTTGTTTATTTAAATTTGTAAATTGAAGTTGTATTTAGATGTTATTGAAATGATTAAATAAATATTTCAGAAACTAAATGTAATGAAATTAAATTGGGATATAAATGGAATTATCAAATTTAGTTTTGGAAATGTGGAATATTTAAAGCTTTGAAATATATTGAAATTTAATGGTTTATTTTGTGTTTCAAATCTGTATTTGAAATCGATATAATTTGAAATGATTTATTGAGAAATTGAATTGAGTTGAAATTATGAATTGAGATTGAATTAAGTTGGATTTGGAAGTCGAATTGATTTAAATCGATTGTGAATTTGTGGAAACTATCTTTATTATATAAAGTATTTTAAATTATATTTAAAACTATTTTTATATTATTTTATAAACTATTTTAATATAACTATTTTTAATATAAACAATTTTAATATAACTATTTTTAATATAAACAATTTTAATATAACTATTTTTAATATAAACTATTTTAATATAAACTATTTTAATTATACTAATTATTTTAATATATATTGTTTTAACTTATAACTATTTTATATAAATTATTTTATTTTATAAACAATTTTATTATAAATACTATTATTGATATCTAAACGGTTTAAGGGAAATGCTATCATTTCAAAGGGTTATGATTTCCAAAATGCTATAATTTCAAAGTGTTATGATTTCCAAAATGCTATAATTTCAAGGTGTTATGATTTCCGAAGTGCTACAATTTCAAATGTTGTGATTTCCCAAGTACTATAATTTTAAGTGTTTTGATTTCGAAAATGTTATAACTTTGAAAGTACCATGATTTTGGAAGTGAATATATATTTGAAATGGAAATGATATCGTATTGATTTGGTTATTGAAATGAAAATGATATTTTGGTTTTGAAGTATAAACTATTTTGAAATGACCGCGGTGTTATAATAACGTTTGGTTGTTAAAGAGACCGGGATCGGATATGGGCATACTCTCTGTCGATATCGAAAACCACTTTAACAACTGTGTACGCGGTGGAGATTCCAGAATGAAGTAGGATGGTGGCGACGATCCTAAGGTATATTTACGTGGACCTAACTCCCATGAGTTAGCATAAGGTGGCTAAAACAGGAGCGATTCCGGGCTAATGAGGTAGCTCCTCTTATCGGACATATTCCATTGTATACCATTCTATTACTTTGTGATTGATTGGGTGCACCCCTTTGATTCGGGAGTGTGGCTCGAGTTGGGCGATTGCTGCGGCTTTGCGTTACCAACAGTCCGGATGCGTAATTGGATTATCTACCCTGGCATTGCCTAGTTGTGCCGTGTCACCTACCATAGCATGCTTTACTACGAGTTTGATTTGTGTCGTACCTATGGAGTATCCTCTGGTAGCTCCAGTTTACGGGGTATTACGGTACTGTATAGACTATTGGCATACCTAAAAATGTGTTAAGGTGGAAAATGTAAAGCCTTAACGCTATTTTTAAATAGTATACTTTACTGTAGACATTATTATAATAGCATATATTACTACATAGTAGATAGTTTAACGGATCCTTAGAGGATGGTTATCCTAAACATCCTTTAAGTTACTTGTATTTCAGTTGATATTTCACTTGAGTTGGATTTATTGATATAAGAATATTAATCCTGACTCGATTGTTTTGTGTTTTGCTTTATGCTCGGGTCAGACTGAGTGATACAGCATTCGAGACTCACCTTTAGAGTTGGAGCTTCGTTTGGAGATCCAGCTATGTCGATTCTGCTTTCAATTATTCAGTTGATTCCAGTGATGTATTCTGATTTTTGTATTTGACTATTGTATTGAGACATCTATGTATTCGAGACCTCTGTTGTATCTTATTTAACTCTATTATATATCTATAGTAGCTTCATGAACTACTATTTTTTGTTTCCGCTGCATTATTTTTATTACTCTGTCTTTGTGATTCTATGATTATTTATTTACTGAATATGCTGAGTTTTGCCAAATTTAAATTAACAATCTAATATTTTAAGCAAATCAAATCCGACATGTATGGATGCGAATGGTTGAAAATTTCAGGATGTTACATGTGGTATTAGAGTAAGGTTTTCGGGAAAACTTAGCATATAAAGTAGATTTAATCATAGAATTACTTTCGTTCAAGCTTGAATCTCTTCCTCTTTGACTCGGTTTCCTTTTGAATCTTAGAACTCTCCCATCAGTTCCGAAATCCATCCTTATCTCTCCCTATTCGTGTTTTCTTAATTCTGTAGTATCCTATAACTCCACTTCGGATGATATCTATAATGAATCGGCGGTTCCGCCATTCTTAGAATGATTTGTCAAGGAAGTGAAACTCCTTTACAACAGCATTGATTCACCGGAGATTTCTGTATCCTAGGTTTAGATGCGGATATCTTTGCTATACCCGAATTCTATCTCTGGCGATCGAATCTCGATTTGCTCCAGAATTTTTCCTCGATCTTATTTTGAATTCACGGTTGACCCGGTTAAGGTTGCACGCAATTTATATAAGTTTATCCATTCTTTTCTCTCTTTGAAACCTATTTGTCTCCCTATCGAGCCTATCTTCTAGTTTGAATCCTTTTTGTTAGGGTCCCTCTAATTTTAATCTCAACCCCGTTGAAATCCATTTTGTATCATCGAGTGAGGGAGTGCATTTGTATTAATATTAAAAAAATTATAGTGTGTTGTTTGAGTTGTTGATGTTGATTTGGGTTTTCGATCGATTCGTCTGATCAACGCTATCGATAGGAATTCCAAAACACTTGAACAGAGCAAACTAACATAATATTATTTTCAAATGGTAAATGAAATAAATTTTTTGTATATTATATATATAAGTATAATTTTCTGGAATTTAATAAGTTAATTAAATTGGTTGTTTGAAATGATAATATTTGATTTTCATTTATTGTTCTATAAATGAATTTATAAACAGGGTTTATAAATTGATTTGGAATTGAAATGAATTTAAATCAGGAATTTGAGAATTTAATTTCCGATGATTTCAAACTTTGGTTTTAAAGTTTTAAAATGTATATCACTTAAGGTATTTTCGAATAGAAATCGTTCTAAAGAATTTTAAACGTTTTAATCAGCACTCTTCTCTTTTGTCGCTGGAAAATAATTTCGGTGATAACGGTCGCATCATCGACATTCATTTTTGAGTTTCAGAGTGGAGAGACCGTTCTATAGCTTGCTGCGGTTTTTTTTGGAAAATAAATTGATTTGAAATTCTAAAGTAAGACTTGATTTATAATATATAAGTATATGATTAAAAATTTGATTTGATATATAGTATATATATTTTTATCTCTAAATGGTTTGAAGTTAATCGGAAATTTAATCCTTAAATTTATGTTAAAGGTGATTTTAATTATAAAATGAAGTAGAATTTTTGAAAAATATTTAAACTTGAAATAATTGAATTAGGAAAGTTTTATTTGTACAATACTCTATTGCATTCTAATATAACTTATCTTAATTATTCAGAAGTTAACTATGTAACCGAATATTATACAATATAAATGATGTTAAAGGAAATTTTAAGTAAATTGAGTAGTTATAATAAGTACAAATATACTTAATATATGTGATGGGATATATTAAGTGGAATAAATTTATTAATAATTTGGAATAAAGAAGAATTAAATTTGTTGAATAAAATATGAGTATAATAAATGACCATACAAATTATGATTTTAGAAATTGTTGATTTAGAATAAATTGGATAATAAGAGAATAAATAAATATCAGTTTAGAAATAGTAAAATTGAATTATAAGCTGAATTTAACTTAAGTGAAATCAAATGGATTAAATCAATTATTAAATATTAATTAATTTAAATTGAAATTTATATGGTTGAATTAATTTTTTTATTTTGTTTTCAACCTCTTTTCTTCTGGTTGTTTCTATTCTCCTACCTCGTTCATTTTTGGGGATGAAAAGTTTTGAGTGGGGGAGAGTGTAACGACCCATAAATTTTTAATAATTTTATTTGTTTTATTATATATTTTAGTGAAATTTTGTGAAATTTTAAATAATAAAAATTTGAAATAAAAATTTGATATTTGGAATACGTCTATTTAAACATAGCATATGGAAAATTTTCATCTGACAATATGGAAGTTTATTCTCTTGTGTAATTTTATTTAAATTCAAATCAGTTAAATTTGATGATAATAAAATGTTTTCCAAACCTGAATATTTTTACACAATAAATTTGTAAACTATCTTCTGAGTGTGACGTCATATTTCGTTTCTTCAAATTTTGACTGCTATTGCTCCGTTTATCTTATTTTCGACATATTAACAGCATTTTTGGTACCGATTATCGACTTTTGATAGGATGATCGGACCACTAATATCTGTATACCGTTTTGATCGTCTCGTCATGTTGATCTCTGCGGTATATTCATTTGTATATTTTGGTGTTCGATACGCGGCGAAGCCGCAAAAACGATTCACCATATCGGTATCAATTCTGGACCTTCTATTTTCCCTGTGCCTTTTGATTTTCCAATGCGAGAAATTTGAGCAGCCACTAACTATTAATATTCCCAAAATTTATATCCAACTTTTGCTATTCCTACCGGTTCATTTCAATTTCTAGTTCGTTCATGTTTTCTCTTCTTTCTGAAACAAAATTTATTAAATAATAAAGTATATAAAACGTTCTTATACATATGCTCTGTAATCTTCTCCTTCTCCTCCTTTGTATCTTTTGAAACCGATCTATGGCCTCCTCATAAAAAAATAAAAAAAATTTGATTTAAACAAGGTTTCAATATCTGCTCTCTCCTCCCTTTCGTACACATCACCCTTCCTCCTTATATTTGTTTGTCTTGAAATGTAACCTGCTCTGCTATGGCCGCATCACCTCTTCCATATTCAACAGCTACCTATCGCAGCCTAGCCTTCCATCCATCTCTTCACCGTTCCACCTGTCGAGCATCTCCCACAAACCCATACCCAGCCTCGGCCTCTCCACCCATTTGTCCTCCTATAGTCGAAGCCTAGTTTAAACATGTGGAAGCAAGTTTATATTGGTATGTATATAAAAATATATTTGAGTAGTATATATTATTTTGAAAAGTAGGTGTGTGTGTGTGTGTGTATCTGACACCCTATATTAATCTATACAAATGTTTATATATTATGATATGTGAGTTTGCATACTAGTTATATATTATTTTATATATAATAAGTATTTATACGAGATCTTGCTTTTCAATTAGTGTATGTACAGAGCACCATTTTATATTTTATATATATACGCAGTTGTTACAATATGGTATATTACATTTTATATATGTATAGCCTATATAATATGATATAGATGTTATATATGTCATGTATGTGTTAGTTGCTGCGAATGACTTAGCAGAATATGTTGGAAATCTATATATTAGTTTGTATAAGTAGTTTATAATCTTCTGTTATATATATAATAATAGTTTGCATAGATATAAAAATAGCTTGGGGTATATGTGTAAGCTTATATGTAAGATTATATGTATATTATTATCTAATATTTTTATTATATATTTTTTGATAGAAATACAGATCTGATCTGTTGTTGTAAAGCATATATTATTTGTCTGTCCATGATATAGTATGAATAGTATACGGGAAGTATATATGTTTTTAAGTTTTGTTATAGATTCTTTTCTTCGGTTAACAAGTATAAATACATATAACAATGAAAGTTTGTGCAAGATATGTTATGTTATATAAACTACTATGTTTTGTTTATATATATACTTCCAGTTGATAGGCATACCTAATTTTAATATATATATATTGGATTTATATATAGGCTACGTCAGTTGTATATATGTATATATGCAGATTTGATTTTATGAGTAGGTGTTTCAAAAATTTACTTTGATTTCTAGATAAATATGAATCTCGAAATATAATATGCTAGTTTATATATATGTTAGATTTGTTTGTTATATGATAATATGTTAAATAATATATATATATATATATCATTGGTTAGTTATATTCCAGTTATATTAATTTCTTTTATAGTTTCTGATTTTTAAATATAGTATATATATATATATTCCATATATATCAAACTGATTTCGGTTCGTGATTTCCAATTTATCCGCTTGTCTGTCAAACTCGAGTTCATCGTGCCTTGCTTCGTAATCCGTGCTTGGATTCGTAACTCATTCTATTGTATATTCTCTCTAGCCTCGAAAGGTGAGCAATCACTCACGATTAATATTCTTATATTTATTAAATTTAATTTCAATTGAAACGACAAATTGGATTATACTACTGTTAGTTATTTACATTGCTATATATATGCTATTATCTGTATCTGTGCACTTGTGACATCTGACACCATTATCTGTTATTTATCACCGATGATATATGCCTGTTACTGATTGTTATATTATTATCATATATGTTATCACTCTGCAAGTTCCCTATTAGTATAGACTTCACTATAGGTTGAAATGATACATACCCGAACGATCTGTAGAACATGAGAAAATCGTTATTGGTTGAAATGATAAATCCAAGCGATTTTCATTGAATTGAATTTGGGATTGCGGGTTGAAAAGATATATACCCGTATATATTTAAATTACGGATTGAAATGATAAATATCTGTATCACTTGACCATAGGGTAGAAAATTATATACAGACACCGTTGGTCTATATATATAAATATAAAAAAATGATTTCTATGGTTTTGAAAAGAAAGATATGGTTTGGATAGTATTGATTTTAAAGAATTATTAAAGTTGATTTAATAAAGTTGATATATAATAGGTTTAAGTATTTATTTAATATATACACATTTTTCAAATATAGAATTTATAATGTTTCAGGTTGAAAGATAAATTTGAAATTGATTTGGAATTTTAATTATTTAAGAGTTATACTTAAATAAGTTTGATTTGAAATTTATTAAATTTGAAATTTTAAGATATGTTTTATAACTTGAATTTGACTAAAAGTGACTTAATGAATAATTCAAACTTATATAAATTTAAATAGGATATTTTGTTTATTTAAATTTGTAAATTGAAGTTGTATTTAAATGTTATTGAAATGATTACATAAATATTTCAGAAACTAAATGTAATGAAATTAAATTGAGATATAAATGGAATTATCAAATTTAGTTTTGGAAATGTGGAATATTTAAAGCTTTGAAATATATTGAAATTTAATGGTTTATTTTGTGTTTCAAATTTGTATTTGAAATCGATATAATTTGAAATGATTTATTGAGAAATTGAATTGAGTTGAAATTATGAATTGAGATTGAATTAAGTTGAATTTGGAAGTCGAGTTGATTTGAATCGATTGTGAATTTGTGGAAACTATCTTTATTATATAAAGTATTTTAAATTATATTTAAAACTATTTTTATATTATTTTATAAACTATTTTAATATAACTATTTTTAATATAAACTATTTTAATATAACTATTTTAATATAAATATTTTATTATAAACTATTTTAATTATACTAATTATTTTAATATATATATTATTTTAACTTATAACTATTTTATATAAATTATTTTATTTTATAAACTATTTTATTATAAATACTATTATTGATATCTAAACGGTTTAAGGGAAATGCTATCATTTCAAAGGGTTATGATTTCCAAAATGCTATAATTTCAAAGTGTTATGATTTCCAAAATGCTTTAATTTCAAGGTGTTATGGTTTTCGAAGTGCTGCAATTTCAAATGTTGTGATTTCCCAAGTAGTATAATTTTAAGTGTTTTGATTTCGAAAATGTTATAACTTTGAAAGTACCATGATTTTGGAAGTGAATATATATTTGAAATGGAAATGATATCGTATTGATTTGGTTATTGAAATGAAAATGATATTTTGGTTTTGAAGTATAAACTATTTTGAAATGACCGCGGTGTTATAATAATGTTTGGTTGTTAAAGAGACCGGGATCGGATATGGGCATACTCTCTGTCGATACCGAAAACCACTTTAACAACTGTGTACGCGGTGGAGATTCCAGAATGAAGTAGGATGGTGGCGACGATCCTAAGGTATATTTACGTGGACCTAACTCCCGTGAGTTAGCATAAGGTGGCTAAAATAGGAGCGATTCCGGGCTAATGAGGTAGCTCCTCTTATCGGACACATTCCATCGTATACCATTCTATTACTTTGCGATTGATTGGGTGCACCCCTTTAATTCGGGAGTGTGGCTCGAGTTGGGCAATTGTTGCGGCTTTGCGTTACCAACAGTCCGGATGCATAATTGGTATATCTACCCTAGCATTGCCTAGTTGTGCCGTGTTACCTACCATAGCGTGCTTTACTACGAGTTTGATTTGTGTCGTACCTATGGAGTATTCTCTGGTAGCTCCAGTTTACGGGGTATTATGGTACTGTATAGACTATTGGCATACCTAAAAATGTGTTAAGGTGGAAAATGTAAAGTCTTAACGCTATTTTTAAATAGTATACTTTACTGTAGACATTATTGTGGGAAATGCGGATTACGGATCTTAAGGCTAGAATTAACACTGGAGGAGGGTGAATAGTGTTTTAAGGAATTACTGATTCTTTTTGAGTTTATCTTAATTTGAACACAAATGTATGCAATATTCAGACACAGATATGATCACAGAATCAAACACAGATGTAGATATAAAGTAAAAGCAATAAAGGAAAGAACACACCAGACTTTATACTAGTTCGTAGTTACCCTACATCCAGTCCCGCAACACAAGTACGGATTTCCTTTCAAAATCAATTCTTATAATTACACCCTCGATTTCAAGGCCACGAGGTACACCACTCCAAATTCACAATCCTCTAGGTAGAGATACTTGATTTTACGGGCAACAAGTTCACCCGATTGATTTTCCAGGCTACAATCACACTTTTTCTCGCTCGATTGAATACAAAGAAGTCTATAACTCTGAATAGCACTGGGATCTTGTTGAGATAGTGATAGAGAATCAAACCAGAGATGATCTAGTTATATTCAATGGTGATTTCGGCAGAGTAATGGTAAAAATGTATATAAAGAAATGTGGAAGAAGAAGAGGAGTGAAATCAGAGAAAATATGATTGTAAATTCGTTTAAAACAGCCCCTATTTATAGTAGAACAACAGCCATGTCCATTCGTGAAAGGATATGATGAATAGACACTTCCTTTGAAATTCAAACTTTTGAAATAAACTGTCACCTTGTCGACAAGGGGTCCTTGGGGTTGTCGACAAGCCTAAGTTATTTTTGGTAATTTGTTTTTCTTTGAAAATAACTTCTATCTTGTATTAAAACTATTTTAAACTTTATAAATATACTTAACTATAGTTAAAATACATAAATAAGTATAGAGAATAATATTTTGGTATATATAAAATTTTACTATAATTTTATATTTAAATCTAAGTATAAATATTAAAAGTTAAATATATTATAATTAAAAGATAGTTTAAAACCAAGGATAATTTGATATTGAAAATGAAGATTATTTTGAGGCTAAAAGTATTTTAAACCAGGATAGATGTTTTTGATTTAAAAAGGAAGATTTTGAAATCATTTTGAAAACAAGATATAATTTTGTAAAACATTTGAATAAAAGTTAGTGGATACAAAACAATGTTCCACTAGATTTTTCGTAGGTTCCATCCTACTTAGGGTTCCATCCCTTTAAAGGGCTCGAAGTGGATTCCATCCCACAAATAAAATGGATTTTAAGATGTCAGTGCTTTTCTAGGAGTTTTAACAAAATTCCTAACTAAATTACTTATCTTGAACTCTTGATAATCTTGATACTCATGAGTCTTGAATCTTGATATCTTCGATCTTGAGTTCATCAGATCTTGAATCTCTATACTGTACAGTCTTCATTCTTTGGTACCTGTATATATATCCTGCATATACATATATATCTAAACAATAATGTTAGTATATATATTTTATAATCTTATTCTAAGGTTGTTGTCATCAAAACCAACTTCTCAAGGACTAACAATCTCCCCCTTTTTGATGATGACAACCTTTGTTTATAAAATATTACTTATATCCTAATAACTCCCCCTAAAACTAATAAATCCCCCTTAATCTATGCCTAACTATCCTATTTTATACTTCTCCCCCTTTGTCATCAACAAAAACTAACTCCAAACTATATAACTCCCCCTTATTCTTGTACTAAAGTACCTGCATTAATAAAATATATAATGGAGTATATAATATATAGATTAAGAGATAATTATACTTATAGACATGATAACTAATCAAAGATCATATAAATATCAATGTGTATTTATACATATTACGTTTTGCACACCAATTATCAATCCACACCAAACCAAATCAAATCAATCCAAGCAATCAATTCAAATCAAACAAAGCAATCAAATCAAACATTACGAGGAACTTCCACCCATCCTTCTTCTCCAAATATAGGGTCTGCTTTAATGGCATCCCAATTTTCATTTTCATTGGTGAGAGAGACTGGAGGATTTGCTTCATTATCATCTTTGTGTAGGGGAGGAAATCATCCATCGAATCGCATCGAAATGTTTTTCTTGCTCCTTGATCATCTGCATTTGACTCAACACTAAGTGTCGCTAATTACGGAGAATGAAAGAAAGAATATTCTTGAAAGAATTAAGGGTTTCTTCAAAATTCTCGGTCAAACTATGAATTGGATCGGCCATATTTGAGCTTATGAGAAGAAATATAGATAGAGTAGATAATAAATGATTTTGAGTGATGAATTCTGGAAGAAATATGTATTTATAGGTGTAGAAATTCATTTGAAATGAATAGACACAAGGTAGTTATTCAAATTTCAAATTTAAAATGAAAAGTCATTTCTGACCAGTACTTGTCGATAGGATCTCTAGGGGTTGTCGACAGGGGTCAGTTAATTTTGATGACTCATTTTGATTTTGTGAATAATTGTGTGTATATATATATTTATTATTTTTAATGTCTATATAATATATGGAATATTACTAGAATTATAGCATATTCCATAAAATATTATGATACTATTTATAAATAAAAATAATAATAAAATAATAGTAAAAATATAATAAAATAATAATAAAATTTTTAAAATTCAAACGACACACCAATTCAAAATCAACCAATCAAACATCCAATCCTAAGCATGTAATTTCAACCAATGTATTGTAAACGTGTACCTTTTTCTGAGTCCGTTTCTTTGAATTCGTCGGAATCGTGAACTGCCATGAAACATATATTTGAATTATCTGTCTTTTGATCATCATCGCTTGAGGACGAGTCTGAGTCGTCTAGAGTAACGGTAAATGCACGTTTTCGTTTCTTTGCGGAATCATTGTTTATAGGAAGATTTTGCTTATCTGGATGCGGACAGTCTCTTTTGATATGGCCTGGTTCGTCACAGTTGAATTATTTGATATAGTTTGGCACTACATTTTGATTACCAGAGTTCTTATAGTTGTTTCTCTTGAGATTATTCATCTTTCTGTATTTCAAGAATTTCTGAAAGTTCTTGGTCATAAAGGCTATCTCTTCATCATATCGTTGTTTGAGTCTGATCCATCGGTCAATGCATTGAATGCAATTGATTTCTTTTCAGATGCTTTGCTTTCTCTTCTCCCAAGCATTTGGACTTCAAACGACATTAGATTTCCAATTAATTCTTCTATCTTTAAGATACTGATGTCATTTGCCTCTTCGATTGCAAGTGTCTTTTGATCCCATTCTGGAGTAAGAGAATTTAAGATTTTTCTGACTTGATCTTCTTCCGAAAATACCTTTCCCAAGGATATTAGAGAATGCACAATATCTTGAAATCTACTATACATATCAGGAATAGACTCATTAGGATTCATTTTAAATAATTGAAACTGATTTGTGGGCATGGAAATTTTAGTCTTTTTAACTTTGCTTGTTCCTTCGTGAGTAACTTGCAAAGTTTTCCAGATTTCATATGCAGACTTACAAACTGACACTCTATTAAATTCATTCCTATCAAGTGAACAAAACAGAATATTCATAGCTTTAGAGTTATTTTGTGCGACGGTCTTTTGCTCAGCAGTCCACTGTGCAAAACCAGTTGTGGATTCAAAATATTCAATCTGTGTGATATTCCAAGTGTATAGTCCTACAGATTGTAAATATATTTTCATCCTACATGCCCAATATGCATAGTTACTGCCATTAAAAAGTGGTGGTCTGACAGTAGACTGACCTTCTACAAATGAACTAGTGACAGAGGTAATAGAACCAGTGTTGGTAGTAGTAACAGTACCAGTGTTGGTAGCCATTTTGAAATTTTTCAAAATTCAGATTATGAAACTTTGAAAACCTTGCTCTGATACCAAATGTGAGAAATGCGGATTACAGATCTTAAGGCTAACACTAAAGGGGGGGGTGAATAGTGTTTTAAGGAATTACTAATTCTTTTTGAGTTTATCTTAATTTGAACACAAATGTACGCAATATTCAGACACAGATATGATCAAAGAATCAAACACAGATGCAGATATAAAGTAAAAGCAATAAAGGAAAGAACACACCGGATTTTATATTGGTTCAGAGTTACCCTACATCCAGTCCTGCAACACAAGTACGGATTTCCTTTCAAAATCAATTCTTACCATTACACCCTCGATTTCAAGACCACGAGGTACACCGCTCCAGATTCACAATCCTCTAGGTAGAGATACTTGATTTTACGGGCAACAAGTTCACCCGATTGATTTTCCAGGCTACAATCACACCTTTTCTCGCTCGATTGAATACAAAGAAGTCTATAACTCTGAATAGCACTGGGATCTTGTTGAGATAGTGATAGAGAATCAAACCAGAGATGATCTAGTTAGATTCAATGGTGATTTCGGTAGAGTAATGGTAAAAATGTATATAAAGAAATGTGGAAGAAGAAAAGGAGTGAAATCAGAGAAAATATGATTGTAAATTCGTTTAAAACATCCCCTATTTATAGTAGAACAACAGCCATGTTCATTCGTGAAAGGATATGACGAATAGACACTTCCTTTGAAATTCAAACTTTTGAAATAAACTGCCACCTTGTCGACAAGGGGTCCTTGGGGTTGTCGACAAGCCTAAGTTATTTTTGGTAATTTGTTTTTCTTTGAAAATAACTTCTATCTTGTATTAAAACTATTTTAAACTTTATAAATATACTTAACTATAGTTAAAATACATAAATAAGTATAGATAATAATATTTTGGTATATATAAAATTTTGCTATAATTTTATATTTAAATCTAAGTGTAAATATTAAAAGTTAAATATATTATAATTAAAAGATAGTTTAAAACCAAGGATAATTTGATATTGAAAATAAAGATTATTTTGAGGCTAAAAGTATTTTAAAACCAGGATAGATGTTTTTGATTTAAAAAGGAAGATTTTGAAATCATTTTGAAAACAAGATATAATTTTGTAAAACATTTGAATAAAAGTTAGTGGATACAAAACAATGTTCCGCTAGATTTTTCGTAGGTTCCATCCTACTTAGGGTCCCATCCCTTTAACGGGCTCGAAGTGGATTCCATTCCATGAATAAAATGGATTTTAAGATGTCAGTGCTTTTCTAGGAGTTTTAACAAAATTCCTAACTAAATTACTTATCTTGAAATCTTGAACTCTTGATAATCTTGATACTCATGAGTCTTGAATCTTGATATCTTCGATCTTGAGTTCATCAGTTCTTGAATCTCTATACTGTACAGTCTTCATTCTTTGGTACCTGTATATATATTCTGCATATACATATATATCTAAACAATAATGTTAGTATTTATATTTTATAATCTTATTCTAAGGTTGTTGTCATCAAAACCAACTTCTCAGGGACTAACAATTATTATAATACCGTATATTACTACATAGTAGATAGTTTAACAGATCCTTAGAGGATGGTTATCCCAAACATCCTTTAAGTTACTTGTATTTCAGTTGATATTTCACTTGAGTTGGATTTATTGATATAAGAATGTTAATCCTGACTCGTGTGTTTTGTTGTATTTCTTTACGCTCGGGTCAGATTGAGTGATAGAGCATTCGAGACTCACCTTTGGATTTGGAGCTTCGCTTGGAGATCCAGCTATGTCGATTTTTCTTTCAGTTATTCAGTTGATTCCAGTGATGTATTCTGATTTTTGTATTTGACTATTGTATTGAGAATCTATGTATTCGAGACCTCTGTTGTATCTTATTTAACTCTGTTATATATCTATAGTAGCTACATGAACTACTATTCTTTATTTCCGCTGCATTATTTTTATTACTGTCTCTGTGATTCTGTGATTATTTATTTACTGAATATGCTGAGTTTTGCCAAATTTAAATTAACAATCTGATATTTTGAGCAATTCAAATCCGACATGTATGGATGCGAATGGTTGAAAATTTTAGGATGTTACATAGTCAAAATTCTAATATCATTCACATTCGACTTGATTAGTCTATAAACAAAATCCTTGGTTCAATAATAACATTTATTATTAATCGTATTACTCTAGCCAGAGATTTTGACATTGAATTGACTATATTGATCATGATACTAACCTCGTACAATCGAGGAGACGAATTCTCCATTCAGTAGTGTTTCACTTCTAATGCTTCAACTCAGACCCAACTAAAATAGTTGCTCAATAGTCGTCATGCCTTTATTTAATCATAATCAAAGTAAAGTATCCATATTGAAGCTCATAGTGTTCTTACTTCGAGAGAATTATGTAATATCGCCACTCAAAGATTTTCCGTTTGACCTAGTTGTTATTAACTAACATGAAACTCTCGAATGAGTCATTCAATGGTTATCCAATAAATATTAGTATGTAATCCCTTGGTGCCCCCAGCATCCATAAGTAATACACTGCCTATCATTTGGAGAGAACTACGTACTCTAGTTTCAACAAATGTATCGATATCCTTTCTTGAAACATCTTGATCAAAAATATTTAAAATAATATATTATTTTATTTTGTGATAATTTTCTCTTGGTTACAACTCATTGGCAATATTACCAGATAACATATCATTTAAGGATGTTCAATTCAATATACTTTAAATTAGTTACTTAATTAATTATATGACTATATAACAAAGTATGTAATAAAAATTAAATAGTTTATTACGAATAAGATTTGTTAGAGAGTTAGATATATGTAACAAAATATATAATTGGCCATAGGGCATACGCCAAACTCTCTTATATCTTTCATTTTCATTAATGGATTCGAGCGAATAAAATCAATAACCAATATCATTTTAAATGTTCCTAGTCAAGATGCATCGAGACTGGATATCGATGTATCCGTTGAGACTAAAGTACATTATACTCTCCAAATGTTGGACGGTGTATTACTCATGACTGCTGTGGCACCTAGAGATTACATACCGATAGTTATTGGATAACTATGAAACAACTCACTCGATAGTTTTCTGTTGGTTGATATAACTAAGGTTAAATAGAAAATATCGATGTGATTAATTTACATAATTCTCTCGTTTTGAGAATACTATGGATGTTCAATATGAAAGCTCCGCTTTGATTATATCCAAATCATGGCATGGCTTCCATTGAGTGACTATAGTTGGTTCGAGTGGAAGTATTGGAAGTGAAGCACTATTCAAAAGAGGATTCATCTCCTCGGTTGTATGGGGTTAGTATCATGGTCAACTAAAGTCAACTCAAAGTCAAAGTCTTTAGCCAGAGCATTTCGGTTAATAATAATTGTTATTATTGAACGAAGGACTTTGTGTTTGGACTATAGAGTTGAATATGAACAATATTAGAATTTTGACCATTACTGAATTCCATAAGTCCAAAGTGATATAGTTTCGACGAAGAGAATTGGTGTATATAAATGTCACCAACGGGTAACACTTATTAAATTAAAATGAGACTTTACCGAAACTGAGTAAGCGATAAATTTGGCCATAATGTCACACCATCCGCTAAGTGAGATGTGACCGTTAATGTTCGGATAGTTCGATGTTAGTTGCTGATCGAATTTACACCCAAGAGTTACACAACCGAAATTATGAATTCTCTTAAAACCAAACGATTTAATTAGTTTATAATTGTCATAAATAATTAAATTAATTAATACTTATGAAATATTAATTATAAAATTTGAATATGATTTGAGAAGTAAATAATGTTACATATATTTATAATAGTTATAAATATATCAATAGGTATGAGATATCGATAATAGATTAAATTAAATATAATTACATATATTTAATTTGGGCCAAACGGGCTTATGGCCCATGATGTTATAAGGAAGAAATCGGCTGGCTTGGGTGGATATAGGAGGCGGTTATCATGTTGTTTGCTGGCTGAAACACATCCACAAATCAATTCCCAAATTCTCGAATCCAATTCAAGTTAAATCCAAAGCTATTCGATAGTGAAATGTCGGCGATTCCAGACTAGCAATCTTACGGATCGGGAGATATTCAGAGAAAGGATTCATTATTTCAACATGAACTCAAAGGCATCTGTAATAGGTAATATTCATTCATATTATAGATATAATATCATGTTTTATAATTGTTAATTATGGATACCTGAATACATATGTATATAGTACTATTATATAATTAGTTAGGCGAGAGTTTTGTATATAAATGTAGTTGTCACAATCAGATTGGTTACGTGCATGATTTTTGATGTTTATGTTCATAATTCAAATATAATCAAACATTATTTTTTATATAAAATTTATTTTAATATTATGTTAATTAATATTTATATAAATATGTATACATTATTCATATAAAAGCATATACTATATAATATCGATTCAAAATTTTCTTATACTTGTTTATGTTCATTATGAATTATAAACACTGAAAATTAATTTTATATTATATTATATATTTAATTATCAATATTTAATGATTATATGGATTGATTATTTTATGTAAAATAATCATTGATACTAAAATTCAATTTCATATTATTTTTTTAAATTACTATATCATATCCGAAGGTCTTGAATTTTCCATAATTTTTTAACATTATTTATATTTTTGATAATTATTATAAATTTCGACCAAATAATGATTATTTTATTAAAAGTAATATTTTAATTTAGAAAAATCTCAAATTTTTCTACAATCCCTATAATATGATCCTAGGTTTTTGGAAATTTTAAAATTTGAATCTTTGTCGTAAAATTTTATATTAATTAATTATGGCTAAAACTACTAATTAATTCATAGAAAATATATATTAAAATTATAATATTTGCAAATCTAAGTTAGTTTCTAATTGGAAGAAATTTTAAACTTATTCAATATATATATATATATATATATATTTTATATTTATGTATATATAATAAATCATGAAATTATTTACCTTTAACTATATGTTTATTAATTATACATGTATATATATATATATATAATCAAATAGTTAGTTTATATTTTGCATATGTTAAGAAAATAATACTATATTACATATATATATATATATGCATTTATTTATCTACATATACATAAACTAACTATGCGAAATATTACATATATATATATATATGCATTTATTTATCTACATATACATACATAAATGATTTAAGTTATTAATTATAATATTATATAATTATATATATACGTATGTGTGTGTATATAAAAATATTTTGTAATATTTTAATAATGAAACATATTTATAAT